>JAHFWJ010000222.1:1348870-2697740 GCA_028555115.1 Himalopsyche japonica | reverse complement strand
AGTATTTCTTATTTCACACCCACAAAGCCATTTCTTTTTTTCATACCATTCAGAATTAAAAGCTCGAACATATTTTTTGTTATGGCTAGTTCCTGATTGGGCTATTAAAATATTTGGGGTTGGACGACCTCGCTGTTTGATCTTTACTTTTTCTTCGAGAGATAGAGTAGAAAATTTTATAACCTTCATTTCAGTTACAGTTGGTGGCTTGGTTAGGTCCATAATTTTTATCCTGTAATAGGGGCAAATGTTATATTTAAAAAAGAAGAAGCTTGGCATGCACACTAAGGGCGTAAAACACTTACCAACAGGTGTTAAGAGTATGTAAAAATGCAAAGAGATGACGACCGCGTGGCCGCAAATACGTTAAATCAGCCAATTCACCCAACTGCACTGCTCCGACGCTGCTCCGAGCTGCAGCGTGACACTGACCATACGGCGAGACCCCCCTCCACTCTACGCACTTCTCGTCATACAGTGAGTGACACCGTGGACACAAAAAATTCTAGGAGCAACGTCGCTACGCAGCGCTCGCCTCATATTACTGTACACTCTATCGGCACAATACGTGTACAATTATGCATCTGAAGAGCGATCGGCGCGCGCTCAGCAAACACATGCCACACTTTAAAATAGTTAATATTATAGATATAATAAAAATAAATAAAATTCATTTCTATCAAATTTTCTTGGGGGTGCTGCAGCTCCGCAGTGTATATGAACGAGCCGCCACTGATTATATTATATATTATTTCTTTTAGGCTACAGTTAAATCCACTCATCTTAAAATAAAATTAGTTATTATTAAAATATCTGTTCACAAAGTTCACTGCCAACTAATTATAATTAAAAAGTCTTTTGCAATCTGTGCTTGATAGAATTTATAGTTATAATTCAAATATATAATATATCACACTTTATAGTGTTTATTTTGACGGGACACACAATTTGATCATTAAAATGCTGTACAATTATACATGTTTTGTCACCAAGGACCTAGGATGTATATGCTCGGGTAGTGAACTTAGAAAGCTAAAAATCAAAGAATTCCAGGTAAATTAAATTGGTATGTGAGGGATACAATGATGCTCTAAAAAGCACAATTCATTTGAACGTATTCGATACAGTTAAAAAGTATGGAGATGGACGCTCATTGCTTTATGATTTACAATGCCGTCAATCAAATAAATACCACTTATTGATAGTGTTACGAATATGAATGGCCACTTCTTTAGTATGTGGAAAATAGAAGAAAAAATTTACCAATAGGTCGCGACATAGCTTTTAACCTTTTCTCAGTGTAATACATGACAGCATTGATTCTAGTTCCGTAATTATTTTTGGATTGTGTATCGCCCAGCATTGGCACTAATAACTTTTAACCTTCCACAATACGTTACAGTTATGACATATGTGATTTATAGAATTTATCAAGCACCAAAAGTACCGATAGTATTTTGGTGTTGCTGTCGATTAAAATGATTAATTATAAAAACATATCGAGACTGTTCTAACCTAAATCAGAAAATCATCGATTATAAAGGCGCGTGATCACTAGTTAAAAGAACTAATGAGCTTTGGTGTCGAGGCAGACGGAAAAAGACTTCGACTGAATCACAATGAAAGGTAAGAAAGGTATCCCGAGATATGGTTTCTATATACATATACCTATATTTATATTATGAATATTTTTTTCTTCTAACATATGAACATAAATTGCAACTTGTAAGTCCTAGCGTTTTTAATGTGTTACGTTCCGATTTCGATATAAATTAAGAAACTCGTGTTAAATCTTTCATAGTCCTTAATTCGTAAAGGTTCCTTGTCTGAATGCTCAGTTATGTTGTTGAGTATTTTGAAATAAATTCTATAAAAATCATTTTGTCAATTCCTCTAGTTTTACATTTACGTTAATCTTTAATGACGTAAATATTATTACGGCCGATAGTAACATGTATTATCTCTGGTGAAACACGCAAATATTTTTATCACCCAGATGGATTTCTGATAATGATACATGGAAATACCTGTGACAATATTACACACTTTTTAACTATGTCAGTTTATCGCCAAACCTTTATTAATATGGTTGTGGCAAAAGTCGAGTTTATCTAATTGATAATTATATTTTCAATGTAAATATCCAGAGTGTTTGTGTTATTTTGAAGTGCGTTCGTAAAAATATTTTCGACAGTCGAAAAATTAAATAATAATTATATTTAGTTATTTGGAAGTTACAACAGCCTGATGTCGATCGATTGCCATAACCGTATTTTTGGATTGATCTACGAAACTTACTTTCGGAAGATTGAGTTCACATTCAAGGTCAGTTGTATTATGTAATCCTTGTTTTCTTGGGCCAGTTGAAAAATTTAAACATAATAAATCGTCAATGAGCTTTAATACAAACACAAAGAAAAAATGCAGAATCACACTAGTTTGAAAAAATCTTGTATAATAATTCATAAAATTGTGATGCATTTTCCTTTCTTCACTGTCAAATCGTATTGCAACTTTATGGAACAATATCATGTATTATTTACGTAACAATAAATAAAATGGGACAGTTTTCTTATTTTCTTTTTTATCATTTGAAAATGTTCTCTCATGTTCTAGCATACAATTTTATTTAAAAAGAATAATAAAACTAAAAAATATGTTAATTTCTTCGTAGATATTACGAATTAAAGAATTTATAGAAGACGTATGTTTCAAAATTTTTGGAATATAATTATATATCTAAGATAATCACATACCAATTATATCTGCGTCGATTATATATTCATGAGAAGGTATTCAAAATTTCCCAGTCAATCAAAATCTAGGAAATTTGTGAATATTTACACATGTATACTGTTTGTAACACTGAGAAACCTTCCTATTAGCTTATTTATAAATAAATTCAGAAACTATTTTTCTTGCTATTGAAAGATTCTTGGTGTCTAAACGATTTCTTTATAATTATGATGGCATACTGACAGTTTGCGGTTGTAAATATTGTATACGGTCAAAGGAATTCGGTATTTTTTTAATTCCTCTTTTTTATCGACGTTATTACCACAATATCACATGTGTTTTAAATAATCAATAGTATTGGCTATCCGATATGACATGTTTTTGCACAGTTTTGTTAGCAAGTTCGTTCATTAAGGGGAAAA
Source organism: Himalopsyche japonica (assembly GCA_028555115.1). NCBI lineage: Eukaryota > Metazoa > Arthropoda > Insecta > Trichoptera > Rhyacophilidae > Himalopsyche > Himalopsyche japonica. The sequence continues at coordinate 2,694,582 of JAHFWJ010000222.1, read as the reverse complement.
CCACAAACATATTTTTTTCAAATGCATTGGATCTAACGACATATATTTAATTTTAAAATTATAAAACTTTTCTTTACGAATTAATTAAAAATGTAGTTCTTTTAATTGCGTCTACTATTTTTTAAATGGTGTCATATAATAAGTAAGTATTAAGGGCAACCGAATTGCCTACATGGAAACAATAGAATTAATATATGAATAAATGTGATTAAATATGTTAGTAATCGATTTATTTATGAAATAATTTTTGTAAAATTGTACTTCATATATATTAAGACTCGGCTCTTATCAAATTCTATAACTGAGGTAGAACGAGCGATTAGTTTACTGCCGGCTCTTCTCCAACCGACACTTCTATTCTTACTGTGTTGAACATACTCAAGGTCGGTTATCAATCAACATCTCGTATAATGAATCCGCGTGACCTCCATAGTAAAATAAATTATTTGTATCTTTGTTGAAAACCAAAAACACAAAAATATCCTGATATATTTGTGAACATGAGTCTTATTATCAAAATGTAAACTGATTGAAGGTTAGTCAACTAACATCATTTTTCAGAGAGCGTTATGAAAACGATGAGACGTACATATTTTTATAAACAAATGTATATTTATATACATTTATAGAAAATTATGTTTATATATGGAATTATGAGTATCCCGAATCAAATTACCTACACCCAATCCTTTCTTAGCGATATATTGGTTCCAGAAAGTGGCACGTGTAAAAAATCGCGTGAAAAACGGTTAACTGTGAAAAAACAATTTTTTTTCTTGAAATACGCGGAAAACGATACATATATTTAATTTCTTTATAGCGAATCAGTCACATATGTATACAAGCATAATTGTATTCATTTATATGAGTTATTCGCTGCTGTCACCGTCGGCTTGCAAATATAATCTTTTAGCGAGTTTTTCTTCTATAAAGTAAAAAATCGCTTAAAAATTGCTTAGATAAGTATCAGTTCCGCAAAAACAAACGCATAAAAACAAGACTAGATGTAAAGCTAATTTCCAATTTGAGATTTGAAAAAGGAATCGTAGATATAGCAATGTATCTGTACGCCTATAAAAATGGAGCACCATCATTAAGTTCGAATCACTCTAAGAATTGTTGTTACGTACCACAAAAAGAAAACTAATTGTTTACCGGTTTTTCGTGTTATTTTTAATATTGGTCATTTTACAACAATGACAGAGACAAATATAATGCTCCATATAACTATGGGAGTTTACAGAACACAAATTTTCACACGGCTATTATTGATCACAGACAACACAATAGCATCATATTCTTGTCACTTTCATTCGCAATTCGCTCTCTATGGTTAGTATTGTGTTTATAGCTAAATAATTCACAGTAATCCACTGTTATTCACTATTTTTGTAAAGTTCTCATCCTCTATTTGACTTGCTCATGCACGGCTGGGGTAAATAAGATCCACGAAAACAATCGGAAATATTTAAGAAAAATATTTTAAAAATCTCTAAATAGGATTTGATTTTTTAAATTTGAGCAATACATAGTAATAATACTCAACCTGCTCCAACTAATTTTTTGTTTCTTATATTCTCCAACACATCACGCATTTCAGTTGACTTTTCTTTTTGTACCCTTTTAGCCAAAACTCACATAATCATTGGCAAATATTATATCGGTTTACTATTTTTTAATAATTGCAGTATAGTTTAATTTGATAACATAATATTAATTATTAATACAATAATATTCATACATGCAAATGTTACATGTCTTAACCTTAAATCTTTGATAAAGGAATCAATTTTCTGAAATACCAAACCGTACACATAAACAACAAAATTCATATAACACGATACGAAATTACAATAAAAATTCAAAGAATAGATTTCATTATTTACATAATAAGTAAGTTGTTATGCTGTGTTTAGGTTTATCGCCATTGTGAATATATTATATGATGGTAAAACATTTGTCACACTAAAAAATCTCTATTGTATTGCTTCTTATGAATTGAAGTTATTATTTTGAATGTATTAGCAACCCCTGCCTTATCTCATATTGTACGTAATACGTCTTAAAAGCGACTTCCTTCTCAATGAATGACGTTTGCGATAGACCAATATAATCACAGTTAATTATATTGGGAGTTTTTTAAGTCATTTAATTTTACATACGATATATATTCATACTCAAGGCAAAAGTCCATTAGTCAATTATGGGTTTATTTATGCGTCATTAATGTTTAGAAATTTATATTATTTAAATCACTTCATCTAAGCAGTAAATACAAACAATATATCCAGACCTTAAAAGTTTACTTGGGGTGCATGGAATTGATATGCCTAACGGTTTAGGCAGGTGATGTTGGGGTTATATCGACGACCGCAATAGAAAACCGCGTCGCCAGCCATTATCTAAGAAACAATCGCATTGGTAACGCTCTTCTAAAGCAAAACACTACGGGTATAGCACTTAGAATAATGCTGTGACCATTCGATATAATTCTATAACACATGTGTAGATAAATTCACGACAATCCGAAATTCTCATAGCTATAATGTAAAATTTCATAAAAATCTATGTTACGGTATCTGTGTTTTTCGAAATTATATATCATCCAACACGTGGCAAAATTAATGTTGCTTGATTTGAAGTAACAATAGTTCTTCAACCCGCTGTATGACAGTAGTGATCGTAATATTGCAAGTGCGCTCAAATTATTGCCTTAATTAAATTCAATTATTTTTTGAATTTGATTAAGACAATTCAATAAGTTGAATTTAGTGTTTGTAGAATCGAGTAAAAAAATCTTTGATTCAAAGTCAAAACGAGTTATTAAATATTACAGAAGCTTTCTTTTTTGCTAAGCGGCATCTATAATTTATATCTTTTGTTGGTTGTATGTCGGCTTTCTCTAGAAAATCGTGTTTTTAAAACACATTCATAGAGTTAACTTAAATATTGTCCGTTTTCTTTTTCGTAATTACTGTTTATATATTCAATATTGTCTTTTTATATACACATTTGTAAATAGAATTGCGTCATTCCGTTTTAGAACTAAAAATTCACTGTTTCTTATCGGTGCTCGTTCCATAATGGAATAGATCACTTTGGTCGCCCTATTGCGAACAATATACAAGAAGCCGCGAGTGAAATCGCACTTTCCATTTTATTCGCGACTTTGGTTTTGTTCAAAGCCAGATAGATTCATTTAACTCGCCAGTATAATGTTGGTGAGCAGCTAAACCAACCGTAATAATATACTCCGGCCAGCTGAAGTTGCCATGCCTAAATCATTCGCAAATTGAATCGCGTTCTGGCGATACGTGTAACGTGCGTTCATCGAACTTCCGGTAACTGTGATCCGTTTAATTTTACGCGGGAAAATTAAATCGTAATCGACTAACTCTCCAAATGATCAATATCCGTCAGGACAGTGCGAATTTCTTATCTCCTTTTTTAAATCTTTATCATACACACTGTGTTCAGCTTTATTAATACAGCCAGATAACTCGACAGATCTTCAGTTTGTTTCAGTGATAAGTGTCGATTTCTTCAATCAAAGATTGAATATATATTTATTAATATTTTAACATTTTTACTCTTTGTGGAGTTGTCGTGAATTGAATATCCCTAGTTAAACAAAATTTAGTGGTTATTTAAAAAAATTCTCAATCCAAGAGTGAATTCATTATTATAGAATGTTGAAAAGTTGTCACTCTTTGATTTTGTTTGAGAACTTTTCGTGATTATTCTTCATGAATTTGTGCAGTGCTTTATTAATAGCTATTCCCTCATTTTATTAGGTTTGTTTTTGTCTTTTTTTATTTTAGTTTAATATGTATATCCAATAATTTCTCACATATACACTTTAAATAAATAGATAACACGTTATAAAGAATATAATTCAATTATTTTTAAAAAATATTTTTTGTCATTGTCGAATGTTTATTTTAGATATAGAAAATTTTCACATTATTCATACTTAATATTTCCTTTCAAAGCTTTCTGTGAGCTTATTGTTTTTTTTTTTTGCGCGAATCCAAGCTTTTATGGGTTACTCGTTATGCGATTCATATTTGAACTCTGTTGTCGTTTTGCAGTAAACCCTATATTTTCTCTCGTCAATGTTTTCGGAACGCAGTAGGTGCCATAATCACGATACTATTCTCATATTTCACAGCCGATTTGTTCATATGTCGCCAGTCATTGAGAATATAGTTGAAATTTAACACGCAAATTTCCGCGTGCTACACTTATACGAGTTAAATATTTTTAAAAAGACTGCATTATTAAATGTGAGAACAATACCGGATTGTAAATACTGTGTATGAAAATGTTTTCATTTTAATAATTGGTTGGGGGTCGTGTTATCAACATTTTATTATCGAATAGGGAAACGTGTTTAAATTTATTTAGTATCCATCTGAAAGGCTTTCAGACAAAATTTCTTCTATCGAATATAACTAATACACTGAAATGTATTTAAAAAAATAACACTAAAAAGATAATAATTATAGAGAACACACTTTTGGTGAAAAAGCGTGATATTTTAAATAATAAAGACAATTTTTAGTACTATTTCCACAATATATTTTATGACCAGGACCGGTTTCGCTCATCACGAACATTATAAAATGATGAAAAGTAAATATTTTTTTACCTTCTTTTGGCTCGAATGATGATAACTCCTAAACATTGATCGTGAAACAAACTCAATTACAGTATGTGGATAATAAATAATCTACTTCAATGCAAATTCTTTTTTTCTGTCGCTTCATATATTCAAGTTGCAAAAAGTTCATATAGTAATTCATAGAAATGGCGTAGCGGTCACGAAATACGTGACACGGCTGTTATAGATTAGATTTAACTAAGTATCAAGTTGCTAGACCGCTACGCCGCCAGGTGTAACGTAATATAAAATGCGTAGATGCCGTCGCTTCTACGTCAGACGTGTTCGATAAATTATAATAAATAATGGCAAAAAGTACGCTTCAGTAATCGTTAGTTGACGTGTGAGTCGGTAACATCAAGTGAAAATTATAGATTTTGATCAAATGGTTGAACTCGTTAATCTGGTTTTTTTGTTTGTGTAGTTATTTTGACTCACGATTTTGCGTCAATGATCTATCTAATAAATCATTTTTATCTTATTACATGCGCTAAAAATAGCCTAGAGGTTGTATTTTTACTTCGAGTAGAGATATCCACATCTATTAATAAAACTTTCATACAATCTTTTTTAAGTACCAGAAATTTATGTTGTATACGATTTTTATGCGTGTTCATAAAGTAATCGTGTTACAATCGTTCATAACGTGTTATAAAAGTTATGTGTTCTAACATTCAATACAGAAAGCCCTCACCCGACAAGAGTAAACTAACGACATGTGTGTTTATTATTTGTTTATTACTTAGTGGGGTTTTGTTTTGCGTACGGGGATATGACCCTATATACTGTGCGACCTGGCCATCCGATTTTTGATTGTTATTGTTTTTTACTACGACTAATTATATAGTCAAGAAGAAACCGGTAATATATAATAGTATAATAACTCGCGTTGTACCCAGCCCTATGCTATATTTTTCCAAATACGTCAAAGTGAAATTGTTTTTGACAAATTAAAATATTCTTACTAACATCGCTTCGAAGCCAACAACTTATGTTATCATTCAATCACGTAAGGATAACTTTTACTATATATTCAAATTGGGTCGACATTTATTTTTGTCTACGTGATTTTTTATTAGTATTAATGTATAAATTTAAAGCAAGTCAGCAGGAAATGAATACTGTGAAATCAGAAAATGTATTTTTCATTGTCGCGATGTTTAGCACCACACAGAATTTTCTGTGAATACTATTTGCGGTTATCACTGGAACGAATCGCACAACGTGAATTTAATAGGTTCATATTTGCGAACTGACCCACATTTGTACAGGATTTGCTCAATTTGGAATTAGAGAGCGGAATATCCTCGATGTTGTTGCAACTTGGTTAGTAATGATGAATATATTACAGTATGCACTGTCTAATATCCGTAATATTATACTATACATATCGTTACAGTCACGAAACATGCACTGTCAATAATACAAAAATCTTTATATCACCGACAGACTATTATTATTTAAATTTAAATTTGTAGCTAATGAATTCGCTTTTTTTAAATGCTAAAATTTCAAGCAAAAACTTTTGAATACTGTTGGGCTTAAATTATTATCCAATTGCATATCTTCATCGATTCCACTGTAATCTATGATTCTATACAATAAAAACGAATAATAAGTTTGATGGATTCTGCGGTAACACTGTGAAAAGTTATTTAATATAATGTTTAAATTGAGATCGTTATTATTCCAGTGACTTTCAAAATTCTGGGATAAAATATGGCACGGATGACTTTGATGTTTTTATGTGTAGTGTGGCTATAATTCTTAATTTTTGTTTGCTAATTATTTTTTAGAATTCCATTTTCCTTATTTTGAAACAAATTAAAATCCTAAGAATTTTTTAGTATTAATTTAACATTTTTTTATTTTTCTATTTCTTCGCTCAAATAGTTATACTTATGTTTCCCACTTCCGGAATAATTATAATAATGACCAATTATTTGTAACTGACAAATTAATATTTTAACATTTCGGATAGTTTTAAGCTATATCCATGTTGATCAATACATTCATTCATATTATGATAATCGAAGTAATTCAACAAGAAACCGCCTATAGCCTTCAAGCACGACTTTTTGGAAACCGAAATAAACTAAATCGATGTTAACTGATGTGTATATAATTAATGCCACTCTAAAATTCAGTTTCAATATACGTATTTCATAACCCTTTTTATCACCTTCAAATCGATACATACCACCGCGTCATCACACCTTGTTTTTTGTTTGCTCTCGATTGCCAAAAATCCTATACATAAAAGGTGCTATAATCTTTAGTAAATAAATGTCATCGCTATCACAATTCAGTAGACTTTTATATCTTTCTTGATAGCATAATAGTTCGATGGCATGGTCTATTTGATTCCTAAAGATGATGCGTGCAGGCGCTAGTGTCGAGTCTTTAATTGAACAATTTATACATGTCTGCGTTTCATTGGAAGTGTATCTTGCAATAATGTATTAGGCAGGCCTTTCAGACGTTTCAAATTACCCAAGCATCCGGCGCACAAATTGCTTTGCAATCAATGCTCATTATTTGACCGAACATAATATTATTATTTCTAAATTAGTGGTTTTGATTATTGGCGTTTGTATTTAAATTCAATAACATATAACACATCAAAAAAACAAATCCAGCTAAAGGCGTTTTAAATATATTGGCCACTTTTGGATAATATATAATATTATCCATAATATATATAAATAATAAAATAATTAATAATCGAAGCACATCGATACCTCGTTTATATATTTTCAAATTCATTTCGCTGTGCTTTGATTTCCTCGATAATTATATGTTGTTTATGATATGCATTTATTTCTATGCTAATTTTCGTATTAAAATATGTCTCCAATACATTTTCAAATGTGCAAATTGGCCATGAATAACTCATGGAATGATTACAATTTTTTTTAAATCTACATAATTTTTACGTAGGTAGGTCTTAAACGTCCTTCCCGCGCAAATCACATTAATAAATTATTATTCATATATGTCTTTTTTTCTAATGGCGATATTTTTAGTCCTGCCTCTTTCAGTGGTAATGTAGTGTCGTTCTTACTGCTGATCAGGCCACTTCTCGGTATCTCTTCAAATTGCAATTTATTAATATTGTTTCATTGCGCTCTGACGTTATTTTCTTCGCGAATTCGAGATGTGTCAGTGGTTTTGTTGTAAGCGACAGTGCTGAAAACTCGTGTTTCCAATTTGACACGTGATTAGATATATGTGGTGTAATCGATATCCTGCATTGAAGGTGTTTTCCACTGACGTATGTCAACAAGGAATATAGAGGTGGTATTTTACAACCGGTACTGGACTAAACACTTTTATCCAATGGCAGTAAAGGGAACTATCGAGAAAAGTATGCGAGGACTACATGCTGTTGATTTTCAATGTATTTATATATTTTTTCTATCGTCATAAAGTTTATTGATATGAAACATTAACCAACTAAAAAAAATATCTTTATTTAATTAAGTCGAATAGTTAAGGTAACGTAAGTTGCTGTTTTTTTTTGTACAAATTATATCGTAACTTAAAACTCTTTTTAGTAAGCGAGTGTCAATAATTATGTAATCGTTTGTTTGTATAAGAATGAGCACGTTAAAATCATCAGGAAAGATTCATTAATCGTTTGACAATTAATTTCTTTTATTATTGGAATCGATGAGCCCAATATCGATGAACCTAAAAGCCTCTCTAGTCATCATTCGACTACGACATAACAAAATATTTACTAAAATTTTGTCGTCATAAGTTGCCATAGTTGCATATTTGATAACCATTGAAATCATCGTAAATAGTTGTTAATTTTTCCCCAAATTGTTATTGACTATTTTATGTGTATGACAACAATAACTAAACTTTTGAACCATTAATAATATTTCAGAATTACAAAGAATATGCATTTTTTGTGATCTACGACTTCTACTAAAGTATGTATGCCAATCCAACTGAAATAAATTTTCTATGATCTTGGTTCGTCTTATAAAGGCGATGCTTGATTTCCTCTACTAAACCAAGTGAAATTTCCAAAACGTATTTATTTGGTCCCGCATATTCAAAAATCATTTTTTTAACCACAAAATATATTTTCATCGTGTATTTATATAATTATTATCTTCGAAAATCGTGAAGTTATACATGTCAGTTTTATAGCCGACATATCATTATTTTTTTTGTTAACATAGCCCAAAACTATCACGATTTTTCGTTTCCAAGATATTCGTAAGAAAAAACGTAAGTACACAATTTTACAAGTATTTGACAAATAAACATTGATCGTTCACGTATTTATTATCTATCATTTTCATTTATTTTGATTGATTACTCTCATTCGACGGTTTGGTATCACGTTTGATTTAAAATGCCCCCAATCGCGTTTTTTCTTGTCTTTTTCTTATTTATGAAACAAATATACGTTTTAAATATATCAACATATATTATGTAATCTTGGTTGTCTTTTTTGTTTATGTGTTTATACCTATTTTTTCTCACAAACATTATTTTATTAAATGAATATACAATATTTTCTTGTCTTGATTTAAAGACAGAACCTACTTGTGGGTTATTGAGTTCAGATAATTTATTCAAGTACATTAATGGAAAAGTAAAGAAATGTAAATATAGTTTATGTATTATATTTAGTATATTTCTGGTAATTATTAACACCTAATTTATAGAAATAGTAAAGGATTTAATGTGACTTCTTGGTCGAAAAGAATTATTGTTATATAAAAAAATAAAAGACAAGGCTTAATACCAACATTATATCATAAAGATCAGGACCGGTTTTTTTCATTGTGAACTTAATCAACTGAGCGATTCTGGCCGTCTTTATCATCTAAGATTGTGGAAATGATACTAAACATTGTGTTTTGTTTGATTACTGATATATTTTATGATATCGACTGAAGGTGCTTGATAGAATTTCAATATCACATTTGAATTTTTGAAACTTTTTACGGTTCCATGTTTTGTCACTAACGTCCTGAGTTTCGCCTTTCGACATATTCCGGTGTTCTATTACTATATAGACAGAATGATTTAAGATTCGAAACTCGGGACCCTAATGACAGAACATGTAGACCGGTTTCGACAATTCAAATTAATTTATTTACATATCAATCGTTGTTATGAATTTTTCAAAGTGGATACATATTGAATTTTCCGAAGAAAGAAATTGTCCACGAGCAATTTTAAACATTATTTATAAACATAAGGACATTTTAACAACAAAAACAATCAAATTAGAAAACTATTAACAGTTATTAACATTTATCAACGCACATAATATGTATTCTATTTAGCTCTTGTAGTTAAACTACAGACATCTTCGGCATCCGCCCGATAACATCTTAATTGTGTTTAATTAAGCATTTTAATTTATCTATAGGTTATTTACTATGTAGTGCATGCTGCGATAGCTATCGTTGTTGCAATGACTTCGCCATGAATGAATCTGGAACGAGGCTTCACGATAACACAATACGCTCACTTTAGCCCTTATTAAATTACAAATAAATGTACAGATTTTTAGTGGTGCCTAGCCCACAGTCAACAGAAATAATGATCATTTTGAAAATTTAATTTCACTTTATTCGAACATGTAAAATATAAAAGCTGTCCTTTGTGTTTTTGTTTATTCGGCGTTGACACATATTTTTATTATATTTACATATTTCGTGTTTATTAAACGAAAAACTTTCCAGACTTTTCTAAAAGACATTTCAAACTTGATCATCTTCATTCACCAATTGCCTGGTTTCTGCTGGATTATTTCTGTTCATGTTCTGTTCATTTTTTTTTTCAAATTAAATAAACAAAATAAATAATTTGTTCGTAAAACACTCTCGGCTCATGTAAAGAAATGCTATACGTACTGTTTTATAATAATATTAGTAGTATAGTATAGAAGGATTAAACTATACAGAATATTTTTGATTAAACTTGAGCTCTACGATCAAATATTTCATTTTAACCAACGGTAAACTTTGCTGGATTAAATTAAGTTTTTATGGTGTCGGTTTGTAATACTCCGTAGATTATCATACACTTTTATCCGATAATAATGGAAAACTTTTAAAAAAAATGTCGGGATGAAACTTATCCATATTTGTTCGCAAAAGTGTATTCTTTTTTCAGACAATATTAATATATCAACTCCGATTAACGGTTAAACTATGTTTTTTTTTTTACTGTTATACGTTAATTTGGATTGGCATAATAAGATTATATAATTTAATATTTAGAAGTTAAATTCAAACGAATCACCTGATAATATATAGTATGATTCACGGTGTTTTGTCACTATATTCTTTTAACCCACAAGCAGACACATATGCTTTTTATCTATTTCAATAAATTTCCGGCCATATAAGTAAATACCGATAACCTTGCTATTTTTCGGTTGTTACTTTGTGGACATTCATTTTTAATTAAAATGGACACAATTTATGATATTGACCGAAGTTACTTGATGGAATTTCAATATCAAATTTAAATTATTTAAACTATGTAGGGTTCCACGTGTTTAGTCAGTTCAGTTATATCCGTGTGATATAATGACTGAAGATGTCGAAAGACGCAACCCGGGTCGTTAGTGAGAAAACATGCAGAATCGAACAAAGTTTCAACAATACAATATTACCTTTGTATGTTGTATTATTTACTTATATTTCCTTTGTGTTGATTAAGTTGGCATTCGTTTGGTATAATGCAATAGTAAACGCTAAAAAAATACAATTTTTTTTCTTGTGGAAACATTTGCTATTCTAGTTAACATCGTTTCTTAATATTTTCCTTCTTTCCTTGCTAAAAAAAACAGAACTTGAGTGAATTACTTTAGATTTCTTGTTTTCATTATCTCACTTATGTAATAATGTTAAATTAAGAATCCAAATATTCAACATTACAAGCAATTTAATGTAAAAGTTTCATTATGAATCATCATGTATAAAACTACATAAATGAGTTTTATATCCCAAAATTCAATTTAACGCCTAAAATCGACAGTTTTTTTTAAATGCTCTATTATCAAATAATAAAATATCACTTTAAACGACTTGCAAAGGAAATGGCAGTTTCCTATAGTGGCAACCGGAATTGAAGAGTTAAAGAATGGAAATTATTCTGTTTTATTATATAAAAATATCCGTAAACACACGTTTTTAAAATTTATCTTATAATCCACTAAGGTGTCGCCTGTTACAAAAGATATCCAATATCTTTATTTGATCAGCATATAGGCTTATTTCAGTTTAACTTTTAAGGTTTTAACTATCACTTCTATACAGAAAGACATGATGTTTTAAATAACAAATTAGATGATATAAAAATAAAGTTAAATAATTTTATAAAAAGCTTCATGTATATGTTGATTTGCTTTGTTCAGTCTGTGTATTTTCCGCGCAGAAATCCTCTCTTTTAAAGGGCATCATTTTCTAAGAATACTGATCTCTCAATAAGCCGGGCTTAGTCACAGAAGTTTCAAACGCAATTTGAAGAGTCGTATGCTGAAAAAACAAGAAAAACTGTAATTTATTCTCTTCAACATGCGAATATTCGCTTCAAAGCATACGAATCACTTAATCGAGTATGTGACCAATTGAGTCTAAAGCCGGCCAATGATTTGAGTCTTTCTCGCGTAAAATCTGGTGTGGCCTAGACCGAATTTCCGATATGTAACTCTTCACAGAAATGGGGCAGGTTATATCTCACAGTATTCTCAAATTTACAGTATATATATTTATGATGATAATTTACTATTTTGTATGTTCATTGATGAAGTGGATGCGAAACAGTTCACTGGCATTTCAATAGTTGCTACGATCACTATCGATATAAGTTTGTGGTTATTGTGTTTCTTTATTATTTGCAAATGTTTTCCTCGCTGATTCGGACTTGGCTTGGCTCACAATCCCGCATTACAAATAAATACATATATGTACAATTATATTTATACGCCACGCAGTGCCACACATGCAACGCATTTTTTTGCGGTTTTAACTACCGGGCACGATAAGAAATAAATCCACAAATCAATATGGAAAGAAAAACTTAAGCTGGTATACACTGGACTATAGATTATAGCCATTTCTTATTCATTTTAGGATTAATTTATTATAATTCTAAAATATTTTAGTGTAAAATTTCTCAACTGACGTTAAAAAATAAATATATACGCTGACTGTAAGTAAAAAAATATTGTAGGTATTAATATACATATATATATATATAACTGGAGTCGAGCAAACTCTGATTTAGATTTACTTATTGAAAATGATTTGGTGCAGTGTCGATCACGAACGATTATATGAATTTATACAGTAATAGTTGAAAATATTTTAAGAGTTCTGCCTTGTACAAAAAGGTTCCGTTTTTTTTTCAAATAAAATAATTGAGAAACACTGTTCCTGATACACAAATAAATGATTACGGTTTTACTGCGAAAAGCGTTCTTTCTCCGTGTTATATTATACGGCCGAAGTAATGAAAGTTGGAACAAATGTATTATAAAACTTAGTATCGTGATCAACTTGATACAGTTTATCACTTAAGGTTTACACCACGTAAAAAGGTTCCGCCTAAACATATTGGACTGAAGCTGGTGTGATGTAATTACATACATCCCTCGCTTAGCACGATACTCGCTTAGCACGGTTTTGATTTAACACGGTTTCAGTTTCGGTGGAAAAAAATATTTCGACGTTTCGTAGATGTGCACACAGCTGCGCGAAATTCTAAGAATAACGGTAAGAGTAAACCGGGAATAGAACTGCGCATTTTAAACAACAAATAGTACCTGAAATATATAGACAATACATCAGACACTTAGTCTCTCGTGCCCATCGTGTTTACCAATCGTTGAATCCCGTTGACAGCTGATAAAATAATTACTGCATATAATTTCACAACTATTCAAGGTATATTTTTCTTATTTCTAATACATATTTTTATTATTTGTATAATGAAGTTTAAATAATATAAAGACATATAAATTTTAGACCCATAATATCAAAAATGGTTATAAAAAACCTATCCCCTCTGTTTCAAACATTTGTTAGTCTCGCTTATCACGGCGATCTAGCAGAACCTATCTTCCGTGTTAAGCGAGGGATGGGTGTACATTAAATATGTTCTTGACGGTCCCGTTGCCGAGTGGTTAATATTATTGCTTATTACCTTCCAAACGAAGCTTATATACTTTAATGTTTAATAGGTATGTTTATTGTATCTATAGACACTATTTTAAATGTTTCATTATCAATATTTTTTATCAAATAATAATAATAGAGAGCGTCTTTATTTATTATAAATTCTCACTAACTATTGAACTATGCAGTTAGTCGATAATGTAATAACTACGAATGATGAAATGTTACTCTATTAATTTAATGTTATTATTAACGTATTACACTGCCCCATAAGAATTAATTGTATTTCATTTTTAGTAGGTATGCGCCAAGTTTTACCGCGTTATCGCTACAGTTACTCATTCGAAATCAAAAGCTATACTGTGCAATGTTTCAAACTTGATGCTTACTCGTCCAGTAATAATATGTAATTAATTAATGATTACTCGTCGGTCGTGTCTTTGTACTACTGAAATCGCTATGGCGATAATTAATAACGTTTTTACTAAATAATTGGGATTGCAATGTCCACAAATGGTGTATTTACTGCGGTATTTATCTGTGTTAAATTTCGACGCAAAAAATATAAGTTGTTGGTGAGTGCTGGTGTGGCAATAATTGCATGTTAAGAAAGAAACATATTTCTCATGTCTAACTAAAACACTTCATCACTTTGAAGACTCTAACCTCTAACCAACAAATTCAGTAGACTAAATAACGTATGCCGATCCCATAATTATTAGATCTAGGCAACCAGTGATTTATTTTGAACTATTTCTGGTTAAATGTGACGCAGTGTGCATCGAAAAATGTTTGCGAATAGAAAAAGTTTAAATGATCTACATACGGTACGTTTTTTTTATATATATAATTAGGTAAAATGACGTTTTGGTTAAACCATTTACTCTATTATTATATATGAATAAAAATAATATCGAAATTAAAATAGTAGAACTTTTTACCCTTTAATCCAGTGTTTTACAAATCGAGGTCTGTAGCGCCTGACAAGGAGTTCCATGAGATGCCTATCGAAAGCATAACTATATTTCAAATTGAATGATTAATAATTTTATTTTTAATAAATTTCCTCTTCCAATTAACCCTCGCCGGATATTTATAAATGAATAAATATCACATTCGGGCTAAAAAGTTTTCAGCATTAACAAAACGTAATTTTAACGTGGCGATAATTCCATATCATATAAAAACCACCGCCTTATAAAAAATATTTACATAATGAGCCGATAAATTCTGTTTACAAAAGTAAATATATTTCACGGCCAATTCAGTCAGTAAGTTTATTGATTTACAATAATAACAATCGAGTACCGTCCATCATTTTTATTTATCAATTTGAATTAAAATATCGAAATAAATACGTTTTTCTCACTTTCGAAATATTGTAAGTAGTTACATAACAGATCGTCTGAACTGATATAATACTTTTTGCGAAATGTTTGTTAGTTATTTGTTTTATCGCACTTTGGCGGAGATATTGTATCAAAACGCAAGGTCCAAATACATACAAGTTCTGGTATACAATTATTATAATTACATATATATGGTTTGGGGGATTAGGACACTCCTTTAACTTATCGTTCTCGGGTGTTTTGTTTATTTAGTTGCATACAGATATTACACAAAAAAGTTGACTTTGCTTGTCCTTGCCCTCATAATTAACATGTGATAATGCAGATTTAGTTTGCCTAGTACCAAATTCATTTAAAAATTGAACTCTTGTCAAACTTTCTTAAAGGCTCTTTTCGTCTCTGTGTTAACGGTACAACACTATAATAGTGTTATCAGGCTTAATACCTCGGCAACAACACCGACATACTTGCGGTGTGTGGTCTGTATGCACAAATCCGAGACGTGCACAGTGTTCTGTCAACTTCTTTTGTAATCCAATTTACACTCCCTGTTGCTGCAAGAGATGTCGTCTCAATGTCGTTTTCATTGAGGTCACTATTAGTTCAATCAAATACTCCTTAACAAACTTAGAGATGGAATTCTGCACGCATTAAAAAATGTGAGAATTAATCCAATTAACGGAGTTACTGCAAAATTCTGAATTCAAAAGTCTACCGCACAAAACTTCTTTCTATTTGAATTACTTTTTTTATTTTCTAAGTGCCACACCCTCATACGTTTATTGATTTTCACCATATTTTGTATAAACTCTTGAGTTTGAACTCGTATATAGAACGGTGTCGCAGCAAAAACAGTCAAGTGATTCAATTGATCTCATTTCAATGCCTCTCCGAATGAAAATGTTACTATGTTTTACTCCGGACGCAATATATTGAATTCAATCTTATCATTGTAACCTATAGTGGACATTAATTCCTACGTCTATGTTTTACTCCGTACCTAATATATTGAATTCATTCTATGCATTGTAAACTATAGTGGACATTATTTCCATCGATTTATTGATTTAATTGGCATTTTCTTGGTAGAACTCCATTTTAACACGGTGAAAAAATAACTATGTTTTATAGTTCTACAAATTTTTATAAGATATAATTGATAGTTATTTTGACTCACAAACTATATAGTTTCGACGATGGGGTGAGACGAAATAGCTATCAACTTTATCTTATAAAATTTTTGTAGAACTAAAATACATTGCTCTTTTTTCACCGTGTTAATTCCATCGACATTTGGTATTTATTTACTTATTAAATATTATTGTTTTTAAAATCATAAAAAAAATGATGACTGTGTTTTATATCAATTGACCTTTGGAACAGTCTGATCTAATCAATAATAAAATTAGGACAAAACGTCACGACTAAAAATATTAAGATATGAAATTCACGTTATCTCATCCGTGATAATTTATCTCCCATACAATGTTTTTCGTTTTCTGATTCGATTAATTTCTAGTAAAATATAATTGATGAAGATTGAAGAGTAGGCATAAGTAATTGGCTTACAGTTTTTTTTTGTAACACTGGCTTTTGTCATTCCCGTGGGTTTTCCTCGCACACGAATATCGCACACAGTTATTTAATTATTTTGGTCAGATACCGCAATGCTTCCACCATCTTGCCGGGATTCTAAACCACGACACCAAAATCGCCCACACTTACACGTTGGTTTTACATGTAGCTATTGTACTCGCTTCTTGTTTTACCCACGTGTGTTACTTTATTTAGCACTTAAAACATAATGCACGAGAATCCATACTACTTTCAATTTACATACTAAATTAGTAAGTACTATTTCGCTGTATATGAAGGTTTTTTAAACTATATAAATTCGATGCATATGTGGCTAGTGAAATTCACGATTTTAACATAGTACTATAATATTTGTGAGATCTAAGTTATAATCAACATTCTGATGTGGTTCGTTATGGATTTTGTTGCGATACAAATAATGGTTTGCCTTTAGCCACAAGTTATATAAATATATGTGTGTGTATTTGGTGGTGTATTTTATGGAAGGGTGCAGCTCGCGTACAATTTGGTATTTAGAATGGGTACATATTTATTTTATTACGTATTTTTCAATTAATCAATTAAAATATTGTTAGTGATTGAATTGACATTTAGTCAATAGAACTTCATTATAACACGTTAAAAAATAGCAATATATTTCAGTTCCACAAAATTTATAAGATATTTGGTTGATAGCTATTTCGGCTTACTCCTTCATCATATCATCATATTTTATATGTTTTTTTTCGAACAAGCTGTATCAAAACATGGTTAAATAATTTGCATAAAAATCCACTTTCACCTATGCTGACAATGTTTCTTTATAATAGTATATTTTAGGATTTTAAATAATTGATATGATTGGTACCTTCTCTACAATACCATGACAAATCTTTTATACGAATTCGTTTAAGCATACATATTTAATATCGTATTACATAGAATTTTTATCGAGCCAACCTTAATTCAATCAATGTGTTTGTTGAAATATTGGAACAACTATACCTACAGTGAAAAAATATTTTCTTTATCCGTATAAAAAACAATATTTTCAACCCAACACAACCAGTGCATCAAATAAAATGCTTAATTACTATGTAGCTTCTTCGGAGAATGTATGTGTATATAACATTGAATCTGATACAAGCACAAGGTTTCTAAAAAGATGACGACCTGTCACCCTCGGCCTGACAATCCTTCATTCACTCATCATCACATGATGGCACTGCACAATACACGGAGTCAGTCTTCGCTGGAATTCATATACTCATTTTCTTTTCATGGTTTATGAGAATTATTTTGATAAATGTCACGCCTCTCCGAGAGATGCCACTTTGCTGTCATATCTGCTACGGCTAATTGTGACCATTTATATTTTCAAGCTGTCTGGCTTAATGCATATATTTTTTTTTATTATTATTGAAAATAGTTGTCTAATGCTAATTTATTTATATGTAATTTTTGCTATTATATATTCATTGCAATGATGTCCAAATAATCATACAATATCGTTTACCATAACAGTTGATTAGTCACCTTAAAACGTATTAATACATTTGGTAAATGAGAATTACATATCTATATGTATTATCTATAATTTCTAAAAAATGGCAAAATAAAGTTATTTATTGGGTTGGCAACTAAGTAATTGCGGATTTCACTCATAGATTGCTTCAGTTGAATTTTTAGGTTTGCGACGTAGTCCAAATGTAAACACATTTTGTTATTGGATAGTTGACAATTCAGCTGTCAATCAGTAATAAAAGTTTTTGATCGGTTGCATAGTTTTCGTTTGGCGTTCGTTGAAAAATGGAAAATCGAAAGGAACATTTTCGTCATATTTTGCTATTTTATTTCCGCAAAGGGAAAAACATCGCAAGCTCACAAAAAGTTATGTGCTGTTTATGGTGACGAAGCCTTAAAAGAACGGCAGTGTCAAAATTGGTTTGCCAAATTTCGTTCTGATGATTTTTCACTCAAGGATGAACAACGCTCTGGTCGTCCAGTTGAAGTTGATTACGACATAATCAAAGCAATCATCGATTCGGATCGTCACAATACAACACATGAGATCGCAAAGAAGCTTCATGTATCACATACATGCATTGAAAATCACTTAAAACAACTTGGCTATGTTCAAAAACTCGATACATGGGTTCCTCACGACCTGAAAGAAAAGGCATTTAACACAACGTATTAACAGCTGCGATTTGCTAAAGAAACGTAATGAAAATTATCCATTTTTAAAACGACTGATAACTGGCGATGAAAAATGGGTTGTTTACAACAATATCATGCGGAAAAGATCGTGGAGCAGGCCAGGTGAACCAGCTCAAACAACATCAAAAGCTGATATTCATCAAAAGAAGGTTTTGTTATCAGTTTGGTGGGATTATAAAGGAATTGTCTACTTTGAACTCTTACCACCCAACCGAACGATCAATTTTGATGTCTACATTGAACAACTAACGAAATTAAACAATCCAGTTGAAGAAAAGCGGCCGGAATTGACAAATCGAAAAGGTGTTGTATTCCATCATGACAATGCAAGGCCACACACATCTTTGGCCACTCGGCAAAAATTATAGGAGCTTGGTTGGGATGTTTTGCCACATTCACCATATAGTCCTGACCTTGCACCATCTGATTACTTTTTGTTTCGATCTTTACAAAACTCCTTGAATGGTAAAAAGTTCAATAATGATGATGATGTCAAATCGTACTTGATTCCGTTTTTTGCTAATAAAAACCAGAAGTTTTATGAAAATGGGATTATGATGCTTCCTGAAAGATGGCAAAAGGTCATTGATCAAAATGGGTAATAAATTTCAGAATAAAGTTATTTAGTTCCATGAAAAAATTGTCTTTGATTTTCTAAAAAAAAAAAATCCGCAATTACTTAGTTGCCAATCTGTTATTTATATCTACCTAATGAATGTATATACTTGATTTGAAGAAAAAATACATCGCTTTTATAACGTTTAGCAATGTATAATGAATATCGGTGTAAATTCGTAAACGCTAACGTTTTTCAATGTTTTACAGAGATTGTAATAGATTCCCTTGCTATAAAATGTTGGATTATTTGTCGTTTTATCGCTGGATAATATCATAGTTTCACTACGACCGTACTTCATATAGAATCAATTTTTTCGTCATGATCATATCTTAAATATTAAAAAAAATAGTAATATTTTTAATGATCATTTTATTAACAATTGATAATGCTTGCGATGAGCGAAACCGGTACTGACCGTAAAATATATTATGCCTATCCACCATGAAGTGATAGTTAACAACTTAAAAATGGTCATATCTTATGTCACAAAGCATTTCGATTGCCTTTATACGACTTAAGAATGGTAATTCACTTGCACGTCCCGGTATTTCCTGTCGGTTCCCGCGCGGTAGGAATAGTGTTTTATTTAATATGCTTCATTTAACTTTTATTGGGTATAATTTAAAAACCAGATCTTTCATACTCCGTGTCATCTATTCGCGAAGAAAATGTCAGCTTTAATTGATCGTACTGTAGGAAGCTACTAACGATTATTTGAGCGAAGATCTTAATTGACGACGTTTCAGTCTGCCTAGCTATTAGAACAAAATTTTACATAACTCACATTAAATTTTATGTGATATTATAATTGCTAGGAATATAATTTCTTTTTCAATAATAAATAATACTTTTATCATTTAATTTTTATTATACGTAATTAAACGCTTATGATGTTTATGATGAACCTTTACATATGATTACACCCAACTTTGGTGCAACATACAATATTAACAAAAAAAACTTTTTTATCGAATAAAGTATTTATGTTTTCTTTTGTATTATTTCCACATTTTTTATATGAATAGATCAGGACAGACAGCTCACCGCGAGCATTGTTATTTGATGGAAGATAAGTCTAAGTATGGCTTTTTAGGTTTATTTTCAAGTTAGTCAATTAGTTAAGGTTCGCCAACAAAACGTAGTTCAAAACAAATATCGACTTATTTATACTAAACCATATCCACCTTGGTACTAACAGTAGTTCAAAGATTCTTGATTTTCCTGATTGCATGACTTATCTGTTTTGGTTTTTAGTTAGGATTTCGCGATTTCTTTAGATATTAGATTGATGCAATTTTGTATGTGGCTATTCACTGGGTTCGATTTTTTTTATATATATTGTGTCATCTGTTGTATTTCCAAATATGCGTGAATAATGAAATATACGTAGGCGAGAATAATTCCGCAATTTTGACAATCCTCTAGGAATACACACGGTGCATCTAAAATGGCGCTATTTCAAACTAATCATTTAATTTTAAATTATATTCATTGCTTCAATTGGCTCTAGTCATCTGAATAAAATTAATGTTTCCATGGCTAATTGTTTCTTAAGGCATGTCAGGCAAGCCCGCATTTTTTGAACGTATCGTAAGTAAGTCGTATCAAATGCAAAAATGTCTAACTTATCATATATCCTTGCAACTAGGATAAAACTTTATTCTATGTAAATACAACATACAGTATTATTCGTATTTTACATCAGTTGTAACTTTCAAAAAATAGCAACACAAATTCATTTTTGTCACGATTTATATGTCGGTAACGCACAGCACAACACTGAGTTTGCACACCATACGCGTAATGTGTTCGCACGAGAGAAAGAGATGGACGTTGATTTTCAATTAATGTTGACAAGTGGCATTTCCATCTGATGTATTATATTACTAGTAAATAATAATATCGCACAAGATCGTGGAAAAAATTAAGTTGGCTGTGACTCTATAAAGTAACTTAAATAATAATTAAGTACATATTTAGCTTCAAGAGAAATGTGTAATTTAATTTCTGAGACGCAAGGAATCTGTGGCAGTTAAATTATTTAAGAAACTGATTTAATTTTGAATAGAATCACTTTGAAGACAAAATTTACTATAATGTTATGAATGTCAGTACTTCTATGTAGGTAAAACCACGCGTATTGCAAGACATGTACATGCAAGAGTTTTCGAACTTTTGACTGGTTTTAGATAAAAAGATTTACCGACAATTTCCAACCATTCACTATCGGAGATTTATTCAATTAACGCGGATAACAGTGTAAAACTTGACACCAAACCATAGCGATCATAAATTGTTTCTTTCATTCATTTTGAGTTACACACAACTCGCTAAGTATTGTTCAGAAGCATAACAAAACTTATATTCAATTTAAATCATGTCCGACATATTACACTATCACGCAGTGTAGGTACTTGAATCCAATGGAATAAACATCAATTTAGATGCGATTGCTCTATGATTGCATTCGGTATTATATTCGCCCACACATGTAGGACATCATTCGCTTATTGCAAATGGCATTTATCAAATTCTATTTCCACTGCTGCCATTCAAATATACGTTTTGATGGATGGTAGTGCCTTCTGGTTACGAGCGTGGAATAATAACTTGCAAACTGCACTATTTTCATGTTCAAAAATATTTGCGATACACATCTATTTTCATTTCAGTATTGTAAAAGTGATATCAAATAAGTTAAGTTATAAACAATTAAATATCACATTGTATCTTCTTTCTGGATTAATAATCAAAAGTCTGTACCGCTTACTTTTTAATTTTCCACGTAAAAACTTAATTCTATGTGATATTATTCTCCCGAAACAAAATGGTGAAAAGAACCGAGATAAGAATCAGTCTTATACAAATTAAGGTTTTTTATTTAATATGAAATAAGTCAACACTTCTTTCCATGTTATTCGGCGGTAACCTTGTGAAACTCAATTCTGAATATAAATTGAAGTTTATAACGTTGTCAGATATAGTGGAATAAACATGTTACTAATTTCAATTTACACTAAATCACCACTAATTTTTATCAATTTTTTAAACGAAAAATACAGATTTTTTTTTTATTTCATAGGTTCAATATTTTTAGAATAATTTTTGTTTTGAAAAGTAATGATATATCAACGCTTTCATAATAGAAATTTGAAAGAAGTTTTATTATGTTCTACAAAAACAAAACGTATGACATAAAAATTAAACGTAAAGCAAGTTACTTTTTTGTATCAGCGTACGTAATAGATGAATAATGGACGTTTTCTTTGAAAAATTCCTTTGCTAATACTGAAGCTCCTCGCTTCTCATATGGGCATTGGCTGACACAACCACCAAGTACGCGTTTAATTAATTCCAAATTAGCACTCTAGTAAATGCTGTCAATCGGGTTTGTTCAACTCTTCTCCTGTTCGCTGTATAATAAAAAATACCTAATAACCCTCCATAAGCTTTTTTAAAAGACTAGTTTTCTTACCTAACAAATGTATCGATATAATTAGAAACAGTATGTAAGGAATTGGTATGTGAAAACCTTCAATTACTTTCAAAGTCGTATGTAACATTATTGTTATTTTCTAATCGAGGAATTCGTGTTTTTGATCAATCCTTCAATCGATCTTTTCAGAAATAAATACGTGAACTTAAATAATGACGAAAGAAGTTTAACAACTGCGAAATAAACTATACTTTATCATTGTTCTAACGATGCTTGGATGCCGAAATGATTATCAACATATAACTAAACGTTATGTCTTAAATTTTCATCGTCGATGTGCTTTTGTGTTACAAAATTATAATAAAAGATCTCGTGGATACTTACTAATTGTTTTCAACGTTCGGTGGTTACATTGCAGTGAATCATTTTTAAACGGATATAAATTGCAGTTATTTTCTCTCTATTATAAAAAGCGATTTCTTTCTATTATTATAAAACAATTACAACTGTCAGCAGTGCCACGTGCTAATAATCTATCAACAATTTATATATCTGGAAATTGAACGAATAAATCATGACAAATAAGTAATATTAAGCTTAACCACAATTCTTCGTTTTTGAAGGAGCCCTTAATTGGTAAAACGATGAATGTGGAAAAGTATTTTCAGCCTTTTAGTTAAACTCCTTACTTTCTTCGTGTAGTCGCAATTCAGAATAATTCACGATGCGAAATACGACCCAAAAATTAACACTGAATATCCGGTGAAATGACTATGCAGTATAAACTCAGTAGGTGTGTCATCGGCGGAAATATTATCTGCCATAATAAAAACAAGACGACGCTTGCAAGCTAGCAGCTCTTGCGAGAGTGGTTGATTAGGGTATCGCGTGTCTATGAACTGGATGACAAATATTTAACAAAACCATTTGGGCTATATGAATCGAAGAGAACGATGGATGGAGAAACACAAAATGTTAATTAAATAACACTATTCTTATGAATGTTTGCTAGCGAATTAACGATACATGCGGATAACTGGTGAATGCAAAGATTAGTGTTCCATTATTTAATTTTTTATTATACATGTAATGTTTTAAAGTATTGTATAGATTAACGTACACCAACAATCATCGGATGATTCATACATATGCTTCATTATAATATATTACATGTTTTGTTGTCTAGCTGCGTAAGCCGATGTCACTAGACAAGACAAGTTTAGCATCAGCTGGACACAACTGCTTTCTCACGGCCGACAACTTTTTTCCGCTCTTCGCAAAGGTTGGCGACTTAGGACGGATTTGCAAAAAAAGATGAAGAATACCCGCTTATTCTGCTTTATAAATATTAAAAACTGCAATTATTTACGTATTTGAATAGTGCGCCGATATTGTCGACTGTCGCTCAATCGTTAAATTATTATTTCCACACTGTGGTCGCGACCTCATCTTGTAAAACTAATATTTATATTATTTACAAAGTAAGTTTTCAATATTTGTACCGAAGGGATCGTTAAAATTTACAATCAATATACGCTAATGCGTATAGGTGAGCAGTAGAATATTTCACATACTCAAACGATGTAGTTAATAATCATTCAATCGATACAAATTCATTATTTTAATATGCTGAAAAATTAAATTGAAATATATTTATACACTGGTGGAAAAAAATACGTTAAAAATTGTTGATTGTATTTAAAATAAATATTTTTTTATGCTTTTCGAAAGTAATAAATTAATTCGGTTTGTTTTTGACATCGTTTTCTTTAGTGTGTTGACAAGATATATTTTATTTATATCTTTTAAAAGATGTCACTATGTTAGCAATTTCTCCCCCAAGAATATTATCGTCAACTAGACATTTCAATATTTCTATCCAGAAAAGAATAAAGAATGGCTGACTGATTGTATCAAAACGATAGTTTATTATAGTATCACAATATCAACACATTGTTTGCGGGAAACGTAATATTACGTTTTTTAACACAAGATTACACTTAACTCTCAATTAACCAAAAGTGACCGTAAATAATCCATATTATTTGTAACAATGTATGACTGAGTTTTTAATTTGTGGTATCGACTGAAGGTACTTGATGAAATTTTCAATATCAAATTTGAATTGTTGAAACTTTATACGATTCCATTCGTTCGACAGTTCGTTAGTTTTTTTACATCCGTGTGATAGAATATCTGAAGATACCGAATGGCGAAACCTGCGTCGTTATTATCGAGTTGTTAAAGCTCTTCAAATATGGAAAATTATTCGTCAACGCCATCATTGTAGTATGCATTACATTCCAACATAGTTTTGCAAGAAGGTTCAGTCGATGTTCCCATTCATTTAAGAAAACGAATCGAAAAATGTACTGAAATACATCACATTTTCACAGTACTTTCGAATACGCAAATGTAGTTGTTGATAGAAAGTTTGTGAATAATTATTAAGTAGCTTGTTTACTCGTTGTATATCAATTACCAGTGATTAAACCGCCGCGTTACTGACGTGCGTAATTATAACGTTTTTTTTTCTTCTTCAGCGTTCACTTTTTTCTGCCACTTGTAGCGCCGTTATTCGCAATTAGTACATATTACACTTTCGTTAGTACAGTCGTACTATTACAATACCGGGAACGAAAGTCGAGCTGTAAGAAAATCGTAATGCTGCCATTTGTAAAAATTTCAATAAAATATAAAACAGAATATAACCCATTGGTGTAACTAGAGCATCATTTTCCAATTTTATTTAGACGACTACTAAACGAACTAGTGATATCATTTTTTTGTATTGAATTTTGTCTTGGTCGAGTTCTTAATTTATTTTTACTCATTGTTTTTTGTTTTTGTTTAAGAGCTCAGGTGGATCCCCGTTCAGCAGGTGGGGCGCGGGGGGCACTGGGGGCTCAGGGCGCGCGCTCGCCCACCGCTCCTGCCGCCGCCCGGGCAGCCTGGCCGCCTCCGAACATGACATGTACAACAAGGTAAAATTTGCATATTGGTATTGCACTCGTTTGTCGGTATCTACTCTAATAAAAAACTAGCATATGAAACAAAAAACTACTTGGATACATTAAATAAATTGACTGAACCAGTCCTTCTTTTTATGTCACTAAAAATATCATAGTTAAATACTTATAGTGGATAATAATTTTGATTGTCAGTTGAATGCTCGTGATTACCAAAAGCAGACATAATTTTGAAATATTTATTTTTATAATAATTAGGCTAATAATTGGAATGATAACATTTACTTAACACAAAGTTAATGTCATAATATAAAGTATTCTATGAATACTAAATAATTAACGTTTGCAGATTTTTTCTTATGAAAAAGGCTTTCATTTTCTATTTCAAGACATTAAAAATTTAATTCAAGCAAAAAAAAAAGAGTTGAATTAATTGCATGTGCTGGAATGCCCACTATAAAATAATAATAAAATAACAGTAATTTTTGTAAGTTAATTTGTTACTCGGAAACGTTTGAATATTGTGTTTTGCTGACTGTCGAAAATGTTACATTATCATACTGGAGGGTTGATTAGTTAACATATGTCGATATTTTTTTGATAGCACTGTCTCGATAAAATTCTATTTTTTCTTTATCAATTGTAATAAGAAATGCGTAGAGATTTTTGACTAAAATGAATCTGTTTTTAGTGCGAAGCTGAAGACGGCAGCTGCAATGGCACGGCCAAGTCATTGTCCAGTGGAGGTGTTTCGGTGTGGGCTACGTCCCTTGAACGGCTACTGTCAGATCCCGCAGGAGCACATGCCCTTTCTGCATTCCTTGAGAGAGAGTTTTCAGCGGAGAATATTCGATTTTGGACTGCTTGCGAGAGATATGCAAGGGCACAGCAATCAACTAGACCGAGTTTGGCTGCAAGGTCAGTCGAAGAATATCACTTTTATTAAAAGATTATTAACATTTCATATTTGAATGAATTTACTTTTTTATCAATTGATAATGCTTGCGGTGAGTGAAACCAGTGCTGATCATAAAATATTTTGTGGAATTAGTACTAAAAAATGTGTTTTTATCATTTAAAATATTGTATGTCCAAATAGTCTACATGTCTGATGAGCTCATATCGTCAGCAACATCAATGCCACTAATCCAAACATATTAATTTATGATATCGACTGAAGGTGCTTGATGGAATTTCAATATCAAATTTGAATTGTTACAATTTTATACGATTCCACATGTTTTGTCACTGAGAACTCAGTTCTGTTGCATCCGTGTGATAGCATGCCTGAAGATGCCGAAAGGCGAAACCCGGGTCGTTAGTGAAAAACATGTGGAATCGTACAAAAATGTAACAAATCAAAAAAATCCAAACATTTTAAATTGGTTGGACAATCAATATATTAGCATTAACGCTATTCTGTTGGCGTGAAACTTATGTTCTAGTTTGCTATTAAACCCATGTATACTTATTATTATGAAATATGTATATTATTAGTAGAGGATCATATTTCCTGATAGTTATTTTTTATTTTGCAGGTTGTACTCGAGACACTTGGACGATGGTGCGCCTGAACCGGTAAATGTTGATTCCCACGCAAGACTCCTGGCCAAAGAAAGACTATCTCAAGCTCCTCCAGATCTCTTCTTACAAGTAAGAAATAATCAAAATAATGAGAAATTAATGAAAATCCAATACTGCTTTTTACTGACTGAAATCAAAGCCCAAATTTTATATTTGAAAATTATCAATCAAAAAGTTATTTGTAAGGGCAAATTTAGCATGAACCTTTTAAATCTATTTTTGACTTGCGATCAGTGCAATTTAGTCTAATGTCCATAACATACTACCATGCAACATTTTTGCTCTTGAACATTCCTCATTGTCTGCAAACATGAAAAATATCTATCACCTATTTCTAAGTTATCAATATATTCATAAATAACAATTTAATAATTGTTAATGTAACAGCGTAAATTGCTCTTTTCCTTTGGAATATTCACTCAGAAACGTAACTATAATAATAATGTAATGGTAAATACATATGAACCCATTTGAAAAATTGAGAGAACAATACAAATTTAAATTTGTTCCTTCACCTTTGTTTCATTCTAGTCACTCTATGTTCCAGTTTTATTGTAACAATTCTAAAACTTTATTATTCTTTTAAAATGCCAGTAAAAAGTTTCATCTTGTCAAGACTTGTATTATTTACACATCTATCATTTTTATTGCATGGAATATTTTAATATGAATACCAAAATAAGTTTTATAAACAATATCAATTTATATAATGCTTTCTTTAATAGGCACAGAAACAAATATTCAGCCTGATGAAGTTTGACAGCTATCCTCGATTCATAAAGTCTGACATTCATAAAGAATGCCAACTGGCAGAGCTCCAGGGGAAACCTCCCCCTTATCCTGGTGACCCTGCCCTAGCCCTAAGCCCCTGTGATCATAGCCCTACACCGAGTCCTAACAAGGTATGAAACAATTCTTATTCATTGTATATGTGAAACCAATACATTTCTTTTTGCTATAATATTTTGATAAAGATGCTGGAATAAAAAAATCGTTCCATGAGATTTGGTTTGTTTCGCTGAATCTTATGTTAGAGTTGAATTCAAACATCATTTGATTTACATTTTAGTGTAAGAGGTGTATTATTATCCCAGTTTTCATCCATCTATCAAATTGTTGTTATAATAATATCTATGCTTCATGATAAATTGCAAGGTTCAATAATAGTAATAAATACCTATGCATTGATAAAATGTTAGCTTTAAACAGTAAATAAATTAAAATAACATTTCAGCTGAAAAAATCCTTAAGCAATGCAGAGGATAGACGTCGTAAATCTTTAATGCAATGGCCACGCAAGCTTCGGAGTAAGTCCCGTGACAGGTGTCGGGAGGAAGCTGCCGAGGATGATGCAACTGAATCAACTCCGGGAAATGAACAAGACCCGTGCGGCTCCAACTCTTCATTGCTGTCTAATTGGGATGTTGCGCGCACCCTCAACAAACAGGTTTTAAATTTTAACTTTTAAGTCAACAAATCTTCTATTTTATCATACATATTAAACCTTTATTGTGCGATGTTGACTTTCATTTGACAAATAAAAAAGTATATAATATGATGACTACGCTGCATGTGTATAAACAAAATATAATGTTTATATCTTTTGTTTTTAGAACGGCGGTTCATCGGAAGGCGTAAACGGGGCATTGTGTCGTGTATTATTACCTGGAACTGCAGCCACATCTTCTGTTGTCGCTGTGTCAGGAGATGAAACCGTCCGTCAACTCCTCGATCGATTACTCAGAAAGAGGGCAGTACGATATTTTGCCTATGAAGTTTACCTGCCTACTAGTAATAAGGTAATTAATAATCTTATGGGTCATTAGCGATCTCATAAATAAACTAATTCTATCTATAAAACTTTTGTGTATCATATATTTATCTATTTTATTGTGTAAAGAGATAATTTAAAATGATGATTGAACGGCTTGAGGTGTCATGAAAAATGTGACACAGCAAATCCAATACAATCAATTCTTTCTATAGATAAAATTAATTGTAAAAGATGTTAACAAACATATTGGTAATAAGAGATTTGATTTTCCTTCATTCGGTGTTAAAAATTTTAATTTAATATCTTTTTTCAGCCAATCGACATCCAACTGAGTTCATCTATTCTAGCTGGAATGGAAGTTACTGTAGAGCAGCGTGTCGTGTTCAGACTTGACCTACCAAACAGAAAAGTCATATCTGTGAAATCAAAACCTAATAAAGCCCTAGGTGATGTCCTGAAGCCCATACTTCACAAGTATGGAGTGGGTGGTTCAGGAGGCTTCTATGTAACCTTAGGGAGCAATGTGCTCGAATTAACTCAACCCATTCAGGTATGAAACGCCACGAGGGAAATATTTTATAATTTAAGTTATTAACTGAGAGTCCCTGATGTAACTTCAATATTTGGAGTGAACTTGAATAATCTGATTCAAAGCTGTCATTGATATGAAAACATGTTTGTTACTATTGCAATATTAAAAACAAGCATAGTAGATTTATTTATTTTGAATAAAACTTGAAGCAGTTTTGAATTATAGGTGTTATACTGTCAAATATTATGTTTTTAATATTACGATTTCATTTTTTATTCCCAGGTGGCTGATGGACAGAGACTCCAAGTTGCCCTTCGTACTACACCGGTTCAATACTCAGGTGATAATGCAAAATCTCTTAATGGAAAAGTTAATGAAGAAGCGAATCAAGTTGTCAACGGAAATGTAATGCAAGTAAATGGAAATGCTACTGGCGCAGCATCACTTGACGAGATTACCAACCGAGTGTTTGAAGAGCTGCTCCAAGGAAAAGCTGATAGACATGCGGGGGGTAACGCTGAAGAGGAGTCAGTGAAGGTATACAACAATTGTTCTGAATTATTTATCTACAGACTTATCGTTTCTGATTTCTTTTTTTGTGTTGTATTTTAGAACTGGCTGTACATCTTAATTAATGAGTAATAAACTAGTGTTCTTAACATACATAATCAGTAATTTTTTTTTAAATTCTATTTTTCAGTCTGACAACTGTAGTTCTGAAAATTCATCAGGAATATTTGGACGATTTTTGCGCCGTGATGACCATCGCTCAAAAGGCTTAAAGAAAAAGCCATCTCCCAATTGTTTGGTTAATCAAGCTATTGTTAGGTCGATGACACAATCAGCCTCCAGTGAAGGCGGGTCCAGTTGCACAGAAGAGGGTTCCAGAAGACCGATCATTGCTAAGCTCAGAGCTGGAGTTAAATTACAGAATGCTATCGGAATACCGACGGCAGAAAATAGCGGTACGATCTTTGATGTGTATGAATATAATTTTACCTATCATATATCTTAACCAAAATTAATCTTTCCAAATGAATACAAATAAATCATTAAAAAAAAAAAAAAAACAATTTTTTGTTCATTGTATGATTTCAGAGTTTTTAGAAAATCTAAAACAAATACAGCGGGCTCGCTTAAAAGATAAGACGGCCATCATGAACCCTGCCCCCGTCTCAAATGGAGATTTTCAAAAAGGCAAAGAAAACAATTCCAACAAGTTGGAAACCAATCTATTCCAGTATTATGATGATAAAGCACCTTTGAATGGAATACCTGTGGCGGCGACGCGCGCTACTCCAACCGTTCAGATGACAGCCATCACCAAACCTAGTCCAGCTCCACGGCTTTCATTAGGACAGGGGAGTCCAATAAAGCCAGATTCGACTGAGAATCACTTCCCTAAAATTTGCGTCTCAGCTCTACCGAAAACCCCTGATCTTACCGATAACAACAATTATTCACCTTCCAAAAGTGCATACAATAGTTTAGATAATACAGTTATTGAAAACAATCAAAACTTAGAAACAAATTTTGTAGCTGATGACAGAAAAGGGAGTCATTACCCTGCGGATGAAAACGATACCCAGAATGTAAACTCAAAATATCATGGTAATTTGACCCAAGATTATTTGAACAGTTCGACTACGAGTGGCAGTGACCATTTCATGAGAATGAGGGCTTGTGATATTTTGAATTCTAGTTTCCACAGTACGAGCAGCTCATGCGATAATGATCCTTGCCGACAGAAAATAACTGATCCACCGCCCTTGCCGCCCAAGCCCAAAGTTCTCCCGATGAAACCGCCTAATTGGGGGCACAACCTAAATGTTAATGATGAAGCTATCATCAACGCGAGAATGCAAGAAGTTAGTTTACCTGAAATAAATGGTAATATTGCTCCACCCGACAGAGTCAAACGGACTGTATATCTTGATCAGCCCACTAGTAGTTTTGTGTAAATAAAATTTTTGAATAAATTGTATAAATTATTGTAATCATTTTAATAAATAATGTAGCTTTATATCTATCATGTATTTCAAAATAACAGCAAAAGGACTATTCCAATATGCCATCTCAACCACATACATAAATACTCATTACAAAATGTCTTTTTGGTATGTTTCTTTTCTCGAAATAGGTGAGTATTCATTATAATTGAAACAACTTCCATCGTGAAAAATATTACCATTCCTATTTCATTAAAATATGTGTTTATTAAGACAAACCGTCTTGTAATATTTTTCAGTTATTTGTCACATATTTGTGCACTTCAATCCTCGTTTGAGTAAAATTACTATAATTATTCATTTATGTACAATTTTATTTGTCAAGAACATATTATTACTTTATAATATTTTAATGGATACTTATTAAATATGAATGGATGTAATCACTTGTCTCATCAAAAATAATATCTGTTATAATTTATAAAGCCACAATTTATCCAGCAAATTTTTCAAAATTCTTTTACATTGAATGAAATTGAACGGTATAATTTTCTCTCCTGGAAGTGCTGTTTCATTTTTCTTTTCAGTATTTCACATAATATTAAGAAAATAACCAACATATCATTTATACCATTGAGTACATATTTTACCCCTTTATACCTGATTTATCATCAACCTATCATATTCAGTCTTATCAGAAAATATTGAAAATAATGAGTCTGGCCAAAGATAGGTGGTTCCCAGATAAAGATACCTACAAACTGTGGTGTAATTCCCTGCTTGTTTTCATCAATTCACTAATTTTGTTCTGATTAAAATGACATCATCACTATTTGAGCTTACTGCAAAATGTGATACAGGTATTAGGAAAATAGCTTTGGGACTTATTCTAAATTCAATGATAAAAACTTTCTTGTTTTCTGTTGACACTCAAACTTTTGTTACAGATTAGTACACCCATGTTTTTGCATCTGTTTCAGATATAAATTACAGATTATCTTTGAGCATTCTATCATATATCTATTTTATATTCATAACAATTTTATTTGATTTTTCTGTATGAAACTATTTTTTATTGTATAAAACTGAAGATATAGAAATGTTTGATATAAATGTAGAAACAGTTGTTTTATGATGTCTAATACATTAGAATATCAAAGCTCCTCCAATTATTCTGACCTTAAACTTCAATCAAATTCATCCTTCCAAGCGAGCTGATAATTTTAAATTGGTTTGAAATCTAGAGCACTGTTATTTTTTAATGAATATTAACAAAAAATGCCTCATTTTATAATATAGGTATGATAAAGCCATTCAATATGTAGCATTATTTTTACTTATACTTAATAATAAC
This sequence comes from Himalopsyche japonica, assembly GCA_028555115.1. Lineage (NCBI taxonomy): Eukaryota > Metazoa > Arthropoda > Insecta > Trichoptera > Rhyacophilidae > Himalopsyche > Himalopsyche japonica. Next base: position 2,661,397 of record JAHFWJ010000222.1, on the reverse strand, counting down.
TGGTGGTTGCTTGATCACCGGCGACACTATTTTATACCTAATAGAAGTTAAATGCAATAATTTTTTTATAATATGTTGACTGAAATTATTTAGTGTTCAAATTGCTTTATAATAAATTAAATTATGTCTTGTAAATATTAAATTGAATGAAAAAATGTATTTGGTATTATGTATTATGCATTGGTATTTATTGAAACAAGAGGAAGAAAAATGATGTGCCTGAAATTTTTATTTAAAAAGCAAATGTGATTATTTTGTATGGTTGGTCTTTTACAAAGAATCAATATTTTATGCTTTAGGAAAATAATATATTTATATAACAAAAAAAGATTTATAAAAATAAAGAATTTAATCAAGTCTCGACTTTTTCATTTAATTACTGAATTGCACTAAATTTTATAAATCGTGGGCGGCCAGTTTAAACAACCAAGGGTGACCTGCTTCTGCAGCTATGTGTCCTGATATGATAACGTGTAAAGTACGCTTGGTTTTACCCACATAAAAATATTGGCAATCATTTCAATGGAATTTATATAAGCCAGAACTATTCCCAAAATGGATAGTCTTTATTGTTAACTAATAGTTTACGTAATGAATTCTTGCGATAGAAAGCCTGTCTGACTCTTGTCAGTGAGTTTTCTTTTAAGTTTTAAATTTATATAACTTAACCGTTTTAGTGCTAAGCAATTTTGGCAAAAATGAATGAAAATTGCTATACACATATTGATTAATTTAGAGGAAAAAATAATGGTGTCAAATAAAACACTCTAACTTAGACAAATATCAATCAATTTTATTAATTATTTTTGCATTATAAAGATAAAATGTTTATTGTTTATTAATGTTTATTAAACATAAAGTGATATCAATATTATTGTATTTTATTTCTTTTAGAAAATAAAAAATCAAAAAAAAATAGCTCAACAATTATGTTTTGCCGCACAAATAGCTACTAATAACTACTAATTGTTGGCCTTCTCGTTATTCCCATTTCGAGTATGACAGCAATAAAGGCTTTCATTTCGTATATTGTTGTCGGCGTCCACTTTTTTGCTCGAGAATTATCCGATACAGTGTGCGAGGCCAAAAACTGTGCAGCATATCGATTTGTTTCCCTTACGATGGTTTCGAGCAGTGATATTTTAAAATAATATAAAAAACGATAAAAGTTATTTTTAAATGTATAAGAATGCACTCTCATTACAAATTACGCGCGAGGTTAGCGTACGTGCACTCCCGCGGAGCACCGAAAACACACTGAAACTCGCAGCGCTTTTGCGCTGCGCCGCAATTTTCGATACAAACGATCGCAGCGCTTTTGCGCCGCGTAGCATTCTAACGGTTAAGATATATTATTTGGCGTGGTCTAGGTTCATAGGCATTATTTCTTGGTACTTAAATGCTCAAGTAAAAGACCCAAGAATCTTGAAGCATGACTCAACCATCTTACACCAGTGTGTAACACTAAATCTCCGAAATCAGATTCCTTTTCCTTTCATCTACTAATACTCAGCATTTTTGACTTTTCAAACATAATATCTTTGAGCACAGAACCTGCTGATGGAATAATACAATGGCAGTTGGTAAAACCAATGAATATCAACATCATTTCTACAAAGAGTTATAAACTCACTACGCTACCAAACTTTAGCAAGAATTCTATCAGTTGTAATTGACACCATTACACATATTAGAAATTCTGTTTCTTCAATAAAAAATTTGGATGAATTATACACATCTTGATCTCTTGTTAATCGCTTCATCAGTAAAATTATTTTTCTATCAAAAACCCAGTGTGAAAAAAATTGTATGGGGAACCCGCATGAGAATCACAGATGACATTAAAAGTGTACTTAGATGATAATGCCATCGTAGCAAAACACGTTTCGAATGAAAAATTGCTAATTTTTATTAGGTTCATAATTGATGATACATGAGGATTACTTACTGTATTACATTTATAAATGAAATAACAGTTCATGTTGTTGAGATAGTTTGACAGATGAAAAATAAACAACAAATAACTTGAATGCAATCATATTTCTTTAAATATTTGTCATTATATTTCAATATAAATTCACTAAAAATTATAAATCTATGCGGCTGATACAGCTGGTTTATTTGCACTAGGTAGCTCTTCGGGTGGCGTTTCTGTTTCGACTTGCTTTTCTATTGCAGGTTTGGAGAGACCTACATCCATTCGATCTTCAGATTGAGCGTAAGTCCTAGGAGAGGGATCTATCGGCGGCATCCAGTCTGGTATGATTTTATTATGGATTCTCCAAGTTCCGTACATATTAGAAAGATGCTTTTCAAATACCACATATTCTAAAACATCCTTGGCGATAATTTCGCTTCCATGCATGAGTCTTCCGAATCTATCGTACACGGCCAGCAACTGCTGGGTGTGAAATCTTACAGTCACCTGAGAATATATATTTTCTTTCGAAATCATGCTAGTACAGCGAGCGTGAACTACTCTCGGGGGTTCTAATGAATTTAGAAACTTCCAATGAATAGTTTTGTCTTTTACGTTATACATCATTTCTGGATAACACCGTTCCGTAACTACATCTCTCAGCTTATATTTAGCCTTTTCTGCCAAATAGGTATGCGCTTGAATGTATATATCTTGAGCATCAAGACTGAACTGTGAAATTGCAAACTCTTCATCAAATGAGCGTATCTTTCTCACGGCCATCATTGATTTTGATTTTTTCTCTAAAAATTCAATCTTTTGCTTAGCTCCGGTCACACTCACTAATGACATTTTTCCATCACCTTCAGGAGGCACATAGGGCTCAAATATATTACCTGTACAAGATATATAAAATGATCGTTCAATCCATGGCCTTGGAGGCAGTAAACCTTGCTCTTTTAATTTGCTACGGACTCTTTCCGGGGTCATCTCTTCTTCGGGTTCGTTAAATTCATGCAATTTCACCTTTATAACTTTCTCTCGGCGCAACCGTTTCCATTTGGGATCCCAGTGTTTTGTGTGCCTGTATCTTGTTAGCTCTAGATTCGTGGCTTGCTGAATTCCACTGGACAAGATACCCCACTGTGGTAACTAAAAGTTAAAAAGTCCGATTAGATAATTTATATTTTTCTGCCACAGTGAAAAAAATAGCAATGTATTTTAGTTAGACAAAATTATTTTTTAAAAATAGTTGATAGCTATTTCGGCTCACGCCATCGTCAGAAATATGCTTAAACTAACATTTGCTTATCTATATATGGCTGTGAAGAAAAGGTACACAATACATCTTCTCTCCTGTTTACGGCCAACGGCCTAGCTTGTTGCTTTCTCGCAGTAAAACAAAAATTTTGAAAAATTGTAAATGAAACTAAAAAGGCAGCTATGACAATAAGTTTACATGCGGCACGGAAGTGGTCTATTACGGAAGCAAATCAGAAACCGGGGAGAGGTTGAATTAATGGGGAAAACAATATATTAGTTTGTTTGTTAAGAATCCTTTGTGATAGTTGATGTCTATTGATTCCCAGCTATTCCAAAGCCGTCATTCTGCGACCTTACTACAAAGATGCAAACACTTAGGCGCTGAATTTGAATTTATATTATGTGATTCCTTAATAACGTGATTAGTGAATTGTGAATCTGTTTTTTTTCTACGATACTTTTCTACACATACATCTAAAAATAATATTTAGTATTGGGCCAGAGAAGTTCTCTATGGTTGTAAAACTGTAAGTTATATTAATTGAACAAGCAGATAAATCTGCTTCCAAAAGACTTGTTTTCAGGAACATGAATATCTCCATTTACAAATATTGGAAAGACGATGATTATAAGCCTGGCTATAGTTTCCTTTAAGGACATCTAGAGGGCTATGAGACTGTTATGGCTTGGCAAACCAGTAGCTAGCTTGAGTTTATATGGTTACTTATATACTAAAGTGTTTGGTAAAAGCCATCTCATACGTGATGTGCTAAAAGTATAAATGTAATTACGCGCTAGACGCTTCTTCCGCAGTCAATGTGTGAAATAATCAAGCTATATGTTCAAGATATATGTTCTTAGTATACACTGCGAGTGAAAATTAAGTGTCGGCAGCATAAAATTTATACAATATATGTAATATGATATAATAAAACACTATTTGATGTTTAAAAATAGAAATTGATAGAACTTTAAGATATGGTAAATTATTACTGTTTAGGAAGCAAATAATACGTTTTTTCACCGCAATTATTTACTAAATGCTGCTGAAAGCGGCTTTTTCATTATATGATAAATATTGACTATATAAGAGGATACACATTGAAACAGCAATGAACAGAATTTACGTAAAATAAATAAAATTAATTGTCGTTTGACAGTTCAGTATTATGTGACAATGTGAGAAATTTAAGGGAAAAGGTTGAAAATCTTCTAAGATATTTTTACTGTACAGCCGGATCATAAAGAAATAAATTTAATAAAGTTAATTACCACGGAACATTTGATCCCTAAACGAAGTACAACCGAATTAGCCATGCTTATGTATCCAGAGTATATAATTAGTGATCTAGGGAAACGGCCTGCGGTTTTCCAATTTTCACAAATTGACAGCGCAAGTGTATTAGGCTGCTGTAAATGATTTCCATAAAGAAAAATAAGTTATTCAACCAATCCTAAGAGAAAAATGTCTATGATAAAAAAAAATGACAAGAAACTTAAACAAATATAAGATGGAGATAGACTTGCAAACAAAAATTTTATTATTCTACAAAAAGAAAAACTAGTAAAATGCTTAATACAAATATAATGATGAAGAAATATTAGAGTAACAGGCTTATAAACTGTATACTATGTACCCATATACAGTAGATGACTATTTCATACTATCGTAGTCAATAAACCTGTTAAATAAATATTCAATTTGCTGTTTTATTTTAATTACAATAAATAAATCGTCATTATTATTTTAAATTTCATCAGTACACTCTGATTGAGAGATTTTATTATATATGTACTAATATTTAGGTATAAAGAAGATATCAACTTGACTTAATATGGGAAATCCGGCGTTATAACACGTTGCTTCTATCTTCACATCGCGTAGTACATCCTGAACTCTCGAAAAGGAGTTGACTGCTCCTTCTTAACCTGTTACTTCGTAAGTTATCACACACATTTACTAATGAATAAATAGCTCCACGTGTTAAAAATATCCGTAATCAGCTTTCAATATTGCATATTATATTACTTCTGCTAGCTGCTTCGAACTACTTGTCAAATTTCCACAGTCTATAAATTGAGACTTCTCGTCGGACACGACGAAGACTATTTTATGAGATTTCCGCGCTACTATTCTCTTGCGCACATTCCAATCTTAGTATTTTTACAATTCTGCCTTTACTTAATAAATATGTACCAAAACGATAGTGATTTTGGTCAACATGTGCATACAATGCGTGGCTAAATAGTTCGAGTAATAAGTACGGACAATGACCCTGATGATTCTATCATTTTGACGTTTTTGTTAGAATGAATTACGCGGCTTGATTTATTTCTTTTTTGCTTTCAGTAATATATTGTATGAGTCAGAAACTAGAAAAACCAGTACTATCAGGTCAACGCATCAAGACCAGAAAAAGAGGTGAGTCCCTTTCACTGATTATTAATTTGTTAGGTTATCTGTCCTCCATTGAGTCGGCATTTTAACATAACCCTAAAAATATCTCCATTTACCACACGCCTGTTTATTTCCTTTTTTTTGGCGTTGCTCAAACATTGGTATCGGTTGCTATATTTATCGAGAATACCAATTATTTTATCCGGTGATGAAATAAATATGTTTAAATTCTAAAAGAGACAATATAAGTTTCTATTCTCTAGATCTTTTTAGTTTTAATATCATGGAGCACTTAATTAGAACTGGTTCTATTATTTAATAGTAGAATCAGTGTCGTAATGTGCCAAATTAATTTGAAACTAATCCTTTTGAGAACTCATTTTTTAGTTCTCAATTCCAAATGTTTCACACATTTACAGTTTTCCCAGACAATGTGTGGTTTATAATTTCCTTTTTTTATATTTGTACAGGCTTTATGAATAATGATTGTTGATTAAATATGCAAAGCTAATTATGACTCAGTCTATTTTTTTTTTTTGTATGAATGTTATCTACTGTGTATTATTATTCATCCTTTGTGGTTCTTTTGTAATTAGTGGTGAATGCTACTTAAACATTTTTTGTAGAACAGATTCTTGGGAATCGAATCTTTAACAATTTATTCTTAAAATATTTTAATATTTTACTAACCATGAAACTAATGTCTTTGAATTTGTTATAAGGCTTCAATTTTATTTTTCTCTTCAAATTATCTTAATCTGCTTTTTCTCATATTACAATTGATTATAAACTTGCATGCTTTGAATGAATTGAACAGTCGAAACAATGCGCAAGTGTTTTCTTATGGATCGGCTTATATTTTTGTTGCATATGAACTGTCTTGTGTCACTTTTCCTCTCATCACTAAACTTGTGTTTTTATTACCTTTTTACTGTTAGGAAATATGTATGTGTGGTCAATTTCTATGATTGTTTGCAAAGAATTATTCTTTTTATTATTTTTTTTATTTCAGATGAAAAGGAAAAATATGATCCAACGGGGTTCCGCGATCTCGTCATCGCAGGTTTGGACAAGGCGGGTCATGACCCAGAAGCTATCTTCAAATTCTTAGATGCATTTGGATCGAAGCAGGACTACCGCCGATATGGGGAGGCACTTTTTGACGTTCTCATAGCGGGCGGACTGCTTGGTATGTAAGCTATTTAATATCATCAAATCTTGGGTTTTCCGTAACAAAGTTCATTTTTTTACATTCTATAAATAAAATGATGATACCAAGGCTAGAGTACTGATCTTTCTGAAGCCACAACCTTTTACGTTCATTTATATCTGAAAAATCTCGACCATACTTACTTGAGTACTACTGTCTTATTCGTTTTTATCAGTGTTATACTTATTTGTTTTCAGTTCCGGGCGGATCAATAGCACTCGATGGAGAAAAACCACAGACAGACACTTGCATATTCTGCTCAAGTGCAGATATGGAAGCTATGCGAAATTTTGAACAGGTAAATACTTATTGTTGAAAAGCATCGCTTAATCGAACCATTCGCTGGATTAAAATGAAACAACAATGCACTTAATTAGAACTGGTGCTATTTGTCAATAGTAGAATCGGTGTCGACAAGTGCCATATTAAAGTTAGAACCAATCCTTTTGTGAATATCCTTTCTGATTTCTCAATTCCATGTGTTCTGTATAAAGAAAGATGTTCCATTCAAAATATACTGCCAAGAAAGAGCAAGTGAATGAATCTTATACGAATCCTTCAAATAATTCCTGTTTCGATTTTTTTGCAGGTATTCGTTAAAATGATGAGAAGATACAAATATTTAGAGAAAATGTTCGAAGATGAAATGAAGAAAGTCCTCGTATTTATCAAAGGATTTGATACAGAGCAACGCATAAAACTTGCGCGGATGACTGCACTTTGGATTGGTGGGAATAATTTATTTTCTTAGATTGAATACATTTAATACTCTGGCTATATAAATTTCTGTAATTGATAATTTATTCCTTCATATTTTTTCCATTATCGTTTATTTAATAATTTTAACAAAACATGAATTCAATAATTCATTTGATCCTGTGTTATGCTTAAAATATATTAATAACAATCAAAATTGGATATTATTAGGAATATTAGCTGAGCACTCAATTAGAACTGGTTATATCCTTTAATGATAGAATCAGTGTCGTGATGTGCAATATTAAAGATGAAACAATCCTACTGAGGATGTCTTATTGAATCCTCAGTTCCTAAAGTTTCTTAACAGTGAAACATTTCAATTATAATAATATTGTCAAGTAAGCAATTCAATCATAACTGAAGGGTAACATCTATTTTTCTTATATGTTACAGGAAATGGATCGGTACCTCCGTCAGTTTTATTGGTGCTCATTAATGAACATCTCGTGAAGGACAATCTGGCACTGGATTTCCTTATCGAAGTTTTCATTACTTATAAACAGGAGAAAGGCATGCCCAGTTTGATGACCGCACTTAAAAAAGGACAGATTGAAGGAAGGTGTGTATTTATTGATATACAATTAATTGAGTGTCCGGATAGTAGTTCTGGTATATATATTTTGGCACTATTCTCTTCACTGTACCCCAAAAATCTCTTGTTTTGCCATATTTATCTGTAATTTGGCGAATGTAAGTTATGGGAATAGAAAAATATGGTTTGCAATACTGGCAGTCAATTCTATGTGAGTTGGTTGTTATCGTAGATTTACCACAATTCAAGAACATGCTTCTTATCCATTCTTAATGATAGATGGTGTTTATTTTATTTAATTTTTTTTTTCTTACGTAGATTGATGGAATATGTTCCCATGAACAAACGGACAGAAGAATATTTCAGCAATTTATTCATGGAAAAAGAATTGACGGAAGTAGTGAGACTTCACAAAGCGCAAGCCAGCCAAGAGGCCAGAAGAGATCTCACTCAGGTAAAATGACCAGCTCATTCATTGCTGCACTAAATTGAAGCTTTTATTTCATATCTTAATTATGTAATTACTGTTATGGGCAATATCAATGATGAAACAAACCTATCGGAGCATTTGAGGGTTTGAGAACTTGGTTCCTATGGTTTCATCAAAGAAATCACATTTTGACATACACATGTGCATACCCATAAGTGGCCTTTTAAGTTTCGATTCTTTTTATTGCACATCATGAATTTACAAATTTTATTGAAATAATCTCAGATTTATTTTTTCTTTATAGGTTTTAATGGATGATTTAGCTGACAATAAACCTTTACGTGAGACTATAGTGGATCTTAAAGATATGGCAGTGAGGAGTAACATTCCCGAACATGAAGTTGTCTCAGTAGTAAGTTATTTAAATTAACCTAAATATATTAATTTCCTTTTTTAATGTGTTAACTGCCATTTCTTGATGAAAAGGCATGATATTTTATATAATAGAAACACTTTTTTTTTTTACTTATTTATGCAATAATTATTGTTTTTTTTTTACTTATTTAAAATATATTAATTTCCATCAAAATTTTGATTGTTATGAACTACAAAATTATTTTACTTTAACTCTAGGTTGTGCTGTGTAACAAATATGCTCTGTTTGTATTAATATAATAGTTCCATAGCTGAAATTAATGCCACCTGCTGACTAACCACAGCAAGGTCAGGAGAGAGTTTGTTTGGCTATTAAAAACATTAGTAATTTGCTTTTATAAGTAATGGTCTGCTGGTATATTAAATGATGAAACTGATGACGAGACTGAGTGACATATTGTAGTGTAAAGATTATTCCCAATGAGTCTTTCATTGTAAGTAATCGGCGCACAATATCAATATGTCAACACAGATGATCATGGCAATCTGATATATACCCCACACACATAAGGGCCATTTATTGACAGTCTCTGTATTTCTGATATTAGTCATTGAAATATTTGTTATGAATCAACCTCTTTGTTTAGATTTGGACGACAGTGATGTCCCATACAGAATGGAACAAGAAAGAAGAATTAGTAGCAGAGCAAGCTGTGAAGCATTTAAAAGTATTGACACCGTTATTCGCTGCTTTCGCTTCCACCCCCAGAGCTGAATTGCAATTGCTGCTCAAAGTTCAAGAGTTTTGCTACGAAAATATGAACTTTATGAAGGCTTTCCAAAAGATTGTCGTGCTACTCTACAAGAGTAAGTTATATTTTATTTATCTAGATATGAACAATAGGGATAAAGCAGAAAAGTAATTAATGAAAAAATATTTCCAATTCCACCCAATGGAATTTCACACATACCATCAGTGTTCTCAAAGTGGTGCACTTAATTAGAACTGGTGCTATTTATCAATAGTAGAATCAGTGTCGAAAAGTGCCAGAGTAAAGTTGGAACCAATCCTTTTGTGAATATCCTTTTTGATTTCTCAATTCCATATGTTCCATATAGATTTATTTCCTTTTTATGCAACAGTATCAAAGGGATAATGAAAAACTATGATTTTGAAATTCTAATTATTATCTGTTCTTTCAGCTGATGTTGTATCAGAAGAAGTAATTCTCAAATGGTACAAAGAGCAGCACTCGGCCAAAGGCAAGATGATGTTCGTTGAGCAGATGAAAAAGTTTGTGGAATGGTTGCAAAATGCCGAGGAAGGTTTGTATAATTGATTATCTTGGGGTGTTGATTGAATTGACATTTACTTGTAAAAACTCCATTATAACACAATGAAAAAATAGTAATGTGTTTTAGTTCTACAAAATTTATAATATATATAATTGATAGCTATTATAGCTTACATCCTCATCAGAACTACATAGAAACCACATACTTAAATAGTTATGACAAGGAGTAAGCTGAAATAGCTATCAACTACATATCTCATAAATTTTGTAGAACTAAAATACATTGCTATTTTTTCATCGTGGTATCTTGGAGTACATTCTCTTCTAAAGGGACCATTATCCAGATTATATTTTTCTGCTGTTGCGGATATCATTTTTGGTTAGAACACTGCTGTAGAAAATATGTGAGATTAATGCAATTAATATTTGCCTCACAATTTACTAATGGAGATGGGAATGCAAATGAAAACACGAATCACCAAAGAAACAAATTCTCAGAGATTATATACTAGAATATTGATAAGGCACTAACTAGACTAGACTTATTCCATGTGATGATACGATGACGAGACTGAGCATTGTGTTATTCTGGGCAGCGAATTTATGTGACAAGTCTTTTGTCCTTAGAGGAGCTGCTCATTTAAACATTCCTGCTGTTATGATCTCTGGCAATCTGATTGAATTGCTTAATACTTATAATTAATTTATTCAGTATCATCATAAAATTTATTTGAAGTACCGATACATATTTGTTTTCATTTTTTCTAGAATCTGAAAGCGGAGAGGACGAAGATTAAACAAATTGTAAATTTTACAAAATAAACATCACCTGAAATGCATTTCATACGAATATTATTACATGAGGCGAATCGTTCAATTTCTCACCTCATCGTCTCGACCGAATAAATCTGATCATCGTGGCTGATATTATCGACATCAAATTTTTATACCTAAACCTAACTTAAACAGTGATCTTCATTTATTAAAAACTGTGTTTTATTTATAACTATTTATATAATTTAGTATTATGGTCGAGGTGCAAAATCTGCTAGCGGATATTTGCAATACAAATTTTTATAGCAATACTGACTTTTATTGGGCGAATAGCTTTCTGTTCTCGAATCACTTTTCCCCTGCATAATAATCCATCTAGTTGTTGCTGGTGCAGTATTACGCCGAGATGACTAAATTGGTCTTCCATTACAATTTATCATCTGCTGTGTGAACGTTTTAAATCGAGTTGTCTTATGTTTCAATCATAGATAATATACTATTTTTCCATTGTGATAGCATATTGTGGAGATCACTATTTTTTTATTTCATCGATATGGAAAATAAAAATAGAAAAATATATGTATAAAAGGCAAGGTGATAGGAATTCATTTTGTGAAATAAATATTAAATATAAACTTATTGAACTGGTCATGAATATTGCATTTCTGACATGGCACTGAACAAAAAAAATTATGTATAATGTTGCTATAAGTAATTTATTCAGTGGCACATGTGTACATTTCACTAAAAGAATTTTCATATTAAAAGTTTGCAATTATTTTCATGAAATTTATACTGGGGTGGGGGTCGGCTGCCCTGATGACCTGTACCGTTTTGTTAACTCTGAATTCATTTATTTCATGATTTTTTTATAATAATGTCAACTGACAGAATAAAATCAGCAATATTGTCTGAAACTTCCTCTTTTACTTTATATCTATCTAATTGTCCAAAATCCTATCCTGAATATTGGCAATACACCACCTCACGCAGAAAATGTTTTTGGTTTTATGGATATGTACTTATTTAGTTCTATTGCAAATTTACTTGTTATAAACAATCGCTGTTTTCTGAGGTAGAATGTATTATTTACTAATATTAAAAGTAACAGATCTGACTACATTCTTAGAGACCCTAAGCCCCATCGCTAGATTAATTTGAAAGGATCTCTATCCTATGATGTTTTTGAAACCTTATACAATAAACAGTACATACAATAGGTAAGTATGAAATTGTGAGGGAGGACGGGCATCTTGAATAAATTTTAACTATTGGGTACATTTATATATGTCCTTACAGATTTGAATCCACAGAGATGTTTCTTCGGAGTTGGGACTAAATTACAGCTACAAAAAAATGAAAATGTTTTTTTATGAAAGCTTTCAATAATTAAATGCATCCATGAAAAAAATATTTACACTGATGAAAAAATTTTAAAGCCTTTTTATTTATAATAACATTGATCATTATATGCCACGGGTAAAAACAACGTAAAATATACTAACTTCATTTACTATTTCATAGATTTAGGAAAAAGAAAAACAATGGGAATATCTATACATCTTTTTATTGTGCCAAGTATCAAGATGGAGAAGAGCTTTTCACAGACGGATAATATGTGAATCTACAGATGTAAGCATTTATAAATTCAAGCTTATTCGTGAACTCAAACTGATAGTATATACATAGTTCACATATTGCATCTTTACAAAATAAGTTTGGTGACTTCATTGGTTTTGTCATTTTGGTAATTTGGCAAAATCGCTTTCAGTGTTAACTTAGGGCAAATATTTGGGCACCTTTACAAGGATGGTTTTCAGGGTGAAATAGAAATTCATTTTTAAAATCACATTAAAATTGATAAATTCTTATATTTGTGTTACCAAATGTGACATATTTCACAGTTTTGGTAGGAAGGAAAGGGTCAAGACAGGAGTATTGATGGGTGGTTAATCTCTTGCTGCACCCTGTTTTCTGTGCGAAAGATCGCATGAGTGAGAGGTAATTTTAGAGAAGATGAACATCTATGCCTTATAACGACTACAGCATTCTTTTTATTAAAAAAGAAATGGTAGGTTCATACCTACCAACACAAAATAAAACATAAATATTTTTATATTCCAATAGGAGGATCATCCTACAAACCGTAATCTGATACGCATACTTTGTTGATTTCCTCTATGGATTTTTTAAAGAGATATGTCGTTTTGCATCAAATTAAAGGGCACCTCCCTGCATCGAATATTATATAAATTTCCTGGGTTCTTATAATGCATTTATTTACACTATGGGCCGGATGTGACGTCATTCTTACATTTTCTAATATTTGAACAAGCTTGGCTTGCAATCTTATCTTACATCAAAGAAATCGGTTTATATTTCCAAACTTACTCAATTAAATACGTACTCGCAGATTACAAATAATAATGTGAAGATTGATAAGCTGTCGGGAAAAAAGAAAATAATATGAGATTCAGGCATTGAGCCTACTGTCTGTATATATAATATAGTTCAGAGAAACATTTTTTTTTCGCGTACACACCAAATCCGTGGCATCTCTATCGGTATGAAATAACTGCCTATTGGGCACGCTTCGGGAACTCACTTCGAAAAAAACGTTGAACTGCTATCATTGACTGGAGATTTTTGAGATATCCAGATATAATATAATAAGGTTGGCGCTGGTATTTCAGGTAACCCAAATGGTATTAAACCCATTTTTACAGTAATAATTTTTCTCTATTATTTTTCGTTCAATTTATCGATATTATCCATCAAAACGCCACTGTTTTAAACTTTCATATGCCTACGTCGATTGATGATTCTGTGCTATAAACATGTTAGAATGACTGCTTTAGAAGCTGGATTGAAATAATAAAAAAAAAACGATCAACTCGCAGATATTCACAAATAATTTGGATTGATTGCTTAATCATTAGTGGCGGAAAATTATTAAGTTTTTTGGCTTAATTAAAATATTAAAAAATACGAGATTAATTTTGAGTACCTCTTATTAACAAAGGAGTAGATAATATTTGGTTACTTATTTGAATCAAAATCACCCAATTTCTAAATATATTCATTATCATTAATTTTCTTCATTATACTGTTCTTAGTAAAAACGGATTTTATATACAGATGTGGAAATTTAAAGACAAACCAATCCTAATTAAAATACTCGAACTTCAGAAAAACAACACAGTTTTTGTAGTCTTTAACTCATAGAAATATATTATCTATTAAACAGGTGGATTGATATAAATTAAATATCTCTGATTGATCAACGACCATCTCGTGCTACAATCAGCAATAAATAATTGCCACATGTAATAATGCAATGAAAATGGTAATTCCATAAAGTATTAATAGCAACGCCACTGGTTCTTGAACCCATACCAAGCACCGTAATACAAGTTTTTAAATTTGCACATTCGTTACAGCGTCACAAAAAACCAAATAACAGCAAGTTAGCTACATTATTTTCAAGTAACTGATTTTAACTTGTTTTTTTTCATTGTAATCTAATTCAATATAAATACAGGTCTCTCTAAAAGTAATAAAAAGACCGCCATAACATAAAAAAGTTGATTTTTAGCTTTACTGATGCCTAAATAACGGACGGTTAGATTAGGGATTTCAATTCCAGGATATATATTCGATCCGGGACTTAATGTAAGAAATATTTCTATTTGGGTTTCAAAAAAACAATTTATATAATTCATTTTCACTTTTAATGTGTAAACTGTCACTTTTTGATGGAAAAGCATTATATTTCCACAATATACTTTATGATCAGAAATATAATTCATATTTTAAGTTTTGAGAATATGAAAGCTATAATACAGAAAATTGGTGACGTCTTTATTGGAAGTTATGTTAGTTGGTCTATATAGTGCGATTTCGAATCAGGAAGGCTTGGACGATCACCTGGGAGGCGTCAAAATTTTACAAAAAAATTTAAAAAAAAATTCTTAACGGAGCAGAGTTGCAGATTTCAACTTGTTTTAATGATCTTGATTTCTCAAAAATTTTCATGGATACAGAATCCAGGCCTGCACTTCGAAGATGACGACAATGAGCTGATAACCACTGATAAGGATTTCTTGATTTATCAAGCGATACGTCACCAAAACAAATGTTTCAAAACAAAATCTTTATTCAATTTTACACAAATGGTTTTCTACATTGCCCGCTTATTGATTTGATAATCTTTGTGCCACTAAGCAACAACAACACTTACATTTGAATCCAATGCAATAGATGCAGTTCTTTTAAATTATTATATTATTTACTGAATTGTAAAGGCATGGAGTCGCGGAGTTTTGGCCAAAGTTTAAATCGTGAAATCGCAGTGTTATGATCGGAGTCGTGAAAAACGAGTGACTTGGACTGCTCCTTCGTTTAGTCGATTTTGTAAAGAAAAATCAATGAACGATTTGCCGGATAGGTTTGTTGATCTTTAATTTAATGCACATTCATAGGAAAGGTAGGAAAAAAACCTGACAAAATTAACATTTTTGTAGTCCGAGTAGTGTTTTGTCGATGTCGTAGTCGTGCTTTTTTAACGACTCCACAACCCTGATAATTTATAGTATCGACTGAAAGCGCTTGATGGAAAATCAATATCAATCAATATTGAAGAAACTCTGATTTAATTCCACATGTTTTGTCACTAAAGACCCGGATTTCACCTTCCGACATCTTCAGGCATTTTCTCACACGGATGCCACAACTGACAGTCAGTTCGATTCATTTTTTTAAATTGTTTAAAATAATTAATATATAATAAACAAATATGCATGTACGTAAATTTTATAAAAAAGGTAGTCCTAACTCTTATCACGACAAAAACAAAAAAAATCTTTTTTAAAGTCATATTTATTATATTTATCTCAATACGATTTGAAATATGTTAATCCCGGGATACCGAGACAAGAAAATATGGCGGAATACCGGGATATAGTCCCTGTTCGAAATACTGAACACACAATTAGGCCAGACAAGGTAGAGTTGAATATATAGTTTTAATTATATGGAGCTTATAAATAACAATTCGATCTACTCTGCACTGATTATTTTTGTGTTTGTGTCCTTTTATTTATTGATGTATGATTGTACGGATGTTTTAAAATTAATTGGCTACGCTATTCGCGATCAATCAGGTGCAATTAATTTTTATAATAGGCACTAACCTGATAATTAATAGCGACTATAATTAATACTATCAATCACTCACTTCTAAAATCCATTTTTTATCATGCAATAAGAACCTAACTAATTAAAAATAATAACTAAAAACGTTTATTAACCCTTTTAGTTCCATGGGGCCGATCATCGACCACAAAATTAAGAAATAAAATTATAGACAAAATATTTTTTATTTACTTTGCGATTAATCACATTTAAAAATAGTATTTACTGCATATTGAACTTCTAGGGGTGAAGCGTTTATAGTTTACAAATGGTCTATAGTGCTTCCCAAAAAGGCCAATAAAGTTCTACGAGACGGATCAAGTCATCCGGCCTAGAACAGAGGTAGGCAACCGGTCGATCCCGAAGCAAAATTTAATCGACCCTAATTACGATTGAGAATTTTTATAATTTTCATATTTGGGGGCTGAAAGTCTAGGTATTTTTTTTTTCAAAAAGGGTTTTAGCAACCATGTCTGCAGGAACATCGTTAAATTATAATATAGTTGATTACACCGAATAAAAAAAATAAATATCAAGCAGGCCTTTCTACATAGAAAATATGGTGACCTATACTATACTATACTATACTATACGATGATAGACTTTGAAGTTTATCTTATGGTATAATAAACTGTTCTAGGTTAAAAAATACTTATATCATGTATAATGTATTTCATGTAAAACAGAAGCCTTATGAAATTATCGTTATTTTGCATAAGTTCTAGTTAAATAGTTATATATTCTGGCATGACTTTTTAATAAGAAAAACTCATCATGTCATAAAATCATTTAAAAGAACAATAATAATGTTACACAACCTGTTTATTGTCTTAATACTATTAATTTAATTGAAATAATTAATTAACCATATAACGGTAAACTCTTCATAAAAATTGAGTTGCATTCCACAGTAGTTAATAATTAGAACAGTGGAGAACGAATGGTGAATTCATTTATGTTGTAATCGATATACGAAGATATTTTATTATTCGCCACACAATAGAAAGATCACATAAAAAATTGAATTTCAAAAATAAATATTATTTATGATAAAAAAAAAGCACTATGGTTGTTTTGGCAAAATATGCTTGGGACTTTCCGCGCATATGGTTCAGAATAAGCTGAGACTAAATGGGTTAATAATTATTAGTTGTATCGACAAAAAAATATGTAGAAAGATTATTCTATTCTGGATATTATCTTAAACTGACATATTAAACGCAGTCATCGTATCGTCACATGGCTCCTTAGGCCATTTGATATTTTTTGTGTGGCCAAAATTTCTCGTTATCGACTGCATACGAGTAATTCAATTTTAGCAGCATATCATTAATAATTGTAGGTTGTGATCGCTTCTTTTGAATCCTAAATATCTTTTTCTGTATAGTTTTTTTAATATATAATGTCTTATTTATGACTGATGTCATTGATTAAAAATGTACAAATATTATGTTTCACTTCTTACACATTTGTCATAGTGGTTAGAAATAGTTTCGCTAATCGCGAGCATCGAGCCGAGCGATTGAATATTTTTACACAGATATTTAAATGAAATTGTGTACTAAACATTGGCAAGTATGAAATAAGAGCATTTCGAAATGTCCTTTCCAACAATGATAGTAACGCCTGAAATGATGTTTTCCAATCATACAACGATTACTAATTGGCCAATATGTACTGTTGAGAATTCATGTTTCATTTTATATATTATATTCTTTATCAGGAAATCTCATATATTGATAACACAATGGTTATATTACAATGAGGAATCGTATTACTTATGACAGTCAATTGTAATCGGACACTACTAAACATAAAGACTGTAAAGAGAACTTGAAGCCAGCTACGGGTGGCATTCATTATGATAAAAATTGATGATGAAAATTTATCGCAAAGATTTATCATACAAGCAATCATCGCCGCAAAAAGTCATGCAACACTTTTCCCAAAGTTGAAGTATTATACAATAATAATCAACAGATTTTAAATGAACGTTGACTTAGATCCATGATTTTAATATATTTTTTTTATATTGTATAATATAAAAATTCTTATTATAATATATATAATGAATGGCGCAGAAGATTAAAATACCTGCACAGAACTCTTGAGCATTATGACATATTTATGTATATTATATATAAGCAGAAAACATTAAAAGACACTTCAAAATAAAATACAAAACTTCATGTACCGCCATACGAAGATTATCTGCGGTCAACTTTGTTGACTTGTCTTTGCAGTAAATCTGCTATAGATTATTTTGTATACAAATATAATAAATTCATCCATAATCAATAATGTGTAGAGGATTAAAAGTATCAACGATTACGTTGTAGGTGTCAGTTAAACACTGTATCTGCAGATCTTTCGGGAGGCAATAGTTTCGCAGCTGACGAATTTCAATGGTTAAGTACATCAGCTGTTGTTATTCTCAAAATTTGCAATGTCAATGTCGACTGTAATGTGGGGATGAAAATTACCTTAACGCCAGTGCTGTACGTAGGTAACTGTATAGGGTGAGGCTATATTGCTGTCATTTGAATTTTATTTTGTCGAATTAAGTAAACATACCAAAAATACTTCGTTTCTAATAAAATATATGATAAGAGTTCATCGAGTCGTTTAATGTGTATTTTTTTCTTTATTAAAAGTATTTAAGGATTCCTTAAGAGTATCAATGAAAAATAGCTACCCGTTAATTGTTACTATAGTCTACATTATCTCACCCCATATAATTTCGTCATTAAAAATTGCTACTTTACATATCCGCTCTCAGAGCATAGAGCAGTGGTAAGCAATCTTTTGAGAGACTGAGTAAAATAATAATTTTTGTAAATTTTATTTAATAAAATATTTTAACTCAATTATATTTATCATAACATCATAATTAATTAAAAATGGTCCTTAGTCACATACTATAAATAATTTGATAAAAAATACCATTTGGCGGGTAGCTCAAAATGTTATTGTGGATAATTCAATTGGCGACGGGTAGTAGTTTACCGACCACTGAAATATAGCTTACCAATGAATGTATCTCAAAAGAATATTTTAAAAAGAACTGATTTCTTTTTCAGCAACAGCAAGGATATAAATTAATATAAGATTAGAACTATTGGTAAACTAATCGCTCTCGATTCGCTTCGTGTTTGAAATCAGACGGATGAAAAGGAATTTATTACATCAAAAACAAATGACTTTTTAAAACAAATTGTGAGATTCTTAACCGAGACCACACAACGTTGAATACGGTACCTCGGAATTGACGTACAATCATTTCAATCGATATCGTGTGATAATTCTAGAGTAGGTAACGAAATTAAAAATTATTTGGTTTGATACATTGTGTCTTAGTTTATTCGTTATTTGCTAACATGAAAAATACAGTATATATTTGATCGAGATTTGAATGATTTGATAGACGTTTGATCCCGCCGGTACTCACCAATTCGAAATAAATATATATACATCTAAGCTTAAAATTACCCAATCGCATTTTAATGATAGTTGATTTATATTTGCTTAAAAACCCTTTCATGAAATATATGTTAACAATATTTATTGTTTTTAAAACTTATCGTATCGATTTAATGTCATTATAATCAAATCAATAGTTTCGAAAGCTACTTCAGATGCATGTTTGGATCTAACCTTAGGGTATGTGTTTTTCCTTTGTAATAACCGATGCAAAATGTTTATTGTGTGTCAATACCTGAAGATGCCGAAAGGCGAACCCTAGGTCGTAAGTGACAGATCATGTGAAATCGTACAAAGTTTCAACAATTTAAGTTTTCTATATTGAAATTCCACCAAATACCTTCAGTCGATATCATAAGTTACATAGAATATTAATAGTTAATTGACGAAATTTTAAAAATGTAAAATATTCTTTGTCTTTCTAGAATACTGAAGGTTTTACTTATCATAATATTTTATTATTTTTTTACGTGGCGTAAAGTTTTCTAACGCATGACTTGTATTAGTTTCCATAAGGTGCTGATAATAATTTTGTGTGATTGAACGAGGTATTTATATCGCTAATTGTAATATCACTGACGATAATTTATTGAAACACTTCTTTCGAGTGCAATAATAATATTGGAACGTCACTGGGCATTGAGCATTTTACCCTCGTAAATTATTTCATCTGCCGTTCTTTTGTGTAGACACCCTTTGTTGAGTAGACGGTGCGTACCGATGTGGTGCTGCGATGGTACCTTCGCCGCACAAGGTACATATACGTAATGCGAGTTTCATTTGATTTATCTGTGAGAGATCTGGTCAATCGTAGCCAAAAACTTCACAAGTAGATAAAATCAGCTCAGCTGTGCTTTTCCATATAGTTTCCCAAAACCATTAGTGCTTTTTGAGGCCACGTGGCTAGCGATACGATTGAACTAAGATGGATTGGACTACTCCCAATCCTTATCAGTTGTTTAATCGTTAGTATCACTACGCATATTGGTATACACATTCAGATTATGATGTATATTTAGCTTACAATTTATAGAAACGCAGCATTCGTTACATTTATCAATTATGAATATAGATTTTAAGAATTATCAAATTTTCCCCCATATATCATCGCATTGCGCATATTTTTAAATCATTTCAGGTTATATTATTTAGCATAAGAACCTTCAATATCAATTTTTTCGAGAACTGTACGTTCTTCCTCCGTTTAACGTGGAATGACTAAAAGTTATATTAGATTATCGCTTTAGTTTTAATTACGTTTTAAGGATAGGGAAAACATCCTAGCCGTCAATGTCTTCAGTATAAAAATATGTTTTTTAATTCAACTGGATAGTAAAAATGTGTTGACCATTCGTTTACAGAACTCATTTCCAACGGCGTCAAAGATTTTAATTATTTTAATTGTCTTTGACATAATTTACGATATCGACTGAAGGTACTTTATGGAATTACAATATCAAATTTGAATTGTTACAACTTTACAATATAGTCAGTTCTGTTGTAGTGACAAAACATGTGAAATCGTACAAAGTTATAACAAATCAAATGTGTCTTTGGCAATTAAATTAATTTTCATTATGAAAAACCCTGGTAGGTGCATTTTTTTACCGATTCGTGAAATAAGATATCAGACATAAAATTGTACTTAAATAAGCCAATAAATAATTAGTGTCAAAGAATAAATGAGCTTATTGACAAGGGATTGAAACGGCATATTTATATACTTCTTAATTATCCACAATCTCGTACCCTGCCAAAGGTTGACAATAAATTGTCAATGATTTCAGTCGAACATACGGACGTATTATTACTTTCAAGTTGCCAGGTAAGGAAGTATGTACATATGAGTATATTTCTTTTCTTACAAAGAGCACACCTTTCGGCGGGCATGTATGGCGGCGCGCGCTGCCGCCAGGTGTGTCGGCCAGGCGAGCATCTGCTTTCCCTCGTGGAGAAGCGTCACCTGTCAATGCGCCCAATCCTCCCGCCGCACATCAATGCCCATTTCATACACCAGATATTTAGTTTTGGACATTATCAGATCCGATGACTTCATTTGCACTAACGAAATGTGTTGTATACCAATGTTTAAATCGATTTATTGATCTGCATTCGAAGTGATGCACGCTCCAATCATCCGATCATAAAAAATATTCTCAGCAAAAGCGATCATTTCCTAGACCAGAAATTAAGCTTATTGATTGAATTGGCATTCACTTGGTAGAACTCCATTATAACACGGTGGAAAAAAAAATATTTTATAAATATATATATATATAAAAGCTATTTCGGTTAATGATATCTCAATTAAATTTGTTTCGATGCACAATTTTACATGTGCTTCGCTTTTTGTAATTTTTATTGTCATACGATATATATACATCATGATATTTAAAATTAGAAGAAATTTTAAATCTGTTAATGTGGATGAGATACGGAGACACGGTCATAAATTATTCTAAATCGTCTCCATTTTGTAATAGCAGGCCACCTGGCCGGTATGCAAAATTGTCGATACAATAAATTCAATGGTGAACATAAGTACCTTAACTACGGTTATTGTGTAATACTTTCTAAAGTCCCTGTGTGTTAGTAAGGCATTATTTACTTTGTAAGGTACACAGAAAGATCCTTGTTAAATGCCGATAAAAGTGACAAGAAAATGGCCGATAACTCAAAGTGTTATTTGATAATTCCGCTTAGACTATTTCTGGCTGGGTAAAATTTGCAATGGAAGATTTCAAATTTTATTTAATGCATTTTACTATTTGGACATCTTTTTTGTCCAGTCAAAATAGCCCTTTATCGTAAATATGAAAAAAAAGTGTTGAATATTTATATATTCCATCGCATAAATATCGACGATAATAATAAACATTGTATTATTTAATTACAGTAGAAATCAATAAAAATGTGCAATTCCAAACTAAACTGTCAATTCATGCTTGAAACATCCGATCATCTTTTTGCGCGGCTAAAAAATCCGACTATTTTTTAGCATTAATTTTCTTGAAAAATTAAGAGAGTACAAATAATACTTTTAATTTATTTTATTGACTTTATTTTTTGCAAAAACATTAACATTTATTTTCTGATTAACATAAATTCATATTGAAATATACATTATATTCCATTTTTATATCCGCTCGTGATGTGGATATCCTGATGATCCTTTTCAATAAAATTAATTTTTTTATCAAGACGAGGTTGCAATTAAGCAAGGCAATCTCTCTTTTCAGAAGGGCAATAATGATGTGACTAAAGTAATACTGTTATAATTGTTTCTTCATGTCCTGTTTTTAAGACATGCTAAATAAAGTGTGAAGGAATACGCGCATCATAGACAATAGCTGGCATTACGTTCAAGCGCTCTCCCGCGCAATTGGATGGTGTGTATGATCTTAAACGAGTAATTATTTGATCGCGAAAATATTATACACACTCCACTTCTTGTTCAAAAGCTTCCAAATGTTCTAATCGTACATGAATCGTCTAGAGCCGGCTAAACATGTATTTATTGTAACTAACATCATAAACCTTTTAACCGCATAGCCGAGTAGGAAAATAGCCCTATACCGTTACCACTCGGATCCAGGTCGGAAAAAGCTACACAGCTGAAGTATAAACATGAAGAATAATTTCAATATAGATAAGCTACAATTTATTGAATGAATTGTCTCATTTGTTTATCTTCAGCATAAATATATTTACTCCCATTAAATTAATACAAAGCCTACTAAATCCGAAGAAATATTCAAATCCCACCAATGAAGATATGTTTGGAATTTCTCTGTGACTTTTTTATCGTCTTTGTCTGAAGTAATCTTACTAGGTATAATTTTTCCCAATTAGATGCTATCTTCGGCTTGATTATATTATATTATTCTTTTAGGAATGTTTGTTTACATTTAACTACCGAAATCCTTCTAACATTTCCGAATTTTTAATAAAAGGTATTAGGTATTAGTATTGGTACAAATTTCACTAGTTGAAGGTTGTTGGAAATTTTTTAGAACAAGTTTGGTAACGATACACTCTTATTTTGTGCGATAAGTCTTTACGTATATTGAAAACCTGGCTGATAGGAGCTTTATCTTGTAATCCAGCGGCTCTCAGTTCAAGTCCCGGTAAGGTTAATATAAAATTTATATTTTAGACCTTAGGCATGACCTGTTTTTTCATTACTTCTATGGCTATGAATATATTTAAATTATTATTTATAATGCTTAAACAATCTGAGAATATGTAAAAGCCAACTACTCACAAAGATTGCAGATTTGCAGAGAGGCTACAAATTAATTTATAGCTACGTATTTGCAACCAAAATATAGAACACAAAACATTCAAAGAACGAAAAGTAGCATTGAAAAAATGATATGAAAATCTCTATGTATACAGGAAAGGAAATCATGAGCCGCACGTCCTGCGGCCTTCTTTTTTTAAAATTTTTGTGTTCAGGTGGCTTACAAAAAGATCCGATTTCTTGTATTATGTATGATTAGAATAAGATATGCTAAAAAAATACACAAGGGGCCAATTTGGGAAGCACCGTCGTTTCGTTGGACGGAATTTATTCAGGCCGTGTTTTTTTATTATTGTTAAATGGAGAATATCGAAATGACATAACCATTTCCCAGAAGAAATTCTTTCGACTTTTGCCAAAAGCCAAAAAGAAGGATAACGTGTTCTTATTTTGTTAAAGACGTGCCGGTTTTTATGCGCTGTATTGGATATTATTAGTCTACCACCTCAGAGATTTTTAACTATTTCCATTTGTATATAAATAGAAAATAGTATCTTTACTTGCATTATACTGAAAAAAACAGCACACACCATCAACACATCAAATAATAATGGTATATAAATATCGTATTCAATTATTTAGAAATAAGTAATAGATCTCAATACAATTACCGAAAAAAACCTACTGTCGAAAAAAATATTTTTTAGGGAATAAATCTTGAAGCATAATTCTCTGCTGACATGATATTGCTTACTACATTTGCCCTATATTATGGATTGCATTGTAGTAGTACGTCTATTAATATTTTGATAAACTTTACGAAAAAAATATTGCGCAAGTGGATCATTACGTAAATAAATGATATCAACTACAATTACTAGATATAGGCAGCAGCATAAAAAAACGCATGTATTATTTTAGTATATGATGCAACTATAAAGACTTATATTTAGTTATTTAAATTTTGATTATTTTACATGAATGAATTTCTTTGAAGCCTTAACTAACTGCATGGCTTTTCTTGGTTATTAAAAAAGCCTACCCGCATCAGTGGAAAATTATGAGCTGTAAGTAACCTAACGTTTATGCTGGATGGATAAAATGAGTCCTTGCAATGGTTTGTTTACTCATGGTTTCGATGTAAAAAATCAAAATAAAGAAGACCACAATATATTCACCAGTCGGATGTCTTAAAAATGCTTGTATGTGTATCAAAACAGAGTTTATTTTACTATACATTGATTTAAAAAACAGTATCATTTGATATCATATCTATTTGTTAAACGTGCAATTAATTAGTTGGGTTTTATTTTATACGCAGAAAGGATATACTATAAAATATACCATTAGCAATAGGAATTAACCACTCGCTTTGTTTAATATTTATTAATATTTTATGTTTAAATAATAGGGTCTTAAATTACTCTGAAATTACTTACGAGTGTAGATATTAGGAAAACAAGAACTGTTATTACCATAATTCTAATTTTGAAAATTTAAATCTATGTGTAAAAAAAGTCAACAGCATTGTGTCAAATTGAACGTGGGAAAAATAATCAAGCGAACAAAGAAGTATGAAGCGGTTTCATAAAATTCATACATAAATTAGGTTGAAGACGTTCCGTATAAAAACAGAACGATACGATAGCACTACTAACACATTCAGATCCCGTATAATTGTAGGTAAAACAAATCAAAATGTATATAATAGCTACAATACTTATTTCTAGTAAGGTTTTCAGCCTAGTGGCGAACGTCGTTGGCTTCAAACACGGTGCTCACGGGTTCGCTTCCCGGTACTGAATAATTCAGAGAATTGAATTGTTGATATATTGTACGATTCCACATGTCACTATCGACCCGGGTTTCGCCTTTCGGGATCTTAATATAGCAATTTAATTTATGAGGTTGTCAACTCATTGACGACGTCAACTGATCTAGCAAAGGATATAACAAGGGGAACTGGGAAGATTTAGCTGATTGTTAAGAATATAGCTTGAATCGAGTAACTGACCTCTGTTTATTTCTCAAATATTCTGATAATATAATTTACGATCTCCGTGTTTTGATGTAATAATTGAACACCTTTATTTGCGTTAAATAAATAGTTTTCTAATGACAGATAATAGGCAAATGTCACATATTTTTTGTATAATATAATCTAAAAGTTGTTGTGTGTTCACGGCATCCATGGCACCACAACAAATATAATTAATATAATAAAAATGCCAGATTTAATATTTTCTTTTTGTTAATTAACAGTTGTGCTAACGAATTCTTACACTAGATCCCAGTCTGGCTCTGTCAGAGAGATTTTTTTAATTTATAAACTAGTATTACATAAGAAACTTATATTACAGCAATAACTTGTGTGGTCCTTAAACATTACACCTTTTTATAGTTTTTTTCCACATGATTAATTCGATTTTTCCTGAAAGGTGGTCTATAAAAGACACCTCATAACCGTTATTGATAGCGATTTGTATATTGTATCAAGTTAAAATTTGCTTCTTGTAGGTTTGATCTAATCAAAATGACGATCGAGGAGCGTCTTTGAAAACATTAATTAATCAACGACTTGGAATAAAACAAATGCTGTATTGATATTATATTATAGTATGATTATATATATTATGAATTTTATGTCTTACAGTATAAAAAAAACTGGAATTCTCATTACGTGCACTTAATTTTAATCAAAGAAATTTGATTGAAAAATTCTTCAGCCTGTGTGTCAAATATAAAATTCTGAGTAGTAACATAATATTACGTATAATTTGATTATAAATCCATTTGTTTGTATTTAAAAAAGTATCACGCGTATTGTCTTTTTCAATGATATATTTTGTGGTGTAACTGCTTAATCATCTTTCAATAGACAAGCCCATACCCAACCCTGTATTAGAAATAATCAAAATGTATTTTTTAGAAATTCTTCTGTGTGGGAAATTATTGTGTTGAAACATGTGTTACACAAACGTAGATAAAGTGCCGTCAGGAGATAACTACACATTTAAATAATTTTAATGGGGAAATCGCTGACATAATTAATCGGCATTCAAAAGAAGCCGATACTGAAAACAATTTCCCGTCTTTGTTGTACAAATCGTGAGTTTTATTTGAAACGTCTGTTACCATTGACAGTAAATGGGCATCTTTATTTTATAGCATTAAAAAAACGCAGGCATTTAGTTATGGAAACAATTTATGGTAATCAACTAATGAATACATAATTAGTTATTTTGTTTGCTTTATGTCGATGTGATATGATGTCGCTGGTCAAAAAACGAATAAAAGATCAAAAGAAGATCAAAATGCTTCATAATGTTTAGTTTAGTAGTCCCCTACAAACAAGCTATGTTATATATTTTGGCAATGGTGAATTTTTTCGACTGGAGGGTTTTTATGATCACTTTTGCTTGTCACGTTAAGTCAACAAAACTTTCTAAATTCGAAATGATCACAATGAACATAAATTCATTAAAAGGATTTTTGACATAAGCCAAATAAATTAAAATAACAGTAGTATACCAAACCTTATATAATTGACATCTTTAGTCCGAAAATACACTGTTGTCGGTACAAGATACCTTATCTTGCTTTTGTAGTTTACTTTTTTAAGAACTCGTTCCGACAATGGCGTGATGCCGAAGTAGATATCCAAAAAGTACTTAATGCGGATATAAAAATATTTTTTTTCTCATTTTCAATGGCGATTTTTGAATTCAATCAAAGCGCACGGTTGGCCCAATCAAATTTGTGACACCTGGCGGTATTTATTATTCATCATGTCGGCTGCCTGACTTTAAAGCCTAATACCTGTTTTTTAAGAGAAATACCGTTTCTTTGCAATTCTCTTAGTACGTCATAATAACATATATACACTGCATTTGAAGTTTTAAGATAGTTGTGTACATTTTTTGTCCTTTTCAAAGCATATATTATGTTGATAGGTATTCTGCATTAGGTATTAAAATTGGACAGCCAAAGTCGAAAAAGTTACTAAAATAAACACAAATTTAATTTAATAAAAATAATTGTTGCTTTTACCCTTAGACCATTATTGATATAATGATTGAATTGATATTTACTTGGTAGAACTCCATTATAACACGGTGAAAAAATAACAATGTAGTTTAGTTCAATTTTTTTTTTATAAGATAAAGTTGATAGTTATTTCGACTCACCATCGTCTGATCTGACGATAATGTAAATGTAATGTAAAAAACAAAAATTTCTGAGTATCCAATTTAACTTTTACAACTTTGTACGATTCCACATGTTTTGTCACTAACGACCCGGGTTTCGCCTTTCGGCATCTTCAGGCATTCTATCACACTGATGCAACAGAACTGCACTGCTTTGATATTGAAATTCCATCAAGCACCTTCAGTCGATATCATAAATTCTAAGTATCCTCTGCAGATTTTGAGCGTGTGCACCGGCGGAACAAAGGATTTAAATCGATTAATATGTGTTTCTTGATTTGGAGCAAATGCGATTTTTCTATTGTACAGTTTCTGAATTGCGGTTATTATTATTCCTCAATGACCCCTTGTCCCCACATTATCAAACAGCATTTAAAAATCGTTTCAAATAAAATAAAAACATATTGCAACATTTAGAGTGTTTACAAATAAACAGCACTAGCAGGATTAATAATATTTTGTTTCTGTATCCATGTCAAATCGGACATACAAAAAATCCAACTGAGGCATTTAGCAAATTATTTGATACAAGGAATAACGTACGATGAAACAAAGGATAAAAAATTAGACAGCATGCAAAACACGTAATGTTAACTAAACCTGTAATTATGTTGTCCGTGTCTGTGAAATCGTGAGTAACACTTATATCTCATAACTGCCAAATTCATGGGGTTATTATTTGAAATTCGAATGATTTAAAATAAACCAGAGACTGTCAGATAATATGTTAGACGTATACACGTTGTGTATTACATACATATATTATAATTAATACAAATATTTTATTAGAACAGCGGACTCTAAATGTTCAATATAATCAGAAACATATGCTCTAAATGCCCAATTCTTTGAGATACATTAATTCCACGTTGCCTTCGATTTTGTATTATAATACATAATTTCTTGCATATAAAGTACCAGTGGTTTTCATGTGCGGCCACCAGAGGATTTTGCTGCGGCCACCAACAGTTTTATAGTTAATATTGATAATTATGATGTGTTCTTACAAATGAATTTGTTAAATTATCATTATTTTAAAATTGATTGAATAAACCTGACTTATCCAGCATTTATTGGAGTTTAAGTAAAGGACCGCTTTAATAATAAAACTGTTCAAAAATTTTGGTCGAAGTTATACATTGACCATGAATCAAGTCAATATAAAAAATGAACAACAATTGCTTTATTGATTTTGTCGATTTTACCTACAAATGTATATTGTGAAAGATCATTCATAAAATAAAAATATTTATGTATTATATAAAAAATAAATATCGAAACTATTTTTATCACATTTGATGCGGCCATGAGACACATCTATAGGACAGCTGATGTTTATAATGCGGCCACAGTGAAATTTCATGTGAGAACCACTGATCTACACAGATACGCGCTGAAGGATTTCCTAATTTTTGATCGTACACACCACCCAATCGCGCATAAGAGCGCGAGATGTGTCAAAATATTACCATCCCTAGGAGATAATGAAAAAAAAGCTTTTTCGTCGATTGAGTTCGAGTCAAATTTGCGATTTTTTTTCATACGTATGTCTTAAATCTGTAAAACCATGTTTTAAAGAAGCTCTACAAATGGTTAAATTATTAGACTTCTTCGAATATTTTTTATTCTTTATATATTTTCAACATTCGTATTGGGAGTCAGATATATAGTGGTTTGCTTTCCAATTGACTGATTTAAATTAAAAAAAAAAGATATTAGACGAACTTTTTGATCATAAAAACATATTAGATTTTTTTCGCTTAAAAAAGAAATACATATGTGCTTCCATTTTCTCATCATATTGTTTTCTCTTGTTGTTTCGTTTTAAACGGCTTCAGTTTGTATGTTTATTAAACGAAAAAAAATATATCGCTATGTATTATACAAACATATCGGGGCTGTTAACGTGTATTTGAAAACAGGCAGTCAAATTTCGTGATAACACTCTGTATTTAACTACTCATTCAAAAGAACAAAAACACAATGAAATTACAAGAAGTACCAGGTGAATTGATATTCATGAATTTTTCTTTTGTACTTCACAGATGCCGGAAGAATCTTAAAATGAGTACTTTTGTGGATATATGAGTTTACTGGCAATTAAAAACTTTATTTATAGAATTCCAAGAAACAAATTTATGTTTCTGTCGCCTTCTTAGATTTTATGACCGATGGTTTCTTTTCTTTCGCGGAGCAAAGTCATAAACCAATAAATTATTTTCATAACCGTTTCGGCTCTTTAGAAGGCAGACTCGGCTCTCTAAAGAAGTTCTTTAAAACTTATTTAATTATATTTCACTTCAATGCCAATGAATGACGTCGAAAATATTTTTTTTTTTAGTCAACAACATTTAATTTTTATGTTTTCATGATATTTGACAATGCATATGTAAGCAGGGCTTCTCAATAAATTATTTCGATAATGAAGTTTTCTACCCTGAACACTGAAATCTTACAAGATATTTATATAGATAGTAAAAAAATGTATCATATTGTATTCAGTAAAATATGTTTTATCGAAAACTATATCTGTACACTTCTGACAGTTATATATATATAATATATTGCTTTGTTCGTCGACTTTATTTCTATTATTGTAGTATAATCAAGTATCTACGGTTTTCCCACATATTTATCACGGTGTTACCTGTCAGTTCTTGGTGGAAAGGCATGATATTTTAAATAATAAAAACACATTTTTTAGTACTTATGTCCACAATATATTTTTTGATCAGGACCGGTTTCGCTCATCGCGAGCATTATCAATTGATACAATTTACAAGCAGGTCTATTTATACAATAAAATTTGAGCTAAAACCAGCAGGTGTACAAAGCCATGTGTTCAGAACTAAGAAACAATTTATGGGCAAATCATATAATATTAATACAAACAATGTAAATTGATTTATAAATAGAATGGTAAAAGTTGACAATGCTCGCGATGAGCGAAACCGGTCCCGATCAAAAAATATGTTGTGGAAATAAGTACTAAAAAACATGTTTTTACTATTTTAAATATTTATCAGTTTATATTTGAAATCGACATAACAAAAACGATAATATTATTGAAAACCAGAATTCCAATATGAATGCATTTTATTAAATATCTATGTAAGAAGAATGTATTTGCTTGTATATGAAAATAGTCTCAATTTACTATGATGATCCAAACCTTTTGAATCGATATTGTTAAATGACCGCATGTATTTATTTAAGAATTTAATTTTTTTGGGTAATTGTGATTAATGCAGAATAAGAATAAAATTTTTATTTCAATCTATACATTTTTAATATAACTTTGGCCAGGTCACAGCATCCAACTTTTTTTGAAAGTATTATAACTATTATTTACGTTGTTAATAAAAAAAACACCGAAAGCTTAGTTATAAAAGCTCAAATTTTCATTGCTATTAATTTTGAACTATCATGTTGTGAAATTATAGCTTCTGCCAGTATTGAAATGACATCGATCGCTAAATTAATTCAACAACTCCTTCGAATAAAGAATTTGAATAAGGATAGACGCGTAATTTAATAACCCTGATTTCAGAATGTGCACCAAACGCAGCACGAGTCTAGCATAAAAAAAAAATATTTTACACGGATCGCTGCGCTTAAAAAAAACACAAATGAAGCTGTCAAAGGATGAACTTTATCCTTTTTATGTACAAAAATAATTGAAATATAAAGAATTTTTGAAATCCTCTCGCTTAACAGATGATTTATTGTTACGAAACCATTACATCATTTACACATTTGTAAAAAGGAATCAACTAGACCATTGGTTGCGAACCAATGTCATGCGTGTCAATTCTGACGAGGATTGCCAACCGTTCCGGATTGGCTGAGATTGTTCCGGAATTGGAATCTATGTTCCGGATCCCTTATGAATGCTTTATTAATCTACGTAACAGCTGACTGATGATAATGACGATATTCAGTTTTCAACTATCTGTCCCGGAATCGTCAGAGAAAAGTTGGAAACCCTAATTGTGACTCGCATCGTTAACGGAAGATTTGATAGAATCTGAAAAAAATCGTTTGGAGAATGAAGAAGATGAATATCGTTACGAAAAAGAAATTTGGAGTGTTTGGAGCCGATAAATTTAAATTCAACATTTTAGCACCCAGATTTTTTTTTCAAAATTTGTCACTCCACGCACTTTTATCGAGATCTTCTTGCGCGGATTTAATGCATTATAAAACGATTAAAGCTACTGATTGATATATTTGGAAGCTTATGTTAAAAGTGAACACATACCAACCTTCATTGATTAAAGATAATGCTTCATGTAATTCAATAACAAAATTGCCGCTAGTGTGTGGATAGTAATTCTTTTTAAATATTTAGATATAGCAAAAAAAAACTTTTTACCAGTGTTGTAAATATCGCAAAATTGAAGATATTTCTAAGAGTAATTTTTTTACAGAATTTTGACACATTTAGCTCAAAAGGGTCACTATCACTGATCAGTATGATAATATTATTTTGTTGACAGTAAAACAATATAATTATAATATGGAAAATATTTATTAATCACCCAGTTTGTTATATATTATTAAGAGTAAACAGGAATGAAATTTCGGTGTTATAATCACAATTTATTATCATTAAATGAAACATCCATGACGTCTTGCATGGACAACATTCATAAAGTGTGAAGTAGGAACAATTGATTCTTTTTTTATGTTTATACATCGATAAACAAATACTATTTTTTGTTCATCTACTGACATCAATAAGTTGAAATATATATAATTTGATTTTTTATTCACAATCTGTGTTAACTTTAGGTGATAGTTGTGATTAATTGTTAAAAAATCAGTGGAATACCAAACAAAATATAATCATCTTGTTACGAGTAAAGCCTTCAATGTTTCTAATTAATTTTCGATTACAGTGTGGAAACCATACCATCGTTTTCCACAAAAATTATTATATGAAAATTTTTTCTCATCATGAATAATATGTTATTCAGTAAATGCGGTGGAACACCTATGTAAAAAAACCATGTGCTCAAGTCTCACTAAATAAATTGCCGTTTTGTTGGTTTCAAAAAAGAATCTGATAGAGCTTATCAACGTCAAAAAAATTTCCACGTTGCTCTTGAATGAACGAGGAAAATTTGAATTTAGTTAATAGCTAACGTCTTACAATGGGGGCAGGGAGTGAAAGAAAATGTGTACAAGCATCATCGAAATTCACAAGCACCAAAGAATATTTCTATTCTGGAATTTGATGCCGTCGCCTTCCAATCCAGAGTACATGGATTCAATAGCGTTGACCACTCGGCTACAGAGTATTTTTTGCTTTCTGTTATAAATTACGAAAACAGCCCAACGTGTGTTTGTGTTATATACAAGGCTGTGGAGTCGCGGTGATATGGCTTGAGTCGTAGTCGTGAAAAACGAGCGACTATTGACAAATTTTTCGATTAGACGATTTTGAAAAATATCTCAACGAACAAGAGCAAGTAAATCGTCCTCGTTTGATTCCCAATATAGTAGATGAAGGAGATCCTATTACAAAATTTAAAAATGAATTTTACGATGCATTGAAAAAAATGGAAAAAATTGACCGAACCTATTTAATTTCAATGTTGAAATTTCAATACAGCAGTTTCCAGAAATCATAAAAGAAACATTGACCGTTAGAGAATTGCCGCCAATCCAAATATTCGTAGAGCGGTTATTTTCCGCTCTTAAAATACATAATTCTGATAGATTTTATAATTTTTTTGATAATTTAAATAGAAGCAATGTTACACGGTGAAAAAAATAGCAACGTATTTTAGTTCTACAAAATAATTTTTAAAAACATAGTTGATAGCTATTTAGGCTCACGCCATCGTCAGAACTATGCTTAAACTAATATTTGCTATATATATAGCTGTGTAGAAAAGGTACACAATACATCTTCTCTCCTGTTTTAATGGCGTAGCTTGTTTCTTTCTCGCAATAAAACTAAATTTTTTAAAAATTGTAAATGAAACTAAAAAATACGGCTATGACAATAAGTTTACATGTGGCACGGAAATGGTCTATTACGGAAGCAAATCCGACCCTTCCCCCCTTGGAGCAGTTTAATTAATGGGCTATACAATATATTAATTAGTTTGTTAAGAATCCTTTGTGATAGTTGATGTCTATTGATTTCCAGCTGCTCTTAAACGGTCATCCTACGACCCAAACTGCACTTAGGCGCTGAATTTGAATTTATATTATGTGATGTTATAAAGGAATCTCAAAATTGGCTATTTGCCGGACAGGTTGCATGATCCATAATTGAATGCACATAATAGGGAAAGGTGGGGAAAAAACTTGACAAAATTAAACTTTTTCTAGTCGGAATCGCAGTCGTGTTTTTTTAACGACTTCAAAGCCTAAGTTATATACAGGAAAATTTCATACACGTAACACATAAACAATTTTTATATTTTGTAAATAAAAATAAAGAGTTATATTTCAACATTCGACCTTATGCGACATTGGTGATTATGGCAAGCACTCTCGAGTAATAAACAATAAATTTCTCAGCGGGTTCGGCCTGCTATCGACAGTGACGTAACACCATAAAACAATGGCAGAATGACGTCACTTCCTGCTCACCTGGGTGCAGCACGATCGAGATGCACCACAGTCAATTACAATTATTTACAGTAGAGCACCGACAATAGGTACTGCGGTTGAGGCGAATGAAAATATACTCAGCATGAACACTTACAGAAATAAATACATATATATAAACAGTCTTTAGCATTTTATTCACACATAATCGCCAAAAAACAGCGGGCACGTCTTGTTTTATTTGGTATGTTCTGTTCTAATTAATCAATGATTATCCTGTTTCAACTGTCTCTCTTGCATACTAGGAAAATGTGACCATAATTAACCGTTAATTTATTAAAAGTTTGAGTTTGATTATTTTAGTATTCTTCTTATTGGTCTAGTACAGTGGTTCTCATGTGCGGCCACCAGAGGATTTTACTGCAGCCACCAACAGTTTTGTGACAACTTTATAATATGGAAGATCATTCAGTGTAATGCATTTAATAAAAATAAACATCGAAAGCAGCTGACAGATGCAAAGTAAAAAGCGGCGATGCGGCTTGCATCAGAAGAGAGAACTGTTGAACAATTTACATTTGTATTGTTTTTAAATAAATAAAAACCAATATGTTCAAATAATGTATTTTATTGAATAAGTTAATTCAGTTTTTCAGTAACTGCAACTGCTATTTTATCACATTTGGTGCGGCCACGAGACAATTTCAATTGGACCGCTGATGTTTATAATGCGGCTACAGAGGAGTTTCACGTAAGAGCCACTGGTCTAGAAGGTACACGTTTCGAGTTTTTATTACATACATTATCAATTAAAAATCATTAAATTTTGAATAAATATAAGATCGTGCTCTATATTGGTGGACGACATCTAGGGCTTTGGTCATTGAACTCACAAACTCTCATAGTCAAACTAGACTTCAATCGATTTTTTATTTCTTGTTGCAGGGATAGACGGCGCATCGCTGGGGCGTTTAGCTTATTACTAGTCCTGCTCTAGCCTCTTTCTTATTTACAGGTTGAGAAACTGAGTGATTAGCAGTTCTTTAAGGATTTTTTTTATGATTACGCACTAAGAGTCCACACGATCCACGCTTGAAGTAAAAAATTATCGGTATTATGAGTAAATATCGGTGTTACTGAATATATAATATAATGAGATTTTGTTTAACCACAGGTCTGTCTTATGCATAAAATATAAGTTATTCACACAAGAGAATTACGAAAGGGAATACATTTTTTGATTTAATTATTCATTAAAATTGGGTTCAGTTTATTTCCAAGCTGTTTTCAAGCTTATATTGTTGTTTTAATACGAATTGATGTAAAGAAACTTCATAAAATTGTTTTCTTTAAACGGCTTTACAAAAAATTATTACCCACGCAATTGAGGGTAAAAATCAACAACATTTTCAAAATAATAGTTGATACTTACCAAAAATATAACTTCAAATCGTACTCGGCCATCTTCGTCATTTATTTCCATATAGATAAGAGGCCAACGGGGATCGCCTACAATTTCAAAGGTGTTGGCATGTGTGCTGTAAACAAAATCAAATATTTGTTTTGAATTGTAAAATAAACAATTAATATGAACACGGCCATAATGTCACACTCATCTCGTAATACGACACATTGCGAAAGAAAATGTTTGAACAAAATTGACCATTAAAACACGACAAGTATATTTATCCCTTGATTTTCATGATACATAATTATGTTCGGCAAATCAAAACAAAAATGGACGTATAGTAAATAATGTTCCCTCATCAATCGAGACCCCATATAAAATAGGAAGACTTAGATCAATTACACTATTAAATGCTTGACTTCATATATGTAGAATTCATATAAGCAACAACACATAATAGTAAGCTTTTACTTTTGATTGAGGTTAAATATTTAAAAATATTTCTTAAATAATTTCTTGCCATAATTTGGGTCGAAAACCTTTGATTGTTACATCGCTAACCACGTAGATATAGAATAAAATGTCATCTGGTACAGAAATACACAACGTGTGACCTACATATTACATTTATTTTTATAACAGTACTAAATATGACTGTATTTTTTTTTTAATATGTACCTACATTGTAATATGTTCGTGAGTACGAAGTGCCTGTCAAGCTGAATTTAACATGTGCGCCATTTTAATTTAGACATTAACCCAATTATGAATGTAGACTTTTAAATTACATATGAGCATGAAAAAGCTTCGCATCGTTTTATGGTACATATTTTAAACACAAAGATGCTGAGAAGTATTTTTTTCTACTGCGTATTCTCATTGTAAGACACAATTTCTTGAATCGGTAAAAATCTGATGATAAACACAGAAATCCCGATCCATCGTTCATATCTTTCCTACTTGCATCTTCCATTTTCCCGTCCAGGCGAATCCCCTTGAGACCAACGTTTAATAATTGTGCAGGAATCCTTCACCGATCTTTCGTTTTTCTCGATAAATCGATTTTTC
The DNA here is from genome assembly GCA_028555115.1 of Himalopsyche japonica. Taxonomy (NCBI): domain Eukaryota; kingdom Metazoa; phylum Arthropoda; class Insecta; order Trichoptera; family Rhyacophilidae; genus Himalopsyche; species Himalopsyche japonica. Next base: position 2,624,276 of record JAHFWJ010000222.1, on the reverse strand, counting down.
CAACGTTTGATATCATCTTCAGAAGTATGCTTCACGTAACAAAGTTTACCCGTATGATTAATTTTAATTGCATATTTGTCGTTCCGTTCACACGTGTATTACCACCACTTAATCATGATTGTAAAAAAGATTGTGATTGCAAGTCTGCAAGCGTTGTCTTGTCGTTATGGTGCTAGTCAATAATTTATCCGTTGATTCATCTTTTGACCACCAAGTACATACACAATGATTGTGAGTGGTCTCGATGACTCAGCAGTGTTAATTTTCGCAATATAACATATTTTGGATTTTTGTCAAACAAAAGCATTAAGCAATGCATTTCTCGTATTAAAGCACAATAATTTCTCCATCACGCGTGGAATTGTGGGTGTATTATATATATATGACTAGCTAATGATTCCGGCCGTAATACAGATTATTCCATCCTGTCACTAAACTGCTGTCATTTTTTCAGTTGATTCATACATTAATTGCCACAAATAATAAATAATGAATGTTGGTTTGAAAGGTAAGTCTTCTATTACCTAATCATTTTCAACAAACATTCCATATGGAATACGTTCAGTTTAGATATTCCAAGTAAAGCGTTAGGGAAATTTATTGTTTATACGAAATTGAAAAGGATATCTTTATTTTTCAGTGAAATATGAAGAACCAAAAAGGAGGGAAAACACGCGGTAAACTAAGTCATAATATATATACATATATGTTTCATAAATATAGTAACTTTTTAAGTATAGTAATTATTTCAATTATTGAGCAAAAGGGTATAATGAAAACATAAATAAATATCGTGCGCGATAAATATCAAGTGCAAATGTAAACAAATAAATCATTTTTTCCCGCGTGAATCGTCTCAACGTTATGACAAAAAGGAGTAAATATTTTTTCCTTGATTTTTAGAGTTCCATAAATACAAAAACTAAACGTTATATTTCCGCATCTCTAGCCCACCGTGAGTAGGGAAAATAAATAAAGAAATGACAATGATGATTTAGACAAAAAAAAAAAAAATAGTTTTAAGATGATTGATAAAATATGGTCATTATTATATACAGTATGTCACAGAAGTACTCTAGTGAAAGAGTGTTTTTTTTTATAACTGATGAGAGAATTGGTTTTTATTAAAATCATTAGGGAAAGTATGATTATTGTTTAAGACATAATTTGACTGATCCATAAAGATTTTTTCCTAAGTCTTTTTTTACAAAAAGATAATTTTTATTCTTGGCAAAGTTTTGTTTATTTCGTAAAAAAAACTGCAAAAAATTACACGGTGAAAAAAATAGCAGTGTATTTTAGTTCTACAAAATTATTATTTTTTAAATATAGTTGATAGCTATTTCGGCTCACGCCATCGTAGTTCTGAACTAAAATACATTGATATTTTTTTCACCGTGTTATAATGGAGTACTACCAAGTGAATAACAATTCAATCAATACAATATAATCATGCCACGTGCAAGTATAGAATTCTACTGTTATTTCCTCTAGCATTGATTGAGAATAAAATTTAGTTTTTCTTGAACAGTAAAACAAACAGAAAAAATCAGCTATTCTCAAAAATTTCTTATAATAAAAATAATCATTAGTTACCTGTCAAATCAGTTATAAAAATATTTGCTTTGAAAGTTTAAAAAAACTTATATTAATTCAGCCTATTAAGCTTGTGAGATTTTGTAACATTAAAATTGATAAATTTATGTTAACATCAAATCCTTTTCATCCTTTTGTGGTCTTTCGCTATTTTAATCCTAGCAACTTGAATTATATTCTAATTATTATTCTGAATGTTTTTCTCTTTGTGTCGTCTTCTATCGTAAGCTGCCAATTTGCAATACACTTTTTATCACGAGTAAGTTCCATTGGTTCTGAAATGTCTTAGGCATTGACCCACTTACGCAGTTTTTTTTCCCAAGATAATCTCCTATCTTATTCAATAATTCATATTTTCATTGCGAAAAATATGATAAAAGAATTCCTCTCATCGTTGTGGTCACTATGTGTCTCTTTGTTTGATATTTAGCTTTAAAACGTTTTCGTCTATGACATAAATATTACAGAATTAATAAATAAATAAAAATATTTATTTTTACTTTTTGACAGCCACTGCCCGGCTATTGAAACAAATACATTCAAATCGAACAACATAAATCATATGACAGTTTCTTAGAGTAAACAAATCTCTTGTTCTATGAAAAGTAATAAACCTTTGTAAAATATTTGTAATTATTAAATTTCTGTTTATTGCACTTATTGTAAAAAGTGTTTAGATTTAACTTTCTAGTCGTTGTATATCATAAAAGTAACAATATTTTAACACTTCACTTCAAAGAGATTTCTTGTTATTTCATTGAAAATTTTGTCTCTATTCTTCCGATTATATATGATGTCCCACTTGACGAGTTTATTATGGTATATTTATTTATTATTTCTAATGGCCATGAAAAATTTATTTGGAAACATATGGAATGGATGTTTTTGATTCTAAATTCTTTATTTCACTTGAACCTACATGTGAATTTGTTTTTCAAAAAATAAGAACTAAATTTTAGAGATGAAATTGTTAGAGAGACTTTTTATAACAAAAATATCCCATAATAAAACATTTGATATATTTTGTAATCGTTCAAGACCAACGAGTGATTTATTGGTTGATAGATTGATTAGTGAGTCGTTATGATTCGACGTAAAAAAACTTTTCTCCAAATTCATATAAGACATAATTTTTTCATCTTCAAACGCCCCGACTTTTGGTCGCTTGTTGATGTTATAATAAACTCGATTAGAAATTAATTTGTATTTATTCTGTCACCTCATAGTTTTTCTCTGCACGTCGCTCGATGATAATAATGATGGTAATTGATGATCATCCAATTTCCGGCGATCGGTTAGTCGCATGTTGTCGTGCTGTTGAAATTATGATGTACCCACTTTAATGTTTTGATGAAGCATTTTGTGATGTGTGCTATTTAGAGATGAGAATGGAGCCGAGTCCCTGGAGGTGCGGCTTCGCACAATGATTCGCGACCACTGAATCGGAACAAAACGGATCAGAGATGCACAACTATTATATGATGTTTGTTTGCATTTACTATTTTATTTTATTTGACAAATATTTATCATTATTGCAGTTATAAATCAGGCACAAACTCGTCTGATAGGCGCATTTATTATGATGCAGGTTCTGTATTATAAAAAGCTCTTGTATGACAAAACAATTATTATAACACACATTGAAACTAAATCGGGAGTACACATATATACAAGTATAACATAGATGGAGATTGTCGGACCTGTGGGTAAGTAATAAACTTTATCACCATCGGTTACGATCCGAAACCTCTACGGACGCTTGTGTTATATAAATTGATTTTTAAATCGATACATGAAGTTATAATATAAGTCTTGATAACTATAATTTCAATATTTCTTCCTAACCATCCAAATAGCAATGTATTTTAGTTCTACAAAATTATTTTTAAGAAATATAGTTTATAGCTATTTCGGAATTATATTCTAGAACTATAGTTCTGACGATGGCGTGAGCCGAAATAGCTATCAACTACATTTTTTTAAAATAATTTTGTAGAACTAAAATACATTGCTATTTTTTCACCGTGTTATAATGGAGTTCTACCAAGTGAATGCCAATTCAATCAATAACTTAATAACAAGTCTTCATAGATGATATTTGGGGGGCTAGGGGGGCACTTGTCTCTCCCACTGAATTTAAATTGAGATATTTTATAAATAGTCTTGATTTGTATTGTTTCAATTGAGAATGATTTCGATGTACATTTCCTGATTATTATATTGTACAATAAAGGAAAAAGTACTTTTTTTTTTAAATGTTATTGCTTTCCACAAAAAAGTGAATGCTCGCTAAAAGTGAATTTGATTGGACCAAATAATTTTTTAATGTTTTAAACTAGCATTAAACTTTTAAACAGTATTTAAATCCTATCGAGGTATTTATTTCGATCCTTAAGATTTTGTCATTTAAATCAAACTTATTAAAAGAAATATGTGTACTGCCTCTGCTAGAATTAATGAAATCATTGTCCGATTTTTTTAAACATGGAAATGGAAAAGATGTCCCAATCATTTTGTGAATTCATTTAAATTGAGTATTTTTTTTTTGTAGAGCACCCAGTTGACGATTTCTGATTTAATCAATAACAATAAAATTGACACAAACCATACTTCATGTGGCATAACGTTTTGGTGTACGTTCAGATTTTTGATGTGATTCTATCGATTGACATGAATGGTTATTAGATACCCTTAAATCAATATTATTCATATTTTCAATGAAGGTATAGCCAGGTTTATAATATGTCGTTTGGCCGGTTCACGATTATTGCACCGGCTAAACGACATAATCATAACAATGAGTCACTTGTTCGATTCTATGAAAATATAAGTATCTTTATGAAACACTTCACCAATAATAGCCTTCAACAATATTTTGTCGATAGCATGTAAAATGAGAAATCAATGGAATTTAAATATTTGGAGATAGCAATTGAATCGAAACGTTTGCTTTGATTAAATGTATCATTTACCATGTGAATTATGTCATAACTATTCCGTATCTAACGAGACAGTATGGTATTTGTTTTTTTTTTATACCAATTATACGTTCCCATATTTATAATTCCCTGATATATCAATAGTCTAAATATTTTGGTTCCGCCATAAATATTGTCGCCTTTAACCGTTTTTTTCTGAATATTTCCTGTTATGACATCTCAGTAGCGTAAAGTGATTATTTATTTCAAAGATATTGATGAATATGTTCTGTCTATTAGAATATAAAGCGACATTGATGGTTCTTTGATTAATTTAAAGTGCCAAACTGAACAAAAAGTAACTATAAAGAAACTACAAATTGCTTAGTGCTCTTTGCCACAGTTTTATAATATCTAGATCACGGCCGTTTTCGCTCATTAAAAACATTATCGACTGACTAAACATTGGAATTTTTTTATTTAAATTTAATACCTTTACCTTTCCACTAGTTAGTTGATAATCAAAAGTGAAACAATTAGTATTACCTACCAACGTGTATCATTTATACTGTGTCTACTGTCACTTCTAGGTGAAAAGTCCTTATATAATTAAGAATAAAAACAATTATTTCAGGGCTATTTCCACAAAATATTTTATAATGCTCTCGATGAACAAAACCAGTTCTTAACATAAAATATATTGTGAAAATAGAACTACAATTATATTTTATATTATTTAAAATACCAGAGTTTTTTTTTAATTATTTAATTATTAATATTGACTTTTTATTATTGTGAGTTTTGATTATTATTTTGTGTTTATTGTGATTTATTGTAGAACTATCACTCGGCGGTGTTGCGGGACATGAACCTAGTCATCCGGCATAACGGCGTAATCAGTGGGCATCGCTAAGTTGAGCCGGTCGACCGTTATATCATACGAAAAATAACTCGTCAGAGATGAGCTATGTGTTTGATCAAAACTTCATTTTGTTGTAACGAGTGTATCGCAAAGAAATTGAAATACTATTTCAATAATAACAAGATAATTATAAAATAAAAAATAGCAATTTGGTAAAATTACACTATAGACATCTCTCGTATTAGTGTGTAGACAATAAGAAACGTGAAAATTACAGATGTTTATCTTGTATATAAAAATTAAATAATCGATATCTGAATGAAATATTATAACATATAATATGAATTTCGTGACGGTGGTCGAGTGGTCATGGAATTGAATTTTAAGTTGGTTTATGGATTTATGCTTGATGCGTGTCTTTGATATTTTTTTCCTACTCTAAAATAGGTCATAGTGAGAGCTATCAGTTAGCCGTACATCCTGTCTTAGCGTATCATTTTAAGAGCAATTGATTAACTATCAGTTTTCGTAATAAAGTTCTGTCATAAGGATTCTACGCGCTCAATATCGAGGTATAAAATATGTATTGACGAGATTAAAAAGACAAAACTCGAATCACAATTAATAACGCAACCATTGAGATGACTGAAGAAGTGTATAGCAATAAATTTTATTGAATTTTTTTATGAGACTTCCTTATATTGGTATAACTTTACGACATGACATTTACTTATGTAATTATGTAAAATGACGAATGTTTTTACATCAAACTAATATTACACATAAAAAAATATAATTATTATACCTCAAAAAATATCTTTGAATTTCACATATTTTTCTGAATTATGTTGCGGCTGGGGTTCAAGCAACTTTAACGCAAAATAATTTGTAAAATATCCTCGAAAGATTGAAAAAAACCTGGATTGAATGAATTGGAATCGATGCCATTTGCTGATGATTTTATTCACTGATGCTTTCTGCTTCCTTTACGAAAATCATCGCCATAGAGATCTTTTCATATTCTTTTTTATAGTTACGTGTCATAAAAGTCGAAGTATTTTGGAAAAAATGCATAACAAAATTGCATGACATGTTTATTACAAATACATAACGCACACATATTTATTATTAATTTATTTGCTTTCAAGGTATATTGTTAAAGCATCAAGATTAGCGGTAAAATATTCATCGAGGTATACATAAAATGACGAAGGAATATGTTTCTGGTAATGAAGACGCAATCTTTAAAATATGTATTTCGCATTTATTTTGTATTTTAAAATCAGTACAATTTAGATTTAGTAATCATTCCATATATACTGTCAACAATTCTCTAGAAACGTCATAAGTTATATCAAATTCGAATGTAATGTTAACGTTGAAACATTATTTCTACTCCAATTTAACTCGATCAGTGCGTACGACACGGCTCCCGTGTCCATTCCTGAATTGTAGACCCGCGTCGGTCACGGGAACCGTGTTTTCAGTATAACAAAAGATATTTTAGTATTAGAAAGTACCTGCCACGGTCAAGACGTTCGGGACATTTCTTTGGAACCATCACATAAAGGCTCATTCACACTATTCATTTTACCGAAATACTTACATCAAATGATTTGCTATAGTTTGTAGAAATATTTTTGACAGATGTAAATTGGTTTTGTTTTATCACTATTTCTTATAATTTTATGAAATATGTACTTTTATTAACATGTGCATACTTTTTTTTTAAGCAACGCGTAGCTATTTTTTACAATTCTATAAACTTCGTTCTACGTTTTAGTGCACTTGTGTTTCAATATTTTTGCAGTTTTCAAAGAAAACTACCTCTTCAACTTGACCACCAAACAACGAAAAGTTTCTTTGTTCAATTGTCCCGATTGCCCAAATAAACCTGGCTTGTGCTTCGAACTCCTAAAAAGTGGGCGTCTGAAAAAAAACAAGCTACATCTTTTCAATTTTTCAAAGAACTCTGTTTTCGACTAAATCACGAATAAATATGAATCTTACATTCAAATGTTATTTCAAAGTAATATCATATATTTATTGTAGTGTATTGTGAGAGTGTAAATTACGTTTCAACTGCTTTTATATCATAATGTATTTTTCCGATAATAAAAATTATTATCAACAACACTTGAAGATGAATAAATCACTACAAATCAAAACCCGGAGTAAAAAAGGAAGGATAGAATTCACTTCAAAATAAAATTATAGATACATCAAAAATATGTTAGTGTGAATTTGCCTTTAGGGTATTACAGATGGCGCAACATCAATAAACACTGCAAATGTGTCGAAATCTGATGGATAAACAATGCCAGTACGTGTGCCGCACAAATGTTTTTTTACCTAAATGACCTTTAGGGTGACCAAATTCGGAGAAATATAATAATTGTCCCTAATATTTTACAAATTTTTATGGCTTCGAAAAATGGGTATTTTTCAGGCCCTCTGTGAAACAGTACAATATGTTTACGCAGCCAACGTGTTTAATAAACAATTATTTGATTTTTTACTACGAGCGCTGTTTAAACAAAGACTGAAGTCTAAAATTTACCGGCACCGTGTACGATATTTCTATCATAAATTTTACTAGTGATGATTGAAATGCAATATTATTGAATATATACGCTACAAAGAGTAACTTTATGTCTAACATAGATATCTCTAAGAATACGGATTTTTTAACCTGTTTTAGAATTAAGAAAATTATGTTTCTTTTATAATCAAATCTCAATATACAATACATGTTTTTTTCTTTATAACGGGGAATTTTTGTTAGTCTGAATAAATGTAATGGTATTTATTGTTGGCAGATTAGGTCAGTTGTATGCTTATGCCCTGGGCTAAATTATTCCCTAAGCACACTTAGCACGTGCTTATGGCATTAAGGAAAGGGGAACATTTTTTAAACATGTATTTATAATAAACGAGATAATTCTTAGATTTGTGAGTGCAGTTAACAAACCTAGTACCGCAATAAGTCCTACAAACAATAACAAAATAGTGTGCACCGGGGAATATGTGACAACTCACTACTATTATAAGTCCTGCTTATAATCCTATATATGTAAATGTATATCAAGTTTATGTATACGTTGTGATAGTATAACTATAAAAAAATAGCATTTTCGTTTTGCTTTTTGAATTGAAAGTTTGAATTTACATGAAAATTGGAATAGAATTCGAAGAAAATAATTAGGAACATTCAAAATTGGAATTAGAGTTTTAGTTAAGTCTTACTGGGAGTAATTCAAATTAAAGAAACTAAAAAGTTCTATTGCGTAGTATTTCACATATATTCTTAAAATATTGACCAATTTTAAATTTAAAAGATACAATTATTATATGACCTGTTAAAACTTATTTGTGTTAGGAATCCGTTTCACATACACAACACAATTACACTTTTAAAAACCCTTTTTGAATAAGAAATATAACCGTTATAATACCGTTCCTCATTTCAACAGAGAAATTGAAATACGAATCGAAAAGGCCGGCCTAATGGGAAAATGATGGGAATATAAAACTAGGTTATGTGGTAATGACTTCTTTTGTCACCAAATTGATATATTTATAATTTAAATTTCGGGTCGCCCGCATTGACAGTTTTTTATTTCTTCTTTCAATTCACATTGTAAGAGTCTTTTGAAGTGTTTGGACAAAATATTTGATACGAAAAGGATATTGAATATCCCGTAAGAAATAACTGCTACTTGAAGCACAAAAAACCTGAATCGCGTTGCACGCTTTCAAAACACTCCATCTCAAATTCGTTAATGTTGCAAACGTTATTAAATTTTATTCTGGAACAAATTAGTGCTAAATTTTAGAGAAGCATTTTAATTGCCACATAGAGAAGAATATAAGTAATATTATCCTCGATGTAAACGTTCATTACTATTCCGAATTTTAAGCTGTTGAGTCGAATCAGAAGAACAAAGGCAAACATTTTTATGGAATTCGTTGTACATATTATGTTTGATCGTCGTCAGTCACCGTGAACTTCGTGGCGTCAATAATTTATATAAAACAAAATGACGATATCATTACGTATAAAATCAGGATAATATTTTAGGTGTCATTATTTATTTTTTGTTTCTTGATTCGGTTAATGATTATTTAAGACAAAATTTCGAGAACTTCATATTCTTCTACAAACTTAACAACCCTTCAGATCGGAATTTCAATTAAAAATAATTAATTAGTTTCAAAACATTTACCGTATAAAACTTTAACATTTTATAAAAGATAAGGACAGCTTAATTTTTATTACACCTACATATATCAAATTTTCATAACCATATTTAAGATATGTTATATGTTGTGTCATACATTTGGACAATTGTGTGACAGACAAAATCTTCACTACAGAAATCGTAGTGTTTGAAGTTATCTAAAAACAATTGACAACACACAATTATAACAGTTCCCAACTCTTTTTTAAATAATCAAAACACATTTTTAGTAGATATTTCCACAATATACTTTTTGGTCAGGACCGGATACCTTTCATACCTTTCCACCAACAAGTGACACTTAACACGTTAACATTATATTTGTAAATCGACAATGACAGCAGTGAATAACTCTTTTGAATGAATACATCTATACATATGTACCTGCTTCTCACTGTATTTTGATAATCAATAAAGAAATTAAATTTTGTATCAAACATATTAATTACAGCGAATTTGAAAAACAAATTATTTGTTTTTAATTTGTGACATTGTAATTATAAGAATGTATGGTTTTTTACACGATTTTTTTATACACGCAACTTTTTAGACCCAATAAATATATTGCGTAAAAAAGAAATGGGTGTATACAAATAAAAAACCAACGAGAGGTTAAAATATTTATTATTAAAGAAATAATCTCAGCTTAATAAATATACGTATATTTGAAGGAACAAACAAACGGATTTTTCATTTTTCAGCGAGCTAGAATATTTTTTTTTATCCAATATATAAAGCTTATTTAATTTCTTTTAAATGTTATCTATTGAAAAGGGTTGAATTTTATCAGTTTGTTGGTAAAATATAAATTTTCTTGTCATAAAATTTTAAGATTTTATGAATGAAAAATGTGTTTGACAATAAAGATATAATATATTTATACTTACAGACGCTTTTATATGCATGAAAATCCCAGATAGCAGTTAGGGGTTTTTGCTAACAAACGATGTAATAATTATTCGTTCATGCATAGCGCAACTCGTTTTCGTTTCTTTACAAATTTTCTTGTTACTCTCCTCCTCTGTGTGAAGCTTATGTGCCTGTGAATACGTGCATGTGTGTGTTCCTCTCTACTTACTTATTTGCTGAAAGGTTTCGAATTACATGCGCCTTAAAAACTACGAATTCACGCCACTTATTTTCGTACGTTACGATAAAAACATATAAAAAATACTATTAATTTTAATATTAATTCTGCCTCAGCTGACAAATTTGCGTTATTAATTTACTGAGGGAATAATTTCGCACAAAGAAAAATATTAATTTAAATTATATGGTGTTAATATGAACTGTCAAGTAAGATTAGGTGGTTTTTTTGCTCTAAAAGACTACTCGTTCGAAAACAAGAACGTTAAGCACACACTTTTTCGTTTTAAGCTATACACACCTGCCGATCGCGTGTAGAAAAGTCTGGATGTATTGCCAACTATTATATTATCCTGTGACATGCAATACCGCGAAAGCGACAGTTTTACGCAGTAAAATTATTTTTTTGTATCGTTCAATGGTTAATCTTTTTTCCCTCCAAGTCGTTTTCATATGATACAGTTTATTTGTTTAAATCGATGTTTTTGTCAACAAGTGTGAGCATATTAATTTAATTTAGATGTTGAAAATATCAACTCTCTTTTGGCACAAATGCATTGTTGTATGCCGAAGAAAATATTATATTAATCATTGAAGAAATATATTTTTAACAATAGTGGAAATGGGGACGGACTGAAAATGTTGAGAAGATCGACAAATATTATTTTTTTATGAGTAAGATCAATATTTATCAACTATTATATTATTTATTGCTATTATTTTTGCATCAATAAATTGGAATCATTACTTATTTTATTTGAATATTTTTTAAAAATTAGCAATCGACTGTTATACCCTGTAATAAAAATTAGTTAAATTATATCTTATTTTAGTAGAGACTTTGTACTGCAATGATTTTTCACATGTTTATATTATTTTTCAAAAATCTCCATTCCACGATAACATGTATGAATAGAAGCTGCAAAATTTTAACATTTACTAACTGTGGTAGGGCCCGAGGCTTTTTTATGATCCCGGGTAGTCGGGATTCACCATTTCTTAATACCGGAATTAGATAATAGACGTAATTTCAATAATTTAAGCCATTGAATCAAACGTTAATTTCAATCGATTACATTATATGGATTTTCTTTTTTATTTATTGTTAATTTACCAGCAGAATATGCGAATGTACATATAATAAATATAAGTATTGTCAAGAAAAATGTTTCATACTACTCCACATTTATAAAGTAATCATTACCGGTTTCGTTCAATAATGCGTTCATTGTCAATCGAGTTTTGAATTTTATTTACTGCAGAGATCTTATCGTATATATACGTGTTGTTGGTGAAATAGTAGATGAAATATATACTATTTTGGTAAGATTATACATTTGCTATTGTTGTTTTTAATATAATAATGTATTTTTTTAACAATGATAATAATTATCATGAATGTATTTTAAAACATTTTTTTGAACAAACAATCAAAGACACGCGTAATCATTAAACAATGAATTCCTTAATACATGATTTTTTTTTATATCATTCCCGAGATTACGGGTTTGTAGAACGATATTGGAAGCCCTAACTATGAGAGTTAAGCAATGTTTTATCGAAACATTATGTTTTATGACCGCGTGTATTTGATCTTTATGTCTCATCACACCATTCAAATAATACGGAAGGGCGTTGGTATAAATTTTATAGTCTCGAAGAGGGCTTCCTGGTTCGATCCGTGACTGGATGAATCGAAATTAATTTAGCTATTTACATTTCTTCACAGCTTATAAAATACTAATTCAATGCCACAATAGTAGATTATTTTGGTATTTTCACCTTCAAAATATGTCAACATTATAATTATCGATTGAAAGACTAAAGTAATTAATTACCAAGTGGCATCATTCACGCTATACACATTATCTCTGCGTATGTGTTGACAGAAGAAGAGTGTCATTATTCTACTTTAATATATTATATGTAAACATTGGAACCAGCTACAAAGTTACTTACCCATCTTTTTCCTTGGATGTCTCAATATGAGACCTTATAGTAAAACTTTAAATTAATCAACTGAAACTATTATATCTACCAATAAAAAGCTTCTTCGTTTATACGTCAAGGAAATCACTTAAGTTCTGCAATACTACGAATTTTTCTTGAAATTTTTAAAATGTAAATTTACTGAAGATTATTAACAGTTACATATCAATTTATTAAGGTGATTTGTGTAATTTCAATATGAAATTTGAATTGTTGAAACTTTGTAAAATTATACATGTCTGAAGATGCTAGAAGGAGTAACCCGGATCGTGAATGACAATATAAGTGGAATTGTTAAATATTTCAAAACTTGAAATAAAATACATAGTTTACGAAAAAAGTTAAGGTAAAGAGTACTTGTATAATATATAGACTAACATATTTAGTTTAGTTATTTGAATTTTTTGTAATTAATGAATATTCAACGTGATTTTCTCTTGTCACACTTTTATACATTTTGAAATCAGCACTTTTTTTTTCTTGAAAATTTTTAATAAAATCAAATCAATCCGGTTTCGTTCATCGCGAGTATTCATCATTAGTTGATAATGTTTGCGATGAGCGAAACCGGTCCTGATGATAAAATATATTGTTGAAATAAGTACTAAAAAGTGTGTTTTAATTATTTAAAATATCATGCCTTTCCATCGAGAAGTGACAGTTAACACATTAAAAGTGGTTAAAATTTAGCTATTTAATACATTCAATTTATAGAACTTGGTTTTAGAGGAGGGGGCCATGTTTTATATTATATTATTGAGTTCGATCACTACGCTACTGACCCCCACGTACATGTATGTTTTACTTACACGGAGGTTTTTCGTACGGAGCAAATTTTCCTTCCTGAATACCAACAATCAAGATAATTATCAAGTCTATTAGTTTGAAACGTGTAATTAAAGGCTTTTCAATGGAAAATTGGTTTGATCACCTATGATACTATAATATAACGATGATTTACAACATACGTTTTACATGTATCAGTATACTCGTTAGTTATCAAGATCAAACGACCTGCAGATCAGTCTTCATGAGACCGAAAACCAGGCCAGTGACGAGGATACCGTATTCAATTTGATGATTAAACAAATCATGAAGAAACTGAACAGTCTTTAATAAAATATATTCTTAAAACAAATAAAAATGAATAGTCTTAAGTCTAAAACAAGTAGTAATCTGGAAAATCAAAAAAAATCCTTATTTCATTGCGAAACAATATTCTCTCCCCTCGATGGTGAAGTTTTCTGTGTACCAGTGCGTTGAAATGTATGTTATTTTCGCTTTATTACTCTATTGACAAGTAATTAGTTCGGCTGAAATTATTTGTAAATTTCTTGATCATTAAGATTATTATCCATCGAAACGTTATTAAGTAATTTTGATAAACATGAATGAATTTACACATCAAGGTAGGAATTGTATAGTGTTATTGTATGCTATATTGTCGTTCCACCAAGATAATTTGTGATAAACAAAAATACATGTATTTGCTATAATTTGTGTGTAATCCTTATTATTTTTTAATGTAGAAAGTGAAAGCGAATACAACGTTTACTTTACTTGGACTTTAGAGTTTTTTACAATAAATTTTATATTGTCTATTTTCATTGAAATGAGATTGCTTAAATACGATAAAACACGTTCTGTAATGCATGTCGATGCAAAGACCCGAATTGATTTCATATTGCGTAATCATATTTTTTCCATTCTCATTGCTTTTGTCTTGCATTGAAACTTGTTTGTGTTATTATTTTTTTAATAATCTTTTTACATTGATGATAAACAACGGTTTCTCTCTTAATCTTATCAAAGCATTTACGATCTATCAATTTCGTCGTGTACATCAAATGGAATTTATTGAATATAAATTAAACAATCAATATAACACATTGCAATTGATATGACCGGATAGAGCCGGTCATATTACAAAAATGTGTATTATATTTATATAACTCCCAGCCAAACGACTCATATTGGCAGCTGATGTAGCATAGATAGCATTGCATGGTTCACTTCATTCGTTATATTCTTTAGAGTGTTTCCTAATTCTTCCTAAAGTAAGTCAAACCACCGTCAATATATGATGTAAGCAACTGTGTCTAAATTCGGTGACATTATAAACTACCGTAAAGAGACACATATTGAACAAATAGCGTTTGCTTCTTATTTGATTCTATTCTGTAAATCTATGTTGACTAAAATATGATCTAATTGAATGTCATTTAAGACGTTGGAAAATATAAATACCATTCAATATTGCTGTGAGCAATGTTATGCACAAATAACAATAAAAAACATCTCTGTTAATGTTCTATCATATATGATAACTGATCCAAAAAAAGTAGCTCAACATTTTTCAAGTGTAAGGGAATGTTTTATATTATATTAATATAGGACGCCATATGTACCCACCTATAAAATATATTGTATAAGCAAACACATGTATAGTTCGTTTGACATTCTAAGTAATTCATAGAAGTTGTAAAGTACCAGACCTGCTATACAATTCGCCGTGCACGCCTGATTTACATCACATACTTAAGCAATAATATCTCGATTAACACCTGGCAATCGTCCTTTCAAATTACACAGTAACTTCGTTAAGAGGAGGGTATCAATACAATTGCCTATTGCAAAGTTTTCTCTCCAATCTGGTTTCCTTCCTCCGGTCAGGAGCGGTGCGGGATTCAAAGATGTATCCTGCCATTACTATTGTATGTTTATCGCATAAATTCTTCATATTGGTGCTTCTGTCATTTTCATAAATTAGATAGCTTAATAATGATGTAAACAAATCTTTTTAAGTGTGTTATATTTTTAATGGTTAAAGAAAGACACTTCTAATTTAATTACAACCAATAAACACTTAATTAACGCAATTTGCAGTAATTTTTAACATGGGCCATTGCGTTTTTTCATTAGGGATAACACTTGATCACAATTTAAAAATGATGTTTTAGTATGAATTAGTGATTGTAATTTATTTGTCTATGTTTAAAAAGGTAAAAAATAAATAGGGAATGGAAGTGCGTCAATGTTACCACTTAAAGTCCAAGTAATAAGTCCATGTCTTACTTCTTGTGTTATTACCATCTATCTCTTCAATATAAATTCGACGTTATGATTTGTCATTTAATACCACGGTAAAAGATAGGTTAAGAAACTACATTGTGAATGGATAATCCAATAGCTACTTATTTTCATCACGCTATGAAGTCAATCGATTGCCGAATAGTATAGCAAATTATAGCAAAGCATTTCTTAAGTCTTTACATTATTGATTATGTCAAAATATCATTTTTGGGCAGATTTTTGTTTAGTGCAGTTCGACACTGCAACCCCCAGTAGTATGAATCTCGAGATTGAATTAAAATCCAGTAAGAGAGACAGGATTCGAGAAACTTATTGTTGCAAACTGGTTTCGATTCAATAAATCCTTCCCCGCGAACTTGAAATGAAATCTTCCACGCCTATATCCTGTCGACTGTTGAAATTCTATGTACGCGATTCCTTTTACAATATGCATTTGGTACTTTAAACAGATAATAATTATTATATTATTGAGGTACCAACAAATTGAAAGCGTGGAAAAATATTTTGAACCGAGATTTTTTATTCATCTCAGGTCAATTATCCAACATATTCTGTTTGTATTTTGCTTTACGTTACTGATGTGAAAGCTTGGGGGTATCGTACACTATCTGTTATGGTCAATGTCATTTTATTCATTGTTTTCTCATGTCCTTTATCTATTGTTTAAATCGAAAAAGAGTACATCAAAAGAGATGTGTATATATTACATAGACCAAAATACAGCTGTTATAAAACCTGTTATAATATCAAAATAAATTGCAAAGATGGTAACTCATTCGTATGTTTGTAAGCAATAATACTCGAGCTAGGAACATGTAAGATCATTGAACAGTAAAAAAACAAATTCACAATTTGCTAATCACGTTATAAAGGAATCGCATAATATAAATTCAAACTCAGCGCCTAAGTGTTTGCATCTTTGTAATAAAGGTCGCAAGATGACGGCTTTAGAACAGCTGAAAATCAATCGATATCAACTATCACAGAGGATTCTTAACGAACAAACTAATATATGTCGGTCGCCATTGCTTAACACACTACAGGGGACTGTTTTGTTTCCGTAATAGACGATTTCCGTGCCATATGTAAACTTATTGATATAGCCGCCTTTTTAGTTTCATTTACAATTTCTGATTTTTTTTAGTTTAACGCGACCAACAAACAAGCTAGCTCGTTAAAATAGGAGAGAAGATATATTGTGTACCTTTTCTACACAACTATATATAGATAAGCAAATGTTCGATTAAGCATAGTTCTGACGATGGCGTGAGTCAAAAAATATATATATCAACTATAACTTAAAATAAAAAATTTATTAAATGTAGTACTAAAATACATTGCTACTTTTTTTCAACGTGTAATAATGTTCTATAAACCCTAGTTTACGATCGTTTTTTTTACTATATATGAGGCGTTTATGAGTGTCTGAAACACAAAACAGTCATTCGACAGAATAAACGGGAGCAATTCAAGATTCCTATCTCAATCAATAATACGGATACACACGTGCACTCACATTGGGAATGTAACGAGAAACAAATGAATATGGTAGAGTGGGAGTAAATACAAGTTTTATAACGTAATTGATTCAAGAAATGCTATGTAATTTTATAGTCTATGTCGCGTCTTGGAAATTGTAAAGGCAAAGTTAACTGTAATCAGCTGATTCGGCCAGGTTAATCGGATCAAGTAAGCGCCGTTTCGGAAACGTCTACAATAACCGGTATAGACCGTTGGCAGCTTCCTGTGACCGCTGGCAATTTTATTGATCAGTGGTCAACCATCGATACTTTTAAATACCGGACGTCTTTCTTTGTGGTCAGGGCTACACAGCATTAATCGAGCGACTCGTTTGAAATAATAAGTTTCAATAAACAATCATCACAGATCTGATTTTGAATGTGCAATAATTTTGTCGTTTCACGGAAGAAAATCGTAGTAATAATATTAATAAATTATGAATTCAACCAAAGGTGCTTGATGGAGTTTCAATATCAAATTTAAATTGTGATAATTTTGTACGATTCCACATGTTTTGTCACTGAATACCCGGGTTTCGCATTCAAGCTCCTTCGGGCATTCTATCACACGGATGCAATATAACTGACAGTCTGTTGGCTGTCACAGATCAAGCCGTCAAGATGCCGAAAGGCAAAACCCGTGTCGTTAGTGACAATACATGTGGAATCGTAAAAAGTCGTAACAATTCAAATTTAATAATATTATATTAATGATTGTTACCATCAGTATTTTTATATCGACTTAATGGGCGATTTTCAAAATGTCAGACTGTATCCACGCTATACTACAAGAAGTATGCGGCGATGGGGTTTACTGTCAAGTTTTCGATGAATAATATTGTCACTCATCCATAAATGAAAAATAATAATTGGGCTGGAATTTTTTTGATGCCCCTTCCCTTTTTAAATATATTTTCGCAATAATTAATACAAAATCAAGGTAAAAATCATCTTAAAATAACGCATAAATCGAAAAAGAAAATAAATATTTTATTATATTTCAGACTCAAAAGTCTATTACGTTACACGGCGGTAAACTTATTTTGTAAACTCATAAACTTGATTGAATTGGCATTTACTTGGTAGAATTTTTGACTATTTTAGTTCTCCAATTTTTTGTATAAGATACAGTTCTCTTCAGATTCTCTTCTCTTGGATCTTTTGTTCAATTGTTTTTTCAACTGAAAAATTAATAATTACTCTTCATGATCGACAAACAATCTGTTGTGGACCTCTGTCCTGTTACATTGACAGTTGACAGTATGTGACAGCTGACAAAGAACAGCGACACATAATCAGTCACCGGTATTCGTCGATCATTGATCTTGACTTACCATCGGATTAGATGTTAATATGGTAAGGTAGCAAACCGAATTGGTTTTACTTCTGATAAATAGATCTGAGTTTTCGATGATTTGGCATTGCACAGATTGACGATTACATAATACAAGGTGTTCGCCGGGAAGGCTTACTTCGTTCAATAATTCTACGGTAACATTAGCTATATATAGATTGTTCCCAGTTATTTATTACTCGGTTTATGGCCTGACCTAAGAAAAGCATTTAGTGTAAATTTTTTAAATTTTAATTGTTACAACTTTGTACGATTCCACATGTTTTGTCACTAACGACCCGGACTTCGCCTTTCGGCATCTTCAGGCATTCCATCACACGGATGCAACAGAAATGACTCGTCAGTTCTTGACGGTTTGATCTGTGACAGTCAATAAACTATGCATCCGTGTGATAGAATGCCTGAAGATGCTTGAAGGCGAAACCCAGGGTCGTTAGTGACAAAACATGTGGAATCGTACAAAGTTGTAACAATTCAAATTTGATATTGAAATTCCATCAAGCACCTTCAGTCGACATCATAAATATAATTGTTTCTTAAAAAAAAACATAACAAATGAAAGCAGTTGCCAAGATATTTCATATCGGATGTGACGCGCGTGCCGTTAGTTAGGATTTTCCTAACATTAAATTTCTTTTGAGAAGACATTGATTATTGATCTACAGTGTAGAAATGTATGTGCAAACGATTCAAAAGCTTCTTTCGGTACTAAAGTCTTTTCAGATGCAGTTTTATTATGCCGATTAATGTTACGTCCGCTTTTTACCCATTGGTAACAAAGTAACTGTCCACAAAGGTGCGGATACTCTAATAGTTTTTTTCTCAATGTTTACTTCCCTTTGTTTCCGATAGCGTTATGCTAACGTGACTAACTGGTATTTTGCCGGATACGTTTACAGTCTACTCGACCAATGGCAGCATTCTTAGTCTGTTATAGTCATATTTTATGGATTAGTTACGGGTAAATTATTTGTCGTATTTTATAACACTGTATTTTTTTAAAAATAAATAATAAAAAAAAAATTGATCATTGTAAGATTGTCATCTATTGGTTTAGGAACGTATCGTAAATTGTGGAGGCAGTAAGAGAAAATTCTACAGAGTAAGTAAAATATGAAAATATATTCTCAAGATCAGGGCCAGTTACGCTCCTCGAGAGCACTATCAACTAATACAATACAATTTTTTAGATGGCTAATTATACAAACTCAGAGTTATTAGAGAAATTACCGGATGTACAAAACAAATGGTTAAAGAACCAATATAATAATTTACAGATTATCCAATATTATATTATACAATACAAATATGTAACAAATAAAGTAGCAAATAAAATTTTGATTTCTTAAAATGAAATATTTACGAATTTGTGAAAATATAGATTAAATTAAAGTCCATAATAACGTGATAATTATGAAATGATGTGATAATTCTTATAATTATCACATCATTTCATAATAACTTATGTGAAAATTTTTGATATATTGTGAACAATTTGCAATATGGGATAATTAAGTCATATGAATCAGTAACTATTAATTAATACGATGTAAAAATAGCTATGTATTTTAGTTCTACAAATAATAAAAGGATACAATTGATAGCTATTTCGGTTGACGCCCTCGTCAAAACTATCTCTCTATGCTATAATAGTAATATATATCAAGTAAATGCAAATTCAATCAATAAGTTACTATTAAAATTTAATTTGGAATTCTTATAACACAGAGATACCTACAGAAGTCATAGTTTCTGGTGGCATTAAATATTTTAAAACATTTTTCGATTATTTACTGATTATATTTTTAATCCTAAGCAGTGCTTTTAAAAATGCAAGTATTGAGAGTGGAAATTCGTCTTTCAAAATAGGTTACAAATCTTTCATGTACATGTTATATTATTTCAGCAGTATTTATTAATGAAATCACGGTTTTTTTTTTTGTATAAAAAATATACAAACTTAGATGTGTAGATTAAGCTTATAGTATATAGAGGCTAGATAAATAGCTTTTATGAATACGTCCATACAGCAATAATACTTCTACTATAAGCAATTCCTTGACGACGTCTATTTGATACAGCCAATAGAGCAAGGGTCGTAATTACATAATTATTGCAATTTATGTTAAAGTTAAGCAAGGTTGACAGTGCTGACGGTAAGAAGGTGTCGACTTTGCCTCTTTCGGTCGAGTTGTAAGTGAGTTTGCACGCTGATTAGACTCTCCTCTCTTCTCGCCGTGGACTCCAGTAAACAGTTATTCAACCGGTTTTTTACTTGACCCTGCTTGGGTTTCGCATAGCAGTGTTGCATCAAACATGATAATAATTATTCGTAAGTTAAGTGTCATAAAACTATAAAATACGTCTTCGATAATTACATGATATTACAATGGAATGCCATTAATTACAATATTACCCGTCCCAATATAGAACCGTCTGTATTTTTACTCTATTCAAAAACTAGTCTATCTTCTTTTTCGCGATGGATTTTGCGATATATTTGTGGAGACGTTAAATAAAATTGATAGCTTATTTAATAATACTGGTGATGTTACTGTATGTTTTTATCTGAAGAAAGTTCTGTAAGAGGCGAAACACGTGTCATAACTAGTAAAACAGACACTGTAAAAAAGTATTAATTTTATATTAATCTAACCACAAATTCAAAAATGTATGGGATACAGGTGATGGATAGTAATGAATTATGTCATAAATTTTAAAATATGGATATCTTGTGTAGTATGTATTCGTTTTATTAATACTTAGAACAATGGATATTTTAACACTTTGCGTTAACGATACATTCCAATCTTCTTATTTAGGAGACACAGTTTAATTTGTAAATTTCATATATTTTCGGAAAAGCTTTCAAATTCAAAGTTATCGATATAATTTTTTAAAAATTAAAAGTAAACATACAGTTTATACAATGCATGACGACTGTGCTAATAATTAAAATAAAATAACAAATTAAATTATTGATTAAAATCAAGTAAAATTTTGACAAGCACCTCAATCGAAAATTATACTTTTACTTAAAACATGTGTATATGAAGCTAAAAATGGATTAACAATATTTGAGATTATTTTAAAATTGCATGTTGGCAACACTGAATCTGAAAAACGCATGGATTACTTTATTCCCGTAAAGAAATAAATCAATTACGTGATATGTAGATAGACAAAATGCTGTATTAATCACTATTATTAAGTCATATACTTCGGATTTAAGAACTTACAGCCTTATGTAATTGATCATGGAACCATTTACCTAAAGTCGATTTGAATATATATTCTTTATTATGTATTTCTTGTTTACACTAGATGTAATGCCAAAAATATTCACTGTTCAACAAAGCACTCTTTATGTAGTGTGTATGCGCATCATGTACATCAAGCGCAATAAATTAATTTCGACAGGTGGCGCTGTTTCTTGTACTAATTTCCTGGACTTGTTTTAGTTCATATTTCGATAAAGTTTTAAAAAAGTCGTTAAAGTAATTGACACCAATAAGAAAACATGTCAGTTACCGTCTAATAAATTTACCAACTAGATTGTCGACATGAGCACAAACATACTTGCAATCAATCAAACGTTTACTTGATTAAATAATTGTATCACTAAAAATAGTGATAAGTTATTGTAAAAAAGATTTTCTTCATCATATTTGACTATGGCAAGACAACTTTTTATCGTGTTTTCGCTTCAACAGACCTCTGCAAAATATTTTGTGGAAATTTTACGATTTTCAAACTACACCCAGTCCTTTTTTTACGCGATACATTGGTTCCAGAAAAAGGCGCGTAAAAAAATCGCGTAAAAAATCATAACTTTCATATAATTTGATAAATTGGTTCCAAAAATTAAAATATCGCGTAAAAAAGGTACCAGAAACGTATGAAAAACCAAAATTACTCTTTGAAATTTGTGCAAAAAAAACTATATATTTTATGATCTTTATGAATTATTAAAGGCCGGGAAAAGTGCTGTTCAACGAATTTAATAAATGCATTATGTTTAAACAAGTTTACGAGCGGACACGCATCCCATGATTTTAAGCAATTGCATTATATTTCTTTACACACCCTAAAACATAAATTCGCATAATATCCGATACACTTGTCAACATTTGGCAATTGTTTGTGTATTTAAAAAAATGAAATGTTTTACAAAATTAAGTTATAAAAATACATATATTTTTTTTTAATTAAAAAAATAATGAAACGTACATGCCTAGCATCAAATATAAATTTCTTCTTTAAAACAAATTTATGGAAAAAATCGCGTAAAAACGAGTGAAGCGCGTGAAAAAATGTAACGGTGCCGTCCAAAAAAGTCGCATATAATCTAATTCGCGTAAAAAGAGGACTGGGTCTACATATTTTCGTCTACACAATAGACATATTCATCTAGTATTATTTTCATATATACAAGCAAATAGCTGAATATTATGTGTTTGTTGTATGCTAAAATTAATTTAGTTAGAATATTTTTTATCATCCTTGATTATAGACAAAGTTGGATTTTGTCGGGTTGTTCTAGGTTGTAATAGTAAAAATGTTTGCTGTGAACATTTTCCAAATCATTTCTAAAATGGTTAAAGGTTTATACTTCAACGAACGTTATGAATATTTTATTTGGCCATGTGATCAAAACGAGAAATCGTAATTATTGGTTTGGTTGATAACGGTTTACCAACGTTATCTGATAAAAATAGTATGTTCTGTATAAAGATGTAGCTTGCTTTTTTTGATTTTGAATGGATTCTAGAGATGGAGATGTATTGGCAGAAAAGCCTCGAGTTTAGTTGAGTTGCGCCTACCTTTACGAATCGATTAATTGATATTATTTTACGCCTCATATATTATATAATATGTTTTTAAGATCGCTCTCGACTCGTGCGGCTAAGTCACTATTTATAAATATCAGCACGCCATCTTTCTTTTTGTCTATAAATATCTTTTAAAACGTTTTTTTATCGATTACTGTTACAATTTATTTGGAATACGCTTAGTTACATTAACCTAGGCTGATCGCACATTTTATTTGAGTAAAGGTCATTTATTTCGTGTACATTTATGGAGGTATTTCATCAGAAGTTTTTTTTTTGAGAACTGCGTATTTGAACGCTAGGTATGTATTAGTAAATAACTAATCGCTATCTTTTAGACGAATTTTGGTATCTGTTGGTCGGTGAAGAAAATTAATATCAAATATATATCTTTGAACGCAAAATCTTAAAAAATACCTTTGTTTACATATCAATCAAATACGAGATACGTGTAGTAGCATTGAATATGCATGCATAATAAAACAGTAGAAATCGTTCAATAAGATGAAAACGTAATGTTAGGTTAAAAAATCAGCGTGAATAGAAAGCCTTTTACCGCATAAGCTTGTATTTCATAAAGTTTTTAAAGCCGAATGTGTTTTATACCTGCATCGGACAAAAAAACCAATACGAGTTCAAATGTGCATTCCACTACACACCCTTGTATCTATAAAATATTGTTATCACTCGGCATAATTATATGAAGTAAACTTCTAAGCATATTAAGCCATAAAGCAATAAAAATGAACAAATTGGCGAGAAAGTCTCATCTGGTATTTTATTTCTCATGACATAAGAAATCTTTTCATGTTTGGTGGTTTTTCATGTGACGTTATAGTCATATAGATATACTTTCAAGTTTCGAACAGTCACTCGGTGGGAATGCATTATATATATGTTAAACAAATGGTACACAGTTTGTCTAGTACTAATTATTGATTTCGTTTTATTATAATGCTCACGACGGGTTTTTTTCGCGATAAGTACATAGAAAATTTGTTTTTAATTATTTCAACAAAAAAAAAAACTACGTACCCTTTCCCGATTTCATGATATTTTCATGATTTTGGCATAGCTTTTATATTCCAAATAACGCATTAGTTAAAATATGTAAAAAGGTATAATATATAACAAATAAATGTTGAAAAAGTTTATTTGTTATATTTTTTTTTACCGTGATGCATTTGTTAAAGAAAATAATTGTATGAAATAAACACAATATTTGGATTCGGGATATAATTTCATGTCAATGGTTTCCGATGTGAGTAGTAGATTGCATTTTAAATCATTTGATATCAGTTCGAGTGCTTATTTTTACCGATCATACAATAGCATATTATTAGGTTACAACACTATTTGAACTATTTATTATATATATATATATATATATACATCAACAATGCAAATAAGATAAACGATAGATTGCGGCGCTGCGTTCTTCCCCTTATTTTTCCATAAGAATACATTATACCATAGAGAATTTTACACAAACTACTATTTTGAATAACGCGAGATGTTACCAATATTTTTGTGTTGCAGTTTTTTTTTATGTTATACTCATTCATGCACACCGCACTTCAACGGTTCAACTACACGATTGGTTGGAAAAGTTGTTTTACGAAATCAAAATTTTGTCAATATTTATTTTGGTATAAATTTCTCCATTAGATGAAAATTAATTAATTAGATATTTTTCAAGCGGTAATTAATGATTATACGATTTTGATGGCTTCGATTTAATGATTAAGTCAACAATGATTTACAGTTCTACAACTTTTTTATAAGATATAGTTGATAGCTATTTCGGCTCACCTCATCGTCAGAACTATAATTGTACAAAAGAAATAGAAACAGTTATCAACTATGTCTTATACAAAATTTGTAGAACGAAAATACATTGCTATTTTTTCACCGTGTTATAATGGAGTTCTACCAAGTAAATGCCAATTCAATCAATACTTTCGTCGATTTTAAAATATAAAGGAGATTCACATAGCACTTTCATTTAGTCCCGCAATGATAGATAATTGATATCTTAATTTAAAAATCTCTGACATTACTAAATGGAAGGATATTTAAACCTCCATCCGATCAAAAAAGAGATTATTTTGTTTATTTGGTTCTGTTATAAATGGATTGTTGAGGACACGCAGCTGTATTCCATTAGAACCATACCATTTATTAAGAATTTTCATTTTTAACAGTACTATTTTACGGTGGTGAACGATAGCATATGAAAAAGATTCGCAAGGAAGGGAAAGACCGGATAAGCTCTTTGCTACTTCTTTTGCAATGGAGAAGCTTTGGAGCGGGCTGGGACACCTATTGTGCGTGCATCCTCAGAGATTCACATCTGCATGCCGCATCTTCAAATAGGATTTCATCGTTCTGGACGATTATCTATTATTCACAGGGTGGACAAACCTCGAGTGTCGAGTGGCAGGGAATCCTTGATGTGCTGCATGATGATCAAATGGATAGTGGATGTGGTCAAAGATGAATTTATATTTTTCTGCTTCCAATAGCAGGTACCCTGAAACCATTTGAGAGTGTTTGTGTTTTTGTATACTCATCTATCCGTCAAAAATATACATAAATCTAAAAACATCTTCGACTGGCTTAAACCAAGTTATCGTAAAAAAAATGGTAAATCTCGTTGTATCTTTTAAAAGATCTTTTGTTGAAAGAACGAAATATATATTTTTGCTTCCATGTGGTCGTGCTCAATGTCCCCCTTTCGCTCACAATTTGAATAATGACTAGTGCTCGATCAAATTAAGAGTTCATTCAGGAATCTGTTCTATATTTGAATATACAAATTAATTTAATTTGCGAACAATATTTTTTACATGAGTATTTTGAATATGTTAAGTATTAAATAACAACGAATATATTCAATATAACTTCAAGCTGCGATATATGACAATGATATTATAAGCATAGAATGTTTGAAATTGTATGGATTTCCATACTCACCGTTACTGTGAATTTGTACTAACATTTTTATACATTTCAATCAATCTGTAAAATGCACTGCAATAAAAATTTTGTTCAGAGATTACCAGGGCTAGATCAAGATTATTCTGTGCCTTAATCCAGTGTTACTATGTCTGATATTAATTTTTATCAATCATTTATGATAATATAACTGTAATAATAATAATATAAATGTAATTATGCATGATTTATAAAAAATAATGTCAGGTGGAAATAAGTAGTATTTTCGTATAAAAAAACAGCTAAAAAATTGCCTGATTTTTACTGAACATACTAACATTGCGAACCAGTATTTGCGAAGAAATTTTGATCTGATGGTGGATATAAAATTATTTTCTAGTTATTAAAAGGCATTTGAATAATATCATCATCACCAATCGTATCGTAGTACTACATCAATGTCACCACACGATTGAATCGTCTTCATTCGAATCGGATTTTTAAAAAAATCTCTAATTCTATCATCACATTTAGTTAGATATCCTTAAAAATTAGCCTTATGAATTCCACTTATTTAAAAAAATATTTATGTGCCATGGGTTTTGGGAATGCCCCTGAAAAATCAGGGTCATATTTATTGATAATTCGGCCCTGATGGTGAATATAATATTGGGGATATGCGTTCTATAAAAAGATTTCAGTAAATTTATGAGTGGGGAAAATTATTATAAATCGCAAATGTTCCCGTCTTATCAATATAGTCGTCGTATGCATATTTACAAAAGCAATTACATGAATCCGAAATATTTTTTTGGCAACTCCATTATACTGTTCGAACTGCATGATGATTTCATGAATACGTGTTATATAAATATTCTGTAACATTGAGGTCCTGAAACTAAATTTGGGAAATCTAATCTGGGAAATAAACTGTCACTTAATTTTTATTTCGCATGTACAGAACTCTAGAACAGTTTGTAATAATAACTATTCTATTAATTGGTAACGGTGAAAAATCCATTTATATTGATTATTATGTTGCAATGCCTTTTTTATGCATTTCTCATTCTAACATAAGATAAAGATTAAGCAGAAAGTTTAAGCAGTAAAACAAACTTTTTAATACAAGATAATTAATTTAAATATATATTTAAACGATGGAAACATTATTTTATAGAAAATAACGGAAATGTTTCGTATTTAACGTTCGCGGATGTATACATAACGAATACAACTTTGACTTGATGCAAGCAATATCACACTTTAAGACTTAGGGAAAACTCATTCATTTACGAAATAAACACATCCCAGTATCATACAATGTGAACAAAACAATCACGCAAACAAAAACCACCGGCGCCGCGCTGCTGGCGGGTGTTGATGTAATTAAAGTTTTCTATTTTAGTTAACTGTGAGCTACTACTTATCAATGTGCTCTCTAGGATCACAAAACAAAGAAGAAAATAACTATTTTATAAACTAAATTAATTTATAGGATAGGCCAATTAAATAATGTCCGGTCATCGCACCTTGTCGCTTAGTACAGTAAAGTGGTACAAACTATACTTACATGTAATTGGTATCGTGTTTACTGTTAAATATTTATTTGTTATTGAGAAAATTTGCTATAATTTTATCTAGATGTGCCGTAAAAGGAAGATTTGGAAAATTAGAATATGTTGGTAAGAAGTTGTAAATCAAATGCGTTTCGCTGTTTGCAGTAATCGCACATTCACGCTTTTCTCCGGCGGTGCGTTTGGTGTTAAGTCATTAACTTAAATTAATCTCTTTTATTATCGTTATTGGACAATTATACGCTATTCCATTAAGTTTGGGTTAACTCTTTATTGAGTGCTTTACATTATTGTGTTATTATATATTTCAGTTTAAGTGTTAATCAATCTAATAAATGTATGTATGGAAGACCGTTTAAGTTCAAGCTTATATCATTACAGTTTACTAGTCAATTGTCATGTAACGTCTCCTGTGTCAATCAAGGCGCTAGACAGAGAAGACATTAGATGTCGTCTTAGGTTATGTAAGGATAGGTTGATCAGACGACATCTTAGATATTTATGATGTCAGATGACAGTTAAATATGTGCGCGTGGCAGTGATGAGTTGCTGGCAACAATTTTTTTTAAGTTTTCGAACAATTTAACAACGTTCGTGTAGTGAATCTACACAAAGCAAAGCTTGCAAAGTGTTTGTTCTCTCGTCTATACTGTAACTATCTCAAATGGACAAAATATACACTGACATACACAGAATAAGTGTACACCCAGTCCTTTTTTTAAGCGATACATTGTTTCTAGAAAACTGCGCGTAAAAAAATCGCGTAAAAAAATCACAACTTTCATATAATTTGATAAATTGGTTCCAAAAATTAAAATATCGCGTGAAAAAGTACCAGAAACGTATGAAAAACCAAAATTTGCTCTTTAAAATCCGTGCAATAAAATACATATATTTCTTATCTTTATAGCTTCTAAAATATAATGAGACTAAAAAAATATAATTTTTTCACTTATATGAATTAAGTTTTAAAAATACAAAATAAATTTCTTTTTTAAAACAAATTTGGGGAAAAAAATCGCGTAAAAACGAGTGAAGCGCGTAAAAAATGTAACGGTGCCGTCCAAAAAATCGCGTATAATTGAATTCGCGTAAAAAAGGACTAGGTGTATTGTTTAACTATATTCTGTTTTTTAAACGCATGAATTGGTTGTGGATCTCTGAAGTAAGTACATCGAAGCAATGAAATTGCAGCTGTTCTGGATGATATCATTGATAAGCTAAGTAAAGATATTTACTATGAACTTATGGAATAATAATATGTAAGTTTTTCTTCGTAAATACTATAAATGAAGTTATTGAATATGCTTATTGAATCTCAATACTCATTCATACAATATAAGATAAGAATGATTAAATAGATATAACTCTACTTTGTAAATTTATAGTGGCTATTTTTGGAACATAATTTAATGGCTGGTTTTTTTACAATTTTTGCTAACAACAAACAGCCCATCTTACCCCTTAATAATCTTTTTTTCGTCGACCGATTCCCTAAATTTTCATTTCTAAATATTTTTTTAATTATAATTTTCAATGACCGTTACTGTAAAAGAAGATTAGTGACATTATTTTGATACTAGTTTGTACCATATTTTTGTGCGTGCGGGTCGTGAATCGATTGAAGAATTTATATAAAAAAATCATGAAGAAAGAATTATCAACGATTATCAGTTAATATGTCACATTTCACACGCAAGACAATCCTGCAACTTCGTAATTTACCATGTCGTAATTATCACAATGAAAGAGCAGCTGCTATACGAGTCAAAGAAAAACAGAAAAAAATATTTCTTAACATGGAATATGGTAGGCACATGGTCCTACTTCCGGTAGGTCAATTTGGACCTTATAACTAAAAAACACGGCAGGTGGCTCGCAGGGAAACTCCGGCACCCGCTTTCAAATCTCTTTTTGTTTTGTTTTGGCTCGGGTACCTTCACTTATTTTTTCCGTCATTCCCTTCGGATGGCACTAAAAACTCGATAAAGATAATGAGGAATTAAACGAATTTATTAATATGTTATATTAAATAGTATCACATAAAACCAAGAATTATTTTAAGATCATTGCTATAAAATTTTGTAAGTTGACCGCTTTATATAGCATGCATATAACCACTAAACTATGCCTCTACAGATCCCTATGGATTTATCCATTTATTAAAATTATCAATGAGTAAAACAGGAATCTAGTAATATACAAAATTAATATTGATAACAATCTCATTTTCCGTGCTTTCTTGTTTGGCCTATTTAAAAATCATCTCCTTATTAATTATATATTGTATCGCAAAGCTATTTTTTCTTTTTTTTAATACTTATTTCAACAATATATTTGATGCCCAGGACCGGTTTCGCTAATCGCAGCATTATCGACTGAATATGTTTTTATTGTTTGAAATATGATGTCTTTCCATCAAAAAGTGACAGCTAACACCTTAGAAGTGATTATTTATTTCTAATTCAAATAAGCAACGATTCTAATTCTTCTCAAAAATAATATTTCTAAGCTGCTTCCCAAAGAAGTTGAACACGTGTCCCATTTAGTTACACACCGAGTGATATAATTTATGAATCGATATTAACTTCACATTAAAAATTAATTTCAATAAAATTCCATCGCAATCCATCGAAAATATCCATACCTAATATTCGGAGTTATCATATTAAAATTTTGCGACCAAACAAAATTCAATCAATATATATTTTGGACGCTTAAAGCAAATAAAATAAAATTTGTTATTCAATTTTGAATTATTATGGAACCAAACCTTCGACCTCGAATTAAATTTATCAAGAGCAAGGCCACGAAGTCGCCCTATGTTAGGGTTCCACTGTGTCGTCTGTGTCTTTTATACAGGGGTATTTGGCTCGTGTCTAACCCCAAGCCATTTTGTATGATTGCTATTCTACCATAGGTGTATTGCTTCCCACTTATTATTGTAAATTATTTCGATTTGGGAATCGGGTAACCATAATTATAATAAATAAATTGGATAATCAATTACAATAATTAAACTTAAAATTATTTTTTTTAAATTATCAGTATTTTAAAAAATCATACAAGAAAGAAAAAAGGGCTTTATAAATTTTGACAAAGAAAGATTAAATATTACAAAAAAATACTGAAAATGCAATTTAGTTAGTGTCGCATGTGAATGCAAATTCTTTCTTATCGAAATTCCATACTGTGCCAATAAATGATTCACGTAAACAATTAACTGCTTTTATGATGAAATTTATTGATTCAAATCATATCACAATATTTGATAAGATTTTTTTTATTATTTAAAAATGATTCAAGACATTAATTAAAATGTAATGTTTGTTGTTTTGTAAAATACTTAGAAATAATCACTAATGAGTGTCCATCAAAACTTTTGATTATCTGTTGTAATTAGAAGCAGCCCACTGAATAAATACTTTTCCGTTTATTTCTCATTGATTATGAAAGCAACGATAGAATTTAATTTTAAAAACCAATCATGTATAAATTAGTTACTTATTTACGCATGGGCGATTATTAATGATTTATAAGTGAGATAGTGAAAAGCTGTTTTCGAACATTACTTTCAGATATTTATCTTATTACGAAGAATTACACTCATAATGCTTCTATATTTCATTATTTTTTAGTATTATTTTATAAATTATACATTTTAATTTTATACGCCGTGATAATAAAACTTCGTTTCGGGTTCCTAATTAATAATATATTATAATTTTTCGATGAATTTGACGGTGGAAGATAATTTTAAATATTATAAGCTATTCATGCTGAAGAATTATGTTGATGACCTCTCACACTAAAAGGGTTAAGGGGGATATTGAAATTATAATGTCGAATGACCGGCAAACTTTACTTTCTAGGAGTACCAATGATTTTAATGCAGCTGAAAAACCTAATAATTTTTAAGCTATATTTGACCACTTTTCAAATGATATAGACGTCCAATTTTTTTCTCTATATTGATAAAAACATTTGAAAAGTTTATTTTACATATCGATCAAAAGAATAATATATAATTTTTTGCAAATTTAATTCAATCAGTACGATCCCACTAAAATGTTTCTAAATGATGGTCTTCTTAAAAAGGAGGGTGTAATGTTTAATCGCGCTGTCCATATGTCTTGGACAAAGTTTTCCAAATAGTTGACTTTATTTTAATAAGCTTATAACTGAAAGAAGGGTTAGTGACAGAATTTTAGAGCTATTTATAATATATTCTGACCGGTATAATGTCTATTTCCTATATACATACTGTTTTAGGGGACCCAGGGATTTATACTGTCATTTCTTGGCAAAGACGTTACATTTACAAACATATGTGTTTTAGAGTTTTATACTAGCTCTAGAATTAAAGCTTGGTAATATGAATAAATAAAAATATTGCGTTGTTCTTCAAGTTTTTGATTATCACATATAAGATATAAATTTAGGCAGCATCGAAAGATTTCTTTTCGATGACACTTCCTCATAGAGTTGATGAAATGGTAAGCATTAGAAATTAAAATTAAAACGAGGTTATATTTGAAATTGGTCATAGATTTGAATGAAAATTATGGCTTGCATCAGATTCCGGCCGTTCTGGAAAATTCATAATATTTACTGCCAGAATTAGGAGATTGAGAATAGTAGAGGTCAATTATTACTGGAAGACCATTAATTGATTATTGAATCTATCTGAGTATTTTTATAACACATTTTTTTTACACGAGTTCACAGTTTATTATTAAAATATAAACTTTATTGTTGAAGACTTCTTAAGTTGATAGCATTCTGTATCAAACTGAGATAATAATTTAAATTCTGTATTTCAATATCAGTTAAATAAAATATCACCACACTCGAAGAAGAAAATATTTTTCATCGACTTAAAATACAATTTTATGATCGCGAATAAAGTGATATTTGTTGCAAATATAATTCATGAAAATACGCCAATTCTTTTCAATTTATTAAAAAATATCCACCACCTTTTCAGATTTCATGTGATATAATAATTATCGTCGTTGTTTTGCGACTCACAGTTTGTGAACATCCGGTGCCAAAACGAGCTGCTCGCATGCAATATGCAGGTATTTTAAAAGTAAGATTTATCAACAGACAAATATTATTATATATAGCTAACGAAGGGTCAAGTTAAACCTGCATTATTTTTAACAAC
Organism: Himalopsyche japonica; assembly: GCA_028555115.1. Taxonomy (NCBI): domain Eukaryota; kingdom Metazoa; phylum Arthropoda; class Insecta; order Trichoptera; family Rhyacophilidae; genus Himalopsyche; species Himalopsyche japonica. The sequence goes on along the minus strand of JAHFWJ010000222.1, from coordinate 2,591,104 downwards.
CACAATAATTTTAATTATAAAAACAAATATTAAATATACGTTGTTATAATTTTTAATTAACATTGATACCAGATTACTACTCGTATTTGAGTTTTGCCAAGTTTACCAAGCTTGCCCTTTTAAAAGGTTTACTTTATTTTATTTTCTACATCATCGTAGTAATCTTGAAAAGGTCACGGCATATAAGGTAAACAATCAAAACTAAGAATAAGGGCTATAATTTGGAACTCGTGGTATATTTTGGCTCAATTTCACTGGTAATATTTTTTGAAAAATATATCCAATAGAATTTTTGAAGATTATCTTTTCTGGTACCTACTGTATGAACAATAGTATCACGTCAAAATTTTTTGAAGTCATATTACATAATGAAAATGAAAAAGATTCGCAAAAGCTTAGAAAGCAAGCAATAGGTGTTTCTTTAATTCACAAGTACATAGAAATGTTTGGGTGTACAAATAAAAAAATATACCATATTGAATAATAATGAAAGGCAAGGTATTGATAATTTTGTATTTTTTCCGATCCGGAAAATGTACTCTCTGAGGTATGTATTAATTACAATTAATATGTATTCATAAGCTGTTATGAATACTATGGATTGGAAAAAAATGTAGTTAGACAGATGTAACCAATTCATAAAAAATATTAGTTACTTACTGCTTCAAATTTGAATATTATGTACCTTTGCAAATTTTGCAAAAGAATTTATTGTAAAGTTCGTTATGTATTATTATTATGTAGTTATTATAGTTGACGCCATCGGCGCTGCGATGCGGACATCTGCTTCCACAGCGAGCAGCTGCCCGCTTCAAGCACTGAAACACGCCGTACTTCATTCCTCCCGCGGCAGTGGTTTGGAGTGCTCGCTTCTTGGTTGGTAAATAGCGAAAGCTTTTACGTAAAGTATTCATTCGCGCCGAAGTTTATTGTTTGTGTGCCTCAAAAAGCCAGTGGTTTCGTGTTGTATGGATATTAGCAGTATTACAGCCTTTCAAGACTCTTCAGTGCATTTCCTATTGATGGATAAATGTGTACAATTTACAGCACAGTTCCAAAACTTGCGTAGTGTTTCACCGAAAGCACTCTTTGTAACAAATAGTGTGTGACTGGGCAACGCGACTAAGACGGACCGGTAAGAATGTTCCGTTAACATTTGACCCCAAGTTATTGAAATGATCATGTACGAATCAGCGACGCCTAACGTTAATAAAACGTCTCGGCGGACTACTTTTTTTTTTATTTTTTTTTTATTTCAGCGCAATAATTTCACAGCGGCGATCATACAATCCTGGAAGCGTTGCCGAAAAGTTAACATTTGAATTCCGGTTTCGCAAAGATCGTGGTGGGTGCAAATATCTGTTTTTGTAGAATAATTGCACTTGTCCCGGCCTATGTGAGACTTGGATTACCAACGATCCACATGGGCGACGCAACTTTATATTATGTGATTTGCAGATAATCAACGGCGTGACATTAGATTGTTATTGTCATGTTTTCGCGCCGACTTTTGTTATTATCTTGTTCCAAAGTAAGGTTTTAGTTTGGTTAAAGACTTATTAACTCATTCAAGTTAAATAGTATTACTTAATATTTGAGATCACATATATTTAAAAATTCATTATTATGTAACTAATTAATTCGGTTAATTAATTCACGAATTGACTGCTTCTTAGATTGTATTTTACTCGCTCTAAAATTTACCCAAATGGAAATATTTCTTCTACTGAGGAAATGAGTATTTTCTTTGTCTGAAAAAGAAAACGTCTCCACGTGGTTATGACTGCGCGCTTTATTTTGTTTGGTACACAATGGCATTGGGCTACAAGGTTTTTTTGTCAGTTTTTGTTGTCCTTACATTGGAATCTTCAAATTATGTTATCAAATAAAAGAAGGTAAAAGTATTCATTTTAATATTTACTAGTACCAAGAATCTCAGTATTAACTCTGATTAATAATTAAGATTTATTTTACTGTAGGATTTTTGTTTAATGAAAATAAATGGACGGTTTTGCATTTAAGCATCAAAATAGTTTTATTGAGATCGTCGGCCAATTTTTAATTGAATGCTATTTATTATCTTACATATAATGCCAGAATTAATAGATATCCAATAACTTAATTACTTTTATTTCCGACAAACCCGAAAGACATGATTCTAATGACTAACTCGCATATTAAATTAAATATGTAACCCAAAGTGTATTATTCAAATATATATTTTTTGTCATTGTTGAATGGTCTTAATTAAAGCGCACTGAAATTTAAAAGACTACGTTATGAGAAATTGAATCACCTTTAATTAATTCCTCACCGATGTGAGTTTGAGTAGTAAACATCAAAATAATAATCTTAAAAGGTTGCGTCATCAAAATAAATTTTAACTGATTCATGCATTATTCGTGACGGGCGAGCACAGTATGAAAATAAACTTTAGTTTTAAACGTTAAATTACCTGTTCTCTAATAATGATTCATCTGTCCGCGCGTGTTTGACGTTACGAACTCGCCAATGACTACGGACCTATTCATGGAAGCAATATGTACACAATTTCAGCTAAGCCTCTTTTTTCATATGTTCGATAACATTCGTAATGTAATAAACAAATGGAACACGACTATATTATTTTTTATATTCTATTCAATCATTGAAATGTATTCCAAAATAGTTTCGACTTTTTTTTGTAAATTTTTCTATTACGAACTTGCTGGATGTGTTATTATTCTTCTTTTATTAAAAATATCAAATACGTATGTAAGTATGAACTAATGTATAAGTAACTATTAACGAAGGAAAAATTGTTTTTACTTGCATGACATTTCATATCAGAACTGTCAAATTAGCACTGAATTGTGTTGAATTTGTATGATCGGTAGATGTCGAGTAGATATTTAAATTTTTATATCGATGTTTGTCTAGTATTTGTTTTTTTTCTAGTAGTAAAAGTAATAAAAATTGTATGGCGTTAATGTTTTACAGTAAATACTACAAATTAGCGCCTTGTCACTTTTGGTACTACGATTTGCAACAATAAAATATTTTTGGAAATATATTATTGTATAGAATAGGTAAAACAACTCATTTTTACGCTACACGTTTTGGATAACGTGGAACGCAAATAATGTCAAATAAATCAATTTTCTTTGTATTAGTTATGTTAAAAATTCATGTATGTGTTCCACTATGTATATGGTACATTTTTAATTTTGAGCAAAGGCGACCACTTTGTCTCCTGCAGTCATATCTCCGTTATGGAGTTAGTTGCCAGTCAGCGCAGCATCCGAGAGCAAGGTGTACCGTTACGAGAGTTATATTATACCAAGCGGGCGGCCTCAGATGAAATTCCAAGTTTCTCACTGATAATACCGCTTCCAACTTCGTTTTGTACACAATGCACTACGATATAGCTTTATGCCTACATATTTTACGAAATACTGAACAACGCAATAATGAAAAGCTTAACACTAACTGTTAATTCAAAGAAGTTAAATGTATTTAAATAACAGGTAGCTAGGTAAACATGTCAGTCCAAAATCGAAGCCCGTTTTACGCTCTGGGTCTGGCCCATCAGTATCTCGAAAAACTTCGAAACTAACTTCAATAGCTCTCATGTCATTATCATCAAAGTTATTATATGCTTAGCTCGTCAACCAGAACCAAGTTCGAGTTTCATACCATGATATGATACATTGGATTCGCTATCCCTTAAATATCTTTGCAAAAGTATTGACTCGTTCTATAGAAAATTATAAATCGAAATTGGGAATAATGTAAGAAATAGTCAAGGGTACTGGCATGCTTGAATTTTTAAATCATACGATATCAACTAGAGATATTCAAAATGAAAAAAAAAACTGTCATGTTATCATTTCTCTAGTTAATATTTTAGATACGAAATAACTCATTCATTGGAAATTATTTTCTGATAATGGTGTAATACTCATACAGTAAACAAAAGATAAATAAACTACTCATGTCTTCGATGTACAACCTTTTTCGGAAGAAAAAGGTTGTATTACTTAGTATAGGAATCTCTGAATCTAACGATTCAATTCCAGAGCGGCCACTGTCTGTTGCAGAAATAATGTAATTATTGTAACTTGCAAATGGCATGCGCAAATGATACACTGCACCCGATTGAAATTGAATCCTTGAGCTGGTTGTTGCCTAACCATCATCACGAGTTTTTAGCCATCTGTGATTATTTCATAATTGTTATGCCTTTCGGCAAAATATTGTTCTTGTTTTCAGCATATCCGTGCGATTAGGCGTTATTTAGTACTAAGATCCGATGTCTATCGCTACCTTTTAATTAACCGCACTACCGATTCACTGTAAATTTAATTAAGAAATTAAGTTCTAATGTATATTCAACGTCAAATCGAAGTTAATCGAATAAAGTCTAGTTAATGCGGTTTTCAAAGTACAATTTATATCATTTTAATTCTCCAACTTAATTGCTTACGAATTTATGGTTATACACAAATTTACAAAAGACAGAGCATGTTTTAAACCCTAGTTTATCAACCGGTGGTCCGCGATGTAATATTATTTTGATACACAATCGAATTGAATGTATTTTTTATGATTTTTTTTTAATACACTTAAATATTGTTATCAGAATACGGTGTTGCAAATTTTTTTTTTTAATTAAAAAATCAATCATAAATATTTATTATTTTATTCCGATGTTCATGGTCTGCAAAACAATTTTGGATTTTTTGGTGGTCCGCGGATGTATAAAGATTGAGAAAATGTATATTACATAACTAATGGGTTGATGCAAAAATTATGACCGTTTTTATGATCCTAAGTAAAAAAAAAAATTCTTCAGAAATGATGGATAGTATCTTCTTTTAAATGATTCCATTGTATAAAGGAGCCTTTCCCTCTACTTTCAATTCAGTTTTGGCCTGGCCAGAGTACAGTGAAGAGCCCTTGTATTTTTTCAAAATGTCGATCGACAAAGTGCATTTACGTCATTGTTTACTTTATGAATTTCGTAAAGACAATACCGCGAGTGTGGCAACCAAAAACATTTGCGAAGTGTATGGAGAAGATGTCATCAAAGTTCGACAAGTACGAAGATGGTTTACAAAATTCCGACCTGGGGATTTTTAATTGATAAACCACGTACCGGGCGGCCATTGAAGTCTGATGACGACAAGTTAAAAGTTATAATTGACACCAATCCACGTCTAACCACCAGGGAGATCGCGTCGATGATGGAAGTCAACCAAACAACCGTATTAAGACATTTGAAGCGTATGGGGATGGTTTCGCGGTACAACGTTTGGATACCTCATAAAATTGTCGGCTGCCAATTTATTGGATCGTGTTTCAACGTGCGTTGCTTTGAGTGCGAGACAAAAACATGAACCTTTTTTTTGCATCGTTTGGTAATGGGTGATCAGAAATGGGTCGTTTACAACAACGTGACAAGAAAAAGACATTGGGCCATACCTGGACAAGCCCCATTAACAACTTCGAAGGCCGAAATCCATCAAAAAAAAGTTATGCTTTGTGTTTGGTGGGTTTGCAAGGGTATTGTGTATTTTGAACTCTTGGAACGCAATCAGACGATTACAGCAGAACGATATTGTCAGCAATTATCCAAATTAAACATCGCCCTTCAAAAGGATAGACCAGAATTGGTAAACAGAAAAGGGGTAGTGTTTCATCATGACAACGCGCGACCACATGTGGTTATGATGACCCAACACAAGCTAAATGAGTTGAATTGGGATGTTATCAAGCATCCACCGTATTCTCCAGATCTTGCTCCTTCCGATTTTCATTTATTCCGATCGTTGCAAATTTTTTTAAATAATAATAAATTTGATACAATAGAACAGGTAAAAACATCCCTTAATACATTTTTCGCATCAAAATCCATGGAATTTTACACTAGTGGTATTAATAAGTTGATAGAAAGATGGGAGAAAGTTATAATAACGGATGGAAATTATATAATTGATTAAATAAATAATATAAATAAAAAAAAAATGTTTAATTTTATATGTAAAAAACGGTCATAATTTTTGCATCAACCTAATACTATTTTTTAGTCTATTTTAAATGTCCTGTCTTTCGTATATTTGTTCTCAAAATCACAGTTTCCTGGTTAGTCTCCTAAGTATTATAAATGATTTTTTTTTATAATATACGAATTGTATAGAGTAATTCAAAACGATTGTCTGCGACAATTACGTGCTTCGAAATTGCCATCTGAAAATTTTAACACTACGCGATGTAATATCGCATCGCATCTGAGCTGATCATTGATTCTATTTACATGCATCATTATAATAGCTACTGCATATTTTATTATGTACAGATTCAATGTTATTGAATGCGTCTCTTTAATCGCATCTGCAGTGTGCAATGTTGACTCATGCAACATGAGATCGTGTGGGCTGCTCACTCGTTTTGTTTAGTTTATTGTTGAATACAGTAGGCCCCAGCTTCGCTATATTATTCATAAATAGTGGCTCGTGAATAACAACTCGACACCTTATGAAACCTATTATATTTTGTTGTGATCTCAAAGAATACAATAACAAAATTCTCAAGTCGGGACAGGTGTTTTTTTAAGAACATCGATTAATTTTAGATGCTGTATACAAGTACACTAAACATTGATAACATACTCGTATTTGAAAATATATTACAATTTCACCACCAAGCCTGTGTTGTAGTCATCTGTTATAATAAGGTCATATGGTAAAATATTTCTTCTAGAGTATCCTGGTTTAAACGTGCCAATTCATCGGGTCCACCCTTTGGGCGTTACACCCCAACATGCACCTGTCGCATTACATATTCTGATCAATTATAATTGTGCACACATCTGGTGGGTTTCCGGCAAGAAATACTTTGTGCAACTGCCGTTTGCAAGCATCCAATTATGCATGCCGGCATCGCGAACGGGCAAAGTAAGCTGATACTTGTTGCATGCTTTGCACTTCAGGTTCAATTAATTCAACGACAGCCGATTGGTGATTGTCTATCTATATTTGAAATAAAGCGCAAATGTGTTTGGCTTCGATTTTTTGTGATCATATGGGATAAATATAAATCGTCGTTAAACCTTAAATTAAATTCTTACTTTCAACACGTGCTAGATATGTCATATCAGTTTACAAGATAATTAATTTTAAAACTAAAAATTCAACATATCGTTGCAATCTTTCCAGATTGCTTCATTAAAAACTTGATTAATTTTTAAGTACCCACTTGTCGTTATGAAAATGTGCTTTGTAACTTTCCTAAGTCTCGATCAAAGAGAAATAAATATACTTATATTTATGTAAGAAATTATGTACAAACAATAAAGGTTTCCCTTTGCCTTCATATTGGGGTACAATTATGCGGTGTCCATTGCGATAAGAATATATGTCTAAGAGTCAGCATCATAATTTTAAACTTATTTCGAAGGGATATTACTTGATTCATAATTTATAGCAGTTAAAATTAATATCTTTGTTATTCCTCTGATTTTGTCAGGCTGACATAAATTTTCATAAAATGAATTTTACCAAGTTAAACCACATATTCACCGAATACATTTCTGCTTTCATATTGATGTGTTTATGATGCACTGCTACACCTTTTGTAAATAACAAAAGCAAATATTCTTTTGGGCGCAGTATTGTTCCACAAGTTCACCAGTTAAAAGTGCATTACTCCAATACCAGTCAACTCCGCTTGAATAAATCACGACTCGGACCGCATTTTGCATACCTGGCTGAAACTTTCGTTATAAGTGTTGACACTTACATATGTATACGATATATAGTATTTGCACACTCTCCTTGGTCTCCAAATGTTGTAAAAACACAGTATATTGATTACACAAACGCCAGTTTTTTTTTTACCGCTTTACTTGTGACTCCAGACTGCTTAAAATTGGCTTAACATAAGATGGCATTCGTACATGTAGACCCTTAGTTGAAAGGAATAGACCAATTCTGACCTTGCGGCCCTCTGCAATTTGTGAGAAATGTCACATTCAAACAATCATACCAAAGGTCGATGTATAGACTTATGTAGTGTGTTCGCGATTATCTGATGGAAAATTATATCACTTTTTTGTCATTCATAATACTGCGATAAATGACGTGATTACTTAGGAAACAATTCTTTACGTGCTTTACATTAATACATTCCTGTATAACCAAGACACTTGTATTGATAGATATCTTCGATAGAATAGAAAAATTTATGAGAAAATTCACATAATATGCTTTATCCTAAATTTTGCTATGGAAACATATTGAGTAACCGGACCATACAACACACTACCAAAAAAGATGTTTTTGTCTTCTCTATAATATATATGAATTATACATTACGTAATTTTAAATAAATGTTTAATTTAATTCCACTTTTTTCTTATATTATTTTTGTTGAAATAACTGTTCTCGTTTTTATGCAAGATAAGTTAGACTAATCAAAAATAAAACTGTACCTACTGCTATCAACGTATAATTTCGTGCGCCTAAAAGAAAAGATCGTCTATAATTCCGTCTCTCTTCTGACTACGGCCATCGTCAGTCTACGCGTGTTTGGAAGTTATATCATTTATTGTTTCGGAGGAATGCAGATTACCGTTAATAGCCAACTGTTTATTATGATCTTGCCATAAATGATAGGTGTAAATTTTTACGTTCAATGTTCTTGCAAATGTATTACTTCCCATCAGTTGGATAGTAATCTCTGTACGAATTTGATCGTTCAACATAGCTTATTTGTTGCTGAGAAATATTTTAAATATAACTCCACAATTCCTTATGTCTCTTACGTACGTTTCATTCTTCATCAATTATTTTGCGACAGTCAGTGGTCGTCTGTATTATAATCATAAAATTTTATCTCGTTCAATGAACACATTCAGGAACTTCAAACATTTTTTTTTATTCAATCCGTTTTATATTGATCTGCATAAAACTATGTTCGACACGCAACTTATCATAACCGTGTTATTTACACTGTCGAATTTTGTTCAAAATAAATAAAAAGAGACTTCATTTTACTCATATATTACATATTTGCCAGGAATTTATTATGTTTTTTCAGTGCAGGCTAATCTTCAAAAAATATAAAAGTATTCATTCATAGAATTTACTATATGCTATTGTAAATTTTGATTGCTCTGTTGCCTGGCCACTGGTCATTCACTATTGCGTCATGTTATTAGTTTCATCGTTTATTCATAATCTAACGATGCTGTAAAACAGATTGGAACAGCAAGTAAATGAATACTTCTGTCGAGCGTTGAAAATCTTAGCTCATCATAACTCCCGAAGTTTTAGTGCGATACCTAACCTGTAAAATGTTCTACAGGTCGAATTGCTTCGCAACGGCACCAGCACTACTTGAATTCCACGTAAATCTATTAAATGTTTTTATGAAGGATCCATTTGTTAATTGAAATTTCACACTACATATTTTTTCAAATTGAAATCATAAATGTACTAATTCAGTGAAATGTCGGTGAAAATTAATTATTTAGCTTTGAATTATTGTTTTAAATGATAATGCAATAGAATAATCTTTACTTTATTCGAAAAAAAAATTGATGGTAGCTCGATTTAAATGTTGAATTAACCTCCACTATAATTCTATATGATTGTATTGAAAGGGACATTTTTAAATTGACAATAATACTCCCTTCGTTGCTGTTGGTGAGATGAGCTCAACCTGTATGAGTTTAATCCAATTTATCTAAAATTAAGATTTATTTTGAGAAACCAACACAAGTCATTTTTGCAGGCAAGACTTAATGTAGTAATAGTTTTTTTTTATACAATTATTGTCCTCCAATGCCAACTTGTTCTTGTTCATCATTTGCCTGTGTGAATCATTATTTATACTTAACGCTAGTTTCTTATTACTTATCGTGGGGTTTTTTTTATCATCCATTCATAAACGTTTCCGCGCATTCGGTTTTGAATCATTGCCATTGATGTATTTTTTTTTTAAATATATAAACGATTTGACATGTATGTACGAAAAAGAAAATGACGTATATTTGTTTTTTTTTTTTTGTCAACTGTATGATATCGATTTATGATGTGGCCCGCCAATAGATTGTAATAAATGCAATTATATTTTTGAATAATTCTCGGATGTTCTTATTTCAATAATTTTGATGATTGCCCACCAATGAACAGATGATTTAGATTTACGGCATGTGACACTAAGAAAATTGCAGTATTTATTTTCATTACTCAGGTTGATTTCAATTAGTTCGAAATCCAAAAAAAAAATCAACGACTTGTTGACAATGGAGAATTTCAAAGACGACTTCCGGGTTAATAATTCAAAACATATAAATCATATTCATGTATTGTTGATTGAATTGACTTTCACTTGGTAGGCCTCCATTATAACACGGTGAAAAAAATAGCAATGTATTTCAGTTCTACAAAATTATTTAAAAAAAATATAGTTGATAGCTATTTCGGCTCACGCCATCGTCAGAACTATGCTTAAACTAACATTTGTTTATCTATATATAGCTGTGAAGAGAAGGTACACAGTACATCTTCTCTCCTGTTTTAACGGCCTAGCTTGTTTCTTTATCGCAATAAAACTAAATTTTTCAACAATTGTAAATGTACCTAAAAATACGGCAATATGACACTAAGTTTACTTGTGGCACGGAAATGGTCTATTACGGAAGCAAATTAGGCCCCTTTCCCCGTGGAGCGGTTTAATTAATGGGCTAGACAATATATTAGTTTGTTCGTTAAAAATCCTCTGTGATAGTTGATGTCTATTGATTATCAGCTGCTCCAAAGCGGTCATACTACGACCATTACTGCAAAGATGGGAGGCGCTGAGTTCGAATTTGTATTATGTGATTTCTTAGTTTAACCATAGGTCCGACGATGGCGTGAGCCAAAATAGCTATCAACTATGTTTTTTTATAATAATTTTGTAGAAGTAAAATACGTTGCTATTTTTTCACCGTGTTCATGTATTGTTTTTATGCAAGCATTTAGAAGGTCGAGTAAATCTTAAATGGTTGTCTGTATTTCTTATATTATTGAGTTGACGTTATCTAATGAGTCGTGGCCAGAAAGGATTCTTTCATATATTTCGAACCACGTCACCTTGTACGATCATATTAAATTAAACTCAATTGCAGGTTGGGGCAGTCTCCAGTTTTTTGCATGCCGTATTCTGTCTGCGTTTTTTCTAAATCCACGACATATAACATGTTGGAGCTTAATCATGTAGAAAACGTTCTTTGTTTGTCTTGTTAAAATTAAAATCGTTTAAGAATAATATTTAACCTTCATTATGAAAATACCTATTCTTCTACCCACATTATTTTTTTTAATGGACACCGTGAAAATGTACCAATGATTTATTCCTTTGTTCAGGTTCTTATCGGAGTTACAAATTAATTCAGATAATATAATATGTCTAAAATTCACGTTATTTTTTTTCCATTCGTTGATAGTAAAACTACATTTCTTATTCGTTATATCTTTTGTTACCCACTCGATAAACCTGAGTTTAAAAAAAGGTAGGCTTTTATAAATTTATAATTGTTTTACATTAGGTGTTGCAGAAAATATCTCGGTTCTTCTAGAATCCAGGTAGTTTTCGGGAACTGATCCGCTCGAGCCTACTCTTATCGAGAGTGATGTAGAAGATTACGGCAAGGTGGAGATGAGAAAAAACTGAACATGTCCGAATATCTTCTCGTTTGGATTTTTCCATTTACCTTTTATATTATATTTTCCCAGTGGCCTCATTAACGTTTCCCTTGAAATGTGAACTCCCTACCCCGTCTATTTTTTTTATTAACATCAAATTTGAACACGATGCTGCTTCCTGAAGTAAGGTTTTAGAGTAGAGAATGAAAAGAAAACAAAAATGTATAGATTTTATTCCTATCTTCTTAGAAAAGAATTTTTTTTAACGGAAACATTGCTAAAATTCTTCCATAAATTGGATAAATGCTCTTAATGAAAGATTACCCGATGCAAATTGCTCAATACATACAGGGATATAAAAGTATATTTAATTTCGTGCAGTATAAGTTGGCACATTAAATGTGTCGGTAAATTGAATCCGTTCCGAGGTTCGTACTTCCCAACCCTTAACACGGACCTCCGAGGAATCGCTTTGGGAAAATATGGTCTATATGCATCATGCAAACCGTTGGTCTGTCAATCGATATGATGTTGAATGTATACATTACGTACATCTATACTTCCGTAACTAGGATTTGAACCCTTGAAACGAAATAAGATGAACGCTCTATAGTTTCACTATTCCAGTTCCTGGCCTACAAGAGTCTTAAATATTCTATACATATATATAAATGTACGCAACATACCACCACGCCGTTATTATTCTGAAATCGTCCACATTCCCACACAGCCCGAAACTTATTTAAAATTTAACTCAACTGTCGCCGATCATTATAGTAATCTTGCTATACCAATAGTCAATGAAAAATATCCTATTCAAGAATATATATTATAGATTCTGTCTATCGAACGGAGTTTTTGTTTTCAAAGGAAATCACGCGCCTGTTGTCTTCAATGAATACGTAAAAATATGCACACACATACGTAAAGTATGACGATGGATTGTGGAAGACCGATTATTTTTATTGTTAAACCTAGGCGTTATAATTGTTTCATTAAAGCAATTATATAATTTAGTTATGGCAAAATTGTTTAAATAAAATAACTGAAATCTAAAACAATTTTGTAAATATTATTTTTGTCATTTTATAGTTGTAAAATATATGTATTTTATTTATGATCGACTTGGCTTTGCTTGGTAGAAATCCATTATAACTTATTCAAATAATTGTTTTCCAGTTTAGTATCAGAGTAACGAAATAACAGCCAACTGCCCAAATTCAAGTTTTTCATGAACGCTTTCGCACACTGCGAACTTGCTATGCCATATGTCATGCGTAAAAAGTTTTTTATTTGATTCGATTTTCATCTTCAATTTAATACCCGTAGACAAGTTTTATTAATTATATACTAGCAAATTTTAAGTAGCGAGTTATTATTGAATGCGTAAACCAGTATCGTTGGATCTTGGGCCATTCGCGCGTTTATAATATAACTAGACCCATGCTATGTTTTCGTTGTATCGACTTAGTTGCAAGAATATCAGTCGAACGGGAGGTTACGGTAACTATTACCGTTAGGTACCCGCGAGACGACGGCTTATGATAAAATATGCAAATGATAAATTATCGAGGCCCACAAGTCCGACACGTCTACGGCGCTCATTCGTTTAAAACCCTCTCGGAAGACAGGTTGGCTTGCGAGGGAGCCCACGTGCATTTTGGAGCCACCGGGAGACGTTGAACCTTATCTGAAAGACGCCTTATCCTGTCCTCAATGACACCGCTGCTTTCATATCATTTTACATCTTGGTTATTGTTATTGTATTTTTTTTTATCGTGCTTTGAATAAAGTACATTTGTAAGTGTCAGTAAGTAAAACGTTCGGTTTTTTTTGTCACTCAATCATTGTAAAGCATGTCAATAATTGTAAGTCAATACTTACATAGAATTATTTGTAATTTCGACAGTATTTTTGTTGATTACAGGATTATATTTGAAAAACCATTTAACTGTGTAAATCGTAAATGCTTTAGGATTTTATATTTATTTTTTAAATTGAACACTGAATTTGCTAAACCTTTTTCCTAAATAAGTTTAGCGGTAAGATAAAAATAAAATATACTTCCACAAGTGGACACCTTCGGGTCGCCTTCTTTTTATCTTTACTCAGAGATTCAATGCATTATGTATTGGAGTTAGAATTATTCAGCGACGACAAATATTATTTTTTCTGAATAAATGAAATGAAATTGAAAAATGATCATAATTATCTTAACTTTTATATATAAACTTTGATGATATATGAAAACGACGAATTATTTTTATTGACGTATACCTGAATTTGATCATACTTAATTATATCATGATTTATAAAATGACAACTTATGTACTAATAATGTCTTGAAAAGTAAATTTATGATAAACCCCCGTTCTGTAAGAATATTAGATGGTGTCAATGTATTTGAATGATTTGTAACAAGTCATTGTGCTCAAATTAATTTTAATCATGTTGTTCAAGACGCAGCTGGTTCGTGCCATTTACGAACACCTGAAGAAAATTCCTGTCGGCAGAAAGTTGTAAATTAAATGCGTTCGCTTCCAGGTCGTGATTCGTGCTAATGTGTGTTTTTATTATCATATTGCACATTTCCCGGCCTTCCTGCTTCGCATGTTTCTCAACCAGCAACGTAACGTAGGATGCTTTGGATGTTCAAATTAGTTTGTTTAACTGTTAATAATTAATGTATTAATAATGCTTTATATTAAGAAAAAAAAAATAATTGGAGACTAAGATGGAATTTCAATATCATATTTGAATTGTTGAAACCTTGTAAAAATCCATGTGTTTTGTCACTCACGGTCCGGGTTTCGCCTTGGCATCTTCGTGTATTCTATCAAACGGATACAATAAAACCGACATAAATAGTTTTTGCATCGGTTATATACAAGAACAGCCCATTGCCCAGGAAAAAAGACCCTTAACTAGATCCAAACTATTTGAAATCATTTTAATAACGATTGACTTGATTGTAATGTCATTCAATTTGTATATGATTGAATCCGTGGGATAGAAAGTCTGAAGACGTTGACAGGCGGAACCCGGGTCGTGAGTAACTTAACATCTGGGATTGTATTAATTTACAATTAATATTTTAGTTCATTGAATTATTAGATGTCCGGATCAGTACCCTAAATGTCACAGACGACGCAAGAGGAAAAGATTACGGGAACCATTTGTGGTTTCAACAACGGACCCCATTCTCATTTCTGATCATAAAATGGTAAGTTCTTATTTTTCTTAAGTTTGCATGATTGATTATTTAAAAAAACATTTTTTGCTCTGGTATTTTGGATTCTTTTTAATATTATTAAAAAAATAACACGTTTTTCTCTTAATTGATGACTTCCCGCTTGTATTCACGCTCGAATGGAACGAATTAATTATACTGTAAAATAAAGAAAAAATATGAAAAGATTAAGTTAAAAAGTTAGATTGCCGATCCGATTGATCGATAATTATGGATTACCAGTCAAATCCTTACATAGCTTTGCGCAAACGTGCTTAAAGATTTTTCACTTTTATGTATTTTCCTGATAAGCATCTGTTCCTATGAATAGCATTCATGCCATCATTCATATCGATGTATTTATTTATTAATGTTAACGATTACAAATGCATACAAGATTTCTGTTTTCACCATACATTTATTCATATGAAGTTATACCACATGTTTTTTTTTTTGCTAAAAAATCCGATTGCTTCGTTGTTGTGCTCTATATTTAAATAATAATTGAAATTATAAGAGCGCCACGAGAGCTAGGTCATAGTTCAAACGGTTTTATTGGTCGCTTCAAACATTCCTACCTTTATTGGGGACTTAGGTTTGTCTAAATCTTTTATCGTTTCTAATGCATAAATGACGTTTGGTTTAGTTTAGATTATTTTAGTCTCGTTCTAATCACGGTAGTCGCGTCAAATTTATGCCGTCTTTCATTTTTAAATTATTTTTATATGGTAATATTTCCCACACAACATAACATACAGTAAACCCCCCAATAATGAAGAGAAGGGGGATCATTATTGGGGGGTTAAGATTTTCAATTGATTTTTTTTATTTGAAATGCGGAATTACATATTTTTTTTTAATTAATTAATTGATCATAAATATGTATATTACTTAAGCATATACGTATTCAAAATTATTTAAGTCGTGCACATTATCAAGACATGTGAATTTAGAGACACGAGACAATGCGCGACAGTATTTTAAATACAGATTTGTATGAACTATTTTTATAAAAGCCTTATTAGGAGTTTTATTTTTTTCATTATTCGGGGGATTTAACTCATTATTGGAAAACCTGCCGCAAATGTTATTGGGGGGTTCATTAGCGGGGAGCTCATGGGTTTACTGTATTCATATTTCATTATCAAAAGAAATCTGTGCACAGTTTCAACATTTACACAAATATTCATATAGCTTGCATTAATTAGATTAAATAGGGACACGGTTTAACACGTTGACTGATTAAAAAAAATACCTAACGCGTTCACACGTATTTTGCACATTTACACGTGTAACAGATTTTATGTATGGTTTGCTACATTTATATAAAATAGGTTATATCAAACACTGCAATATTTAGCATCATACAGACATAGAGGAACCCTTGATGCGATAGGCGCTTAATCAGTGTTACTTCAATATATTGGAAAGCGGGCTAAGCGCATTTTCAGAATATTATTTCATTTCGACATATTTTGAGCTTCGGAATAAAAACAAGTCTTTAATCACACATGAATAACGCTTCTTAATAAATATTTTATATCTCGGTACATGTGTCACTAATATATTTATTGGAAATATAATCTGAGTGGAATTACCTGTGAAAAAAATGTTTTTTTTGTCATATTTTATTGTATGTTAACTGAAACATCTAAATTTATTTACTGTGACCAAAACTTTTAACACTTATCGGGAATCGAAAAAATGATTGGAATCACATACGAGTGCGCCAGTATTATCGAAAAGATTTTTTATATTAGAATACTTGAACGAATAGATTAATACATCTAATTATGATACACCAATCAAATAACACAAATCAACGTATGATTTAAATTTCAGATCCAGAAATAGTTTCCATTCTTGATTGAAGTTATTAATTCCATGGAACATGAGCGAATAATAATTGAAATTTTGTAAAGTAATGCAGAAGGGCTTTCAGGAGATTAAACTTTTTAGTTGCAGAACTTTTATTTTGTTATCGTAATAAGTACCAAAGCTTTCGTTTGCACCATTAAATAATCATAGCGCAAAAATTAAACAAATTAATAATTGTGACGCGTAGTTCTGCACCAACAAGCTTTTTAATTTGACAAGACTAAATGTGAAATTGGAATATTTTATCGGCCTGCTTTTTGGATGTTTTATAAGAACATTAGAAGTAACATAAAATTATTCTCTTAGAAACTTAGTTCAACTGAAAGTCTTATTGAAATCAGTCAGATTCTGATAAAAATTAGGCTACTTAAATAATTTTTTCTCCTATTGTGTATATTGTATGCATTTAATATGCTTACAATTTCAACCCAAATATTACAAAGGCAATTAAATTGGCATAAGATTTTTTTTGATGAATTCCGTGGTTGATAAATATGTGATAAATGATATCATGATGTAAGAAACTCCAAGAAGAAGCTTCATTTCAACTGACGTCTTTCTACGAGGACTGATAGTTACTACATTGTCCAACGTCTTTCGTTATCTAAGTAGTTGAACTAAGGCAGCCGTTTAAAGTTCGAATACATGGGAAGGTTTTCTAGAAATCACAGGCAATTCAATTCCCCAATCGAACACAAATCCAAAAGTCGATTGAAAATTCAATTTATGAATTTACGTATTGGTAACCTACGGCAATTTGCGTTGTACATTATCCTTTCCACCTAAGACTGACGGAAAAAATTAAATGCCAGACTTCTATACGATTTCTCTAAATTGGTTTAGTATTACCCAGTTACATTATATTGCTGCGACGGTAAGAAAATTACTAGAAATGGAATTAAACCTAAAAATGGTGGGTTATATACAATTAATGCTTGAAATATTCAGTTTAATTAATTATATAAATTAAATATTCATTCATATTAGCGAGACTTTCAACATTCATCGTTACCCTGCAATTATATATGTAAACATATATTTTCAATAAGAGCCCTTGAAAATCAAAGAATTGTGTTTCCACTATAATTGTATTAAAACGAATTATCGAAATTAAAAACGTTTCTGACTGTCCCCATTGAGCTTTCAAGCAAAATATTCGACAAAGCTATATATAATATGCCTATTGCTATTTGTGGCCGAGTTGTTGATGGAAGAAAACACAAAAGAGATAAGTAATCTCCAGCAAAAGAAAAATAATAATTTAAATTTACCTAGCCATGCATTTTCTAGAAACCTTCGGCTTTTAGAAATACCGATGTAAGAAGCCGGTTAGACCTATTTACAAACTTCAGAGATGGCACACCGCTGCCATTTTGCAACCCTAATAATATTACCCTACTGAAAAATAATAGACAACTTAGAGATTGTATTGGATAAAGTATTTTAAAACTTATACAATACTAACTCTAAATTGCCTGGAAATTGTTTTGTTAATTTTATTTTTAGATTATAAGTGTGAATTTTTGAAAGCTTAGCCAATTTCTAATATGTAATTGAAAATATTGTAGAAATTTATGCTAAGATATGAATATTGCATTCATAAATATTATAATTTTATTTGAGAAATGCTTCTTTTAAATATTGTACGTGTAAAGTCTAACAATGGTTTTTAATAGATCATCAATGATTTTTTTTCGATCCTAAACCAAAATGTTTCTTATCACTGGTCCAAAGAATAGACGGCGCATCAAACAGCATCACCTTTTTGCGTTATTTTTTTTGCTGAATATATATCCAGCCTACCTACATAATAATAAATAAGTATTCATTTAAAATATCCACAAATACCTTTTGTAAACTTCAACTTGAACCATATTCTAGGAAACTGGCGAAAGCAAGGTGATTTTGGGGTTGTTTTTTTACAAACTAAAATTTACCTGTGTTGTTTGTTGGTGCATGGATGTATGAAATCGTTTATGTTTGTAGTTGCCACCGCAAGACATGAGCTACATCAGGACGTGGCAGATCTGTGAGCTCTTAAAAGTCTACAGAAATATTTATTATACTGAACAGGCGAAAACGCAATGGCATATTAGATGTTTCATTCAAGCTACAAACAAAATATAGATTTTTAAAAAATGGTTGAATAATTACTAAGTTGAATTATTTATGTCATTACTTTGCTAATAATAGTTATTCATGATAAAAAAAGTACTTCCATATCGGTAAAGCAAATTTTACTAGCTCTTCAAAATAATGTCTGTCGAGCTCTTGTCGAATGTCTGTCGAATTTCTTTGAGCACTTGCATAATTTTTTTTTTTAAATAAAAATGACGAGACATTTGGGAAGTTATTTATACTATTATATTTTGTTTATTAAATTCATGTGGATTCTCAATTTTATGTGTTTAATCAACCGCTTACATATAGCTAGCACGCATACTTTCCGGCAACATTTGAAACGGTAAATCATTTTTTTTTTTAATTTTTGAACTTCCATAAAATAATTTTGATTTCGACTGAAAATACTTGATGGATTTTGTAGTGTTTATTTAAACTTGTAAGATGCTATATGTTTTGTCACTCATAACCCGAGTTTCGTCTTTCAGCATCTTTAGGCATTATATCACACGGATGCAACAGAAATGAAAAAATAAACAGCTTGAATCGGTTATATACAAGAGGAAATATTTACAAAGAAAAAGCATAGACCTTAAGACAATCTTAAAAATACTTTCAAAACTATCGAATTGATAATAATGACACTCAATTGCTTATGATAAGTTTCATAAATAAAGACTTTATTAACATATAATGCAAAATTGCTTAACACAGATTTTTTATGATGTACAATACATTAAGTAAATCTAAATAATACAAAAATGACAAAGCATTTTAACGAAGCTCTTGCGAGGGTTAATGAATACGTCAAGTTTCCTGAGAACGATAGTATTACTGGTCTAATATCTCAAGGCAAACGACGTCGGCTCGTTTTGCAAATACATAATTACCTGAAATGTGTTTTTAACTTTTTTTTCGGTCTTCTCTAGCATCAGTTAGATTGTGACGTATGTTCACGGTGTGAATTTCGCTTTACAAAAGATAGGTCTTAAGAAAATCATAGTTTTCACGAAATTACGTTACATTAACATTAAAACTGTCTTGAATATTTCTCAATCTAAATATAAATATATAAAAATATCAAGCTAAATCAAATATCGCCATTCATCGTGTACTGTAAAATTGAAAATAAAATCAAGCTTTCTACTGTAACAGTAATATTTAGATATTTATTGAAACCGGTTTATTTTTCAAGTAACGGTATTTTAAGCACGGAAAACGGTTTTTTGATGAAGCAATTTGACCAGAAGAACAGCAATGTGAAACTTTACATCCAATCAGTAATTATTCAAAATATACTAAAATAATTCACAAAATTTATGATTATGTTTCTTTATAAATTTCACTAGTGGTGTAAAATAAACAACAGGCTTTCGAATTTTCTATTTTAGTACTGGTATCGTATAAGGTGGGCATACTTTTAACACTTAAAATACTTGAGAATAAACACAAATCATTAATTTTTAACGTGAAATAAACACTAAAAGGTGACTGTTTTCCTCAAAATTTATTACCTGTGCCCCTTCGGTCAACCACATTCAATAAAATTACCTTCTAAACCTCAGACACATAACCTTCATGGTGCAAAATGATTTTGTTTGTACCCAACTTAAACGTGTGGTTTATCTCTAATCGAAAGAGGTCAAGAAATATTTATTTTACTAGGTGTAATAATGATACTAACAGCAATATATTATTATGGAATACATTGGCTTGATAATAAAATAAACATATATGATATACTATTTAGAATTGTTTTATAATCACATAGATCGCAAATGGCAGGATGTTCATTTGAATCATGGTGAAAAAATATCAATGTATTTTATTTCTACAAAAATTATAAGATATATAGTTGATTGCTATTTCATAAATTTTGACAAAAGACTTAACTACAATGCTAATTTTTCATCATGTCATTCAAAATGGGTTCTCAGAAATCTGATTATTTCGATTACTTAAAAAGTATGTAAGTTTTAATGTTTCAAGAACTATATTTCTGATGATCAGTAATATTAGAATTGTAGAACTAAAATACATTGCTGTTTTTCACGGTGTTAAAATAAGGTATATTAGTTAAAAACCGTTAATGGTTAGGTTAGGTATGATAATTTCGACACCCCTAGAATGCTGCAGTTTCTGTTAGTAATTTCGACATTTGAAGGTTAATTCAAATGTAATCTTTTATAAAAGGTAGGAAGATTTGATGTATTAAAAATTATAACATCGATTGTTGATTTCAAAAAATTCATTGGAAACCAACCACCAATGAATAAATAAGTAGACAGAAATGGAATTCAATTTGCATGTTGCAACGAGCTTACAAAAAGAAATGCAATGGGGTGCTTTTTGTGGCAGGTATGACTAACTGCCATTTCTATTCAGTCCCAAAATCCCCATTTGAAATAATAATAAATGAATATTACACTTTTCTTACCTGCAATGGAAAAAAAAATACCTGGTATTTCAAAAGAATATGAAATGTAGTTGATATCTTTTAACTTCAAGATGTTCATCGTTAAAAGCCTTGTTTCCTCGGTTATTGTTGTTTTACGTGGGAAATGGTTGGCCATAGTTATTATATTAAGTTTACAAACAAATGAATGCATATAAAGCTTGGTGAGCCGTTGATACTTTCGTAACTGAACAATTTCGTACAATATGTGTACGGTATTGTTCTACAATATAATAGAATTGGTAATATTTTCCATTGTCATTTAACTCTCAATGTTTCGAAAACAATCATATCGATTGACAAACTTAGAGATCAAGCAAATTTATATAGTTAGCTTACGCCACTCGTTTTACACGTTATTTACTAATATGATGATCATCTTCATACTGAATAGTAATTTTATTCAATTAATTTAAAATTAATTTTCTCATTTTTTTCTATTTCTATAAACTTTCAGAAATCCACACTTTTGTATTCTAAAAACATGTAATGTCTTAAATATCACAATATACATATGGGGAATGAGTTATATATTCGTTTTGGATTCCCAACTATTTGCACAATATAGCTAGCAATTGATTGGTAAAATGAAACTTGCATTTTTGACAAGCTTCGTAAAACCGTTTATTTCAAAATTACTCTTGTAGATGACATTTAGAGGTTATTCCTCTTGGGCACTCTCCAAGCGTGAATGGAAACAAGGCGCAAGTAAATCACGTTCCATTATACACTAAAAATCCATTTTCGAAATTTATCGACCTTAACAAAATTGTTACAAAGGGGTTTCAAATTTCGAGGAAATGTAAATAAGTCAAAAATTCGTATTGTTTGCTGAATAGGGATCGTTCGTTAAAAAAACAATAATAAATTATGGTGCTTTGTTTTATATTATACATTTAAGCTGATACACTTTTCACGAATACGTTACTTGCCTTGTAACGCTTTTCTAGAGGTTTTTTTTAATTTAAAATAAAACTGTATACACTAATTAATGATATTGTATGTACTATACCGTCGGCCCCATGGTTGATAATGTATGTAATTGTTTGATAGCGTTCATTTCGATTTTCGTTTTTGTTTTTATTGAAATTTGATTAACAAAGTTACGTCGGGATCGACATATTTTCAACAGTTATGGTCCACGATAGATTGCATACGTTAGGGGAGAAACCCCATATAGTTGCCACACCAGCTAAGTACATACAAACGCAGGTAAAATAACGCCAATTGATTTATGTTTTTGTGATTATATCAGGGCTGTTGAGTTGTTAAAAAACGACTCCGACCTTGACGTACAACCATTGACTTATTTGTTAGTTTTTTTTCCTACCTTTCCAATTTATATGCATTAAATTAAAGATTATCAAACAAATTCAGAAAATTATTCATATTTTTCAAAGTCGTATAATCGAAATAGTAGCTCTCATTTCAATAAGTCTCTCATTTTTCACGACTTATACTCCGGTCATACCACCGCGATTCCACGACTCCAAATACATAGCCCTGGATTATATTCTAGTGCTGTTTATGACATATGAAGTGTTTGTTTTTTTTTATTACTCAGGTTACTAAGTAATTGAATTTGTAGGAACTTGTGTACAGTTAACTTCTTGAGCAATAAAGTTTTTCTTAGAAGCGCGTTTCTTCCCAGCAATCGCTGCGGAGTAATGGACTTAATCTATTTGCTGTGAAGGCAAGTAATTGTTTTTATCAACGATTTAATGTTTGGTTACTTACGTACTTTATTCGAAATAATTGGCAGACATGACCTCTATTATCAGTAGACGAAAGATGAAACGATTCGGTGTACTGACAAAATCCGTTACTTGCAATATTCGCAAGTTTTGCAAGAAAAGTAGATAAAGAAAAAGGTTAATTGGTTTTCTCCAAAATACAGTTCTGAATACTGTTACGCATAAGAAGAAAATATAGATGTCACCGACATCTATATCTTTTAAATACTAATCCATTATGGCAGGAGATAATCATTTTATGAAAGTGTTCCTATCAAGTGAAAACTATAAACGAAGAAGACGACGTTAACAATCTGACTGCAGGGACGGTAGTTGTATTAATGCAGTGATCCGCAACAGGTATGCCACGGCACACTAATGTGCCGTCAGACGATGCTAGGTGTGCCGCGGCACGTTTTTCTATCAGAAGAATCAAATGAGAGCAGATATAATTATATCTTCCTTGAATTAATGTGACATATCAACATAGATATTATACACACAATCAACAATATATAATGTAAATTTATAACAAAAACAATGTAAATAAAGTAAATAAAACAGCAAGAGTAATTCCTTTATGATCAAAGCATCATTGGTGAATCATTCGCATTGTTATAAATATTGACTTGTGTGCCGTGAATTTTTTGAATAAATGTGTCGTGAAGACAAAAGGTTGCGGAGCACTGTATTAATGAAAAACACAGAGGCCTATTTATAAATTAGTTGATGCAAAAATAATTCTTTAAATTTAATGACAGAAAGTTTTCAGACATGGGTGACGTGTTTACCGATACAAGCTTACGTAAACAAACAAAAAAGAATGCGCTGTAAAGGCTCCAATATCAACAAGAAATACACAGACATAATTAATCATCTTTGTTTCGCTTATGACGCGACGCGTGTGCAGTAAACATTTTCAAGAATTTTTATTATGGAGGTATGTACCTACATTAGTTGAAAATTTATTTTATGTTTCAGCTTGAATTCTATTATAACATAAAAGTATAATTGTATGATGTTGAAAATATCTGATAACGTAGTGACGGGATAAGTAATAATAAAAAGTCACGGAAATGCAGGCATTATTTGTGCAAGTCATCTGCGTTTGTTATCAGCTTGGGCTGGCCCCCATTCCACCTCTGCTCGGTTACAGTTACGACTATTTTATAGAGCCGTTGAATAATGGTATAACTTCCACAAAAATATGATGCTCTCCAGCAAGCGTCGAGACTGAAAAAGCTGCTATTTACTAAACGTATGCACGCAAATATGAGACACAGATAGAAAATGATCCTCGTATTTACGACATGAACTCGTAAATGCAAATTGCAGTGATGCCGACGTGAAGAATAAAGGCCACCTCGCTCTGGAATTTATACGAGACATTTTGCCATGCAAATACGCTATGCAGTTGTACCACCATCACGTGCAGATAGGTGTGTATTAAGAAAACTAAAATCAAAACAAAAAATTATAGTTTCTTTAAAATATTCTCCTAGTAATTGATAGGTATGGATCAATTTTAAAAATAGGTAGTGGGAATACAATGACGTTTTCAAAGTTCATGAGGCAAGCAAAAATTAAGAAACTATTCCATTACACATCTTTAATATTCTTTCTGTCATCATAATATAATATAACATCTGTCCGCGCACAGTTTGCAGCATATAGACTAGTGGTTCTAACGTAAATTTTGCTGTGGCCGCACTGTTAATATCAGCGTCGTATAGAAATGTCTCGTGACCGCACTGTTACAAATTAATATTATTATGAAGCTGTTGGTGGCCGCACATGAAGACCACTGATATAGACTAACACAATTTTTTTAACAGAAGCTTTCTATGAGAACTGCTAGTATCTCTGATACTCGACGTCTTCTTTTCTAAGAGCGCATGCTCAGAAGGAAAGGGACTATACAGGACGAGTTGTGACTAAAGCTTCGCCCAGTTTCCAGGGTCGAATGGGTCCCATCCAAAATATGTTTCAAGAGTTTTTAGTCGTACATATCAATTTATAAAACTATGCGTACTAGGCTTCGAAACCGTTAGCAACTAAACTCAACGACGTTGACCGCTCGACACAACACGCGGTATATTATAGTCATCCAATACCTCATATCGTCAACTTCGCCAAAAATTTATAGAATCATTATTCTCCCTCTTGACCGTTATATGTACGTATAATAATATGCATTAATTCGTTAGTTACCTATTCGGCAATAGATTTGGATTTTTTGCCGTATCCACTCCCATCATGGATTCCTAACATCGTGGCTAGCCGCTTAAAACAGAATCACTTCAAATTGTTTAAATTACCGCTGACTCTTTGAAATAGAAATTAGCCCTCCTTTGAAAATAATACTTATATTAAGACTTGTCAATTTTAAAAGGTAACAACAATTTATCATTTTTCATTCTACTAAATTTTCGTTAGGAAACGTCTTCTCTATTTATGGATATCAAAAGGGCCGTGCGTTTAATATGTGCATTTTTAGTCATTAGTGAGTGGTTTAAGAAGTTAACACTTTTCTTTCAATAAATGGAATACATCAAATACAAATCTTTTAAATCTCCTTTCGGAGATAAATAAACGAATTCGTAGTACTGAAAACAATCGTTTAAAAAAATAATAAAAATAGCCCATAACGGATTACTTGGGCCTCACTCTTCTTTAATGATATGAGAAAATAGTTTTTACGTCTACAGAATCATATGCATTGAAATATTCACATTCATGGAAAATGATTTATTTTTGAAATCAAATTCATGTTAGGTAACAGTTGCTTCGATGTTATATAAGAAAATTGGATGAAGATTATTTAAATCGATTCATTATAAACATTAAATTTTAAATACGTGTATAATCCGACTTGAAAGCTCGCGGAAACCTTTGATAGAATCTGCTGACCCTGTTTGACGGTCTAGTCGCTTTGGCAGGTTTTAAAATATGAAATAGGTAGGTACGGGATATATTTTTGAAGAGGATAAGGATAAACATAGGAAACCTAGTACATGATTAGCTGTTGGCTTCCGCCTACGCCTGGTGGACGGGAAGTAAATTTTGACATTAGGTTCATTAAACCAAAATCCATGAACCAATTTTTTTTTTTTTAACTCAGACGTCTTCCGAGGATTCGAACCCGTCTACACTTTATTACAGGATGAACGCACAAAAGCATTGGCCACATCTGTTACAGGTCTACAATTAAATATTAAAATAATTTTCTGTTTTCCGCGCGCGATATCTCGTAAATTCACGATTATGTTTGATCTATCACAAGACATTTGACAAAATATCTCTTTGTTTGTGACGATATTCAATAATTTCATATTTTTAATATCCAGTATTTTATAAGAACACTGATGACCGCCTTTACAGCCAGTGATTGTTGGTTGAACTTGTTTGAACGTTCGAGATACAAAATGATAATATATTATATGTTGTAAATTGTAGAAGCATATATCTAATAGGACCGGAAAGAGCTGACTCGTAAGAGTCGTAAGTTACGTAAATGACTCAATCAGTATGATTCAGTCAGACAGAATCACAATAAATCGCAACGTAGGAAAAGTCGACTAAGTTTCTTGGTACTGTTTACTTTTACGGTTTAGTTAGGGGAAAGCCACATTCATTTATGTGTCATCAAATAGGACATAATACAAAAAAACCTTAATTAGGTAGATTTACTAATGCTTTTTTTAATTATTCATATTTTCAAATTGATTGAATACACCTGACTTGTCCAGCATTTAATCGAGTTGTTTAACCAAAATATAAACGCGACTGTTATTTTTATCACATATCAAAATAAAAATATGGTGCGGCCATGAGACAATTCCACATAACTGATGGTTGTAATGCGGCCACAGTAAAATTTTACATGAGAGCCACTGATTTATATTCAATTTGTTCAAATAATAGGCATGCTTAAATCCAAACAGATCGAAAAAAGGAAACATATTTATATATGGGTGTATAAATTGTTTATAATTCTTTTTCGAATAAATTTGTTTAGTTGCGCTCTTTTTTAGTGAGCCAACTAATGATATTCGTACAATAGTGATTCGTTTTTCATACATCAATACATACATAATCAATCAATAATTCCCGAGCAATTGTCCACAGTCCAGTAACTGCCAAATTTTTCTGCCATGTTTATTACCGACTAGCTGATACCCAGCGCGTTACTGCCTTAGAAGTCAATGTTGTTTCCCAATTCTGCGTAAAACAATATCTTGGAAAACACATTCACGTCACACATCGCAAAAATGCTGTAAGTGTTGTGTGCACTGTGTAAACCCTTAGCAAAGAAACCTTACCGCCTACAATTGAACAGATATTCACAATACTTGTATTTACTACCCCTTCCGCCAATTATGCTGAATGCTGTATGCTGTAATAAAACCTAATTCTCAAACTATTTTACAAAACATCAACGAAAATAATCAATACTTACACGCTTAAATCAATCAAGTCCTCTGCTGCCGCCAAAAACCGCGAGTTCATGAAAACATTAACCGTCAAACTTTCTCTAAACTCCTTGTGTTTATTGCTCTAAACGGCATTAATAATCCATCATTAAATATTAAAAAAACACTTAAAATAAGCAACCCTTATTTTATCGCTTCAAACTTTGTCGTTGAGTTTAGGTTGGTATGCCAGAAATCTTCGCGGTAATGTACTCAAGAAATTTATTTAAGTTTCATATCGATCGGATGAATGTTTCAGTATGTATAAAGAACAAACAGACACACATACATCAATGTATATATATATATATATCGATTTACAGGTATTCCAAGTTTGAGGAACACTGGCCAAGATAACATTATTTTATGCTGGAATGTTTCTTCATATCAGCGCCATTCAATTATATTTAAACGGAGCAATGTGGCTAGTATCTCAGAATAAATATCTCCGAGTCTCAAAAGTGATATAATAAAATTGGCAGTCGTAGAAGTTGAAAAACTTATTTAATTGCATGAAACTTTGTTGGCATTTAAAACACCGTTGTTTTATCGCTCACTAAAACGTCTTCCGCGGTACAAAGCAATCGTCGATTATTATTATTCCGCATTTGTTTCAATACATTGATACTCAAATAACGGATAGCGAGCTAAAAATTCGCCGAAGGGGCTTTCTTGCAACAACTATTGGATAAGTCGGGCCGGGAATTAGTTGCGGAGTCAACGGGCTGCAATTCTTCTCGGGACAATTTCTTCAACTATCTTTTTAATCGATTCGTTCCTGCGGTTGAATCCGAAGGGGTTACCGACTTGATTGAATTGCTAAACGCTCCCTTGAATTAATCATATAAATTACAAACTTATTTAATGGTAGTACTCATAACGAAATATAAAGTATTAGTAGTTAATCAAACGATTGATATACCTTTTATGGTAAAAGCTATTATAATATTTCATAACGCTGAGTAATGCTCCAAGGCTAATAAGAACAATTTTACCATAGATAATAATTTCCGAATGAAAGAATGGTATAATGAGATTCATTGTATGAAAACCGCAATCATGGAATTTTGTTTACCCGTTTTCTCTCATACGTTTAGATTTTTATCGCACGTACAAGTTTATCGCAAGTACAGATTTTCTTTGAAAATTTTCATATTGTAATAAAGCCTGTTTTGTTTATTTTTTTTTGTCAGACCTAAGTCTTATTCAAGATTGCGCGAATTATGGATTGAATATTTTTTACATACACACCACAGTTATTATTTACAAAATTATTTTTAATGATTATTTCCAATTTAGAAACCTAATATCTATCTTCTATTCCCACTATGTCCTAAAGCAGCTTCAAATTTTTTAAATAATAATCGTACATCAATAAATCAATATTAACATCGCATGTCATTAACATCGCAGCGATGATTGCAAGTCCGGCGCAATTAATCATTAATGGGATTAAGTTAATTGACAAATAACTTGCCACTGTAATAAAATTGAAAAGGTTTATTTTATTATTTGCCCGTAAATAATACCTTTTTTGCTTGCATCAGGTGTCGGCCATAAAAGTTTATATACTACTGGCCGCTAATTGATCCGGTCACTTTTTACAGATTCGAATTTGGAGCGTACACGTCATGATTTTTTTCACCTGTCAAATAATTGTTTTTCCTGTCGACATGTGAGGGTAGATTCATATCACAATCACTAAAAATTTACAAAGTAATTTATTTACGAGCATTGATGAGTCCCGAGTTATTATTCAAATTGAGGGGAATGTACAATCTTCAGTATAATCTTATTACGGGTAAAACTACTACTTGTGATCCGTTATTATGAAGAAAGATAAAATAAAAAAACAACCATTAAATTTTCCCAAAAAAAGCCCTAGCGTGATTTTTTGAACCCTTAAAAGTGAAATAATGAAAAAAACCCATGAAGGACTGATACTCAAAAATTGCTTATAAAATGGCCCTGCAGTTTTATTACATATCTATTCAGACAAGAACTCAAGGAATGGCTTGCTTCATCTGATAAAACACGAGAACACCTTTCAGGCTGGAAGACAATGATTTTATGGGATATTTTCGTTTTTTTTTTTTTATTAATTTTCATTTCTTAACGTCAGCTCTCTAATTATTGCTATAGATAAAACAATGGCGTTTAAGAGCAGAGCGACTCAAACGTCGATTGACTACGAAACAGAAGATGCTGATTGCCTGAACTACCAGCTGACTATTATTGAGATCTTCCACCAGGAGTCGCCTTATATTGGGTTAGTGCGCTGAGTATATGTCATATGCATAGAATAATTGTAAAATGTTCCAAATGATTTATTCAAACACAATTCAATGACAAAAAGCATAACATCGAATTATCTGACGCCATTTTACCTTGTCATGTCACTGGAATGCTCATGAGAATAAATACATTAGAGCTGAGATGCTTCCATAACCACAGTTGCTAGTCATTTCACTCAAAGTCTTTAAAGCCCCATAAAGCTTATTGCTTATGTTATGTCGAATAAATTCATGATTCGCTTCGCCAGAGTATTTTTTCTAATTATTAATATTAAAAGTTATATAATACTAAATATTATTAACTGAAACATTAGCTATGCATTATAGACGGTGAAAATTCAGTTCATAAAAATTATTGCTTCAGGTCATATATTATATTTATGCATATAATAAATGAACACAATAATATTTTGCGAGTGTTACGAAAACATAAACATATGTATTATATTGTCTATGCATTTTATATTCTAAAAAAAGCAGTTGCGATATATTTAGACATTTTTTGTTTACTAGATCAAAAATTGTATGACCGTAAGTGGAAAAGAACTGCTTTTGCGAATCTAAGTCAGCACATTCGGTTTCTCAAAATGGGTCCACGTGTTATCAATTATTTTGAGAATTAATTTATAGTATAATATTATAGAAGACGTATTAGGTATTAAGAAGAATTTTAAGTAAAAGTTTAGCCTTAAAGCAAGTAAGATAATTTATTGTAAATCTTTTCTTAACTAAAACATTTATTATTATATATTGCTTAGCTAAATTATATTTAAACAGTTCTAACGATAGATTGAGTTAAAACCGCTATTGATAAAAGTATACAATTTTCACCTTCTTGAGATGCAAGTTGTTCATTTAGTTGAAATCAATATATATTATTTTAGCTACTACTCAGTATTTATAATTTTAATTATTTTATTTTAAAAATTATTAGTACCAATGTTAATTTATTTATAGTGAGATTTTTTGTATGTCACTTTCAAGTGTATGTTTTTTATTCTATAACTATACATTTATACTTACTTAACACAATTTTCGCGGTGCACGTAGAATAACGTTTATACAAAGCAGTGTAAAATTACACGTTTTTCTTAGAAATTTCTAAAAATCTCATTAAAAGTGCCCGCAAACACCGTGTTGAAATCCAATATATATATATAGTCATTCTATTGTTTCTTCTGAATCACCAAATAACTAATTCAAACGTTAGTAATTTAACCAGCCATTAAAGTACTTAAAAGTTCATGTTTTAACCCAACCCTGTTCGAGAGCGGGGCTGAATTCTCCAGGTTAAGGGATTCTACCATTCCAACGACCTACTGTACCAATTTATACAATACGTGCATGTATTTAATGTAAATAATACTCAATTCTCGAGGTTAATTTATACTCATTGGATTTTGTAATAAAACGTGAATTTTTTTCATTAGTTCTGTTCATACAGCTGCGGATTCGAACATTATCACATGGTCAATTGACACCAAAGTTTTTATTAATTTATTTATGTATTGTTTTATCAGGAAAACCAGTTCGCGATATACATCGCATTTAAAATAATTCATAAAAGCATTTTATACGTATGTTTCATAACACGATATGACAGTAATGAATTGACATTACGATGTGTAAACGGGATAAAGTATTATGTGCCTCGGAAATGATCAACAAAACAAATTGAATTTGCATTTCGCTCGATGCGTGCAATTGCATCTCTCCCATTCATTTTATTTTACATCAGGCAAGGTAAACATCATTTAGTGAATTGAAACAAATTATACGGAAATATGCTTAGTTTGATCCATTCCAGGCAACAAGATTATTATGTAGGTGCCATTTCAAACATTAAAACAAATCTAAACGCATATTTTTTTACAACAGAAAATTGCTTACAATTAAAATGTCTGCATTTTGATGCCATAAATTCTGTGATAATCAATGTGTAATGTTTTTATTGTGATAAATATCTTTTGATGTGTTATACCGACATAATATATACCGTATAGATGTATTTTTTTAAATTTTGCCACGACTTATAAAATTCTAAATTGGTTCTTTACTGTGCTTCACTTCAAACATATTTAGCATTATGTAAATTTTTTTAAAACTTTTATTTACAGGTTTCATCTTCACTTCGGCCGCGCATTGACATCTCCCTATCAAATTACTGTGCGCGCGTTTGTCCAGGAAGAAAATGAAATAAGTAGTCGCAGTAGAGTTTTGTTTACTACCGTGGCCCAGCGGGCAGCAAGTCCAATTGTGATGCAGACGCCCACAGAATTCTGGAACCCAAGTTCGACGTCCGACTCGCCGAGTCTTGATAAAAGAATAGAGAGCCTTCCATTAAATTATGTCACCTTGTACACGTGTCGCAAATTACGGATTTCAGACTCGATTGTCAACTAGCGTCTTGTTTATGACTTTGTGAGACTGTCGCATAAATACATGGGAATAGACATATTTAAAGTAACTCGCCCCAACCTTGAATCAGTAAGTAAACTGTAAACAAGGCAAGCCATTGATCACACAGTCGAGACAACGCCTGATTGAAATAGAGTCGAACAAATATGAAATATTAAATAAATTTTGAATACAATATCAGCAGTCCTCCACTTTCGTACACGCTACTTTCGTAAAATTCGCTATTTCGAACATTTAGGTTATTGATAAAGACACGTCATATAAAAGAACTTTACTAAGAATAGATAAAAAGTCTAGTATTTAATTATCTCTCGACAAGTTTGTAATGAAAGCACCTGATTGTAAATCTCGCCGTCACCATGATCAAAGCCCTTCTTAAATCAACTCTCACTAAGGCAATCGATTTGTTGGAGTAACGGCAAACAAAAATGTCCAATTAAATGTAAAACTTGGGCAATAGAATAACATTCAGCTTTAGTTAAACCAGTCAAAGTAAATCTGCAGCCTGCGAGTAACGTGCAATCAATTACTAATTTCAGCATAAAGCAAATATATACAAGATTTGTGTTTAAAATGTCGGCGTAAAAATCACCCATACTTTTCAATAAACCCTTCTATGTAAGTATAATATATTTTTATTTTTTTTTGTTTTTTATTTGTAATTATTTTCATTATTATGGTATATTTTACTATTTTATGACCTACGTAACACAGCATAGACACGAATGCGGGTTGGGTATCGTTATTCAAAAGTAAGTGCTACCATAATATTAATGATATAGGTAGGTATTATAAAAAGGGCTCATATCAAACCGAGGTACACTCACTTATGTCGAATCTAAAAATCTCTTGATTGACTTATCGTCTGGAATTCGAAGCCCTACTATGAATGTGTTAGTTTCTCGGCGCCATTACGTTGTTGAAAATATTTTAAAACACGACATGAAACTATGATTCTCCAGCAATTACAGTTTTTATTTTTGACAAGCCATTTGTCTAACAATATAAAAATTGTAATATGAGTAAACGACAGGACGAGTCGATTTCTCTTTACACCTTTCAATGTTCATCGTTTTATTGCGGTTTATCAAAGAAATATGAACACGTAAATGAACGTGCTAAAAACAATAATCCATGATTTTTACAAGGTCATTTTCAGCGCAGTGGCGTGCCCGTAACGAGTCCAGAATAAATTGGCCTCGACGAATCTTTCATTTTAAGCACCTTATTGGGCTAATGCTTTGACTATAATCTTTGACCTCCACTCTTCAGTATGCTGAATATAGATAGGTAATATATAATATATGAATGAATATAAAAAAGTTTAAATTTACCTAATAACATTTCCAGCAAAATAAATTTGATACTAATGAGTAAAATTAAAGTTTACAATATAATTTAAGGATCAAAAATTAAAGTAGGTATATATAAAAAAACAAAAACATTTTTCCCCATTAACAGTTGGTAATGCTTTCCTGTGCAACAGTAATTAAAATATTACTATTGTGTGTTCATCAAGTTAACAGGCGCCAGTTTTTGATATTTAAAACTTGTTTACAGTTAATTTATGGGCGTTCGTGACATTTTAATGCAAAAAGCCGCGACGGCTGTTGTAGTCAAAACAAAGCACAAGAGCTTTATTGCTTAGCTTACAAAAAGAGAGTGGTAAGAATTATATTAGAGTGACATTATTTATTATCGTTCATTTCAACGATGACTAACGAACGAATGAATTTTCTTCTGTTAGGCTTGTTGAACCCAGATACACCTGATTTTTTTTTTTTTAATTTTTTTTTACAACTTTTCTGGTTATAAACTTCTAAAAATATGGGAAAAATAATATAATAATCGTATATATATCATACCTTCTGAGAAAATACTGTTCTTATATCGTATAAACGATCAGTAAAAATCAGAGATATCTATTTTCATATGAACAGCGTTATATTTATTCAACAATAAAAATATAAAACAACATCAAAACATTTGGAAATAATTTTCAAAAAATTGTTAAAGGTGTACAGCGAATTGTCATTTCTTACACTGAAAATTTATGTTTCCTGGCATATTTGACGTTTACAATTTTTTTTTGTGTACTTTTAGTATTGGCAGGTACATTTGGGTGAAGGATAAATGCAAATATTTCTTAAAATTTGACTGTATGTAAATATTTTTTTTGTTGATTTTATCATAAAAGCTTTCCATTAATGATCATTGTTAGTTATAACAAACACTCCATAAAAAAAATATGTCGAATACCAAAGCATAACTTATTTAAATTTATGTAATTCCAAACACTAAGATTTGATATTTTTTTAAAAACACGCTCATTAAACCACAACCAGTACCAATGTAGAGCATGTGGCCTTTTAATGGATGAATTTTTTCTACGAGAGCTGTTTTTTCTTAGAAACTCCACCTCTCTTTTTAGATATAGCGTATGAATAGAAGGGTTAGGACAGGACTAGGGTTAACTAACCAGTCTCACTATGCTCCGCTTTTAGGATTGTATCGGTGGGAGGAGAATTTCAGATATCAAACATGAGGTAATAAGACGAAAAAAAACACCGATTGTACACCCGAAAGTTAAACCGGTATAAACTTTAAAATAATCATGAAGATTTTACAATTTTTTCTTTGCACGGCACTGGACTGTCGACCGCAAAGCAATTTATATCGGGATGTATAGATGCCTTCATTTATCCAGATTCCAATCCACTGCTTACGTTTCTATTGAATGCAACGAAATGGCAATGAGGAAGTGGAATCAGCCTCGTCATAATGGAGAAGAACCACTGAGCCGCAGACTGCTCCTGTTGAGTATTCAAATATCAGTCATGCCTTTTAATTGGATCGACGCCGAAGTCACCTTATCAAACCATTTATAACTACTCACGAAGCAAGTGTCGCAAGTATCGTAAGTATAATAATTAAATATTTTTTATATCATTCTTCCAAATGTTTGTGTGAGTATCTAATCATCATAAATTTGTCAAAACCATTTTTTGTAACTTGGTAGGCAGGTATGCTGTGTGTATTTAAGAATGAAATATTTTTTTCAAAGCATTATAATAATGTTTATCTGAGATTAAAAAGCACTTCGACTCGAGAAGCAAATCGATTTTTTTCCATACCTACACAAAAATATATATATTTTGGAGTTGTTTGATTTAAACCAGTGGTCGGCAAACTTATTAGTCAAAGAGCCAAATATATACGTTACAATGATTAAAAAATTGAGAGCTAAATTTGTTTATTGTTTAAGCGAACGTTTATCATAATTTTAGCATTTGATTAAATTACGGGTACATCGAATAAAGCTTGATTTTAAAAAAAGTAACGTCTCTACTAATTAATAAAAAATAATTTGTAAATAAGGAATTCATAAATTTAAATCGTGACAATGACTGATAAACACTAAATTCAAACAATGCCCGTGAATCTCATCGGAAATTTTGAGTAAGTCAGGTTTATATGTGATATTCAATTTTAGGCACGATTCCAGGCTCTCATCAATAACACAACTTCTCAGTTTACTTGATAAAGTTCCCGTGGACATTTGTGCCAGAGCCGCACTAAAGAGCCAAAGAGTCGTTCTTTGCCGACCACTGATATAAACGAATTGATTAAATTTTATGGTACCTTCCG
Source organism: Himalopsyche japonica (assembly GCA_028555115.1). NCBI lineage: Eukaryota > Metazoa > Arthropoda > Insecta > Trichoptera > Rhyacophilidae > Himalopsyche > Himalopsyche japonica. The sequence continues at coordinate 2,555,184 of JAHFWJ010000222.1, read as the reverse complement.
AATACAGGTAGGTGATATGCATTTTATTTTATTTTTTTAAATTAACAGTCAACTAAGTTACTCATGAAATATTGACACGACACAAATTTGAGAAGCACATATTCCTTACTGCATTGTGAAAGATACAATCGTTATTTGTTATCTAGTGCATAGTTACTTAACCTTTTTACATCCGCGGACTACCAAAAAATTCAAAAATGTTTACGAATTTTGACCATCAATATTGGATTAAAATAAAAATATTCATATACTCACCCAAAAATCCTCGCGGACCACCAGTGATCCGTTGACTATCGGATGAGAAACTGTGATTTAGCGCAATTGGCTTCATTTCAATTGTTGATGATCTTGCATCTCTTTGTTGGATCCATAGTGCAGTTTTAAACATGGTTGGAAACGATTACGGTTCTCATAGATACGAACCCCCTATATCGTCAGTTTCATTGATTAATTTTTTAATCGATCTATGTAATTGTGTTCGAAAGCATGGACTTTTGCAACCTTTAAGAAGTTCTCCCGTCCTTCCGATCTTAAAAAGAGCGATAAAAGCGAATAACTAACAAGTAGTACTGTGCTAATCCTATTCTTATATATTCCTGATCACCTCGTAAGAGACGTCAATCTACCTGAAATGCTTCCAGTAGGAGGCCATATGGAATGAACTCATTGGGAGCGGATATGGCATAAAAAAGCTCTCAACTGTAGGCAAATTCAGAGACTATCGCAAATTGACGCATTTTTTTAAAATAAAATAATGACCGGTTGTTATAAACTTAAAAAATCCATCTCACTTTTATTTGGAAGGTAAGTCCAAAGACAGAAAACAAGTTACGACTAGAAAGGTCAATCGCAGCACATAGCAACGTTACATATAATGCGCTTTAGTTTAAAGAATGAAGTCTTTATTAATATCATTGAATCAATCCGACATTTATTTCCAGCAAGAACAGTAAAATTATTGGTTTTCTAACAATTAAGCGTGTTGTTCAAAAACTCTTAAGAAATTCCGTATTTGGGTAATTATTTTATTAAAATCTGAAGAAGAGTTTTCAGTTTGTTTAAACGTACATTTGCTTGTCTATATATAGCTGTTTAGAAAAGGTACACAATACATCTTCTCTTCTGTTCTGACGACCTAGCTTATTTCCTGCTAGCAATTAAACTAAAAAATTTGAAAATGTAAATGAAACTAAACAGGCGGCTTAAGTATTGGTCGAAATGGTTGTCACGGTTTATTATGGATATGCAATAGCCCCCCCAAAGGTCTGAGAAGTGGTGACTGACATACATTTGTTTGCTCATTTAAGATGTGTGACGATTTTGTAGAACTAAAATAAATTGCTATTTTTTCATCGTGTAAATGCCAATTCAATCAATATTTTCAGTTTTACCTTTGTGATAGTAAAAAGAATATTTGAGCTTTTTTAAAATCTTGGGCCAAATCTACTAACGGTTGTCTTTTTAGAATTGATAATCCATATGCTATGTACACATTAAACTTCTAGTGATAAAAAATACGTGGTTTAAAATTGTAAAAAAGCATTTTAGCTCTCGGAGCAGAAATTCATCCGATGTTACGTCATTATTGTTGATATAGTTGATCTGTTATTATTTTACGCATTGATCAAATGTATGCATTTATTATCCGCAATATACGATGACTCGACAGAATTGAATGATTCCCGTTTCGAAAAGTTTCATCGCTTCTGGCTAATTCTAATACAATAATAATAGGACTTGCGAGGAGTCGAACCCGCGATATCTGCGGCCGGCGAACGCGCGCGGCTTCTAAAGCTGCGACCCCGGAACTTAGCTCACCGCCCAACAGGGACTTACTAAAACAATTTCATTTAAATGTACATAGCATACGTCAAGATCGTTTTTACGGAAGTCTTAGGAAGTTCTTTAATCCGTTAAAATAGAGCTGAACGTATTAAACATATATTCTCTACGATAATAATCAACTATTCCACTAATTAACTTTATCTATTCAGAGGTAATCTTATAAAATTACGTACAAATTCATTTATTTTACTTAGCGTGTCGACAGCTTTACGAAATTCTTTCAGATTATCTTTACCTAAAGCATAGATTCCCAAACTTTTTCGGGTGGCGACCCCTTTTCAAAAAATCCATGTGACCCGCGACCCCTATACAATGCAAAAGTATACAAACAATTTTTTTTAGTTGATCGTATATGTTGGCGACCCCCCAAAAAACTCTTCGTGACCCCCAGGTTGGGAGCTCATGACCTAGAGGATACATTCAAAGTACTAACCTGCAAACAAAATTGTGTAAAGAATACATTTAACCCGGTGAAAAAATAACAATGCAATGCCATACCTATGTTCTGACGATGGCGTGAGCCGAAATAGCTAACAACTATATCTTATAAAAAAAATTGTAAAACTGAAATATTGTACATTGCTATTTTTCCAGTGTGTTATAGTGGAGCTCTACCAAGTAAATGCCAATTCAATCAATATATCTAACCTTGGAAAATAAGATAACATTATTTATATAATTATTTAATTTATGATATCGACTGAAGGTACTTGATGGAATTTCAATATCAAATTTGAATTGTTACAACTTTAACTTTATTTTGTTTCAATAACTTACTTTATTACGTAAAATTCTCTTCAAAGACTTGTCTTTTTTGGTTTCTTATGCGGGTGACCGACATTCCCGAAGCGGTCCTGTTTTTAATTGTGAAATTTACCCATAAGTTATCTAAACTATCTGGAAAGTATAGTTTTTTTTTATGTGGAATATGCTATCTCATAACCCTGTCCGTCGAGGAGCAATCGTCGTGATGGCTGCTGCAATCTGTGCAACAATGGCAAGCTGAAGGCATTGCAATTTTAATAGTTGCAGCCTTTTTAATAGCCACCGTTCAACCAAGCCATCTCGTTCACTCCGCTCTCCGTTTGCCATATTACCAACTTAGCTTTTACAGGCCGAAGATTTTACATTACAGAGCGCTCGTGTTATTACTTCACTACTTGTCCGTAACTGTATTCTGTACATGAGCAAATAATAACTGTACATTTTGAAGTGATATTGATTACTTACTTATTTAATAACGTTCAGAAGAAATAATCAAATAAAAACAGCCAAGTATTTAGTTACATCATATTCGTGTGATTTTTGTGGCAGTAAATTGCGGTCCTTTTTTAAATAGTTAACCGTAAAAAAATTAAATTGTTACAACTTTGTACGTTTCAATATGTTTTGTCACTAACGATCCGGGTTTCGCCTTTCGGCATCTTCACACGGATGCAACAGAACTGACGTAAAATAAACAGTAAGCATCGTATATATACTAAAGTTATTAATTACAGGAATTACAGGAACCGGGTCGTTAGTGACAAAACATGTGGAATCGTACAAAAATGTAACAATTCATCTTTGATATTGAAATTCTATCAAGCATCTTCAGTTGATATCATAAATTAGTTAAACGTAAAATAAATACAACGAGCTTAATTATAAGAAAAGACTATCCAACCCACTTCTCTTAACCAGTTGAATTAATCTATATATTTTAACTGTTCAAATAAAATGGTGTGTAATTGATTTTTCCACTAAGCTGGGGAAGGATCACTTGTGGCCGTCAATTTACTTTACTCGCCAGACAGGTCTTAGCTTCAATTTCATACAAAGTGTGAGGGAGAAATACAGAGTATACTTTTGTATGCCTAGTATTACTTTTATTCCTAAGACTCTGAATAACTCTATGCTAAGTAATATATTATTACTGTTCACATCTGTACACAATTGCGCCCGACATATTAAAAATAAATGCATGCGAATACATACCAAGAACGCACAAATTATTTGAAGTCTAAGAATATTAAATGTAATATATTTTAAAGGGCAAAGTCGTGGCCAATTATCTAGTGCATAATAATACTGTTTTTCACTATAAGACGTACAGATTGGTTAGATTTCCTAACTACGCAAAACTCATGGTTGTATTATGTATCACTTTGTATTACGTGAGATATCGTCCCCTTAGAAAAAATAGCGTTAAGCTTTAAATTGACATATTTAGTGATATATAAATAAATATACTATACTTTATACATTGTTGGATTTATTATGTTTTGCTATGTATTTAGATTAACTACATATGGTCATATTATATTTTGAAAAAGTGCTCGAATAATTCAAATACATGTTAAATATGGTAAAGGGATTGTTAACATATATACGTTGTTCTTTTTTTTAGAAAACTATAAGTAAAATATATATATAAAGAGTATGCTAAAAACAAAGATAGTTTGTACATCCATATTTCTTTTCTTCGCCCAGCAAAATATTGGAAAATTCCAAGGTATCCATTTGCAAAATGAGGAATATATCATACTGATATAAAGGTTTGTGATTGGCGATAAATATCCAACGTCCAGATTTCATTCGACTGTTTAGAAGAAAATTATGTAAATAATCTTTTAATATCATGATTTTTGCCGGCTTCTGCTGACAATTATTATTTCACAACTCAAAAACACAAATGCTTATCTAATTCTTTCATTTCCTTAGATCGTGTTGTTGCGAAACATGGCTCAAAGAAAATCATGTCGATTTACCAAAAATAAAAACAATAGCGATGTGACCATTTTTATATCCATACTAACATAAAAATATTTTTCAATGTTTTGAAACCAGGATTTTTTGAATTGTTAAAAATCTTTAAAGCACTCGGCAAACTAACGACATGTTAGGACCTCATGTAGAGCTTTTTGACTAAATATATTTTTTATTCATTTAAAAATATTTTTCTTACAACGAAGCTATTTTTCTTTTGTACGGTTTTATTCGATTAAATATAAATGACTGCGGGTTTCCGACGTAAAAAGTTTTCTTACCCCTGGACAAATGCAATGCTAGCAAACGTGTTATCTGTACATCAGAATTAAGCTTCCCGTCTTCAATTAAACTATTCATCAATCCGTCATGCCATGATGTGTATAAAATCTTATAACCTCATTGCCAGGTTGTAGCCAGATTAAATCTTGCAGTTTTTTCGCTTCGTCTAGATTTTGATAAAATAATACCCTGTTAGCGCGGGCCGTAATGAACTGATTCCGTGATTTCATCAGTTGTGCTTAGCAAAGGTGATGGATGATGATAAGATACAATCGATTTCAATTCAGCAATTATTGCAAACCACTTCAAGCACATCTCAGTGGATACGTGAGCTAGTCTAGATCCGATATAGATCAATATGATCGAATATAGGTAGATAACTAAAATTCATTTTGATATTATATGGAATAGAGAGCGTTTCTTTTTATCAATTATATTTAACGAATTAAAATGATTATTTTTAACTTGCAACTATAATCACTTCACTAAAATGTAGCGATATAAATGATTCGCCACTGACTTCACACGTATTTGAATACAAACAGAACGAAAGTTTGGATGTATTAATTCCATTTTATAACCAAATACATATTGAAGTGCATTTATTTGAATTTTCTTGGATAATTCATAAGGTTACATCATACTTATCATCGCCACTCCTGGCATATATTTATACCACGCCCGTTACCACATTGAAATATAATACTATATAGAGTCCATAAATATTCGCAAATTTCGTAAGTTCGCCTATATTATGGACAAAATTACGAAATTTACGAATACTGACTGCCATCCTAGTATAATTGCTTTCTCTATTTATCGTTGAGTAGAAAAGGTTGAGAAATGTATATATACACCTTTCCTTTCTCCTTTCCTTAGTCCTATTTTTACGCGAATTCGATTATACGCGATTTTTTGGACGGCACCGCTACATTTTTTTCGCGCTTTACTCGTTTTTACGCGATTTTCCCCCAAATTTGTTTTAAAGAAGAAATTTATATATGATGCTAGGCATGTACGTTTCATTCTTTTTTTAAATAATAAAAATATGTGTATTTTTAAAACTTAATTTTGTAAAGAATTCCACTTTTTTAAATACAAATCAAAAAATCGCAAACGATCACATTTCGCAACCGAGAGTGACAGCAGCGAATAATTCATATAAGTGAAAAAAAAATTGTAGTCTCATTATATTTTTATAAGCAATAAAGACATGAAAATATTATTTTTGCACGAATTTTAAAGGCAAATTTTGGTTTTTCATACGTTTCTGGTACTTTTTCACGCGATATTTTAATTTTTTGAACCAATTTATCAAATTGTATGAAAGTTGTGATTTTTTTACGCGATTTTTCTTACGCGCCGTTTTCTGGAACCAATGTATCGCGTAAAAAAGGACTTGGGTGTACATATAAAAATAATACGGTGAAAAAATATCAATGTATTTTAGTTCTACAAAATTATTTTTAAAAAATATAGTTGATAGCTATTTCGGCTCACGCCATCGTCAGAATCGTAGAAACAGAATAGTTCTGACGATGGTGTGAGCCGAAATAGCTATCAACTATATTTGTTAAAAATAATTTTGTTGAACTAAAATACATTGCTATTTTTTCACCGTGTTATAATGGAGTTCTACCAAGTGAATGCCAATTCAATCAATATATAAAAATAATGGTTCGTAATGTATTAATTTTACTTAAACCCGAATAAACATACGTAATTTCCGGTGTGAATAAGCTGATCAACAGTTAATTGATCATTCTTAATAAATATAACACATTATTGAATAGGAGAGGAAAATAAACTTTTATTCGGTTTAGCAGTACAATATGATTTATTTTAGCTAAATTTTAATGAAGATAGTTATGCGAATCCATTTATACAAATTTCAGGATACCTGAATGCATTGAAGCAAATGGTGGATGCAAAATAAGGTCATAAATGACAGATCAAGAGTATTAAAAATAATCTAATGTCGTGAATCAATGCTGTGAAGATGGCTCCGACTCCGAAATTGACCAACAACACGACTTCGACTAAAAAAAGTTAAATTTTCTCAGATTTTTTCCTATCTTTCCTATTTATGTGCATTGAACAAAATATCGATCAAAAAATCCTGCAAATTGTTCATTGAATTATTTTTCAAAATCGCCTAATCGAAAAATTGGTGGGAGTCTCTCATTTTTCACGACTCTAGTTAAAACACCACGACTGCTACTTCATAGTCCTGTCTTAAATTGAATAATGAATTAATCAGTTTTTTCAGTTTAATTTCATTGTATCAACTTGCACACAAGTCCCATAAAATCGGCTTATATTAAAAGTGAATGATACAGTTACTGGAGTGATTAATTTTGTTTGAATCAAGTGTATGCATTTCAACTGAAGCAGTTTACGGTTACTCTTGTAAAAAATATTTTGCACAGAAGAAAATGGCTGCTAAAGTGTAAAGAAGGTACGTAAATACATAATACATGTAGACATCTTACAAACCTACACATAATAATTCTTTAAGCGAAGCGTAATTCACTAAAATAGGGTGACCATAGTATTATTTAAATAGAAATACATCAAAATTTCTACTTTATTTTCTAAAAAAAATTGTTACCAATTTTCTGGTATTCACATATGACGGGACTTAGAATCTATAGAATTTATGTTACGATATTTACAAAATAAACTGAAAAACTTGTAAGCGATGGCATCATTCCCAGTAATGAATGTACTATATTATGAAAAAGAGTTTTGGAATAAACTGAAAGAATATTAAGATGCTAAAAACCAATTAAAATGTTCCAGTTTTTTTTTTTTTTTTAGAAAAAGTAGTATACCCAATTATGTTTTGTAGCATAGTTTGTTAAAACGGAATCGAAATATACTGGGGTAATTATCTGATTACAACTCGTTTATTGCTTGACATAGGTTTAAAGTAAAAATTGTAAAAACAATTTCATTCGCTTACTATTGTCAGAAATATTAAATAAATCTACACATAGCTTTTATTTTATTAACTTATAGATTCATAATGTTGTATTAATGAAATATTACCATGCACGTGTAAATAAAAAAACTAAATATCACAAAGAATAAACCGTTATCATGTGAAGTATCACAAACTATGTTTTATTTTGATTTTTTAATTTTAGTCTGTGGAATGTAATGTGGATGTAAAAAGGAATACTCCCAATGATTTTTACGCAATGAACAAGTTTCATAAAATTGCGTGTATACAAAATCGCGTAAAAAGAGGTCTGGGTGTATATATATTTTAAATGACTTTAGGATTTTGATCATGGATTCCTTCACCTATCTTGTCGATTTATATTATAAAGGAAAAATTATGGAAACTTAAAGCAGAAGTGAATAGTAAAAAACCCACATTAAAATTAACACTTAAATTCGATATGCTTATAAACACAATCATGTGTATTGTATAGCGCTACACGTGTATGTCTGGTAATGATACGTAATAATTATATATGTACCATATATATTTCAAATACCAGTCGCTTTTTACTAAGTACATATTCAGCGAAATCAAGCAGACATATTTTAGGCGCCTCGCAGTGGTATGTTTAGTATATTTTTATCGCCATCCGAGCCGATTAAAATAAAACAATAATAGTTAGGCATTGTTTTTTGTTTTTATTATTATATGGAAACATCCGAGACGTTGAAGAAATTCCTACGTAAATAAAATATTATGGTACCTACCAACATTGAAAATCATGGATGCCCTAACTGTAATAATAATTATGTGCCCGTACCGGATCATTGAAATCCCGTCAACCAGTATGCACGCATACACGCACAAGCATATTATACTCAACGTACATTTTTTTAAAGCAGTCCCTTTAATTCCTTTTAGGATACTCTCTTTTGTGCACTCGTATAATAACATATCCGGACATTGACAAAAGAAATTCGATCGCACCTGGACGACGAAGAAAAAGAAGACGATTTGAAAAGAGTCTCAACCAATCGCAGTAGAGCAGCCGCTCTTTTGTTCGGATTTAAAATTTTTATAATTCGAACACGGTTGTTTGCGAGCTGAAGCTTTTTTTGCGATGGAATATTTTTTAATTGAAGAGTAAGAACGTTTTCAAATAATATTTGTTCTATTTAAACCTAATGTCTTAATATCGCATTAATTTTCGATACGCATTCCCAAATGCTTGTGTAAGTAATTGATTTTATTACTATATTCTTAGACCGATACAAACCGACAAATGGATTTGTAACATGTAATGATGAAATTAGACACACGCACACACAAACACACGACTGTTTTTTTCACGAGAATATGTTTCAGATTAGAACTGAAAAATAGCTACTTATAGGAAAATTTATTATATATATGCTTAGTATATATTTGTGTAATTTACTCTCTAACGAAAAAGTTCTTCACGTGACACATTTTTGCACCAGAAAATAATTGCATGAAAAAATTATAGTTTTATTTAGTTACTTATAGTTATATTATATAGTATTATTATTTATTATTATACGAGTTTGATGGCATTTTTACAAATTTTGGAGTTTAGGTGATACAAGTCGTTATCCTTCTCAGAAATTGATAGTTTGACATGTAACAGCGATTCTAGGCGGTGATTTCGATTCCGGGAAAATCCCGGTCAATCCGGAACGTTTGGCAAACCTAGTCGAAACAAACTACGCGTAGAAAAGATTGGTGGATTGCATCAACCCTCGAGGTTAAATCATCTCTTCGACGGTGAAATCGTGTTATAATTGCCACAATTGATCGGTGAAATTAATGTGACGAATGCAAGTCCTTAACAAAATAGATTGCATTCAATATTAAATTAATTTTCGCCATTCGTAAAGTATTGTAGGCGAATCAATATACAATATTATTATGACGTAGGAAATGTATATGTTATTTTGTACCTATGCGTGGGATAGCACCTTATTATATTCTTGTAATCAACCCAAGACAATTTACATATATATTGTTAATAAATGTATTTTGTGCCACACACTTTCTAACAAATATTTGCTGCACTAAGCACGTATCAAACATCTTGGAAATGTTGCATTCTGTCGAGTTTTTGTTTAGTATGAGTAAATAAATCTAAACTGTGATTGCTATGGTTCCAGAGAAATTGAGGTTTTCAAAAGCCATATCTTCCTGTTTTTCATATGAAAAGAAGGCAACGTGTAGTGATATATGTTATGTGCTCTTTTCTCCCATGTGCCTTAAACGTAGATACGGCACCTGCTTAGTATGGCATTATATACAATTATTAAAGTAAAGTATGCACTTAAATTCTGTAAAACAATACTTGTTTATTTTTACTTCTCCGTTTTGGTAATAGGTACGTCCGATCTATTTTTATCATATTTATCGTTTTCTAGCGAGAATCTTAAATTTTTTATTGCACGGGCGATTTTTTTTACCACAATCGTTTTTTTCAAATTGTTTTTATCGAAAAATTGTCATTCTGCTTATTAACATGTGCGATTAGCTGTTTGCTGCCAACACGTTAACAAGGAGCATGGCTTGCTTCATCCCAGGGCTGTTCGTGGTGTTCTAGGGGAAATGCAGTTTTTTAAAAATATTTTTATATGGTTCAATCGAATATTCCATCTGGATACAATAATTGTAGTATGAAAAAGTTACGCATCGTTGATAAAAATGCTACGTTGAATATCTAAGGACATCTGGAAGCAATATATATGTATATTAAATCAAACTAAAATTTTAAAGCATTGTTAAATTACACAAAAAAAATCTAATCCTCTTTAAATATTTATCCAAAATAAATGTATTTTTGGAGAAATTTCAAAGGAAACAAAATCTTATCGTTACAATATGTATATTTAAGTCAATTCCAGAAATTGCAGTTATGTACAGATTCGCTGAGGGAAATTCGTTTTTTCCTTTTTTTAATAAAGGTCTTGTCGACACTAGTCAATTTTGCAAACTTAGTCTTGACGTGACGGTGGAAGTTCGTAGTAATTCCGCCGATGACTCGCCTACTAGGTTCCTATGTACAGACTTATATTTCCGCAACGTGAATTATTCTGTGACGTGACTAAAATGCATCCTTTGAATAAAGTTACTTGGGAAACTGAAAAGTCTTTAATACCACATTCATCGTTTCGAAAAACGAAAACATGAGATTACACTGTATATGCTTTGAATGTGAAATTAATTTAATTTGTAAAATTGCATTTTATTGTATAATTAGCAGTTTGTTTAGTATCGACAGGGGCTGAATATGTTTAAAAAATGAAAATAATCGTGCAAGAATTACAATGAACTAATGGAAATAGATAGATTGAGAATATTTTTAATTCAAGCGCATCTAAAATTCTCACACCATACCTTACGTCAGTCGCATCCCTGCTAATGATAATTAATTTCAAGATAATATGAAGTCATCAGACAATCGACATTGACGATGGTGTTGATAGCCAGTATTTATCATTTAATGTATTTCGTATATTTATAAAATATACTTTTGTAGAACAAGATTGGTAAGTAATTGACTATCAGTGATGTTGTGCAGGGAATAAAAATGTTGCCTCACGTGGCATCGGACTGAGTTATAGGTTGCGTGAGGCAACAACGACGCTGCCCCATGAGGAAATTTAGTATGTATATATGTTAAGTAGATAAACGCAGCGTGCAATGAAGTAATAATATATTATATTGAAGTCGTAAATAATTGGTAAATAAACAAATTCATGGCGTTGATATAATCTGCCTTACTAAAATGGTTATCAGTGATTTTACTTATATTAAAACAATTTTAGAAGACATCAAAACGCAACGAGTGATAAAATTATAAACAACCCCTCGAATGTCAAAACTCCACAGTTACGATGGCAACTGCACACGGATGAAAACAAAACATTTCAATGAATGCAGTTACATAGCCCTTGTGTTACTGAAGTGTGCGAATAAGTTATATATATTGTTATTGTCTCAACTCGTCTTGTTGTTTAATATTGACGAATCAAATTCCCAAAAAAAAAAACTCATCCAATTTTATTAAAATGTTTATCGTCATTGTATCATAAGCAACAATACGAACTGTTTGTTCTATTTTTGAGAAATACTATTTGGCATGCCAAACTCAAACGTCATCAAATGTGACAAAAACGAAGATTATACTACTCCTGTATTGTTTTCCACAGTGAACGGAATATGTTTGCGTTATTTGGATAAGTCTAGTATGGAAAAATCGTTAAAACATTCCAAACCGCCAACCGTAAATCAGCAGGAATGTTGGACATCGGGGCCGAGGTATAAATTCAAGTTTTGTGATTTAACGGAACTGGCAGCTGACGAAAGTAGTGAAGGCACAGATGATAATATTAATATTCTGTCAACAGCGACAACCAGCGTTGGTAAGCTCAGTACATCTGTCGCCCAGAAACAGAAACGTGATTTCAAAGTTTTCCATGTTGGGGACATCCAAACAAAGGAAAATAAGATGACTAAAGATAAAAAAGCGGGAAAATTTGTGAGGTTCGCAGCACTGCCGCCGGAGCACCCGTATTGACAAAGAATCTGTTTTACCGACAGTATGAATGATAAATAATACAATAAATTTTGTAACGTGCTGCTTTATCAGTGTTGCTAACAAAAAATATAAATATCCAATCGATTGATAATAAAATTAATATGAATAATTTGGTATTATCGATGTAATATATTGATCTAGCTATATTTTCAAATAGTTAAGTAAAATAAATAGCATGGAATAAAATAATTTTCATTTATTTTTCACATCTTTTTTTTTTTAATTTAAAAAAAATGTACAAGAACTGTTAAAGGGTGGATTTTTGTTCGTTGAACTTGGCTATGTAATTTTCCCAAATCATCTCAAAGTAAGTCGAAAATTAACAGTGTAATTTTTGGCATTTATTTTTTTAAATTTTCTTATGATATTTGCAACATACAAATAATACAAAAATTACAACATTGTGGTAAATAAATTACTTTATTAGACTTGTACAACCAATCTAAGTTGTTTTAGTTACACACTTTATACTATCGAAAAATATTATGGTTTTGGTATCGTAAAAAAAACAAGAATAGAGACCAACTTATATATTTAGGAAAAAAACAGGTCACAATTAAAATAAATACGAAAAAAAAATCATTTTAAATTAATTAAATTCTTCAGTATTTCAAATTCCAAAAATCGTCATAAGTATTGTATATCATATAAATAAAAAATATTTTTAGTTATACTACTAAAAATATATATTCATATAAATCAAAATCATAAGTATTAAATTTCAATAAAAATAAAATAGATGTAACACTATGTACCACATTACAAGTACACACTCAGAACTGTGGAATGCATGACTGCTCGAAAAAAAATATTTGTGATTCTAATTTTCATCAAAAACAAAACACCAAAATTATAACATCATTTTTAATAGAATGAGTAAGAAAAATCAGAACACAGATGAAAATAATGTGAACTAAGATCTATTAACCCTTGACCATTTATGAAAGTGCTTACGAAAAATACCAAGGTAATTTTTCCATAAACGGTAGATTTAATATATTATTTATCTCAGCTAATATTAGCTTATCGGTGTTAATTTGTTTGTAGTCATCTTTATGATGTATATTATAAAAAATAATTGTTATATATGATTAGGTTATAAAATCAAATAATAAAGAAAAATGAATACGAAAAATATTGATAAAAATAATAACCTTGGATTTTAAATAAATTTAAATAAATTATTACGAATTTATTTACCTGCCCCATCGGAACGTATATGTTATAATGGTAAAAGAATGGTTCTTAATAGATTTATAAAAGAAAAAAAATGTAATAGCCAAAATTAAAAGTTAAATAAAAAGTATTGTACATAGTATGCAACTCTAATTCGATTACAATATTACAACGCCGAGCGGTGAATGATGACGTAACACTGAATATTATTTATAAATACTAAATACAAATTGGTAAAAGTAAGTCAGAATATATTATACATACATACTTATTCTGCAGCAAGTACACCCAGTCCTTTTTTTATGCGATACATTGGTTCCAGAAAAAGGCACGTAAAAAAAATGATTTCACGCAATTGCATTATATTTCTTTACACAGCCTAAAACATAAATTCGCATAATATCCGATACACTTGCCAACATTTGGCAATTGTATGGGTATTTAAAAAAATAGAATGCTTTACAAAATTAAGTTTTAAAAATACAATTTTTTTTTATTAAAAAAAAATAATGAAGCGTCCATGCCTAGCATTGTATATAAATGTCTTCTTTAAAACAAATTTGGGGAAAATATTGCGTAAAAACGAGTGAAGCGCATAAAAAAATGCAGCGGTGCCGTCCAAAAAATTCGCGTATAATCGAATTCGCGTAAAAAAAGGACTGGGTGTATAGCTTTTGTTTATACTTCAAACAAAATGTACTTCGGGCTTGCTTCAGAGACAGCACAAAGAATTGCTGCCATATGTTTTCTCGTAGATACAATAGAATACACATGGGCCTCGTATAACATAGCTATATGGTTCCACAAAAACCTCGTGGAATACAAATCCGTGTTATACAAGGTTTGAAGTTCATAGAAAGTTAAGGTTGGTGTTCCAAAAAAATTTTAATTCGATGATAGTTTATATAAATATGTTCTTTATTTTTTTAATTAAAGAAGTATGCATTTACATATTAATTTAAAGAAACCTTAATAGCATAATACACCATTCATTTATCATCGCTTTCACTTAGAATTCTATATTTTTTACTTTTTTTCGAGATAGGTTGTGAATTTTCATCATCGGAGGACTCTGAATTTTAAGAAATTGTTAATAAGCGATTGCCTGCTTTTAGCTTTACGAATTTACGCATTTTCTTAAGACATTCCAAAATGTTTTGTAATTCCGTCTTAAATTTTGAACTCCTTTCTATTGTAGGATCATTACCAATCATTACCAATTTTAATTAGCCAATTCCAAGCCTTCATTTATTGTTTTTAATATGAAACAGGTAGCTACTTCGCTGCAAATGCTTTCCAAGTCATTGATTAAGGTGGATTTATTCAATTCATTTAATTTTAATTATCTTTTTCCCGTAAACCGTGTTATATGAAGCGTGTTGTATAAAAATATGTCACAATTTATACATCCGTGTTATGTAAAACCGTGTTGTATAAAACCGTGCTATACGAGGCTTAGGTGTACTTAATAAAATATCTTGTTACCTCTAGATGTTTAATATGGGACCAAAAGACAGATCAAAAAGCAAAAATAATTATCGATAGTAAATAATAAAAAACTATAAGCTGTTAAAATGTGTTTGAAAATCCGATTTCAAAAATGAGGCCGCGGTTAATTACAAACAAAATCATATAGTTTCTCATCATATTTGATTTACAAACTCATATGTTTAGCATCAAATTATCAGCACCCTGCGCAATATTCCCTTTAGCCTAAATAGGTCAATTAAACAGGTATGTTTCAGAATTTGAATCTCATTTTTGAAGGTATGGAAGATGTTCGAAATATTTAAAAAAAAACAATGTTATCACTAGTTATAAGTAATAATTGTGAAGTGATTTGGATCGACCATATGTGATACTGTCCAAAATCCACTTGACCGAAACGCATCTCTGGGTTGCACCTTCTATTGCTCCGACAACAATATTTGCGGTGTCTAATATTGATGTAACTTTTCCACCACAGAGGACAACCAGCTCTTGTAGATCCTTCCACGGGGGTTGAGAATCTTGACTAATAAAAATATGGCCACATTCATCAAATATCTCGAGGCTGAAGTCTTTTCCCAGAACTTGTTTTTGGATACGACTCCGCTGATAAAATAAAAGGAATAAACACATAAAAATATGTACATATATAATATTTTGAAATGTCCCACCACAAGAGCTTGGAAATATCTCTATTTGCTTCAAAAAAAAGTGAAATATGTATTACATCTAGTAACACACAAAGAAAAGTTATCAATTTTTGTTTTATATTAAACAAATAGTATTAATTACATGCTATTGCGTTGTTACATGCAATAATGCTACTAAACGAACATCTGGAAAAGCATTTTGTCACAAATAAGAAATACATTTTTCTTTTCGACTGGGAACATATTTTTTACTGGGTTACCATAATGCTGTACACATTAAATAAAAGAGTGTTGTGCCTAACCCACTCGACTGCTAATGCCTCAACTGTTGATGCAGCTGATTAAAGTGAGTTGGTAATTGTCAATGGAAAATATAAGAGAGAACAGTGTCAAAACATCAACGGAAGAGCTAATTTTTGAATGGATATAAAATCTGATTTATCCTGATGGTCTCCATAAGTTTGGTTTACACCAATGCTATTCAATTAATTTTTTAAATATTCAGTGTTAAAATATCCTTTATAGGGCTTAGCAGGGAACAGTCTAATAGAATTGAGAAATCATTATATAGACTTTGCTTATGTTTTCATATTAAAATAGGTTGAAGATTTGATGTAAATACAATGTCATTTTTTGCACGTATATTTTTATCGTTAAAAAAAATTTTCATACATACCCTAACAACTTTTGAAAATTCCCCCAATTCATAAACATCTTCAGTCACCCAGTGCCCGGCAATTTCTGATTGGAGCACCCAATCTTTGTTCACCACCCAACATCCTCGAGCTACAGCCTTCAGCAGGTTGACAGTGCGATGGGAACCACCAGCCACGACGTGTGTGGTAAATTTGTCAACTTTGTGTCCTAGCCGAAAATTTCCTAACCTTGAGATGCATCTTTCGAGAGATCTATTTTCATATGAGTGAAGCGATGTAGAAACCTATAATATTTATTTTAAGTCAAACACATGTAACTGGTAAAGCCTACGTGAATCAGCAGACACCTCATAAATAAAAGACATGACTAAAATGGTTTAATCCATATCAATATTGATATGGATTATGTAAACATATTTTATAATTATCTCTCATAATTTAAAAAAATATTTAGACTGTGGACACTCAACATGGAATATCCCCACTTCAATAATAACAATCTTAGGAAATATATGGAAACTTAAATAAAAATGCTGTCATAAATAAGCTTTGTCAACAATATACCAGAATACAACAATCCATACTCAGCTGAGATTAAATCTTTCTACAAAACATGATACAAATAATATTAACATGATTTGGCCATATTTATCACAAGTCAAACTGTAAATTTTCTATTTAAAATAATAAAAACACATTTTTTAGTACTCATTTTCACAATATACTTTATGAATGCGATGAGTGGAACTGGACCTGACCATAAAAAATATTGTCGAAATTAGTATTAAAAAATGTGTTTTTATTATTTTAAATATTACACCTTTCCATCAAGAAGTTAACATCTTAAAAGTGTAAATTTTTTATTTTGTTACACCAAAATCTAACAAAGGAATTTTTTACAGAAATCCGACATTGTAAACAATATAGAAGAGACATTTTCACAATGTAAAACCCATATTTAAAGATAAATTACATCTGGCTATTAAATCCATAAAATCATATTTATAGGAAAAATTGTTACATAATTTCTGTTTCATTCATTTCATTGTAAAGAAAGTTTGATATGTTTTAGTAATATGCTTTCTTAATATCTTATTGGGAATAGAGACAAAAAAATCATTACCAATTTCGGCCAACACTTTTGGGGAAGATAATTCTTTCTTGGAGACCTGCCAGAAATACGCAACGGCTTAAAAATACTGTCCTTTTTTATTGGCGACTTCTTTTTTCTCAGCGGTGGTTGATTACTGTCAGTTGTTTGCTTTGTGTCTGTAGATTTTGAACCACCTGATTTGTTAGCAACTAGTGATTCATCAGTCACATCTATTCTCCTTGATTTATTATGTTTTGCATTAGAAATTTGGTAAGGATTATTCACGGTGAGTTTTAGGCTGTCCGTACTGTCCCTATCATAAGAAACAAAGCTGGCTTGTAATGGAAATTTTTGAAATAGTTTTCTTTTGAAAGGAGATGTATTTTTAAGTATCACAGGTATTTCATTATTTTCAGTCTCTACCGGGATAGTTTTCAAACAATTAACAGGTGATGTTCTTTCATTATTGATTTTATCATCAGGACTGACAGAATTAGAATGATCGTTGGATTCATTAGATTTTGAATCATCCGAGCTTAGATGTAAATGTATTTCATCATCACTAGAATTATTATGTTCCACAGCAACTCCTTTTGTATTTGGTTCTTTGAACATAGTGATACCACTTATATCATCAGAATAAGTTGCACCCAAATTGGTATTGTCACCATTTTCATTATGATTTAATCGTGGATTGTGTATGTTTGATTGAGGTTTCAGCTGTTCAATTGGAAACAAATCACAAGCAAGATTCTGATGCTCTTTCCGAGATTCCTGAAATCACATATATATATATATATATATATATAAACATGAACATCTCAATCTTGTTTAGCAGTTTATATACTTATGAAATTTAAGTTTAATTTAAATAATACATTTTGAGAATGCAGAAAGAACACCTCTACAATACATGTGTAATGGTGTCAAGTCAGCTAGGGGGTTTGTAGTACCTACTGCATTTATGAGGAAAACGTAACAATGGACAGTCTTTTTCCAATAAATAAGGAATACAAATGTAAATAGAATCTGGACTATTCAGGATTGCAAGTTGGAAAAGGAGCATACAACTGCAATCTTTGATCAGGAGTCAAGGTACACATTGGAGCTTGCTAAATCTTCAAATCATGCTGCAATTGCATCTAGAACTATAAGTTAATTTAAACACTCAAACATAATCAGACACAATTAATTCTATAATTGTATTTTAAATAATAAAAACAAATTTTTAGTACTTATTTCCACAATATATTTCATGATCAAGACTGGTTTTGCTCATCGCGAGCATTATCAACTGACAGAATACAAATTACAAGTAAGTCTATTTATACAAATATTTGAGTATAAATAGTATATTGATTTGTGATAACACTAAAAGGGTAGAAGTAAAAAACGTTTTTGAATGTTCAGTGCATAAGCAAATTATTGATTTTACCTTTTTTGTTGAGAAATTTGTACATTTCTAAGACCTGTTTATTTGATTTGTTTTGGAAGTTCAATGCATTGAGAAATATATTCCAGCAGAAAATATTAAAATCCAATTAATGAAATCAATGTGAAAAGGGCAGAATTGATTGAAAATTAGTAAGAATTATTTTTATTTACCAGATATTTCCGGAATACCCTCGGAGAGTTGCAATACTTGTTTGTGAATACCACAGGAAATAACCTTTCACTAATTTTATAGCCAGCATTCTTGCAAGCTTCAACCCAAAGCACAGAAACTAGAAAGGTATTCAAAAGTTTAGCTCGTTTGAAAGTTTCCTCACTTCCGTTCTTGAAGACAATGTGAGTGACCTCTTGAGTATAATTATTGAGGATAGTTGCTCCCATGGATTTCAAAATACTTCTCAACGAGTCCACAAGTTTTTTACTGGGACGTACTTCGATATATATAACCACCCCGCGCAGCGCATCTTTTTGGGGATCCCTTGGTCTATCATCCATTTGATCACCAATTGTGTTACTGTCATTCATCATTGATGCATTTTTTAATGTGTTCCACTCTTGCTGAATTTGCTTTCGTGCGTTGTTCACAGATTCTATCTTTTTCTTCACGCTCAATTCCTGAAGTATAAAAATTGCATTATAAACAATAAAAAAAGTTGCTGTCTATTATAAATGTTGTATGAAAGTTGAGAGTAAATATGTATTTTACAAAAAAGGTACTTCAAGTCATTGCGTATTAAGTCATTGCGAGTTCTATTTAATTGCAATTTCATAAAAAATTATGAATTTAAAATGGTGGCGCCCAAAAGTTAAATAAAAAAGGTTATTCTTTGCATAAGGTATTTCTCTATTTACAATAAAGCAATTATTTAAATTGATTCAATTTTTGAAGTCACTCTTGGCAATAATTATTCAGCATCAAACAAATTTTATCACCATTGCAACATACAACATAATTTAATTAGTATAAATATATATATATTTATATAACAGTTATAATTGTAGGTAAAGCTAATTAACAAATGAAAGCAGAAGATAATAAATAATTATTCATAAATAGATCATAAGATCTGCAAATATTCAATTGTATTGATTAAAGTTCACGCTTTAACTTTTATGAAATAAAGTATTTGATATTTCATAAACAATAAATAATATCAATAAATAACTTTTATGAAATAAAGTATTTGATATTTCATAAAAGTGTGGGTTGTTATTTCATGCATAAATTTTATTAATACACTAATAAAATGGAAGTTATAAATTCTGCAAAAAAAATATTATTAATTCAGTAGAAAATTTATAAAAACAATGATAAAATTACATTATTAAATATGTCACTTACAACCAAATCAAATAATAAGTTATCAATTTGGAGAACTTTTATTATGCTGGAAGAAACTAAATGAGACAATTTTCAGCAACCTTCCTTTTAAGTTTTTCACCAAGACAAGAAAAATAAACTACCTACAATTGTATCATTTTCTTACAAAATACCTTTGAAAAATCAAAATTCTATGGCTGTTAAAAAAAATAATATACATGTCAGTAGCCACTAAAAAGGTTAAGATTTTATATATAAATAAAAAAAATGTAGAAACACACTTTTCAGGATTAAAAGAAATATAGTGGCTAATTAATTCAAAAAAGCTAATCTGAGAGGTTAAGATTGCTTTTTTGGATTTTTTTCAGATTAAGTTTATGACCAGAGGCATTTGTGGATATTTTTTTCTCTAGCCTGATCTCAAGTGACAAGAAAAATGTCATCAAGTCTATTTCATATGATTGTTCGATTTTAGAATGTGTGGTATATCAGCTGAAATGGCATATTTTTATATTCACTATTGAAATATTCTGATCCATTTTAACTTAGGAGGTTGTAAACAGGGCATAAAATTGCATGCCATCATTTATGCCAGCCATTTCCAAAATACATTTAATGACACTAATATAGATGTTTTTTTATACATAAAGGACTATGGCAGTTATGATTAGTCATAGCCCTCATATGGCAAAAGGAAATGTGTTCAACATTAAAATACAAAAAAAATATATAGAAATCAAGAATTTTATAATTGTTTATACACATATAACACACTAATAAAAGGCACTGAATATTATGAAATAGGCAGAAAACCCAATTTTAGTTATAAACACTGCATAGCCCTGGTATAGCAATTGCAGTGAAAATTAAATTATATCTTCTGATAACTGAGATATATTTGCTACAAGCATTAAAGCAGATATTTACTGGGTCCTGTTTTATGTCCTGTTGAGTATGATAGCGGTCTGTATAAATAATACATACTAGATTGAAATTACCTTATAAGATTGTTTTGGTGTCATATTGAGATTCTCTGTTGTTTCTGGAAAATCTTGTGAATTTAACGACATCAATCTGAAAGATAAAACAATGAAACATAAATATATTTAAATTGTGTTAAATCAAGATGCATATGCAAAGGTTGTGGAAAGGAATATAGAAATGTTTTTTTTGAACTATAGTTCTGACGATGGCGTGAGCCGAAATAGCTATCAACTATATTTGTTAAAAATAATTTTGTAGAACTAAAATACATTGCTATTTTTTCACCGTGTCATGACATTTTACAATAACGGTCATTCTAGTTAAATATGAAATGCATATTTACATATATAAGTTCATGACTATATGATTGATTCATTCGGAAGAGTTTCACATAAATGTTTTCGAAGGGAAAATATATGAAAATAAAAAAGAAACACAAAATTAATTTTGATTAATTGTCACAATAATGAATCTGAGACGTCTATACTTCAAGACTACAAATATGAACTGTCAGAATTCATGTTTACCAAAATGGAGACCAAGCGAAGTAGTAAATCTGAATAGGAAAACCTGTATTATCCCTGACCAATTGTGAAGTGTGCTTATTTTATATGTGACCCATAGAAGATATTGAAATTTATCTCCAGACATGAACATTTTTAACAACTACATATTCTTCCAGAAAAAAATTGTTGCTTTCGATTTGCCATTTGTCCATCAGTAGTTCTAACTGTTACCTTAACACTTTGACTGCGGAAAAAATACTCAGCGCAACACATTTATTTGCGTAGCACATATAAAATATAGCATGTAGTAAACGTGTGATAATATCCAATACCATACACGCTTAGGGTGACCCCTGGTAATAGCAATCTCTACTATTATAGAGGGCTATGGCAAATCGCATAAACATTAGTTTGTCCATACAAACTAATGTTTATGCGACTAATAAAATAATAGCCAATAAAATAAATATATTACAAATTAGGGAAATGGATCCGAAATCCTTGACATTGATAAATCTATGCAAAGTATGTAAATATCAAAGATGTCAAAGGTGAAGAATATAATACGTCACATGATAATTCGAAGAAGAAAACGTACAATATAATAATGAAGTATTTCAGCAAATTTACAGCAAAATGTTTTGTGATTCACATAAATTATCAGTTTCCTGGATTCTGATGATATATAATATATTACGATATGCAATTAAATTTGATGCATTATTTTCAGCGGCATTCAGTAATTTTTCAGACTTAAAAAGGTTAGCGGTAGCATATTGTTTGAATGAATGAATGTTGTAGCTATGAAACTTATCAAAACAAATATGGAAACAGGTTGTAAATAAATAATAATATCTAATGTGTACGGAAAATTGTACCTAAACTCTTCATTGACCAAATTTCGAGCTCGTCGAAAGAGAGATTCTGTGTCTTCATCGGAATTTGAGGAATTTTCGTCGGAACTTGAATCACCGTAAAAAGTTTCTCTATAAAAAAATTGATTTTCTTTGAAATTTTTCGTTTTATCTACCACTGTTTGACGACGTTTTGCCTTTACTTGTGACATCTTAAGGGATGTTTAAGTCAAAAATTAGCCGAGAGATCACATTTACAGGTATAAAATTTTTCAAAGCTACTAAACTTGTCAGTACTTGTAAATTTTGAAAATCTGACGTATCGAATGTCAAAAAAGCTTGCCATACAAGAAAAAATTACAATATTATATGTGTAAACATAAATAGTGGAAATACATAATTAACAGTATTTTATAATTTTTTTTTTCAAATATTATTCTAAGCGTATACTCTTTTTTGTAGATATTTTATTGCTGCATAATAGATATAATTTGCATAATTCATACTGTATCGTTTTTAGATTAGTTATTTCCTTCTATGCCATAAAAAAGATATTACTACACTAAGAATTTCCAAAAATAATTCAGTAGTTTTAGTGTTGATCAAACTTATTGACGTTATCATAACAAATCAGGCTATATTTAAATACCAAATTTAGCTCCAACATGAAAGCTTTGACTTTACTTACTATCTAATATTTATAAGTGCCAACTATCTGCTATTAATCAGTGTGATCAAGTTTTAACTGACGTTATCATAACAAATCAGACTATATTTAAATACCAAATTTAGCTCCAACATGAAAACTTTGACTTTACTTACTATCTAATATTTATAAGTGCCAACTATCTGCTATTAATCATTTTAATAGTTATAACTGAGCAGTCAGAGAAAAGGTCTATGCTTGAATACGGGTCTTGTTTCATGAACTATTCGAAATGATAAAAATCAAAATAATCAGCACTGGTATTAAATACAATTCAAAGTAAGTTAATTATAAACGCCATGCATTTGCAAATTAGACAAATAATAAGTGTTTTAATAAATTTTTTGATCATGATAAAGTAAGATTAAGTAGTTGAATATCATTAAGAAAAATATAATTTCTCATAATTTTATGAAAATTAAAAAGGAAATGAATTTGAGTTTTCTTTATTTCAGTTAAAATTACATTTTTATGTCTAGTGATTTTTTCTCAATTTGTAAAAAACAATGCTAGGCTTTAGTAAAACCCTCTCTGGATCAGAATTGTAAGCAATTTGACGTTTCATCGCATTGTAAACATATTTGTTGAACGGAATTTACCGAACCGAGCCGATCTTTTGTGAGAGTTACGTGTTTTCGTTTTCGCTTTCTATGTATTTTTTTTTATCGGAGGTAGAAAACAGACGCGGGCGTTTAGTTGTGGATTGATATCAAATTTTATAAATGAAAATAAACGTGTAACGCACTGAAAATCGTTATAATGAGCAGATGCATGTGTTTTATTATTGAAAACATGTGGTTATGAATGCACAATTTAATTCTACCCAAATAGTGCCAATCCCAAATCACACTTGTTTGTGAGCTGTACCAAGGATATAGGACCAATTCACAGGTAAGTCAGTCCCGTAAATAATTTAAGACTTCAAATGTGTTTAAAGAAAATATACATATTTGTTTTGCTTTCAGTGTTAAAAAGAAAACATATATAAATCGTTGAAAATTTTCGATACATAATTTAACGACTGCTAAGATAATAAAGAGCGACTGTCTAAATATAGAATCAAAATCAAGGATTACCATTGAAATGCATTCATTCACTTAATTATATGTACTAGTTAAATTGATTAATTGCTCATAACATAAGCATCGAAAATAAACGTCTGACATTTAAATAATATTATCCCCCGATTCGTAGACACCGTATTTATACGCTAATACGATATTTCAAAACACAAGACTACATCAAAGTGAATAAATAATTCAATCTGATACATATATTTTTTACTTTGAAGCACAGTGTATCATTTGTATCTTAATAATGAATAAAATTTATAATTCCCAATGAGACAGAAAAATAACTACTAATATAAATTTGATTTGTACCTGCTGTATATCTTTAAAAACATCATTTCGTATCGAATAATTGAAGGTATTACGAAGGTTTTTTTGATTACACTGTGATACTGTATTTCAACATTCGATAAAATACTGACACCCTTAAATATTGTTAAAATTTCTTGAAATGTGAGATGTCCTTCCATCTTGACAGGTAAATAAAACCATTAAAATTTGAAACTCTGTATATGTTGTTTTTTTGTTTGTTTTTTAAATGAGGAACACTGGTAATTTTCATAAAATAAATAAATAATGGATTATGATGAAAAATAATATATCAATTATTTTAACCTCTTGTACCTAGTATGAAATGTCCAATTATTGTTGTACAAGCATAAGGTTTATAGTTTATACCTATGGAGGTATAATGTTGAAAAAGTGATTACATGAAATTTCACTTTTAAGATGTTAACTGTCATTTCTTAGTGGAGCGGCTTTATATTTTAAATAATACAAACACATTTTTAGAACTATTTCCACAATATTTCTTATGATTAGGACCGAGTTCGATGATTGCAAGCATTATTCACTGATGGAATATAAATTACAAAAAAGACTATTTAAGCAAATTTTTAAAAACATATTTAAAATTTAACAGGCGTGGAACATCATAGACTTAAAAACTGAGAAAAGAATTTACTGGTAATCACACAATATACATACAAATATAACATGTGTATTTATTATTTTAAATAAATCAAATTTACTGGGAATAATATTTATTCCAGTTGTAAGGCCTCGAATCTGATGATGAATATGCCAGTCTGTATGGTTTACAGACAATAAAAGATCCGACTCTACCTATGGATCAAGGCACTATTTTTCATATAATTTTTTGCATAAAATTTTAATAATCGGAGACGACTAGAGAGTAGACAGTTTAGAAGTGACACGTAAAAAATGGAATTTTTAAAATATACAGAAGCTAAATGTTTTGACTAATTAATGAAATTGAGTGGTGCTACCGGTCACTAAACAATCCTCCAGACGGGATTGTTATCCATTAGGAATGTAAAACAGTATATAAAAGGTCCAAGGTTCCATGTTGTGACGGTGATATACCACCATATCCATATTTTGGGTCGGGGATCCATATTTATCGTGGTGGTTGGTTTAATTACGACTGTACCTGTGAGCAGGCACGTAGCCAGCGTACGTCCAAAAGAGTAGGCCGTTATGCTTGGCCAAAGCGGTATCATACTGTTATGATTTAAGTCTAATATGTATTGCCGTCACCAATGAGGGTGGGGAATGTTTGTAACCGCGCGGCCTCCCTTCCGCAGCCTTAGGACAGTCGTTAGTGTTCATGTCCTTGTATACCGTTTAAAAAAAGGCTGTTTTTATTAATTCATATTTGATTTTCTGGTGTTTGTGATTTTTTAAAAATCCCTTTCACTCATTTGATCTCGAAGAAAGAAGTATAGCGAAAAAATTAGCTAATCAAAGTCCCGTTAAGCCCCATTATTTCTATATTTACTATCTTTGAAAGAAAAAGAGGCGGAACAATAAAATAACAGGCAACTCTCGTAGAAAAAAACTTCTGTTGGGATATCTCCTGTAGCATGCACATCCTCCATTTTGGTAATGGACGTTGATTAAAAAAATATTTGGATATTTAGGTATTCAAAAATGATCATCAACATTTATGTGGTCGTAATTAGGACAATATATTGAAGCGATGTGTTTTTTTATAACCACCCGCCTAACGACAGCATGGAACGACCGAATAATTCATTATTAAAACGTACATATATTGTTATATAAAAGTAACACAAAGAAAACATTAAACACTGATTAACGAACTGTCAGCCTAGATTGTAACCTAACTAACTAACGTAGCTAACTTTGGAACGGCCAAAATATCGGAACATGTGTAGCATTTTTTTTCAGACATTTCCACAAAATTATTTTACGTACGTTATGCGAGTTTTCAGAAAAACACTGCAGGCTAACGAGCTTTTCTTTCATGTAACGTAATTCCGAAAAGTACAATAGTATAAATTCCAAAATATTACTCACATTTTGTCTCATTTGTTCGATGCTGTGTGTCGCGGCTTTTATCAAAATAAAATAGTATATCCTTAATAGGTACTGCCTTTCATTACGTATCCTTATTTTTTAATGATACCGCCATCGTTCTACATCACTGCGAAGTTAACTCTAAATCACAAATCGGGAAATCAAACAAAACCCAAAATTCCCTTCGATTCTTCAGATAATAATTGAGTATAATTTGCATTTATTTTTAATGTAATGCACGTTCCCATGATTTATAATACACGAAGCCGCTGATTTATCATGCATATCATATAAATTCAATGGATTTTATAGAACTGTCATAAAAATCAATATGCTCATTTTCATTGTTTGTATTTCCTTTAGGTCTATAATTTTGTGATTCAACTTCTATATGCATTGTATTCTCGCATAAGTTGGTAATAATTTGCACAGGTACAATCATAAATAGAATACTTAGCACTATAATCATTCTACCGCGAAACGATCGGAGATAAAATATATCCTCCAACAAAGTACTGATTACTATGCTATTATCCGTTATTTGCATATTGTTATAGATTATAATTGCTTGTTTTAAACTATTTCTGATTATGCATCCCTCGTCAGGCTCTAAACTTCCTCATAGACTTTCCCAGCGTTTTGATGTTCTGACTATTGCGTCCTATGAACGATCGTCAGTTTCGTTCCAGGGTGAGAGAATCTTCACGAGGTAAATTGAATTAACTATAACTGATAACTTAAAATGTAATAAATACAGGTATCCCTTCATATAATATATTGAGCATAAATAAGTTATAATAATCATGATATTGAAAAGACATATAAAATTAAATAAAGATAATGATTATTATTTAGAAGACGGTAAAGTTGTAAAAAAGAATAACTTTGGGGTTATAGATATTATATAATCAGGTGAGCAACAGAACGGTGGAATGACTTGAAAGAAAGTCGAGCGATTTGAAGGGACACTGGGAGTCTTGGAGGTATAATTAACAGTTGGGTTGTCAATATCTGTGAGTTGTAGGCGAACATACCAATAGAAAATGTTGAATTGTCACATAATTAAGATATCATAAATATATCAAAAAGAAAGTAAATAGGGAGTTCGGGGATTCTAGGTTTTGTGAAAATAAAAAAATAGAGACTTGATATGTGTGTGCATAAATATAAAATTATATTTAATTTATAATATCGACTGGTGGAATTTCGATATCAAATTTGAATTGCTAAAACTGTGTACAATTCCACATTTTTTGACACTAACGACTAGGATTTCGCCTTCGGCGATATATGCATTAACTTTATTGAAAAAAAAGTATTATATTCCTTACTTTATCTTCTGAAAAGATAATCTTTACTTTCTTATTTTTGTTAAATTTCCTTTGATTTATTTATTATTAATAAATCGTTTATTTTTAAAAACATTGTTCTTCTATAGTAAAATACTTCTTTCTTTTTTAGTAAATATATTCCCTATAAATCGTGTCTACAATTTAAATGCTTCTTTAACGTTCTGGTTTGGTAATGGTGAAATAAAGTCCCCAAAACAATAGATTGGGTTCCACTGAATATTTGAACACGAGTTTCAATGCTCTTACGGTTGTCTGGATCCTATGGAATTAAACAAATAATCCATGATCAATTATAATTTAAAAAAAAAAAACTATCGTCAAATATCGAAAAAAAAATTGAATTCGATTTAAGACATGTATCACGTATAGTAATAAAATACCCCGATGACATATGAACGGCGATCACTGTCCAAATACGCATTGTTATTTTAATCTAGTCAAACAATCAAAAATATTATATGTAAAATATATTCGCTGCTTTTTTTTCTAATGCTGTTTTGTTTAAGTATATATTATTTCTCACAAATCGCACATTTTATAAATCGTGAAAAATGTTATGGCGAACCGGTATGGTGGTCGGCCGTGTTGGTGCCGACCGGATTCGTATCATTAAGATTTCCATATAATGACGTATAACGTAATTCAATCGCTCGCCGAGGTGAATTTGCGACTTTTCGCACCTGGAACTTGATTCTTGGAAGTAAAATGACGGTGATTAATGTCAGACCAAGGCGAGATATTTTTTGTCGCTTAATATTTTGTAACAATGTACGTAACAATTTTTGACACGCTCGCTTGCCTTATGGGTTAATGCAGCATATTGGCATATAATTGTTTGTCCATAGAAAAAAAGCACCCGATTCTTTTTTTGAAAGATATCGAAATGGTTCGGTTCATGTTGATTTTTTTACTATGCTATCTCTTTTATTATACTTTTAAGGTGTTAACTATCACTTCTTGATGGAAAGGCATGATATTTTAAATAATAAAAACACATTTTTTTAGTACTATTTCCACAATATATTTTTTGATCAGGACCGGTTTCGCTCATCGCGAGCATTATCAACTGATAGAATACAATTTACAAACAAGTCTATTTATACAAAACAAAAAATTAATTTGAGTTAAAGGTAGCAGGTGTACAAAACCATGGGTACAAGAACTAGGAAACAATTTACATAAAATCATACAATATTGATACAAATAAAGTAAATTAGTATAAAAATTAAATGTTCACAATCACTTATTAAGAATTACAATTACAATTATGGTAAATCAATAATCCATTAGGAGCTCTGAACAATCAATAAGGTAGTAAGAAGTGGGAAATTTTTATTGACGAAAATAACCCACACTCACTACTTAATGGAACAAAATAAATTAATACATGAGAAGTCGATTAAAGATGAATCGATGAGATTTTTTTATTATACCTATATTTTTTATTATACTTATATCTTTAATTATACCTAGAAATAACAGTCAGTCACAAAAGTACATATATTAACAATATACAGAACACTAAATATTTTTATTTTAAATAAATCAAATTATAAAAGGCCCGATGATTATTTATCACTTAATATAAACTCGAGGCGAAAACACACTTGGATGCTGTGTGGCGCTTATTCAAATTATTCAATACAATTATTGTGACACGGTGAAAAAAATAGCAATGTATTTTAGTTCTACAAAATTATTTTTAAAATATAGTTGATAGCTATTTCGGTTCACGCCACCGTCAGAACTATGCTTAAACGAACATTTTCTTATCTATTGTATATATAGCTGTGTAGAAAAGGTACACAACACATCTTCTCTTCTGTTTTAACTACCTAGCTTGTTTCTTGCGCGCAATAAAACTAAAAATTGTAAATGAAACTAAGAAGGCAGCTGTATCAATAAGTTTACATATGGCACGGAAATGGTCTATTACAGAAACAAAGAAGCACCTCGCAGAGGGTTAAGCAGTGGTGACCAACATATCTTAGTTTGTTCGTTAAGAATCCTTTGTGATAGTTGATGTCTATCCGGATGACGGAGATTGGTCACAATCAACAATTATTGTGACAATAGATCAAGAGAGACAGTATACGGCTTCTCTTCTTGCAAGCAGTTAAGATTTTTCGATGAGAAATAGAGTAACTAATAAATGTATTGGTCGTTCGGGACACAACACAATCGTCATATTATTAGTACAACGTGATGTGCTTTATAAAACTGTTTGTGTGTTTCGACTATTTTTCTTAGTACCAATACGTGGATGATTGTCTAAAAAACGCAAGAGGCACTTGCTTAGAGCCTCCATATGTATAATATAATATATTTTATCGAAATAATTTCTCAACAATATTGTTTTATTTGGGAACTCATTAATGCGACATTCTTCTATAGATGCTTTCATTGGGACGTCTTCAATATGATATAATGAATATTTGATTAGAAGAGCTGAAGTATTTCGAAAATCTCGAATAAATTTTTTATATCCGACAATCAGATCTATAATTTTATATTGCGCTTTGGGCTTCCTTTAATCTTTATCCATCAATACATGTTTGCTGTTTTACATGGAAATGTCCTTAAATGTATAATTTACCAATAACAAAGTCAATTTAAAACAAATAAAAAAAGGAAATAATAAAAAAATCAGTTTAATTTAATTAGTTAGTTTTTCATCATGTTGCATATTAACATAACATAGGCTGTTCTCAAAGCTTCTTTCGACGAAAGAAAGCTCTATAGCAGAACATTGCTTAATCAGCCAAGGGTCTTTCATAATTGCGCCATACTATTTTGGGTATTCTAGCCGCCGACTAATTTAAAATCTATTCTTAACTAATGTGTATGGGTCTGACGTCATATATTAACGGGCAGAGCTTCTCAAACTCATGGGTTGTGGACTCCTCGGGGGTTGTAGTGCTTCTGCAGGAGGACCGATAAATTTTTCAGTTGAACTACACAAATCAATTCTATCTTTTTATTCAGAACTATATAGCCGAAATAGCTATCAACTATATTTATTATAAATATTGTAGAACTAAAATTCATTGCTATTTTCTCTCCATTATAAAATGGAGTCCTACCAAATAAATACCAATTCAATCGATGTATAGTATTTATTTTTTTGTGATAAATTTATATTGACCTTAATTTATAATATAATACAAATCGTGGACATGATTTGTTTGTACTTCCAAAGTGTAGAACTAGTCTGCCAATGGGGATGCCAATGGTAAGGGCATTAAAAATGTTCAACAGTATTGCTTCGGATGTCGACATATTCCATGTGGACGAAAGTGAGTTCAGGCGAATACTATTTTACAGTTAAAGTAGATTTTTCATGAGCTTGCTTGGTTTACGTTCTTGCAATCCTTGTTGTTTATTTGTTGAATTTCCAACACTAAATGTTCAAATATTTTGAGGTTGCAAAAGCAATGAATTTGTACTATTTGTAACGTGTATATATAAATAAATAAATAAAATACATTACGTTTTTTATAAAAATGTTTCGGATTTTGAAGGTCTCGGTTAGAAAAAGTTGTGAGCACTATCTTAGATTTTCAATAATTCAAATTTACAAAATTATTACTATCGTAGATTGTACTGGAGAAATGCTATCGAACAATTTTAAAACAACGATTAAGGATATGAATTGACTTAAACACACATTATGTATTCGCATAATATATTTGGCTTGACAACCTTGAAAAACGTGTTCAAATTTGATGGAAAGTATTTAATGTATAGGTTATTGGAACAAGGTTACAAGTTGCATTTCAGGGCTACTATAACCACACTTCGTATATTATACACGGCTTCAATTCGAAATTGATCTGTCATACACTTTGTGGTGTTATCGGCCTTTGCTTTGAGATTGAGATTCGATATTACGAGATCTCTCTCGCAAAGCGCAATGTTTAATACTAATAATAAGTAATTTTTGATCTAATATGAAAAACTTCTATTGCTTTCGGTCTCATTGATTATTTAAGAAAATGTTCAGTGGGAAAAATACATTGGCACTTCTTCCATACCTCTTTCACAATTAAGGATAAATTAATATAGCACTTAACTAATGAATGTGTATTGGGTTATTTTTAAAAATATACTCAAAATCGTATAGAATATGATTTGAAAATGTGAGTATGTATGTTAAGATTAGATATTCGTTTTAAACCCACAGAAAGACGTGAAAAATGAAAGCGTTGGTATCTTTTATAAATAAATAAATTAATATAATTTATAAAATTGATTGAAGGTGCTTTATGGAATTTCAATATCAAATTTGAAATGTCAGTCGTGTTGCATCCGTGTAATATGATGCACGAGGATGCCAAAAGGCGAAACCCAATTCGGTAGTATCAAAAGATGTGGAATCGTACTAAGTGTCAGCAATTAAAATTTGATATATTTTAAATTAATGTTTGTATCATAATTTATATACTATCAGTTGATAATGCTCGCGATGAGAAAAACGGGTCACGATCATAATACATATATGTGAAAATGATACAAAAAATGTGTTATTTTTATTCAACATGTTACGTCTTTCCATTAAGACGTGATAATTAACAACTTAAAAATGATAGCCAGTTTTTCAAATACGTCTTCAATTTTTTGCTTGACAGTCATCTTCCATATTTTCTTATATTGTACAGTCGGATAAAGAAACTATGTAGACGTAGTTTTGACCTACGCTTTTCTTCTGATTATTATCCAACCGAATACTAGGTTTGGTTCACGATCCCGAGTCTAGGAATCTGTGAAAGCACTTACAGACCGGTTTATAGGTACATGATATGAACTTGGTCACCTACCGTACCTTAGTATTTATAATTTTCGAATGCATTTACATACACATTTTATAAATTGAATTTTTCTTGAAATAAAAACTCATAAAATCAAGATTTCAAACCTTTGACGGCATTGAGGCAGCGGCTGATTTGTCAACAGCTAATTGTAACAGAATGTAAACTAATTCAAAATAAAAAGTCGATAATTATATATAAATATATCCTACCAAAAATGACGAGTGAGATTAATTTGTGATAATTATTCAAATCTGAGTACATTAACGTAGCAAAATTATCAAAAACTAAATCAATGATGGCAACATACATATGTTGCAAATTTTTTGAGATTTATTTTTTTATAGTATTCATGTTGATTGGATTTTTTTGTGAATTCTTTTTTTTTTGACTGGTGAATTGGTAAAATTCGCTAAAGAAAAAGTGCTTTAATACATCGAACCCTCGACAGGTTACGGAAGTAAGTCAAAAAATAGAAATAATCATAAACTAATCTCCATCTGCTTATTGCTTACTGCATATTCTTTAGCATGTTTCGCATAAAATTGTCTCAGTGTAACAGCGTCACACCGCTTACACGAGACAATTTGAATCGGACATTTTTTGTTGAGAAATACCAAGACTAATTATTGTATAAAATCAGCTGTCTATTATAATTATTTTCGCCATTTTGTAATAATAAATTAAATACTGTATTTATTGATGATTGTAATTATTTATTGTTCCCATTATTCAGTTATTATATGTTTAAATGTATCATTGAAGACGATAATTCTTCGGTCTGCTATACGCAAACAAATCTGGAAAAAATATAAAATTTTCGTAAAAGTAGAACGATTCTTTCTCAATTAATATAATTACTACTCAATATCAAGCGTTCAAATATATTACGAAATATGTGCATTAATTTTTAGAGCAACTCGAAGAAAAACATAATTATGAATTTCAGATAAGTTGTTTGGCATGTGAAAAACAATTTTTGAGTTATGATCTTATTTTAACGGAGGTATAACGTATTGATCGATGCGTTCGCTTAACTTTTAACTTAATTATTATATATTATTTTGCAGTGTTCAAACCTTTTTTATAGTGTAAATGATATTTTGCAGTTTCTCGTCTAATAATGTTTTTTTTGTGTTTCTAATCTGTATTGTTATATAACATATTTTTTTAGTTCAAGAATTATTACATCTTTTTTTAAATTACTTATATTTAGACGTCGCTAAATTATAATGTATTTTTTTAAGCTTTATTCGCTTGTATTATGCAGCATATAGCCTCGCAATGGAGGTAGTTTTTGTGTAAGAACAGCTATTTTCAATGTAATTCAATTTCTCTTTATTTATAAATATAAGTAGAAATATGCATGATAGACATGATAGTTATTTAAAGAAATTGGTTGTCTGTGGGTTAAATAAAGGAAATCATTTGACTGAATTTATATTAAATTTGGAGTCTTAACGTAAATGACTTGCGTTTAAGCTTATTGTAATGAAAATGGACAAAAACCTAAAAATGTAAACGACTTATTTAATCACGCTAGGTTGGCTGCCATGGGAACTGTCTCGCTTCAAAGATTTTCTTACGGTCGTTACTAATCGTCCACTATGTCATGAATTTTCACGACTAACTAAAATAGATTATTTTTTGAACTTATTATTTGTTACGAAGAAATTTACTTAATTTGATTTGAATGTGGCGGAGATTATTAGAGAATGTATTGATAAATGGTAAAAAAATTTAATCAATAACTGGATATTTTTATGTATCTTCACGTAAAAGTGAGGATGAATGACTGCAGTGATTCACTATCTAAGAATATGTTCTTTATTCTCTTAATGAATTGAATAATATGGCTAAATATAGTTCTATACAATAGTTTATCGTTGTTTCAGAATGATTGTCGTGGGAATACTTTTGTCATTAGTTATGACATGAAGTCGAAATAGCTTCAACTATATAAGATAATTATTGTAGCTGAAAATACTGCCTTATTATATTTCTTATTAAGTAAATGTATTTTCAACCAATGCATTATTCAATGGATAATTTCTTATACATGGATTGCGTTTTCTATTTCGATTAAACACCACTATTGTCCAAATATTTCGATTAAGGCGAGGACATTATAAGATGGTTTATTATAGGAAATCATTTTTTAAATTCATTTTAACGTTTCCTGCTAAAATCAGAATGAAAATAAAATAAAAAAAGCCTGTTTTAACCGTGGAACGAAAATGTTGTCATTTAAATCTTAATTACAAATTTATTTAAAATGTGAACTCTGAGTATAAATCTAATAATATTTATGTGTTAGAACAATGAAGTAATAATACAAAAATAGATTTAACGTTTTTTGTCTACTTTTTTGCTTAGTGATTTGGTTCGCGAATTGAATCAAAGGAAATGCTAAAACACGAAACCCGGGTTGCTAGTGACACGACTATATAACGATTGAAATTTGACATTAAAATTCTATCATGCATTCTCAGTTGCTATATTTTGCAAATCATAATATTTAGGATCGTTATGTTTGTTAGAAGAAACATTTACATCTTTGATGTCAGTCAACTGGATAAAATTAATATATTCATTGGTAATGTTTCTAAATTTTTAATTTGGAATCAATTTTTAGTTGACAATATAAAATTTCTTAATTTTAATTTCGTTGATACTTATGTATTATTATTTATTATCTGGATTTAGTATGATAATACAGCATTTCATCACATACATTCATACAATATATCCAACGTTTGAATTTGGAATCTCCGCGTGTGTGAGATGAACATACTGAAGCGGAAATGACCCCGGGATCCAACTCGGATACGTTTTCCTCATTTTGCTGACTGACATTTCAGAGCCCATCGGTATACATACATTTTTATTACAATATATATAAGAAGGAATTCTTTAGTCTTCATTTGTCAATGTCACTCTCTTTGTTGGATTTCATCACCCGCTCCGTTTTGTTCACATGCTTAGAGGCGTAAGCAGAAGTCACACTTTTCAATTAATCATCTCTTTATTATTAAATTTACTTATTTTATACTATAACATAAGTCTAGCTAATACAGTTAATTGCTTTTCTGGTAGAGAATTAATAACTAATTCTATGCCACTGAAACAAAAATAAAATATTTAATTAAAACATTCCAATTATATAATAATATATTCTTCTGTAGATTGGGATGTCATTCGTGATAGTTAGTATTTTAAAATTAAAAATTAAAAATATTTTTTGAATATGCCCTTTCTCAATGTCGAAATATTTTAGTATTACTGAACAGGTATGGGTAGTACTAATATATATTTTTAGCCGAGTCCAGTCGCGACGTGGAGTATATTGACTCCTCATGGAGGTGGTAGGGTGAGGCAGGAATAATAGTTAGCTAATTGTTCTCATATGGCAAGTTTTTAGAATCGGATTGACCTTTAAACGAAAATCTATAAATTGATTGAAACATCTGTAAGCACTGAAATTCAGACCTGTGGCTGAATCAATCGACTACAGGGCAGATTTTTTTATTTACCCACTAACTCATTTTTAGACACTGAATGTAGAGTTTATAAATCGTGAAATGAAATAATGTACATAGCTTTATGAGTCGTATTTAATATAATTGGATGATGTAGATGAGATATTATCTTCTGTGCAGATATCGGCATTATGGGTCTAAATCAATGCGTCCCTATCTTTTTCATGGCATGTTTCAGATTTAAGAAAGTTGTTGGGAGACTTGTTATCTTTAAATTATGTCGAGATTCTCAATACAGAATCCGTAGACTCCAAGTTGGCAGGAGATATGTTACGAAAAGTGCAATGATTTTATAATATATAACATTTACTCCGATTGTCTGTTGATTTTTGACATTCACCATTTCCGTCGACCATGAATAAATTTGATTTTGCCATTTTGTGTGGGTCTGCATTATAGTGCTGCTTACCATTATAACTGTTACGTGTGTGTTTATGCAAAACAGTTTTTTGTTTCATAAGAAATTTGCATATTTTTTTCCATATTACAACACAATTTCAGTTTTTGTATAATATGCCGTTAAAATGTTGCCAACTTATTGCCGCTATTGTCACGGCCGTCATACTAGTGTAATTTGTACGTTTAAATGAAAGTGTTATATTATAAATTAACGGAATAAAAGAAGTCTTTCAGTAGTACCTTTTAGTAGGTTCGCTTTTACGACACAACAATATAACGACAAAATGTAGCGCTGGAGCTTTTTTGCTAGATATAATTTTATATATTATATATGTATGCAAGAGATAAATCGCACGGAACGCTGGTATAAGTAAAAAAAACTCTTGCTAACATTGTCACTTTTATATGTGATTTTTTAAAATTCATTGCTTTACCGTTAACCAAACCATGTAATAAAATGTTTTTAAATTATAAAACCAAGGTTGATTTTTTTTTTGTATTACGTCGCATTGCTAGAAATTTTCTGTTTTTATTTATGTCTCAGTGTATCAATCGATTTCTGGTGTTATATGAAAAACTTGCGGTCCTTATGAAACTCCAAAAGAGCAATAAAAGACAATTCTGTTAGAATGGCCTTTTCACCGAGTCAAAGAGGCCTCAATCAGGATCATAGTTGTTCTATGTCTAAGTTTTAAGAAATGCGCGCGTCGTTTCAGATATTCGTTATAATAAATTACCAAATTCGTTTTAATATTCATAATTTAATGTTTTTAAATATTAGTTGATTTTTATTACATTGTTTTGATCTCGCAAAAAGGTTTTGTGTGGTAATTCGCCACCTCCAATGACGGTTTAGTTCATAAACGCAAGAGGCGCGCGCTTGTAGGAGGTTTGTAATCTTATGTGCTCGAACTTATTTGCGACCAACATTTTTTAAATAATGTATTTAAAAAATATTTTACATATTATTATTTAAAAACACTGACAATTGTTTTTGTACAATTTAGGGTTTTATTGTAACGCCCTCGACATCGATAATGATATGAATATAAACGACAATAATACGAGTATCTCGCTAAACAATTGCGACGCTTTTTTTGCTCTCCGAAAAATACGACCTCTATAATGTTGAGTAAGTTTTGAATTAAAAAAAAAACAGAGAATATATTTTACGAAAACGTATAATTTTTCATTGCATTCTCTGAAAAAATACCAATTTTTCTTTTACGACTTTTTGTTTCCAGCACATTATCGTTATTTTTAGAATAGTGGGAAATGTAAAATGACCGCGATTTTTTCCTCTAGCGGAGATAACACTTTCATAAAATATCTGTTGTTTTTGATCACTAAATCACCAAAACTGTCTGATTTTATTCCTTAGTTTGTTTGTTCGTTTGAATGTCGGTATTTTGAGTTACCGGTAATGCTGTTTCGTCATTTGCATACTTGGTTGCTGGCAACTTTGCCGGAATTGATGAATATTCAAACACCTCGTTAGTTGTAAAAGTGAAAGAAATGAGTAAGTTTATAAAACCAAGCAAACCAGTCTCGTGATCTCGTTGGCCGCCATAATATTCTGAGCCGCGCAAATCTTGTAACTCAGCATGACGAAAGGTGTTGCGCAATATTATGAATATGATCGTTTTTTTTTCTGTTGTGATTAGATTCAGTAGTCGCAAATTCAACTTTTTGTGCTTGCTGTCCGATATTTTGTGGAACACATTTTTCTGACGTATGTTTTGAATGGTTCCATTTCTGGTTTTTCGAACATGTTTTAGAGCGCGAAAGTTTAATTCAGTGTCACCACACGAAAAATCAAATTGTCCAAAGCCATTGTACGTTGATGTATAAATTATTCCGTTAATGTTACATTTTAAAATTTTCTGAATATGTTAAATTTTATTTATTGGAATATATTGATAATTATCATATTTGTATTCAAAAACAAACAATTTCTATTTATTTAAGATTATTTTGGCGGTAATTTAGAACAATACCTACATTTTTAAGCCAAACTTGCTTCGAATGTGAAGATATTTTATGAGAACTGTTTTTTTTTTCAAAATAATACCCTCATTTTCGGAAAGGACAATATTGGGATGATCAGTCTAAAAACAGAGTAGTTGGTTACTTGCTCTCGATAGACCATAAATCATGCATTTGAAAAACATCCATTAATCGATGGAAAAATCGATTCATGAAAATGTGCTTGGATTCGAATCCGTTGGTATCAGGTAACCCGAATAAACCGGATGCGTAAGACCACACTCCTGCATGTAGATATTATTAGTTGATTTGCAGTTACCTGTCGATAGGCATTTGGTTTTGGTTACTAAAATATATTACGTGATGTACTGTTCATCAATTTTGTTTTTGGAATCACTGATATTCACCGTTTGCAGCAAGCTGTTATTTGTTATAAAAAACAAAAGGTATCATTTCATTGTTATTGTTCACATCAAACAATAATTTGAATTCGTAATTAAGGTATGTTAAACGTTTGGGTGTGAAAACGCGTTGTACAGTTTATCCGCTTCCTGCTGGATTAATTTGATTCAAAACTTCAATAGAAAATGGTGACAACCATTTATTGCGACCGTTGTCGTTGTCGTTTTTGAAAATCGAACAATTCTAATGGGAATCACTGAAATTTCCAGGTATTATGAGTAACTTTGTCGATGGTTATGTTAAGTTTAATTCATAAATAAAAAAAAGAATTATATGATAGTACAACACAGGAGATATGATAATATTTACCTGTAAAATATTATATCAAATTTGTATCATTTTATTATATGTCAATTTGCTAGAAATATAATATACCAAAAAGATTATTTCTCAATGATCTAAATTAATAATTAATTTATGATATCGACTGAAAGTGCTTAAGAGAATTTCAATGTTTCAATTGAATTGTTGAAACTTTGGACGATTCCACTGAGGCTCGTCAGTTCTGTTGCATACGTGTGATAGAATGCCTGAAGGTGCCTACAGGCGAAACCCATGTTTTGATAAAAAAATATTAATGGCTGTACAAAAATATTTTTACACTTATGATGGGCTATTGTGTTTTTTTGTCGTTGTTTACAATAGCGTTTTGTAAGACAATAGCTATAAGCAAAGCCTCTCAGATGAAATAAAAGGGGCGCTATACAAATACTTTATTTATAAGTTATTACTATAAGAAAATACAGAACATATTTGACAAATAAACGCTTTTGACGCACATGTTGCCCATCCTGCTTCCCCTTTTGTATGAGTTTAGCTACTATTCGCATTGTTTTGTATGACGTGTTATGATAATTTATTATTTTTCTTTTAATAAAGAAGACGTTTATAAAGAAGGAAAAAATCATGATACTCAAAAAATAGTACGAAATATTGGTAGATATTTCGCTTTTCCAAGAGCAATTTTATTTTTGTTCCGATATTATTATTGCCACTCCGACAGTTATAATATTATAAATGATGTTCAAAAAACAAAAAAATAAATCGAGTGTCAATTTTCCATATTGTCGCGTATGGCAAGATAAAACATAACACCTCACGTATCGATCGATACAAAGTCAATACTTATTAAAATTTCGTGTCGCAAGCTTTCTGTATGCACTCACTGCGTGTAGGTTTATATTGTGTCAAAGGCTGGGATAGGCACTTTCTCTTTCGGCAAGAAATCGACATTTTATGTGAATCTTACAAAACACGCGACCGGTGTATGTTGTACTTTTTTACTTTAGAATCACTTCAACTCACTAAATCCCGCACCCGCGTAGTACGTGTATTATAATTACAATATTTTATCTAACACAATTTATTGATGTCGATTTTGTACGAAAAGTGTTGTATTTCAATAAGTGAATTTGAAGTTCTGTTGTAAAAAGACATGCCCAACTGATATTAAAAATAATATACTATGAATGATTGAGCTCAAAATCTTGCAAATTGACTATCGATATCGATCGCTATCGATACTTTATGGCTACATTAATAACGTAATCTTGCGTATTTTTATAGTCAGTTTTCGCAAATAAAGTACTATGAAATTTATCAACGTCGTGATACAGTTTGAAATATTATATTTTATTATCGCGGCCACGAGTATCAGCGTTTTAAAAATTGTGAAGTATATTTTTTTGCAATCTCTCGATCTATTTTGTCACAAATCATTGCATCGCTTATGAAACCCTCCCTTTTTAGAACTTAACGACATCTATGGGCGGCAACTTATCAAAAAGTTAAGATTACGGAAGTGAAAATGTAATGCTCACTATAATAGTCCGTTGAAAGTTAACCGAACTCTTAGCTAGTGGTAAGTGTTTCGGATATCGATCGCAAATTTTCAATTCATTTCCGGCTAAGGAGAATTTTCGTTTCTAAAATCGATTTTAAACCTAATGCGTAATATGCGTATTTTTTTATTCTTGGTGTGGATCCTGTTTATATTAAATTCAAATTATTAACATATCGTCAGTTCTCTATAACACCAAATTTTTAATGTATGAAATGTAAATTGTTTAACGTGTAAGCGACCGGAAACTTGCACGCACTTAGTAACTATATTTCAGACTCTAAATGTTTCAAGAAAATTTATCTATATTTGTATATTATTGAAGAAACCAGGGTTGCGCAAGTTACCTTTTCTTTGCGCGAATCATTTATTACCAAACTGTGTCCACATTTACATCGTGTTATTATTAAGTACTTACGGATACTGTTGGGCTAGCGGTGAAAGTAAAAACTTGTTCCGTAGCTAATTCATGGAATGGCATTCATTGCCCGTTTTATTGCACCAGTTATTAATCTGAGTCAAAATCTTAGAAGTTGACTAGTTTTTGGAGATTTACAAATTATAATGTAGGCAGTAAAAATGGATGAAGTGGTGTACAAGGGTCGGTGAGTTTTCAAATCGAGTATTTGTCGTAATCTTCAAATATTTCATTATTTTTTAAAACAAATCGACTATTTTAATTTAATGATATTTTATTCGTTCTCAGATGAAAAAAAACCCTTTTTCAATTTTCACAATGACAGACCATGGAAAATTTAAGATTTATGGAAGTACTATTAAGAACCATTTTTTATACATATTTGAAACATATGGTATAAAAATTAAAATGAAGCTGTAATTTATAATATGTGAAAGTTAATGTAATAATAAATGTAACCATTTTAAGTATTCTACTTTTTAAAATATTTTTAAAACACATTGATTTTCTTAAATACTATACAGTGTGTACTGATGATTCCGGATAATCCGGGACAGTTGGCAACCCTAAATGAAATACAGACTCCAATAATATCAATCACGGAAACCCAGAATTTATGATAAATTGTAACAAAATATTTTAATGTAATCATGTCTTCAGTTAAAATAAGATGATGAATTTGATTGAATAGCTATTTCGGCTCACGCCATCTTCGGAACTATAGTAGTAGTTCCGAAAATGGTGTGAGCCGAAATAGCTATCATCTATATCTTATAAAAAAATTTGTAGAACTAAAATACATTGCAATTTTTTCACCGTGTTAAGATGATGAACCTCAGAACTAGGAAAAATTGTCGTGTAAATGATGAAATCGAATTCGCTTAGATGTTGAAAACATCCTTCTTCAGGAAACAATATTTAAGAATCAACTAATGGAAGAGAAATTACTTACTAAAAATTGATCTGATGACTAGAATTGATTGATTGAAAGCCTTATAATGTTTATTATTTGGCAATTCGAAGTTTTAGATAATTTTTTGAATAAATTGGAGAAAATAATTAATCATAAATCTTAAAACCGATTGATTTATTCACTCACTACTATGAAAGAGAAAATAAATATATGTAAAACGTTTTTCAAATGCATATATACATACGTAGCTTAAAAATCTTTAAATTACCTAAATACAAATACTTAAATGGGTTGATTTTATCAGATATTTCGTAAAGAACTTTAAGCGTTCAATAAGCAAAGAAAACTTTTGTCTAACGATTATCGTTAATGAAATAAAATAAAAAATTGATTACATTTTGTCAAAAAAAAAGTATTGATTGGTGCTCCAAAATGATCAATTGTGATTGAGTAGTAACTGCTTGTTATTTATTGCTTCGGTTAAAAATAAAAATCAATGCTTTGAAATTTTGCTCTACATGTACCACACGTTCAATTAATACAAAAATGGCATCTAAATATGTACAGTTAATATTTGGTTTATTCCTTTGAGAGTGTAGAACGATAAAATAACCACCAATCAGTGAAATAGGTCCCACAAAATTCATCAATGCAGCAATATTGGTTATTCTATAATTTAGCAAAAGTATTCGTGTAACGAACCCCGCTTCCAATTTGTAGCCTACATAATACAGACTCGCGGTGTGCCTTGTTTTTGAAATTGGATGGGTTAGAGATGATAGACACCGCATAAATCGATGCCTTTGAGCATAAAATAATCCATTACTAGTGAATTTCACAAATGAAGCCAACGAGGTTGACCAATCGGCTAAATTCCAGAAATGTTCGACTAAAATAATATATATTATTGTACTGTTTTATCATTGCGTTGTTTAGATAAGATAGTATTTATTTTCTATACGATTTTTTTGCGCCGCTATCGATTCTCAAAAGAAGCTCTTCAGTCTTGAAAATAAATTAGTATTCTCGTGGTTAATTGCACGTGCCCGATCGAATACCAATTCACTTAGCTCTCCGCGTCTCGAAAGGAGGGAGAAATCTTAAAAGTAGTGACTCTTGAACATTTACACCTTTACGGCCCACTGAGTATAATAATAACGATCAACCTTTATCAGACCTAAATCAGCCTAAGTGTATGAAGTTCTTAACAAATGGTATCCATCGAGAATACGTTTAATGATTTGGATGTAAACTGTTCTGAAGCAATGCCAAAGAAATCTTTTTTGTAATATTCCTAATGGTGGCAAATAAAAACGTATGGGAGGCAAAATTATTGCGCTGTTGGAATCTTCTGGGGAATCATATATGTGCGCTATCTAGGACGATCGGTTTGAGCGAACATGTTTTGCTATGTTATTGTAGCGTACATTATGGTATATGAAAATTAACTATTAGATTTATTTTGGTTAATTATTAATATTGATGCTTAATCATTTCGAAATTTATGTGAGAATCGCTAATCAGTACACCCAAAATTTACAACGACAGGATCATTGTAATTGTGGTCTATGTTTTTGGCTATGGCTGCGTATATCAAGATTTAATATCCCAGAATGTCTAAATTGATACCGTATATCCATGCCTTGTATCTGAAATTATTTGCCACATATTTGATGTTGGGCTTCTGACTGCTTACGTCTCAACTGTTGAGATGGCATGTATGTTGATGGTTTATATTAAAAAACGCATTTGTTAAAAGTGTTAAAAATTACTAAAAATATTGAAATATAGCCTGTATTTTTATAATAATCTCCACGAGTTTATTTGAAAATGACAAATCGGAATCAATATTTGAAATATTCATCAACCGGCTCAACACATTAAGGGTTAAAACGAGGTGTAATGAAACGTCTCGCTTCGCAAGTTTTGTTTTACTTCTATACATATATCTCTACCATGGAAGATTGAGCATCTAAATAAAAAACAGAATTCTATGTAAATACCACACGCTCGACATTAGGAGTAAATATGGTAATTTTAGTTTTTGTAAATAATAATATTGTATAAATCAGTTGTAGTGGTCAAGGGATCTAATTCTCGATTCGACTATTTGACAAATTTATTTTCAATCGATTTATGAGTGTATTTTATCTCACCTATCTGATTTTAAAGAACAGGGCGTGGCAAGAGCAATAAACAAGTCTTTGTTCCGATTAAAGTGCCAAATAACAAAGAAGCAAACTAACATAAAGGACTTAAAAAATTAATTTTATATATAGTATGTACAAGTAACTAATAAATAATTGTTTTTTACGATTTTACTTGTTTATTATTATTTGAAGCTTTCCC
Source organism: Himalopsyche japonica (assembly GCA_028555115.1). NCBI lineage: Eukaryota > Metazoa > Arthropoda > Insecta > Trichoptera > Rhyacophilidae > Himalopsyche > Himalopsyche japonica. The sequence continues at coordinate 2,510,388 of JAHFWJ010000222.1, read as the reverse complement.
GCATTCACCGTTTACCGCAATTACCGTTATTTTTTCAGGGTCCCTTGGAAAACGTAAAATCGAGGTTTCACTGTACCTGTTTTATTATACGATTCGTTGTTCTTATCCGTCTTGCCCTTCAAGATTCTTTTTAGAAAATAGCTTACAGTGTCATGTAAGTGGAACTCTCTTTCCCTGGACCAAATGCATACAGCGAGCCGTTAAAAGTAAATGGTATGTTCGCGTAAGAGTTTGAGTTTCACTGCCGCATAAGATATCCCAGTAAAATTCTTCAAGTCTTTGAAATAGATGGGTCTCGAGGGACGCATTTTTATCTTACACTCCGCGAACAAGCATTGAGGATGTCTGCGTCGGTCGGTCGCCGAGTACCAATTAGGAAAAGTGGCGACAGGAATTCGCAGGACCAATATATAGACTTTGGTTGTTTTCTGATGTTTAAAATCGTTTCTTGGTGTTATTAAAGATGTACATACATTTTTAAATAAGGTTTGAAGCACGACGCTGATAAAATATATACATATATAACACAGCTTGTCCGCAGATAAATGATCCGAAAGAACCACCAAGAATCGTGCGTATAAAATATTTTGTTATACGTTTTGTACGCATGTTGAAACAATTTGTTTAAAATAAAATATTCGAAATATATGCTACTAGTTTTACAATCGAATAACTCAGTCAGTTTAATCGTACTTGTCAACATTTTTTTAGATGAGTCGATAGTCTTTACACGCAAGTGCTGAATAAAAGTGCTCTTAATATCACGTTACTTGTGTCGGCGTGAGGAGATTAAGTTAAACACGCATTCATGAAACACGATATTATCATATGTCGAAGATTGCACTTGTTTGGGTAGCCCTACCTGAATAGCTTGCTTATTATTATCTGGATATTTGAATCAAAATTTCATACAATGCGATTGGTACACGAATTTTGAATATAAACTATTTATCATTAGATATCTTCTTGCGTCCGTGTAATTTAAGTAATTTAGTTTTTTGATTAGCGGGATTCTGCAAGAAGAGTCTCGTGTTTACGAAATTCAACGATCTTCTTTAATTTATATCTATGGTAGTGACTCAAATATTTCTCGCCTAATCGTTATTCGTTTCACAGGCTATAAAAAGTGACATACATTTTTATTACTGTTGTGACGTATCTCTTCTGTCTAGCAAATAATTTCTTCGACCTTTTTTCTCTTTATGAAAATTCCGTGGTTTTTCCATGTCATAAAGAGAAAGATCAATTGTTAATAAAAAATATTTATTGTCGATTAAATTGTGGCATTATATTATTTAAAAATATTATTTTGATATTGGTGTTTTTAGTACAGTAATTAAACATAATATATTTTATTTTTTTCATTTTTAATTCAATCAAATATAATATAATCTTTTTTCGACGTCGTTCTTCAAACATTAGTTTAAACTGCGAGATAAGTTTTTTTTTTATTCTTAAAAACATATTATGTAAAATCTTATGATATTAATGTTATTATACTATGCCATTTTATATGAAAAGCAGCTATGACAAAAAATGAAATATATGGGGTATATGAACGCTTCAAGCGTCAGCACTTTTTTCAGTACATAAAAACAAGCATTTGTTTTATTAAACGCACACATTTTTCAAATGCATAAAACAAAAGACAAATTGTCAGCGGCTTTGAGGCCGTTTGCTTTTCATCCGAATTTAAAATTTTCTCGCATCAATTCGTCCACTTCTTAACAGCCCGAAAATACGCGAAACGCTCCAGGGTAGAAAACCAAGTGTTAATAGCAGTGGCGATGGAATGGTATAAAAATGTTACAACAATTGAAAATTCACACTAATTTAATGTAACGAACGTTACATTTAATATTTAAATAGTCGTCCTATGTATGAATGTTTAAAGGAAAAATTACTTAATATTAATACGCTAAATAATTAAGAGACTTAAATCAATTACTAGAATATCGATAATACAGGATGTACCGGGAAGGTTTACTGTTTTGTTTAGAGACTATTTTGGTAAACATGAATTTCGACAGTTAATTTTAATAAAATATAAGCCTTCTGTAATTGGTTATAGAAATATTTTATATATTTGTCCGAGATTTCCAATTAGTAGAGTTATCGAGTATATTCATTTAAAAATGATAGTTATTTGTTTGTACACGTTTAAATAATACATGTATTTGTTAACAGACTTAAAGTATGTTAGTATCTATGAAATCTATGTTTATTGATCCAAGTGTTAGTATCTATGAAATCTATGTTTGTTTTTTTAATTTCATTACACAATACTTATTCTAGTAATGTGGTCGAGTGGTCTACGCGCGTCTGTAATTTTCTGTGTCTATCCTTTCGATTCCCGACGTAGGCAATTTAACACGCTGACAGCGGAAAAAAAGTCTACCGCGTACACACGTATTTTGGAAATAAATTTACACGTGTAACACATTTTATTATGATATGCTACATCTATATAAGATGGCTTGTAGCAATCACTTTGCAATATTTGGCATCATACAAACATAGAGTAACTCTTGATGAGATAGTCGTTTCATCAGCGTTTCTTCAATATATTGGATTGGAAAATAAAACAGTATCTAATGAGAGCGATTATGTAATTTATATCCTTTACCATCATTTAATCCAAAAATTCTACGAAAAAGAAGAATTGATCTGATGTTTTTACTAGCGATTAGATAATAAAGTGAACATCGGAAAGGTTTTTTGTTTAGACATAAATGTTTGTGAATTCGCAATAATAACTCGAGCTTTAAACAGGGCATGGCGAGTGCGATCGAGAAAATACTTCACGTCTTTTTTATCCTAACTGTTGAGTACACTACACTACACATGAATATATAGCAGTTCTGACTATATATTATTCTATTTATTAGAAAACTATTGAACACGTTTGATTTTTTACCTAGGTATGATAATTGCTATAAACAACCAGTTTGTATTACGCACTGTTAAGAAGAACCATTCGTCGCCACTGGTACGGATGAAAGCTTACTTGTTTTGTGTCGCTGCTCGTATTTCAGATGTGTTGGGAGCTTTATCAACTGCTATTTAGTGCTGTAGGCTTGTAAGGGCTTAGAAAGTTCACTAAAGTCACGTAACGTGGATTCTTCTACCCTTTGAGGACTTTTATCTCAGTTTATTTATAAAAAAATCTTTTTTTGACTGGAAGCGTTCATCTACATATGTTATATGTCAGAATATACTTGAAAAGTAGAACAGTAAATATCATATATACACACTTAGTTACTTATTATATTAAATTGGTATTTAGTAAATCTCTATTGTAATGGAGACAAATTATCAAATTTTATTATTTAGTATTGAGTATTTTTTTTTAAATTTTGAGCTCTATAAAGCTAGATACTTTAGTTATAAATGTAGTTCTCTTTTTTCACTGCTTATTTTTCTACAGTCTAATGTAACGGGTCATATGCATATATATGTGTATGTAAATTGATTGGTTGATTCAATCATTAATATTTTTTCATAATATTTCATTTTAAATCATAAGGAAATTTCACAAACATAACATATATTCTTATTATTGTAAATTGTAACCATGTCCGTTCGCAATGTAGGGTATATAGAGAGATAGTGAAGCTTATTTAAACAGATTATTTTTCTACGAAATTAAGTTTTTACTATTTATTTTTTATAGGACGAATAGATAAGAGGGTAAGATTAAGACAGGCCTAGCGGTAAGGTAATCGTGCTTGATACTTTTCATATTAAGGATCAGGTGAACGGGAGGAAGTTTTCGACACGAAACACATCGATATATGCAAACATGATTAGATATATTGAAAAATAAATTTACAGAATTGTTTATACTGTGATTAAAACCAGTAAGCATTGCAACTGACGTAAAGCCGTCATTCAAGTGCTACGCTGATGAGTCACAAATCAATTTTAGCAATGCATCAGGTATGCATAAAGAACGACGTAAAACAATTGAAACACATTGAAATGCAGATATCGAGATTTATATTTTGCCAAACTTTTTTTTCATTACGGGTTCTTTCAGCAACTAATCTGAAAGCGTATCTTGATAGTCGTGTTTGCATTTTTGTGACTGAAAGTCCGTTGACAGCTTGATTGATAAGGATCAAAAAGGATTACGACCTCGGATGTGCGGTGATTTCGCGTCGAGCGAAAAAGAAAATAAACTGACATCAAAATAATGTATCGGATTTTATATTTCCAACCTAAATCATTTCGACAATCAAACAGGCCCTGGTAATATAATATAATATCAAGGTATTAGAGCGAAAGTTGTTTTATTCTTTTATATATATCATATCATAAAAGAAACCATTCTGACAGCAGCTAGTTTTTGAAAACTTAAGACATTAATTTCATAACAACGTCAGAGTCGGCAATTTCTTTCTGTTATATTATTAACGGGTAACTTATTTATTTTATTAATGCAGCAAATCTGAGAAATACGACGATGATTCTTTTCCTACAGTTAAATATCTGACAGATAGAAGTGACGGTATTGTCTTTGTTAAGAGTATCACTTTTCTTTATTTCTGGAAAGAGATCGAAAACCATTTCATTTTTATAAGAAATAATAAACGTATTTCCCACCTGTATAATTTGAAATTCAGTTTGTTAATAACATGCACACGACACATTTGATAACAAAGGAAGTGCATTCAATTCTGTAATGAATATATAAATTGTATTAGCTACCTACCATAATATATTAATTTTACGACCTAACATACAAAATGTCGCCTGTAATTTTATATCAAGGTATAACATTTTTTATCAAATCAAAATTTAAATTACGCTGTCTTTGATATTGTAAAGATAATCTTTGCCACTATTTATTCCTAAAACCGAGTCCGTAGCGCAAGCGATTTGGTAACCACTATTCCTGCTATATCCTTCTATCTCTATTGCCTTTGAAGAATAATTTGTTGACTGATTAACAAGCAGCTTTTACTTAAATACTTCCATGCCGCCATATGCTTCACATTAGGAGCGGATATGGTTTAAAAAGTAAAGATGAATAATTTTTCTTACAGTATTGAGTAAAATGTTTTATTTTTTTAAAATTTATCTTTCATTTTTACGCTTCGTTTGAAAAAGAGAAAAATTCAAAAAATTTAATTAAATTTCTTTTGAATAAAAAATTAACATCTATCAATAATTTGCATTTTATATTTCATTCCAAAACTATATACAACATACGCGTAAAAATCGCAACCCTTTTTTTTAAAATAACGAACCATTACAATACATTTTTTATTTTGTTGATTAATGACCAATATTTCTAATTATTGTGTAATTCTATAATATTATGTAAATAAATATTTAATTCAGGACTTCAATCAAAAAGTCGTAATTAATTCAATTTGAAATAACTCCTCGGTGCTCGTGAGTAACTTTAAAACCAATAATGAAGTTATACTTGAAATCCGATAGGCTTCGAAAAGGTAAGCTCTGAAGACCCTCGGGATTGTGAGGGTACTTAAGGGCCATGAAAGAAAGGAGCAGGGGAAGGCGATAGAGATGGAAACCAGGAATTCTCGTAAAATTAACAAACACATAATTACTGTCTAGTATTTGGGATTGGAATAATGATTCAAAGTGAATAAATTTCGACAGAATTATAAATGACATCAGTGTAGGGGTTAGATTATCTATATTAAAATTGTAATATATTTGTGGTGATCGGGATATTTGACACATCATACATACAAGAAAAAAAAATTAAATAATAGTTAAAAAGCTCATTTTTATTCTTATGGCAAAAATTTCAATAATTATGATTTTTTCACATTTATTTTCAAATAAAACCATTGCTGATATATCAGGTTAATTATAATTACGTGATTGACGAAGTATTTTCAGCATCGTAAAAAAATTGTTTAGTATGAATATTTTATTACAAAATCCATCTTTCGCAGCATATATAATTCAATCATTTAAACTTACAATAAAACCCCATTTGCACTAAAGTCGGGACCGTGTAATTTGGAGTAGTGTAATTGGGGGAGTGAATCTCATACAAAATTAGGGATTTTGTTTTTTTTCGCGAAAAATGCAAAATTAAGAATTAGTTTATTTAGAATTAGAAGAATAACTTAGTTTTGCAAAAAAATACATAGATGAAATATTAATTACTATATGATGCAATGTATAGCGCTCGGACAGTCGCCCGGCTGTGCGTGTGTAGCTTGGCACGTGTTGAATACACATACGGTAACCAACATTCAACTGTATGCATCGCACAGAAGGTCGTCTGGTTGTGTGTGTGCAGCCAAGCGATCGTGCATTTGGGGGATTTGTGGCGAATATTTCAAGTCAGTACGTAATTATGAGTGGTCTTATTGGGGGTTATTATAGAGAACTGTTGCATCGGTTTTAACTATTGAGAATAATTATCGCCAGAAATGATTTGATGCGTAATTTATATCAATTATATTATCGACCTCTACCTCAAACAAATCTTGAAAAATTGCATTTTCAACATTTTTCTCTTTTCTGTCTAAAAAACTACTTCATGCTTCTGAAAAAATACAATCAATATATATCATACGTTACTAACGAAAACCGTATTTTTTTCAACTCGGTTTGTTCTCATGCTATACACTAATTTCACTTGTATAATCGATTTCCTTAATACCCTTCGGTGAATCAGCATTTTGCTATAGGTAAAGAAATTTCTTACATAGCTGCTTTGTTATTACAAATTTTTAGCGAATTCTCAGGAAGAAAAATAGCATTATGTATATAAAAAAAATAGTGAAAATACTCTAATTTCAATTGCAATTTTCAAGTCGAGCACCAAATTTTACATTTAAAATACAAAAATAAACTCTGAATTAAAAAAAGTCATCACAATTCCTGATATGTTTCTAGAGTACAAATAACTTTTGAGAGAAATGAGTTTTATCATAGATTTAAAGATAGCGTGAAGCCGAAACAGCTGTCAACAATTTTAGATTATTATTATAAACTAAATATTTTCTTGATATTTAAACCGTATTATAATGTAGTTGAGTACCAACATGAAATTTTTATGTGCAAAACAATCGCAAAATCTATTTTTATAATCTTATAAAAGACGTATGAGTGGTGTATCTGAAATTGCAAAATATCAATACTCGTGTTACTACCCTCGTTCGATCGGTAACATAAAATCCGAAATTGACTTGTGGAATATTTTTCTTTATGATCTACTCCGTCCCGCCCATGCGTTTGGCTGTAAACCTGATTGCCCGCCGCTGTAATGGGCGGAACGATCCGCTTTACTCGACATTTTGAAATACTGTGGCCGCAAAATGTTGCCCACCTCTGCCCGCTTTCAGTTGTAAAATGAGACTTTTATAAGAATATTGACATTTAAGTGCCTTAATAAAACAGAAATTCGATACTGCCATGTTACTCTTTACGTGTTTTTATTATTTGAGGTGAAAAATATCGTCTCCAAATATTTTATGGTTACTTTCTAACGTTCTAGCCATTCCTCTTCATTACAATCTGATTGTTTTTGGCAGCGTTAAGAGTTTGATATGAATTTTGAAAACTTTTTTTATACTTCATTTGTTTGTAATTACTTCTTGGCCTTCTTTGATATCAAAATTGGGTAGACAACGACTTGAAACTGTTCAGGAAAGTATTTTTTTATAACCTGACGACTTTCGCTTCCGTTTTTTGTATTGAGTTTTTAACGTAATCAGCGAATACGTATATGAAAATATAAAAATAAACAGTGGAATGACTGGGTATTTCTCACTTAACAACAATTTAAAGGATTTGGCAATACCTTTATTATAGTATGCGTAAAACATTATCATTGGTGTGCAATTACAATTGATAACCAACCATACGCGTTCCACTTGAAGTTTCTCATTTATTATGTATGTAAGAATCGAATTAAAATCAATATATACGCTCTAACTAAAGATTCTTATGAAGATTAATTTGAAGATTTTTTCCAAAAAAACGAAACATGTCATATCTGGTAAAACAACCCAAGAACTAAAAATGTTTGCAATTTTAAATTTATATGTAAATAAATAATACGTATTTTAAATAATAAAAACACATTGTTCGTATAGAAAGTAGTATAAAAAAAATGTGTTTTTATTGTTTAAATATCATGCCTTTCCATCAAGAAGTGACAGTTTACATTTAAAAAATCAGAAATAATACGTAATTCAAATATTCTCCTTTAAAATTTTAAATATTTATTGTATGTCTGATTAGATTGTAATAATAATGATAACCTATACAAAATTTTCGTTAATTTGATTAGAAATAGTTATAAAAAATATATTATATAATATATCAAAAAATCTATTAGTGTGATTGTTAAGATAAAGAGCTTTTGACACAATAACTTTTAAATGGTGTTCATGTCGGAATAAGTTAGTACGACCACTGAAAAATAATAATAGAAAAGTAAACCGGATTTCGTCACGATTTTCTTTCATTTCCAAATTATTGTGTTTATTATGTACAGCCGTCACGACATGTAAAAAGTAATGTGTTTTTATGGTTTATTTTCTTGAGGAAATACTGAATTTATGCTTCGTTTTTGATGTGAAGTTTGCGAAGAATTACAAAAGAATTAATGTGAATTAGTACACAAGATTGTATTGTTTTTGTGTTATTTCAATATTATTAAACTTTTTTGTCGTACACATTGTTTTGGTTAAAATAATGTTTTTCTGATAGATAAGTCAGGTAGACACTGCTTGGATTGTTTTTAACTTGCTGCTGTGTAGAGATTCTGTGTTTATATAACACGGGAATAACAGGTTTTTTTTATATCTCGAGTCCTGGGACTCGAGACCTTCTAATTTAAAATTTATATCGTATATAATATATTATCCAATATATTAGCCAATTCCATCAATAAATTGAAAGTAGCCTATATGGCTACCCAGGCAATTCTTTATAAACGACTAATCATAAACTAGCAAATGTTAGTCTAAGCATAGTTCTTGGCACTGGCGTGAGCCGAAATAGCTGTCAACTATATTTTTAAAAAATAATTTTGTAGAACTAAAATACATTGCTATTTTTATCACCGTGTTATAATATATTACACTAAAGCAACTATAACGTAAACAAAAGCTGTTAATAACAAGAATTATAAACATCTTTGTCAGCATTAATATTTTCGATGGTTTCGGCGGTAACTTTGTGGTTTCATTCAAAGTTCATTTTAATATAAAATTTAAAGTAACTTTGGTTATTCCACGTATTTTGATACTAACTGTGACACGTCAATAATATTTCTTCTTAGAAAAAGTTTATTAAATTCATAAGAATAGTATTTCGTCATCAATTCTTGTATGAAGTCAATACTTTTAGAAGTGTTTTTCAACATTTTTAGATCCGCAGACCACCAAAATGTCCAAAAATGTTTTACGGACCATCGACATTGAAATAAAATAATAAATATTTACATTGTTGATTTTTTATTCTAACAATTTAATTTTGCAACACCATATGCTAATATAAATATATTAAAACAGACAAATAAAAATTATATATATTATAAAAATCCATAAATACAACTTAAAATTAGATTCTTTCGGCTCACAAAAAACTTCGCGGACCACCCAAAAATTTCCGCGAATCACTAGTTGAGAAACTATGGTCTATGTCATATGTAAGAAAAAACCATTATAATTAAGGTTCCTAATATTTAAACCTTATATTAAAAATAGTTGAGGTAGAATATTTTTTTGTATGAATGATGTAATATTATAGAAAATGCAAAAGACAACACAGATATCCATGCCTTTGAATACACTGTTGAATAAAATTAAATTTATACTTGAAGATTCGAGGGATTCGAGCTTCAGATCGTAGCTCTAAAGCAATAGTACATGTGAATATCGTTGGCCTTTCAAAGATATTATATCCCAAAAGAAATTTAATATCGAAGTAAAAAGTGGCAAGAGACTCGTAAAACTACGTGGAAAATAGTTCTAACTCAATTTCATTTTTATTCGGATAGTTTCTTTTTAGTATTTTCTTTAGGGCTTCGAAACATTACCTACATTTGTCCTTTTGTGTAGTCTCTAGTGCTACTTATCGAAGATCAAATATCCCAGATAGATTGGAGTAATTTTTCTTTACGAAGTTTTTAAGATGTATTCCTTGAAAATACTGAATGCTCCTTTTCCATGGTCGTTTTATAAATCAGACTTACCTTGAGCGATCCTGTCTTATTGCTTCTCTTTAAATGCGAGGCGAGTTTTTATAATGTATAAAGTGTATTTCAATTGAGGAAAGTTGACCTACTGAAAGCTTTTGTACTAATTGCCCTTCTCTCTATTATATGGGTAAAACATTAGGAAAATGCATATTTCCTTTTAGAAAACCGACGATTAATTGTCTATGTAACTAGGCTCTCAATCAATATTTTTGCCACTGATTGAATGAACTAAATCTCAAGTGTGCAACAGAACTGACTGTGAGTTCTGTGAAAAATTCAAATTTCATATTGAAATTCTATCAACTTCAGTCGATATCGTAAATAAGTAACCGTAATAAGTTGAAAAAAGATTACTCTGTGGTCATTGAGTATATTTCCTTTCATGAATTCTTATGGTATATAAAACAATCTACATCATTATTTAATAATTGGTTTCTCCATTGGAGCTTAAGTAGGGTCTTTGAAACCATACAATTTATGTTTTTTTGGCTATCAAAATTTTAGGTACAACTGAAAAAAATGCTAATTTTGATGTAATATCCTGTCGATAGTATATGTATCTTTCAAAACTTCCAAGGGAGTAAAGGTACTTTACAAAGAAATTTTACTAGCTTTTACTCTGAAAACCAATTCAATATGCAGTTGCAACTTTTATGATTCAGAATAGACACTGCCCAGCGCTGGGCAGTAATTGGGAAAGTGGATGAAAGAGCTCGCCGTTTATTTAGCAACATTTGGAATCAATTGCCATTCGTTCAACGCTTGCTTTATATCAGTATCTATTAGATGGTTTTAAAATATGTAATACTTAACTTTTTGCTATTTAACTACTCTACGGGATCGCTGGAAATGACCAAGCATTGCTGTATCGTAGATGTACATACTTTTGCATTCTTATTATAATCTTATTGTATAAACTATCTCTTTTCTGATCGATTGACAATAAGTTGGTGTTGTCATGTTTTCAATTTTCAAATACGCCCAAAAGCTTGATTAAAAATTAATGCACAGACGAAACTTTATTAGACTATTTTAGATTAAAAAAGTTTATAATTCTCACAGGTATAAAAATTTGGTGAGTCTGCGACTATGAGTATAGCTGCTTCAAATAGTGAAAAACTTTTATTAAAAAAAAAAACTGTAATTGTTTTAATTTTTTAAATTATATTTCAACCACAAGTATTCATATCGTGTTTCTTTATCGGAGCTTTAGAAACCTGTGTGAAGCCATACAAGGATTATAAGATCGATTGTCGAACACCGAGACAGCGATTTGCGGACCCCTATAGAAGGACAGAACTGTAAATTGTGTCTAAAAGCCACTATTCTACCAGTAGACGATTGAATTAATGTCTATGGTTAAAGTAGTTAGCACTTTTAGTATTCTTTATATTATTTCTCCGCCTAAAAAAATTGTAAACTTATCGGAATATCTGCCTCTTCAAAATATCGTGGAAGATTATTTTTATCGTGTTATTTTGTTTGATTTATTATTATTAAATCTTGAAATTTACTATCCTATTGACAAATGATATTTAATTTTTTTTACAAAATAAATATAATATATACCTACTCTTGCAATGAAACAATATTATTTAATTACGTTAATGCCTTAACGTATTTTTTTTACGTTTTCGTACTAAAAATGTATTGTAATTATTTAAAATAACAAGCCTTTCTACTAAAAAGTGGCAGGTAACTCCTTAAAAGTAAATAAAAATTGTTTGAAATAAAATTATGTCTTTATTTATTGTAAATCAAAATAAATTGTTTTATGATTTCAAATGATTTTTCTGAAAACTATTTAATTCTTTATTCTTGTGGAAATTACCTATATATATTCCATATATTCAGGTATGAAATAAATTAAAACTAATGTATATATAACATATATATATATAACCCCGATTTAAAAAAATACTACTCTCAACGTGAATATAAAAAAGGTACATCGATAAGTTAGTGGATATGGACCTCTTCTAAAATTTGCATAACATAATTGAACGAGAATAAACTTTTTGTTTTCCATTATTTCTCACATTATATAACATAATATTGTTAATTTAAATGTATATGATATATTAACTTGTATATGCAAGTCAAATAAATTACATAAATTCATTGATTGAATTGGCATTCACTTGGTAGAACTCCATTATAACACGGTGAAAAAATAGCAATGTATTTTAGTTCTAGAATATTTTTTTTAACAAATATAATTAATAGCTATTTCGGCTCACTCGATCGTCAGAACTATAGTTCTGACGATGCGTGAGCCGAAATAGCTATCAACTATATTTGTTAAAAATAATTTTGTAGAACTAAAATACATTGCTATTTTTTCGTCATACATCGTCAGAACTATAGTTCTGACGATAATATTATCAACCCGAAATAACTATCAACTATATTGTTAAAAATAATTTTCTAGAACTAAAATACATTGCTATTTTTTCACCGTGTTACATATATTCATTTCCCAACAATCTGATATAAAACGCCTCTCAAAGTACGTATTGATTGCTACGTAAAAGTAAAAATATATCATATTTTTTTAATATAATAATTCACTTAATGTGTGACAATCATAACTATTTGAGTTCTGAAAGTAAACACATAAACTCAAAGTTAAATTCTTAAAGTGCGTGAAAAGCTTCCAGGAAGCTTTCCGAGAAAGTGTAATCCCTGCAGGCAAAAGCTTGCCACGCTTTTTGCTTCAAACATAGCTTTTTGAGTGCTTTTAAATGCTCCAGCGGCATTGGAGGAAGGTCCCGTGTTCCGAATCGACGACTGGTGCGGAGGTAAGCGAAAAAATTACCGCACGGAATTCTCAACAACAATGGGACGTCGTAAATCTGTGTCATGTAGCTTTTTGCTCCGTCATTTTACCCGCGCACCCGAAGACGGCGGTCAAGAGCAGGGCTGTCTTTTTTAGTGCTTAGTCATCATTATTTCATTATGGTACAATGAATGCCTCGCTAATATACTCCATTCAGTATATTCAATACGTTCATTTTCCCGGGAAAATTTCATTTCCGCATCCTTGTTGCTGTAGTATTTCAATGCGACCGCCTGATGTTATTCCGTGTTCGAATTGTATTAGTGTAAATATCAATTTTATACACAAATGAAAAATAACTATATTTGTCAGCACTAGTTGAGTTCAAAATCTTTGATTTCGCTTGCTGTGTTTGCGGAATCAAGTCCCTTTCATATTAATTTTGTTTTGGATCGATTTTTGTTTGGTTACACGAATCTACGATACTTCTTAATTTCCTCATACCTACCTGATCTCAAAACTGAGTCTTCTGTCAATATTAATAGCTTGATATTTTTGATTTCTTATTACAACGTTGAAAAAAAAATAATGAATCTGTTGGAAAAAATGTTTACCGTTTAGCGTCAGTCATAAGTGCTTCACCGTTGGAGTCCAAAGTATTTTGATTTTATGCATTCGTAACATTTAAAATTAAGGTTTTAAAATAAGCCGCGAAGATTTTCGGCATTAATTTTTATAAGCCAATCTTCACCTCGAGTCGAAATTTTGTTGTTCGAAAAAAAATAGTAACTATAAACCTTAAAAATGTAAAAATAAGTAAAAATATAAATTAAAATAAAGATGCAGCCCTGTACAAAATTAAAAATGTATCTTCTTTTATTTGGTATGTCCGCTTAGATGGCATGCGATTCGGGCAGAGACCGCATTTTGAAGTTTCGCTTCGCCGCAAAAAGTGCGGCGTTCGTTTCACCTCACGGCATCGTCAGTCGCGCCACCGGCAATGGCCGCCGGCCAGTTTTGTGTTGGGCCGACACCGAAAATAAATTAGCCTGCATTTTACTTCGTGGCAAAAGGACTTCGCGGCTTGGACGGGTCTAATGATACTTTGGAATTACAAAGTATTTAAACCGAGTCTACATATATACGAATAAGCTCCAGAAAATTCTTCATTACAAAAAAAGACATAAAATAATTTATGGTTATTCGATGTCAACTTTTAAAAATCTTAGTCCAAATGTCCAATCTCGTTTTTTTGGCACATTTTATAATTTCAATTTCGAATATTGAAATCATTTATATTTTAAATAATTTCACAACTGAGACTAAATATTTTATTGTAAAACTTTTAAGTTTTGTCAATTTATCAATTCCACCTTTATTTGTTTTCAGATATCTCTTTGTTAGAAAAATCACTTTTTATATATTATCAAAATATAACAAGCGAATGGATCTGTGTGTAAAAGAGTGAAACATATTTCGACATTATTTTAGTAAACATTGAAATGGATTTTACTCGCTCTACTGATATTATTCGCTTATTTTATTTGACCCTAATTTTTTTTTTATATTCATTTAAATCTCAATTGAATACGTATGTTATATATGTAAATATTGTGAGTTCTTAATCTCAAAAATATTATTTCTTTGTTGCTAAAACCGTATGATAATACATTTTTTTAAAGTAGTTCAACTTCTTTGTTTTAACGATTTGAGGAAAGTCATATAGGTTTTTTTAGAATTTACGGGAACAGAAAAAAAAATGGAAAATTAAGGAAACATTATTGCCAAGATCGGTTTTTTGAGAAGAGATAAAAAAATACAGGTATCTGTGACTTGTGGATAAATTTGTATTGAAAATCTACAGATGAGTGTTGTCTTTCATAGGACTCAACCGGTTGACCAAATAATCGACTAGATCGACGGATACTATTGTTAATTTATCGTGCTTTACCATAAACATGACTTTATTAAAACAGATTACCGGTTAATTTTGAAATGCCTCAATACTACGAGCCGTATCTCATTGATTTCCATCATGCGTTTAATATTTTCTTTTGTAATAATATACATGTATCGTTTCTTATTTAAATATTTCTAAAGTATTGGCCTTAGGAAAATTTAAAGCAAAATACAATTAGGGGGCACATATTGATTGAACTAAGTCTCTTGTATTAAAATTTTATAATGGCCGTATTAGTAACATAATTTACATTTTATTACAAAGCCTCGTGTACACATGGTGAGGTAAGGTTTACGTTATTATCATTAAACATTAAGCACACGCGGTTAGCCAAGATTTCGTCGAAAACACTATCCGAAACGCGATACTGATACCACCTACCAAAGCTCTCTGTTAATTACACCTGGCAGCCCGCGGGGATCTCGCTTCATTTCGTTAGCTTTTATCCACGACCCGAAATTTTTGAATAACGTCGTTGTTCAATACTAATTTGAGTAGTTTCGTGGCATTTGCAGTAAAATATGTAATTTTTTACTATATCCTATATTGCTCATCATGTCTACTTACTATTGAGATTTTTCAAACCGCATTTAAGACATTTTAGTTGGCTCCTAAAAGTGTTTATAATTTTAAATACATATTTTTACAAGACTCGTATAAAAGCAGAAGGCAACAGCGTAGGATTTATGCAATAGTAAAATTCATGAGAAGTTACTTAAAAGATAGTGCTTTACTAAGAATCAATTCATTTATAACATAAAATAAATATATACAGCAACCATTCCTTCAGCATTGGCTTAAGATAGTTTAGGATCAACTCAAATCTCTGATCCTAAACATACACACATGGATTTTCGTTTTTTCATTCTATCCCTTACTACACTGCTGTCAGTAATTTCAATTGTAAACGACGCGGGTTTCGCCTTTCAGCTTCTTCAGCCATTAAAGGCATTAAAGGAATTTGAAGACGAAACAGGTTTGTTAGCGACAAAACATGTGGAATCGTACAGTGTTAACTATTCAAATTTGAATTGTTTAAACTTTGTACAATGTCACATGTTTCGTCATTAACTGACTCGTCAGTTCTTTTGCATCCGTGTGAGAGAATGCATGAACATGCCGAAAGTTGAAACCCAAGCCGTTAGTGACAAAATATGTAGAATCGTAAAAAGTGTTAACAATTCAAATTTGATATTGAAAATCCATCAAGCACCTTTAGTCGATATCATAAATGCTGTCAGTAATGTTTTCAGACTTCATATTCTTTTCCTGAACCACAAATATAGAGGGTGTATAAGCGTACATAAAGGGTTTCTCTTAACGATATCCCTTAGCAATCGGTTTGCTGTTAGCTGTGTTTAGGATGGTACATAACATAATATAAAAAAGAAGCTAAGATGTTATTTCATTAGACGAATAAAGAACATCTTGGATATTTTTTTCATATATAGTATTTTGCAGACTTTTTACGGCTTCTGCAATACTTCATTTAGTGCACACGTGTCTTTGAAATAAAACATCGAAAAAAATGTGAAGTATATTATATAGGCACAAACTTTTGTCGACGAGAAGTTTATATGTCAAATTATTAAATACATCTGAAATAGATGAAGAATAAGGTATTGCTTTTTTGTGACTGAATTGCTACTAAAATATATTATCAAGTACATACTATACTTGAAATAAAACATATTAAGGTATGGCAGGAGTTAAGGGATCGTAAGTTGATCTTTAGATATTCAGCACCTCTTAAATATTTATTTTGTGTTCACTTCACTGTTTATTTTTAAGCTGTTACATGTACGTACGTAAAAAGTGTACATTAAGAAATAGTGAATATTATTATATAGCTGTTGTATTTTCATTTCATATTTCACCTTCCAGTATATGACCGCAAATTATGGTGCACACAGCGACATCATCTTTCCTAATTTCTAACGTCTTATATTTATTATTCAAATATACATTACAGACAGGTTGCTTAGGGGCAAATAGATTGTTATATTGATGAATTTTTACAATTATTTTCTGTCAAAATAATGGTGCGGAACAAGCAATAGATAACTGAAGTGAAGGAAATATTTATAAGTAAGGAAAAATATCAACATGTCGCTAAGTTCATTTAGTAAATTATTGACACAACACTGAGTTATGTGAGGAATAGCTTAATTCTTTACATGCAAGAAAAAAAAAAACAAGTTTTATTGCAATATTAATAGCGAAAACCCATATATTTGAGAATCATATTGTTTTTAGATTAATTTAATACGTTGTATCTCACACGATTCGACGTGAGTGAAATTTTCATCCAATTTTACGAAGAGGTTTATTTTTTCATGGTCTCGGTTATATAAATGCATAATTATGCTAAATAATAGAGTAAAATTATTTTCTTTAAATATAAAGTAACACAAAAAATATTAGGGTGACCATTTGTCCCACTGTTCCACCTTTTTATTTTTATTGTCCCGTAATATATAATATTATGATTTATTTCGAGTTCTAAAAAAAACACAAATTAAATTTAAAATAACGAAACCGTTTTGAATATTTAATGAATTATTTATAGAAACAATTCTGTTAAAATGTGATTTGAAATATTAACACGTAAAACGTTTAAATACAATATATCTCTGTGAGATTTTATTTTATTACTATACAAAACACGACAGAGAAATACAAGTTGGCACTGCTCAAATTCCGTGCGACTTCCCCTCGATTAATAGAATGTAAATTTACACATATCCTGTGATATAACGAATTCCTGCCTCACTCGCTTTGAATTTTATCGACCGGATTGAATTATTATGATTTTCTCTTAGAGAGAAAACTTACACCCAAATAATATACTCTATACGTACGCCGCGTGCTCTGTGTAGATATATCGTTTACACGCCTCTCAGTTTTAATTTTCTAGTCGTGTAGTGAAAATATGTATATATTGCATGCGCAGCCTTTTTATAACGGCTTATATGATATGCGAACGCGCTAACGAAGGGAGAAAAGCGACTTTTATGAAAGTTGATATCGTGATTTAATTTTCGAGGGTAAATTAATTTTATAAATATTATTCACAACACGCACTATAAAAGAAATTTTTCATACCTACCTAAGCACCTAAGTATTTCAGATTAAATGTTTCAAATCATAAAACGATGAGTCTTTGTATCAAATTAAAAAACACTGATTGGCCAATTTTCGTCTATGAAATTATATCATTAACATTAAATATTTGATATAATGGAATCCTTCGGGCTATTTGTGATAAAGTATATTATCAGATTGTTTGTTTTTATTCATTGATACCATAAATTTACTGAAGTATAGAATCCCGCCATCTTCATAATAAGAGATTTAACTTAAAGTAAGCTATACTTAACCGTATACATTATTTGAAAAATGATGTATCATTTCACTTATTTCAGCATCTTTACTTGATTTGTGATGTATTTTATTGTAAGAATAATTAGAAATGCAAGTATTTTTTCCAGAAGTCATGGTATAAAAAACGAGTATGAAAAATATTTTATCATATATATTCGATTCTTTTTTTTTTAATGTACTTGCATTACAAGCTTTTTAATTAATACTTAGTGTAAATATTATATTAAATAAAATATTATAATTCTGATTTCATTATTTTCTATACCTAAATAAGTTTTCAAAATCTTTTAATTCGAGGTCTTCATTAGGGCATTCCAAATTTAAATAATTCCTTTGTGTTTTTTCTTTACATTTTTTTTCGTTTGGCATGTTTAATGATTCAAGTTGGTCTCCGGGGAAGTTTTTCCTCCACATTTAAAAGAGTGTTTTCATAATTCAATTCACGAAATGTGAACGAGACTTTATAACTAATATATATATATATACATATATTTATTAATGAAATTTTAGTGGGCATTTCTTTCCGAACTCTTGGCGAAGATAAAAAAACATGCACCACGGAAATGTATGAGCAAATAATTTTCATGATCTGTTTATGATTAAACATATGATTCAGAATGCTGATCACATCTTTATAAAATGTAATAAAAAATGAATAGAAATAGTTCCTCAAGTTAATCATCCAAAAAGTATTTGAGTAACATTTATCAAAAAACAGAAGAAAATTAAAACACATTTTGCGTTATTAGCTTAAGCAACTATTTGTAGAAAAATATTAAACGAAAAGGTTGCTAGACCTTATTGTTTAAAATTAACTTAAAACAATCCATCATGTTGTGTGAATTGAAAATTTCTGCATGCTCAATTTTTGAACCTAAAATGACAGTAGCTTTGTAAAATGTATATTTATGAAAAGACGACCTTAAAGTATTTTTTAAATGTACGAAATAAGTTCATAGAACACTAAATATTACTATATAAAAATAATCACAAAAAAAAACTTATTTATTTACTTTTGACTGCTGAATGCTAACTAGAGTAAATACGTACGTGAAAAAATGTTTATAAATATACCGATTTCCATTTTGGGTAATATAATAATAACAACTACCAACACTATAATAGTAACTGATTATATTTTTGCTAAAATATAAAGGTTTTCCAGTCAAAGATAAAGTTGGCATCCCTACATAATCACCAAGATTTCTATATATTATTTTGTAACCCTAGGTTATAAATCTCTATAGATATATTGTCTTATAAATTATTTCCTTTATTACAGATGCCACTATCATCCGTGAAATGGAGTAGATAAGAAAACGGAGCAATCTTACGCCGAAAATTCTTACGAAAGGTAAAGTTCATCAAAGATTTACTATCTGAGTCAGGTAAGAATAATTCATCATTTGAGTTTGAATTTATTCTCGTATCAACCCTTATTAATATTAGAAAAATATCATGGCGTTTTGTTGTAAATCTGATTATGAGAAAAACGATTTGAGAGGCAGACTTTTGATATTTTTTTCATTATTCAGAAAGCCGTCGACTATGTATAACGATAAAATCGCACAGCTAATATAATATTTTGAAAATGATTTTTATATTTAATAGCATTTTAAATGCAATTCAAAAAAAATATTTATATTCAAAATATTACGAAAGATACAGCTAATTTACTTATTTTACTAAAGCTTTTGTTGATGTATAAAAATAATTTATGTATATGCGTATAACGTTAATTCAAACTATATTTAGATACCGATAACCACTTAATATTAACATTTAATTAGTTTAATAACTACACAGGCGTATGCCATATAATATAAAATATATATTTGAAAAAATAAATGTTTTGAAAACAAAAATATTCAATATTTTTCAGTTATTGGAACTTACTCTTATTTCACTAATACATATTCCATTTCCAAAGTTTCATAATCGAAACAATATAAAAACATTGTATCCATTCATTGTATGTTCAATATAAAATAAAATAGACAATCATTCTGTATCTGAGCAAGTGTCACATCAAAAAATGATGACGTTTTATTATTATAATTATTTTGTTCTGTATAAAACTATCAACGATCTAACTATAGTGAAAGGATATGATATTATATTTTCATATAAGAAGGTCATAGTGATTTATTTAATATCAAGAATATTAAGGCAGCATTAAATTTATACAATATTTATACTTAAATATATATTATTTTGTAAACAGATGAAAACAATGAAACCTAGAAGGTCACAGATTGATGATTGTCTGCATTGTTTTTAATGATTTGTGCACGTAACGGATTCCAGATATAATAATACAAGTTTGTTCATAAAAATTTCATTATTCTTATTTGAAAGAAAAAACATAAAAATGTTGATTAAGGCAATACTCAAACAGCCTTCGAGTAGAGCAAATAATTCCCATAAATTGTAATTTGGGTCAGTACAGTTATTAATATGAAAGGCTAAATACCCGTGTGCTATATAAATGTCAACGTTCATTTTTTGTGGGCCACGCCTATTTCTTTATTGGTGCATGTCAAAGCAAAACCTGTAATTTTCATGCACTTATGTCACACCTTTACTATTTGCTGAAATTTGTGAATCATACATTAGTCAAACTATCAGAAAAGATCATGTGTATAACTAACGATTAAATATAACATCCACTAATTCGTAATCATTAAATTATTTTATGATACTTAGTTAATACGGTGGAAAAATAGCAATGTATTTTAGTTCTACAAAATTTATAAGATTTATAGTTGATAGGTATTACGGCTTACGCCTTCATCAGAACTACAAAATTATAAATCAATAATAAATTTTGTAGAACTGAAATACATTGTTATTTTTTTACCGTGTTATAATGGAATTCTACCAAGTAAATGCCAATTAAATGAATAATTTATTGATATTATTTATCTGATAATTAATTGCTTGCCAGTAATAGGGTTGAACTGTGTCAATAAATCGTATTTCCAATATAAATAAATTGCTATTACATGAACATGATCCAGAATTTTTAAATTTTTTTAAATTCAGGAAGCTTTAGAAAAAATAGCAGGCTTTCTATGTAATTCACTTTCCTGCTTTTATTATTTAGCTTTAAAATGCCCGTTTTAAACGATATTTACAATCTAGATTTAAGTTTATTTTTATAATGTAGAGGGAAGGAAAAGATTTAGTGAGTTTGTAAAATATGTGGCCTTTCTATGCAGCTTAAGCCCAGAATAATGTAACAATAACGCCACTTCATCATGCTTATGTTAATATTTAAATGGCGATAAAATACACTGCATCATTCTTCTTAAACCGGCGCTATGATTTTATTACTCATATATATTATTAATTTTTTTGACTATTTTTTTATACCAGCTAAGTTATATGATATGTGATGGTATGGAGCTTTTGGTTTTGGAGTTATTCATATGAAGTGGATTGACTGCGAAGTTTGTGTGCTATTGATGTTGGATACATGATTTCATCAAATGCGATATTGTTTTAGAGCATATTACAGGAAACGGCTGATAGAAAATACTCGTAATGCGGAGATACAGAAAAAGAAAATTTTCGAATCCGGATAATGAAACAGAAGAATTATTAGAGTCGGTCCGATCTGCGTTGAGACCGATTGGCATTGACTTTTTGACTATAATATCTAATTTCTTAAAAATCATTAACTATGCAGGGATACAGAGAGCCAGCGAATCACAATTTTGAAAACTCATAGAGGGTTTGCATTATAAATTCATTTGTGTCACTGTTCTCGTTAGTGATCAAATTAGTACACAGCGACACAGCGTATAGTAATAAACGGCTTTTGAAACTCTTTTAAAAATCTTGGGTCTTGAAAATATTGTTTCTCTACCTACTGAAACAAAAAAATCAGTTTCCCGACTAATTCAATGCCACGATTCTGATTGCGTTTTTGTAATCACAAAAAAAGGTTTAAAAATAAGTAGCGGATAGTAACGTGATACCGTTAAGTACTTGGGAAAATAATAATTCTGTTGTCAAACTCTTTCATTCCTGTTAAGTCAAACCTATGTTGTTGGACTTTGAATATTTTTATTTCATAAATGATTCAGTTATTTACGGGTTTACTATTTCTTTACTCATACAATTCTTATTTTGGGAAGGCATCTATCTACGTATTGCCACCAGGCTGTCTTTCGTACAGAATCATTAAAAAAATCTATTTAAAATTCAAATACAAACATAGGTGGAAATTATTTTAATGCTTCATTTTCTCTCAAAAACATTTTGTTCGAATTTAAATTAAGATTTTATGAGTAAAATTTGTGTAGTATAGTTTGCGGATCTTTGCTCTTTTACACACATACTATTCTCAAAGCATACAAGTGTGGATTTTAATAAAATGCAGATTTATAAGTCTAAAACATGGAGTGTATGAACATAAAAAAAGGTTTGCTCGGCTGAGCCATTGTAATAAATTAACTGCCTTCATGTTGCGAAATATAAAATTTCCTACACCACAGTCATCATCAGCTACGTGAATGCATCAGCGATAAGACCTGCACGTTTGCAATCAGGTTTTTTTAGGTTCATGTCCCTGTAAGATTCAATGGAAAATAATTATTCTATATAATGCTATGATATCCTGGGTATGGGTATTTGTATTGTGATGACATGTGATTTATGACTGTAAAAAACGTTTGAAACCTTGTGCCGTATTGCCTATAATATTTGTATTTTTTGATTACATAAATTACCGCTGAAACTTTGTAGGATTCTACATATTTTTTCACTAGCGACCTGGGTTTCAATGTAAATTCGCACATCACTGTTGCATCCGTGTGATAGAATACACGAAGATGCCGAAAGGCGAAACCCCGTTAGCGATAAAACATGATTCCATATGTACAATTTTAACAATTTAAATTTTATATTGAAATTCCACCAAGCATCTTTACTCGATAAATTATAAATTACCGCGTATGATTGGGCGATATGCGTGCTTAAAAACGAGTATGACACGATATTGTTGTAAAGCACACAGACCTGTAAACCTCGCAAAGATAGCGAAAATAGCGAGGCGCTTGTATGAAAATATTTTTAAATACGGCAAAACACAAAATTAAATTGTTCTGTAAGATATCCGACAAGCAAACGAAACAGATCAACAAGTATCCATTGAAAAGGGATATGTTGAAGAATGACATTTTCTCTCTGTATTACTGATATTATTTTGCTTGAAAAGCGATGCTCTGATTAATTCACATTGTAAATATCAATAGTTTGAAGACGTGTCATAAAAGATTGTAAAGCGTACTGTATATTAAAATAAATAAAATGTGTACTCATGAAGGCTCAAAGATGTCAGTAACAAATCTTATAAAAAAGTAATGGAATAATCAACAATTGCATGTTTTGAGTTGGTATTGGAAATTATTAAAGGCTTTATAAATTGCACCTTTCGGGGAAATTAAACATCCGTTTTAATTAATGGTCTCCCCTTGAGTCGCGACCCCCTGTCACCCTAATGGCGCCGTATTTATTTTAATTATCTTTGTTATGTTCGTATTGTGTTCATTATATTTAGTACGGGAGCGCAAAAGTTGTATCTTCTAGAAAAGGGATAAGTATTCCGTC
This sequence comes from Himalopsyche japonica, assembly GCA_028555115.1. NCBI lineage: Eukaryota > Metazoa > Arthropoda > Insecta > Trichoptera > Rhyacophilidae > Himalopsyche > Himalopsyche japonica. The sequence continues at coordinate 2,486,445 of JAHFWJ010000222.1, read as the reverse complement.
CAACTTTCACTACACGGTAGAAACAGGCTTTGTTTAAATTTTGTACATATCGTTTTGTTGTAAATTATACCGTTCAAAATAATACGTCTTTTTGAGTTATTATTTTGGATTCTGTAGACATCTCAATTAGGTTCAGGTAGCAGTGTCTTTTGTCAGCAGTTGCTCAATACATTTCAATATTTTTTTATGATTATGAAATCATGAGTAAAAAGAATTTTATTAAACCATTTTTTAATGTAGTTGTATGTCCTCGTTTTCGTATAATAATTAACAGTAATTTTCATATTAGATAATAATTTTACGGAATATATTTTTGGTCTAATTGATTCGATTTGACTTCGAAAGGTTTGCGACCGGACCAAACTTAGGTCGAACTAACTCGATTCTTTTCGTTATTGACAATGGTACACTCTTATATGTAAAATCACTTGTATTAATTGTCCATTGATAATCTAGTCTATATCAATCAAAATTCAAAAATGCTTGACGGTTAAGTAATAAATAAATAAGAGTGAACTTTCTGTTTTCAAAATTTTTAATAGATTTATTGATTTGACATTTGCGTATTGACATTTAGAAAAGCGACGAAAATAAAGTCATCATAAACGAAATTCAATATTTCATTTATTTCCCGAAAACTTTGTTAAACCTAACCAACAAATCCACCGAAATCAAGAATATTGTCCAACGGCTCGAAGTGTTCTACATTTGGTATTAAAATTCATTCAAAGTTTTACATAAAACTTTTTAAATTTCCTACGAAAGTTACTAATCAAGTTTCAATATAATTGGTACCTAAAAAAGCTTCGCAACTTATTGAATTGTTAATAGCGTTGTACCAAATCTGTCACTTGATTGAATCTGACATAAATTCAAAAGTTTTGGAAATATAATTAGATATCCATGTTGATCGTAATTAAATTAGGTGTAATAGATTAAATTTCAGTAATTAAATTAATGAGACTCCCTAATGTAATGATAGAGTGATGAAAAAAAGACACCATTGCTTTCAAATTAATTGTATTAATTTACGTAATTGCAGTTAATTAATGAGATTAATTAAATAGTTTTTTATGCATAAATTTAATAAGCCTAAAAGAATGAATCGTAAAAGTAGATATTTAGATATTGGTTTTAGTTCCTAAGCTAATGGCTTTAGTAAGTAACTGAACGCGAAACATTAGTGATTGGTACGAAGTAAAGAAAAGAGTGTGGGACGGCGAGCGCTCTGGGTTAGAAAGTGTACTTTAAATATATCAGTTATTTTGCGAAATATTTTTTGGAAACATAAAAAATTGTTAACAGTAATTTTATAAATTAATTTTCGACCGTGAAACGTTTTCAACAAATTTAAACTTTTAACAACGCAGGTTTCTATTATATAAATTGATCGACTATAAAATGAAAGCCAGAAAAATATCTTTCTTAAATTAAATATACATATCGTTCTAGACATTTCGTTTTTTTTTCTTCGGAAACTATCTGTGTCTTGAAGAACGCTCCTTAAAAATATTTCAACTCAATAGATAAAATTATTGAATTCAAATAAGAAATGTTAATTTTACGACCTCGATAATGTGTCAGTTTTAAGTGGTTTATTTTATTCAATTAAATACGATAATTAATTGTGGTCATTATATTGAGAAAATAATACCGTTCATTATAATATATTAGCCCTTCAGTAATTTTAAGATAGAAAACTTTAAGTTGTAATAGTATATAGTCAAAAGTTTATATCCAACAATACTTGTTTCAAATATTTAGTGGAGATACCCACGTGTACGAATTGTTTTTGTAAGAGCTTAAATCATTGTTTTCAATGAAATATCGATTATTTACGAGTATAAAGTCTTCTTTAAAGAGGTTAAGTTATCCAAATTCTTCGCTTATAAAAAATTCAATCTGGATTATAATTCTGCAGTAAGTTGTAGCAGGTAGCAGGTAAGGGGCAACATCATCGATCGACTCCCGTCTGATTTATTTGGGTTTCCATAGATTTATTGTTCGCACACCTGCGTCCCTAAGAACGATCTCCTTTGTCGATTAATCACACCTACAAATTTATCGCAGAAAAATGGCAGCGAGAATTCACTATTGTCGAGAAATGTGGTGGAGCTATATGCTCCGATTTGATTCTGACAAATTGACTTTTTAAGCAAGTGACAATCGGATCTGTATAAAAAAGGGGAATAAAAGACTCTGATTGATATATTGTATTTTTAAATCGTTCTTATTGCTTATCAATTCAATAATTTAGTATCACCCGTGAAGTTATAGTTGGTTCAAGTTAATGATAACGTGCCTAATAAAAGATCTTAATAATTGTCTATGTATTATTCATGTTTCGGAACAAACCAAGGAGCTATTACTACTGACTATTTACAGTATAAATTAAAGTTTTCGCTCTAATCGAGGCACACACATATGTTAAATATTGGCATGACCCGTCAATGGAAATGTAAAATTATATTCACTTACCTGGCTAAAGGTTCAAATATTTGAATGAAATCTTTCATTTATTAATTGTTGTCAAGACTTGAATGACTTTTATAATATCAATTCTCACTACTGGTAATCTATTCCTATCGATTCACTAAATTTAAATAAGTTGATAAATCAATATCTAGCCATTTCCAAACGCATTCTTCTTAGAGTCAATTTCAGGTTTGATATGGAGAGATGTTAAGAATAAATATGAAATTATGCATCGTTTACAAAAAAAAAATCACGTAAAAAACCTTTTGAAAAAGATTCTTTTTATAATGCACCGAAGAAGAGATTCGGTTTGTGATGTGATATTTAACAGTTTTTGCAATATATAAAGAGAAAATTTATAATAAAAAAAATCGTTGCGTGTTTTTTAAGCCGCAAGCCTTTGACGAAGTTACTCTTGCATAAATTTACGCTGATTAATTAGGTTAATAACGGCTTTTGGTTAACTCTTAAAAAATAAACTCGTCGGGAAAATTTGTGCGAAGCTTCTGAATAGCCAGTAGATATAAGGCTATTGTACTTTCAAAGGTGGGTAGCTAAAGCTGCGGTACTTCTGTTTATATAGGTCGAACCATCTCAATTAGTTTGTACCTTTATTTAATTAATGCCGGTTGGATATTTCGTGGAAATCCCCCAAAGCCGTTACCTGCCAAATTTGACAGGAAAGTTTTCGTACAACTTGTGGTTCATAGAAATCAAAATGCTATTAAAATATTCTTTAACGTGTCTTATTCATCAGTTGATCTTTACAATAATTAAAAACTCTATTAAATTCTGTAAAATCGTTTTCACAGGAAAATCTATCGCCGAAAGATGAGGCTAGGAGAATATTAGCCAATTTTATTCTTTGCATCAGATACAATCAGAAGGGACGGAAATAATCTCATACATCTCACTAAAATTTTAACTATGAGATACATGAATGCAATTAAAAATATATATGCCGATATCCTTGTTATGGATAATTTACTTTATATCCGATGCCATTTTGGAGTCTCCTTTTTTTAGTTCAAATAGTTTTTTTAATTTTTTAGTTTTTCAAGTTAAAATAGATTTTTTAGTACTATTTCTTCAATCTTATAAAATTTAGAGTTTGCTTTCACGGCAAACGTTTCGTGAAAGTAAAATTGCATAACATTAATATTTTACAATATTTAAACAAATCATCTTCGTGAGAATTTACAAAAGTGAAAACAATGTGGCAGAAATTATTAAACACTCTCTGATTTATTTTCACCAATGGTGCACTGTTACGGCAACATTTGCTTATAGATTATCAAGATATTTGTTTCGATGACAGATCTAGCTGAAGACATACTATTATACAATTTATCGGTAACTACAATGAAAAAATAAGCGCATTACTTTGTCAATTTTGCTGAATAGGAAATTTGAATACTGTTTCATAATAATCTATTTATTTAAATAATGATATTGATTTACAACATAAATCTCAATTTTTTTTTCAAATCTACATTTTTTCATGCTACAGAAGTGAGTTCTCGGATTATTTGTTGCAGCATTTGATAAAATAAACTGTGTATAAATCTCAGAAAATAAGTGAAGAAATTTCCTTATCTTATGTTATATCATCTCAGATTCTTGCGAGTAGAACAAATTTTATCAGAAAGTTTAGACGAGGCAAGGAGTCACTTAGCTGTTATTAGTTATTAGTTTATTGTAAGTCGTTGTCGAGAATGAGTCGACTATTAGTCGGAAAAGCTTATTACTATGGAGGTTTTCGCGCCTCGAGCTTTTTACTCAAAGTAACTTGACTCTTGCAAGGAACGTAAAGCTGAGCTAGTTGAGCGATGATTTTTTGGAAGAACGCATGATAATATATTCTGATTTAAAAAAATGCATTATATATATCTTGATATTATAGTTCGTGATAGAATTCAATACCGCTCTCAGCTGAAAATTGTTTCGACTAGCTAGTGAGAATTTCAAATCGCAAACTGTAATTTTTCATCGCTTAAAAAGACTCTGAAAAAATGGTCTAGAAAATGCAAATACGAATAACCGCTGAATTTGATAAATACGCTTTTAATCGTTGATGTTGCTCGAATTTCAATATCTATTATCGGTATGCAATTTTTTTCAGTAATCAGTTAACATATGTGACGAAATATAAACATTTTCACTCTGTTATATTATGAATCGTTGTTATATTAGTTTGTTAAAAGCACAGTTATAATATTAATTCTTGTATTAACAAATTGTTTTGTTTAATTAACATTTCGAGGAGTGATTTTTTATATGACAATTGTGTAACTTTTTCTCAATATATTTATTTATTTTAATGAGAAAAATAATTTAGAAATAATTAAAATGCATCGAATATACACCATACAGATAGCATCGCAATTCATAATTGAAGCATACACATGCCCAAAATATAATATATATACCTTCTCATTCGAAGGTTAAATATATTGTATTAAACAAATCAGCAATGTCTTCTCTATTTCTTTTATTGATGAATATTTAAGAAAACTAATATTTTTTTAAATATATTTACAACAACAGCATGATACCGAATTGCCTATAAACTGTAACTTATGTTTAATGTCAGATTGAATCATTGCTATTTTTTTTTAAATATCAAGGGTAGTAAAGAGACAGATATTTAAAATGTGACACCAATATAATATAGCAAGATTTTGTCAGTTTCTGTATTGTGGACTATTTTAATTAGTTCCCTTAATGCAATATCTTAAAAGAGCCATTGCTTGAGTCAATCTGCGAGAGGTAAATTCCCTAACCGGAAGAAATAATAACGGGTAACATCCAAGGCCTTTATGTGAAAGTTTCAAAATTTGCTATCTTGTAATGCTTAAAAGTTTTCGGTAGCTTTCGTAAAATTTGAGAAGCTTCATCTTTTCAAATCTGCTGAAAGAATATTGTGAGCGTTTATAATAATTGTATCTGCCTGAGAAGTGTGTCCGTGATTCTAATAGCTTTTGAAAACGGTACCGCATAATTAAGATTTCTAATAGAGATTGCGATGTTATTTTCTTTTACTGTATCAAAGTTGAAATCATTTATAAACCCATTTATAGAATGTTTTATCAATTGTGGAAATCTGAAGAGTATTTGGTTTTTTGCGCTTTGGGGAATACAATTTTCAAACAATTTAAAACTTATATAAACTAAAAATGACATAAGTCATTTAAAAATGTTGAAATTTCTTCTTAAATATGGTTTTTTGGTCTCGTAATGCTTAACTTCAAGTGTAAAGAAATTTAAAAATAAATGATTCCGTGCTATAAAATTTCGTGATGTTTTTCAAAGAAATGTAACAGTTGTCACACTAAGTAACGCACGAAGTTGAATTACAAAGTTATTGATTTTAATTCTACAAAGTTATCGTAAATTAAAATGAGGGACACTGAGTATTTTATTTTCGTGTGGGGAATAATTTTACTTCAGATGAATTTTTCGTGTGAAGAATTTTCCTCAGGTCGTCATTTCTTAAAGAATCATTTATTTCGAGATACTGTAGAAATAATCCCAGAAGGATTTATTGCCAGAATTTTAGTAAATACATATTATGACATCCACTGACCGTCAATGTATATTACATTCATTTGCTGAATTATTACGTCGTTCATTTCATTACTTCTTATATAAAACAGGAAATAAAGCATTACAAGCTGAGTATTTCCAAGAACGAGGATTTCCGTGGGTATAAAGATGAATAACTTTGGCAGGGTTTCTTGGAACCACCCCGGGGATACAGTATCGACCCTGTATTTAATTGCATACCAGATTGTCATTTTGGGCTATGTCGCAACTAACGACACGAAGATGCTATCAACGTTGAATTAACCCATACTTTGACAAAATAACCGAATGCAAATATGATGGCAGTGCGGATATTGAAAGTTCATTTTAAAAAAGGTATTCGCTTATATTAAATATGATTGAATTCATTTTTATCACACAATTCTATCGAATTAATAAATTTACAATGTTTTCAAATTTGTAGTGAATATTACGTGTGTATTTATCTTTTTGAACATTAATACTTACTTTCATATAATTATGACCATTTAAATAAAATAATATGTTGTTTTTGTTTTTAATATAATATATATCAATTACATATATTTGTTGTGGGTAAATGTTGTCAATAAATTTCATTTAAATCAAATTAAAAATGCTAAAGAAAGTTAATATTATGCAAAGTATAATATTTTTTACAATAGTTAAATTGTTTCTTGATGATTTAAAACAAATGAAGTTATTCGAAGATCAACCAAGACTGATTTATGTGATGACCTATTGAAGGTGATATTTTGTAAATTATTATTGAATATATATAGAACACTCGTAATACGAAAATTAGTAACAAGCAGAAAACATAAACGCCTAAAAGTTATTAGCATTGTGATGTCCATTGTTTGGAACCCCAAACTGACACATAAATTTATTTTTCAATCGATTCATGAATTCATTCTAAAAGCAATAAATGTCTTAATTGCGGCATTGCTGTATATTATCTCGTATTGCCTTTTCGAAAGTAATAAATGACGGATGTTTCAAATATACTCCGGAGAATCACGTTTGTTTGAAGGGTGGTTGACCCAGAAAGTATATTTTTCTTAGAAAAAATCAACAAAATGTCAACATTGTAACGTTCACAAGAGAAATGAATCCGTTTTGGAGTTCTTTGTCTTAAAATATATTGTTTCAAATCCACCAATGGACACGCCAAAAATCACTGACACACTGCAGACCGACCTATAATATATTTTATTACACTTATACCATCCTTATTCGTATCCTGTCCAAATAAAAGCTCCTGAATAACAAACAGATATTTTTTTAATTCGATGAGTAATTCATTTACTGGCGACCATGAATGATGAAGAAAAATAGATTATGCATGATGATTGCAATTTTCAAGACGTAATCCTTTCCAACTATACAATCCTAGAAGTAATCATACAATTATATCATCACGGAGAGAAAAGAGGAAGGCGTGACGTCGAATGAGACTTGTATACATTACCGTGTTCAATTTCCAGACAGCCTTCTCTCGAAGATTGGTTTTCCGGAGAGAGTTGCTATCACTAACCTTCGGCTAATCCTCGGGGTAATCCCCGGCTTAAGTTAAACGGTTATCCTTGCCTCATCTCCGACATCCGGATCGCTCCGTTACGTCTTTGTTGCGAGATTTAGTCACTTGCTTGGTATGGGTGAAAATTGTTTTTAATTATTATACCATACCAGTTTAGATAGTAAAATCGTACATTGACAAATGAATAAGGAAACACCCACTTCATGAATATAAATATGTTTTTTTTACTATTTCCATAATTTTACTCAGTTGTTGACTTAATGTCCCGATCTTTATGTGCTTATGAAATTTATGGAATAATATTGTGATTGATTAATTTCAACAAGTTGCCTTCCCATCAAAAATTGACAGCTTACTCTATTAAGATGATAATTTTATATTTGTTTATACCCCACGCCGAGCAAGTATCACAATGAAAAAAAAATCAAAATCATTTTAAGATGCGTTTTATGAAACCAAACAAGTATCAAAATATATCTTGTTAAAAAACAAAATTCAATTAAAACAGAGTTCCCTACTTCATTTTTAGAAGGCTAAAATGATATTATGATGATGTTAATTGATAAAGATGGACATATTCATAATGTTTTTAATTAAAAAGAATATATTTCAAACAATTTCTAAATTGTTGTGCGAAGTAAAAACTGGTCATTATATAATTTATGATATCTACTAAAGGTGCTTGATGGAATTTCGATGTCAAATATGTCAGTTCTGTGGTATCCGTGTGATAGAATGCCAGTAAATGTTGAAAGGCAAAATACGGGTCGTAGGTGACAAACATGTGGAAATGTTCGTTATACATATATTGTATTTTTTTCGTACTTTTTACTCAGAAATAGATATTACTGAATTGTATATATCTCAATACTGACTTTTTTGAGTTGTGCCGGTTTTTTCGCATGGTGCTATATGAAGTCTTTATGATAAACTATCATTAATTTACGTGATTATTTACTATGGGATCTAGAACACTAATTGAATATAATGTTTAACGCTTATGATAGTGAACAGTTAACAATGGTTTACTTTCAAATATTTCAAAGTCTGTAGAGTATTTTAAATAATAACAACACAATTTTTAGTCCTATTTTTACAATTTAGTACTAAAAAATAATGTGAAAATAGTTCTAAAAATGTGTTATTATTATTAAAAATGTCATGTCTTTCCGTCAAGAAGCTAACTCAATAAAATTTACCTTTGGAATATAATTAAAACCACATAAAGTGTAAAGAAACTACGTATCAAAAAAAATTATGTTCATATTTTCTGTTCACCAACAAGACGAAAAAATATTTTTGTTACTAATTTACCCGTTCTAATTTATAACATGAGTTATAAATAAAATTTGTTCTTAAAAGATTTAAAATTTAAAACAGAAGTATTGAATTGAAAATGAAGGCGAAACTGCCTAGGCGTGCTAATTTATTACAGATAGGAAATAATTATTTTATCAATTAAGGAGCGGATTACGGCTTAATAAAATCCAACCCTCATTCCAATATAATTTAAACGAAAAAGAAATACCCATGCTAATTTTTTTTACTGACTTAATGAAGTAGTCACCCAAGTTTCTGAGTAAGAATCGAGGTTGAAATGCATAACATAACTTTGCAGTGTCCTGCGGAGAGATAACTCATGTTAATTGAATAATTGAATAGCAGAAAACGTGTATTAATATAATATCTACATCATAAAAGTAAATAATAAGTAGTGATTTTTATTTATGGCATAACGGTGTTAGTAAAAAGATTCAATTAAATGACTATAAAAATATAATTGAAAACGATAACTTTTACTCTTCTAAGGAAAACGTTTCAATTACGTATAATGTTTTCTTTAAATCGGACAAATTATGCATTTTTACATTTTTCGTTATTCATGTCTCGGGCTTTGTTTATCGTTACCTTCAGGTATTTTAATACATGTACAGTAAAACCTCGATTATCCGGATTAATTGGGGATGAAGATAGTTCAAATATGGTCGAACCCGGATAATCTAAAGAATTATAAATCAAGTATATTCAGTATTAATCATTTTTATTTCTTTAGAATAATGGATAGCTTTGATACTATTTTTTTTGCGAATACTTTTAAGACATATAAGTTGTCCTGCATTGCACTCTTCTTTACTCTCAAATCACTTCATGGCGACATTTAGATGAAAGCAAATTAGCACTGAATAGTTTTAGAATGGCTAGGACCAACGTTTCTCATCTAACAAATCTCTTTTTCGTCTTCTTGATCTAGTTCATCTGAGGTAGATATTGCTTTAATTATTCCCTCATCATTCAAAATTTGGAATCCATGATCGTGATCCATATTTTACATAAGACTTGTTGGGACAATTGCATAAAAAACAAATGAAACCATACTATTCTACTGTAACGTCTATATTTTCGTAATTCGTATTATAATAAACGATGAATTTTTTATTTTGTTTAATTATTAAATTCATGTGAATTGCAATATTCTTATTCTTCGGATGACACCGCAATTTATTATTTTAGAATTTAACTCAAAGTTATATAGAAATAATTTGTTTTTATATAACATGCATAAATAATTATTGGGTATCCTTGGGTGTAACTATTATTACTAAATCAAAAAAGTTGTACATCTATTTAAGTCATACATTATACGTAATTGACGCGACCCATGAAAATGATCAATTACTTCAGAATTCATCTACTACGAAAGCTTTTTAGAGTATTAATAATCATATCAGATCACATCAGCCGTATAGATTGCTTAATAAGTGTATTCAGATCACATCACATCAGATATCAAATGCCAAAAACAGCGGACACTGGTAAAACACACATAAATGAAATGTAATTATACGATAGAATAACAATTACATCAATATTGATTTTGCCAGAGACTCATAAATTTAATTCGCAAAGCGGTATATATTAATGGTAATACTAAGGTTGAAAAAAGTTTCTAGGTAGATTGTCTCGAGAAAAACTACGGATACATATATTTCTCTCGGTAGTTTCTTTGATGGTTATTTTTTAGTTGCCAGTAGCGTGGCGTTCATGTTAAATGCAAAAACTGCTTTCGTTGACTGTGATTGTAATTTCTAGTTCATATAATGGCAAACACGTATTTCATTTCATTATACTTAATTATTAAGAACTTTATGCCAATCGTAGACATTTTAAAAATAGAATGCCACTTAACCAAATTATTATGGACTAAAATAATTATAACACGGTGAAAAAATAGCAATGTATTTTAGTTCTACAAAATTATTTTTAACAAATATAGTTGATAGCTATTTCGGCTCACGCCATCGTCAGAACTATGCTTAAATTAACATTTGCTTATCTATATATAGCTGTGCAGAAAAGGTACACAACATCTCCTCTCTCCTTTTCCAACCGCCTAGCTTTTTATTTAAACACAATGACACTAAATTTTCAAAATTCTAAATGAAACAATAGGTGTCTATGACAATAAGATTATGTGTGGGACGGAAGTGGTCCTTCAGGGAGCAAATTAGACCACCCCTTTGTGCAATTATATTAAATAATTAAAACCGCGATGTTAAGTACCATTTCCATGGTTTTATATTATCAAGTTTAGGACCAGTTTCGCTCATCGCGAGCATTATCAACTGATCAGGTCCTGGTCATAACAGTAAATTATTGTGGAATTCCGTAGTAATATATTACATCGTGTTTTATTAATTTACGATATCGACTGAGGGTGCTTGATGAAATTTCAATACCAAATTTGAATTGTTGAAACTTTGCATATTTGTGCTTTGCCATTCACGACCCGGGTTTTGTCTTTCAACATCTTTAGGCATTCGCATTAACAATAGAGCTGATACATGGTTTGATTGTTTAAATAACATGATACGTTTTAGTTGTTACACATGCAAAAAAAATATATAAGTTTTTCCCTTGTTACGGAAATAACACGCAACACTAACAAATCGACTACTTATATATTTACTGTAATTAAAAATAAAAACGTTTTATATAACTTAAATTGAAAACACATATAGAGTTTTGCTTCCCTTTCGCATGATTTTCTTTTGCTGTTTTAACCTTGTTTCTTTGAAGTAATTTAAACCTAACATAAACTTTCAAAAGCCCGCGCTGAGTGACCGTGTCTTCAATGTTTATGCGCGCTACTGGGCAATACGTAGCATGTCGAATCGCGTCGCAACTCGCTCCGTGGAATACAAAGTCAATAAATTCGCATTGCGATTCTTCGTAAATTTCCAACTTTTGTTATGCGTCTCGCGTACCAGTCTATCGATGTCGATTGAAACGTCATGTTCGACAAGAGTTTTGCCGCCCCAATTTTCGTAAATGAAAACACAAGATACAAATAAGCCGGCAGCCTTCCCCAAAGACCAAACTACACGAGAAGATTCTTATTTTTGTGTAACTGAGGCAAAGTACGTATAAAAGTACACTATTCGATTTGTTAAAAAACGTAAAGAGTACACTGCGAGATTCCCAAGTTTTTGGGCGTTCGTGATATTTAGTTTGAACCCTCTCTAGGAAAGTTACTTAAATCGATTTTGCATCACGCTATGAATTTATATTCAATGACATGGATGTCCGTGATGTTTAAATTTTCTCCCACCAATTCTATTGAATTCCGTTTGCTGCACACAATATAGCATTGAAAGCATATTTTATTTTATTATATACACGCTGCTATCATTAGATACAATAACGAAACAATACGATTTTGATTTTATTTATTAATTTAATATTTTGACTTAAATCACTCCGTCGGGATAAATCAATTAGTCAGGGTAAAATAAGAAGTCTAATTATTCTTTTGTAAAAGCTATGTTATATTTTTAGCGGGCAGCAGTATACTTGAGTAAGTGAGTCGTCTATTTAAAAAAAAACTGATAAAAGCTTTTCATTGTCCATTAACGGCGGGTCCTAGAGTTTAACGATAATATTTTAAATAGTAACATATATACATTTCAATTGATTTGTATTTTTATTTTATTGTCGAATGATAAATTTAATGCATTTAAATTCATTTAAAAATGATATACAGCATGTAGACAAGAGACAAAAAGCTGATGCAAATTCTAAATTGTGAAGAAAATTTCGCAAAACAGCAGAGGAAGATAAGTCGAAGAGAGGAAAATATTTTAGTTGCATATATAAATATAAAATCACCATCAATATTGTAGTATTAATGGCATAAAATGCATAAAAATGCATATTTTTTGAAACATACTAGGAAATTGATGGATTTAGTTTTTTTCTTTGAAGATATCGATCACCTTTCATTCAAAAGCAGTGATACACGATTTGGAAGCCAACGATCAAATTCTTTTCTACAATGTTTCCCAAAGCTTATTTTTTTATATCGATTGTTTTTTAATCAATCCATAAGTTATTATTTCCAAAGTATATAATATATTTTTGTTTTAGTTCTCCAAAAAAAGCTCTACAAGTATTTATGGAAAAAATCACATTTAGTTAACTATGACATTATTCACAAAACTTTGTGAAATATATAATGTTTTCTTAGGTCGTACATGTTAAGTCGTCAAAATATTGCTTTAGTATTTATATTGAAATTTAGTGTTACTGTAGTACTTTAGCACTAAACTAATTCCTTAATATGGGTTTCTCAAGCATTGCTTGTCAGTTTTATAAAATTTATTCTAGTTAAGTTAGGTGAGATAATCCCTTATAATATGGCCTTAAAATATTTCGTTATTGACGTGTATTTGTGAAATGCTAAATTTTATCGCTGTTTTGTGAGTTTTGAAGGTAAATGTTCACTTCTAGAACCATCTTGTTAAGTACCTTTGGGATTAGGAAATTCAATACATATTTATGAGTTCATGAACAATAAGTTTCACCTGTATACCTTCTGTTAAGATATATATTTCTACTAGTTGATCGGTTATAGATATTTATCTATATAACATGACGTTGAAATAAAAAAATGTCCTTATCAATTAAGATATTTGAAAATTACATATCGGAAGTATAATTTTCTTGTTCTACTTACTAATGCAAAAATAATTTACAATACTTTTGCCTTGCGAAAATCATACGTGATTGCACACATTTTCTTAGTGCTATTCGGATAATCTGAAAATAATCACTGTTTTGAAGAATAGAAAATATACCCGCTAACTCCAGTAATTGTTTACTGTTTTTGACTCACAATAAACAGTACATTGAAGGTCCCGCTAGCCGCAGAGAACATTTCAGTTTTCATTTATAATTTATTTGAAATCAACTTTTAACGGTGTATGTTTATAAAAAAATTAATATTGAGCAGCCTTTGTGTTATAAAATAAATTAATAAAATACTAACGTAATCTTGGTTCACAACATTGAAAAAAAAGCTGGTGAGTTTTTTATTTTCTAGAAAACGATCGATTATTTTTGCCCCCATGATTTCGTGTTCAATATGTTCTACCATATTACGATATGAATAGAAAAAAAATAATTACACAATGCATAAATATAATGCGACGTGGTTTATTTATATGGCATTATTTCGTTGAAATTCCATTTTTAAATTAGTTCTCTATGACTATTAGCAGGAGAAAGAATATTGATGATTTTGAATAATTAATAACATAATATATAACATATATGAAGCTAGAAACTATTTATAATATATTCAACATTTTCTTCAAAACTGGTTCAGAAATTTTATTTTTATATGAGACAAAGATGTTTTGAGTTCAACTATTTTGAGTAAGTTTTTTAAGTCAATATTTTCTCCAACTGTAAATTTAATTGTTTTCAAGAGTTTTTTTCTTACAAGAGTAATTCAAAATCCATTATTTAACAATCATTACTCTGTCGCAAAAAATATTTAAGACAATACTGGAAATTTTATTCTCAATTTCATAAATTAATTAAAAAACAAAAAATACAACGTGGTTCTTAATATTTAAAAGCTTATAATTTTAAAGCGTATAATGAATTGTAAGCCAATTGGGTTCGGTGGGTTTTATTCCGCCACACCTGAATAGGCATTTCCCGACGAAAATTTTACATGACAGTGAAAACTTCTTTTGTGGAAAAATAACCGTCGCTTTGGATTTCACTAATTCATAACGAAGGTGGAATGTTTATTTTTTTAACGACTTCTGTGTTTTAATTATATTTTCCCTTCTTTGGCACAAAATTTATTTTTCATTTTAAATTACTTCAAACATAAATTCAAAACTTTTGTAATTATAAGGTGTAATTAGCGAACTACATCGCTGACTGTAAGCGCAACAAAAACTGAAAACGCACAAAACTTACACGGTTTTATCAAAGCGAAAGATATTTTTGAAAACCTTCATAGTACTTACTCTATGATTATTCTCCCTTGCTGTATACTTTAGGTAAGATAAGTTTAATGAGTCGACAATTTCAAAAGTTCAATTACTATATTACGTCATCTTATATTAGTCTCAACGTAACCCATCCATTTAAAATATGTAGGTATCTCAAAGTTTTAAATTACCCAATCGCATTTTAATATTAGAAAAACCCATTAACTGTATCTGTTTATAAAATTATAACACACTAATTGAATGTCATTATAATCAAATCGAAAGTTATTAAAGATATTTCAGATATATATTGGTTCATGGTTCTGTATTTTTCTTGTGTAACTTCGCTTGTATACTATCAATGTATTGCATTCGCGCGATAGAGTGCCTGAAGATACCGGAAAGTGAAACCTGGGTCGTGAGTGACAAAAGCGTAATAATGTACAGTTTCTACAATTGATATTATTTTCTGTATCAAATATGATGTGTACTGTAAATACAATGATTTGTCATTTTGCATGCAATACCATGTTAGGGACGAAATTAATTTATGCAAGAGAGATAAAGGTTGAAACTATTTGTTAAAAGAGCGATATTACTTGTTTAAATTTAGTGAACATATGATTAAGTGTCTACTTTATGATCATGTTATTATGTGCTGTTTATATCAGTGGTCCGCAACTGTTGTGCCGCGGCACATCGATGTGCTGCCAGACCAGACTTGATGTGCCGCAACGCATTTTTCTGATATAATATTTTTTCGTCGGAATTATATGTCAAACGTACATAAATATTATACACAATATAAAACGTAAATTTATAAGAAATAAAATTATACTCAAATAAAGTAAGCAACGCAGAAAGAATGAGTTTTAACAAATGCGTCGATGTTGCATATTCCGTTTTTTATAAATATTGACTTGTGGTGCGCCGCGAAATTTTGAAAAAAAGCGTTTGTGTGTCGTGGATGACAAAAGGTTGCTGAGCACTGGTTTATATAATACTTTGCTTATTGTTAATTCACGACGGTATCGTCCATAAAATACTCAATAAAATAAAGCGATTTATCGTGGTATTTGAGCAGATCGTCCATCTCTAAAACATACTCTAAAATGTCTCGGCGTTTTATATATATCAACGTTAAGGAAATAATCTAATATTTCAATCCAATAATATAGGTATCATAAATCAATAATTAAATTGAGAGTTTAATTGAGTACAAAGAAGAGAGATACGTATTAGAAGGAAGTTATTACGTGAGAAATTTATGTAAAAGACTTTTGCGCAAGATTGTCAGTAATTTTAATACCTTGCCATCTCAAGGGGAATACTCCATAGGGTAGTAGATGCCTCGTTAATTCGATTCACTTAGCGAGAAAATTTGGCCCGAGTGCCATATTCCGACACTATTACTGCAGCTCATATTGTGTTAAATTTTATCACAGATGAGTGATGTCTGTATGTATGACACTTGAAAAAGAAATAAGTTTAAATTTAATACATCAATGTAAACGTTGAGCAGGGATTCCCAAACTTTTCTTTGATAGAGCACTTCACAAATCCTGCAATTTAAACCGAAGAACTCGGATATTTTGTCATACACGTTGATAAATAAAACAAACAAAACGTATAGCTTTGGGAACAGCAAATGAAAAAGTTAAATACTAGCTTAAATATATCGAGAAAATATTGCCTTATGTTTTGGTTTCTAACGCTTTTATTGCACCATCAGTGTTCAGCTAAACATGTCTGTATTTGACTAATTAAAATTTTTCATAGTTCTCAAAGTTTTATAATTAACAAACAGAGGCTCTCTTTTCAGTATCTCTAATCTTCAACTGACGGATGAGCCGTTAATTAATTTCAGGTTCTTATCGATAATTATTTTCTTATTTTTCACATTTTATACAGAGTATCGATTTTTCACGAAACATAGTTTGAGAACCGCTCGTTCAAGTAGATAAATCATAATTAATATGTATTAGTATTTTTTGTACTATATTTGTTGATTATATCTACTAAGATAGTATTTTTATGGACAGTTCATTTCATTTTGTATTGAATATTAAAAAATTTTCTAGACTATTTTAATACATAAGAACTGTATTTTTTCAATTACTATTAATAAACCCTATTTTAATTTCATATGTTTATCCACTCGTGACCTGGGTTTTGCCTTTTGGCATTCCATTACACGGATTCAGTAGAACTGACGAAAACCGGGTCGTGAAAAAAACATGTGGAATTCGAACAATTATAATTTTATATTGAAATTCCATCAAGCAGCCTCAGTCGATATCGTTAATCAACCCTATTTATTTCCATCAGTAATAAGCAAAGGAGTCGTTTACTTCTGACCATTTCATTAAATATGATTATATACAGCTAGAAACCATATTATTTATTTTGTGTATACGATTCGATATGCAGTAAATTAAATTGATAAGGAATAAGTTCTCATCAAAGAAAATGTGATTGACTTCTGCGTGGCTGATCGAAATCTATAATTCATCAAATTTATGAAATCACCCATTCCCTAGTAAGATACTGCTTTGTCCAAAACAATAGGTGGGAATACGCTCGAGAAAACTTTGCCTTTGTGACCGGAGCCTATAGAAAAGAATGTGTTTTGCCCATAGAACAATATTTTTCCTCTGGTTTCTGCTATACGGAATTTGTTTGATTGATGTACCCATAATACGGGGAAAGAAACGCCCGAAAATTTCTATAAGTAACTAATCGTAAATTACATTATAAAAATACTGAAACATGCTCTAATTGACAAAAAAAAATCATTGGTATTTTTATTGATATTTTCCAGCAAACTTAAAGTATCAGTGAAATAATTAGATAAAAAATAATTTGATTCTATTGTCGATTTCAAAAAAAAAAAAACTGTTACAACAACACAAGATATATTGTAGTTCAACTATCTCGAAATAATTGTTCTAAATTTATTTCACTGCTACTTTCAAGTAACGATATGCCTTATACATACATATAATATAAGACATCTAAAATGAAAGAAAGATGCTGATTGATTCTGGAAAGTCTGTTCCCGATTTGTCATACATCCACAATTTCGAAGTTCTAAAAAGTAGATTGATTGATTGATTCCAGCAAGATCTCATACACTGCCATAATTATATTATTTATAAATTGTATTGCGATACATAAAGATAAATGAATATTTAAGAATATTCAAATTGACGTACTCAACTCTCGTGAGTTATTCGATGGCACCTTCGAAGCAAGTGGCAGAGGGTTCTCAAATTTGTTTAATCCATAATCGATAACTGATTTCAATCAGCAACGCAGGGCCGGTTCGGGAAGGGGGCGATTGCGCAGCCGTAACGCGATTAATATTAATAACTGCGTAAACGTGCGGTCGCTTTATTGCGATTGCCGACAATTTTATTTACATCTGACCCTTTTTGATATCACAATGTTACGAGAATGCGAATTTTATCCCCGCGTTTTATCAACGAATTAAGAGTCATAGATTTTTATCGAGAAATTTGTCTAATGACGATATGCAACCTAAAAATATAATGATGATATGTTTATTTTAATCTTCTTTGACGCAATCAAGATATGGAGATAAATATTTGTTTATTGACGTATTTTGATGTTATTTAACCTTACGGATTTCACGTGGGTCCCGGTACGCAAATCATACTGCGAGAGTATTTATGCGTATACATGTTGAAAATTAAGTACAATAAAATCAACACGTTAGATGTATACTAAAAATAAAGTCATAAAAAAAAATTGCTGATTTCTTAATTATTAATTCTGTCTATTACCCGCAAACAATGAAAGCTATTTCCTTCCCCTTTATAAAATACTGTTTTAGATCAAAACGCTTTGTGTCTTCTTGATATTTCGATATTACATGCCATCCGCAGACCACACGTGCACTCCGTAAGAAGGTATATACGTCCAAACACCACCCCTTCTTCGTGTGTTTTTGCCCTCAAATGTGACGCTCCCTTTCTTAATCCAGACCTGTCCAACAATGTGTTATTTCAAGTGTTTTTTATTTTGTTTTGTGAAGAGTTAAAAGTTTGTGATACCTTTTAAGTGCATTTTTTAAAGCGTAGTTAACGCTATTTAAAGTTTTCTTTTTGTCGGAAACACTGGAAGAATATATTTTCTATGCTTTTTAAGTACTTTTTTTTACAAGCTTTACTTGAACGTATTTTTTATGTGTTCAAAATGTTCTTGTTTATAGAAACGGCCTTTGATCATATATTTTTTAATAAATACAGAGTATTTTCATCAAGCATTAAATATTTAAACCTTAAATATTTAAGCCTTATTGGTGACAGTTATGAATAATTCATGTTTTTCATTTTGTTTCTCGGATTGTTGAGATCGTAGATTTTCATTTTTATCAAAAAATATCCAAATCGTATTTTCGTTTTGACGAACAACACCTGTCTAATAGTGTCTAAATGTTAAATAGATACTCGATAACATTTATGAGTGTCATGTTAACCGTTTGAGCCCATTATACAGAATCAATGATTTATAGTACCTATTTGGATTGTATGAAACATATAGGTTCATTATTCCTGTATCACCGTGTTGGGTCTAAAATATTTATGCCGCCCTTTAACGTTTATTAATATATGAGTTTCTGACAGTGATTTTGTAGATATTTAAAAAAAAGTAAAACGCTATTTAAACAATATGCTACACAAATCTTTCGAATAAATCCAGTATAACAACTCGCTGGACATTCTGACAAGAATTTTTTTAAAGATTTATTTTCTTATTTGGATCACGAGTATAGAGGCATTGAATTTTACGTTGTAAATAAGTTGTTCAATTTCATCAGCGAGTATGGGTTACTTTCTTAGTTACCTGCGGAGTGTTGGAAATTGATGACACGTTAATATAATATATTTGTTTTAATAAATTTCACATTTTCTTTATGACAATTTTTGCCGCCTCTTAAAATCAGCTGCCTTGTGGAAATATCACGTTTGACCACACCCTCTAGATTTGAGACTAGATGAAAATTACAGATTACTTTTATTTTGATGAACATTGAAATTCATATTTCTTAAACACAAAACAAATGAAAAAAAAACAATGAAATTTTCTTTTTGAATTTTTATTACTTCTGACAACTTTCTTATTCAACATTCAATTTACAGTGCAACTATTTTTACTTTTTTGTACAAATTTATAATGTTCTTTTTTAATTATAAATTAGAACGGCGCAACTCGATTTATTCTTTCTAGAGTCTTAAATTATTCCCTTGCTGTATTTCCAGTATTCCGAAAGTTTTCTGTCGCGTTTTTTTTATTGAATTATATAAAACTATGTATGTGATATGCTAGTATTCTTGTTTAATACATCTGGCACTTTCAAAGTACCATACTCTACAACCCTTCCGCCCACTTCATAACCCAAGCAGCCATAGTCCTTCTGCCATATTCCTAACTCCTCAATCCAGAGTTCAAAGTGTTAGCTTGATCAGTGCGGTATGAAATATATATGACTTTATTTTAATATTGAAAAAAAATTCTAATTCATTGATAAACATGCCGAATCATTAAAAATAATCACTAAAAATCAACATTCAAATAATTTTTGAAGCATTTTTTATAAATCTAAAAAAAACATAAAACCTGGTACACTTTTAGGTATATAACGGAATTCGAGTGTTAATTACAATAAATTAATTTTCTTATCAGATTAAATTAAATGAAGCCATTAAATTTGTTTTGCTTCTTAAATTATTATATTGAAAATGTAAGTGACGCGAAGTATCAATTGAGAGTCGATTCTACTACATCCGAGTAATAGAATGTTTCAGGATATCGAAAAGCGAAACTCGGGTCGAATTGTGAATAGTTTATATATAAATAAATATTTCGACAATCACATTCAAGCCAAGAAAAGCTTATAAAAAATCTGTGTAATCGATCGTAATATTTATATGGCTTACGAAAGTAAATATTTAGTGAACGCAGTATGAGTACTAAAATAAAAACTATGTAATACGTGTATTGTTTCTCTTCGTGTTTGCGGCTTTCAAAATAAACAAACTACCATAGATTCCAGTATAGTGGAAAATTTTGGAAAATTATGAAGCTTACAACATTTGTATTTACGAAAACAATTCACCCTATTTGCTCTCCACCACTGCACAAGCCACTGAGGCAGTCCTCAGTCAGCATCAGTGTGCACTCTATCCTAGCTGGGAGACGAATTTTTCTTTTATGCTTACAAACTTGCTATATCATATTATTTAAAGAAAAGAGGGGGTAGAGGGATGACGGACTGCGACAGCGTTTTCCAATATTGGGAACAGACCTTAAACATTTTGCTTACTCTATATCTTAACTCTATAACTTAATATAAATGTAGATGTTTACTGGACAATACCATACTCGTTTTTTTCTATAAAAAACAATTTTTTTTTAATCAAATTTAGTTCTTAATAGAATTATCTTATACTAAGATGGTCATTGATATTTTAATAGTCAATCTTTTCCGTCAATTTTTTTCTGTCCCTATAATTTGTATGATAATCCGTGAACTCTTTTTGATATTATTATAATACTTCAATGTCTTTTTTAAAAATTCTCTTTAGTCATAAATTAAGGTTAATATATATAAATGATTGATTGAATTGGCATTCACTTGGTACAACTCCATTATAACACGGTGAAAAAAATAGCAATGTATTTTAGTTCTACAAAATTATTTTTTTAAGATATAGTTGATAGCTATTTTGGCTCACGCCATCGTCAGAACTATCTAGTACTGATGATGGCGTGAGCCGAAATAGCTATCAACTATATCTTAAAAAAATAAAAAAAACATTTTGTAGAACTAAAATACATTGCTATTTTTTTCACAGTGAAATATAAATAATTTTTCGATTGTGTTTTTTATCACTAGACAATTTATCCAATTAACGTGAATGTTCTTTTTAAAAATATTGATTCAGCAAGTAAATGTATTTCATTTTTTGTTAAATATCCACCTATTTATATAAAATATTTTTCACCAACATATGAAATCTTTTACAATTAAAAATTATGATGTATTTTTCTGAGAAAAAGGCTTAAATGTGTTTACAAAGCTACGTACGTCTGAAGGATTTTGTGTTGGCGTTCTAGTTGGTATTCGACATTGACCAAACACTAGACAAAACTCATTAATAAAGTTAAGCAGTTTGGCTTAAAATTGTTGATGGTAGAAGATAAAGAATGTCTGGTGTTTAAATTACAAATGGATTCTTAATACTTTCGCAATAGGACTTATCTTAAAGTTTTCATTTGTCTAGGCTTATATTATTTTCTACTTTATATTGTTTGTGTAAATACCAAAACACTGCACCATTGTTTGCCTTAATGTAGAAACAACGACTCGCTTGTTGACCTCTATGAATATCTTGCGATTTTTTTTTGTAATTTCTTAATTTTGCGAATTCAAACCAATATAAAAAAACTCTGATTGCGATACAATAAATAGTTACCCTAATAAGGCACATAACAGATAATCGAAAAGATCGACAGCTTAGAAACACGAGACGTATCACATATAAATGGTTCTCTCTTATATTGGGATTAGCTGTAGCCACTTTTTATTCCACTTGAATTGTACATATTAAAAATTAAAGGCCGATTTTCCTTCAAATCGTATTTTACCGATTCCACTTTACGGTCGCGAATCGTGATTTGGTTCACTACTGAGACTCAGTTTTTAAAATATTTTTTGCTTTAAATTCTAATAATGAAGCATTCGATTCTTGGGGATTAAAATACGGACCAGGCTGCGCTCTGTTATTTAACGGCCTCTTGCAGAGACATTGCAACAGATTAAGACACTTCTAAAGATTCTTAATTCTACTTGCCACATCGTCTTCTTCCACCCAGCAGTATCCAGGCGTCATAGACGGCTCTCGGCTACACAGAATTTTTTTATTATTACATTTCTTAAGCTCAGTGGTGTATCGTTAAATGATTGGCTCCGTGCAGCTCCGTAGTAGATTTTCAAACTATATTGTATAAATTGCCAACTTCCAAGCCCACAGGTTCGATATTATATATTTTTAAACAAATGAGCATCATAAGCATTCTATATTCAGTATTATAACAATCCTTTAAAAGTTTAATCTTCTCAGCATTGCACAATTTCTATTTGAAAAAACTGAATAGCACGGCTTGACAATACCAACGCTTTTCAAGTAGAATCGTGAAGGGTTAAATCCTCTGATGGGAGGGTGCGAGTCGATTATACTCCGAGGGTCTTGTAACCCTCTAATTGTCAGTGGCCATGACAATATCCAGCCGTATTATTATTCGCTGCGCAAACAAAAATAATCTGCGAAGCGGTTTTTCATCCACTGACTGACTGCTTTTAGATGAATTGTTTGCGTTCAGATAATGAGATTCACCTACACTTTAGCGTTACCATTAATCCGATATCTGACAGAACTCACTTTCAAATATTACACTTTGCTCGTCACTTTTTATTGCAATATTTCTCACACTACTATGGCCTATGTATGTATGTGTATCTTTTCATATTGGTAGTTCTTTATTTATATTGTGGTTATTTTTGTAAGCAATTTTTATTTAAGTCATTTCAAGTCAATCTTCAAGGAAAATAATTACATGATATACACATAAATATTTTCTGCCCAAGACTATCCCTCACTATACGTGTGTATTGCGTTGCGTATGTTAAAAAGTTATTAAATGTAGTGTATATTATTTTGCTTAGCAACCAAAATTATTATCATTGTAATGACGTGGAATCAAGCTACAATAGCGAAATTTATTATTAGTTGACGAACCCCTCGACTCGAGATATTACAATTACCAAGAAATATTCTGAAGATTGTAATATATATGATATTATATTATATAAAAAAGGTTGAACACACCTTTCAAAGTTGTTCGCGTGTGATAATATTGATATATCATTACTATTGTTCATACATATTTAGACCACTTTCAATGTTTACATTGCATCATCGGAGGTAACTGTACAAATAAACTTGGATCGATGAAAGCTGAAAACTGTACAAGAAAATTGTTTGAGAAAGAAAGGTATGGAACTTTCATTCGCTTAGATTTGCGCTCATTATTTTCGCATCACAGCCTAGACACGTTTATCGCTTGGAACAAAGTCGAAAAAACTAACTTATCAATTTAATTGATACGTGAATGGTAAACGCGTTTCTACTGCCCGTATACAGGGAACACTATAATGAGCAGTAGAAACTTCTCCCTGATTTATCCAAAACCGACTTATTGATTACAACATTGAATAAAGCAATTAGTCTTAAATTAAAACAATATTGTACTTATTTTTATTTGAAATTTTACTGATAAATCTATAAGGAAAACTATATATTTAATCAAAAGAAAATTCTCGAAATCAACATTTTGTTTTGTTTCGATTCTGTGGTGGAAAAATCTTAAAGGTATCGTTGTTGACCTTTTTAATAAACAAAAATTCAAATGATTCAAAATTTATTATATGATAGTTCTGACGATGGCTTGAGCCGAAATAGCTATCAACTTTATCTTATAAAAATTTTCTAGTATTAAATACTTTGCTATTTTTTCACCTTGCCAAAAATATTATCGCTGTAGTTTTACTAATAACAAATTTATTAAAATATGTAACTTGTTGCTATTTGACCTGCTTAACACTATTTAAGTTTGGTACTTGTAGTGAAAAATCACTTTTTAAAAAGTGCCCTTCTATTGTGTAGTTTTCTCCTCAAACTTTTCTCATATATCAATGGATAACTTTATTGAGATAAATAGCAGACCTATTTGAAGTGATATATAGGAAATAGTGTTTCATTCATTGCAATATTTATCCAATAATATATGTAATATAATTTAACGAAAATAATAAGAAATAAGTTTGATAAAAAATTCTGTAAGTCACTCGGTGTCAACTGAAGGTCAATAAAATCGCATAGAACCTTGTCATAGATTGCAAATTTAATAGAATAAAACTAAATTTGTTAAAGGATTTATTTTATCTTGGATCAACTTAATCTGCTGGTGTGACTGTAATCCAAAACAACTGAATACTTTGCTGAAATGACGATAATGCTGAGAATAATATTTATAATTCTCGATAGGAAGAAAGCAGTCAATATGTGAAATATAAAAGTCATTCATTACTCGAGTCGGATCTTGATCCTCAATACAATCAATCAATACCTCCGTATTTACTCGATCCAACCAAAGTCGTGTTGTATCTGAGCTTCTCGCCGGCACCTTTTATCTCCGCAAATACAAAAGCGATAAAAATTGTCTGTCACACGAATAAATAGTTCTGCGAGAATCGACGCTTATAAAAAATATCGTTCGCTGTTATTAACCGCCAGCTGAAGGTGACAGATTCGCTCCCACCGCCGACCGATTTTCTTAGAAAACAACGTACTTGGGAAATAGAGATAAACAACACGCCACGTGTCCAATTGAACAATTTCGACGTTATTTATCGCCCCGTCTTAAGAACATCGTCGCAACTATTGTATTATAGAATACGGACTTAAATATTGTTTTACAATGTTTCCTTACTATACGAGTAGAGATTTATAGGGCAAAGGAGAGTGGATGTATTACTTGATGTTATGTAATTTTTAACATACCTTTATCATCATTAAAGTTAATTCATAGTAACCGTAACGACCCGGGCTTCGCCTTTCGGTATCTTCAGGCCTTCTATCACACGGATGCAACAGAACTGACCGTCCAATATAGGCGTTTTTCGCGCGGTCAAGATTTTTTAAAATGTACTCAAAATTGATCATTGTTGTATCACTACAATTACTACAATTTCGAAACTATAATTTTGAATATTTCTATACGCTGTGGATCGTTTTTACGCAGATTTTTCAAAACGTATTTTCAAATTAAAATGAAATAAAAGTTTTAAATAACAAAAACACATTTTTTTGTAATTATTTCCACAATATATTTTTTGATCTGGACCGGTTTCGCTCATCGCGTGCATTATTAACTGATGGAATACAATTTACAAACAAGTATATTTATACAAAATATTTGAGTCAAAGGCAGCAGGTATACAAGCCATGGTTTTTATCTATCTTTTGATTTTGTATAATGTCCATCTCTTTTGACAAAGTTTCCATTTACACGGGTATGCAAAAAATATTTCCACCGCGTTAATCGGGGGAGGAGTAAGTTTTCTGAAAGCACGCCAGAGCACTCCTGGCTCATGTTCTTATTTGTTTTCATCATAAATTTAAAGACGGAGATATGTGAAAATGCCGTTTAATATTATTCCTGCTAATGTAAAGAATGTTAGCTATGTGAAGAGGTCTAACCCATCGAAATCGTATTACTTTGTTTTGTGAACTGGACGACTTTCGGCTCTCCGTAAACATTGAAGAACGTAGCTAACATACCGTTACGATTCGGAATTTCGGGACTCACAATTGTTCGGTTCAGGGTCTGAATGCGTTAAATTTAACGTTTTAAATTGTATTTTAAAACATCATTGTGTCTCGAGTACTACTTTAATTAAAATGAAAACATGATTTTTCCTTTGAAAATTGGAACGAAGTATTTTTCCATATTTATTTTGTCTCTGAAAATACTGAATTTTTTTATAAAGATTCCATAAAACTCGAATAAAAGTTCGTTAGATGTACATAAAATTTTATTTTCTCTTTTGAAAAAAGTAGAATTATATTTTAAATGTTATTTGCAATCGTTTTTCTTTTAATTTCTCGTTGATATATTCGGTTGTTACGAAATATGAAAAGCAAAGAAACCACAAATTTTGTATTAACGATGTTGGTATGAAAGGAATGTATGCATGTATGTACATATGTATATTTATATAAATATATGTGTGTGTGTGTTTGTGTAAATATGCATATAGCTAAAACTTTTAGTTCTTTCGAAAGTATTGAATTTGAAATGTGTACAAGAATTTCGAAATCCCGGAATTGATATCAAGACGACTTCGGAATTACGGAATTGACTTTTTGGCCGGGTTTCCAAGATCGGTAGCGCAAACTCATACCACATCATTCTTCCTTACGGTCCTATATCGTCTCCAGAATGAAAAGTGTTGTGGTCTGTATAAGAACCTGTTAATTTGTCACTTAACGTGAAAATAAATTCATACGATATGTATACCTACCAGAAAAGCTTTGTATAAATCTTATTTTATGTACAATAAAAACAAAGAGCTTTTTTGATAAAAAAACATTTTGATTAAAAACAAAATCTGCGTCTAGTAAACATAGTTTTACATGAAACACAATGTGATGTTAACAGTCACGAGTAATCATGATCTCAATACTGCAATATACATCTGCTTTATATTTTAATTGAGATATGAACAAATACGTATTTGGGATAATCTAGGTTTAAGTCCGATGTTATTGGGAGGGTTGACCTAGTTTTGTGACACCTTGTTGGGATAACCGACAAAAATGTTTATATGCCGTTTTGTTTCTTTCAATATACCAACCGTCTGAAAATAATATGCGGCCATGGTTGGTTATTCTTGAAAATTGTGGTCGAAATTGCATTCGGATGATTCACAGAAAAATATTTTGTTTTGTGAGTAATATATGTCTGTAGTATTATTTATCTTGTGAAATAGCTCGGTAGGATGTCATTGGTAAGGCTTGTTCTTCACAATAAATAATTTAATATTTTTTTGAAGAAACTCGTGCAAATTTTTACACTGAAATACTTTAGTAAAAATCAACTGAACGACGTTTCCTGCGTACGCTTGATAATTTTTTTTGTTTTATTACTCGAAATTCTAAGCTTTTGCCGCTGGGCGTATCAAAAAGCAAAATTCTAATGAAAACAAAAAAAAAACGTTTGCGTAAATAAATGTTTGTGCGAATCTCATCGCCCCGGGAGACATTTTGTTATTTTTCTCATTTTTTGTTAATCTGACAAAAATCTTGATTGGTCAGAAATTATGTTTTGGTGTAATTTATACGAAAGTATTATATCTTCACATCTAGTATGCATTAAGCATATATTATTAAATTATGACATCTAAAACACTTTCGTGTTATTTTAACGCTTAAGAAATTTGTAAATGTGTAACACGAAAGGCTTTCTAAATATTTCAAAACTATAAAATCATTTTTCGTCATGGTGTATCGATTTTAATCTCATTGTTCGGTTGTAATACCCAATATATATAATTACATTTAGCCTTTTATCTCACGAAGGTCATACGTAGAAAGTTACTAATTGCTTTAGTTTTGTTTCATTATTAGTTACGTTACGTGATTTAAAATCTAGATAGAAAGTCATTAGTTAAGACTGCTTAGAGTTTTTTGTATACTGACACAGTGATGAAAAATAGATGGCACGTGTGCCGAACTTATACATGAAAACTATCGTCCACAGAAATTATTACCTACATGGCAATAACTACGCGAGTTTTCATACCTTTATAATAAGACTTAGAATTAAATCCTATTTAGTGCTCAGTAATATTTAATTAAATTAATTATGAATTTCTTCCAAACATTTTAGTACTTATTTGTGTAGTTTACAAAGTATCATAAGGACTATTTGGAATATTTTATTAGAACTATGAATTGTATTAAATAAATCTAGAAACACCGCGAAATGTTACCATTACCTCCGTCTTTTTAAAGGAATCATATATTATTGTACGTAGTTATTTGCTTTTATTCACCCCCATTATCATCCGTTAATTGTATACGGCAGTATCTTGGAGTGACTGAGGAGCAACTGCCCAAGTCTGGAGCGCGTTCTTACTTACTTTTGAAGAAAATCGTACATAGGAAATGAAAGGTTCGTTATCGTTTCGAAAATATCGGGTTTTCTACGTAATTTTGTTTTGATTGAAGACAAAATTGGTAAACTGGTTTGTTTTGTTGTGACTCCCTGAATAATAATTGAAATGACTGACATTTCAAAATATTGAATAATTTACGCTTCCATATACTATAACTTCAATCACCCCTCAGTCAAGTTGTTAATAAATGCTATTGGGTTTTCGCCTTTCTTGGTTAGACGTATATACGTTTGGATCCCTCAGTGAAAGCTTTCGCAGATTGATTGTTAAATAAATGCATTAATTTATCCACAGTCATGGTAGTCATTGTCACCACTCTCTTTTCTGCGACTAATAATCATTTTCTGATTAGTTAAACTCGATGGCTTTCTTAACATTACTGCTTTCCTCGCCAAAGAAACAGTTTATAAGAACTGTTTTAAAACCAGTGTTTATTATTGCCCTGTAAGTGACAAGAAAATTGAAACTGTCGAGACTGTCAAGTAGATAATAATGTAAATGTTTTTCTTGTAAATTTTACTTTTCTAATACATTTTTTGTTGTTCATACAGATGTGATAATACCAAATTGTTTATTTTAAGCTTATTGGAGTGTCTGGTTTTTCCCTATCATCACTGCGTCAGCGTAGCGTATACAACATCCATATTCTCGTCTACAAAAGGCGTCTCTGATATTTTTGGTCTATGTCAGTTTCGTGTCATCATTATTAGCTACGGATAAAATCAATACAGCCGGAA
The DNA here is from genome assembly GCA_028555115.1 of Himalopsyche japonica. Classification (NCBI taxonomy): domain Eukaryota; kingdom Metazoa; phylum Arthropoda; class Insecta; order Trichoptera; family Rhyacophilidae; genus Himalopsyche; species Himalopsyche japonica. The sequence goes on along the minus strand of JAHFWJ010000222.1, from coordinate 2,457,015 downwards.
TATATTATGAGATGTTTTTAATTTTATTATCCCTAGCATTTTGTACTGACATGCGCACTCTTTATTATTTTAACTTGTCAAAATGATGGCAAGCGACATAATGTAATTCAAGATGGCTCGATTGAGATCTTCTGTAACATAATGAAATGTTTTTGGCCATCAATTTTCTCTGCATGAACGTCTCATGCAATATAATTTTATCGCCTGAATATTTTTAAAAGAAAACAAATTTATTAACAAGACCATGAAGTTTTTACACATTTACGTAAAAAATAATCGTCAACGTGCGATTAGCAGTTTTTCTAAAGATTGTATTTCCAGGCGGCTGATAGTTTTTTTTGTTTCAAACCTAAAATAACACTGTTATGACTTTTTGATTAGGGTGAATTTTAATATACAAGATCAATGATGAAAAGTATTTTTAATTAATGGCGTGCAGTAAATTTTTGTTTTTGAGTATTTTAAATTTATAGTAAACTATGATTTGTTAATCGGTGAAAAAAATAGCAATGTATTTTAGTTCTACAAAATTGTGCTTTAAAATATAATTGATAGGTATTTCGGCTCACGCCATCGTCAGAACTAACAGTAGTTCTGACGATGGCGTGAGTATCACTTTTTATTCGAAGGGAATTTCATTTTAAATAATATAATACAAATTTTTAGAACTATTTTGACAATTTAATATATTTATGATTAGAAACGGTTTCGCTCAGTGTGAATAATACCAAGCTGAAACTGGTCCTGATCACAATGATATTAAAATCTGAAAATAGTAATAAAATAGGTATTTTTATTTTAAAAATAAAAACTACAATTATTGCAATATTTGCTAGCTGAAGCCGAGTGATGTATACATAATCTTAATTATTCATCCTACTTGATGCGATAACGATGCGTTCAAACCATAGACCAATTAGAATTTAGTTAAGAACCATGACTGTTTATGTTTTCATTCAAACCTCAAAGATTTGGATGAGTTGTTAAAAAGAGAGATTGAGTATCACAACTAGAATCAGTTCTCATAAAATAACAGGACGAATAATCCATTTCAAGAGCCTTTATAGTATATAGTTGTTATAAAAGAATTGTATAATAAAATCAATCAATAATTTTATAAATAAATTAAGAGAAACGATTTTGAATCCATCATTTCATATTGTACGTTTTACCTCTATAATAAATAATCCTTAGGGAAATTGCAAATCCTATTACCTCGATAATAATTATGTTTGTATCAAACTTTGATGACACATTCTATGTTTAAATTAAACCGGTAAACAGCTGTTTGAATATTCAAAGTATATATATTGATATTCAAATATATTTAACAATACGCGATCGCGTAATTTTATATTTAATTGGATTGTAATAAATCACAGCCAAATATTTAAGTACGCACAGTTTATGCCAAGCGCTTTAATAAGCCTTCACAATTTAATGTCAAAATAATTTTATAATACATTAAAATATATACGTACTCGACAGATATGTAAAACTCGATTTGCCTGACGGGCTATGTACGTTAATTTGCTTATGGTGGAGGACCGCACGTTTTTAATTTGTAAAAAAATGCCAAAAACTGACGTTGCTTCAAATCAAAAATATTGCAAACGTATTCCAAAATAATTGAATACCATTTATTTCAACTTTTTAGGGTGCAGTTTTGTATTCATAAGAAATAATGTACTATGTTCAATTACTTTCTGGGATTTGCTATTATGGAAAATAATTGCTCTTTAGAACACGTATTTCTAAACATAATCGACAAATGTATTACGAAAGAATATACTCTATATGTAAATCGAAATGATCCTTAATAATATTTATTCTGTTTGTGGTAAAATTACTTATGTTGGTTGTTTTACATTTGAAAAAAAGGGCATGCCGTCTACTAAATAATTGTGGGAGGGCCGCGTGTTTGACATTCCTTCCGAAAGCTTAAACGTATTTCTAAGCTCAAGTCGTAATTTACTCAAACGAAATTTCATAAATAAAACTCATAGCTATTTACAACCGTTAGACTTAAACAAAATGCTTTAAAGTAATTGATTTTCTAAGCCATAAATTATTTTTTCAAAAGAAATCTGGTCTGATACTATCAGCGAGTTTTTTTAAAATTTTTTTATTATTATTATTATTTAGATTTATTGTAATTGTAGTTATTGCAGCTTTTATTCAAAATTCTAAAGTCTAAGTGATTTAACAATTCTGATTTTTTTAGACATTTTCCCGACTAATATGTTTTGTTTATTTCGATTAAGCTTATAATCGAGCAAATTGTCATTAACAGTGGATTATCAATGTGTCTTTTTTATAAAATCTTGTGACAAATAAAAACGATTAAAAATTTACACTGAATCTCCACTTACCACTATCTGTGGATATTTTTATTTATGCTTCAGATGACAATGAAAAAATCCATTAATTTTTTATCATTTATATTACATAAATTATAAAATATGATTCCGTACGATAATTAGGTACGATAAAAATTATTACAACCCTAATTATTCTGCAATAAACTTTATAATAAAAGTATTTCATAGTACTGTTTCGCAGATCGGCCAAGATGTAATAAATCAATGTTGCTATCATTTCCTTTAAAGTTTAATTATTTTATATATATAGTTAACAAAGAACGGCAGCATACTTTCCATTATAAAAAATATTGATTTGTATCGAAGCCTATGTGTGCATTTATGTTTGATTTATTTTTTATTGTAGATTTATTCCGCGATAAAAATATCTGGATCATGAAAGATAAACACAAAAGTAGGCAGACTGCAGAAACGCTGGATTGGAGCAAATATGAGAGAGGTTCAATCCAATGTCCTTTTAGTGTTTTTTACAAAAGCCGTAAAAACACTGAGTTTTAAGCTTTGAATGTTCTATATAAACATGCAAAGTTTTCTACAAAACATTGATGATTTAGGTAGTTAAAAATAATAAAAAAAACAAAATTATTTAGTATTACTCTTTCTTTCTTAGAAATATGGCTACGCACAGCTAAACAGGAATAAATAAAGGCGTATTAAGGGCAGTTACATAAATTCATATTATAAAAGTAGAGTGCGTGTTAAAAGTCCTTTGTAACTTGTTCAATGATTATGGTACTTTAACCCATAACAACATTACAGTTTTATTAATGCGTAATGTTACTAAATAAACCGTAACAAGTTAACGTAACGGCCGTTAAGTATAAAATAGCGCCAAAAAAGAAAACAGCTTCGCGAAAATACGAATCCGACGGTATGAATTATTGCAGATTATCCTTGAAGATTCTGCCATGGAAACCACGAGTTATTGTGGATTTAAGTCGAAATTTATTGCACGAAATGTGCTTCATTTTATGATACATTAAGGGATGTATCATCATCTGTGATATGGGATCAATTTATAAATGCTTCTCTCGATATGTTTTATTTTTCTGGCAATAATAAAGTGGCTCCAAGCTTTTACAAATGTATGAATATATATATAGTATTGTTGCCCTGGAAACGGTCCGTGATATGTATGCGTGTAACAAGTAGTAGCAGAGATACTTCTAAGAAAAGAATAATGAGATTCGGAAAGTAGTAGTAGATAATCGCTTTGTCTACGTCTTTTTTATCAAGATCGGTTAGTGTGCGAGTGAAGAAAGATGAAAGCATCAAAAATACATAAATAGATGTGTAAGCGAGAAAGAGAAGTCAATATTTGATACTTGTCAGAAAAACAAATACAATATATGATTTATTGTAAAATTTATTAAAAAAAAAATTACACTGATATGTGCTACTACTAATTTATCGGCGTTGATTCGACGTGTCTGTTATTTCCTTATGAATTCATATTAGTTGGAGTTATTTTGGCATATTCAATATATTTTACAATTTTGGAGACTTGACGTTCTATTTCCGCACACGAGTACTATGAATGCGTAAATTTATATTTTTACAGATTCGATATTTAATCATGAAAAGGTATCAACAAAACCTCAATAATTTTGACCACTGGAACTGTTCTATGGAACCGGCATACGTTTTCTGCCAGGTCTTTAATCGAGTTGTCTACGCTCCTGGAGTTTCGTACTATTTCATGCAAATTTTCAATAAATCAAATAGATTTATGGAATATTCGGCTACACCCACCCGATCCTTTAAAGTAAATGAAACCAATGAATTAAGTATATGTTCCATAATTTTATTCGTTTCTCGCATAAAAGAAGCAGTTGTCCAAATTAGTTCTCGTTAAATACTTTTTTCCATTTGTAGGTGCAATGTTATGGACATAGCTTAAAATTAATATATGTTATCGTATAATGTATGTGATATGTCGAGTTTGACGTGCAGTGGTGAACGTCGTTGACCTCAGTCACGGATCTCATGGGCTTGAGTCCTAGTACGTACAGCTTTTTAAAAACCATTTATGAATTTCCGTTCGAAGACATGTGTAGATGATATCTAAAAAATACCTCACACCCATACGATCCTACAAACAGGGCGTGCCCTTTCCTTTCTATCCATACTCTCTTGGGAAAAAGAGATGTTGAGCAACTGAGTAACCAGTATTACTGGTAAAAAAAACTTCTGTTTAGATACCTCCATTGGGAGTGAACATGGAAAAAAAATATAAATATATGTAGTTTTCAGTTCAACTTACTGAGTAGAAGTAACAATATATGATCGTTTCTGAATAAATAAAATCGATCAAGGCAAATGCAACTGAATTAATTCAAAGAGGACACGTGCTTCATCATTCTTTAAAGATGTCACCGTCAATATTGTAGTTACACTTTGTTCATGCGATGTCTACATAATAGATTATTTTCTCAGATCGTTTTGTTTTTCGTAACGGCACGTGTATATTTGATGGACATTTTTAGACAGCAACTCATGCAAAAAGAAATCCAAATAGATATCTTTTGACATTCAAATTTTCCACGACAAGCCGCCAACGAGAATTAAATAGATATATCGAATCAAGCACAAGTGACATATTTTTGCATATTCAATATCTGAGTGTTCTAGACTCATAGATATTGAAAATGGGCGCGAATTTTTTCGCTTGATTTGTATCACCGCGTTACGATTATTTGCTATCGACAACTTCTGCCAGTTATTAACAAAGTCGTATAACAGTACGTTAGGTGTTTGTTTTCTCGTTCTGCATTCTTTTTTAATTTCAGTTTAAGATTAGAAATATTAATGATATAATGGTAAATTTTTATTGTATTCTCCGCAAGACATTTTTTTACACTTATCACTAACAGAAAACTGTTTAAATTTGGAACGCAAAACGATTCACAATGTTTTTAAGTTTTCCGTAGAGAAAACTGCAGAATTTCACTAAAAACATCAGGTCTTCGGGACTTGTTCGTTTGATAACGATGCTTGACTACGTGTTAATTATATTATATTAAAAGCAAAATCTGTGCGTTTCTGTGACATTTTACTATCTTAAAACTTAAAACTATAAATTGGTATTCCCAACTACACCAGAAAAGCTTTGCACTGACAATACTGCTGGAGTGATTTTGTATCAATATCGTAAATTTGTTTAACATGTACTAGTGTCGTCTTATAATATACTTATACATATTTGTACCACCAGCGCCGTCATTCGATTCCTTTTTCAAATCCCCGCATACGGTTGATAGAAGCAAATTGAAACGTAAAACAAAATTGAATCGAAAATATGCATCATTTCATTCTGCTGGTATTCAATTCCAAAACAATTTATATTCAAATAAATAATACTGAACTATCAAAATGTAATTATTTTATGATATCGACTGAAGGTGCTTGATGGGATTTCAATATCAAATTTGAATTGTTACAACTTTAATTTGTATTTTGTGACTAACGACCCGTCAGTTCTGTTGCATCCGTGCGATAGAATGCCTGAAGATGTCGAAAGGCGAAACCCGGGTCGTCAGTGACAAAACATGTGGAATCTTACCACGTTGTAACAATTCAAATTTATTCATTTCTTATTTGAAAATACTTTGAATCGTGAATTGTTTAAATACGAATGGAAAATGTTTTTATTGGTGGTAATAATAACAAAATGCAATTTATCAGACGAGACTTTATTTTTATTTTCCTGGCAACACAATCTCGCTCTGACACGTAACATAGACAAAAGTGTTCCCCAGCTGTTCCATTTTTAAAGCTTTCTATTTTTTCCTGCCATAATTGCTGCACGATGATTTTCCTCGCTTCTTCCACTTGCCACTTTTTTAAGAAAGTCAGGGATAAAAAAATCTTTAGGGGCCAAAAATTTTTAGGGGCTTTGCTTTAAACGCAATTCATATTCAAACATGGTGATTAATTAACTAAGCATTAAGTAATTTCTCTGTTGTCAACTTATCACAATACTTGAAGGAGTGACTGTTGTTATTTTGTTGTGTCCCATTTTAAAGTAGGTTAGTGTCTATAGAATACGGTGTATATATTGTATTATAATAGACAACACTGCTATAACATGGGCAATTTGTAGCGTGTTGTATCGAAGGTGCATTTAGTGGAATCATTAGGAAAATTATTCATATTTTATTTGACAAAATCATGATTCAAATAAAATTATGCATGATTCTTTAATGGTTTGCTTGAAGCTGTCACTAAAAAATATTTTTCGACCACCATTAGTATGGCTTTGTAATCAGAACAAATGTTATGAAAAACAACGTGCTATATTGTTATGCAAGCTAAGTACTTCACGGTAACCGTTTTATGTAAATATCAAGCTATAAAAAGACTGAAATAATTGCCCAGAACACCATATTGAAGGGTTAACCGCATTAGAGTTATATGTTAAAATCCTTGCTCTGCTGTCTTAAATACGGAATACTGATAAAAGCTTTCTCTTTTTTATAAATATTATAAAATACGTTTTTTATCCTAAAATTGAATCTTTTTAATACGTAAAATTTATTTTATTTTAAATTTCAATTATACCAGTGTATAAATTAAATATTCTAAATGTTTATCATCATACCTTTCCAATCTTTATTATTGAAGTCGAATGCAGTTTGGAGAAGTCCTACACTTTTGTCGCATTTTCTAGTAGCTTACAAATTAATTATTGCTTCCTTCTTGTCGATATTTTACTCCATCATTATAATGCACATAACGAAGACGTACTCTTGGTATAGAAGTGGAGTGTTTCCTTTTTAAGGGATGTTTCGCGGAGTCAACTTATTTTATTTTCAATATACTCGTGCGAAAGGGGAAAAATGGTTGATGCTATTGATTATGCTATTCTTCTTATAGAAAAGCGGATCGAAAATTTCATTATTCTTTTTTTATACATTACGTTTTTGTAGCGATCTGATTTTGAGTACATATATAATAACGGAATAGAAATATAATATTTCAAAAAGCGAAATCAGTAAGAATGAGTATCCACGAAAAAAACATTTTTATCATAAAAACATATTATTTTAAAGTTTCAAAATTACGTATCAGTAATCTGGTCACATCGGAAGATATAATAATGTGACAAATTGTGGATATTACCATATATAACATTGTCTTCAAAATGTATTAAATTTTTGGTCTTTATGTGACGCACAAACAACAAAAGCAAGCTTGTGTAGACAGGTAGAGAAAACGTGCGTATTTAATAATTCTTGCCTATTGCTTTGCAGACATAACATTTTACTATAATATTATAAGATGTAACCCATTTAATCCTCATATTGTCGGTATTGCAATGTGATACGCCGTATTGGATATCCCCGATACTATATTTTTAATTATCTAGGACTTCTACTGCTGCGTCTATACTAATGTGCTGGGTACATTTTTTGCTAAATTATGGCGTCCATCGATGATTTATTTCAGCAGAACTTTTTACTTGTAACGAAAAAACGATTGCTGAGAAAGCTCTTCCCTTTACTTCACAAAATCTAATACTCGCAATTAGCGAAGCCTGCTCTGATGTTATAGCATTAAACATTGTTTTTTTTTAACAATAAAAACTATTTTTAGCATTTTTACAATGTCCCCACTTCATTGGAATCACTTTATTTTTTGTGAGCTTTGTTTTATATTATATGATTCATTTACAATTATTCATGAATACTACAAGCTTACTCGCTTAGTTTGCGTGTTTATTTCCACGTAAAAGTATTAAATGACATTAGGCTTACACCCAGACCCCGCAATTATTATCAACGTAACGAAAATTAACCGCAGAATTTTGCCCACGTCTCGTTTTCTGTACAATTTACTACACACGTGGGTTGAACTCGGTAATGAGAACACAATCTTTAAGTATTTAATTACTTCCCACATCCAATTTCGTATTCCCGCGCAGAATTATGTTTTCCGAGAGAGTTTCCCGCGGTCTGGGCTTTTCTCGGTATTGAGCCTTTTCAGTTTCCATAGTGAAAGTTGTGTAGACTTGTATATGTGCTTACCTGTGATCAGTATTATTTTCTGCGTCTCCGCACGTGTATTGTTATTTATCGGTTTATGTTTTGTTTTGAAATTTATTGTAAGACTTTATTATTAACGAAAATATTATTATTAAACAGTCGAACGGTTATACAAAATTAAAATTTAAACATTTTTTTATTCTACTCATTATGTTCTATAATATTATTTTATTATATAAGTGAGACGCATTTCGGCTCTTTATGTTCATTTTTCTTGTTACTTTTTTTATAAATATTTGCGTCGATAATGTATATAAATATTAAAATATAAATGGTCGTATAAAACGTAATATTTTTTTTCTTTATGGCGCAAATCGAAGCTAAGCACAAACAATAATGTCGAGTAAAAATATCCGTAACGATACAATCTTGCAGTTTCACGGTATCAATACTTTAATGAGATGTAAAATTTCAAGTGTTTGCATAGTTTTACAAATCAGACATTTTTCAGACTGATATTTCACATTATCCAACATTAATCCAATAATTTCCCTTATAGATAATATTCACACCTAGTGTACTTCGCTATTTTTTTCTCGTTTTGCACAATGAAGAATTTTCTCAATGATACATTTATACATATAACAACATAATTATGTCAACAATAAATAATTGCAATCGTCAATTAATACCATACTTAATTTAGTTTTACAAAATGGCAAATTCACTGTCGCAATTTTGTAAAACTAAATAATTTATTACGGAAAAATTGTGTATTGAATGGCCAGGGGTAGGCAAGGTTTTTTTTTAAAGACAAAACTAAATATTTATATATAATTTATGATATCGACTGAAAGGTACTTGATGAAATTTGAATATCAAAATTGAGTTGTTGAAACATTATCAAAAGTCGAAACCCGAGTCGTTAGTGACAAAGCATGTGGAATCGTACAAAGTGTTAACATTCCAATATAAATGAATACAATGGTCGATTTAATCTCTCACAGATGTATCGCGGATGAGCATTTGTGTACTAATTCTCCTCATTCCTCTATAAAAAAGCGTCATAACAATTTGATGTCATACAAATATAAATAAAAGGCAGGTCTTTTCATTAAGAATTGCTGAAACCCTTGCCGTAGAAGATAATATGTAGAGAAGTTTATTATAAATAAAGAAAACATTTTCTTTTTGACAGCCTCGCATAAATTTAGAATTCGGGCTTGCAAAAGTTCACCTGACCCCTGTTTTCATGAATTATGCTTTAAGTACAGTTTGATAAAAGGTTATAATAGTTCATGTAACCTTACATATATGTGCTTTAAAGCTAGGTCGCCCGCAGCAAGTGCGATGTGGGATATCACCTTTAACGAAACCATTTTCCTAACATAGAAAAAGTTATAGCAAACTGTCATAAAACTCGATATCGTATGTTATAAAAATACTTTAGCTTAAGAAATTGCTTTAAGAAAAGGTTAGGTATTAAATAATTCAATTGGCTAATTTTAATTTTGGAATTTTTCTTTCAATTCGAAATTAGTGTTTCGAGGTAGAAAAAAAACTCACCGGCTCTTAAATTTATGACGTTTATATTTCAGGGGAGTTGTGTTGTAATAATTGGTTACGATCTTTGTCTGGAAAGCTAATGAATAAAATTTTCACTCCCTAGCCGTAGTCCCTGTTTGTGCCAGTTTCAGTTTTCAGTACTTCAGATTAGTTCGACGATTGGCCGCGCCGCGGGCGGACGTCGCTTCGACATGATTTTCCGGCCGTATTTTGACTTTGAAATATATATCTCCTTCAACGTCTTCATAATTTAAAAATAAACATATAAAGTGCGCTTGTTGTATACTAATATTTAAAAGTGATATTTAGTCTTATTTGATTTAGTGTGTTAAAAAATATTAAATACATTTAATTATTTTGCCTTAATTTTTCATTAACCCTGTAATCTTCAAGTTTTAGTAATTTACCACTGATTTTATTAAATATAAAAATCAGCTTAATTGAAGAAATTGAAATTTAAGACTACGCGTGTAGTGAATTTTTTAATTAATATTCAAGTGTGAACGGTAAAAAATAAGCTACAGAATAAGAAACTGAAAAAAGAACTAGTGCTTAAAAAAATAATTGTATTTGTGTGTGCTGTGTTATGTTTGGTTTTTCCGAAAATTTATCTAGTTTTTTATCGCAAAACTTTTGGCGAATTTCTCATTTGCGAGTTGAAATTTGAATAATGTTAAAAAATATTTGCGTTGAAGTCGCGAACAAACTTCGAAAACATGTCTTTTCAAACATTTAAACATGGGATTGGACGACGAAGGTATTGAAACAAATTGAATTATGTTCCAAATTTAAAAGTAAGCAATGTAGATTTATGTGTCAATGTGTCAGAAAAATAAAACTCGAATGAATCGGGGGGAAGGGGGAAATATTCAATTTTCTTTATGAATTTTCAGCATTTTTTTTATGTCGTACTCACTCAACCTTTTTTGGGAAATAAGGAATTACATCTGCGAAGAATGTGTCAAATAACGATGAATAATATATAACCGGAAGGTGGTTTTTATGTTTCATATTAGAATTTTACGTTCTGTCTCATGAAAACTAAAGCTTTTATGATGCGCATTTTTCACTTCAAATATAGAGTGTCAACAAGTTTGAAGTGAAAAAATACAGGTGCTGAAATAACATAAAACTATGTTAAACGGAACTCAATACGATCGATACAATTTTTACTTTTTTATAATTATAGCATTGAAAGCTTTCAGGAAACATAAGATGTCACCTATTTATTAAAAAAGCATTATCGTATGGTCTTGGAAAAATTGCGATTGTATTTTACCATAAGTCAAATACAACTGTAAACAGTCGTCAAAATAAAAATGCACATAGCCTCAAGTGTGATGAATGAATATTTTAATTAGATTTACTAATGATAGAGAATTTTATGTCATCAATTTGAAAAACAAAACGTTTAGTTTTATAGCGATCAAAATACTTTGATAATGCTCACAGTGTGAAAAACCGGTCACCATAGAAATATGAGTACGAAATACGTTTGGCTAATTCATATGAACTAATTTAATGATTTTCGTTTATGGACCCAAAATATTTTATGAATATAATTCTCATTGTAAAGGCATCACTATCCACTAAATATTTCTTGATTTCATAAATTGCCATCGAATATATTTAAAGCTGTCAACTGTCACTTATTGATGGAAATGTACAAATAATGATGACAACCGGTCTCAGAATCATCGATAACGATAACGATGATCGTAATCAGTATTGATTATCTATATATGTAAAAATCAATGCATGTGTGCCTGTTTGTCGGTTGTGCATTACTACACCATTCATCTGATCGTTATGAAACAAATTTCTTGAGTCCACTCCCGCAAAGGTTTTGGCATACCACCCCTCATCCCCTAAAATAATATGAAACTTAACGAATTTCTTAAGTGCACTCCTGTGGAGGTTTCTGGCATACCAACCCCCCAAAAAATTGACGTATAATCTTATCTATATTATATCAACACCTATTATAAATTGTTTGTTAACATTACGAGTTTCTTTGAATTTCCTTACTCTGAGATCGCAGCAACGCGCGACGGGTCAGCTAGTAATATAAAACTGTGGGATTTGTAATGAAAATTGTGTTTTATTTACTCGTATATATGGTTTTTTTATCGGTTAATATTCTCATTTTTTATGTCTGATTAATTCTGCCCATTCATTATACATATAAGAATATTTTTTTATGTTTTCATTGTCAAATCGTCAAGCAGCAACGAATATAGCCAACATAAATAAAATAATTGAAATAACCACCAGCACATAAAATTATGTAAAGGAAACACAACAAACGTTCCGCATTTACTGCCGGGGTTCTTTAAGGGTTAAGCTATTGATAAACATGAGTCTAAGACTGATGTACTAGTAACCTGAAAAATAAAAAAAAAAACGCGACGGTACAACTCCATAACTCGCATACTTCAATAGTTAAAACATTTTTTTGTATATTTTATTAATATAACTTTCTTTCTTTGAGACAATACCCCCTATTGTCTCAAGTCTATCTATCAAGCTTTGAAGCTCTTTAGCTTTTTGTGTCTTACAACATAGTATCAATAATTGATGAGATATTTTGTTAATGCCATCCAACCGTATTTATTTATTTTTCTCATTCAAAAACAAATAGCGTAAGCTTTTGAGCTTTATACACACACACACACAGATATATATATATATATTCTTATATATAAATAAATGTAGTATGTTTATATTACTTTTACTTATATATATGAATAAACACGAAAGCTACAAAGATTATAATCATGTCACCGGTAAGTCACGGCTTTGTAGTTTTTCAAATGGACCGACCGAAATTTTCCCGCTTTTTTATGCATTATTTACAATCAAAACTAATCATCGCTAATTCCAGTTTTCACACATATTTCATGTTATGATATTATTACATGATATTATAACTAACAGATAATCAACCTAAAAATAACAGTTTATTAAATTTATTAAAAACGTTTATTATAAATAACATATCTTTCACCCTGGATTGCTTTCATAGTCATACATAATATATTATCAATGCAATTGAGTAAACCTGGTTGCCATTATAATGAATTAATATTTTGTCAATAGACAATTTAAATAATTGAGCTCAATTTATTCGTTGTATTAAAAACAATTCTTACTTTGACATTATTTTAAGTTACTTATGGGCAACATTATATTATATCGTAAAATAATTAATTCTCACTTCAAAATTTACCATTTAATTTAATAAGACAGTAACAGCTTTTCTAGAGAATATTTTTTGCGTTTACAAACGAAGATTATTTAAATTTAATGAATCAAATTTCCATATTTTTCCACCACATTATTGGTTCGCGCAGCCTATTATAATAATATGAAGTAAAATAATGCACCCGATTTTTTAATAATTACAGTTTTATTATGGTTCAAATTCCAAGTCATTTTTAGATCAAATTTGTGATGTTTTTCTAAATAATTTGATTTTTGAGTTTTTACATCTATTTCAATATGCATAGACAAGTCTTTTAATTCCCTCAATTAAAATTACAGTAGCATGATAGCATACAGATTGTCCCGGTAAACATAACCACCCTTGAAATTATATTTTTCATCGCAGTTCAAAAATATTTTTTTAAACTTATATTCATTAAACACAGAAAAACTATTTTACCATAGTGATTAATTAATTTTTACATATCGGGAAAAATATTTATCATTAGAAATTTCCGACTTTTTTAAAAACTTTTCTACCTATCCTTCAATTACTTTAATTCAAGCTGAAATGTACAAAGCGAAAAAATTATGCCGGTGAAATTTAAAATTTGGAACTATTTCAGAACAATATAAATCGTGGAATATTGTACCAAAATGTTAATTCACATTTTTTGACAGTGCCATAATGCGACATTTTTTATGTCTTTGTATTATTTGTTTAAAATTGTATAAACTTATATTTTTGACGAATATAGGTTGCTAAGTCTGGTATTAGTAGTATTATATACCATTGAACAGTTACATATGTATATTTAAATAATTATTATTTTGATTTTCACAGCCAGTAATTCGTCAATTTTTCGACAGTGCCGGTGAATTGTATATATCTCAGTTGCTTCACTTCACAAAATTGACGTGACGTAAATGCTTTATACCATGAAATATTAATTTTATTATAGCCCGCAAAATTTGCGTAAATATTCTAAAATTTTGAAAATTTTACTCTATTTGTTCGAAATTCGCAGTGAAATAAAAGATCGCTTTTTGTATGTCAAAAATACGAACCACATAGAATTGTACCCGCTAAATTGTCCCTCATTTGTTTTGACATTTATATACTCGTTTTACGTGTATTGAACATTTTCTTTCTTTCATTCTATACAGAATGGAAAGTTCAATATATGAAGTCACGTTGAATTGTTTCCGTGTTTAAGATAGAGTTTAACGTCTTTAAAGGTTGTCGTACAGCTAGGTAAAGAGTGTTTTGATATAACTGCTAATATTACTTACATTCGTTGAACTTCGTGGTGCTGTCAAAGTTAACATTTGAATTATTGTTATGTAGTTTTACAATAAAGGTTTTCTTAATTCTGGGTAATGAAAAATTGACAATAATATGTCAAAGAGGATGATTTGGTTAATTAACCCTTTCCACTCGTATGTCCCCTCTGGGGAACCAAAACTTTAAGCTTGAATATTTTCTGTTTACCACATTTTATTGATTTTCATTGCTGTTTATCATATTATATATATCGTGCAGATAATATTTTCTCTATCATATGATTAAAATTCATATGAAAATGTTTAATTTGAATAGATATTTTAAAGCAAAAGTCGAGGTTCGATTTTCGTTTCGAATTGGATTGTACCTTATAATTATTATTATTAAAATGTTTCAAGTTTATGTATTTCAAATGTCTGTTTTGACTTTAAAAATATAAGTTTTATAAATAATCGTTATGAAAATAAACGATATATGTGATATTCTTTATCTACAATGTTTTTAAAGCCTTTAAAAATATTATATTTAAAATTCATATACTCGGATTAAAACTTTCGTAAAATAGAAATTAAAAACTTTTTACGATTGTATTTCTATAAAAATACTAAAAAACAGTCTTATGCACGCAGTGTAAATTTTTTGTTGAACAAAAATCCGTTGAAAATACGATTTATCTTCATTTTAAGTTTTGATTATGAATCCTGGAAAATGCGTGAAATTAATTACGAGTTGAGGCTACCCTCACCCAAAAAAAAATTACGAGTGCAAAGGGTTAATACTTAATATTAAGGTTCCCAATATCAAAATCAAATCAACGAAACCAGTCACGTTTTTTTAGTATTCTGGAGCTTTCTAACACTTTTTCAATTTCTGCAATTTTTCCAGCCATTTTTGCTCCTAATGTTTAGTATATAAACTCTTCCCAATATTGAATTTTGAATATATGAAACTGGCCATACAGGGGATTTGAACCCACGGAAGACAAATACCCAAGATCGTTGACCACTCGACTGGTAAAACATAACAATAATCAATAATATCAACAGTTAACGACATTATCCCTGCGGTTACATCCTATCCGGTTTTATCTCGTACGGTTTTGTCCCTTCAACATGCATTATAATATACAGTGTCAACCTTTCTCGCCCATTTATCACATATACGCTAACAATTTTTCGTGTGTGCTTAAAAGTAATCAGCATAGTTGTGCATCACATATATATGTACATGTATGGTGAAACTTTGCTGTTAATATATAAATAAATTATAAGGTAATAACAACTACATAATAATTTATTGTTTATTGATTTCAAGTTGAGCAATCAACTCATGTAAATAATTATTCTTACTGTCAATTAAAAAGTCATACTTTGACACGCGATTCTCTCACATAGTTTATGCCACTTACAAATAATTGTATCATAATATTGGCAACTATTATGAACTTGAAAGCAGAAGTTTCTTAAGTTAAAATGATTTATGGAATTCGTTTGAAATTAATGTCATATCATCGTAAATATCTTAATTTAAAAAAACCTTGTAAAAGCCTGAGTAAAAATCTTAAGTAGGTAAAATACATCTAATACGGGTTTCTTGTATTTTCATTGAAATTATCTCACAATAAGCTGTAGTGCGAATGTTTTGAATTACACACTAAGGATCACTTGATCTCCGATTAAATTAAATGATGTAGGTTATGTTTTTAATCAATTAAAAAATACACCAGTGATTATGATGTCTTGTCTTAATTTTATTTTTAACAATTCGTAATATTGTCACTGAAATTGAATAGGTATATTAATACTACAATTTTAATTAAGGAATGTTTAATTATATAGTCAAAAATATTGTTCATTGATTTTTTGAGTCGTTGCAAAATGAAAAAATATTTATATACTGTGAGCAGTGGCAGATTTTGGATTATGAAAGACCCAAAGGTAATTTGGAGGCTCTATATTTTGATACCAAAAAAGTGTGTCAACATATGTACGTGATTTTTAAATTATAGGTTCATATAGCATTTTATATTTGTAATTTTTTATATTTACAAATGTCGAAGGTCTTCCAATGACAACAAAAAAATTGAAAAATATCACACTTATTTATTCAACAATAAACTGTTGTGATGTTATTAGAATTTAACGAGAAAAACATTAAATATAGAGTTACAAATTTTTCGGCTATGATTATTTTGAAGCTCCAAACGGGCGCCTCTGTGATTATTGAATAATCCGTCAATCAATGTGGCACTATGTACCGGGTCTTATTATTGTATTAATTATTATTTTAACTAAACTGCCTCCGAATTGCACATAGAAAAACGTATAAGTATAATATTGCTACCTGATTAAAGTATATATTATTAAAAAAATGTAGTCACTTGAATAAGTCTCTGTAAAAATGTTATCCTTAATAGATAAACACTCTTATATAAGGCACCGGATGCCTGATTGTCCCGTTGAAACTTTCCACTTTTCTTCTCTCCATAAGGATGAAGCGACGAGATTGGTAATATGCTCTGAATATATATCACAAAATCTTACATTTGTGATTTTTAAATTGACGTCTTGTCAATAGATATAAAATACATGAAATCTTGTAAGCCCTATTTACTTTTTTCTTAGATGAGCTTTTTTCGAAATGAAATTTTGTATCGTCAAAACCTTCATTTCAGACATTTTATAGGCAATATGGCTTTGTATAAATTTGCATAGTGTAGATCAGCGATACTTAAACCATGTTCTGCGGAACACTGACATTCGTGAAATTCAATGCCAAAAATTGTATTTGTGCTTAATTTATTACATCGCTATCAAACTCCAAGCATTGGCCATATACTGTGTATATTTTTTTTCTGCTCAATGTTAATAAATTGTATTGTACATAAAAGAATTTATTATATTTTTTATTTATATTATCTGCCCACATTTTAATATAATTTGAGTTTATTTGTAATTTCAATTTACTTTAAAATTGCATGATATGCCAATATTTCATTGTAGTGAAATTTCGGGATTCTGGCATGGCATGTAACTTCAGAGTGATAATTGAAATAAATGATTATTTTTGTTTCTGTGGGCTTGTATGTTTTTGCGTAATGCTGTCCGATTGTGAATTTCTTCAAATATTTTAACGCTCTTTGTTTTCATGAAAAAGTTTACTCATTTCCTAAAATGACAGCACAATTAAAAATTTCTTCTACGAATTGCGACACAAACAGATGCATAGACGAAATTAATAACCGGGACTTCGCAATGTGAAAAGTTTCTCATTAGCTAACTTGAAGAAAAAAATGTTGTTATCATGGTGTTATATTTTTTTTATTAATTTTCCTCGCCGAATACATTGGATTTTGTATAAGATATCCGATATATAAGTAGTGCATGCGATTGTTGATTCTTAAGCCGAAACACTGAAATTATTTCATAGCTCTGATCTACTGGTTGTCTCGCTAAGTACTTCAACTAAGTGAAAAAACTACTACTGTAAAATATGTTGAAATAAATACAAAAATCATAATGCTTGGCGTAAAAGTTTCAAAAATTACTATTTAGGCTTACTAGGTTTATTTGTGTCCAGCCCCTAATAAACATGACAACAATAGATCCGCTATCAATGTGCGCTATTTGTTCTTTTCAAAGTTTTCAGAGAGACATTTCGTTGCATTGAGACATTGATAATTCATTTCTCTGCTTAAAATATTTATTTTCTGCATATCATGCATTTAAAATTATGACTCATTGAAAAATGATTATTAAACAAATATTCTGGTTTCGCCGCCATAGTTGAAAATAATTCGGTTTTAGTGGATGGTCGGAAAAAGTTAACCATATCAATGCGTCAGGGGATATATGTTACATGGAAGGTATAATTTTGATTTAATCCTGTTCAAATAAATTAACTTGGAGCCAAATTCTTCTCAATGTCAAATAAATATTATCAAGAC
The DNA here is from genome assembly GCA_028555115.1 of Himalopsyche japonica. Taxonomy (NCBI): domain Eukaryota; kingdom Metazoa; phylum Arthropoda; class Insecta; order Trichoptera; family Rhyacophilidae; genus Himalopsyche; species Himalopsyche japonica. The sequence goes on along the minus strand of JAHFWJ010000222.1, from coordinate 2,438,649 downwards.
GGAAATGCTGATCTGGAAATTTCAGTAGTATAAGTACCCAGTGAGTCCAATCGTTAGGTGTTTTGGTATTTCAGCTAAACCTCTTTGATTTAATGAATTTAATGGAGATTGGTCCTTTCAAAAACCAAGTTAATTAATAGTCAGTAAACTCTAAAATAAAAATACTATTACAGTTTCGAATAATCTAGAATCTATAAAGATATCAATGAGATTTTGCAAAAGAAAATTAAAATAAAAATGTAATGGCTCCACTCATCCTATTATTCGCTTCATAAAACATTTTTTTCTTTTTGTTTAACTTATTATTTTATTTTACTCTAAAAATGTGTCGTTACATGTATAAATGCTCTCACATTGTAAATTTTTTTATTTGTATTTGGATTTTTTTTGAGCACACTGATTTCTAGGGATTTGCAAGATTCCAAATGTCTAAATATATATGTATTCGTTATTTACAGGTCTGGCCGCAGCGGCGTTCTCCGCAGCATGCTGTTCGCTCCCTGCGCCTTCGCAGGGCGCCTCGGCCTTACAGCATGGAGAAGAAAATCTACCATCTTGATAGCGGTCCTCCTCTTGGTCCTCATCATCTTTGGAGTCCACTACAACGTCGGCTACGGAGGAAACGCCATAAATGAAGACTTTCCGATGAAAGAATCTTTAGTTTCCATGAGAAACGATTTAGATAATTCTCCTCAAACGAATGAAGCTATAACCAAACGAAAAAATCTTATCGATTCAGAAGCCAACGGGGGAGTACATTTTGTGAGAAGTGATGCATTAAAGGAAATCCGAGAAATGCATCAGAAAGCAGAAGTTCTTCCCGTATTAAGTGATAAACTGGTGGGAGATTTAGAACAGCCTTCGAGAGATGACATAGCTGCGAGAAGATCTGATATTAACGATCAGTCTTCTTATGACCTGGATGCGAACAATCAAGGTCTTAACTCGATCAATCAAGACACCAAAGATCCATATATCCCGACAAAACGAGTTGTGCATTTGGATCTGAAGGGGGCGCCACCAAAGATCACGTATTTAAAACGGCTGTTTCCGTTATTAAAAACTCTCGGCGCCACCAGTTTGCTTGTGGAGTACGAAGATATGTTCCCGTTCAGCGGAGTGCTCGCAGATATAACTGCTCACAACGCTTATACTAGAGAGCAAGTTCTGGAAATTTTGAAGGCCGCTAACGATAATGGCTTAGAGGTGATTCCTTTGGTGCAGACCTTCGGACACTTGGAGTTTGCGCTGAAGAGGGAAGGATTCGTCCACTTGCGGGAAGTGCCCGAATCACCTCAGGCTTTGTGTCCAAGTCTGAATCAGAGCATGGACTTCATCGAGACCATGATTAATCAGGTTAATATATTTTTAAAATTGACTTTTTTTAGTAGCTTCTGAAATGCGGGAAAAATCTCCTGCGTATGAAAAAAGTGCTTGTTCGAAATTGATTATCATTATATTTCTTTTCAATATCAACCCGACAAATTTGTTGATGAGATCATTTATTGAGAGATAATAATGGATATATATTTTTTTTTTAATTTTACATATTTTTTATCAGATATTCAGACAGATCTGGGATCATATCGAATGCTAATCGAATATTCTCCGAGACTAGTTTTAAATTACCTGTCCAAACTCCTTTTATCGATACATGGTAATATGATATCTTCAGGTTTTGGAGCTCCACGGCCCAACGATCCGCCATCTCCACGTAGGCTGCGACGAAGTCTTCCAGATGGGCGAGTGCTCGCGCTGTCGTCACGCTCTGGAGAACAACAGCGGCAGTTCATCGTCGGGATCTGGACAGGGAGGCGGCGCACGAGACGCCCTCTTTTTGCGACACGTGCGTGCAGTGATCGCCATTGTTGCGAAAAAGTGGCCAAAGGTCAGGCCCATCCTCTGGGACGATATGCTCAGGCATGTACCACGAAGGGACATGATCGATGCCGGGATAGGCTCTATTATTGATCCCATGGTGTGGGTTTATGCTGAAGATGTTTACAGGTAAAATATTTATTTATTGTTCACTATAAATATCACAAGATACGCTATTTTGTCCCGTTCATGGAAAATCATTTGAAGACATTGTAATAAATAGTAAATGTTGTCAACGAAATAATAATGAATTTAGATGCATATTTAATTATTTTCGCTTTTTAGATTTGTCCCAACACATGTGTGGGACAAGTACGCTTCAGTGTTTTCAACGGTGTGGGGCGCGTCCGCCTTCAAAGGAGCGTTTGGAGAAACGCAGTATGTGCCAAACGCGAAACGTCATCTTGAAAATAACCTGAGATGGCTGGAAGTGATGGCGCAGGAAGGACCTAAGTTCAAAAAGGGTTTTGCAGGGATCGTGCTAACGGGATGGCAAAGGTTTGCTTACATGGATTGTCAGTAAAATTATTTATGGTCTTTCTGTTCTATGCCTCTGTGTAAATTTGTTTAATACCCAAGTCGACTTATTACTAATCGATTACTTTTTAAATAGCTTCTATAATTTTGATTTGATGTAAAGGCATAATCAATTAAAGAAAATTTTATAAGTGAAGAAATACACTCTGTGTTTTACAGATATGACCACTTTGCAGTACTCTGTGAACTGCTCCCAGCTTCGATACCGTCGCTAGCGATTTCTCTATCGGCCACGACACACGGAAGATACAACGCAGAAGCAGCTGAAAAGGCCGCTACTGCTCTCGGCTGCCCGGCCTCAGCGGCTAGGTCCCGACCCCCGCCCACTAGATCAGCACATCTATCTTTGGACACTGATCCTCATATGTGGGATAAATTTGGTAGATGTCTTTTCCCAGGTAAATGAATTATTTTATAACATTATTTTGCTTGCCTGTTTTGTTCAAAGTTTGTGACACATCAATTGTTGATAGATTTTTTCAAATGATTCAATTATTAGAGGAGAGAACTTTCAATTCAATCTGTCTTACCGCTTGTATTCTTTCATTATTTCAATAACAATGAATTGGCAAAACAACTCTTCGAGGCGAGGGTTTACTTAGTTTTTATATTATTCAAAATAATCATGCTTGAGCTAACACAGTCTTGTTTTTTACAGGAAATTCATTTTTCAAATTAACATACAGACTTCATGTTGCCGAAGCAGAGGTCAAAGAATACCTGGACCAAACAACGAGGCAACGAGGTGAACATTTTATAACGACAATTATTCTTTTAAGCACTCGTACAGAAACCAAAGTCTTTATATCTCTGTATTGATGAATATATGTTATAATATTTGTTGACTCTTAAAAACTTTTAGGTTGGATGACTCCTTACAATGTTCGGCGCAATTACTCTGCTCCCCTGCGTATAACGGAGTTGACCGGTGACCTTTCAAGACTTCAAAGAAGTATGTCGTCCCTTGCAAGAGCTGCAGCTGATTCCCTCGCAGATTTCTGTGATCCATACACGGTTGCTGAATGGGTGGAGCAAAGAATATATCCAGATATTTTGTAAGTGCTTTTTAATACAAGTATAGAAATTTTTGTGAATTTGCGATAACGAAAGTAAATAAATATACCGCAGCTAGGAGTATCTTACGCAATGTAAAAAATTTCCCAAAATATTTTTTTAGCTCTAAAAAATGTTGCCATACCCTCTGCTATATTCATAGAAATAGCATATACCGTCTTAATCATTTACCATTCGAGAAAAATCAAATTCTTTTTCAGTTAATAGTATCGTGAAATGGCCGTCTACTGATGTAATATTTCATCTGATTTCAGAGCGTTAGAGAAAGTGCAAACTGACGCTCACGTGATGTTGAGTCGGAAGACTTGGGATAGGAGACCACTGCCGGCTCTCGAAGAATTGAAACGTCTCGGGGTACCTATGCCCGAACGAAATCACAATTGATTGCAAGCGGCTTAATATTTAAAAAATATATGTTCCTCAAGACTGTAATATAAAATTTATCTTAGAAAGTGAAAGAATTTTTAAATCTGATAGACTGTAAATATGTTTTGAAAAATTATGCTCGTGGTTAAGTGTTAGGATTATTGACGTTTTCATTTCAAACAGTGAACCCATAAACATTTGGGTATATGAATAGATATTAGTTTTGTGATTCATTATTCGAATTGATGTTGTTTATTGACTGTATATAAAAAAAAATTGTTATATTAATTTCTTGTTTAGTCTATAATTGAATTGCTGGGTTCTTGTGCAAAGAATAATTTTATTATTGATTTTGTTGCGTTATAAGAATTGATAAGTGTTAAAAGAAAGAGAGAAAATTCGTGAAAACTTTTCGCTTTCCTTGTGAACATGTTCATTTGTCTATGTTTATTAATGTATCATTGTAACTTATGTCATGAATGTATTGCGATATTTAATTTAAGTCTTTGAATATAATTTGCAAAAGGGGGAAGATATTTCAACAGTATTTATAGAATACAGTTATCAATATATGTGAAGATTAAGTCTACAATTAAATAATTATATTTTTGTACTATATCTTACTTCTTTTCAGTATGATTTGCTTCTTTGGTCAATGCATCTGAAGTCATAAACTATTCTCTCTCTATTTGGAGATACGGTCACCACACGGTGCTTCCAAGATTCACTGTCCTCTCTCTTCCTCATAGATCATTTCAGATTCCTGTAGTTTTACCAAATACATTCTACCATTGATTTTCAGCAGCCATATAAGGATATGGAATCCACCTGGTCAGTAAAATAGAGAGCCGAGATTCAGTATCCTGTGGAGTATCCGCAGCACATGCCTAAGTAACGTCTATTGTTGCTTTATTATATTAGATGTAATATTAGATGCCTTTTTACAGATAAATTGTCTCGAGCTATATTCTTCCTGCTATTCAAACTATTTCATGGCAATATCTAAACATTGAAAGTTTCGAAACCATTCGTCCAGTTCATTCATCATTCAGTTGTCTGGCATTTGCCTTATACCACCTAAAATGCAAAATTTCCAAGTCAGAAGTGCATAATTTGTTGCTGAATTTTTCAAATGAAGATACAAATGTTTTCTTACTTTACGTCATATAAGCAGGATGAATTATTTTCAAAATTACTTACGTTGGCACAACAATAAGCTTCAGATAAATTGAAATTTCTAAGTATGTGGGTTTAAAAATGTGAAGAATTGTTATTAACTTTTTGGTTGTATGAGCCTGTGATATTGCTTTCAAAATCTTGATATTCTTTGAGATTTGAGATTAAATAATAATAAATTATTATGAATAAATAATTGTACAATGTTAATTGAATATCATTTTATTTTAGGCAATTTTGTAAATACATATTTATAAAGTTTTACTTAACCCATTGATAAGTGAGTGAGTTTTTTTTGTTTCATTTCATTACCAACAAATATATAATATTTTTATGCAAGAATACCACTAAGTATTTCAGGTGGCAATTTCATTTTTATAGAATTTCAAAAGGCGCGTTTAAATTTTTTTCATTTGCGATTCCAATTCAGCTGTAGTTATTTATTGAGTTTTTAAATTCTCCATTGATGGTGAATCTAGAAGGCATTGATCTAAAGCATTGTGTGGCCGTTTTCAAAACTCTTTTACTTATCGAAAATAAATAGTACAAATAATATGACTGTTAAAACTCACTGAGAGTTGTCTGCGGTATCCATATCTGGAAAATAGTATTGATTAAATAAAAATTATAAGCTTGGCCATTTGTCACTGTAAATGTACGTTTATACTCATCAAAGGGTTAAAGTCAATATTTTATTTGAATTATTCCATGATTGGTACTACATCAAAATTATTAATTCTGTGTCTTTTTTAAACTACTGCATGTGTTAAGGACATTGTTAATCTATTTCTCCATTATAAAACTAATCAAAGATATACACCAAAGTCATTTAAATAATTTCTCATTGATGTCAGCAGAAAGTTATTTTAGATACAAATCATAATGGTCATAAAAATATATGTGAAGTTTTATACGAGATTTAACATAATTATCATAGTCAGTCTAGAATGCAAAGCTATTTAGCTTAATCAACTAAAGAGAAATTTGATTGCTACTTTGAAGCGTATTATCTTTGATAACAGTATTAGAATATGTTGAATGATGAAATTTTATTTACAAAAATAATAAAATAAAACTCCTTGGTGTCGCAGTGAATCATTTGTTCTGTCTTTTAAAGCTGTGATTATAGAGATATGAGATGTGCAATCTAAACTGATGATGTATTATAATAGTGTCATTGTGTTACTTAAGCTTTGTATGAAAAATAATAAGTTGAAAATAATGATTTTTTTATAAACTTAAATATTGTAGTTGAGATATTAATTGTTGTCTGACTGTTATGTTAACTCATCATACGGTTGAAAAATATTTATGAATTCGATGTGATGTAATTTATCACTTGTGGCTTTGGTATTTTTCAATGCGAAGTGGTTCTATTTTTAGAAAAATAATTGATTTGTAATAAAGATCCATCATCATAAATGTGTATGGCAAGTATCAAATAAAACGGTATTACATTAATATTCCTACGTGTACATGCAAACATACCCATTAATTTACAATCAATAATAACAAACTCCAGATTGAATATCAGGATTGATTAATGTCTGATTATAATAATTAGTGTAATTTAGATCTTATACAAATATGATTGTAGTCAAAAAGAGTAATTCCTAATCCCATCTCAATGTTGATTTCTCTTCAAATATTTTTAATCAAAAACCTCGATAATATGATGTTTAATACTTTTTATACACTTTCAAAATCATATATTATTAATAATTAATCTTAATTTCATTCAAATTCATATTCAGAATATTTAATTTCAAGAATCATATGTAGCTACATTTCTCATAGTTATTCAACACACATACAAAATGCAACATAGCGGATGGTTCAGATGTTTTAATAGTTATTTGCTGCTGATAATCTAGTGCTGTATTTTCAAAATAATTCACGCTAAGCTATATTTTGGGAAAATATTTTGATAATGATTCCTGATCTATGGTGAGAGTTTTATTGCACAAACAGCAACAAAAAATTACATGAAAAATTGATATGGAGTTTTAAATACTTAAACAAGGCAGTCACAAAACTGAAAAATTGGTCCAATAATAATACACTCATTTATTATTGTTGGACCACGTGCGTTTACAAATTTTCATTTTAATATTATATGTGTGTTTTCCAGACACAAAATCCATCGTTAGCACATTCCATTATGATCCATGATTGGCAAGAATCTTCATTCGAAATAAATTATGTAGTTTTCCTACTTTAGGCCATACTTACTATTATTTTCATATGAAAACTTTGTATTACCCAATTATTGTAAATAAAAATTTATACATTAAATTTGTGTTTATTTTTTCCCAATTTTTTATATCTTAAATTTGCAGTTTTTTGAAGTAACTGACCAACATTACAAATGAAAATCAAGTGTCAAATTATGATTGAAGACCGTGCACCAAAAAGTTTACCAAAATAAAAAAAATAGTTATCAATATCACTAGCTTTTCTGGAGCTTAAGTCTTCATTTGAATGTATTTTTATTCCTTGCAACCACATTTCGTCAAACATGGTGTATGGTTATTTTCAGTAGAACAAATAAATATCAGCAATATTTAAAGAATTAAAAATGCTGATTTTCAGTTCTATTAAAATCTAATCCAATAAAGTAAATATTAATTCAATGAATACTTTTATGTTATTTATGACAATTATCGTGTAAAAGAGAAAAGTGTACTTTTTACCAGCTAAAGGAACTGGCTTCATATGCATTTTGCTATCAGGTATTATATCTTCCATTGACTGACTAACATAATAAAACAATTGGAGCCTGTCACATCACATTACTACTTTAATTGATTCTATTACAAATTGATATGTTGAAATTTGTTTGGTAGCAGGGTGAGTCAAAAATGAATAACCAATTTATACATACAATCTCTGTATTTCATTCAAATATTGAATGGTTGCTGAAAATCGTGGCAATGAAGATGGAGATTGTATGTTACACCTTGGGTAATCATGTCATAATTCAATACACAGACAGGCAAGGTATGGATGGAATTTGTCTATTTGTCATTATTTTATGGCTTCATGACATACATTTAGTTAACATTCAGATAATTCAATAAATTTCCTCCAAGAATCAAAAGCTAACCAAAAACGGAAGTATTAATTTTATTCACTTTTTCACTATTTTATTTACCTGGTGAATTCGTATGAAGTTGTCACATGACTTCATATATGCCATTTTGTGTCAAATTTGATTAAATTTTTACTAGACAATATAAAGATGTTTTTTCTCTGATCAAAACTAGTCTTGATAATATAAGAAAAGGTGAAAAAATTTATATTGATTAATGCATTTTTTAATATGTTTTCCCACAAAGTATTGAATTCACATTAGAATCATATCAACAGCTGCCATAGTCAAGGAATATTGTATTGAGTATAATTTGTGTTATAAAACAATTATTATAAAAACGGATATATGTATAATATTTTAAAATCATTTATATGTATTAAAAATATCCTCTTTCAACATGAAATAAATTTATTTGATAAGGTAGTTAGTGTATTCTAAATGAATATTAAAATGAACACTCAGAATACCCTGTTTTATTGCATCTAAAATTTATGAGGGAGGACTCTCATTATGGTACATTTCCAAGCTAGCTGATCAACAACACACGGCTATTACTGTTTAAATTACTCACTTAGAGTTCCCCACAGGATAAATTGCGAGGATCCACCTCCACTCATACCTATGATGTCCCATCACTCCTATAATGTAGTGCACATCAATTGTTAACTCTATCTACACTCATATTGTGTAAGCATGCAAGTAGATTCAACCTTCAATTTCGTTTATGTAACACAGAATAAAAAATATTTATTGTGCAGTGCTCAAAAATGAATGCAAAAGTGACTTTAGAGTTTTTACAAGAGTTGATGAATGAAGAAGATCCAGATGTTACTTTGGAATCGTTTGAGGTATTATAAAGCAGAATTTTATGGTTACATTTTTATATTTTATTAGTCATCAGTCTATCGACAAAATATTGGATATTTTTTGGTGGATGTGATATGACTACTTTGGAATAATAAAATAATTGTTGATTGAATTTATTAGGTATATCAACAAGCTACAACAAGCATTCAGATATTAAGGATTTTTTAATGACTAAATAATAATTTGCGATAGAATTCATAAATCAAGACAAATATAAGGAAATTAAAAAAAGATCTGCTGAAAAGCATTCAATTCATTTTAATATGTGTAGTGAATTTATATATATATAGATTTTTTAAAATTAAAATGTAATTTGTAGTGAATAAAGGAAAAACAATTTGAAATAGGTTTTTCCTTCAGAATTTGTTTAATTTGGTGTAAAATAGTATATTATAAATATAAATTTTATGTAGTCAAAAATTAATTTTATGTAGTCAAAAAATAATTTTATGTAGTCAAAAAATAATTTTATGTAGTCAAAAAATAATTATTTCGTTTTGAATTGATTTTTTATTTAATTTTCACTGATGGAGACTGCCGGTTTACATGCATTTCATTAATGTCTAATATCAATACAGTTTTTAACTCAACAAATATACAAAAAAAGGAAGTATAAACATTAGACAAGAAAGAGTCTGAAAAGATTCATTCATCTTAAGAAATTTTTCCATATGTATTATGATTTGATAATAATATAGTATGTTTTTTATTGCTAAGTATTAAGAATTTCTAAATGTTTGAAGACATCATTCAGTTTTGAGGGATTCTGCATTTTGCATAAAAAAAAACTAAACCAATTTATAGAACTTTGTAAGAGAATTGTCAAAAATTTGAATATCATTGTAAGCTGATTTTTTATTACCAGCAATTTTATCTTTCTTACATATGGTATTGTTGTTAAATAAAAAATAATATTTTAAATAATAAAAACACATTTTTTTAGTACTTATTTCCACAATATATTTTTTGATCAGGACCGGTTTCGCTCATCGCGAGCATTATCATAATTACCATAATTGTAATTCTTAATAAGTGATTGTGAACATTTAATTTTTATACTAATTTACTTTATTTGTATCAATATTGTATGATTTTATGTAAATGTTTCCTAGTTCTTGTACCCATGGTTTTGTACACCTGCTACCTTTAACTCAAATTAATTTTTTGTTTTGTATAAATAGACTTGTTTATAAATTGTATTCTATCAGTTGATAATGCTCGCGATGAGCGAAACCGGTCCTGATCAAAAAATATATTGTGGAAATAAGTACTAAAAAATGTGTTTTTATTATTTAAAATATCATGCCTTTCCATCAAGAAGTGACAGTTAACACCTTAAAAGTAAAAAATAATATCATTAATTTGAAGATAATTGCAATTTCAGCAGAACATATTAACTATTACTGGTTTAGTCATTTGCTCCAAATATTATTATTTCAATATTTGTGTTTTCATCATGTTATAACTATAATTTTTTTTAGTCCTTTTGTTTCTCAATTCTGCTCATCTCATGATTCATTTTTTGTTCGATTTCTAGCTGGCTCCAGGCTCAGGAAGAGGGGACAATTACACAGCAATGCTGTATCGAGTGTACGTCGAGGGGTCACGTATAAAACACTTACGCACATCACTCAACATTGAAAATTTAAATGAATCTGAATCGCAAACAATCAAAGAACCTTGGCAAAGATCTATCATATATAAATGCCTTCCGGATAGCATAGCTAGAAGAGAAGCGTATAAAAGTGATGCACTTTTCTGCAACGAAGTAGCATTTTACACTAAAATTGTGCCAGCATTATTTAATTTTCAAAAGCTGCACGCTGAGAATATTACTCAACCTTTCAATGCAATACCACACTGCTATTTAGCAAGAAACGACGTATTAATTTTGGAAGATTTACAGTGCAGAGGATTCAGTATGGCTGATAGGAAACTAGGATTGACGACGGAGCAGTGTGGTGCTGTTTTGAAGGAATTGGCTAAACTTCATGCATTATCTTTGTCAATGAAACAGCAGCAGCCGGAAGAGTTTCATGAGCTTTTAAATTTACAGGATGGAATATCAGAAGGTTGGTAGTTGATTTAATCAGTTCATGTCTTCTCAAAATTTTGACAACATTTGATTTTAATGTTTCACCTTTTTAATGTTTTCGTAACATGTGTCAAGCATGGGACACCATATGGAATTTCCATCATTCTCCATCACCTGATCTGTTCAAGCGATCCAAAAATTGAAGCTTTTCAAGTCACTCAAGTCACAATCTTCACTCTTTTTCAGGCCTGTTTCACTGTCATTGAGTGCTTCAAGTTTAGCTTGCTTTTCAATTTCCTCCTTTGTTTTTGCACATCCATTTTAGTAACCCCTACTTTCCAATCAAGAATATTGGTCCATTAGGGGAATCAATTTGGCTGCTGCATGGATTGTGAAATATATTTTTTTACTTCATTTTGTGAAAACATAATTATGCCAAAAATTCTGTATGTGAGTAGATAGTTTTAATTTATATGTCTCCGAGTTTAGTGTTGAGCTTCAATGTTTTCATCATTAACTTTGAATTTATGAAAACTATTTTTATTAAAGGGCTGTTTGACACGGAACATGAAGAATGGTACAGAGGCTATTACAGAGTAGCAGCAAGAAATGCTTTAGCAATGGTGAAAGAAGCTTTACCATCAGATGAAGACAGCACCAGATATTTGAAGAAGTTCACAGAATTTATTGGAGATGGAACTTTCTTCACCAAAATGGTGTCACTGGTGTCTCCCCAAGAACCGTTGGCGGTATTTTGTCACGGAGATTGTTGGACTAATAACATTTTGTTCAGATATTCTGATGATGGAGAAATTGAGGAGGTAGGTTTTTTTTTTTTCAACGTATTCTGCAGATCATGTTTAGTAATGAAAATTCAGTATCAGTTCAATTGCATGGTAACGCTGTTATTTTTCTATATATCTTACCACTTTGAGAATCAACTTCAGGCCTAGTCCACTATGAAATTTTTATTTATAAAATAAACATAGATTCTCATTCTTAGTAGGGGTTGTTTGTTTTTCAGGACATGAGTAGCGTCTAGATCAGGAGTTCTCATGTGAAATTTCACTGTGGCCACATTATAAACATCAGCTGTCCCATGGGAATGTCTCGTGGTCAAACCAAATGTGATAAAAATAGTTTCGATATTTATTTTATATATATAAATATTGTATTACACTGAATGATCTTTCACAATATATAGTTGTAGGTAAAAAACAAAATTCATAAAGCAATTGTCGTTAATTCTTTATATTGACTTGATTCGACCAAAATTTTTGAACAGTTTTATTATTAAAATGGTCCTTTACTAAAAATCGTCTAAAGGTTGGATAAGTCAGGTTTATTCAATCAATTTTAAAATAATAATAATTTTAAAAGTTTATTAGTAAAAACACATTTTCTTTAAATATCAATATTTACCATAAAACTGTTGGTGGCCGCAGCAAAATCCTTTGGTGGCCGCACGTGAGAACTACTGGTCTGGATATAAACGATTGTATTATTTGTGTTTAGAGGATATCTCATTTCTTATAATGTAGAAGTGGCAAGCTGTTTCATTTTAAATGTTTAATGTCAATTAATTTGATATCCATCAACGCTCTCACCAATTTATGAAGATATCAAACTATTATTTATCCTTTAAGATTAACCCAATATTTCTTCGTGTTACTTAATGTCTCTTCAGTGAGGTTAACTAAGGATTAGTATTTAGTTTATCGCTCATTCTGCGCTCTTTACATTATTACTTTTGACGTAAATCAATGTATATTTAAGAGTGTACCAGGATTCAACCCACCATGGTCGAAAGTGACAAGAGTGCTCTGCCTGTTCTAGGGTTTCAATTAATGGATGAACATGAATGTCTGCAACATTTATTTAAAAAAATAAAACACAAAATTAGATGAATAAACTTTATTTAACATAAAATTAACATAATTATCTGTAAACAAATCAGCAATATTTTTCAAGGTTGATAATTTGAAATATCAAATTTGAATTGTTGAAAATTTGTACACATATTCAACATGTTTTGTCACTAACAACCCAGGTTACTTTTCGATATATTCAGGCACTCTATCACATGGATGCACTTTGAAATATTATACCAGTACCCAACTGGTGGGTCACAAGTTTTTGGAGGGTTTCCAAATACAAAATAATAAACAGACAGAATGACACTACAGCAAAAAAGGGAGATAAAATATGATTTCTGTGCTTAAAATTTTACAGCTTTGGAAAAATTTAAGTACTAAAGTTAGAAGTCAGTTTGTTAAGTGATTCAAGCAAGGGGATAAATGAGGTATGACAGTCAAAAATATCCAAAATTGAGTAAGAATGACCACTCAGTGTAAACTGTTAAGATGTTAAAAGAACATGGTGACACTAACGAATGTAGTGATGAATCTATTTAATCTTCTTTTTGTTTGCTAGATGTTTCTGCATACACCCAAGAAAAATTAGTGACAAGGAAAATAAATTTAAATGTAATTCATGTGTATAACAATAGTTATAAAGATTAGTGAACAACAAATGTTTTATAGGTTTGTCTAGTGGACTTCCAATTGGTGCGATACGGTTCACCGGCGTTGGACTTGGCAAATTTGATATACTGTTGCACTTCTAGAGACCAGAGAACAGAACAACTGGCTAATTTGCTGAGCATTTATCACGAGGCTCTTCATTCTACCCTTTTGGAGTTGACGCCGGAAGACCAACAAAACACAAGTGTGATGGACAAAGACAAACTGTTGGAAATGTAAGTTTCTAGGGTTCATTAAATAATTCATATATTACACACAAATTAGAGTCGCTTAGAGATATCTTAATCTTTTTGATGATGAACAATATTTAAAGTTCGTTTCAATGTATCAATTGCAGCTATCAAATTCATATAAATTGAAAAGACTACTATTTCAGATTCCTTTTTCAATTTAACATTTTCACTGTTCAAATCAATCGAATAATTTAAAATTTATATAGGGTTGCCACAGTGCTAGAATTGAGCTAAAATTGTTAAAATAAAAAGTTTTGTAGAGAAACCTGAAGTAGTAGAATAGAAGCACTATAATTCTTTTTAGAAATTATGTAATAGTATAACAATCAATGATTTTAATTTTCAAGCATAATTAATAATTTCTAAAATAAATATTAAGCTTGAAGAGTGAGGGTGAGACGAATACGATTTATTTAACTAAAGTAGTATATGTATATGTCAGAAATAACCTGCACTAAATTTCTGTTGAAATAAAGTAGGAAAAAGTGTGTGAATTATGAATGGAAAAAAATGGGAAGCACATATAAAATATAGAATGCATGGCAACCCTATTTACACGGACACAAATAGAGACTTTGTTTTGGTTGAGATAATATGAGGATGGGTATTAAAAAATACATACAACTTATAGATAACAAAATAATTCAGTCGAAAAATGTTCGATTTTTTTTCCCTTATATTCTAAAAAAACACAGCCACTGAATGGGACTACAGTTTAGCCATTAGTAAACACATTCAGCTACGGAATAATCTTTCAAAGGATTTTAATCAACACTCTACAGACTAAGTGCACGAGTTAACGCATTTGTCTACGGTGAAGCAATTGAACGAGCTCACTAATGGCTGAGATATGATTGCATTTGGTGGCTTTTTATAACCATCTGACTTTATTTTGGTATAATCAAGATACATTCTGAATTGCATGTCTATGTGTCAGATGGAAGATATGAGCTTGAATGTCATTCTCCCTTAAACTAATGAAAACTTTTATAAGAAAGAAGCAACTTATTATCAATACGATTTGACAATCTAGCAAGACATATTGTCATATATCTCAATAGAAAAACAAAGTTTTAATTTGTCACCTACTTCCAAGTCATCTGATAAATATGATATTTTTTACATAAGATCGATAATAATAATAATTTAGGAATCAAATAGTTATTTTACCATATTGGACCAAAACTTTAATTATTCTAGTACAAAAAAATACTCTCTTTTTCTTATAAAAAAATCATTTAATTTATTCTAATCATAGCACCGATCAATCAGAATTGTAGACTACCTAAAGAGCTTATGTATACATCCCTTGACAAACAATCGTTTTTGAAAATATCATAAAAACTTCAGCAATATCAGGAAACTAAAAATTCTCCATGACCTTCATTTTGCTCTTGGAATAGATCATTGATATATATGTGGAAATGTGTCGTTTTGGCATAGATGAGACTTGCAAGTTCAATTCTAAGTGGAGTATTTTAAGATTATATGATAATAATTTTATCATAAACATTGATTTTTTACATCATAATAGATCAGGTATTATTATAATAATACTCTTTCAAAAAAATTTAGACTAGACATTAGGAATGAAAAAATTTATACTTAATAAAATAAATAATTGACTTACAGGTTAAGGTTAAGATGTAAACAAATGTGCTCAATAAATTATGTTTCCATCACATTTGACAACATCAACAACAATACATATGTATATGCTTATTGGAAATTATTTTTTATACAATATCAGTTTTTATAAAATGTTGCACAACTGTCCAACAGTTTAGACCTGACAACATGACTATAGTGCAAAAGAGTTTCCAGTAACTTTATGTAGATATAATGCAATTTTATAACTAAAATTATGAACAAGTTTTTCAATAAATTATATTGAAATTTAGTAGAATCCCATTCAATGAGATTGTTAACTAAAAACCATGGTTAACTGATTTCCCAGTTAATCAACAAATGAAAAAAAGTTTGCAAAAATCAACAAGGAATGAAAATAAAGAATAGACAAGTATTCTTACAGTAAGTAAGGGAAAGTGGTTCCCAAGGAATAATAATGATGATGTGGACACATTTTAATATATTTTTCAGGATAAACGAGGAGTTCCACAGATGTGGTAAATTTGGCTTAGGACTAGCGCTCGATATGATTCCGATATCGACATGCGACAGTGATCAAGCTCCGGATCTATATCAAGATAAGGTTTAAAAAAAAACACATTTATACTAATTATTTGGTTGCTTTTAAAATCAACGAATACATCATACACATAACAGACTTCACAGTTTTTAGTGCATCAAAAATAGCAAATGAAAATAATAAGAGTATTCAATTAAATCATCCAATAAGAGGGATAGTATTTAAGTGAAATTAAAAATAATCTTACATTATGAAAAAACTTGAAACAGGTAAATAATACTAAAAAATAAAAGTGATAGCTTTGTAATCCATAAAGTCTGTCATATATATCTATGATGTGCCACCAATGTCATATTTTAGAACTAAAATATAGAGGAATGGCAATATGTATATGACAATAACGAATTTTTAGATGATTACACTTTTAAATTAGTTTATTTTTTAACTTTAAGTTACAGTCTATGTATGACTTAGCATGAAAAATTTTAAATTCCTTCGAATTTTTATAAAATACTCAAAGGCTCTTGTCCACATTTCAAACAAAGCTTACTACTTTAATTTGGTTGAATGTTTAGAGCTCACAAAACTTTCGCAGTAAATCAACTATGTGCAAACAAAATGTAAATATATTTATTTATATACTACAAATTAGTAATTTTTTTCATCAAGATAAGATTTTTCCACAGCAAGGACTTTGTGTGTAGGGCAGGAAAATAGTTAATACGCATCTTCAAAATGTCATTCACATCATTAGCAGATGTAATCAAAATTTAAAATGGATTATTTTATAAGTGAAATAACTGATAATTGTGCCGATGGCTTAGGAGACTATAGACATAATTGACACAATACTTCTATAGACTTACACAATAGTTTAATAACAATATGATAATATACACTCAGAAAAATATGTTTTACAGTAAAGGTATATAGTTTATAAAATATACCCTACTTATATTTAAAAGAGATCTTGAAAACAAGTAACTATAATTGAATGGAAATGTTTTAGGATACTGATGCTGCAAGTGAAGCGGTTGAGAACGCTCCCGTCTGGACATCTAATGAGTTATGTCGCAGGAAAATGGCAGATCTTGTGCAGGAGCTCGTCGACAATGGTGTTCTATAGAAGAAAATCAATTAGTCATTTGAAAAAAAAATATCTAAGACTTTGGCACATAAATTCCTAGTTCTGATAATGTTTGATTAGTTATAATATATTAATAGACCAATGATACAAATAGACTTGGTAAAATGGATATGTATGTTTTTGAAATCGATAATTTGTATATTGTAATATTTATTTCAAGCCTAGTCAGAGTACAATAATAAAAACATTTATCAAACTGCTTGTTATAACAATTTACTTACCGCTAATGTATATGTGTTACCCTGCATTACACAAATGTTACTTACTGCACACATAGCATTGGCCTTTTGTACATATACGAATTTGCAGTCAAAAATATATTTGATGTTCAATATTAGCTTCAAAGATTTGTCAAGAATTAAGCTAAGCCACACACTGTGAAATCATGAAAATATATATATGTATATGTATGTATATATATATATATGTATATGTATATATATATATACAGTTTATATTTTTTAAGGGATGCCAGACATTTGAAAAAATCATTTTTTCAAGGTCGCTATAAATATTTTCGTGGGAGGATTTTATCGAATTAAATATTTTTTTAGACATAATGGTAGTGTTGATATTTATGGGACAATATTTCACTTAAGAGACTTGATTCCAACACACATAATGGATTATGGATATATCAATGCACTTGTGTCATTCTCATATAAATATGGATAACGTCATCAATTGTTATGAAGTGATTTATTTTGTTCCAGGTTGTAAATAATCATAAAATATTTTATCCAGATTATCCTCTCCTTTGTTTAATTCACTATGTACTGTAAATTATTCATCATGAATTACAACAGAATGAATTTGTGAAAATATACATTGTGTAATTTTATTAGATATTAGGCTATGGTTGCCACTAATAATTATTCACCTTGGCACTTATTTCATTTATTATCCAGTGGCTGAGAACTTTTTATCTCGAATTAAAATAAATTCTACTTATTAAAAAAAAAAAAAAAGGATTCAATAGACTTCCCTCTTGAGTAATAAAATTCGGATGCTATTATATTTCATTCATTTAAAGTATATATTTTTATTATTTTACCTTCACCTTCTTTACAACCATCACCTATATTACATACATACTAACGTTACTGTGTAGTGCAAAATATGCAATGTGAAACAAAACAAAAAAAGAATGTAAGTATGTTACTCTATATACCTTTTTAAAATGCAAGGCAATGCCTGAAAATTGACGAGTAAATAGTAAAAAATGATACATTATTGTATTTTTAATTATTACATTATTTCTTGAAAATTTCATTGAAACATATTGTAAAAAATTACTGAAATTTTAATTGTACAACCAAATTTGCTGATATGTTATTTATCAAATATTGCTGTTATTTGGGGTACCAATATTGCATAACTAGTCCAGTAAGTTAAGTGTCAATTGGGATTTTGGATTGCAGCAAGTGAGATAGATATTTTTAATAAAATAAAGTTTATTTTGATTATTTTTACTGTTGCTACAACGAAAATATTAAAATACTTTATCTTGTGATCACATCAGTTGCAGCAGATTCGATGCATGAGAGGTCACAGTTTGATGGGTGCTGATAAAAGAAAACTACACTGGTTAAAAAGGCATTAAGAAAACATTCTTTATTATTCAACGCATTATGCCTTATGCACCTTAGTCTGTTATTTTCCAGGTTTTATTATACTCTACCAAACTAGAAGAAAGTGTAGAAACCCAATGGTTTCCGATTATAGGTAAAATTTTGGTACAATCTCCAGTAAAAAAGATATTATTTTTTTTAGTTCCAGTATGATTTGATATGATTTTTTTTTAGTAATAATTTCTAATATTATTATTTCAATGTTCATTGGCGATAGATATACAGAATGCATTAAACAATATTATAATCAATTTACCATTAACTTTTTTCACTTGGCGCCTTTTGCATATTGTCATGGGTTTCCACGATGGATATGGTTTGAAAGGAATTGTTGATTAGATTCATGGACTGACAGATATCTTCTTTGAGAGCTGGCGACATGTTGTGGAATTCTTTCATGTGAATCTTCAGTTTGGCACTTTGGGAAAAGCTTGTCTCACATTTTTTACATTGATACTTTTTTTCATCTGAAATAATACAGCAACACAAATTTTAACTCAAGACAATAGTAATAAAACAATAAACATGATGACAAACTTGTGTTTTTCAGGCTTAAGTCTGTTTCAAAATTTGGTTATCATGAGTATTATAACCAAATTGAATGATGAGTATCAGTTAGAGTCGAATACAAAGATTTGTTTACTGAGAGTACTCGGTTTGCTAATACTGACTTTTTTATTTTCAACAAGCATTCAAACATTTCTATTTAACTGGATACAGGAAATCAATTCCCAATACAAGCCATAACTGAATAAATACGTCAATTGACTCAATTTCAGATTGCGACCCACATTTAGTAAAACAGGGGAAATCTTTGGGGTCAAAATTTTTCATGAAAGAAAATTAAGTTCAATATCTGCAATATAATAGAATGATTGCAGAAAAATTAATACCCATTTAATTAGAGCAAAAAATGCAAGGCAGGCAATTACATTACACATTATTATTAAGCAAAAGATTTCAATTTGTTTGAAAAACATCTTACAAGAGTGTATCGTCATGTGTCTTTTGATCTTGCTGGATGTTGGAAATCCTTTGGTGCAAATCTTACAGATGTACGGCATCACCCCATTGTTGTGATTCCTGATTGTATGTTCTCGTAGAGTGTTGGCATTATTACAACTAAAAATATATTTTATATGAAATTTCATTGGTCAATTTTTGAAAGGTTTTTTTGAGAGAACAGACAAATATGTTTTTATGGATTGTATAGATCTTAAAAAAACGTACTATAACACGTAGATCAATAAGTCCCGGGACTGACACATAGATGGCGTTGCCAACAAAAGTTCCGTATGATTTTTCATAAGTACCAACCTTCAAAAGATACCTGTCAAAATTTCATGACATTCTGATGTTTGGTCCATGAGTTACAGTGATTTAAGTGACGCTCGTCTTGATATTCTCAGAATAATGGATTCGAAACAATTTCGTGTGTTGATTTATCATTGTTTTTTGATGAAAAAAAACACAGTGCAAGCTCAGCAATGGCTTGAAAAGTGCTACAGGGAATCTGCTCCATCAAAAACAACCATTTGTCGGTGGTATGCTGAGTTTAAACGTGGTCGTACAGACACTGAAGATGCTGAACGCTCTGGCCGGCCAAATGAGGCAATTACCCCGGAAATCATCAAAAAGTCCACCAAATCGTTTTCGAAAACCGTAAATTAAAATTGCGTGAGATAGCTGACACCTTAAAGATATCATACGGCAGTGTGTACACTATTTTGCATGAACATTTGTCTATGAGGAAGCTGTTGTCAAAGTGGGTGCCGCGTTTGCTCACAGTGGATCAAAAACAACAACGTGTCGTTGATTCTGAGCGCTGTTTGAAGCTGTTTCGCCGAAACAAACCGGATTTTTTGCGTCGGTATGTGACAATGGACGAAACCTGGATCCTTCACTACACTCCAGAGTCAAAGCGGTCGTCAGCCGAGTGGACTGCAGTCGGTGAGAAGCGTCCAAAGCGGCCAAAAACGCAAATGTGGACCGGTAAGGTTATGGCCTCAGTATTTTGGGATGCTCATGGAGTTTTGTTCATCGACTACCTTGAAAAAGGTAAGACCATCAATAGCGAACGTTACATTGTCCAATTGATGCGTTTGAAGAACGAAATCGGTGAGAAACGGCTCCAAATGAAAAAGAAGAAAGTGCTCTTTCACCAAGACAATGCGCCATGTCACAAGTCGCTCGCTACAATGGCGAAATTGCATGAATTGGGCTTCGAATTGCTTCCACACCCACCATATTCACCGGATCTGGCCCCCAGCGACTACTACCTGTTTGCAGACCTCAAAAAAATGCTCCAAGGAAAGAGATTCTACTCCAACGAGGAAGTCATCGCCGAAACGAACGCTTATTTCGAGGCCAAAGATAAATCGTTCTACAAGAAAGGTATTGAAATGTTAGAGAAGCGCTGGACTGATTGTGTTGCTCTTGAAGGAGACTATGTTGATGAATAAAGTCGAATTTTGCCAAAAAAACGTGTTTTTCTTAGTTAGTCCCGGGACTTATCGATCCAAGTGTTACTTATGAAATATTAATATGTAGTAAAAATAATTATGTTCAAAATAAATTGAAGTACACAACAAAGAATGTAAATATTATTATATACAGTCTAGTAGTAGTAGTATAATATATATTTATAAAAATAAAATGTTTTTTTGCACTATTCCCACAATTTTATGTGATGATCAGAATCATTTATGATGTCATTGTCAGCATTTTTAAAATGATAGAAATAATGAAGAAAAAAACTAAAAGAGAGAAAGAAGAAAAGAACAAAATATTGATTAAAAATATTTTTTTTTTGCTTATATTGTATTTCAATAAAACCAGTATTGTATAACGAAACATGAACTTCAACAAATAGTATTCGACGATGCAGTAATAAAAATTGAATAGCTGCAAATTTTGAGCTGCTGAGATCAAAATTTGATACTCAAATTTTTGCTGAATAAATTAAATAAAAAAAACTTACATCTTATTGCAGACTGTGCAATTGTATGTATTCTTTTCCTCGCTGTGACTGTGTTTTTTATGGCTCCAATATGTTCCATACCTCAAGAAACTGTAATATTAAAAATACTGAAATTAGGATATCAATTTCTTATTTGATGACTGATGAAAATTGGCGAAGAAATCTTTATCTGCATGATTACACGACAAAAAAATGGTGAATTTCATAACTAAGGACTTTGTAAAAAATATTAACATATAGAGAAAGAGACAACTATGTTCAGCTAAATAATTCTAGGCTCTGACCATTACATTGTGCGTAAATAGTTAAAACAAAGAAAATTGATTTTATTTTAATGAGAATTCCAAACATGAAAAGAATACCAGGGATTAAATGAAGGAGAGACAACACTAAGAATATCTTCAACACTTAATAAAGGGAAACTTATAGTTATAAATGTGCACAGAAAACTCTGAAGGTTAAAATTGAATAGAAAAAAAGTAAAAAAAAAAATTGTCCATATTCAAAAGAAAAAAAAAATGTACAATCTTACTTAGTTTTCATGTTTAAATAAATAAGATATAATTTCTTTACAACAAATTCCATATTGTGTAATGTAATGGTCAGGACTGGTTTCACTTGTTGCAAGCACTATCACTTGGTAAAATATAAATCTTAACCTGTTACCTACCAAGCCACATAAGGGATATTCTATCATCAAATATTTCAAAGAACAATTCAAATTTAATTCTTAAGATGAATTCTAAATTTATGGAAATTATTAGGATAAATCACTCCTTGTGAGGAGTAGAGTTTTGACGCTGTAGACTCTTCTATCTCACGCGGCCAACTCAACAGTTGATGTGTTAGCATTCAAAAAATTAAAAAAGCCATTTAAATGAAATTGGGTTTAATATTTATCAGGGAGTAAAAAATGGATAGTTTAACCACCACTGTAAGAATTTACAGATAATTGTACAAATTATATATTAAATGGTTAACAAACAAAGTATTAAGAGCATTTTATAAATAAATGACTATTAATCTGTTGTCAAAATTTATTCTACTTTAGAAATAATTCTCAAATGTTTATTACCAGATATAAAAACATGGGGAAAATTAATAAAACTGAGAATCACTTGAATAATTTTAACCTGACCAATTGTATAAAAATATAGTCTGATTTGTTTTCACAATCTCTATAAGTATAGTTGGCATCGATGCTGCTGAATTAATGTTTGAAATATTTTGTGATGGAATATCCTTTTAGAGACCCAGCAGGCAAAAGCGTTAAAAACAATTAATTAATTATTATTGAACACTAAAAAACTGGGAGTAAAATGGAAATGAAGTAATGATACACGTGGAAAATAAAAATACATTTTACGTTAGTGTGCATGAAATGTAAAATTTGGAATATAAAAGTTTCTTACGATTTCCCGCATGTTTCACAAGTGTAAATTTTAGACACTTTATTCTTTACAACATCACATTTGTGTTTGCTCAGTGATTGAAAAATTTTACCACACTTGTTGCATAGCTTTGCCTTTGACGAGTGTCTCTTTGAACATTTCATTGATACAGAGGCATTCATCAATCCATTCAGCACATCAACCTTAGCGACAACATCGGAAACATTGCTCATCAGTGTCTTATTAATGTGCTTTCTTGATGTATGAATCTCTTCATGCGATGTCACCGTAGAATAATCCTCATAAATTTTATTGCAATAAATGCATTTGAACAATAGTTTTACGGGTTTGCGTACAAAAACTTTTCGCATCGATCTTTTGGTGCAAAAACATACACTCGTCTGGGACAGGAATGATTTGTTTTCTTGAGCAAAACTATGACACCGCGAGCAAATTGTTATCGAAAAGGTGGTATCTATCTTTTCTGCTGCAGATGAGTCTGACGGTTTAATATCATGAGGCGATACATCGAGATTTTGTATTTCATCCATTTCCTGGATTATCCCATTTTCAGAATAACTCTTTGTGTGAGATTCACCTGATGTTTGAGTTATTATTTTAAATTTCAATCGACATGCGATTAACAACATATTTGCACATTTTTTACACAATATGTGATTTGTGCAAACCTGCAATAAAATTTTCACCAATGATTCATTCCAAATTAGAGATGGCTATTTATCATTAACTAAGGTGACTTAGGTACTCACATATGTATATATATATATAATATTTTATGTTCATTATGAATATCAAGCGTTAGCTTTCAGTAATCATAAAATTATGATTACTTGATAGAATATTTTTGGAAGTTAATCTGGTCATCAACATTACAAACTTTGGGTATCAGTTTAATGACATTTTGAAACAATGATATATGTTATAATGAAAGGGTTCAAGGTACATTACCTTAATGCCTGCAATGTAAATGAGATGTTTAGCCAAATCAATATCATTGTCATTGACACTCACTATTTTTGGATGTATTTCGTCACATATTAAGCATTGCAACTGTTCTGTATTATCATGACAACCTAAAGAGAGTAAATAATAAAAAAAGTTTATTTAACAGCCTAAAGGTCTTCTTATCCGTACAGATCCAACATGGGTTTTTCCATCTTGGAAATATACAATGGAACCTTGATCAATTTTAAGTGATAAAACAAATAAACATATATATTTTTAGGAAAAACTTTTTCAATTACAACTAATTTTTATAAAAGTTCCATAAATTGGTATGGTTGCAGCTTGCTCCTATTGATATTATGTTACAACGTTTCGTTTAATCTCTAACTGGACTCTTTCCAGACTTTCATTTTTTCGAATCATTTTAATCAATCTTCTTCTTAGCAGTAATCGAGTTAAGAGTTGATGGTGATAGTCCTAGATGTACTGTTGTATCAATATACTTTTCTTCCGGATTTATTTCAATTACTTCAATTATTTCTCCTCTCTTTGCTGGTCCACATAATTCTTATTAGAAGCATTTTAGTTGCCCGTCAACAAATTCAAAATGTGATTCCTATGATCAGTTGATAGTGTACTCAGGTTTTCTAAGTTGAAGGATTACCACTGGCCTCAACATCAATGGTCTATTATTGACAACTTGTATCTAAGTTTATAAAATTTATAAGCGAGCTTGCTATGTGGTAAGATTTAAATTTTATCATACGTATGAAAAAAAATTGTCATACATATTACTTATATATAATTATTCATTTTAATAAAAACGGTTTCATAATCTAACTCTTTTGTTTAAATCGTCAAATTTCTTTTAACGAGCCATCATAGGAATAAGTGAAAAATGTCGGCTGCAAAGTGTCAATCAGATCATCGAAATGGTGCATAACAAAATCAGGGATCATATTTAAAAGCCTTCCATACATTCCTATGATTTTTTTTTGATTTCTTAACATAATTATCTCAACAGTATTACTTGACAATGTTGCGATTCTTGCAGGCGGCCAATTATAAATATACGATCGTTATTTACTTACATGTTAGATCATTAGTAATAAAAATTTATCTTTAAGAGTCAATTTCTTTATTTAAGTATCGCTAGAATTATTTCTTTAATGATTATAGAGCAAGGCCATAAGCGCGATATAATAATTATTGAAACCTGATATAAATTAAATGTTCAAATCGATTCATAGTCTTGAAATGTTATTTGTATTTGAATTTTTATACATCAATTGTCAGTGGAATTTTTGTTTATGATAAAGAATGTTTTATTCTATATCTACTCACGAATTTCATCCGATGTCATTTCGGTAATTTCCTCCATATCGAAATTATTTTTGTATTTTGCCGATAGTTCAGGTCAGGTAGGACAGCATTGGTGATTAAAATTCTTCAATAAGTTTAAATGATGAGGTTGATTGATAAATTACAATGAATAGTGTAATGATATGGAAGATCCGTAACAAATATTCGATGTATTTACTCAACGCCATTCATTTTCGCGAAAGATAAATATTCATAAGTCACACGACTAGAGGAACGGAGACTACGCACTACACGTATAAAGCCGCCAAGTAAACACGGACAGTGCACATTTGAAATAAACAAACGTCACAACCATGGACAATGAAGAATTCGCAAGATTTAAAAATGTCACTATTGTTGCCATACTTTGTTTAATTACGCGGATGATTAATTTTTAATTGGTGAACTAATTAGATAAATACCATTTTAAGTAATTTCTTAATAAAGATTTCATGATTTCAATAACAATATTTTTTATTGTTATCATATACGGGTATTATTTAAGCTAACAAAAGATATATTTGATATTTTCCATAACATTTTATTGCTATTTATTCCTAGTAAAAAAACCGGCTAAATATTTCAATCATACTTTTATACCAATTTTTAAAAGGTGTACATTTTTAGAAGTATTATTTTTCATTCTTGATGAGATATTGGAAAGTTGCTTATTTCGGAACGTTCAAATATTTGTATATTTACCGTTATTGCTGTCTTGAAACATAATATGTTGGTTTATATACAATGTCATAATACGAAAGACTCAAATAAATTCAGCGAACCTTTTTGAATAAACTGAAATAAATATGGGTCAATATAAATTGTTTGAAATACTCCAATAAAAATTTATATATAGTAATAATCTCGACTGAAAATATAATCATTACGCATATAAAATGTGGAGTTTACGTGTACCTCTACCTCTCCTCTCACGGTAAGTGCAATAATTTCATAATAGAATGTAAATATTCTTGATCATACTATATTTTCCTTCGTCAATTTTTCATAAGTATCTCGTTAACTTAATTTAGATTAATTGTTAATTTATCTGATATTTCCTATTTATAATTTTGTGCTATGTTTGAACGCTATGAATTTTCTAGCGAAATTTTTAAACACGATTTTTTTAACCCTGGATACTTTTTGCAGCTCCGTTACAAATTATCACTGTTATGGAATGATTAAAGTTCCAAAGAACCTACGGATGACAAAATATAATTTAGTTTATAAGATTTTAAGTTGAATGTATCTTTGAAAAAAAAAATATTAAAAATAAATATATTCTAATTATTGAAAACTTTCATGAAGTGAAGTTTAAATATATTTACAATACGAGGATTGTTTAATGGGAAAAATCATTGGAATCCTACGTATTTAAAGCAACGCATTATATATTGTCTGTTTTATTGGATTTCTATGTCTCAAGTAATAATTATATTCTGATCTTATAAATCTCTCATCAGTCGTAATTTTCTAGAATGGTAAATGTTCATAATTGTACTGGAATGAATAAACTCGAGAACATTTTTAGTTTACGTTGGATTTCAGACAAAACTGATGAGTCAAACAAGTGAAATACAATATAATATATCACATTTAATTACATGAAAAGCGATATGATAATTTAATCAAATTAATCCAAATACATCAAAAATGTTTTCACACAAATTAACCGCTGACTCCATCAATTAACGTGTAGAGAAGAAGAGATATTTTTTTAATTAAAATAATTCAAACAAAACTTTATGTTAGTAAACAAAACAGCAAAGACTACCTTGTTGACAAATACTCTTAGATTATTATTGAGTAATCGCGGTGTAGTGAGGTACACTTTTCAAAAGTAAAAATATTATTCAAAATCTTTAGATCTTTACTCGTACGATCGCTTTTCTCAGCCTTAACCCGTTATCTGCTAATGACACATATCACGTGTTCTTGTTTGTGTTATACAGTGTGGTTTCATTATTTTGCATTTTTAGAAAACATTTTTATGGAAATTATACTTGTTTACTATCAAAGGCGGAATGCATCATAATCGCATTCGCACATATAAATATCGCATATAAGCATCGAAAATATCGACACTTTTTTTATTCGAATATTTTGGCATCCAATTTTTTGATCATTCAGACGAACGAAATTATTAAAAAAAAAACGGAAGAAATTCTATTCTAGAAACTGTCTAACTATTTTATAGCTTATAAATTAATTTTTCATTTTTATATATTTGGAGACAGGGAAAGTATTTTGCTTTTTGTTTGAGTACAACATCCCACATACCTTTTTATTTTGTAATAATTATACTGCAATTATAATATAAGGTTGGTGAATAAGTGCATACTGTAAGTGATTAATAAAACATTTAATTTCACAAATCACTAAATTCTTTAATTTATATCATAGAATTATTAAATCCTAAATACGGAAATTTATTATGTTACTCAGTGCTCTGCAACGGTGTGCCGCCAGACAATGCTTGGTGTGCCGTAGCGCAATTTTCTAATAGAAAAAAAATCATACCATTCGTCTACACTATAAATTATTTTGTGAAAATTTAATCACATGGAAGCAGAAATTTTCGTTGGAATTATATGTTATAAGTACTTACATAAATATTATACATACTATCTACAATATAAAACGTACATATACAAGAAAAAAAATCGTACGTACATAAAATAAACAATACAAAAAGAACGAGTTTTAAAAAATGAGTCGATGTTGTATATTCCGTTTTTTTATAAATATTGATTTGTGGTGTGTTACGAAATTTTCGAAAAAAAGCGTTGGTGTGCTGTGGAAGACAAAAGGTTGCGGAGCACTGATGTAACTAGTTAATTATTTCACTACACAAAAGTAATTTAAGGCCCATGCTATTGCAATAATTTTCCCGAGAAAAACACAATTTTAATGCTGGACTCGAAATGGAATATGTCATGCATCGGGGCGCTTGACAATTAAATGTGTTTTATAAAAAATATATATATATATAAAGCGCCGGTGCAATCCGGTCGAATTCAATTTTTTATTTAGATAGTTAATGAAGTATGATTATTCTGAAAGATATATGATAACAACATAATTTGGGGCCTGATTTTTATTTGTGACCGAGTTAACCCTTTGGAATATTTGGATGATCCATAATCCAGAATGATTTATCCAGGTATATAGCTAAAAAACGAGATAGGACATTCAGGCTCTCTTTCAGGTGTCATTTGAGCACATGCTTAATGGTTTGTAATGTTGTATAATGATTCGGATGCAGAGACATTATTTCAGTTTTACTATTTTTTCAGAGGGGCGGGTCAAACGTTGATTTTTTGTTTTTTGTATTGGCAGACCAGTGCGAAAACGAATAAATGTGTGTTTTTTAATTATAGGAAAGCCATATGAAACATGAACCCAGAAGCAACATATTTGTTGAAATAGTCCAATATTAATAAAACGTAACTTCCCATCGTTAGTTGACGAAAATAAATGCATACCTAAAAAAAAGCATTAGAGATTTTAGTATTTTTATTCAAAAACAAAGTAATTTGAAACTATTACATGTATCTATCCATTGAGAAAAAACTGGTTTCTCTTATGAAATAATTTGACCTCGAAATTTCTCCGAAAATTTGAAACATCAGAGAAGATCACAGACCGTTAGTTGTGTTTAGAAATTCTATCAAAATAGATAGGTAAGTGCATGAAGCATTCACATAAGAAACATAACCGTAAAATAATTTTGACAGGTAAAGAATTAATAATCTTAGTCAGTATTTGGGTAATCACTTTAACTAATAAAAAATAACATAAATAGCGATTCAGAAAAGCCTATAAATTATAAAATTAAGTAATATAAAAAACAGTGATTGAATTTAATTTATCTCCAAGCCCATTTTAACAACCTTATTTCTTTCATTCTCGTCTCTTATTTCATTAAAAAAAATGGTTTGTTTTGTTAATAGTTATTGTGTCATATATTTTTGAAAATGAAAAATATTTCCAATTTATATATATTTATCAAATATTTTCAAAAAAATTTATGTTAAAACAAATAGAAAGCTGTGTAATCTGAAAGCCACTTGTGTAAAATCTATATGGTGGTGATTTAAAATGTCCTCTTAAATCAGAATTCACCTAGGGCCGTTAAAAAATATTTTTATGAAAGTACAACTTTTTTACCATGAGCTCCGTCTCTTGAAATGTGGGACAGTTTGAACATGTCTAGTGCCGGTTGTACTTAGTGTTTGAAAAACGGCAGTTCAATTTATGTTTTTTATTTCTAACTAGAAACAAACATTTTGCATTAAAAAAAAATATCTATATAATTTTGCCAACTCACATTATTTACTTATTGTGTAAAAGACAAAACTGTAATCTGTATGTACATAAAATTTTATTATAACCATGGCTGTATCGCAGTTATGGTTTTTTACGATCCTATTTAAGATGATTTAAAAAATAAAACAGGCTCATGTAAATCATTTGGATTACACATAAGCTTTGGATTGAATCACTTTTCACAATAGAATTTACATTACATATTTCTAGGGCTTTATATAGGGAGAGATATGAACAGCTCTATAAATATGGTGATATATTTTATCATAAATACCTTAATTCTAGATTAAAGGTTAAAATGAAACTATTATTTTAAAACATGTACAACTTTCACATAAAAATGCATGGTCTCTTCTAAAACAATATTTAAGAAATAATCTTAATTGGCAAAGCATATCAAAACTTAATTCTTATTTCCTGTGTAATACAACTAATTACTGTTAAAATCGTTGGAAAGCCATTTGTACAAAATTGAATTTCAAGTCGAACAAAAACTAAAATTTATTCATTAATTTTGGGATCTTTTACTGTTGATACAAAATATTCAAGTGATATTGAATGCTGATAGTAGTTTCTATGACAAAAGAAATCTGAAAACTATTAAATTAACTGTATATATATATATATATATATATGTATTACTGTTAATTATATCATCCCATTTGATAATTTTAGTTACAGTACATTATTAAAATGAATATATACCTCATAGAAGAAGCTTTCAACTTTATTGTGACCACGGATGAACAACTCAGAACTGTTTTCAATATCACGCAAAAAGTCTAAAAAAAGGAGAACAAAACAATGACAACAAAAAAGTGAATCTAATATTATTATTTTCCATAAATTTTGACTCGGAAGTTAATTTATAATAGAAAAATTAATTAGCTACAGATTAAGGAACAAGCCAAATGGAATAAAAAAAAATATATTTTAATTTTATATTTATATATTTCTGTGGATATTACATTTAGCCTTGAAATGAAAATAAATGTTGCATCAATTTGTCTTGTCGTGTAATTCGTATGCGAAGTTATACTTTGACGTTGGCAATAGAACCTTGGCTGTTGTTATGGTATGCATGTTTCAAATTTAACACAGTCAGTTTAATGAGTGTACCGAACTGTTATACAATAATTTTGGTGAGTGCCCAATCTACAGATTAAATATTATTTGAAGTAATCAAGAAATATTAAGTTAGTGAATGTTACTTAAGTAATGAAAATATGTTTTTTTTTTTCTGTTGATTTATACATCAATATGATACTTCAAATAGAGTGCACTTATTTGTCTTTCTTTGAATAATTTTACCCATCGTAGAGTTTTTGTGTATATTGAAATATTTTACTCCTTGATATAAAGCAACAAATATCTACATTCATGATTCAATTCACTGATATTATATTAGAGATTTTTTCACAGTAGAGTCATCATTGAATTTATTTTTGAATAATTAAAAAAAAAACATATGGGACTGTATTACAAATTGTATGATTAGTCTACTACAAATATCTATCTTATAATGAAACCGTTTAATTTCATTGTACTAGTTATCATATTGAGTTTTGATTATGTATTTGATTATCTAATTTACAATGAATTAGAGAACAGGAGTGGTCAACAAGTCTGCTTAAATCATATTATAAATATTATTACATTGGTATGTTTAAACCTCTAAATTTATCCTTTATTTTATACCACTTTAACTTTGTGAGCCAAACAAAATACTTCACTGTAAGAGTCATAAATCGATAATCTGCCATATTAAATATACCGATGAACCGGTTTCACTCATTGGAGCATTATCATTATAATGCTCGGGAAGAGCAAAACCGGTCCAGATAAGTATCAAAAAATGTGTTTTTTTATTTAATATATCAAATATTATTTTCCAGGACCTTAAAGATGCCGTTCTTTAGTGGAAAGTGTTACAGCAAAGCTCGACTCGATGGAAAAACTGCCATTATCACAGGATGTAATACAGGAATCGGAAAAGAAACAGTGCTGGACTTTTACAAAAGAGGTATGAATATTTATTTACTTTAGTTTCACAGGGGCTTGGAAAAGCTACTTAAATTGTCATATTGACTTGTTTTCGGGATATTTTCATCATTCATAAACTCTTTTGTATGATGTAACATGTTTTCCAGTTTTCAATGGATGGTGTAAAATTTTCCAGAAAAAGCCATGGTTGGCACAGCATCATTTATCATATTTTTTCATCAAACCAATTTCTATTTAAACATATATTAACATTCTAATTTAATATCAAGTCTATAAAACAATATCAAAATTGAAATTATGAATAACATACATATAATATATTGTGTATTCGTGAATCAAGTGGCATAATTAAAAAAGATATTGGCATCATCTGCTGTTAAAACTGTTAAATTCCTAAATAAAAATAATTAATAATTTAAAAGAATTGATTTTTAATCATACGACTGTTAATTTGTAAACCATAGTTACCCAAACTGTGCCCCACACCTGTGAAAATTTTCCACTACAAAATATTATTAATATTATTATTTTATAAAATGTATGGTAACATAAGACTTGCCATGAGATTACCAATGTTTTGACTTTGGTGCTGTAAAAAATTCTGATATTTTAAGGGCTCCGGAAACCGGGAAGTGTGTTGATTCTCAAAAATATAAGAGTGTTAGCAGTTTTAAAATTTGATGAGCTAATTTTTATATTGAAATATAGCATTATTAATCATGATAATCAATCTCCCTGCATTAAACATTAATCAATTAATTTTTGAAATATTTAATGTTGCGATTTTATCCTCTAGATAGAATATCATTAATGAAGTTCTATCTTAACAGAACAATTAGCTGAAGTTATTTTGTTCTGTAAATTCTCTATTACATCATGATTATTGAAAAAGTATTTATTTCAGGAGCGCGTGTCATAATGGCGTGCCGTGACACTTCAAAGGCTAATGCAGCTTTAGAAGACATCAAAACAACTTGTAAAGACACCGAAGAATTGGGCTCACTTCAAATAACCAAATTAGATTTGAATTCATTATCATCAGTGAGGGAGTGTGCCAAGGGTATAATGGCCACAGAGCCTCAGATAAATCTATTAATCAATAATGCTGGAGTGATGATGTGTCCGCAGGGGAAGACTGAAGACGGATTTGAAATCCAGCTGGGAACGAACCATTTATCTCATTTTTTGTTCACCATGTTGCTACTTCCCCGAATAATGAAATCAAGTCCAGCGAGGATTGTAAATGTTTCATCGAAGGCGCACACATGTAATTTTATTCTTATTATTAATAAAAGAAATCAAATCCCATTCATATATAGAAAGTCTGAGATGCAAAGTTGTACTTGGACAGGACTATTCAGCAGCATTTATTCAATGCATTCATTTATTCCTATCCACAGTTGGAAGAATCTTGGTGTAGTAGTTTGATTATATTTGTTTTTGTAATTTAAAATAAGAAAGCAGTTCTTTGATATTCCAGAATAGACTTGGCTAGCACAAGTGTTCAGTATGTAAACTTTGGTAGTTTCTCTGTACCGGAAGATCATCAACGACCGTAAATATGACAACACAGTGAAACTAATACCAAATAATTTGTGCTGAAACAAGAATGCTAAGATAAAGAGATTCTTAGGTTACCGTGGTGACCGAATGCTCTGCATAAGAAACCTATTTTACTACACCAAAAATATTCTGTAACTTTTCATTAGGATGTTTAAAATTTCTGATATTTATTGAACTATCAATAATACAGAAATTTTGAAATATAAATATCAACAGTAATAGTCTGTAGAATTTTAAAATTTCATGAAATTTTTAATTAATCGTTTCCAGCGTAATTAAAAATTTGTGCTTTTACAGATGGGTTGATGAATTTCGATGATTTGCATTTTGAAAAGCGAACATATAGACCTATAACTGCATATGCCCAGAGTAAATTGGCCAATATACTTTTTACTAAGGAGTTGGCAAACAGATTAAAGGTAAATATTATCAAATTTGTATTTTTTGGTTTTTGGCTGATGGCCAAATGTTCGAACCTCACTATAACTCACTTGCAATAAGACATCTCTAATCTCAATGGTAGTTGATTATTGTGAACACCTTTCATTAAATGGAGTCATTGCAGTGCATTGGTTATACAATCATCTTTTCGAAATTTGAATGTCATTGTAATCAAATCAGTAGTTATTAAATTCAATTCAGATATATATTTATCTGCTAGACTTACAGTCTCTATTTTTTTCACACAACTCCTCTTGTATATAAGCGATACAAATGTTTATTGTCTTGTCAGTTTAAGTATATCTGTGTTCTAAAATACCTAAAGACTCTGAAAGACAAAAACCGGATGGTGAAAAAATATGTGAAAGTGTGCACAGTTTTAATGATCTTTCTGTCAAAATTATAAATTAAGAAAAATCTTCTAAAACGTCAATAAACTTTTAGGCCAACAATATTGAAGGAATCACTGTTTATTCACTTCATCCTGGAGTTATAGCCACAGAACTTGGTAGACATTTGGATTCTGCATTTTTTCCTGGTGTGAGATTTCTTTTCAAACCAATGAGAATGTTCATCAAGGATCCTCAATCTGGTGCTCAGACGAGCATATATTGCGCAATTGATGAGAAATGCGCAAAAGAAACTGGTTTATATTACAGGTAGGTTACGTCTGATGAATATTATTTGTGCAAATGTGTATGTGTATAAATTCTTTTATATTTTGGATAGATTTGCAAATATGTCACATTTTAAATGTAGTATTTTCTTTTATTTTCAATCTTGCAATAAGATATTAATGAATGCATTACACTATTGCCAATATTTAATGAACAATAGGTATATTGCAATTATGTGCGATGATCACAAATATATACTCCAAACAATTATTATAAAAATTATCATTGAAACATTCATCCTCAGTCTTGATCCACTTTTTTTTAGTGATTGTGTTTCAATTGCTCCGAGCAGTGCAGCTTGCAATATGAAGACAGCAGAAAAATTATGGGAGGTGTCCTGTAAGCTTGTTGGAATTGAAAATTGGGATCCGTTTAAAGTAGAAGACAATGGCTGCTGATGAAGAAACTATACCTCCTTATAAAAGTTTCTTTATTAAACCATTTAAGCTGTCTCTTATCATAGATTATGCTTTTCTACAGTGATAACAAATTTATACCTAAGAAGTGAAATACACAAATAGCTATTAATTACATTTTTCATAGACAAACACGAATAATGCAGGACTTGATCACTAGTGTCTTCAGGGATGGGTAGTATAAATTTAAAATTAAATTAAATTCTATCAAATGCCAATTTTGAGTACATGACGATATTGAATTATGATGATATTGAATTAAAGTTTTAAAGAATCTTCATTTACTAAAAAATAATACTATACTATTTTTGACTTGTTAATGTATCTTATATAAGTTTTTGTTATTTAAAATAATGCTCATTTTTTATGGATAAATATATATATTTTATTATATGTGTAGTACTTTTCATGGGGTTGTGTTCGAGTCATCAATTTGAGTGATTGTTGGCTTTGGTTACGGTACCCACTTGCTAAAATCCCAATATAGACAGTTTCATGAAGGTTGGGTTTAATGTCCAGTGGTCAGTATTGTTTGCTTCAGTAACATTTCTCGCAGGCCTGAATCCCAGTATGGACAGTTGTATACATTTATTTATGGATGTTTTTGATTTCTAAAATTCTCCCATCTATCTTTTTGTAAAACTAGGACATAGCAAGAGAGATTAGCTGATAGCTAGTCATGTTATAACTATATTATTCTATCATTCTCTCTAGAGGTAAGAGAGGTTGAGCTGCTAAGCTGCAATCAGTTCTCATTGAAAAGCTTATGTTGAGATAGACTCCATTTGGAGTGTTACCACTCATGAATTATACCAAAAAAATAACATTTAGCAAAATTCCTAGTAATTTGCTTATTTATTCTATCAATAAAAAAAAAAATTATGATATGCAATTTTATTATGAAAATTTTTTTCATCAAGCTTGTATAATTTTTTTGTTGAATACATTCCGGTCACAATAAACAATAGCATATTTTTTTCATATATACATATTTAAAATATTGTCATTATACAAATAAATGTGTTTTTTGAGTTTAACATGCTACTTGACAATTGATTACTATCTGCGTGGCACTCAAAATTACATTTTTATAAAGCAATTAGTAAATACAAAATTAAGCGTAAATATAGTATCTCTAAGCTGTACAATTTTTTGACAAGTTTTGTACAAGATCTTTTTTTTTTAAAAAAAATATGAAATAAGTTTTAGCTCAAAGATAAAACTAAGCTAAGGTTGGAAGCTTCTTTTAATTTAAATTTTCATATCGATCGCCTTTCAACCAGAATCGTGTGAGAATTTTTTGTGAGTTTTTGAAAAATCTTTATATTAAAATTCAAAACATCTAACATTTTGAAAATAATATAGTATTTTCGTATGTGTTCATCATTGTTGTAAAATTGAAATGCGAAAATTATAAAATGTACAAAATTACCGAACGATATTGGAATCTATTAAATTTTGCTTCAGGATAGACCGGTTGCGCATCATTGCCCTAAAGCAGAGGTCGGTAATTTATCAAGCGAGAAGAGCCAAATTGTCACGGAAACAGAATAATAAACGAACCAGAGAGTCGCATATATGTATTATATAAGGATATGGATTTTTAGGGAAAAAAGTTCGAGATATTTTATTAAAAAAAAAAAAACAAATAGAACGGTGTCCATGTATCGTTTTTGATAGCTTTACTATATCTGGCTAAAGAGTGGTAGAGAGTATGCCGTACAAGTCGAAGTTTGTTTGACAGCTCTATCGGGTAAACTTGTAAGTTATAAGGCTGCTTGAGATGATGTGAAATTGGAGTTAATGTCCGAAGAGCCGCAAACATCTATTATATGTAAAGATCCGCTTCTGCCGACTCGTTCCCTATAGTAAGAGTAGAAATGTCATTGTATAAAGTGAAGATTATTTGGAATGTTAACCGGCTAACTGCCGTCAGGTACATGTATGGCGGTACCCAGCACGCCGAGAATTTTACAACAAAAATAAAACCTTCTAAACATATCGTTATTGAAAGAGTAATAAAGTTTATTTATGAAGCTTACCAAATAAATGAATAGCGCGCCAGTCGTGCAGTCATTTATCCATAATCATAAAATTAATTGTTCATGGTGTAGGGTTGTCAAAAAAACAAGGTCAAGGTTGTTAAAACGGCGCGTTTTAAGACGTAATTTTTGTATGAGCGGCGCTCCATTCACAGAAAATTATGCGTCTTAAGACGCTTTTGGCAGTTAACCGGTTTACCGAAAGCGGGGCCGATATCTGGGAGCGCGCTTAACCCTCTGTCCTCCGACCTTGGCTTTGATCGTACGACATCATTTTATCAGTACGCCGCTATAAAGCTATGCTGATCATAACGGACCGATCGTAATGAACAGCATCGAGATACCACGCCGATTGATCACATATGTCACTTGGATATGGCATTACTCAGTACGATTAAATTACAATTATTATTAAAAATAAAAATCAACGACAGTGCAACTCGTGCATGTAATAATGTTTGTTGAACGCATTATCAACATGTTAAATAGAGCTACGGCCTATAAAATATTTTACTGTAATGCTCAATCGTAAAGTGTTTTGCGACCCAAAACTTATAATATCCTGTGGTTGACTAGTCGATGGTCATGGGAAATCATTATTTCAGGTCAAAGTGCATAACTTTGAATTCCTCGTACATACACTCGGAAATTGATTTTTGAATCCGTGATCAAATAATGTCGTTTTAGTTTTTTTAAGAGTATGCATACGTAAATGACGATTTAACTTTTTTCTTAAGTTTATGTTGTTTACGGAGTAAAGTAAATTTGTAAAAAAAGTTTATCCAATCTAATGCAAAAACCCGGTGTTATGTCTAACTATAGTTCTAATCGCTTTGAGATTTTTATGGACGATTCTTTCTAAAGTTTTCTCAGTTTGAGAACGTTTTTATAACAGTTTTAATTAGGTTTTTCTTCAGCCAATCAAACATCCATCTGCTTATAGCCGGCCTTAAGTTCAAGCGCTCTCTCGCGGGATTGTTTGATTTTTATGTTACAATGAATTATGTTATAGTTAATGCTACAATTTTTTTTAATATTTTCATTTTAAAGCACACAAACCTCCTGATCTCGCGCGAAAGTACAAGTGTACAAAGCCGGCTTAAAGACAACATAAGGCAGGGATTCCCAACCCCGTGCCCGCGGGCACCATGGCGCCCGCAGAACAATTCGTGTGTGCCCGCCACTATTTGAACGTAACAGATTTTTTCATAAACGCTAATTAAAAATGTAAATTTTTTTTATATATTTATTAGTTTTTTTTTTGAGTAACTAGGTTTATTATATAGTGACAATAAACGTAGAGATCTTTTTTTATTTATTGATCACGTCTAATTATAAATACCCGTAGAAAAAAATGGGTGGTGCCCGCCACCCTACCGATATTTCAGAATGAGCTCTAGAGTATAAAAAGGTTGGGAATCCCTAGCATATGGCAAGATACCGTATTCTTAGATTAACTTCAATACTTCGCGCATATATGTATATTGTAATATAATCCAATTATGACACGATCAACAGTGATATTTGACCTTTTTTATGCTTCCAATAATGGTTACAAATTCTATATAGTCATTCTTTTATATAGATAAGCATATTTTTTTTTTATCCTGTTGTAAAGAAATTGTGCATTTAATCCAATTTTGTCGGATAACATATTTATTAACTTGTATCAATGACAGTTAAAAATACCACATACTCCGACAGGTTCAAATCTGGATGAATTCGAATTCTGACGGATACAGAAACTTTCAAAAGTCTTGACGCTGGGTAATAAATTATTAATGCAATATTGATTAGTATTGGGCAGTGCTTATTGGAATGGAAAAAAAACTAAATGTTCCAATATTGAAATACAATCACGAAATTTATTATGCTGTGTGATGTATTTTGAAGATATACATGTATATTAACTAGGTGCATTCCCAAATAATAAACAGTTTATTACATCTAAAACTAATGTTTTTTTCTGGTTCGCTAACGTACGCAGGCGTTTTAGTACTCCTCGCTTTAGTCAGATGTTACTGAAGAGTAAAAACTAGAGTACAATATGTAATAGTGTGCTCAAGTAAATAAAATAAGATCAAATTACTTTCGCTCAGAGAGCTTGAACGAAGACTGGTTGTATCCAGGCGTCAAAACACTTTCTACAGACTTCATAGACGACAAAGGATATGTTTTATTGCATGGTTTTATTTTGATTATTTATTACGACATACCAGTGGAAATACCTGCTAGTTATGTGTTACTTCTCAAGGGCAGAGTAGAGACACAAACATGAATTGTTAACAATCACTGGAAGTATTCAGACGTGCACTTCCGCAATGATTAGTGTTGAAGAAGTGTTTCTTAGATTCGCTTAATAGCACTCGTATTTAACTTCGTACTGTGTTTTGTTTTCTTCGTAGCGCTATTAACAAAATAAAAGGAAAACGAAACTGATAAATAATACTGACGGATAAACATGAATTGACATTCAATTTTTTGTTGAATTTGAGCAATAAGTAAGTGAGATTTTATTTTACTTGATTCTTTCAACTGTATTTTAGATTATGTGGTATTATGGCCAAATCCAAGCACGATCATAATAATCAAAACGTTATAGCGGAATTAGAAACAAATTTGATTCTTGATTGCAAAAAGGTAATGTTTTTTCAAATTATATCAAGAAAATATTTTATTAAAAATAGTGATAATTGATTTAGAATTGAATACTAATAAAGTTTCTGTCGCCGTATAGTAAATGCGCCTGGTCTTTCGGTGGTCAAATATATGAGCCACTAAATGAAAAAAAATATTATAAACATTTTTTTTTCCAATTGATTTATTGATATTAATACGAAGGCTGAGATGTTTGTGATGTTTCATATAACCCCCCCCCCCCCGCAGCCATTTTTTATGCCAGTATCGACTTAAATTATACAAGGCCGGGAAATAATAATATATTTCTTGATCTTTTAATTACATACTAAGGTTAATTAATGCTCTAAATTTTTTCAGTCGAAAAGACCTGCTTTTTTGGATTCTTGTGTTGGTAAAATCTGATTAGTGTCTTACCAGAGTTTCACGTATTTTTTTAAATTTTTTTTGAAAATTAAAAAATCCTAATCCGATCAAATATTTGTGAATTTGTTTTGGTTATCTGGCCAAATGGTTTGGTAAGCTGTATGCTTAAATAGTTTGATATTCTAACAGTAGAAAGCGCATTGTTTTTATATCAATTTAGTGTTCAGAAAAAATATTGCTTTTGTTTGAGAATGTAAATTTTGCCAAAGCGATATATTAAGCAGAAAGTAATTTGAAAATATTGTATGTGTATATTTACTATAGGAATGATATTTTACGTCAAAATTTATCGAAAATAAATCCATACTTTATAATTACAGTCAATGTTTTTATCTCTAACATCGATGCGAGTACTTTTATTTTGCGAAGCATTATCCATAAAATCGACATTCAAATGTTGTTAATCCAAAATGCTTAAATTATTATCAAGATTAAGAATGTCAAGAACGTATCAACACAGTAAGAAACCTAACAAGTGTAAACTTTATGAACGAAATGTGAGACATTTTTGTATTCGTAATGTGATTTCTTTTTTGCATGTCGTAGTCTGACAAACATGTCTAATGCGAAGATATAAGTTTTGTTTATACACGTCTACACGTATATCAACATAATGAGCTAAGGCAAAAATACCCTATATCTTTAGTTATTAACTGGATAGTATCTACACTGAAAATTGAGGTTATGCGGCGGTCCAAGTAAGTTAGATGATAAATTTTTCATACTACTCATTATTTCAATGAAATGTATTGAATGAGAACCGTTAAATATTCAGATTTTCATTCATCTATTTATAGTCATTATCAATGTGACAATTTGCAAGCGCCAGGGGCCAGGATTAAGTAATGGAAAGTCAGGTCGCATGAAGTCACACGACACGAATTTCTTTCAATACACCGATAGTTAAATCTTGTATGACACTGTTCATTCTGGAATCGATCTTGACCATGTAACCGAGTAAACTTAAAAGCTTTCACAACTCAGTTACTCGAATAAAATTTTCTCTTTCGATTTTCGCTTCAATAATTTTTATTGTATTTTTATAATAAATAGACACTTATGCAATTTCATTTGGTTTTTATAGAAGTAGAAATATGCCAATTTTTAGTGGGAGATGCTATAGCACTGTACGTTTGGATGGGAAGACCGCTATTGTCACAGGATGCAATTCGGGAATCGGTAAAGAAACTGTAATTGATTTTTATAGGAGAGGTGAGTTGATGTTACAAAATTATTTATTTAGTCAATAAGTGAAAGTCTTGGCATTTTTCATACATTTTTAATTATATTATTTAAAACTATAAAATAGCTTAATGAATCACGTAATCAGTCAAGAAACTCTAGAATTTCAACACATACATAATTGAAATAATAGTATTACATATTATAAATACGTGCCATATGGAAAACGGGGCAACGGCAAACCTTAGAGCCTACATAATTTTATTCATTACTTGTACGAGATGTAAAAAATAATTCGCGTCACAAAATTGTGGGGAAGGAAAAGTAGTTAAATTCTATTCTCTGTACGCATTACATACACAATGTATAATACATTACCCAGCATTCAAGGACCGCCATGAACTTTTGCGAGGCGTTAAAAAAGTATACGCAATTCTAAAATAAATTACTGCCCATAAGAAAGAAGTTGAGAATTATGTCATTTTAGAAAAGGATGTTTAATTGGATTTTTTAAACAGCGGGACATAAACGATAATTACTATTTAATGAATTTAATATTGATCAAATACTGCTATTATTTATAGTTTTTTTACATAATTATAATAATCGTTAAACAATATTTTTAGGAGCAAGAGTTATAATGGCCTGCCGAAACATACAGAGAGTAAACGAAGCTCTTGAAGATATCGAGAAGAAATGTCAAAACGAAACCCAGCTTGGATCGATTCAAGTTGTCAAACTAGACTTGAATTCTTTGGCATCGGTGCGTGAATGTGCCAATAATATTTTGTCAACTGAATCGCATATTAATATACTTGTCAACAATGCAGGGATAATGACATGCCCCGAAGGAAAGACGGAAGACGGATTTGAAACACAATTTGGGACGAACCACTTGGCGCATTTCCTTTTTACACTTCTTCTTCTTCCTAGAATCATCAAGTCTCCTCCGGCAAGAATTGTAACAGTCTCTTCTATGGTACATAAATGTAAGTGGACAAACTGCTTATTCATAAATGAATTCAATTTTATTTCTAAAAATGAGAAAAGATAGAACACGATCAATTCATTTTTATTAATGGGTAACTGAAAAACAAAAGTTTTTAATGATATAGCAATTTTCAGAGATCCTCCTGTGCTATGATTAATGATAATCATCAATAGTATCCAGAGCGTTGCAGGTTTCATTCTAAATCGTTGTAGTTCATTCACTTTCATATTTATAATGCAATTAATGATTACAAATTATTGTTTTTTTAGTGCCATTGATGTTTAAGCACTGCAATCTTACATTTATTATTCCAGATGGAACAATCGATTTCGATGATTTGATGTTTGAGAAAAAGCCATACAAACCGTTGCCAGCATATTCACAAAGCAAATTAGCAAATATTTTATTCACTAAGGCATTGACCAGTAAACTCAAGGTAAGTATTTCATGTATCACATTTTTACTGGCGTGTATTCCATATAATAATTTCTAACTTAAACTCAGCTATAAAAATCCAACATACAATCAAAATGGATTTTTTTAGGAAAATTTTAGCGGAAAAAAGTGAGAAGTTAGTATTCTGTTTTTGAATAATGATTCAAAATAGAAAAAAAACACTAGTTTTGAATAATATTGAATCTGCGCGAATGAATTTTTCTTTCAACACCTGTTAACAAATTAAACACTTTGAATGCCGAACATCAAACATCATTGTGACTGAATTTGTTCGCGTTATCGTTAAATTGCTGCTTTCGATGTGTAAAATTTTGTTTACCGTAAAAAATATTTTTAAAACAATAAACTCATAAAGTACAGTCCAGTGGCGTTCAGGCTAACGAATGCGGGTCCATTTCATTTATTTTCTAGTGTATCGCGAGTTGTGACTTACCTTGTAAAAATAAAGGTGCCCTACTTTTTTGGATATGTTTACATCTCAATTGCGGCTATATTATCGTTGTTGTTGTGTCGTGTTGAATTAATATATTTTATTAATTTTATGTACGAATTCGTGATAAAATTTCTTCTATCTTGGCACAGGAGCATAAAATCGAAGGA
Source organism: Himalopsyche japonica (assembly GCA_028555115.1). Taxonomy (NCBI): domain Eukaryota; kingdom Metazoa; phylum Arthropoda; class Insecta; order Trichoptera; family Rhyacophilidae; genus Himalopsyche; species Himalopsyche japonica. The sequence continues at coordinate 2,395,456 of JAHFWJ010000222.1, read as the reverse complement.
GTGACTACCTATTCGCTTCATCCAGGAGTGATCGCTACAGAACTTGGGCGACATTTCGATACTGCGTTCGTGCCTGGTATGACATATCTGTTCCATGCCTTGAGGTGGTTAATTAAATCTCCAGAATTAGGAGCACAGACCTCAATTTATTGTGCTGTCGATGAGAAGTGTGCAAATGAATCAGGGTTATATTACAGGTATGTACGTAACTAAATTTGAATGTTATTTGTAAATTTTCACCAAATGTCACTGAAGCTGGAAATAAATTATTTATTCTTCTGTTTCGATAAACGTAAGAAGTTGCAAAAAGTGACGAAGACATATTGAAAACTTTATTATTGCCTTCAATATATTCACTTGATCAATCAAGTAGGTATCTTAATATATATATAGATGATTCTAAATATTAATAAATAATAAATGTATAATAAATAATGGCGCATTATGCGATATCTCTACAAAAACTTCTAGAATATCTTAGGAAATTGTTTTAATTTTAATAATGCCAGTTTCCAAAGTGGAGTTTAAAAATAAGAAAACATTTTAGTCTTACTTTACAGATTTATTCTAGCAAGTATGCGAATGTTTTCTTGCGTTTGTTATTGAGAGGACAATTTTATCAAAAAATATTCTTCGTCAGAATTTCAGTTTTTGGTTTGGTATAAAATCGAAAAATATTTGAAAACATTTTATGTAAATTAGGATATCGATAGCCAGTTTGTAGTTTAATCTCTTTCTTATTATCTTCATTCAATTTTCTGGAAAATATTTTTATAGCATTATTATTTTCAGTGATTGCGTCCCAGTAAATCCTATAAAAGAGGCCAGAGATCCGCAAGTCGCTGATAAATTATGGGAAGTATCCTGCAAGCTTGTTGGAATTGATAATTGGGTTCCATTTACAGCCGAAGTCAAAGAAAATTAAAAAATAATGTGATTTAATTATAAATTATTTTCATAATCATTAAACGTTTATATTATTGTATATATGATGTATATAAGGCAAACCCACGATGAATTCCCTTATTTACTTTTATGATGAAACATTTTACTTTAAACTTTAATAGAAGAACGTGGTTCTATTCTTTGGACTCAAAATAGGTTGAAATATAAATTTACGAGGAAAAATATACTATAATACATTACCTGTGGCTTTATCGAGTTGGTATTCGATTAAGTGTGTTCATGTTCACAGCCTGAACGTTCGAAAAATATGAACCTGGTTGCATATTTATTTCGGCGAATACATGACTAAAATATACTACGTGGAGTATTGAAAAATGTTTTTTTTGGGGGACAATAGCCATGTGACTTTCCTCTCCAGTTACTCCATAATATTAATTAGCTATGTCATTGAGGGTTCGTAATTTACTGGACATATCCTTCCCCTCCATAGAATTCGAAGAAACATACATTTACTCGTTGCTGGACAGTTTCGCCCATAAAGATTAAACAAAAAATTAAGAGAATCGCTACTTTTGATACGCAAGATACGAACTAGTCAATACCTACGTGAAATGTTTAAGTATGAAATTGTCGAAAGATTCATAGCTCAAATTTTGAAAGTTCGTAAACAGTTTCCATAGTTATCGAGCTTGACGACTAAATATGCTACATTTCTATATTTAAAAAAAAATGTTTGATAAAAAGCATTGTATGTTTGTCCTAAATACACTAGAGCGATCATTCGTAATCGCAAAGGAATATTGAAAAAAAAAGAAAGATGATCGTGTATTTCATCGCAGGTGGCTATTTTTTTCCAAAATGATTGGATACATTTAGCAGATTCAAAGTTACACTTTACACAGTTACACAAGTGATTTTTTGTGAAATTTACGCTGCGGAAGCTGTAGACTTTGCTCGGTGTTATTAATCATAAGAAATTTTTCTTTGAATCTCTTATGTGAGTGAAAATAAGTCATTTTCTATATTTTTACCGCCGTAATCCACAACATATTAAATTTATCTACTTACCTCATTTAAAAATTAACAAAAAACTAATTATTTAATTTTCATTGGGTTGAGGAAAAAAATGTAAGCTTAAAAGTGGGGGAGGGGGGAGTCGAGATCATTCAAAATAAGCAGCGCCCCAGTACTTTTTATTAAGTATTACGCCACTAATGGTAAAACTTTACTTTACTCAGTTAAGACGCCAATAAAAATATTTTGAGCTAGTCAAGGCTCTAGAGCTCATGCCATATGATCGTTGATTATTTATCATTGTGTAATTGCAGATTACTAACACGAATAAGTTACTCATCAAGAAGAATACTTTCACTTGAGTACCATGTAGGCTGTCAATTGATGTTGTTTCCGTAAATGAATAGTGATATTGTGAAATAAAATAGTGGAAATCACGGTGTATTTTGAATTAATAAATAAAGAGGTTGAATCATATGAATTTTATTCGTAATATCTCTTTCATTTTCGTATAAATATCATGAAATTGGAATTCGACGACTCAAATAACTCGTGGACCTCTGGCGACAACAAAGCAAATAGATCCAGCTGTCAACAATGCGTGGAAAGAAAGAATAGAAAAATGACAACATCGGTTATGACTTTAGGAATCGCTATCTGTGTTTGTCTAATCGGCTACGCTGTGTTTGCATCCGACTCTCTGAAAATAAGTGACAACAGTACTCTGAAACTTACAACTATTGTGAGTGTTACCAATCAAGACGTGTATATATTTTTTCTTGTTTATTTATGTCACGATTATAGTGACATCTATGATAACGTGTTGATAACGGTTACACGATAAATTTGATTATTTTTAGAGGCGGCAATATTTAAACGAATGAAAATATTATCCTCTATTTTTATTTCATTACCCATCATGATATTAATATAGTATCTAATGAAAGTAAAATTCTCATTTTATTAGGTGCATAAAATTGAATATACCTGTAGAAGATATCTATTTTTTTCGACTTACAGCAATACAGAATATTTATTGACCATAATAATTTGGAGATATTGTGTTATTGGGTACGATACCGAATAAAATATTGAAAACAACATCAGACATACTACATAATTTTATTATTTTTATGTTTGTAGGTTAATGGATATATATATTGAAAAATAATTGAATATTTATTATACCACAAGAAGAGCCCTTGACAATAATTGAAAAATAAGCTATGAAATTACTGTGTTCGCTTACCAAAGGAACATTTATCTGATAAAATAAAGCATATTTCCGTGATAAATTTGATGTCATTTTAAAAGCAAAAGCAGTTAATAGCTTTATTTAATATCCTATCCTCTTTTTGTGCCATGAACCATTTCCAATGCACTGAATAGAAAAATTATTCTTTGAAAACAATGAAAAAAAAGTTTTTATTTGAAGACTTGAAGAGAAGTGTAATTTATTTAATGCCACAACAATAAATCACTGTGATCAATCTCCTTTTGTATTTTTTTTGTAAGCATGTTAAATAAGAACATTCCGTTTTTTGAATATGTTATTTGACATCTATAGTAAATTATCAACTATTTATATTCTGTAGATATTTCGCCATGGTTCCAGGCTGCCAACTGGAACTTACAACAGTGATCCATATAAGAATTACGAATGGGAGAAACCTCTTGGATCATTAACTAATGTGAGTCTTTGCAAGAAATATGTCTTAAGTGTTTTTAAGGGAGGAGCAAATGTTGCCAGCTCGTTAATTGTTCTTTCATCCATATGGACAAGCCAGTGCAGCAGCGGATATGTGTACGTTTTCTCAAAGCAAAGGTGGAAGAAAATGACATCCTTGATTACATACAAAATATGACATCTATTAAATTTTTATCTGAATACATACATAACAACTTTTCTTAAAAACATTTTAATCTAAGGGCTGGGGGGCTTTTCAAAGAAATTTTTAAACTTTAGGGACACTATTTTGACACAAAATTTGAAATATAAAAAGAAAAAATGGTACAGTTTATTTTAATACTAAGTTTCATAAGTCAATATGAAATCAGCTTAGCCTTTCAAAGCAATTTTTTAATTAAATGTTGCCAGTCTAATTAAACACTTTTAGCTCCTGTTGATAAAGCTTTTCTAACTTTTCAGTGTTAACAGGCATCTTAAAAAAAAAAGTGATGAGCAAGCGCTAATTATATTGTTAAATACTATAATATAGATATTTATAATGACAATCATATTTGTCTCCCTATATCCATTGTGTGGACTTGGTAAAATAAATATGAGAAGATAATGGGAGCTGCAGTCAATCAAACAAATCATTTCACTTTAACTACTATTTTATATACGATACAAGTTTTTCCCTGATTACAGAAAGGCAAGATGGAAGCTTATGAATTGGGAGTAAATATACGGAAGCGCTATTCGAATTTCTTACCTGATAACTATAATGAAAATGATATTTATGTTAAGAGCAGCGCTCTGGCGAGAACATTAATGAGCGCCTATTCTCTATTAGCCGGACTGTATCCTCCTACTGCACAAGATAAATGGAATTCAAATATATTATGGCAGCCCATTCCTGTATATTCAGTACCAAGAAGTATAGATAGAGTAAGTTTATTATTTAATACATTCTTATTTTATTTAAACTTGTAGGATATTTGTCAAATAGATATTGACAAAATAGAGTGAGTTTTCTTTGCAATATTTCTTTAAAGCTTTGTCATGAATACTGTTGAATTCTTGAATTTTAGCTAATAGCTGCAAAAGAGCCTTGTGATCTATTTGCACAACATTACAATAAAACCAAAACATCACCAGAGGTGAAGAAAATATATGAAAAGCACAAACAACTATTTTCTGACTTAACTTTGCATTGCAACCAGACCATAGACACAATACTAAAAGTTGAACTGTTATATAATGATTTAAAAGCTGAGAGAGAGAATGGATTGATTCTACCAAAATGGACAGATGGGATCTTTCCTGATAGAATGAAAGAAGTTGCCGCCGAAAGTTACCTCCTTTTTACTCATGATACTATTATGAAAAGATTACAATCAGGTGACGCATTTATCTTGTAATTTTCCTGTAATGAAAATGTATCAATTTTACATGTAATATTGCCAGTATCTTTCCAAAAAGTCACCCCTACATCCATCAAAAATATTGTTTTAGTATATAAATTTATCTGGATGGAAAACTTGTCATTTTGTAGCGGAAAATTGTTGGTCATGAAAAACATGTCATGAAATAATTGCATATTGTAAGAACACCATTACAAAAAAGGATTGTCACTTGTTATGTCAGTACACAATTCAACTCTTTTTTCCATATGTGAATCTTGGTATCATCTCTATATAAAAAATATCTATAATAATTGCAGAAATTTTATAATTTATTCAATCTGAAGGTGCTTCTCAAAGTGGAGAAAACCTGTCATACCTAATTCACATAACATGTTTTCATTCAGCCAATTTTAATCCTCATGAATAACCATGAAGTTTTCAATACATTTATGTTTTTTATTTCAGGCCCACTTTTATCTGAAATCCTTACAACTATGAAACTGAAAGATTCCGGCCATCTTGCGCCAAATAGAAAAATGTTTCTTTATTCAGCCCACGACATAACAATTGTGGGTATGTGGAATACGTTAGGTTTCAAAGAATATTTACTGCCTGAATACGGAGCATCTTTGACATTTGAATTACACGCAATACCGGGCAGTGATGAATCTGAAGTTAAGGTAATATTTACAAACATATGAATGCATGCATTCTATCATGGATGTATTTATTTCTTACATTTATGTACAATATGTCCATGACATTAAGATTATATGTGGGACGGAAGTGATCCTTCTGGAAGCAAATCAGACCACCCCTTTGTACAACGGCTGGACAAGTGGCGATACCATTATGTTAGTTTGTTCGTTAAGAATCCTTTGTGATAATTGGTGTCTATTGATTTCCAGCCGTTGCAGCAGGTTTTGGAACACAAATTATCACAAAGGATTCTTAACGAACAAGTACCAAGCAGCGCGATTGCGCTGCTTCGGCGTAAAAGGGTTAATATATCACATAATATTTTGTATGCATGGTGACATCTCGTGGGATCATGGCTAAATAGTTAGACATAACAAATTGTGAAAGTAACATCGAATTTGTAATGATAATAAAAAGAGCTTGGTTTAGAACCAAGGTGCATTTCTCTATGAAATTGGCTTACGTCTTCACTCATGCTCTGACAAATTCCAGGTTTTACAGTAACCTGTTGGTTTTAATTTCCATTTGTATTAGGAATATCAGGTTTTATTTCATGTATTCAGCAATATCTCGAATTTTCTATGATAAGTCTGGTGCCAATTTTGATGTTTTATTTTTTTGGATAAATGACAGCACAAATACTCACTGTTTATGTATTTGGTAAGTCTTAATGACACAGGTTTAATAAATTTTCAAAAAGTAAATAATTACAAGGTTTTGATTTTTCAAAGATCTGCTAGCAATTGAAAGGTTAAACTATTCCTGATGCAAGCGATAATGATGTAAAATTTGTGATAAGACCATGGTATTTAAATAATAGAGCAAGCAAAACATTGAATGGGGATTTTCAAACACCAAAATAATTTTAAGCCACACTGCTTAGTGTTTTGACGTCTTACATTTTCTTACAACTGTTAACCAAGAATAATGTTTGCAAATTACTTTAGTTTCAACTATATGCACACATTTAAAAAAATATTTCACTGCATTTGCATCGTAAATTCTTCCAAAATTAAGACTTTTTCTCGCGATATTATTCATATATTTTGTGTAACTTTTGACAACTTGAATATAAATGAATATTATATTATCATAAAAACATTGAATTTATATTGAAACATATTAGAAAAATTTTAGGAAATTATTTTATTATAATTCATACATATTTAAATCTATATTGAAATACTCCAAAAAAATTGCAAATCTGGTCTTTTTCCTGATTTTGATTTCTTCAAAATACGTAAATAAACCTGGGCGCACAAAAATATTTATTATAAAGCAACATATCAAGCCCACGATTAATACCATATAAGGAGAATATTGCTGTGGTTGATCAGCTTCGTGAAAATGATATTGAATTTGGGTCAAACTCACTTCTCGTACCAATCTGAAATGCATGAGAAAATAATGAATAATTTTGGTGATATTTTGTCATAGGTTATTACTAGAAAAACTTGATTTATGGATATTTCAAGATCAGAGCTTATTTTAAGAATTTAAACATATTTATCAATAAACTATCTTTTGATTTGTAGAGCTTTAGATGATTTCACTTTTACGCTGTTGTGAATTAAAAAAAAAAACTTTGTCAGCCTAAGTTAACTTGTTGCATTCTATTCTCACCATTTCTGGCAAGAACCACATCTGCTGTTTATAAGCTCCTTTACTGGATAATATTTACATTTAATTCTAAAAATTATTATATATTTTATCATAAATCATTCATAGTCTTACAATGTTTAGGCCAATTTGAAACAAGCCGATAACCAGAAAAAAATGTTTTGTCTGCAAATAGTATATTTTTTTTATTTATTTCCATTACTTCATGTTTGTAGGAGTCTTATGCCTCCATTTATGCAATATTTAGTGGAACCAATCAACTACGTAGGTCAAAGGATAAATGTTTATTGAATTTACTAAATATTTTGAAATCTTATTTCCAGGTGCTATACTCTCACAGTTATAACGAAGAACCTCACTTGTTGAATGTGCCAGCGTGTGGAATTCCTTGCAAGCTCACAATGTTCCAAGAAGCCATGAAAGATGTCATACCCGTTGATTGGAAAGCAGAGTGTAAAATTACAGACACTATTGCACAATCAAACGAAAAAACAACTCGGTGATGAGTCAAGGAAATATGAAAATACAACAATTATACCCATCTTATTTATAGCATTGTTAGTTAAATTTATTTTAAATTCTTCAACTACAGTACATGTTTACAATATATCAACACCTGCTATGTATGAGATTTGAACCGTTGTTTGGATTAGATACTGATACCATATTGTTATCTAATTTTAGTTGCAACTATCTCTTTACACTTTTTGAAAGACAAATAGTTGTAACTATAAATTGGAAGTTATAGGCATTGGTACATATGTCTCGATTTCACCAAAATGTGAGCACGAAATTATTTTAAAAAAATCATTCAACTCAAAAAAAGTTAAGCATACAGTTTCCAACATTTTACACGAGAAGTGTCAATATGTATATAAACATAATTTACCGGGTTTTGTAATTAAAAATTTACTACCTTTGAATTACAAAAACAGTTAATTGTGATATTTTTCGTCTATAGTCACAAAAATTGTATTTCTTGATGGAATGGAATAGTCATTTCAACTATTTTGAAAAACCGGGATTATAACCAAGTACCAATACCTTCTAAACCAATATCTTATCTATTGACACCACCACCTGCATTCATTTTTTTAACATGTTATTTTGTCTTACAGTTTAACATAACATCAAGTATTATTATTATGTGTGAATATTGAATAGCATACATCTATTAGTCTTATTTGAAAATATCAATAATCAAATCATCTTGAGAATATTTTGAGCATGTAGGTAAAATGTAATAAATATTTACTTTTGTACTATCTAATTTGGCTATAGTTGGATTTAGTGTCTGATTATTCTGAATCATATATTGACCGATTTGTGATCGTTTGCCACTTCCTAAAAAAGTTGCCTGCACTAGGATAAAAATAAACAAAACAAGTTGTCTCTGGCTGTTTTTTTTTTGTCAGTAATTGTTCTTGAAAGCCATTACACATGGACAAGAGCTCGAAAAAAGGAAAAAGCGTGTCATATACTATATTTCAATAAATAAAGCATAATGTTTATTATTATATATAAACATTACTGTTTCAACAATTTTATAATATTAAGACCAGGATTTCGTTCATTGAGAGCATTATCATCTGACACAATATGAATAGTACTAAAAATTGTGTTTTATTTGTTTAAATATAATACCTTTCCACCAAAAAATGACAGTTGACCCATTAAAATTATATACTATAATCTAGAAAATAAGCAATACAATTATATTTAATTTAGGCGAAGGATCCAAATAAACCAGATAAGATTCCATTTTTCCAATGGTATTTTATGTTTATAGTATTGTCTAATGTCATATTGATATTTGAACAGTCAACTGCCACATCAAAATTTATTCAAATATATATTTATACATATTGGTGTACTTTTTTAATCACTTAGAATTATCATTATTATTTTATGTTTGTGCAAAAAATCCTTTCATCTTCAATATTCAATTCTGTCTGCGTGGAAGGTGGGAAGTGAATGTACATGCAGGAAGGAGTGAAGGTCAGTCAAGCTAAGCATTGCTCTGGAACTTTTAATTTAACACTGCCTACATTGCTAACAATTGTTTGAATTTAGATTAGAAATAACAACCTAATGTTTGTATAGTTAAATTATTTGTATCAATTGGAAATTCTATATAATTTTATGCTTTGTTATTGAAATATTTTGTTTGAATTCAAACTAATATATTTTCTTTTTAACTGCTTTTTATCAATAACTATATATTTTCTTAAGCCACACTTTAAGAGGACTACAAATATTTTATTTAGTGTAATATCAAATATCTGATAAAGCAAGAAATGACTGCGACCATTGAATGTTAAAATTTTAAATAAAAAAATATTTTAGAAAAAATTCGAATCTATTATTTTGTTTTTGTCTTTTTTACAAAATTTATCCTAATAAGTGTGTATTTAAGTTTCATGATTTCGTGTTGATTTTATTTTTATGTTGATTTTTTTGATTCCATGATAGCCGACTTACAACACACAAGAACCCGTTTATATGTAGTCAAATAGATATAATAGTTTATTGCATAATTACATGTCACACCAATAGAAGTGTAAAATCACAATAAAATCCAATATTTCAATATTGACATTTTAACGTAAAACAACTACGATAGTAATTTAATGCAAAGTAGATAGTTTTAATAAAAAAGAAAGACTGTTCTGTGTGACAATGCAAGGATTCTAGCAAAATTAAACTTTAAAGCTTAAACGCTAATAATTTTATTTCAAACTGTGCTGTTTCCATATACTACGGACTTAAATTCACTGTTCGATGCTACAAACATTATAGGTAGATACTGACAACTTTTCTACTGATTACGTTGGTTTTTTTTTTGAATTACTCGAGAGATTAAAGAAATAGTGTTACAGAATGTAGTATTGGCATTGCCATCTGGTGTGTAATATTACTAACTAAAAATAAAACAACACGTTTTCAAAAAATACTTTATTTATCTAGGTATGTGATTTAATATAATATGTAACCATTGTTTAAATAGTATCAAAATTTGCTAAAGCAATGAAATCTATTCAATAAATACCTGGCAATTCGAGCAGCAAAACAAAAACAAAGCTATGAGAATTTTTAACATAACTTATCAAATCCATAATTCAACATTAAGCAGTGAAGCATTTGAGAGTAACAATTATGATATCTTTGACTCAAACCTTCAGCCCAAGACAATAATGGTGTAATAATGAGAAGGTTGACTGTAAATGATACATACTTGTATATAATGCTTTTGCTATGCGCATATTTACAACAATTATAATAACATAACTCTATCATTTTTGATAAAAATAATGAAGATCAATTTTGATGTAATAAAATAATACTAAACAATAAAAATGACAACTGTGTCTCAATAAAAATTATTTAAAATTTGAATTAACAGATGGTAAATATCTTGTTTTGTGTTGCCAATATAGCTTAAAATAAAATCAAACTCAAAAGAAATTAATGTTTGAATGAGACAACAGCTGATAATAATTGTTCCATAATAATCTAGTAGGATAATACAGAAAGATGTTTAAAATATGTGAAAATTTTAACATCATTCCTTCAATATTTCTGCTTGATGCGGATTATTATTATATTTAACAGCAAAAAATTTTACAATTATCTATATAATTAATTACGTACACAATAATATGCGATTCAAAATTTACACAAAAATCTATCATATAACAAATATTCTACAATATCAACATAAAAAATGCACTTTACGTTAATTTAAACTTTAATACATTGGAAGTAAAAGACTGAAAATCAATAGAAATATATTACGATCCATTATAAAAACATTGATTTATCAAATTTGTCTGATAAAATCTACATTTTCAAGGGAGTACATGTCCTAACTATAACCATAGATATAAAATAAAAATGAACTGCAATCTAGGAATTTATCTTTTATGAATATCCCTAAATCATTTTATTAAACTTATGAAGAACTCTTATTGGAAGAGAGAAGAAAATTATCATTTTTTCTGATGGTTGTAAAGTTTGATAACTAGTCCTGGTGTAGTACTTCATATATGAAGCAGATTGCGGTCTATTATAGTTGCAAATTAGAAAGTTTCCTCAGGGCTCAAATACTGTACATATAAACACTTAAAGAAAATAATATTTAACTTATGTTAATAGAGTGCAAAACATCAGCCCATTGTGAAGTTGCTTATAGCTTAAGGTACGGTTATTAATTAAACTTAATGAAATCATAGATCATCTAACGCAGTAAAATATTGAAATTAAAAAAATATATATGTACTGTTTACTAGTAGGCCTTCCCATTCATAACATAAATTTTCTACGGGAATTGCACCTTTTTTCAGAATTTTTCGTATGCAATCTATTTAAAAATGCTTGCGGCAGAATTGAAAAATGAAAAAAGTATTTTCAATTAAAATGTAAATAAATACAATACACAATAAAAAATGTATATTATAATTATTGGATTGGTGAAACATCTAGATAATTAAAGCGTGTTTTAACAAAGTTTTGGATAAATGATTTTTTAAATACCTTAATAAATAATGTGAAAAGCAATAATGGTGTAGTTGGACGATGAGTAGTATAGAATCACTATAAAATGAAATACAATGAACTAATTCATTCAAAAGTTTAATCCGATAACAATCCCACTCACAGACTATTACAATAATTTATTGTGACATATCGTTTGATGCAGGCACGTACAAGTAATATGTATGCCGAAAAATGTCCGGTTTGATAAAATGATGTTCAAGTGAATTACGAGAAAATTTATAAAACTCCCCATAAGATGAGATATTATTTTTCTGGAAAAATAAATATTAAAATAACTAACTTGCTGCATAATTTAAAATTTTTTTTTGTATATATTGCATTGGTATAGAACAATTGGAAAAAGAATGAGCATATATTTCTCCAAAAATCAAATTGAAAATGTTTCAAATGGATTGCTTGCCGATTTCCAATTGAGACATAGGAGTGGAAAAACTACTCTGATGAAAATTGATTTTTCAAGAGAATGGAGTAGATATATTCTACATTATTTTAAACGAAATATCTGTTCTATTAACGCGAAACATGTCTGCATGCGAGAGGAAAAGGTTATTAATTCAAAAGGTTCTATATGAGATAGAGTCACAACAGTGAGGGTTTATAAGTTGACTTCAATATATGCCGTAGTATTTTGTGATTTGAAGCTTCTGTTTCGATTTATATTTTATGTAAAAATCTCTAACGGACAGAATGACACTTTAATTTGGATACAAAAAAAAATTAGCCGGTTAAGCGATATCATTCTATCGGAGGAAAATATTTATTCTCATGTTATTGATATTAAATCTTAATAGTTGAGGCTCTGAACACTCCTACGTGTTATAACACGATAATGAATTACCATCGAGCACCTCAGTCGATATAGTAAATTATTGATATTTTTATAGCAATATAATATATAAATCATTTTGAAACATCTGTAAGTAAAAATCACAATGATAAGTTAGTGTTGTACAGCGTTGTAAATTACATTTCGTTTGTGACTTAATAAGTGAATTGTTATTGAGTGATTCATATCGAGCATTGCACTTTTGGATCTATTAAACTTGCCTAAAGGGAAAATTTTGAATTCAGTCCCTATGCTATACATGCCCGATTCATTCAAACGAAATTTGTATGATTTTGTGAATGATAACAAAACAGATAAGTCACAAATTTTCAATTAAATTATATTAGGCTCAATACAGAAACTGGTGTGCCAAAAGGTTTATTTAATAAAATAGAAGTGTTTAAGTATTTTATGGGTATGTATTCAAAATATTTTGACATAGAATTACTTATAAAGCAATGAAGTTCCAATGAATACATATTTCATATTTTCCAATAATTTTATTATTAACATTACATTTTTTGTGAAAATAAATGATTACTAATAATACAAGCCTAATACTTCCCTAAGCGACAATAAGAAGAAATAAACTACGAAACAAAAAGTACTGATGTTTGAAAAAAGGAACTAATGATTAAAAAATCCATTTATAATGACAATTGTTCATCATAACTAAAAAGAGATTCGGTCATTGTCATTGACAGGTAGGTGACTTTTGTATTATTTGGCAGAGTCTGATTAGATAAAGACCACTCGTGAGTTCAAGTATTATTTTTGTAGACTGTCTACAAAATCTCAAATTTAAAACTCAACTCAAACTATCTATTTTTGGCAGAACTGTCATTGAAACTATGAATGCATAATACGGTCCAATTTAAACAATCAAAACGTTGAAATCTGAAGCTGTTTCTTCTGGTAGAGCTATAAATCGTCTTCCTTGTAAAGTGACGGGATTAAAAAAATCATAAAGCACCGTCGATGATTATTATGAGTAACATACATTTCAAAGACAATTTGTATATTTTTATAAAAAAAATGTCTATGATTAAGTATTTTCCTTTTACAATATTACTTCACAGCCACAAAATATAGTTAATTCAGTTGTTGAAAATGTCAGTGAAGTGAATTTAATGTTAAAATTAAAACAAATTTATTGGCAATAGGCAAAAGTGCCAATATAGCAGTCTGTAACATTTATTTGCCCGTTCACCCTGCTTGGCAGATTCATATACATATATGTGTCGAGAATCGCTTTGTTCATTTATTCAAAAAATACTTTATTATGATAGCAATTCTTTTACCAAAATTTTACTTATATATTTCATATAGCAAAACTGCGAGCACACTGATGTCATAGATTCATTCAGTCAAAGCCAAACTTTTGATAATGGATATTTTCCATATATTTTAGATTAAAACCAATATTTAATCTTAATTTATAAAAATATTGTATGTAGCATGATTTTGACATCATTCAATAATGCAAAGATTTTCAGCTACTATTTATATCAAGTAATTTTCACTGTAAAGAATTTATTTGTGTGATCCATAATTCTGTAAAAACATAATGTGCTCAGATGAGAGGATAAGTGTGAAAAACGTATAATAATTAAAAATAAAAGATGGAATTTTTTATGCAGGGAATATATAAAAATATATTCCTAATTTATACAATTTTATAAAAGCTTTGACATATTCAATATATTTTATCACGGTAGAAAAATGACATCTCACATACATAATACAAAGACACTTTCAAATGAAATATGCTGATAATTATGAGTAATCTGTTAATTTTTTAATGCTGCAAAACTACTCCCATATAAAAGGACTAGTATTACAATTTGAAAAAAAAAATAATAATCTCCACTACAGAATTGAAAACATAAATGTTGTTTATCAAAATATTCTAAAGATAGTGACCTGATTAATGGAAATAATAAATATTTATAAATCTATCATATTATTATAAAATAAGGCATCATTAGATAATTATTATCAATAGACATGATGGTGAAGCATTTTACATAAAATGCATGAATATTTAAGTCATTCTCTAATGATAATATTAATAAACAGTACTTTTTTTTTAATATATCTATTATTGATAATGCATTTATATTAATGTTCTTTGGATATTGTGCCATAGAAATATCTAAAAGCATTATACTTGCATATTCAATAAAACATTGTCATACTAGAATTGGTCTAAACCTGGTCATTTTTGCGCATTACATCTTATTACATATTTTTTATTCTGCATACGTTGGATTTATTTCAAGGGGACTACTTTATATTCATTATAAAATTAAACTCGTCATTATCTGCAAGTTTAATTTGAGAAGTAAATTATCAGATAAAATTGAATAATAATGTTCCAGTAAAGCAAATTATTTTTTTTCTTAATTATTTATTAAAATTGATTGATTTATTAAAACTGGCTTGATTCAAACCAATTCTATCAAATTCATTCATTCACTGTTTCTAAATATCATTCGCGATGCATTCAACTTTCCGTATCATATTTTTTACAAGTATTAAAGTAGACTTCACAGATTAAGAATATTCCGAACGGTGTCCTTATCCAGTTGCCTGATTCTTGAATAGTTTTTATTCTTGTTCCACGTGGTTCGTTCTAAAAACATTAAAAACAATATGTATTTGCTATGGAAAATATAAATTATTAGCAAGCAATTGTCAATCAGAATTCTTGCAAAATTTCAATTCGCAGCAGCAATTGAAACTTTGAATTGAAAACTTTGATTTGATTGAATTTTGACATGGAATCGATATATATGAAAAATTATAGTAATATAAAATAATATTATTTTTTCTATCAATGTATTGATTAAATTGATTGATTGATTTACATATCTCACTACCGATCAAAATAAAATTCTTGTTTTATATTTATAAATGTAATGTCTTTTCATCAAGAAATTAATTTTTTTTTTTTTGATTTTATTGATTGTTTAGAGCTCCTAATGGATTATTGATTTACCATAATTGTAATTGTAATTCTTAATAAGTGATTGTGAACATTTAATTTTTATACTAATTTACTTTATTTGTATCAATATTGTATGATTTTATGTAAATCGTTTCCTAGTTCTTGTACCCATGGTTTTGTACACCTGCTACCATTAACTCAAATTAATTTTTTGTTTTGTATAAATAGACTTGTTTGTAAATTGTATTCCATCAGTTGATAATGCTCGCGATGAGCGAAACCGCTCCTGATCAAAAAAAAAAAATATATTGTGGAAATAAGTACTAAAAAAATGTGTTTTTATTATTTAAAATATAATGCCTTTCCATCAAGAAGTGACAGTTAACACCTTAAAAGTAATCAAGAAATTAATCTATATAATAATTTTAAACAAGGATAGTCAATAAATGTTTCAATATAACTTAAAAAACATTTTTAATATTGAAATATCGGGATTCAAAATGAGCATTAGTTTAGTATTTCGATATCTGTGCTGAAATCAACACTACAATTCTCTCAATGAACACTGTAGTAACTTTTAAATTATTTATCATTTGAGTAGTTCAATAACATTCACGTTCCTCTCTTTCGATCGGTAATTTTTAAATGACTCGTAATATGTTAAAAACAGGGTGCCAAAGTGGATGTGTAAAATAAAGCATAAATCAACACAATACAATGTTCAGAAGCTAAAGGTATGTACGTTTCGAGTTTTCTAAAGATTTCATAACAGAAAAAATATTCCTGATTTATCCTGCACTATATATTTAGTGTACACTTTGCATCATTGAAAATGGTGACTATTCATACATACAAGATAAGTAAATTATAATAATAAATACTAAATAAAACATCATTCTCTTCAGATGCCATGTTCATAAGTTTGAAATACAATATGGACTATTTCATAAATTGATTTCTAAGATCTCTCCTACCCATCAAACCCTAAAAACTAGGAGTAGTGAATCTGATAATCTACCCACTAGTCCTCTACACATCTACTTAACCTTACTCTCCGTAAAAAACAGAGGTTTGCAACTGAATAACGATCAATTTTTGTAGATGTTTTTGTTTTCGGACAAGCTTTATTGGGAGTCCACATTTTTTCACATTGGTAGCGGACATGTTATTATTTTTACCAAATGTCAAAGCGTTTTATACACATAGTGCTCATAATTAAAGGATTATTAGTTGATTTACAATTAATTTTGTCTGACTTAATTGAGAAAATATGTTACCTTTATAATGGTAAATGATTTGGTAGACTCCATTATAACATGGTGAAAAAATAACATATTTTAGATCTACAAAAATTTTTGTAACTAAATACAATTATAACTTGTATGGCAAATAAATATTCTTATAAGTTAAAAATATTTCTTTAATGAATCCAAGAAATCTATAGTGCCAATTTTTTGCCACTGACTTAAATTACTGAATGTTTCGCAGACCTGTGAAATAATGATATCATTTCCATGTAGATAAAAATAAATTAGTTTGCTGGAATATCAAATGCATTCAAAATATTGACAAAATGAAAATTATTAGATGCATTAAGTGGATATACTAAGGATTGGCCTGTGAATGATAATTATGTAATACAATCTGTCCCATAATTCAGAAAAACACAAGTAAAAGCAATTCAGTTGAGCTTTGGTTTTCAGTGAAGTGCATTATATAATTTCAATATTCACTCCCAATATGGACGAGGGATTTTGTGTTAAAGCAACCTAGGAATTCTACACTCTCCATTTGTCTCGAGCCGAGGGTAATTTATGTTGAATTCCCCGAGACTCGAAACTTTTTGAGTGTAGTTAAATATTTTTGAAGAGTATGGTTAATTCATTCAAAATGTGGATAAAATCTGTCGGTCACATCCAATGACCTGTCTGAAAATGTGATGTTAGTTTTCACAAATAAGAAATAATATTTTACGGTGCACTATTAAGTAGTTGTTGATTACATAATAATTATAAAATTTCACAAATTTAGTATTTATTTATTTTACGTTACAATATTTCTTAAACCTATAATTGTATTATATGATGGATAGCAATCAACCCAGCAGTCCCATACTCATGTTGAGTAGTGTATTTTTGTATTTCTCTATACATTTTTTTTTGTGTAGTTAGTTATGTATTTAAATGGGGTATTCATTGCAGCTATGTTGACTATTGTTATCAGACGATCTGTCAAACCTAAGAGCTCGATGTTGACCGCTCGGCTATGGACCAAACTTTTGATACCATTTTACTTCATGTTTTATTTTTCAGGATATGATGATTAGATTACATTTGTTTACAGAGCAGTATAAAGGAGTTTTTGTGATTTTGAAAATATAGTTAGTAATTGTAATTAAATAGGCATTAAAAATGATGTTGAATGGTGTTTTTTATTGTATTGATGATCATGACACAAACTCTCGGTGCTTCTAATTTTTTATGATGTTTACAATTATATTTATTGACAGCCTTCACAACAATACTGTCATAAGGAAAGGGATAAATAACTGATAAATTCATGAAAAAATAATCATATTTGAATGTGAAAAATTGTTATATGTCTATGATATACTATCATTGAAATTATATATATCATACACAATTTATACTATTTTGAGAAGCATCTATTACAATGTTACAAACAGGGATCGCAATACCGGATAAATATATCAATCATAGTATTAGGGTAAATATTAGATCAAGATAAGATAGGCGTTGATTTTTAATATGATAAAAAGGTGAGGCTTTCGTAAGGAACAAAGGCTGAATGAAGGCAAAGCATAGAAAAACAATGCTATTATATTATGACAAGGTGAATTGATTAATCTGTAATATCAATAACGATTAAGATAGGAATTGGCCACCAGGCGCTTCATAAAACTGTCCCCGATAAACTTTCTATGAATAATGATAAACCAATTTCATTTACATTTCTAATTTGCTTAAATTTACAATAATTATGCTGGTTTCGATAATTCTACAATATCCAGTTACAAATTCTATTGATATTTAAAAGAATTTTACTTCACAGTTTGATACACAAAAATTTATATTTTAATTATTTCTCCAGGGTTTAAACTTATTCAGATATATTTACATGCGTTAAGAAATTGTTAGCAGCTGATGATGAGTCAAATAGTCTTCCTACTTTAGCAGATAGTACATAAATTGAGTCAATGCCAGTACTTATTTCCTTAAGAATTAAACCCGGGAGAAATAATAGTTGTTATTAGTGGAATATGCATATCACTTCAATTACGGAGTGTCACAGTTAAAGTCATTCTTAACTGAAGCAAACTGTGAACATCCTAGATAGCCATTAGGCACTCGGGGAGTATCAAGTTATGATGAGAATGACAGATGGCAGCACATCATTCATTATAATCTAAGTAAACTGGAACATCCTAGAGAGGATACACACAAGTGGCGCAGTCAGAGGACCAAAATGAAATATTTCATGTTCTACAAATTATAGTTATGAAGAAGATTATATAATATGGGATCATCATCAATTATAAAATATACATACTTTAGTAACAATAGAAAGTATTTATTATTATTTGAGTTGTTGAAAGTTTCGTTAGACATTTTTAGCGTTAAGAGTCATTTTAAAAATTTTATTGCCTTGGATCGCAAATTACACTCTTTGGTGTATATGTCCCAATAGATACGAGCATGATTGTGCATACATGCTAAATATTGATTAAGTGTCATTTGAAAGTTTCAGAATCTAGATCATATTGATAAAATCAAAGAAAAAATGATTTCAAGTAGAAGTTATTCATGTATAATAATTCTTTCGCTGATCTTACACCACTGACTTAAGATATATTATTATCTCTGTTATGTAATATGTGCACTTGTGATTGTGGATGTGAACAGTCATTTTGCGCGTAGATTGATTAGCATATTGTCCTTTTGCAGACTGGGTGAATGCAAATTGCCAGAGGAATAAAACCGAAGGAGCATCTTATGAAATGAAAAAAAAAAAAAACTGTTTCAAAGATTTTAATGTGAAACGGTGCATAGGCGTAATGAATGCTTATAAGTCAAGGTTTTAGGTACGGCCTGAAAGGGTGTCTACAAATAATAAACAGTATTTTTATATGTATTGGAGGGCTGTAGGAGAGAAAAGGTTGCAAAAAATGGGTCTATAGAGTAAGTTGATTGAACTATTTTTTTACAATCAAATATAACTGCTGTAGATTCTGAATAAAACAGGTGTAATAAAAAATCTATATACTGGTCAAATAATGTCCGAAATAAGTAATTTTAATGATATTTACTTAGAGAGATTATTATGATTGATTTTCACAATTACTTGTGTATAGATAAACAAGCCACTTAGAGACAGACGACGTAACAAAAAGATTATATAGATTTCAGTTTAAACCACTTGAGAAGATTGTAAACACTTACACATTCAAGGAATATATATTAAAAAATTGGATTTGCGTAAAATAGAAAACCCAATTATTAGTGTATTTAACATTGACTCACGTTTTTACGAACATGTCAAATCCAACACTTCAATAATTTATCTGATAAGATAATCCAACAATTGCATAGGAGTGACACTGTTCGATAAATCTTTAAAGCAATAAAATTGTTTTCGTTACTAGTACTTGAAATGGCGCTATTCAAAAGATGGCTGTTGACAGAGATGTAATGTTGATTGACAATTTTTACAAAACGAACTTTGTCCTCTTACAAATTACATATGTACTCTGCGTCTGTAATAATTTTAATACTTCTGTTACTCAATCGCCAAACCTCACTAAGTTGAAGAGTGTAAGGATAGAAATTTTCTTTCTTTTCCAACTTTTCGTCTGCAATAGGACTAGTAGTTAGTTGAATGTTATTGCTATGACCTATTTGATATATAAATCAATTTATGATACTGTCCATACAGAGATCTGAGTCTACGATATATAGATAAGCGGAACCAACGACGACGTCGTCTTTGGCGTAAGGGTTATTACCGCTATCCAAATATGTAGGAATAAAATTACACTGATACTTATGGATATTTTGCATCCCTAATCTTGTGTGTCTAATCCTAAATGTGTCCATCTGCTTAATGGAAACTGATGTCTTGTGGTAAATGGATATTATGATTAAAATAAATTGTCAATCAATATACATATAATATTTAAGAAGTAATGAGGTGCTAGGGGTTAGAATTGGAGAGTCAAAGTGGATTTCTAACAACACGTGGAGGGGGGTTGAAGAGAGAGCGAGACAAACCCAGACTCAAATGAAGATTACTATTGATTATCAGCACTAAGATGAGATAGTACAAAGGTCTGTTTGACTTCATAATACCAATTTTGAACTTCCATCTCCATCCTCAGTTGAAATAGTAAATTATATATGTTTCTAAATAACGAGAATCTTCAGATTTACAATAAGATAGGCATTTATTAAAATTTTTAATATGTATATTATTTTATGATATCGACTGAAGGTGGTTGATAGAATTTCAATTCACGACCTGGGTTTTGCCTTTCGGCATCTTCAGGCATGCTATCACACGGATGCAATAGAACTGACTCAGTAGGTCAGTTCTGTTGCGTCCGTGTGATGAATGTCTGAAGATGCCGAAAGGCGAAACCTCTGTAAAAGTGTAACAATTCAAATTTGATATATATATATATATATGTGTATATTTTACAGTGAAACACTGTGAAAGCCATCATAATTCTATTGATGATTTAAAAATTGATTGTAAAAATGAAAACAAAAATTTTAATTTTTATCAAATGTCAGTTGGTTCAATCTGCAGTAGTACTAAGAGCATACCTAATTACGGGGTCATAAAAATCTTTTCAAAAGTAAATAAAACAAAATATGATAAGGCATTAATTTTCAAGATATTTTAATTTTAGCCAATCCAGAGATTGTTGCAGTTAAATTAGTGGGTCATCAAAATGTTTTGATAATTTATTTTATTATTATGAGCTATTTTAGTGTACAATAAATGTTTACATAATGATTTTCCACTGAACTACATATTAAAGTATGAATAAACGTTTGATAATTTCTTAAAATAATCAGACGAGATAGGCACTGAAGCTGATAGGTATTCTGAGTAGAGAATCAAATGGTTTTTATGATTTTTGGAATGTGTTGCCGTCTACCAGGAAGGGATACAAAAGGTTCATTTTAAGGGCTGGCTTGAGCCGTTGAGTTCCCCTATCGTCTTTCTTATACGTGCACCATGTGTGTGTTAGCAAATTGAAAATTATTATCAATATTTACTATTATAACCATCAGGACGCTAATCACGTACTGTGGGACTGCCCCGAGATGAATGCCGAATGAACAGAGCTGTTTTCTGTGGTCCGTCCTCATACGGGCCCAATAGGCCACGCTGAACCACGTATCAACCAAGGCCAACTTTGAGGCATTCGATAAATTTGTGAGATCATATGGGGAACGAGACATTCTCGATTCGTCTTTAGATTCAACGCGTAGCACATTAAACTCTTCCGCCACGGCGGATTTTCAGTACACAGATACACAGGATACCTAATATCACATAGACTAAGTGGCCGAGCAAGTCACATTTTCTTTTTCTTTCTTTTTTTTCTCTTCTTTTAAGCACAATAGTGCATGGTTTAACGATCGGTCGGTGTAGCTCTGTATCGGGCCAAGAATATGAGGAGTAAAATTGATTCTTTTTATTAGTATTGCGTTATGGAAGGCGGCCGTGTAACAACAGCTGCATACACATAACGGGTAGAGGTGCGACAACCAACTTGTTATTGTTCTAATAATTCTAACTCAAGGGAAACATTACGTAGAGAGTTCAGATGGAAAAATTCCCAGGAGAAAAGAAACTCAATATATATATAACATGTGACAGAAAGTTTGGGTTCTGTATTGGTGAATACTTTTGTTATTTTTAATATATCAATTAATAATATTTTTGATAAGGTATAACTTTTATTGTTATCACAAATCGAGTTAAAAAAAAGGAAACTTTACCTTGTGTTGAATTTTTTTTTTGTGGATCGGAAAGAGTTTATGTCCAGACATTGATTAATCTGAGAAAAGGACATTGTAAAATTGTGTTTCATTTCCATAAATACAATGTCATCCCAAAGAGTTGACAGTCAAGACTGTTGAAGTATTATTTGTGAACTATTCAGAGATAGCTGTGCATAGATTGACAGCATGCTAATCAAAAAGGATGTGTAGCACAAATGTTATTGGCCAGTTAAGTATGTTTGTATAACAAAATCATAGTTGACCCTGTTCTATTGTTGGATTCACCTACATTCGCATTATGGGAAGTGACTAATTTGTGTTTGATTCTTGTTGATGCTGATACAAATAGAATACAATACGCTATGCACTATTAGTTATCATACAATCAAAACTATGCTCGTTTACGTCTACAGGAATTGGCGATACATTATTTTAAATGGACACGGCAGATAATTTTCATTTTTATTTTATATTGAAATTGTAAATTCACTTTAATTTGGTTTAAGAGCATATAAATAATTTCAATTCGTTTATACCTTCAATGAGTAACAGGATATGCGATTGTTTTATAAGACAAGCAAAAATTTCTTCTATTTTAACTTGATAGATGAGCGAGATCTTGCAATAAAAGTACATATAAAATTGAGTGATTAAATTAATGTACTTGTATTCATCACTTTTATATAAATATATGTGACTGTCGAATGAATCGTCTGATTTTCCATTACATCTCATGGAGAACTTTGCATCTGTTTACCAATGATTTCAACCACGATCATGTTTATGGAATAATTGAGGCTCTCAATCAAAAGGGTGACCGTATATTGTTTTGCAGATATAAAGAGAACTGCGTTAGTCATTAGTGTTTGACACATTTAGTAAGCTTGAACCCCACAACCAGTGATAGAAGTAAATAGTCTAGAACACTTGTTGGTATAGAAAACATGAACCTG
This sequence comes from Himalopsyche japonica, assembly GCA_028555115.1. NCBI lineage: Eukaryota > Metazoa > Arthropoda > Insecta > Trichoptera > Rhyacophilidae > Himalopsyche > Himalopsyche japonica. The sequence continues at coordinate 2,371,825 of JAHFWJ010000222.1, read as the reverse complement.
TAATACTCAAATTCATACCCTTTAGTTGTAGTTTGAATATGGGATTGAATCTGAGAAGGGAAATTTTCATAAATTGATTTATGAATTATATTCAAAGGCATGAAAATGCGCTTATATTTTTCCCTACCAGAGATTAACTGTTTACATAACTAGAGTGACTCTAGCTATATATTGTATTAGTCATGTCATAGTCCCATTCTTCTATCTTTAGCACCACTATAATAGTTTTCATAGAAAGACTTGCGTTGAGATGCTCTATTGGGAGCCATACACTCCGCATTGAGATTGGTCCTTCTATGAAGAAATCAACCAAGTTTCTTTTATACTTACTGCCACAGAATGTATCTTCAAATGTAAAAAGAATGATTGGAAATCTTTCAAAATGAGACTGCAGTCATAATTTATATATAACTTTGGACTGTATAAACTACTTCGAATGTAATCTCTTGATAAAAATCTTCAATTGAGTACTAACTAAAGAAATAACAGCGCTGTTTATTTCCAATATATCACATATCAAAGTAAAAAGTATTCAATTAAGGTTAACCACAATGGTCTGATAAAATAATCACTTATCAGATAATATGGTGACTCAATTCTCAATAATTGTGTGAAATAGAATGGAAAAATAAAGAGGTGTAGCAAGCCAAACGATGTGTCAGTATAACTTTGCAAGAAAGTCAAGCGTAGAAGAAGCACACAATGGTCCATAATGGTCTACAATGATTATTTATATTTAAATAATAAAAATACAATGTTTAAAACTATTTTCAAAATTTTATATATTAATGTTCAGGACCGCTTTTGCTCTTTTTTCTAGCATTATCGACTGATACAATAAAATATTAATAAATCTTGTGTTTTTATTATTTAAATATATTGCCTTTCCACCGAGAAGTGACAGTTAGCACCTAAAAAGATCTTTTTATGATTTGAAAAATAATGCAATTTTAGTTTTAAGTCATCTCTGTCGATCCTCATATATTTTTTTTTGAGACAGTGTACTCACTTTTTTCTGCATTAAAAAAAAGTTTATTATAAATTGGCCTACATTTCAAGGATGAAATATGCATAAAAATTGCATAAAATTACTGATAAATTGTTTTATCCGTGTGATAAAGTGCCTGAAGATAGCAAAATTCAAAACCCAGGTTATTAGTGTCAAAACATGTATAAAGTTTCAACAATTCAAATTTTAAATAAGTTGGCTTGTAACAAACTATAGTAACATCCAAAGCACCGGGTGCATTGCATGCAATGCGTGCAATGATGCATGCATCAGTATCCCTCCTATGCGTTAATGCAACGGGCGCGTATTGCGCACCCAATGTATTAATGAGAATTTTTATATCCGCAATACTGAATTATGAAATATAAATTTATTATATTTTTTGAAAAATCATTTTATGTAATTAGTCTGTTACTATATAAGTTACCAGCTTATTATTTTAAGTCGAAAACTGATTAAGAGTCAAAAGATTTATTGTAGCAAGGACTGAGGTCAAGTATAATGGGTCTATATGTTGTATCCAATATAGACTAGACATGTTTATGGAAACTCTTAAAGAAATTTGTGAGAACGTTATAAACAATATGTATTGAGAATTTTTTTTAACCCATTACAAGCAACAGTTATTATAAACTATTTTTACCAAGACAATAGCTATAACTCAGTTAAACCCGAAGTTGTTAATAAGATAAAAGGATGAGGAAAGAAAAGGTTAGCAACTAAACGTTTTTCTTCACTTTTTACCAATTTTATATGTTTGAGAAGCCATAAAAAGATGACAAATATTCTAGGAATAGATTAAAAAACTTAATTTATTAAACCTCTCATTCTGGGATTTAACCCCATTCATAAGGATCACTTGGCAATCAGCATTTTGTAATTCATAATAAAAAATGTTTATTCCTTAAGATTCTGTCGGCTGACTTGGATTCTCGTAGTTGTCATTGTCGCACTCGGAGTATTGGTTTAATGATAATTTTTATAGTATTTTTAAACCGGAAGTGTTGTTATATTTTATAGAAAAAAATGTACAGATTAGACCATTGCAATTGACTTGAAATGTGTTCTGTTGTGTATGTTTGTTCAGTGAGGGATAAAAAAGTTATCTGTTTGAGTCAATCGAATGAGAATTATTATTAAATGACCATCATTATCATTATTTTAACACAAATTGAGTCTCGCAGATAATTGAAGAGCTGCACCGATTTGTCAACTCGGTTAAATTATAAAATAAGAATATCAAAGGTTTATAAGAACAGTATTATATTTTTTCATTAAATATACACATACAAATTTTTGGTTTAAATATTTTATCAAGTAAAATTTTCGTTTTTATTTTTAGCTAAACATCAAATATTGCAAGCAATATTTATAATGAACTATAGCAATAAACTATAATAACAATTTTTATTGATGCAGTGAAAAGAGGTGGTCAATCATCTCAATTATTATTTTCAAAAAAAGTAAGACATGAATGGTTAATATTTTAAAGCACCAAATTCGCTTTCGATATTTTTTAACTTTTAAAAATAGTACAATTGATGAATGCAGGATTGCAAGAATAAGAAAATAAGTTAAAAGAAAATTGCATGAACTAACAAAAGTTTTATTAAACTAAAGAGGATTTCAGTGAAATCATTTAATAACTGCGATAAATTAATAAATTTATATTTAGAGTGTTTCTTTACATCGAAGAAATTCATATTATCTGATAACAGAACAATTAAAAAAAGGTTTCTAGTTCATAAGTTTGTAAATAAGTGCACCATATATATATATATATATGTATACATATTTTATAGATATTTTGATCAAAGAATTTCACTTTCATTCAAATGGTTCAAAGAATATCAAACATTTACACATTTTCAAAAGAAAAAATAAAAATATTTGCCGAAACATCTTGATTAAAAGCTTTCTCATGTTTAATCATTATGGAATATGACAGCACTGTCCGTCATTATAATTAAGACACATTTATAAATGCATATAAGTCACCATTCAAAAATATACAACATATTTGTCTATTACATCAGTCCACTCCACTCCGTTAAAATTTATTTACATATTTGCTATGCAAGCCGATTGTTAGTTATTAAAGAGATATTTTGAAAATTACTCCATTATCATTACGCGCCAATCGACCTGCATATTACAAGATAGGAAAGAGTTAAGAAAGTTCATATTCAAATATAAGCTCTACACCTTATATTAACAAGGCAAGGATTTGCAGTGTGTACTATTTATATATGAATTGACATTTTTTTAAGATTATGTGTTGGATACTCATAATGATCATTGCTATTTTTTACAATACTCGGTTCATATAAAATTAGCCACGTTGAAGGAATACTGATAATTTTCAATGATGAATTTTGATGAGTATTGAAAACAAGTTTAATGTAAACGATTCAATCAACAATCAAAAAACTGATAAAATTCACAGAAAATTACATATGACATTGAAAACTTTTAGTTTTAAAGAAAGATCAAAGGCTTATATTGAAATAATTACTAAATACATTAGCATATATTAATCTATGGGTACAATGGAAAATTTTTGGCATGAAAAATAGTTTACTTAAGAAATTTATTGTTTACCAATTATTATTAATATTGAAAGTTTTAACACCAATGCAATAGATTATTTAATGGCAGTTAATTCTTTAAACTTTTGCTTAAAATTGCAATGAAATACATGGAATTGCTTGTTATTTACTCCTAAGATTTCTTGTCAAACGAATTGCACTGGTAAAAATGACAGTGAAAATTATCAACAGAGTACCTCTTCCGTAAAAAGATTTAAGTCAATATTGGCTACAAGTACACCACAAATAATATCTGTGTAAAAACATATATATTTTATCCGTGTTTACAACACTGACACATGTGCACTGCCAATAATCTTCTGTATAGATTACATGCACGAGCCCCATTTATGGGCAGATCGTATACTTGACAAACTTGCCCATGAAATGTTATCACATTGAAATTAGGTTGTTTACATCAAAATTTGTTAACTCGATTCATTATCACTGACAGAACTTTACAACAAGTATCAATAATTTTATATCCAACACATAGAAAAAAATAATAATACCATAGAATAAATACTTTTGCGCTGCGGTATAAAATCAGTGCAAAATTTTAATAAGTCTATATTAAACATTAAGGTGATATTTTCAAATGAAGATAGCATCATAGATATGCATATGCAAGCAATAAAATAATATGACATATTTGAACATGTAGACAAAAGCTGTGATAAAACAAACCAATATGTCATGCCATAGAGTTATTGAGTCATATTGTAACGTAATCTAACATTTCTTTACATTATAACAGAAAGATTAGCCAAACATGTAAAATTTTAAGTGCGATTACTATAAAAGTACTTTTCAAGGCACCAACATTTCAGACAAGATAATCAAACTGTCAAATAATATAATGGAAGGTCTCGGAAATTTAAAAAATAATTTAGATGAATTAATGTATGGAATGATTTTCATTACTCGATGCGTAAATAATAAAATATATAATCTTGCTAAGTATAAATGTTTAGAATGACAAATAGTCTAAGGTAGGGATCTCCTATCCACAGATGACTGGCCAAGATTCACCTGCAAGCGCCATCGATCCGGCCTGATATTGTTACTTTATTTTTTAATACTACAAAATTTTATTTTTAGCAATAAAATAATACTATCCGGGGAAGGCTATCGAAAAGTTCACTAACTTATTGGAACAAAAGTTTATAAGCCCCTTCTCTATGGCATGGGATAGGTTAAAAGATAATAAAAAATATATTTATGATCCGCTGATATTTTTTGAAAGTGTTAATTTGAAATTGAAAGTTTTAATGAAATTTTAAAGCTTTATAATTCATAGATGATTTTAAATGAAACAGATTAATGAATATGCTCAAGTAATGAATGGTGATATGCCTGCGGATCTTTTAAGACTTGTTACATGGGACAATCAGAACTGAATAGCTGACTTTTAATAACACAGAAGTTCGATAGATTCGGATGTTTGAACGAGTTGTCATGGTCCATAGACAAGTAACTGATATATGGCAGTAAATTTGAATAAACATATCATAATTTTTTCTCAACTAATTCAACTGGGAAATTCTTTATTCAAAGTTCTGAATAGAAAATGTAATATTGTCCCGTATAAGAAGTGCTTTGGCCTTAATTTGAGCTATGAAAACATTAACAATTTATTTATTGCTGTCATGTTTGCAAACTTGCTTTATGCAGCATGTGTGCAACGACTTTGGGAGTAATACCGATAGAATAATGGACATTGTTCTGCAGTGGACAGTTCATGATCTTGAATGATACAGTTGCCGCATTGAAAATATGCACTTACAGTTGGTACTATTTGAAGACACAAATTTCTATTCAGGTTGTTGTTTATGACGACAGACTTCCATAACGACAATATCCATTATTGATGTTACCCTCCAAAGTGTCGAAAATAATATCACATATTAGACATAGAATTTAATGATAGTGCAACGTTTCCTTTGATGAAATATGAAATTTAAAATAAATTATACATTACTGTCTTTTGGAGGGCGGAATCAAGTGATTGGGTAATTCAGTCGGTAAGTCGTGTCCGTCGATCTTCACTCCGATGAGGTGCATTGCGAGGGCGAACTCATCGCTGTCTAGCAGGCCGTCCTTGTCGATGTCCGACAGTTTCCAGATTTTGCTAAGTACTGATTGAGGAAGTTTCGACTTGACCATCTCTGATTTGGCAGCTGCAAAAACAAATACATACCAATACAACTATTCAAGCGTCACTATTAGTTACTGTTGCATAAAAAGTATGTGAAGTACACTATACAGGAAAGTAATTGAGTAGGTTTCACAAAAAATATGATAATTACCCAAAAAAAAATTCTTTATTTTTGTTCACATAAATAACGAAAACAGTCATTATTATTCATTATATATAAATTTTTCAAATTTTCCATTGTCCAATGAGGAACTAAGCCAGAGAGCACATACTGTTGTTGTAGTGAAAAAAGTGCCTTGTAGATAATAAATTCTTTTGCTAATAGTATTATCCACTGAAGACTCAGTTGATAATGCTCGCAATGAGCAAAATCGGTTCTTATCCCAATATAAAATAGAGATAATAAAAAAAAACAGAATTTGATTACAACTCCGATTACAATCTCACTTTCGAACCAGTGTATTTATTTATAAAATTAAACAAAATAAATGAATATGAGCAATTGAATGTTAACTAATAGGAAAACTAGTATACTAAACCGGCTCAGTTTTCCAGTCACTTTTATCATGCTACAATTGGATAGATAAAATTTGCATGGTGATCAATATCTTACATGAGTTTCATAAATTAGCAGATAAGTGTTTAAATTTTAATAAATAAGAAAAAAAAAAAAAAAATAGTCTATGGTTAAGTGGTACCTCATCAAGTGATTTTCTATTTTTTAGAAAAAATATCTGACACAGATATTTTCTTTAAATTTTATCTATTTAAAGTAATATGAACCGAATATTAGTTGACTGACCACACTGGTCACAGACCCTGGGTATGGCGTTCAAACAATAAACAATTGTCATATCAAGCAACTTTAAATATTGCTATTTAAAAATAAAATATGCAGATATTTAAAAGCAGACATAAGCCACATTTTTTCAAATAAATGACTGAAGCAATGTTTTTTATCAATGTGAATTTATCAAGCGTAAGAGAAGGACACATGTCATTGCATCATAAATTTTTATAAGTTGATAGTAATGCTATGAAGCAATAAGAACTTAAGGATCATTTCCCAGAAAATAAGTTTTATGGAAGTATTCTTAAGACAGGTGAGGAATTGCGTTACATAGGTGGGTGGGAGGAAGATTGCTTATATTATATGTGAAATTGTTTTTTATAATGAGAATGCCCCATTTTCAGGATATTTTAGAACTTTACACAATATTTGTCAGTTCCCATGGCCGAGTGTGCAATTTAGTTGGACTTTTAGGGTAAAGGGCTTAAATTCTCAAATGAAACTATCATAAATTAATTATTGAATTGTATCAATCATATATCAAGTGGTATGGATGTATGTAATGTTTTCCTTCATCCCTCACCAAACTGTTACTATAAATGAGCTGTAGAAATAGCATCACTAAAATAATAAAATTTGCATTAAAATTTTTATCTCTACTGGATGAGTTATCCAATTTTTAAAACAGGGTGTAAAAAAACAATAACAGAAACTGAAATACAATCAGTTAGAGTCTACTGTTGAAATGCACAATTAGGTGTGCCATGTGTGCTAAATTGAGAGCAAGAAATATAGTTTGAAAAATCCAGTTACCTTGTAAAGGCTGGAAATGATTTTAAAATCAAAGTAAATAAATGAGTATTTAACTGATTTGAAATTGTCACTTTAGACCCTATTTATTTGAGACAATCTTACTAGTCAACTTTGAGCGGGCTCGGAAAAAATTCAACCAAAGTCAATTGAGTATCGCTATAAAATTGACCTATTAAAAAGCGTAACAGTTTTAATGAGAAAGTGTAGCAGACATTTTAATACAATCTCAAGTGAGTAATGCTTGGATGTTTTTTGATACGGAATCGTGTCAGTTAGCTGCAATATGCTAAGCAATCATATAATTCATGAAACACATACATGAATATAGATGGTATATTGTGCTGATTTGCATTTTTATTCAATTAAAATAACAGTTATCAAATTTGGTCAAGCGGCAATAGCTATCCGAAGATTTTGGATTTTTTAAACGGTGGCCAATGACAGAATGGAGTACTTGAATATTTCCCTAGGATACCCAACGTTGTGCCCATCACCACCTGCTATGCCTTCACACTCATTTCATGTAATAATGATATGCGTGTTTAAATTTTTTGTGAGGAATGTCCAAGGAGAAATATCTCAAGACTCAGTTGCATGCACTCTATTGTTCAGGAATAAATTATAACTAGCTAAAGTTAAAAAAAAAGGAATGATTAAATTTATATAAAAAAGAGAAAGAGTTTATGAGAGATTTTTCAGGAATTGTGCCAAGTGCCTTGTAATTTGTCAGAAACGCAACTGAGTCGACATGACTAACGGAGTCAGTAGATCCAACCAATAATTGTATCAACTTGATCAATTTTTTCCCGTTGGCTATCCATATTTGGACTATCAACAAAGGGGTCAAGCTGGAAGAACTTAGCAGTGAATTACAATATTTATCTTTGTTTTTCAAAGAAAACACTGACTCAAATCATGAGAACAGTCAATGATCTTTTGTCATCTACATATTGGTACATAACAAGCCAAGCTGTCAATACATTCTTTTCGATTGTGGTTCTTTGCTAATTTTTATGGACTCGGTTAAAATTTCAGTTAAAATAATTCTAGAATTCAAGTTAAAATACAATGAACATAATAAATAATTATACAATCCTGTTACCAAATAAACAGTTATATGTATCAGATTCCCAAACTTTATTATGCTGCGACCTTCTAAATCTGAAGTAGTCCACTGACCTGAGCAAAAAAAATGTTTAAAATGAAAAGCTTCAGCCCAAGCCCAGCAGTTTGGGAAAACCAGATATAATCCGTGGGTAAAAAAAAAAATGGGTAAAAAATGAAAATTTAATTACCAGCTCCGGTAATTTTTCCATCAGAGGGTTCTAATGAGTTAAACATATCGTCGTATCTATGTTTTTCTCGGCTGACGATCCAGTCGGGATCTCCGTGTCCAGCGTCAACGCCCTCTCCTCGTTTGTAGCCGAACGGTGATATTGTGTCTTCTACACCTTCAAAGGCCCCGCCTGCGAAAAATAAATAATATAACATACATTTTTAGACAGAATTGTCATCATTAAAATTAATAAAAAAAGGATATATTAGGTCTGTGATAAATATATATTTTGCCTGTCTCATTATGATGTGTACTTCATAGATAATGCTGCTATAATTTAGCAAATAAATCTATGTATAACAGTTCCTAATATAATAAGAGAGAAACAGAGATAAAAATGAATGATTGAATGTGAGTGACAAGGTTTAAAATTAAATTTCCCAAAAACAGTAGAATTCGAGAGATGTATACTAAATACAATGAAGAAATTAAGCACTGCATAATGATATTCACAATGTCCTAAAAAAATATTCAACAATGATTCTAGTCGGATATTTATCTGAATGAGGCTCAAGGGCAAAAAGGCATCGAAATTTGTTACAGTTACAATATGAAATCGGTCATGCGAAACCAAACCTCTACACCAATGGATCATGAGTAATCTCCATTTTAGATTAATTGATCAAATCGATGGACATAGATACAGCTGTGCCAAATTTAACAACCTAAATCGGAAGTTCTCAACATTTATACCAGAAGACAACAAACTTTCACAGTTGTTACGCGGTCGGTATTACCACCCTTTCACTCGATATCTGATGGTGGTTTATATGAATTTGAAACCAATTGATAGAAAAATATGAATTCTGAATTTCCAATTACATTCAGGGTACATTGGGAGAAAGAGAAATTCAACTGCCTTACTTCACAAAAATACGGAGAGGAAAAGTTAATATTTTTGTTTTTGTTTTTCATGATATAAGAAATAAATTAGTCAGCATTACAACGACAGATATGAATGGCTGATTAACTACAGTACTTTGCAACTGCAATCTAGCTTTCCTTGAAGTGTCCTTTTTACATATTGATTGTACAAATTCCTACATAATTTACCATACAGTTATCAAGTTTATAGAAAACATGTTGCATTTCAAAGAATCACACAAGTGGTTTTTTTACACAGTTACCTTTGAATAAAGATGATATTATTACTTTGAATGTTGCAACCATACAACAAATATTATTTCTTGGAATGTCTGTCATTGATTTAATTTAATGTAATTATGCCGGTAAAATAATTTTTCAATATACGAAAATAATAAAATAACCCATGGATTCAGCGGTATCATGAAAGATTATTTTCAACGAAGAATGAAAATTGATAACTTAACATCAAACTGTTATTTTTAAATACTTAGTTATGGTTAGTAATAACTGAAATATTGAATTCACTAAAACAATTAAAAGACCAAGAGGAAGTCACCGTGCTAATAATAATTACCGAGTGGGGTGAGTAAAATGTAATTTTAGATAAATATTATTTATATTAGAACACTATTGCCATATAATAAACAATCGGTGTCCTCCCCCAACACAAGGTGAGTAGTCCCCTATTTATAAATTTTAATTTTATATTACACACCTACAAAATGCTTGACACAATAGCGACAATTGGGAAGCACTGAGTAAATAAAATTATATAAGCATCCATCATAATAATAACTTGCCATCTGCCACCTACAGCTCAGTAAGGATATAAAAGAAACGGTAATCAAGCTGATAAAAATAACATAGTTAAATTAACACTGAGCCAAGGTGTAGGCACTACAATCTGTCATATTTTACGTTCACGGCTACTTGTTCATTAGCAGTTAGCTCTGAGTCGATCCAGATAAAATACTGAGCACATTTAAATATCTTTATTATGTTCCGCTACATAATCTGAAATTGTTTTTTAGCAGGAGGTATTTGAAGTTTCAAAAAAATTGTTGACAATATGAAAGAAATAGGAATGAATGACATCTTTACGAATCGCAGTTGTCGGATGGTAGAGAGATCATCTGTCAATTTCATGAATGTCAAGGAGAATGAAAATAAGATTTCAATTTAGTCTAGCAAACAAAATGTTATATCCACAATATTTCAGTATGTTCAAATGCTATGTAAACTGATTCAAATATAGCCTAAAATAACATATTGACAACAGTGTTAATTATAATCCAGTGAACAGATTACTTTTAATTATCCAGATTATAGTAGAGATAATAGATACAAATAATCCTAACTATTAATTTTACAATTTTTAACATAGAAAATCTTTAAATTAGACTTTGTTTCTAAAACTTTTAACGAACAGTATGTTTTGTCCACCTGTTTTATTTCAAAAATTTTTAATGTTAGGTAAATTTTATGGGCAGTATTTCTTTGACATATGCACTGGCGCACCTAATACATCAAGAGTTATTATGAGTTTGTATAGTGCTGAACATTGGCAAGCATTGCTGCAAGCCATCATGATATGATGTGCTACATGTATAAATGTGTTTCCATTATACGTGTTTATGCGGTAGATGCATATTCAGCATTCAATATGTTAATAATATTTTTATACAATTTAAACAGTTAAAATTTATATTAATAAACAAAACAAAATATTCAATCAATGAATCAATTCATGAATATTTTGCAGCCAATCTGTATTGAAACTAAACAATATGAGAATAGTTAATAATAATTGCAATTTATCAAAACGGCATTCACGTGAATTAAAGACCAACCTTAGAAGAAATCTTAACGAGGGCAAGTGTACGTAAAAAAAAAAATTGATAACATATATCTATTAAGTTAGTCAGCATCAATAACAAATTGTTCCAATATTTGGATGAGACATTTTTATCTAAAGTGCACATTTTTAGATTAGATATATCAAGTAAATATATTTTTGATATCAAAAGGTATCAACAGTGTAGAAAGATATAAAATTTTATAAAAATTGTAAAAACCAGCTCTCAAAAAATGACTAAAGTACAACTCCGATTTTTCGCTTCTCAAGGGAAATAAAGATGGATGCACTAGTCTTTTCAGCATTTCAGGATAAAATTTGTTACAAATCAGCAATAGCGGCTGAATGGAGAAGAATTTATCTTTAAACAGGATATCAGATTCCCAAAAAAGACGGTCAATCAGGGCAATATTATTGATAAGATCATAATATTTCACTAATAAATCATGGATAACGATAAATTGAGAAATGATACATGTGGGACAGTTAATCATCCTAATCGTTTTTTGGACAGAAATATAGAAAATTAACAATACATAGGGGAACGATGCATTAGAGTCCATTGAATAGTATTAGTTAATACACTGAAACACCTATATGGAAGTTATTATTGACATTTTTCTAAATGGTGCAGACAAACATAATGAGTCTCAAAATTGTACAGAGAATAATTTGGTTCATATGCACACCATTATATACACACTGGTTTTTAACTGTGCTAATTATAGATAAAAATTGAATCCTTGAACCTTCTACATGTCAGTAGGCATCATTTTTTATGAGAATGTAATAAATAAATTATTAGAAAAAGGATATGCATAATGAATTATCTAATTATATATTTTTCTTTTTACTTTGCAAGTCTTCTACCATTACTTTTACCTAAAATACACTAATATCAAATATTGCAGGGTAGGATTTTGATCACAATTAAATCACTCATGTAGCTTTTAGAAAACCAAAATGATTGTCTTGTGTACAATACAAACATTTTAATAAGGTGATTCGAGTGATTGATGGTAGAAAGAAACTTTCAAGGAAATTGATAGTGAAATGGAGAAATCTACTATTGTAATAAAAAGTGAAATTTAGGTGTTGATAAATAATGCTGTAGGATTTTCTATTAAAAAATATTGTTGAAGTAACAAAGCAGCATCTTTTAAAACAGTCATCAAAAATTGTATAAAAATTGTTTTGACAAAATATTAAGGATTACCTTATTTACTTGATGGGTTTGTTTGTTGTAAATCAATCTAATACAGTTGAATTATGATTATAACACAATTCTGAGGTCTATGAAAAATATATATTTGATTTCATCAATTATAATGCATGCTTATTTGTCAATAATTTATTTCAAAACTGTTTTAAGTCATTCTTTGATATTATGAGAATAAACCGTTTGATTAGACTTTGAGAGAAAAAAAATATTTTCGGCAGAAATTAATTGTATTCAAAACTTCGAATCATATTTTGTGTACTTATTTATACCACACTTTTTTATACCGATCAGTAGACAATTTTTAATTTTTATAGACACAATAAAGAGTTTCAAAAATATTTTTTTATATTATTTTTGAACCAGTAATTTTTTTTCCGTAATTCTTTTTTATAAATGCATATATGAAAAAGGTATGATTGACTTAAAAATACAAAATTTAATCTTGCAATCCTTAGTGCAGTAATAAGTCACCTGTTTTCCGATTTTCATAGCAAAGTAATAAGAAATCATGTCCGCAAGATATTTTTCGCTATTAAAATACTAAATATGCAGTTGCTCAAAGTTCACTTTCAGAACAAGTGCTCTTCTGCTTTTAGAGTGAAGATATTATGGGGATTGTACATACAAATACTATACTTTGTATCCACGACAATTTGGGATATACCTATTCATAATTAAATTTCCTATACAGCAGCATTTAAATTTTCAGACAAAAAAAAAAAGAGTAGTATTTTGTAAGAATATATACCTGAATGACTTAAACAAAACATACATCATAATTATAAAAGATGTCAGTACCTTTAATTGTAGGCTCTATAACTGTGTAATTGTCTTCTTGGGGAATCATTTCCATTAAGTGAGCGATATCATCAGCTAACATCTTGTCGACAACTTCCAATAATTTCGGTTTCAAATTATTAAACTTGGCAAAATCATGATGCTGAAGTGACTCTTGCATTTTCTTTATCTCAGGGAAATCTCCGGGTGATATCTGATGTTCCCTTTGAAGCCGATCATACACTTGTCCCAGGTTCTTGATGAGGTCCTTCTTTTTACCTTCTTTTCCAAACATAGAAGGCATGTCTTTGCGGAGTTCCGCAATAATAAATGCGTGGACTTTCGCTAGCCTGGCTCTTTTAATGAGATCGTTTAATTTTCGCAGGGCAGCATTTCTTGGCAAGCTTTGCATATCTTTGAAAAGATCGTGCTCCTCGGCTTCAAAGAGTTTTCTATTAACATCGTACCGAAACGGTTGATCCCAAAATGAGCCAATGTACACTCTCGCGACTTCCGGAGTCTGTAACACTTTCCCCAAGGACCACATGAGAGCACCGTATACCCTCATCAATTGCTGATGGTCGACCATATCGGATTTGTTTAAAACGATTCTTATTTTGTCATCATGGCCTCTCAACGCTTCAATAGATCTTCGAAATTCGTCAGAGATATCCAATTTGTGGGCGTCGAAAAGGAGTATGATTCGATCGACTCTCTCAGCGAACCATTCTAACACTCCTGTGAAATCATAACCTCTGTCGACTCTTTGTTTTTCACCTGACAAAATTCCAGGAGTGTCGATAATTGAGATTCCGTTCAGAACGGGGGAATTCAAAGTTGAACATTGGAACCTGTTCAGGAAAGCGTTGCCAAATTTACTCAATGGTCTGAATTGTTTTTTCGGGTCCACAACAAGAGCGTTTCCAGGAATAATACCCTCTTTTTCATCGAACATAACAGCTATAAAACGATCTGTAGTCGGTTCAGGCCCGATTCTGATGCCAGGAAAATCGCGCTCCAGAAGATATTTAATAAAGGTGGTTTTTCCAGTGGAGTACTGGCCGACCAGCAGTATCATAGGTTTCGCGTCAAAGTCTGGATCCTCCAACTGCGGCGAGTGGAAGTCATGGAATTGATAGTGACTTTCAAGAGGCAACAGCTTAGTTCTGTATATTTTCTTGAGCCCTTCGATGACATTTTCAATGCTTTCGGTTTTAGGATTTTCTTTCGTTAACCAACTAAACATATTGGAGAAACTTTCGACTACTGCTCCAGATTTGACAAACCTTTGACGTGACTCAATCGTACGGCTCACTCAGTTAACTTCACTTTAATGTTTAGGGCTGCCACAGAATTGAAAATAAAACTGAAAAAATAGAGGATTCTACTGAACCTTTATCTTACAAAGAATATTGTTTTATCATTCTTGTTATTTATAAAAAAATTAAAACAATGGCATTGAATAATAATATCGACTTTCACAAATCTTTTTTGGTCAAGTTGTATTTATCTCTATCAAAATTTTTGAATGCAACAAAATTAAAGGTACTTAGTAGTGTGTAAATAAAATTTGAAATAGACAGTTTTAGTGCAGTAGTGAATTTGAAGTTGTAATATAATAAATAAAAATAATCGTGTTCCTTTCTAATAGCTCTGTGATTAATAAAGATAAAAGTATCATCTTAAAAGGATTTTTTTTTCATTTGCATGCAAGTATTCAATATATTAATAAATTAGTCTATGGTGCGTACAGATGATACTTGTTTTGTGATAATTGACATCTCAATTTATTTGCTCGTAGATTGTGTGCTCTATGAGAATCTCTATGCTACCATAAACTAATAATGGAAACTAATAATAGTTATCGAAATGAACAAATGTGGCATACTTACCGTTGATAACAATATTCTTCATCATGTGTTAATATGCTTTAATGCAGAATTGTACGATTTATATTGTTAGATTGGGTTGTTTTCGAGAAAAACCATATCCGCCATTATACTGAAATAGTACTAAAATGTATTTGTTTTATTTAAGATATCAATTATATCATCACTGTTACTTGAAACATTACACAATTCCTCACCCATGTTCAAATCATAAACTATCTTTTAAATAATAAAAACACATTTTTTTAGTACTTATTTCCACAATATATTTTTTGATCAGGACCAGTTTCGCACATCGCGAGCATTATCAACTGATAATGCTCGCGATGAGCGAAACCGGTCCTGATCAAAAAATATATTGAGGAAATAAGTACTAAAAAAATGTGTGTTTATTATTTAAAATATCATGCCTTTCCATCAAGAAGTGACAGTTAACACCTTAAAAGTCATAAACTATCATTAAAATCATCATTAACCCTCTTAATGCCATGTGCCTATCTATCGATCTATCAGCCCCAGTATTTTTTAAAAACATTTGGTTAAAGAAATTATCGTTCCAATTTTAGTATATGCACTGCCGAAGCAAGTACTTGGTTAAAGAAATTAGCTTACATTTTTACCATCAGTGTACTTTGTTGACACTTTAAGCTGTATTTTTGTTACATATTGAACACTTGGAGATAGCCAAATATTTTTTTCTAAGAATTCTATTATATATCAAAGAGAGCTCAGCAGCAATTGGCGCGCAGCTCGTATAGCATGCAAGCAAAATTGTTTACAGTATAAAGAAGCTATACTTGCTATGGATTGTGTACATATTTAAAATATTTTCTGTCCTGCTTTTACCAGTTTGTATTTACTACATACAAATAACATTCAGTGTTACATCAGTATCCATTGCCATCATTTATAATTTATAAACATGTATTGGCACAGCCCTGCGACAGCTGTTCCATATGAATTTGAATAGCATGAGATTGGTTCACAGCTTAAAAATTCTGGAAATCAGATAACATTCCAAATATTTCTTTTTATTAAAAAAGCCCAAGTATATTTATAAATGTTCTTGCGGTGGTATTTGTTTGCCTGCTGCCCATAGGCGTCTAAGAAGTTGAGGACTATCAATCCAAAAAAATGTAGGGAAAATCTGTATTTTTAACAACTCCTCACCAAGTTGGGCGGAAGTCAAAATCATTGAACAATTGTCGGCAGGACAGTGCTTTTTTTTATTGAGGCATCAATTTATGATTTAATAATAATCAATGATAAAAACACAAATTAGTATATTTTCAACAATTGTTTTACATTCATAATCCTATTTTACAAAGATAATATCAAATTACGAACAAAAGAAAAATCATTTTTCCTGAAATAAAATTCATGTTGCAAATTTATAATGATAATTAATTAAGTCCTTGGTGAAAAATTATAGCTTTTAAATTTGACTCTCGGAAGGCTTTTTTTTCCTTGTGAAAGATTCTCTGAGCCAAACTGTTTGAGTTTTCACCTTCTCAGCCATTTTTGTATGTCTACTCAAAATAACAACAGTGGCCATTGTTAAAAACAATACTATAACGATTGTCCATACATACGCACTTGAGTAATCTGGAAAAAACAGATAAAAATGGTATTAACTTTTAAAAGTAATTAATTTAAAAGTAATAAAAATAATTTAACTTTTAAAAGCTAATAAATTAACTTTTAAAAGTAGCTGTCTTGATAAGAGATGGCTAGTCATTAATTAGCCAATTTATATATATTTCGAATATGTGAAATCCATTTTTTTTATACTGATTCCAAAATTTTATATGACAATCAACCAAGAATTGAAAATGAATCCTTTGATTATTTGACCTATTAAAAGTGAATGATTATTGTTATTTAAAATATTAGGAAGGAATGTGGATGCATCAATATATTTGGCTTAATAAGAATTGTAAAATAATATCTTCTTATAAGAATCTCACTTCAATACACATATTAGTATTACAATAATTATAATTGAATTGTTTTTTTTTTATATCATTCCTAAAATAACTCTTACTAACTTTAGTAATAGTGTTAAATCAAAGCAGAAGATTCAAAAAATGTATCATGGATTATAGTTAATTTTTTTATAATATTTAAAGAAAGCTTACATGCATTGTTGTACCATCCATTATTATGTACATAGATAAAATCGTAGTATTCATTTTCTTCTGTTGGTGCCTTTCCTGCACACAGCCACGTGCCAATATCTGCGTAAGATGGTTCAAAGATACGCAACATGCATTTTCCATATTTCAAATCTGTGTCGCCATCTGTATAGGCAGTAACTCGATTTCTTGATGGATTGATACCTACATCGATAAATGTTGTAATTAAGTACTTTTAAATCCAGCCTAACCTGAATTCTTCTCCCGTGCATTATCATGTTACATATTCGAATCAAATTCATGGCATGATTGATTTTTGATACAACCTCTAAGTAATTTTCTTTTTAGGCAGTGAACGAAAGTGGTTATATATTTAAAAAATTCAAAGAGACGGTCTGGTTTTTTTGTAGTATTATACATATGTATTACTGATAATAAAATAACCACATTCCTCTTACTTGTGGCCCTGTAATATTGAAACCTGACATTGATCTGATAATCAATATTTATCATTTTGTATGTTTTGCTGAAAATCAACAGTGACTTACTTTACATAGACATGACATTTGACACACTGGAATGTCATTCTAACAGCCTTTTTCATTGGGAATTCAAGCAGTAACTGCAAAAATGTTACATTTGAGACATACCCAGAAAAATTGTTGCATTTTATACAGACTGCTTCTGACTGACTTCTTCAAGTGAATATTAACACAGGTTTTCGCATATGAATTATATTGCCACCCCAACAAGATTTTTGTTAAATATTAATTACAATTGTACCAATTAAGTTAATCGAACTTATCAAACTGCCTCTGACACTATGAAATTTTCTTAAGTATGTTGAACTATCGTTATACAGCAAATGACAATCCACCTCAAATTTACTTTCAACATTTTGTCTATAATATAGTAATTAAATTGAGTTATGATGTTATAAACTAGATTTTTTTTTAAATTCAAGCTTGGCAATATTGATGAGAAGAAAAAAGCACTGCTTATCATTATGTCAATTAAGGTAATATACTTAAATATTGGAATTTATATTCACTTCACAAAAAAAAAAAAAAACACTAATTATTTGTGTTTTTTTAAGCTCAGCAAACACTGAAGTGACTACTTCATAAGCAGTACTCAGTACTGTGCGGCTATTCTTGGGTAATGGAAAATTTGAGATAGACAATTAATCTTGATCTAAAAAAGTTAAATGGCAAAACTGAAAGGATGGACTGGTGTTGTTAATTATTTTTTATAGTTTACTCTTCTGTAGAAATACTGAATTATTAAAAATACCTTGTCCATCTGGCCTGACAAAGCGGCAATATTCCACTGAAGAATTATCATATGTTCTACATCCTATTTGGATGCCTCTATTTATATAAATACTCTTTTGATATGCCTGCAGTGTCTTATCTAGAACAAGATAACATTTATGAGAAATTAAAATTGTGTGATAGTTGATTGATTTAATTATACCTCTATTATATTAGTAATTATTTAATAAAGGTTAAATGAGATAAAAATGTTGGTTTGTCTGCATTCCTCTCGATGTTATCGCCTTACCTCATCCAGAGGCAGCCCAGAAGCTAGTGATTGATAGGGCTCCATCACATTTCATGAAGAGCTTCAGATTCCTAGCATCAATCAATACCATGGCCTACCTTTCAAAATCTTCTTGCCCTCAATCTTAAATAAATTGGCTTTGAATTACTTGCACTTCTGAGTCGCTTGGCAGTTCATTTTATCAAATACACTGCCAACTGCTAACAGTGTCCACACCCATGAGTGGACAGTTTAATATACAACATATTTTAATTGAAATGATCTAGTATCAATATAGCAAAAAACTACCATGAACTTGAACGTCGATAGTTTTTCTAAAGTCCATTTGATTGGTTCCACCCATATTACATGACCACCGTCCAGTATCACTTTTCCTTGCATATTTCACTCGTATACCACATTCTCCAAAGGTAAATCCTCTTCCAAAGTATTCAAATCCTTCGGAAGTACTTGAATCTAAAAAAATAATGATGAATATTTATTCTTCAGCATTGAAAATCTTAAACATGCCTTTACACCATTTAGTAAAATGAATTAATGAATGAGTGCTATTTGACTATCATTTATGTAAAAAAAAAACAATGATTTTCAAAGAAGCAGAAAGTAAAACCTTAGCTAACTGCAAAAAATAGATTTTTTAGTATATATATTCAATCATGAATGAATAGCATTTTTATAGAAATCCATGTAATGGATGTAGATGAATTTTGAACCTGTTTATTCATGTTGATAATTCTTGAAAATGAGACAAAGAGCGCTTAGCCAATTGGATTACAACATATTGACTGTTGAAAGCTTTCATGTTTTGTATGCTCCATTTTAGGGGCCATTATCTCTAAAAGAAATGTTATATTATACCTGGAGTAAGTGATAAGTAGTGAGTTCCATTTGGTGACCTGAACCAACAATAATTTATATGTGATGGAGCAAAGCATAGCATTTCAAAAGAATTATCGTTTATGGTTTCTATATTTTTGTGAAGACTAGTAATATTTCCTGCAGTAACGTTTCCACCTGTAAAAACAGACAGCCAATATTATGTTGTAATAAAAAAATATTTTTTTAGAACTTATTTCCGCAATATTTTTTATGATCAGGACTTGTTTCGCTCATTGCGAGCATTAAAAAATCATGCCTTTCAATCACAAAGTGACAGTCAACACATTAAAAATGAATATTATATCAAGCAATTAGTCTATGGTTGAAATGGTTCAATAAATTTCATAAAATAAATTATGAATATCATTGGATTTGGCTGCTACTTTTTTGTAAAAAAACCAATGTTGATGACTTGGTAATTTCAACAAACCTTGTAGAGCAAATTAATCCATTTCAACTTATTAGAGTTATTATCAATAATGCCATTTAGGTATACAGAGCAGCATTTACTCCCTCCCCTGAATTTGATAAAAGTATATTTATCCCATATAAAATTCAAAAAAAAAAAAAAACATTTGCCTTTCCCTGAAAAAACAATAATACTAAAAAAAAGTCTTATTATGTTTACTACCATTTCCAATTTTTAAGTATGAAACGTTACAATAAAGGTTAATCAAAGCTCTTTGAATTGATAGTTCTGTGTTAAGTTGGGAGTGGACATGGACTAAAATGATTATATTGTATATTATGCCAAAGAAAGTATTTACAACATTTTAATAAGTATAATTATTTACTTCTTGATGGAAAGACATTATTTTTAAATAATACAACACAGCAACAGAAAATTTCTTCGCTGCGCTTTATCTTCATACTGCATATTGATAATATTATTTTTTTAATTCATTATGGTTTTTAGATGAAAGTGTTCTTAGTTTGATAGTAAAATTTTCTGATTTGTTATTCTTGTGTATGAGTATTTCATAATAACAAGACTGGTACTAGACATTTGTCCGTTTGATTGCATTTTTCTGCCCTAGCTTTGAAAATTAATGTTTGCAATTGATTAAATTTTGAAATAATTAAAAAATCTGCCTTCCCTTCAGATTTCCTGCCGATTACCTATAAATTATTTTCTTAGTTCTTGAAATTGTGGCAATAGTATTAAACATTCCGTTTTATTATTTATATCTGAGAAAAATATAAAAATTATCAGCATATACAATTTTTCACTGAAAAGGAAAAATAATTCTCTTAACATTCCCAAATAAAACTGATATCAAAAACATCCAAGGGACTTACATTCCAAATGCCAGCGTTTGACAGAAAATTAAAAAATAGCTACATGTATAAATGTGTCTTTTGTAAAATTGTTTAGTCTTGCATAGACATATATTTTAGCCACTACTTGTGTGGTGATGCTCCATATAACTTAACATTTATTATACCTGAATAATGTTAAACAATTAATACACTTACCTATTACGATCACTTCCTGGACAACATTTAACAGACCTCCAGTTTCAATGTTGTCATCACTGTGTACAATCATGCATTCCCAGTTAGTCAAATCTTCTTCAGTTGGATGATCGATTTGTATACCACATTGGAATATAGTGTTGTTGTTTAAGTCAGTTCTGAAACATTTATTATTGTCGGTGATTCCGCAAAAATTTTAAATCGTGAACGATTTCATACAGACTGTATTCCCTCCAGCCCATCAGGTTATTACACTTATATTCTTGCCATCCTCAACAGTGTTCAAGACCTAATCTAGCAATTCTCAATGTCATATTTTGGGATGTCAGAAGATATACACAGGGGTTAGCGGTCGGGTATGTGGTTGGCTTCGATTGATGTGCTTACCAGCTTGAATCCGAGTGCGAACATTAGGAGCGGATATATTATAGTAAAATATGTATGGGTAAAAAAAAAAATTCTAAATTAATAATGGATTTCCTATCATTTCCTCTTCCTATATGGAGTATATGGCTATCGCACAATGATTCGAGCCTCTGCTTCCTCTTAAGTCATCCTAGCTAATTATAACCTATGAATGATAATTTGCAACCTAGGATGATGAAATTCATCTGGCTGAAAGTAGATGTGTGGGTTTCAGGCTCCGCTAGCACATCCACAGAACATGCTTAGTCAGCTTTGTTGCCACTATTGGCTTTCTTTGCTTAGAAGGTAGAAAAGTTTTGAGAACATCAACCTAACCAAAGTAGTCTCTCAATCTTGTTTGATTGGACTGTGGTGAAGTGTCATATAACACTCAGATCTCAAAATTGAAATTAACACTACATTTGTTGCCTTTTAGGGTTAGTTCATCGAACGATAATTCAATTCTATTATGATAAAGAATTATGGTTTGGATAATAACTTACGTTAACGAATTTCCAAAGTATGAATAGCGCCCTTCAGAAATTCCTTCTTCGAGCATAAAAATATGTCCATCAGATCTGATCATTCTACAACTGTGGACAGTTGTTACAATTAGTGAGCAAGTCATTATTAAAAGCGATTTGTCATACATGAGACTGATTTCTGGGATGACAGTCTTATCATTTGGGGGTTCTGAAAAAAGATATGATATGATAAAATACACAAATAAAAAAATGTTTTTTAGTTCCACAAGAATTCTTTTGAACTGATATGTAGAATTCTTGTAGAATATTTTTTTTTTTACCAAATTACCGACTTTTACTAAGCTAATGTCGATTCAATTAATATATATGAAATATAATTAAGTTAGTAAAATAAGTTAGTAAAGTACAGGGAAAAATAGGGGCGTGCGAGAGTATGCTTTGGGTTAACTGGCCGTTTCATAAAATTTAACTGTAGGTCTGGATTTGTTCATTATGAGGAATTGATTCACAGTAAATTCCATAGTAATACAATCTTCTCCTTGATAATTATTCAGATTCAGAATATTGTGAGGTATGTTATATGATTTGGTTTATCACATTTTACACACTCAAATTATTTTGCAGTTCATATAAAAGTTTGGAATTAAATGGTAAGTATAAACTATATATATTAAATATGAGAAATAAAGCAAGATGGATAAAAAATGTAAATTATTTTATGCTAATGTGAATAAAGTGCGTAGTGTATTCTATTTTATTGAGGTCTTTTTATCTTGCACCCTTTTTACCATGCAATGTACACAAGAAAATATCTCATGGACAGTATGTCATTGTGTGTTTACTGCAAAAAGTTTTCGAAAAACAACAAAAAAAATGCTGTGCTAAGTAGTACTTGTGGAGTCTTTTTTCAACATTTTTGCCATTGCCACAAATTTATGCTGCAAAATGTATTATAATCAACATGATTCATTATGACAACAGTCGTTTGAACAGTATTCTAAATCGTGATTCGATTGCGAGTATCATTCACTAAAAAAACACATCATTTGAATTTGTTCGTTCTCGAGGATGTTTTCTACTATAATGTGTTTTCTTGAATGGTACTTGAATGACACGAGTTGTGATATGTTTGCAATATCATTCGGGTGAGAGTTGGGTCACTCTTCATTGTTTGTTCCTGAAAGATACTGCTTAGTATGATGTGGTGCTTGAATCATTCTATTTATATAGTACATACCTATATTAAACAAATTTTCAACAACATTAACATTATATGTATAGTCAATAGTGTTAGTTGATCCTTGAATCCCAACTTTGGCAATCCAGATGCCATCATGGTATCTGTTAACTTTGGGTACTTGTACAGTGCACTGACCGATCTGGCTTGGAAATTTTTTGCCTTTTGGATCTGTCACCTGACAGAATATCGACTCATCAGGTCCAAAAACTAATGTGACTTTTGTGCCATATGACAGCCATTTTTCAGTATTGACAGTAGGTGGAGCTGTAACAGAATTATAATGGTATCAATGACATGGTTGCATATTATATCAGTTATGTATTTATCGTAAATGTTTTTTAATAATTGTATTTTTCTGTTGGCTATATTAAGGCATATTAATTATGTTCACTTCCAGAAGTGATCAGACGAGTAAGCTAGCCACCAGTCCTGTTCAAGTTCTATTCTATCCAAAAAAAGATATTGAGCAACTGAGTAACAAGCAGTTGCATTAGAAAAACTTCTCTTGAAATAAGTTTCATTGGGAGTCCATATGCTCTGCATTGGTAGCAGATATGGTCACATAGAAGGAATTTATGCAGAATTTGAATCCTTCATCGGAATTAGAGATTTATTGCTCTACGTTGATTGGTACAATATAATAAAAAAATATAGGAAGAATCTAGAACACTGAAATAGAAACGACTTACACCATGATAATTTTATGATAGTAATTAATTAGTACATGGCAGTAAAGCACAAATGTTGTGTTTCTTAAATTGTGGGTGACAGAAACACCGAAGCTTTACAAAATACATACACACCTTTGACTGTTATATTGATGAAGGAATACAGAGTAAAATTCTTTGTTGCATTCATACTCCATACTCCACTTAAATCTGAAGAGATATTGGTAATGGTTACTCCACAGTCACTGTTCGAATAAATTGATGTTTTCTTTTGCACAGATTTTGAATTCGATGGTAATTTCAAACCGCATGTTTTCGGTGACTCCATATATCCAAGAAACTTAATGTGGACATCATGACCCTCCATCACACTTATTGATCCGTTTGGAAGAGTTTCGCTTCTTTCTGTAAATACACTAACAGATTATATCATCTGCAACATTTGCTCAATCCGTGGTGCGCTTATACTTAAAATATGTTAATCTTTTATTTTTATCATTATTACTGTCCTGACTTATTTATTTCAATGGCAAAGAAATTTTCTAATGACAACATGGACTATTTTAAGTGAATGTCTATTGCAAAAAACACCAAACTAAGTTCTGCCAAAGACACTATCGGTTCTTCCGATGCCTATGTGTAATGCAGCACATACACATTCACAAAAACTTCCTATCTCTGTGATCATAGAGAGAAGATGTAGAGTGAACTTTTAATGCACACACACACCCGCGCACAAGCACATTTTCTCTCTCTATCTGTGCATTATTAGTATCAAATGTATTGAACAATTATTAGCAGGTGGCACTAATGCAGCTTTAGTTATATTTTTTCTATTAGGATAAAATTACATAATATAGAGCACAAAAAAGTCTGAAAAGATTTTGCAATAAATAGCAACATTGTTGTAAATAACTTGTACTTAATTTATTACTAAATCTGTAGTAACTACATATTCACTTGTCGGTTGAATTTCTATAACAACTTTTGGGTATTTTGCAGGGGAGTTAAAAAAATCATATTTATATTTCATTGATTTTTGTCAGGTCTATATTAATTTTTAACATGCTAAGATTAAATCTAAGCTGTTAATATCTCTTTTGCAAAGCTATTAAAAAGTAAGTAATGATCTTGTTTGTTGGGATGAAGGTAGCATAAAGATGTATGAGCATAAACATTTGTAGTGAATTTTTCTCTATCTCGCTTACAAGGCATTAAGTGAATTGTGTTGCCTTTTGTATCTTATGTGCTCATGTGTACAAGTAACTGTGTGATAGTATTTATATATATTCTAGTACGCGTATATATTCTAGTACACATATATATTCTAGTACGCATATATATTCTAGTACGCATATATATTCTATTATATTTTTCAGTTTAACATTGATTTACATATGCATTTATGTGCTTTAATTTGAGTTTACCTACCTTCAATTTTTATAATTAACGGAAGAAAGTTTAATTTCTTTTCTGTATCTATAAAAAATGTGTAATTATCTATTTCTTGAAGTTCCCAGGTTCCTAAATCGTTCAGATTGATGTTATTTATGCTGACGGCGCATTTCTTGGAATTTGGTGTAACATCCGCAAAATTTATCTTTGAATTAGTAACATTGGATTCAGGATAGAGTTGATATACAGTTCCGTTTGGGAGCTTTATATTACATAATTCCAAATTATGAAACATGTCTGAAGGCTCGAGAACTTGGACAACATTTCCTCCTCGCTGGGTGATACGAGTCACACTGGGTAAGATTTTGGCTGACCCTGGAATATTGTAGAAAGTATTTATAGACAGTCCCTATTTTGTGAGCGCCCTCACTCAAAATAAGTTAATTGACAATGTGAAACATGAAATAATTAATGAGTGGGA
The DNA here is from genome assembly GCA_028555115.1 of Himalopsyche japonica. Lineage (NCBI taxonomy): Eukaryota > Metazoa > Arthropoda > Insecta > Trichoptera > Rhyacophilidae > Himalopsyche > Himalopsyche japonica. The sequence continues at coordinate 2,345,794 of JAHFWJ010000222.1, read as the reverse complement.
TGATTGTATTTGCCGAAATTTGATTGAAAGTACAACAAAGGGATACCACAGATATTGAGTGAATATAAAAACAATTTTCTAACACTGACAGTGAAAAGATTGATTGATTCAAATGTAAAATGAATTTTATTGTTTATATATATTTAAGTGTAAAGTTATTAAAACTTTTTTGCTATAACTCTTGTAATCAGATTTGGTAGAACTAAAATACATTGCTATTTTTTCACTGTGTTCTTATAAACACCTCGATAATAAAGATTTGGTACTGTAAGTTTCTGTTTAATCAATTATCAATAGTTTTTATTGCATTATGGGAACTAATTAAGTGTTCAGTTTTTTTTGCAAATTTAAAAAGAACATTCTGAAATAAGCAATTCAGAAATCATTAAAGTGTCACAATTTTAATTTTCAGATAAAGACCCACATACCTTGCAGAGTAATAATAGCCAAGATCACAAATAGATATGCTTTTTGAAACATTATTTGGCCATTCAATGATCCAGGAAAAGAGATTGATTCACTTTTAAAAATTTTCTCAATCTTTGAAATACTGCGTATGTTGAATCACAAATAGAAATGAACGCAATGTTTTAAAAATACCTGGTGTTTAAAAAACCACGACAAGATTGAAAAGATAAGATAAAATAAATATTCAGTCAATTGATTAGCCTTTGTTAAGCTTGGGTATGATTTAATAGATATGGTATTCACAAGACAGTGCTGTCCGAAGTGCAGTTGTCAACATCTTTGGCTTCTGAAACTTTATAGGCTCGAGTCCCGTTAAAAAAGTTTTAGATGAAATACCTACATTAAGAGGCCATATCCCTCATATTTGTAGTGGACCAATGGCGGCCCATGACAAGAATATATGAAGTGTACAAAAAAAAAAGATTTAATCGTACTCAAGAAGTCCATCCTCCGACTCTTTGATTTTAATAAAAAAATGATAACATGAGACATAATACAAACCAGAACTTCATACAACCGACCTGATAAAATGTATGGGCCTTTATTGAATTGTTTCACTAGTGCACAATACCTGGCATCAAATTGAGAATGAGTGCATTGTAGTGCATTTCATTTAAAATATATTCTTCATAGCCATGATTTTTATTTGTTTTTGACTCTTAGTTAAAACAACAATATTTTTGAGTATCAACTTTTAACACATTACAATATGCCGTCTCGACAGTTGAAATGTTAGCAGTGATTGGGCTAGTTCTGTCTTACTCTTTTATGAATAAGCAATGTTCTGATTTGTGTTGTAGTTTTGTTTGAGAATAAACTTTTGTAGAAGGAATCATTTGCTATACGTATTTTTGTATCATTCTCAACCAATAGATTTGTATGATCAGTGCTAAATAAAAAAATCTGAGAGTGCTGATAAATTATAAAATTTAAATACTCCCTTTATTTGTCTGACATCTATTTCATAAGACTGAGAATCACTTTTGAATAATTTTGCCATCACTGAATGTTGTAAATATAATATAATTGGACTATAAAAGTTTCTTAACATGCTTTTAAATTTTATTTCTTATTCATAGAATTGTGCCATATATTGTTTATAATGTCTTTTTAAAATATGGTGAAAAAATAGCAATGTATTTCAGTTCTACAAAATTTACAAGACATACAGTTGATAGCTATTTCGGCTTACGACTTCATTATCTTTTTAAAATGTATTTTTTTTAATTATTATCATACCTCTCAATTGGTGACTTGAAAATATTAAGCATTTGTCTAGTTTGATGCATATGTGAATTTTAAAACTACATGTGAACGGGAGAAAAGACTCACCAGTTATTCATAACAAATGAGTCAAAGAGAGTATGTAATATATGATTTCTACAAAAAGTTAAAATCTATTGTAACTATGGTAACATTGAATACTTTTGATACAGGGCGTCCTTGTTATTTGAGAATAATTGGCTCCGCAATATAGCCATTTATGCACTATAAAGGTTCAACACCAAATTTACTGAGTGAGCAAGTAAGATGAGAAGTAAAATGTTGTAAGCATATTATATTTGCTTCAGGTGATGTGGAAACCTTCCATTTCATTAGCAGCAGATGGATTACCACTGATAAATATAATGAAAATGATATTTTCATTATGCGTACCTCCTATTTTTATTATCAATGAAGGGAAATTGAATTTCTTTTCCGGTTCATGAAAAGTGGTAATATTATCAATTTCTTGAAGTTCCCAGGATCCTAGATCGTGAATATTTAAGTCAACTATGTTAACTGCATATATTTTTTCATATCCCTGAATATGATGGAAACTTATTCTTGGATCTGTAACATTAGACTTTGGGTAGATGTCGTTGATAGTTCCAATTCCAGCAATTTTATGAAACATAAATCCAGGTCTTGATAAAGATATTGCAATGGAATAATCTGGACAACACTCTCTCCCAGATCGATGATGACAGTCTCAGCAGGTAAAACTTTGGCAGTTCCTGAAATAAAAAAGAAAATGTTTATTTTCAGTTTTATCTCAGTTATCTGGGTAATTTATCCCTCCTGGGTCTGGCAGGAATGGTGGAAGACCTCTACCAGTGGCTATCCATTTTTGTTCTTTCTGAACATAAATTGGCAAATGGAAGTAGTTATTTTGTCGGCTGCTTCTATGTCACTCTGAGTAAAGAAAAAGAAAACATAACTGCGTCTAACATTTACTACGTCACTACTAGATGGAATAGGACAAGATAGACAATTTTTTCTGGATTAAAGGAAGATATAATGAAACGATTTTTTTAAAAATATTATCTCAATTAAGATATTTCTTCTTAATAAAAATTCTTTTTATTTTTTTCAAGAAATCACAAATATGTAACATTATTAAAGATAATTGATAATTGCCTATCTTGTCATATGCTTAGAAATATTTTGATTAGACTGATAAGCATAAGTATGGCTTTACTGACTCCAGCTGTTTTTTTATCTCTTTACGTGCCGATACATGTTTTTGTTGAGTATACATAGATTAAAGTACATAGTTGGAAATCACAATAATCATTAACAATTAAAGAAACTTTATTTTAATGAAATGGGTAATAAAAACCTCAAGCACCGTAACAAAAGGACATATATCAACAATTTATTTATTAATACAGTCAAATTTCAATACAGCAGACTCCAAGTGATCTACTAAATTATTTCTTTTAACTCAAAGACTCCCAACCTGTTGGTCGCCGGCTTATACAGCCAAAGAATAATGTCACATTTATTTTCCTACAATATTAGTTCCCAATATGGAATATAGACTCTAACAGAGAATCTTAATGAAACTTTTGTTATAGTACTGTTTGTTACTCATCAATTTGCTTAATAGACAGTGTAATGACATAAATGTATTGTAGATATAGGAAATAATTAGTATGAATGACAACAGATGTAAACATGACAAATACCCATGCCTTTATGCATAAATCCATGTATTGATTAGATATTTGATATGTCACATTGTCCATGCGAGGACTTAAGCACCGGAGGAAGCACAAAACCCCAAATAGGATCAATGCTTTAAAGTTTTGATCATTCAGTAACAAAAACAAGCCATATTCAGTCTACAGTTTTTATAGGTGTATCATATTGTGGAGCACTGATCTTACATTCCCACTTGTTTTATTAATTTTATATAGTCCCAGCCATCTGTGTTTAAGAAGAATGTTAAATAATTCTGAATTTATCGTTCCTCGATTTATCATCTACATATTTTGGTTGTTGCCATTAAGATTGTTGCTTTTTATTATTTCCTGTTCTGTCATTTTGAGAGGCAATATCTACTGACTCCATTCCCTTTGGATAATCCCTTCCATGCCTTTACATAAATCTTCTGTTAGAATGAAAAGCATATTGTTGGCTGTGCTCTTTCTTAAAAATTGAAGTGCCGAACGTATAGAAACAATTTTGTGTTTGGTAATAGTTAACACCTTTAAAGTGAAACAATTTAGTTCCTATTACGGCCTTAAAAAAATGTTACGACGTGATAATGAAAAAAATATTATTTGAAGAATCCCCGCATTTTTCTCAGTATTTCTTGAAAAACATAGAATCGGGACTTCACTTTATACATTTCTATTTATTTGAATTGTTACAACTTTGTACGATTCCATATGTCTTATCACAAACGACCCGGGTTTCTATTTATGTATATATATTTTAAATAATAAAAACAAACTTTTAGTACTAATTTCTACAATATATTTTATTATCAGAACCCGTTTCCCTCGTGAGAAAAAAAAAGAAAGAAATATTTATTGTTATATTGTATTATTGCAGAAAAGCATTTATTGTAAAAAACTGACTTTCTGAAAATGTATATTCTAATCCTATCCATTATGACGATCTTTGCCTCCAAGGCTGAATAAATTTATGATGAATGACATGAAAACTTTTTTTAAATGATTTCTATTAAGGCTTTTATATGAACTCAAATCTAATCGAAGTAAAGAAAGAAGGAAAGGCCTTTTATAAAAAAAGCATGCCTTAAAAAATTCTTTTGATCCAATTATGTAAGAAAGTCAAGTGCCACATAAACAAGTTTTTAAGGTTTTACGGCTTGCATAATAATAAATTTAACAAATACTATTATAGATTCACCTGAAGTTGTGAAATCGTTGCAAGCGTCATTCTCGAGAATTGTATTGTAGTTCCTGTCTAACGCGGCAGCTCTAAATAAACTCTGAGAGCGAATTCATCACAAAAAGATATATGTTAAATATGTATTACTATAAATATTGTGAATATATCGTCTTCCTTAAAATACTCGTGATTCTCCATTATACGAGCTCTCTCAATTGGTCGGTCTTGGCATCAAGTAATTGTCATTTTATTGATTCAATTGGCATTTAATTGGTAGTACTCCATTATAACACGATGAAAAAATAGCAATGTATTTTAGTTCTACAAAATTTTTATAAGATATGGTTGATAGTTATTCCGGCTCAAGCCATCGTCAGAACAATGCTTAAACGTACATTTGCTTATCTATTGTATATATAGCTGAGTAGAAAAAGTACACAATACATCTTCTCTTCTGTTTTAACGACCTAGCTTATTTCCTGCTAGCAAAAAAAATAAATATTTTTTAAAATTTAAATGAAACTTAACTGGTAACAATTTCAATAAGCTTAAAAATTGGACGGAGATGGTTTATTACGGGAAGGTATTAGCCCCTCGCAATGGTCTGAGGAGCGGCAACCGACTTATATTTGTTTGTTCATTTAAAATTTCGTGTGACAATTGGTATTTATTGATTTCCAGCTATTCCAAAGCTGTCATTTTGCGATCTTTTAAAATTGCGAAATTACAATATAAACATTTTATGAATATTTTTTAAATAAACAATCAAATGTAATTGCGAGCTTATACAGTTATTGTATGAAAACCTGTTGCTAGATAATTCGGTAGCCCTTCATAAATAAAAGAGGTAAGGCATGTGTACAGGAGAGGAGAAAATATGTCAAGATATCCATATGGATGCTTTTGGCATTTTCATAATGGAATTGTTACGCCACTGCTGCGAAGGAGCGGAAAATGAATGAAAACGTTTTAAAATAGAGCTTACGCGATCTAGTTTATAAAAGTTCAGACAAACTCGTGCCTACCTGCTATTAAATATAAAGGGCATCGATTCACCTGCAGTGGCTACGATCCTCAAAGTATAAAAAAATTACATTGATTAATTTTTATTCAATTAATCTAAATAATATATCAGTATTGTGAATTTTTATTACTATGTCGGCCTGCAATACGCCGCACGACACCCTTATTGAAGCATCTTTATAGGAGTTGTATAGCGAGAGCTGATATCAAAATTAGTCGTTTAACAATAGATAAGAAAATAATAATGCGATAACAAAACAACCGGTGATCATGTCGTCACGATGTAATGGATTAAAACATCACATAAATCCATATTTAAAGATAAAAACAATATATTTTACAATATGTTTCTTCGAATAATTTAATCCCTTTAACCTATCACCGATTGGACAAAGCTCGACTGTTGACCACTCGGCTACAGAACGGGTAGACATGACTGGGTTATTTTAAATAATAAAAACACATTTTTTTGTACTTATTTCCATAATATATATTAGTTTCGCTCACCGTGAGCATTATCAACTGAAACCAGTCCTGATCATAAAATACATTGTGGAAATAAATAATAAAAAGTGTGTTTTTATTATTTAAAATATCATGCCTTTCCATCAAGAAGTGACAGTTAACACCTTAAAAGTGATGACTGGGTTACACTTTAAGCACGTGTTTAGGGTATATATTGTATAACACCAAATAATTTTTTTATACATTAAGCAAATTGCGCAGCCAAATATGTAAACCATCAAAATACAAACGAACAAAAATAGGGTGCTCCTAAGGGCAGGTTTTTTATAAACTTAATTTTAAATATTATTTGTTATAATTACGGTTTTACTATTCACCGTGTATTTCTTCTAATTTAATTTCGTAATATTTTTATAGAATAAGTCATGGCCGTACAGGGCAATTCAATAGTTCTGGGCCGCCCCTAAGATTCGAAGATATTTTTATTTGTTTTCTTCATCATGCAAAAATCTCAGAAATGAGAACTATGAAGAGTAATGGATGCCAGGACTCTTACTAATATATTTTATTTATAATTACTAACTTAGCTGTTAAATAACGTAAAATGTTTTCAATTATTGATTAAATCTATTGTAGTTTGAATTTTCATATTATTAAAAATATGGACTAGAATTTTTTGGGCTACCTCCAAAATAAAATCGTTTGTTTTCCCCAGAAATAAATAAATATATATATACAGAAAACTTAAGAACCGTTCACAGTAGGAAGGGGCAGCAAAATCTTTCAAGTACTTAGGCCTAAATTTGGGCACGCCAATTGGATTACGTATACCGTTTATTAGGATTTTTTAAGGCTGTTGTTTAATTGATTAAATATTATCTTGAAAACTAAATATCCCAATAAAGAAGCTTACAGAATAAATCTTGACTAAAATGACACACAACTTGTATTTATTTTAAAATAACCGACTGCAAACAAAGAATTAAACGCGTTATTTTCCAAATCAAGAAAATATCATTTTATTCATACAGTTCACAAACAGTGTTTTGGGAACTGTAAAATGTTTTCAAAAACCGATCGAAAAAGAGTTTGAACACAGTGAAAAAATAAGCTTATATGTTACGTAATGAAGATAATCTTTGGGTTAAATGAAAACGTGGTCAGTAAATTGATGGTCGACAACTTTTAAAACAAAACATGATTTGGATGAACAATGTTAAATTATGAATTATCATATATCTAGTTCTCTGTCGTTTTTGCTGATAACGCAGTTTATATTGTTTCTAGCATTCTTGTCACCCCCTTAATCCTCGTAACCAGTCCCTAAAATATGATCAACTCTTTACTTAAAAATTTAAAGACTAGATTTTTTTTTTCAATATTGTTAGTTTATTCTTGTTAATTCTTTATTTCAAGACTTTATTGATACTTGCGCCACGATCGACCATAAATGTACACACGGATATGTTTTGGGGATCTTTTAACTTGTCAGATTCTTCGTCATTAAATTACTGTTACAATGTATGGACAAGTAATTGGTACATAAAATTGTTAACCCGATAATGAAAAACATGCTAATTAGAATACAGTGAACGAAATGCGAAGGCGAAAGTAAGATTTTGATTGGAAATATTGTAAGAATTGAGGAGTTTGAATTCACGGATTCCTTTACGAATAAACGTACCAAATATGAGATTTTTTTACATTTATTCATTTGCTACCGGACGACAAAAGATAAGTATTATGTTATTATGAGAAAAGTAACCAATTTAAAGTTTATTTTTTTATTAGAAGATTCAGAGAGTGTTGTTGTAGATAAAGTAATTAATATATTTTATTTTGATACAGCATTATTCCTGACGTTGAAAATCATTGGTAAAAATCTCAATTCTTATTTATTTCAAATAATACAGCGTAGGCCAAAAATCAGCGTTTACATTGAAAAGTTACCGATACCATTGTTATCAACTGTGATTATGTTTTAATTGTTATCTTTTCATGCCGAACGTTTACGTATTTTACAGATTTTTTCTAATCAATTCGATATAATATATGATTGTTCGCAGTTACGAATGTGTTGATGGGGGGGGGGGGGGCAAGCATCCATACAATGAGTTTGAACAAATATTAATTATTTCTTTTTGAATATACTTGCAAATATAGTCTAAATCGAAACAAAAATCAAAAAGTTGGAAACTTGTTGATTTTCCCCCTCCTGATTTTTTTTTAAATGACATCATCATTAACGTTCTCATGTATATCTTAAATGACTGTGAAGTCGTACGTGTTGGAAAATTATCTGCTACAAATATCATTTAGTTTAAAAATTGTCCAGTTTTTCATCGAAACTACCTTTGACAGTGCATCTGAGAATGTCTGATCTAAGCTTTAAAAATAGTATAAATATTTTTTTAAGACGTTACGAAAATATTTATTTGTGATATTTTCATTCGGTTGAAAATAGCATTCCTGGATTTAGTCCCATGTCCTTAATTTAAGAGATGACTCCTTGCAACTACATACGCTTTTGAATTATTCCGAAAAAGATGGAAAGAGCAAATCAAATTTTTATAGCATATGCATAATTTTAGTTAGATATAGTGTTAAAGAGACCAATTAATTTATTTAATACATCACCGTTTGCTACTGAGTAAGAAATTATCGGCTATAATATATACGTATAAAAAAGTTTGGGAAATATTAGACTACGGTTGTAAGGCGGTTAAACGTATTGATTATTTACGTGAAAGCCTGTCAGAAAGGGGCTGGGGGAAAGATTCGTTTTAGTTTGGATTAACACGCGTAGGATTAAAGTCGTTGTACGGGACAATACACAGCAATTGTAAGTTCGACCAAACTGAAGTAAATAATTCAATCGATTGCGACACGATGACAAGTCATTTGAACCTATGACGCCAAAGCGCTTTTTTATATCATCGTCGATAAGGCTAATATTACAATTAACAACACTGAATAGTGTCTACAAAATTAAAAGTATGTCTGTCAAACGTGCCAAAGACAACAGTTGATAATTTATTGTGGTCATTTCTTTGGGCCAGTTCGTATTTTGAATTCCGCGCCAAAGTATTACCGGGAATTAAAGTTTATTATTATATTCAAAAAACATTATTATTCCACTGGTAGTGCTTAATTTAGTCTATCGAAAAATTATCAGAAGAATTTGAATTGTTAATCTTTGTACAAGAAATCTCGTTTTCATTGTTTTAATTTATCAGAAATAATAGGAAGGTCACTGATAACGTAAACGGTCGAACCATAAATGATAGACGCCAATACGTTTGATATTAATCAAAGAAAATTAAATTATTAATGTATATTTCCTGCTTCTATCAATAAATTACGCTATACTTAGTTTAAAAAATAATTATCACAGTGAAAAAAATGAATTGCCAATAATCTGACTCAATCTATTGTCATATCGTGTTGGTGATGATCATCGTAAAAAGTTAACTATCGTTTTCATAAACAAACTAGACAGTGTAACCTAATAGAAAGTTTATATTATATAACTACAATAATATAACAGTAAAATCATGAATATAGACTGAATCTCTAAATCTTGTTATCTCCAAGCAATGAATAAAGCGGAACTTAACTTCGCGATTACGTTTCATATAATATTTTTCTGGGTACTTGTTAATTAGTATGTGTGATATGCGGCATTAGTATTCTTGTAGAATATAAACAGAAAAAATGAATGTCAAATCCGACTTCGAAAGTCTACATATATTTTTCGTAATTCATGAACACATGTTACCACAATATTTGTGTGCAGTTTTAATCAATTAAAGCAGTTAAGGCGTAATTTTTCATTTAATGATTGATTAATGGCGTATTATTGAATTAAAAAAATAATAAATGCTCTGCAAACAAAGATTTTTAAGTATGAAAATGAAAACATTTATTTTACAATACACGATGATCAAATATCCTCAAATTTATGAAAAACATTTTGTATTCGATGTTATTTGTATTGTTTGAGATATCGAAAGTTATATTTTCAAACACCTTTTTAAAAAATATAATTTAGTGGTACTTATATTGAAAACATATTTGTAATTGCTGACATAATCATAATTTTATACGTGGGATACTTCCAAAACTAATGTGCAAAACAAATCGTACAAAAAAGTTTCTCATACAAAAAATGTAAATAAACTTAAAATAAGTAATAAGAAATACCAAATTCTTCGAAACAAAAATACAAATCGAATTTTATTGTTATTTCTATATCAAAACATTTTCTTAAGCTACAAAAGCTTTCGAATTCAATTAAATTTAATACATATACAAATAAAATATTCCTTACGATTCTAAACGTAAAGTGTTCCAAATATTTGTATCTTTTATTTATTTTTATATTACGTAATTTTGGATATCTAGATGATAGGGCAACGTTTTATTTGATAAATAAATACATAAATACATCGTATTTTCTTCTTAGTTTTTTAAAGCAAAAAAGTCAATGTAAAAATAATGGTACTTTTTTTAAGCTGTTATTTTGAAAAGAAATTCGGGCATAATTTATATTACGATGGTTACTTTAAAACACACAATTTTGTAGCTAACCATCATCAAACAAAATCGATTAGAATTTTTTTGTTTAGATTTTACATTCATTGATAAAATAATTATATACTATGTTGCAGCAGCAGATAAATCTATTGTTTCAACATAGTTAAGAAAAACAGTTTTTTAACTGTCATTTTTATTCGTTATTTCACAATTAATATGAAATTCGTTTTCAGATTCATTAGATTAGTTAGATTGAAATTGTTTTCTTTACAAGAGGCAAAAGTGAATAGAAAACAAAATATGGGTGACATTGGAATACCAGTGGTAGTGAAGATCGGCGAGAAGAGGAAGTGTCCTGAAAGTGAAGAGTGTGATAAGCGAGAAGAAGTACAGCCAAAGAGGAAGCCAGCAGCTTTGGACCTGATTCTTCAAGCTTGCTATAAAGAAACATCAAGCAACACTTTTGATTGTAAGTTAAATCATATTATTACATATTTTTTGCTTCTCAACCAAGTTACCTCTAAAATTGTGGGATTTGAAATGTACAAAATGATCTACTCAAGACAGCGTTCTTCAGTTAAATTACATCGTAGTTTTTATTTGATAAATTTAAATGGATAACTTTGTTGTTTTACTAGATATGGTACTTGTTTTGCTTCTTTGAGAAACATTGTCAGAATAACTATATCTTAATGTCATTCATTATAAAAGTAAATAACTACTATAATTTTTAATAAAAATGAATAGTTCCTTTGCTGTTTTAATAGATGCGGGGAAATGGTTAGAATCAAATTATAATGGTAATACTAATCATAACACTAAGTCTTATAATCTAAGTTTAATGAGTCATTGTAGGTGAAAATACCATTTTCAATATCGAAAAAGCATTATTAATTTTATTGGTAAACTAAACCAAAGAAAACTTAGTCCGGCCCTTTGGCCAAATTCTTTTCAAATATGCACCATCTTACGTATTACGAATTGGCAATTTTTGATTGATTATCATGTCTTTTGCATTATTATTGTGTTGCTACCTTATCCTAATCCATAGTGTAAAATAAATCTATTTTTCAATAGTTGGTATAAATAGATAACAACAGTTGAATATTTTTTTGTTTTGAGAAAATAAAGTGTGCGAATATAACATTATCACAATTGTCGATAATGATTATGTGTCCGATCTAAAAATTGGACCCTCGATCATAGATTCATAGCATATTCATCACTGTGAGAATGAAGTATCAGTTTTTTTTAATCAATCGAGCTAGACGATTAAAAATTTTACAACCTGATGTTTTTGGAAGGATAACAAAACTTAAAAAAATCATTGTTACATTAATATGCTCGTTTAGCCTTAGTAATGGAAATGTTACAACAAATTACGAATTTATATAAAATGTAATATATATTTTACATCTATGCTTGCTTACATGCTAAAGCTCTTTCATATAGCTGTCAGTTATTGAATATTTTTAATTTATATGAAATTTGTTTCTTAGTTTTGTACCTTTTACGCATATGTTTTAATTTGATATATAATTTTCGACTTTCTAATTGGAGAGAAATAACGGCGGACGATATGTATTAGGTATGGCCAGCAGGAAAATTGTGATTTAATGGTCGCACACGGAGATATTTTATCTCCGGCCGTAACCCGAAATATCAAAAACACTGAACTGAAAAAGTATTCTCATGGTCAAGTCGTATATTTTCTCTGTATTATTCAGTACTGACACTAAACCTAAATATAGAATATATTTTGACTACCAAATTTATAGCATACGCCAGAGACTCGTGATAAAAAAGAATTGGTTTTTTCCCCGGTTTTTTTTACACGGCTTAAAAGGCATCTTGTAACAGAAGTTTCCAGATATAACAGAGTCTTGAATATAATTTTTATTTTTAAATAAAATAATAATTTATACCATAACTTTATTCTGATGTAAAATTGCTCTATTCATAGATACAAAACTATCATACTCTATAGCTAGATAAATAATGCCAACAGTAGCTAACAAAAGAAAGTACGTTCACTGAAAGTAGAAAATGGCCCTCGTTCTATTTTCTTTCATTGTTCCTCAGCTAGTAAGGTTATTCAATATGTTTTTATCGAGCGCCTGTAGGTAGGCCAACATAGTTGCATGTTGTATATGGATGATTCATACTTTAACCTTCACGCTACGGTATTACAGTTACTTTACCCTGCCAAGGACCAACACATTTTTTTCTATTCCCAGGGACGAATGATTTTTTTAATGCCAGGCGGAAGTAATTATCAGTGGATTCTTTAATTGCAAATATTGATAATAATTTATTCTGTAATGACAGCCTTAATTTAAATTGTATTTTTCTCACAAGATGGTATCATTTTATTTTATCTTCCCAATGTGCAGTCAATTAACATACATTAACGACTTACTTACACAGCTAGAAGAATATTTACATGGGTATACATGCTCAATACAAATGAAATAATCTATTTTACAGTAAATCTTTATTGACGCGTGACAAGTGCTATATAAGATCGATAAATATTATACATTGTTTCTTTCAAAAAAAAAAAATCCATTGGGTACTTTCATTAATGGCCAGTTTGATGATTAACTACTAATATGTTTTTTCAAATTTTGGTAATACAACATTCATAAAAATTTTCAAAAAGTGAACAGTTTTTTTTATAAAACCGTTTTATTTGGAAGTGGTAGAAATAACACATCGGCTCGAATGTTAAAGACAATACGTAAATTTTTGTTTGCGGGTGGCATTTATTACGACGGTACTTCGTCCGCAAACTGTTCTGCTCGTTTTTTCGCAGCAGCAAACAGGAGTGTTCCTTTATAATTGTTCAATTTCTTTATATTGGTTTTTTGTAGAAATTTAGTTCATTTTTTTACGTCTCACCTCTAGTATTGCCTAGTAAAAAATGAGAGCCACTGTGCTAACACAAAAAAAAATTAAACGTGAAAATGAATTTAGAATTCAAAATAAACAGGGATATGTACTATTTTCCTGTTGAAAATATCTATCGATAAAATCGCCTAAATATTAGAATATGACATAATATGAGCGCGTTGAATAACGGTTTCCATTTCATCTCATACATACTCAAATGATTAGTTCTGGAAACAAGTTTCTTCAAAAAAAAAACAGGTTAGACAAATGACTAACATGCAGCTCTCAAGAAAAATGTATGTCGAGAAAGCTTCATTAGACGTTGAAAGACTTTGCTCGTGATAAAAGAGAAAAGAAACCTAGGCTTCCCAGTTCTCGAAGAATGAGGCTCGTATGATGTTTTCTTCGTTGATTCGGTGGTCTGTTATTTTTTTTTATAATAAAATAAGAGTGGCACTATAATGAGAGAATTAAAATTTTACACATTTAAGATTTTCACAAGGAGACAGTTGATTAGCAAATAAAATAGAGACACCACCTGCTAGGATTGAGGGGGGGGGAGGTTGTTCACCTTCTTCTTTGGCGGATGGCAGCCTGACGGTAAAAAGTTACGGAAACTAACGGGAGACGGAAATATTTGTTGATTCTGCAAAGCGGGTTCTTAGTTTCCTGGCTAGAGTGGTTAGATATTTAGTATAGATATCTCTTTACTGAATGTAAACTAGCGAAGTATTGTCAATCAAAAGATTCTTTTACTTTAAGGCTATTTTTGAGAGAAACACTAAAAAATACCCTTACGATACCTACGAAACTGTTACGAAAGAAAGACGGGCGAGAGAGAAAAATCTAAAAAGTTGCTTTCAATAAAAAAAATTAAGCGACCGTTGTCCAGTTATAGATTTATTATTACTTAAGATACTTATGAATGAAGTTTAATTACAAAATTTGTATAAAATCTTTGCGACACCATTAGATAATCTCCCATCATATCTTGAGTAGCACGGAGTTTGGTACATATTTGATTGCATCCGAAGGTAATGGTCTTGATTAAGATATCTATCAAAAGATATGCTTCGTGCGTATTATTTGCGATCATCAGTATAATGACGTTGATGGCGATTTACTTTGAATGATATTATGGGAAATAGGTTTTACATCTCAATTTAATTGTAACTGTCACGTGTCGGTGTTTTATGCAAATATTTAAAAACTGTATCTTTAAAACGAACCCAAGTTATTTGATACTGATTCGATTTAGTTGGCAGGTGTTGCTCGATCGAGAAATCAGCGTCGGTAATAATTTCCGACGCAGTCTCGGCACATCGCTCGCGCGGGATGCATCTTATTTCAAGCGTTGCATGTTGCGTTCTAGTGCGCCTGTTTGTATGCTAATTGATTAGCATGTGATAATACAAATTACGCTGAGTTAGGCGCGAAAGTTTTACGTCACTACGTAATAAGGAAGCAAGATAGCAACAAATATTATTTGTTTGTAATGAGTCATCAATGATATTAGCTTAATTTGGTATTTACTTCGAGTGATAACTCGTTCAAGGCCGAATTATACATATTGATTGTTTTATTGGTGTTTTAATTCCAATTTAAAATTCGTGAGTGTAAAATGTAAAATAGGACAGACAATTAAAACAAGAAAATAATTAAAACAATACACTTATTTAACTTGTTGTTTATTTGAAAAATTGAAAACAATTTAAACGAAAGCTTCTATCTTCAAGTTAAACGAAGGATTCGAATTTTCGTCTGATATATGTCACTTATTTAGTATTTTTTACAATTAAAAAATATTGCCATATCTTTGATACCGGTATATGTCAAACGTGTTTCGCAACATTAAAAAAAATCGAACAACATGAAAAGTATTGTTTGTATAAAACTTTACTTTGTAGTGAGATTAAATAAAGTTGTTCATAATTCCATTGAAAAATAATTCAATACATCAAATATTATTCTATTAAACATAAAGTAGAAGCGTATTTTAAAGCCTTTATTTATATCTGTGCCTTCATCCATCGGCTTAAAAATCATTAATCAATTTATCAATGAAATTGATTATTGTAACCTACGACTATTTAAATATGAACAAAGATACTGAACACATCCAAAAAATGTGCTATAAAAAGAACAATTTGTCATTTACGAATATAAATTTTGAGACTTTTTTTCTGTAGGAACAACGTTTATGGCTAAATTTTGAGGGTAAAGACTTCATCTAAAATAAATATGAAAATATAGTACTTGTAAGCAGGGTCGTTTCGGGAATAAATAGCGAATGCTCAAATGGCAATTATGTTGTATTTTAGCGTACTCATAAAGCGAATATAATATCGATTCTAGCTAAAAAAAAAATTATAATCTTATACGTAAAACATCTTTTAATAATAAATGTAGTGATCAGAATACCACTAGTCGCGCTCGTGCCGTATCCCGAATCTATTACATTTAGAATTATTTTTAAATATCGAATACCTCTCCATTTTCTCTTCTAGGTTTTCTTTTTACAAAAAATAATGATACGAAAGAAAGATTTATCGTAGGTTATAATGTAGTTATAAAAACTGTGATATATGTTTATTTATATATTTTCTATTATAAATTGAAATATACTTTCAAATTAATAATGTAACCGTGCTTTTTTAAGCGGCGGTGGATGAAAATAATTAGTAAAAAAACAGCGTTGTGCAACAAAGAAGAATTTCGAAGGATTGTTCCTCACAATGTTTAGATACAATTTCCTCATACTCATTTTTGTCTGAATGTAAATAACATTTTCATTTATAATAAATAGTTTAACTTTACATGCGACAATAGTTTGACAGCTGAACGAAAATAATGGTATTACGTGACACTTTTTGACATCATTGAGCTCACAAGAAGGCTTCTGATAAATTGAGATAACAATGATAAAAAATGATCGTTGAGAAGATAAAAAAATTAGAGCGCAGTGTTTGCTATAATTTAGTAGCGTGAAATCTAGACGTTTATTGACTGTTTGATTTATGATTTCGGCTAATCATCTGAAACGATCATCACTTTTTCGATTACTTGAATACGTCGAGTTTGTTAGAATTTTAATGTTACGGTCGATATCCACTGACTGGGAATGGACATGTGTTTGTTCTCTTCCTGTTTTCATTTGAAACATTCATATAGTTATGAGCTATGAATATCTCCAGATTCTTAAGCAGATACATTGTTTAAATCAATATTTTTTAACCTGGGGTGAGTGCACCCCGAGAAGCCCAGAAAGCTTTTCCTAATATGTGAGAGAAGTTTCTTACATAAGATATTTAATAATTTGAAAGCTGCCTTTCAGAATAGTAAACTTCTTAAGAAAACCTATTAGAATTTCCAACAATATTCTAATATATATATTCCTTAATTTAACCACAATTTACAATGGGGTCTGTTAACGTATATTTAAGAACTAAGGTTAAAATACTCTGAGATAAAAAGACCAATTGTTCTAATAACAATCGCAAGTTTTCTACGCCAATATTTGTCGCTTTCACGCGCGATTAGCTGGTGTGTATGCTTAACACGGGAAATATATTGAACGCGAGAATGTTACACACACTTTTTTTACATTTTAAAACACACAAACCTTCCAATCACACGTAGAAGTGTCTAAAAACCGACTTATATGTGACTTAGATTCGCGTTGTTCTTCCTTACCTAGGCGTATTGGTTTAGATACAAATTATATTTTTACTTTCGAGTGAGGATGTTATTCAAATTTATAACCAAAATAATTTAAAAAATATTGCAAACTATGCCGAGCCTTTTTATGTATAAGAGAATTACATTGAAATGCAATTTTTATTTATACTATTGATATGATAAATGAAATATTCAATATTTTTAGATTTTCATATAATCACATTCTAATGATATTGAGTTCCAAGTAGTAAAGAAACAAGTTTAGTAGGATGTATAATAAAATGATTAACAAAAGAGCAAAAACAATCCAGGCAATTTTACTCTATTTAAAAATATAATATATATTCATAACAGAAGAATTCAATTTAAATAGTTTTTTTTTCTACATTTATAGTGCATCCCAAAATATCAGGATTTTCATTAAGAAAATTTCTGAATTAAGTCCAGATATTGAAAGCTCAAGGCGGAATAAAATATGAATGTATTGTTTTTGGGAATCATGATAGTTTTACAAATTTACCATGTTATAAAAAAAATATTGTGTGGGTTATGAATTAGTTTCGTTTTTTAGATTGTCAAAACAGTTGGAGGCTCCAAGCGCCCCTTATAATAATATTCCACCTTCAACCCCATTGTTCTGTAGGCATTGCAAAAACGAGAAGACATATCATTCTTTATTCATTCTACAGTAAAACCCCGATTACACGTTTTTCAAGAAACCCTTAAAAACGAAAAATGTGGGAAACAAGGAATGCGGGAAAACTTAAAATAATTCCCTCCCCCTTTAATTTTCAAAAATGAAGTTTTATAAAAGATCGTAAATATGAGGGGTTTTGTAAAAGCTGTATTAATTAAATCTCATTTATTGTGATTTAAACTGCTACCTGTGAAATTATTTTTCGAAGAAAATTGAGCCACTATAGACATTTGAGCGAACTATATATTTCATCATTAATTTCTCTGGTTAGTATATAAAATTTAATGTGCTCAAACTCACACATTTTCTTGGATAGAAAAATGTATCTACCAAAACCGGTCAATCGGGATAATATTTGAGACGGGACCATAATATTTAGACGATAGATCGAGGATATCGATAAGTAGGGAACGGTGAATACGAGATTATTTAACATTGTTCTTATATGTGTTTGACGGGACTATAAAAAATGAACGATTCATGCGGGTAAACGTATTATGTGAGAACGGTTGATCGGTATTCCACTGTATACTGTTTTCAGTACAGATGTACATGGAAGAACTCCAGATGTATCAGATTTAAATAAAATATCAAAAAAGCATTGCTAACATGACATAACGAGTGTCATAGCCTAGTCATCTTAAAAATTTAATTAATTACACAGACTTGATTAACACGTTCTTTAGGATTTCAATTTATCGTGTAAATCAAGGAATATGAGTATTTAGATTTGTATATTGCAGTATTTAACGTATTTACAATTTTAATTATCGACTTGTTAGCCAGGGTCGTGTGACGCTGAAGATGAAAAGTTTGTTTGTTGTTTTGATCCTTGTCAATCTAATCTGCCTTTTTTATACAAGAGTAGGTATTTTTATCTTTCTCTGCAGCGGCGAGTTGTGTGCGGAGCGACTGAGCGCCTATAAATGCCGGTGACGACTGTTCCTCGGCTTACGTCACCGTCTTGTAAATAAATACACCACACTGAGCGTTGATATACCCATAAGTATTATAATCTATAATAATAATTATTCCGCGCTGCCATACAACGCTAGCTACAGTCTAACCTCAAATTTTAAAAACAAAGTCAATAAAGGCGGTATCAAGAATTTCAAAAAGTGTTCCATATTTCAGTGTTCGAGTATACACAGTTTTATTAAAATTACAGTCATATTGTTTATACTCTTAAATTAAGTGCAGTGTATCTGTGATAAACATTATGTTTTATAAATTAATAAAGCAAAAATAGTATTTTCCGTCCATTTAAAATATTGTTTTGTTTGTGTTTTATCGCGGTGACGTCAAATTTGTGGCCACTGACATAAAAATCAATGACACTAGTGGCAGTTGGTCAATTAAATTTTTTAAATATGTGCATATACATACATATATTGTTTATTTATAATAATAATCAAAAGTATTTACGCACACAGAAAAATATCCATTTTACCGTTTTTTATTCGTTCATAAAATTATACATAAATTGTTTTTTATTTGTCCAATAAAAAGCGTAACTTTGTAGCCTTTCTGGGTGGGTAACAATGAATTGAGAGATTTTTTAAACTTTCTTTAGTCGGATTCGTGTTTTTGGTCGATTTTGGAGTCGGATTCATGTTTTTTTAATAACTCCA
Source organism: Himalopsyche japonica (assembly GCA_028555115.1). Lineage (NCBI taxonomy): Eukaryota > Metazoa > Arthropoda > Insecta > Trichoptera > Rhyacophilidae > Himalopsyche > Himalopsyche japonica. The sequence continues at coordinate 2,326,279 of JAHFWJ010000222.1, read as the reverse complement.
CAGTCCTGATTATATGTCATCATAGTTGTCTCAACTTTGCATATGTTTTTTACTACAACACTCAGGTGTTTTTAATAATATGCAATATTTAAATGCAAATATAAAACATATGATTTGGTATTCAGAAAAAAATGTGCCGAACAGAAAATTATATTCAAGTGATTGAAATTTTGAGCGTAAAATTAAAGATGATGGTACAATAAATCCTCTCTCATGTTATTTTTAAGTGTTTCGCTTTTTTGAGATACATCTTCAGACTAATTATTAAAATAACCTATAAAATAATTCAATATCAAAAGGAACAGAAAAATTGCTTTTGCAATGGTATTTTTTATAATAAATTTGACAGCTCATTTATTACAGTCAAAACTTATACATTGAAGAGTGAAATAAATGTAGTGGTATATATTAAAACATATTTTGTGTGGGAATATATATTAAAAATATTGAATGTTCAATATACGCCAAATATACCAGGGAAACATAAGAATCTTCGCAGTGAATGCTTTTTCTAAACTGAAATAAAAATCTATTTACTGATAAATTCCATTAAGAAGATTATAAATAAACTTCGATGATGAGCAACTAGTGTGTGTCTGTACACATTGGATTGGTTCCTATTTACATTTACCCATATGACGTGACAGCATTGGGTCTGTTTGGAAAACTTCCAAAACCTAAACAAACATTGGAAAAGATCAACGAAGATTACCAATAGAGAATCGATCAGCGTAAAAAATCAAGCTTGGTTGCAATGAGAATGTTATTAACGGGTGTAATGTATAAAGAATACGGGTGTTCAACATATTAGCTATCTTGAACCACAATGATTGAAGAGCAATTGTTCTGAGCAACGTATAAAAGATACTACAAAAAATATAAATATTATGATAAACCCTTTAAATGCCGGGAAATATTTATGTGGCGCGATCCGGAGGGACGGCAATTTCTTTGATTTTTTTAAAATATATGAATAAAATCAATATTATAACGATAATTGTAACAGTATGTCGTGTAGTAATATTTCACAATGTTTATATAAAATATCACTTTGGGTTTAAAATATAACATTATTTATAACAGTCAAACTTGGCTAGATATTCAGTGTTGAAGTACACCGCGTAAATACGCTCACTTTCTATGGCCTATACAGTTCTTATGGCGTTTATGGCATAGAAATGTTTAAAGCCTGTTTATTAACCCTTTGGCTGCCAAGAGCCGATTTAATCGGCTTTTGCAATATATCGTAGATAGCCAGAGCCGACGGCTCTGCATCGTAAAAGAATAAAAGAATGAGTCATATTTTAAACGCCCTGTTGAAGTCTGCGCTACCTATTGTCATTATTATTACAGCGTTTTGGTAATAATAATAATAACTCGAGCTCGAACTTCGCGATGGCGACGAAATATTCGGCAAAACGGTGTGTCATTGCATATTGCTCCAGGGATTCATAACATTTTTTTAATATATATATTTCCATGAACCCAAAAGAATCTTGGTTGACAGCATCATGATCTAAAAATACTTCAGAAAAATCTTTCTCGAAATCATGTGCTATCGTATCAAAATGCTCTTATTCAGAACTATCACTCTCACTAATGAGTCTTTGACATTCTGTCGGGGTCGTATCAAAGCACTGCCATCCGAGTCCGTATCTGAATCATAATTACCAGTATCCGTTTCACTCTCGTGATTCATTTTGAAGCATTAGAATTTTAAATGAGAATAGTAAATGGACGCAAAGCTTTTCTAAAATTATATATTCTATTTCTATAGATATGCGTCTTCTTATTTTATTTCCGTTATTATCCAAGGCTTAAATAATAGTTTGTAAGGTTAAGATTTTAAAGTAAGCTAATGTTATATGTAAAGTAAAAAAAAAAATACATTATATATAATACTTGAAAATGCCAAAGATTGACTATACCACAAAACTTTCGAACAAAACATAAAACTGTCAGACTAAAAAAACAACAGACGAGTTATTGCATCTGGTGCAGTGCATATTATTTGGAACGCAAATTTTTGTCAAAACAATGGCACACACTGCTTAAAAATTTTAGAACACATTTTTATATGTTAATTTTTATATCATAATCGTGGCATTTCTGGCACATTCGGCCAAAAAGTCGTGGCATCCAAAGGGTTAACATTCATTATTGAACACTTAAAAGGTGGCGTAAAATTAATGGAATATAAATTGTTTTTCGTGTCAACAAAAAGTGATTGCTTACATAATACGTGATTATAAGAGTAAAGAGAATTATATTTCCATATGGTATAAAAGTGTTTAAAATTTTACTAAACCTATATTATAAAAAATCTTGGAGGTCTGATTTTAACTTTGCGGATTTAGTTAGTAAATTTGAAAACAACTTAGTTATATAAGTTGAAAATGAAGTACTAGTGATTTTTCTACAGATCTGGAAAAAGTTGTCAAATTCAAATATTAAGTTAATCAGCCCAGCATAGTTTGGTTTATTTATTGGATTTTAGGTAACGGAATCCCATTGTTACAAAAAGTATTATGAAAATATACTATTTCTTTTGGGCAGCACGTTAAACAATCTCGATATTGGACAAAACGGTTCTGACAACATAATATCGACGAAATAATAATTTTTAATTTATCTAAACAAATTTGTGATATAAAGAGATATTGTATTTATTTTATTTACATTAATGTATTTGATTGAATTGAAAAAAATCCTGTATCTTATTTATCCAAACTATTAATTGAGCGCATATATATCCTATGGTCCTTTTACCCACGGTAATAAAAAAAAACTGAAAGTAATTTAGTCTTCACCGTACAACTTCATTCTGTTCGGAAAATGTCAACTGTAAAATACTAAAATCAAAATACACATTCACGGCGCTATTAGTAATGTATTATAATATATGCCCTATAAGATTTGATCTTGAACTATCGCGCAAAATTTAGGCACCTGATCCGAGATCATTTCTCAATCTTAGTGTATGATGTCAGGTAAACCGAATCATTCAAGTCAATGCTTGCTTACTAGATTTGACTCTTATCACTTCATTATAAATTGCGAAACAAAATAATACTATTCTGTATATAAAATACAAAATGGTATTACCCCTATCTCTCTCTCACACGAAGATTTTGTCAGCTCTGTGACGCTAAATAATTATTATTCGAATATTTTTGTTCAGTATAATGGCTGTTATGATTAAAAATCAAATTGATAAAACAAGCTCTTATCAAAACGATCATTCATTTAAAATTATTCTTACTATGTTCACCGAAGGATGATTGCAATAGATAACCGGGTAAAACCCTATATCAATTTTAATTATGGCATGGTGAATAATATTAATTTTTGAATTTAAGTGTGACATATTTATGAAATAAAAACTGTAATTAATAAAAAAAAAAAAACACTTTAATGTCTACTCCTAGGAACTGAACGAAAAATGACACATTTTTTAACATAGTGAAAGTCTTCACGTTTTCGTCTTATCTTCGTTTTTTTTTTTTTTTGAAAAGTTAAGTGTTAAATAGTGTTTTATTTATTGTGTACGGATATTAAATAATACCAGATGACAGTCATTGGTGGAGAAAATATTTGCGGTCAATTCTGTCAGCCGTGGATATCCAGAATAGTTTATTGGGTATGTATCACTTATTTTAATGTTCTGTATACGTTGACTCTTTTTATAGTGAAGGTATACTTAGATTATCCATGCGTGTTGTGATTATTTCAAGTTTGATCAATCACGAAATGAGCTACGCATGGTTTTAACCAATGCAACTTAATTTATTAAGCTGCAATCCTAGAATCAATTCAATTGCGAAATATTGAAACTTATAATTGATAAAGTTGGTAATCGATGTCTATAAGACAGCAGTGTTTCTTAATCTTTTAAGTAACCTACACCCTTTTGAATCTGAAAATATGTCTCCACACCTCATCGAAAAATGTGTTTCGATTTTTTTATAAAAATATATTGTTTATTTAAACAAAAATGTACATTTTATATATCAATTACAAAATACTATTTTTTATATTAATGGCTGCGCTGTTGTTGCTTGTTCATTATAATACTCGTGAAGCGAGGCTTAAACAAAGAACAAAATGGCTGATAACGTCAAAAATTCAAATAGTTTTCTAACAGCGCAAAATAATTAATATTGTGACAGGCTTCTCCTGCACCCTCAAAAATACCTTCCCGCACCTCCGGTTGAGAATCACTGTCTTAGAGATTATACTTATAAAAAATGTTAAAAATATAAAACCAGTTCAAATATGCGCAATCAAAAAAGAAAAAAGATTTATTCAAGCTACCAGTTTGTCCGCGATATTCTTCATAGATTCACTTTTTTAAGAAGGTTTTATTATAATTTTTATTGTTTGTTACAGGCTGATATTTGGCAAAAAATGTAAAAACAAACGAAATATAAACAGTATATCCTAAAAGTGATTATCATACCCTTCCCCTATAAACTGGTTATGCGATTGAAAGTTTTATCAGTATATATATGACTTGGTGTCTTTCATTGCGTAGGATACCTACACTTTGCTTCTTATCTATCCCTTTTGTTTGGGGTCTGACGCTAGGCTTCAGGAATGTGATGCAATAAAATTGTAGTTAAACGACGGTGGGTCAAAAATTCCCGAAAACTTACCCTAAAACGGAATGTTCATGAAATCCATAAAATCCATATTAAATTCACCTTTATAAAGTATTACAATATTATATTCTATTACAAATAAGGTAAATAATGAAAAAAAACGGAAATAATTATTCATTTATCATATTTTTATACCTCCTATTTCAGACGCCATCTGTAATTTACTCGTCAAAAGAAGTGCGCCATACTGCCGAAAAAATCATTTTATTTATGGGAGTAAATATTTCCAAAATCCAAATGTTTACTCTTGAATACTTCTATTACATATGACGAAAGATTATCAAAAAAGACTTGGCTTATACAAAATTTACAAGAACTGTTCAAATCTTTGAAATATGCTATGTATTAGAGAATACTTGGAAACAGAATCTTGGCAATTTTTATCTCTTTCTTTTCCTAATAATAAAACGTGAATTACACTACTCAATAGAAATACAGTAGAACCTCGATTATCCGGATTGCATATTACGAATTTTCTGGTATAGACATGGCTAATTGCGTCCAATGTTTCAGTACGTTATGAAATGCAATCCCTACATTTTGATCATTGCATTTGCAATTTAAACGTTTTTTTCCAGAAAAATTGATCACGATTTTAATATTACCGATATGTCAACGAAAAGAAAACGTCTTGTAGTTTCATTATTAGACAGAAAAAGGAAAAACGTTGTTATTATTAGACAATGCTACGTTATGGCATAGACCATTAGTAGGTTCCATTAACAGAGTAGAAAATGATATGGAGACATTGCGGAAGCGATGTCACAAATTTCAATATGCGCTGAATGCTACGAAGAATATGTAACCGAATGACTAAATGTGATACAAACGATCCTGGATTCCAAATTTTGAATGATGAGGAAATAGTTAAAGAAATGTCTGCCTCATAGGAACAAGATTAAGAAGACGAATTAGTGATTTTTGAGAGGGGAGATATTGGTCATCTACATTCTGAAGCTTTTCAGTGTTTAGTTGTCGCCATGAAGTGGTTTGAGAGTCAAGAAGAGCTTACTTTTATATTTTCATTTCTTAATTTAAAGTAAAAGATATTATCAATCTAAAGAAATGAAAATTATTCATATTAAATATACTTGTCTTCTGTCAATTACGATTTTTCGATTATCCGGATTTATCCTTATCCCGACAATCTTCATCCTCAATTAGTCCGGATAATCGAGGCTCTACTGTAGTGATAATGGCAGTCTCTAAATGATTCACAAAATGTCGATAGCTTCACAAAATGCAAAACGTGTTTCGCCTCTTTAACAAACATTCTCAAACTTTCCTGTGAATATTGCCTGACTAGTTATGACTACTTTCTTTGATGACAACTTTTATGAATATTTACTAGAGATAATAAATCAAATAAATTGGGCCTTCCTGTTTTTTTAAATGAATAATTAACCTCACATCGTAGTCTTCCTTTCCTTTGTTGTTTACATTGTATATTTAAAACGATGATTAAGAGGGGAGGGGCTACAACTGTATTCATAATCAATTGCCAAAATAAATGAAATATATCTCTCCTGCCAAGAATTTACTTTAAGATTCCTGTGTAGTAAATCACGTCTTGTAAAAGATTGTTCAGAGACAAAGACCCTTATGGCCGTGTGAGTCTCACAAAGCGCAATGAGTCACGAGTACTATTAGAGCATTGATACCCAACCTTTTGTACATGTGCGCTGCAGTTTTTATTTGTGAGCATTATACGTATTTAAACAATAGAGTAAAAGGTGTATTTTTATTTATTTATTTATCATTTCTTTGATAAAACTTTGTGGATTACGATCAACCGATCGATTGCAAAATAAAAAAATATGATAGTGAATTTTGTGAGTAGTAATGATTGTCTTATTTTTTCTATCGTGGGTAATTGAAAGCACTTAACTTAACAAATATATTACTTATTTTACCAACTATATTTTCATGTCATTAAACAACGCATTGACAATCCCGTAAAAATAATTTCACGTAAAAAGAAAAATAACCCAAAAAGGTTCAATACCCTTGTATTACGGTTTGTAATAGTAAATTGAAGTGAAAGTAAACTTTAGTATCACGTCAGTTATGCTATAAAGTTGATATTAATTTGGCAACATGACATCATCAGAACCAGAGAAAAACGCTATACAATATATATTTATTGTATAAATAAATATATTGATATTTTTTACCTTATTATAAATAAACTTTACTTAAAATGAGAGGCCTTTGGCCTAAAATGGTACGAAAATTAGAGCAATATTTATATTTTCGGTCATATTTATCCCTCCCATCTTTGCCTATGATCAGAAATATCATCATATGTACTGGTGATTCTCAACCCTTTACAGCTGCGGAACCTTGAAAATTAAATAAATAATTGGGTAAATATACGTATCTTAAACTCCCGATTAAAAAAGTGTAGCTCATTAGGTTTTCTTATTATCCGTTCGTGAACGCAATATTTATGTTTTTATATATATGCGATTTACTTTGAGCGTTTATTGATTGATTACCAAAGTTTATATGTGTATTAAGGCATGTACGTAAAAATATTTTTTTAATTGATATGAAATGATTCTGTTTTTATTCTATCCATTTATGCTCGCAATGTGAATTATATTGCCTACTATATATATCTCTCTACGTATATCTACAGACTTTTTCTGTGATAATTGCTTAATATTCAGTTGCTAGCGTCTCCAGAGAGAATGTATAAAAGGAATATGGCTTGCTATATATCATGTATTACAATATCAGTAATTAACTTATCACTCTCTCTGCGCTCCGTTTTTTAATCTACGCAAACACTCACGTTTCTAGTAGAACTACATACATCAATCTTAAAAAAATACTGGGACTTGTGACCGTGAAATGGGTTATGTAAGACAACGAAGTTGACATATACACCACAGACCCGACATTGAGATAAAATTATAGCAGAGACAGAAGTTTCAGACATATATTTGTAATGTGCTTGAATCTTGAGAGCATTGTTTGAAAAATAATGGTGTTATAGAAAGCAATGTCTCGATTAACTTTTTTCTTGCCATTTAATTGGAAGCACTTCCGTTGTTATTACTTTTATTTATTTATAACTACACGGTACAAAACTTACAAATTATCAATTCATTGCTTTTGCAAGGTTAACATATGTAAATATAAAGTATTGGAAATTCAACAAATACACAGTAAAACAATCAACAAGGATTGAAAGAAAAGTCAACCAAGTAAGCTCATGAAATATCTATTTTAACTGAAAAAATAGCATTCGTCTGAACTCACTTTCGTCCACATGAAATATATCAACATCCGAGGCATATATATATATATATAATATATCAAACTAATAGCTTTTTTATAAAAAAAATAAGTTTTTAAAAAAATGATCTATCAGAAAATCTTTTAAAGATTGCTGGTAACAATCCAACATCATATTTCATACGAATATTGGTGGATACAATTTTTTATATTCAATAAACTAAATATATTTGTTTATTATTTATTTTTATACACACATTAAGCTCTTGTGAATTAATCCTCGGGTATTGCTGACAAACAATTAAAGCAACGCGTTATGCTGTTTTTCTGTGGAATACACCCTGCAAGATGAGTGTGAAGTCATGGCAGGTATTAGTGGGTACAACGTTGAGTACCATAAGGAATTAAAAAAATATCTTTCAATAATAAAAATTAAATGGTTTTTGAGCACGAAAAAATGTGTTATTACAAATAGTGTTTTAAAGGTGTTGTAAAATATTGTTAGAAATATTCATCCGTGTGACCTGCACGAATAATCTATGTGAATGAACTGTCCAGCGGTACATGGATTGATAAAAGATAAAAATTGACGAATAATGTATCGTTTCTTCAAAGCAAGTAACTCATACAAAGATAGACGTCAATTACCTCAGTTATAGACGAGTACCCACAAACCCTGTGTTCTAACTATTAAATTTTATTAATATGTTATGAAATTCTTACAATAATAGAAAACTATTTTTAAAAATACAAAAGAAAAAGACAGAAAAAACAAATGCTACGTTATCAATGCTAGTGTAATAATTTAAAGCCACACATTTCTACTATAATTAAACTTTTTTTGTATCATATAGATTGATTCAATCTCTTCTTGGTCGGAAAAGTTTTTTTGATTATTGCAATGTAAAATGTATACATGCATTAATTTTGGATGCTTTAGACATAGATTTTAGTAATTTAAAATGTGTATAATTTATGATATCTATAGGTGCTTGATGGAATTTCAATATCAAATTTGAATTGTTACAACTTTGTACGATTACATATGTTTTGTCACTAACGACCCGGGTTTCGCCTTTCGGGATCTTCAGGCATTCTATCACACGGACTTGAGTCAGTTCTGTTGCGTCCGTGTGACGGAATGCCTGAAGATGCTGAAAATCAAAACCCGAATCGTTAGTGACAAACATGTGGAATCGTACAAAGTTGCAACAATTCAAATTTGAAATGTATATGATGATAGGTAAACTACAAATAGCTGTAAGAAGTTTATTCCGGACACGTAAATTCGAGGTTTTACTATATTTTATATCTATTCACACAAATTTTCCATAGTATACTCACTCAAATAATGTTATTTTCATAAATCTATTAAGCAAACAGTTTGTCAGATTAGGTCACGCTGACACTGTACATTAAATAATACAAAAGTGTCATCTGTGTAAATATTATAGTTCCAATACGTGAGTATATATTTGCAGAAAAGGTGTTAAAATGTGTATAAATTAACAGGCTTTGAAAATAATATCTACACGTCTTCAGAAGTATGTTTTGTTTTCATTTCTATCAAGATTGAAAGTATTTTATTGTAACTTACATGAAAATATACATACGAATATCAGCTTAAACTGCCATGTTGAAAGAACGGATGTTGCCAATTTTTTTTTGAAATGAGAAACATTTTTTTCTACGAAAATTGACTAAAAATTTGATGCCTCCTTCTAATCTAATATTTTTTATCAATACACAACACTATCATAATTAAAATCTGAATTAAAATCACTGAATGGTATTGATACATAAAATATATTTGAAATAATATCAATGACGTGTGAATATCGGTGCTTACAATTAGATGTCCTGGTTGTAAAAAGTCTGGATACACCAAGAGCTAAATGAAACAACAACAAATATAATCATTATAATCTATGACTGAAAGGATAAATTGCAGAAAATAATAATCAACTTTATTACTCAAAAAAATTTGAAACAGATATAATAAATGTCACTTTTAAGGAAATAGCTGTCATTTCTTAATGGATAGGCATGAAATTTTAAATAATAAAAACACATTTTTAGTACTTATTTCCACAATATATTTTTTTGATCAGGACCGGTTTCTCTCATTGTGAGCAGTATCAAATTGATAAAATATGTGTTTTTATTATTTAAAATGTAAAAAATATATCAAAAAAATACTGTCAAAATTAAATAAAACTCTTTTGGCTGTGCACCTTTTTATTCAATTTATTTTCTGAGACTGTATCTAATCTATTGTATATTACTATGACCACTATCATTAATCTTTGTTAAGTATGATACTATTTATATAGACACATTATAATCATTAAAATGACTTGTTGTTTCTTCATTTCTCCTCATAATTTTTGGCATCTGTTTTAAATCTGGAAGCCCTGCCAAACAATTGAGCGCCATGTTTATAATGGTCATTAAATTAAGTGTGGATCTTGCGAAGCTATATAAGTATGAAATAATTTGTTTTTAAAAATGTATATAAATAAAGGTCTTCGATACAACGATTGCAACATGGGTGGTTCTATAACAATTAATGCTTGTAACCAAAGAAAATCATTTGAATATGGAACATGCATTAGAATAGACAAACATATGTACATAAATTTCAAAACATTCAAAACTTAAACAAAATACAAAATTCATACTTATATGCGTCGGAGACTTTCTACGAAAAAAAAAACATTTGAAAAAAGAACAGAATATTTTTTTGCGATTTCAACATTCATAGACTTTCTGTCAATCAACCAGATGCTATAAAATGCAAATTCGTTCCACAAGATTCAATACCCAATATTATGTCCTCGCGAGCGTAAAATTTGCCGTTATGGTGAAATCAAAACTACGGTTAGCTTTATTGAAAGTTTTTTTTATTTCGTCTTCTATTAATTTCACATATAAACCAATATAAACGTTTTACTATTTTCCCCATTTATGAACCCCTTTTTTGATCGAGAGGACCAAAGAGTCTTTCAAAAGTGGCTGTAAAACGGAATGTTGTTTGACTCTATATGATACTTTTCCTTGTAAGAAAATAGGAAACATTCGAGTGAAGAGCAAAATGTTGATTTAAAAATAGTATTGCTGGTGAAATAAGCAAAAATAAAATATGCTTATTTAATAAAATATATACACAAAGTAAAAAAAAAACTTTTCACTTTTTCTTCCCGTTAAGAGGGCCACGCTGTGCTAATAGATGTTGAGAAACGCTGATTAGAAGTAAACAAAAACACTAAAATACACCGTCTCTAATATGTCTACCTTTATATCGTCTGAAGGTGAAATTTATTGGAAAAGCTCTCACAAAGGTTGACTGCATAATCTGGAATAAATTATTGAGATACATTTTTTTTAAATAACTCCAGTGGTTGTCTAAGTGTTTCATGTTTGTATCTTAATATACATTAGATACGCCAATGGAGAAAATACGGCGAGACATTTTTGAAATGAACAATATAGCTAATCCAAAACTATTACTACGTAATATGTATAAATTATCACAGTCAATTTACAAATTTTGTTTATCTTTGGCATCATCCACTGCGTAAGAAAATTCGATATTTATATTAATAAGTAAAGAATAAAATATTTAGTGATAAAACTTCGTTCAGTGCCATTAAATATGAAGTAAAGATGTTTTTAAAAACATTTTAAGCGCTTGGAAATGTTACGAAATTAAAAAGAAAAGATATTTTTGTCTATATCCTTAACCAACTGGCTGATTTTTCTGTGTTGATAGTTGATACCCAAAAATATATGAATGAACAGTGGTTAAAACCTTCTTGTACTCGCTAATTTTCGAGTTAATGCATTGCTTGATTTGTCCTGAAAAACTCAATAAGATTATTTCAAACCAATATTATTCAATAAATTTTTGAAGTCTATATGTTGGAATATCTTTTAAACAGTTAGCAGGGAATGAGTTAAACTGTAAACAGTGTTTTGTCTATTTTTACTGATCAAAACAACGAAAATAGGAAACCAACTAAAAATGTATGAAATTTTTCGAGAGATTGATTTTAGAACGTAAGGAAAATTATTTGCATTATTTAATATCGTTTAAAATATACTGTAGAAATTTGTACATAAAATCACCTGATTTATGAATGCTTTTATTTAATTTTATATACACTTTAAACATAGCAGTCTTGTCTTTGGGAATCGCCAAAAGAGCGCTACAGCCGCAAAGAAATAACGACGTTAATATTTATCGAATGCTCTCTTACGGAATCTGCCCCAAAAAAATAGTCTAGGACAAACGGGGCTCGGGCTTGATAAAACAAAACACAGCGACGATGGGAATGTAAATAATGGGTATAACGGTGAAATCTAAAAGTCAATGGATTCTAAAGGAAAAACTCAACGGATTCTTCTTACAATGGACCAAAGTCACTAAAAACATAGAAGGGACTTGAATACTAATCAATGCATAAAACATGCGCGATTTGTGGTCCTTGGTAAAATACGTTCCTACTAAACTAAAATATTATTCATGTTAAAAACAGTTATTGAATGCCCGTTGCAAGTGCGAGAAATAGACTTACATGTTTGACTCGTGATACATGCCGCTACCTCAACTATAATTAAGACTTCAAAGTCATTGACAATACTAAAAACTTCATAATATTATAAATAGGAACCAATTAATGATAATGCGTACTGGAAGAAAAAATTGCATTCTTCGTTAATAAGATCTTAGCTTGTTGAACTAGCATTTGAAACAGACTTCATTGACTTAGATAGAAGAAAGCGAACAGCTTATAATTTGTTGACGATGCATCATCGCTGGGTTTACATTACAGCAGTGGTCCCTAACCTGCGGAAAGCTATGCGGCACGGCACCGCAAACAATATGATAAATTTCAAGAAAATCGCAATGCAAAAATATGAAATATGCGATATTTTTTCGCCTGAAAGCTTACTTTTATTTTTAGTTGTTGTTAAATAAAAATAATTGGCAGACTGATGCGAAACCAAGGAATTTAATAAGAACTAACAAAGACATCGCTGCATTACATGCTGGTGTGTCCAATATGGTAATTAGTTTGTTGAAAAAATCCATTGTTTTTGATAAAATTTATTATTATTGTATAAGACTGTTATATGTTTATTACTTATAGTTATGTCTATCTATCACAACATAAGATTTAAAAAAATATTTTTATTTCAGTATAAGTGGTCCGTGAATTTTTTTCTACTTTTTACCGGTCTGCATGTGTTAAAAGGTTGGGGACAACACTGCTTTACGGGATCAACAACAAGTCGAAGAATATTGAATCGAATACATTGATTGCAATTATTCAACATCGTATTAAATAAAAAAGAACAACAGGTGTAAAATAGCAATGTATTTTAGTTCTATAAATTTATAAGAAATATAGTTGATAGCTATATCGGTTTACACCTTCATCAGAATTATTTCACCGTGTTATAATGGAGTTCTACCAAGTAAATGGCTATTCAATCTATAAAATTAAGAAAAATGTTAAGTATTATTTCTTCTTTTGTATTTTAAGATCAAAACCGGTTTCGCTTATCGCAAAGTTGGTTATGCTCGCGCTTTTATTTTAAATCTGGTCCTGATATGAAGAAAAAAATGGTTTGTGTATATATAGTATTTTTTATAATTTAAATATAATGCCTCTCCACTAAGAAGCAAAAGTAATTATTATTCCTGCAACATTAATCCTGGTATCACATCCATAAAGTGTAACACGTTCTTCCATAATGCTGTATACTAAAAGATTTTTTGTTTCAAACTCATCAATTAATCTGTCAATAAAATTTTTGCAGAGCATATTTATGACCATTGCATTTTTTTATTATATTAGGTATATTTTAGAAAAGGCGATCCTCTTTTGACGTAAAGAATTTAATGACTATTATTATATTTACAATGATGACGTTAACTATTGCAAAAAGCAGTTTAACATATTTAAGTTTGAATACAAAATTTACTACAGGATATGGCAAAAACTGCATATCGTTTATTAGTTATGATGTGCGCATGCTTGTCATTTTAGCATGCGTTCCTTTATAGAGATGATGTCATTGAATAATGATTATACAGCAACTGTGTTATTTGGCGAAACAAATGAGACAATACTAAACCGTCATCATCAACGATTAATTTATTTCTATGTGTAACTTTCCTTCGCCCGATGGCAAATTAGCCCATAAACACACGAGTCGAGCGATTGGAGTCTCAAAATCGTAGGATACTCGAAAATATCATACATATTAACTAGTCAAATACTAACCCCATCAAATAATTGTTTTTATTTATATCTAATTATATTTACAGCATACTTTCTTTTGATAAATACCAAATAATTACAGTTATATCCATTAACCATCATCTCAAAGGCCTCAGTTGTTGTAGCATCAATGGTTTTGTATGAGCATAAATATATAATAGTATTATTTAATCAGCAAACAAGTGTTAAGTAATGAGTGTGGGTGTCGAACGCTTTTAACATTTTATACGCTTACAATGATATGTAATTACGACATGAAAAATTCTATTTAAAAAAGCAACACAAGGTAAGGAATGATTCTGTGGATACCATTTATTCAGGAAGACTTTGATGGCTACAAATAAATATACAAGCAAAAAAATAACAAATATACTCAACTAAAATTTGATTGTTGTTTTTAAAGGCTACCAACAGCTGATCAACCAACGGATTGTACCTACATTAGTGTGTATAACGAAGGTTTGTAAATAGTAATTAAATAAAAGTCATTTTATGTCAATAAATAACTACAAAAACGACATAAATTATACATATTGTGTATTAAATTTAAATTATGATCAAAATTTAGGAATGAAGCTCGTTAGTAAATCGAGGATTACCTGTATCCACAAACTTGTTCCGCTGGTTCATTTTGATATTATTAGAAAATACCTCTCTACAAATATGGTTCCTGTGTGGTGAAACGAAAGATTTATTTTCTCATTATATTGATTGAATTGGCATTCACTTGGTAGAACTCCATTATAACACGGTGAAAAAATAGCAATGTATTTTAGTTCTACAAAATTATTATTAGCTATCAACTATATTTGTTAAAAATAATTTTGTATAACTAAAATACATTGCTATTTTTTCACCGTGTATTTTCTCATTTTTTGTAAGTGTAAAATGCTCGTTTCTTCGTCATTTTTGAATATATGTGTTTTTTTTATTATTATATATGTACATTGTCTTTATCATAAAAAGTTGCTTAAGAGATATTGAAATAACGATTCTTAGGACTTTTATAATAATTTTTGGATAATATAGAAATATTAATTTGATTAATTTACTCAATAAACTACACCGAAGCATTCCTCCAAAGAATTATACAACTGTATTCAGTAAACAATTACAGGAAATATATGATTTGATATGTTTTATGTACAAGTTTATACATTCAGAAATGATTAAAAATTTCATATTATTCCGTCGAACGATATTGAATAATGTACTATGTTTTTTTATTGTAAAAAAATAATTCAATTATCAAATAATGAAATATAATATATTGCTGTCATGCAGACCTGTCATCGAAGATGGTGTTGCAATAAATTTATTTGAAATAAAAGTCTCTCATTCTTTAAATTGACAATAATTTTAAACACGATTCTCAATAAAAAAAGGTGCATTGTATTAAGAAAACATTCATCAAATTTCATTCCGAAATAATATGTTTTGTTTGATGATTTTGAAATCTTCACTTTTTAAATATGTGTCTTTAAATAAGAAATTCTTGTAGGTTTATAACTACTCGGAAATATTGTATAAGTAAAATCAATTCAAGGCAAGTTGAATGGATCAAATTTAGTATCCCATTTATCAGACGCACCCAGCTGATAGAGCGAACCTTAAAACTATTCTATCAACGACTGTTACATATTTGTACGCGTGCAAGTGAGTCTATAACCCCAAAATGGTCACATCCTTCGTTTTAAACGGGGCCATAATTCGATGATTGTTTTTAAGTGAACGAATGTCGTAATATGTAGTGTACACTAATCAGTGCAGTGCAGTTGTTCATCAAAAATGCAGCTCAATTATTATCAACGTCCATTACTTGATGCCGCTATCGTGACTGCCAAAGGAGGATATAAAACATTTTGTCGTTTCCTCTCTCGTAAACATCATCAGAGGTTATATAAGTAAAGTCACTCGAGTGAATGTTCCATGGTTTTCTGTGTAAAAAAAGATATAGTGACAGTAGGAAATAAAATACACGATTCAAAGTTATCGCTTGCATAATATAAATTTGAATATATTAATTAAAATGTATTTTTAAAAATATAGCAGCTGCTTACCTTCTGATAAGTAAGGTATGGCAATTATATTTTGTAGTAAAAACGTATTATTTCAAAGACGCATAAAAAGGACCATGCAAAAAGAGAATGGAATGTATTGTTTTGTATACAATACTTATTTATCGTGTGAATCCGATAGATGACTAAATCGTGATTATCTCTTTTATGTGGGGGCTATTTCCTCTACTTTATACCAGCCTAGGTGCCCATAATATGAGTTTGGTAAATTTTTAAAATACTAATGTGATCAACTGATCAAACATATTTATGTGGATTTTATAAAGGTACTAAATTTCATAATATCATATGATCGAACCATTTACCGTAGTCAAACTAATATCAGTGGGATATTTATACCATTGAAATATATTTTCGTTACGTATTTATATTTTTACTAAAATTTCGCTGATTTACGCAATTAGTTGGTTCTTCAAAAACGCCACAATACCGTTCGGCGATAACCGTGCAATTCGAGAGTATCAGATGTATATCAAATCACGATCATTTGAAATTAAAATGCGTGGTCATGGAAATTATTTATTATTAGTAGATATATTACAAAGACAATGTTACATAGCAGTGATATTAAACCAGTGACTTGAGGGCCATGTGTGTTTTAAAATGAAGTGTTTTAGGCATAATAGGACAAATACTTTATAACGATTTTAATTATTAAAATGATGCATAGTAATTGAATAGTGTATGAATCTGTCTATGAATCCGGTTTTTATGTCAAAAAGGGTAATCACTACTGTTACTAAAGGTAAGATACTCTTTATATATTTTAAATGATAAAAACACATATTTCAACAATAAATTTTATAATCAGGACCTCTATTTCGCTCATCAGTTGATAATACTTGCGATGAGTGAAACCGGTCCTGATCATAAAAATATTGTGGGGAAAAAGGTACTAAAAATTTTGTTTTTATTATTTAAAATATCATGCCTTTCCACCAAGAAGCTACAGTTAATACCTTAAAAGTGATATTCATTATATGTTCGAATGCGAAATGGCGTCGTATCTAAAATGGATACCAGTCAGGAATGCCAAAAAAGTGTAAAAAAAATTAGAACTGAATCTTAGATAATATCTTGTTGATTTTTGATACTATTATATTTTATCATATCACTTACGATGGAATATTGAATGACAGGCAAAGCCATTGTTTACATTAAAATAATTCGATAGGCCGCGATAGTAATATTAATATTACATATAGAAATGAGTCAGAATGCAAATAGATAAGAACGTTCAGTGAAGTACTACGGTAAAATTTTAAGCAAATATATATATTTGATAAAATACATAAAATTTTAATGAAAGAGAATCTTATTTTTATCACATTTTTTCTCATCGATTTTGGCAGAACGTTGGAAAGCTCAGAGCTCCTCTGCTACAAATATTTGTATTCTTATTAATATTTTTAATTGTTCAATTATGCTCAATGAAAATATTATATTCGACACTCTTTAACACTAGAATTATTTGCAATACGGATATATAGAGTGACTTTTTTATGGTGCAAACCACGTCCATAATTTGTCAATTGTTAGATTTAATAATTTAATTTGTAATTATTTATGACTAACAAGCTTGCAATTAAATACCATTTTCACAAATATTTTCGCAAATTAATATATTTTAATGTAATAAACAATATTTTTATATTTATTTTTATTATGTTATTTAACCTAGAATGTGGTTTTGTCTTTGGCTTGATCTTTTTTCTCGGCGAGTATTGTCAAAAACTAGAGTGTTGGAACGTACCGTTTTTGAGTTTCTTCGCTCCTCCTCAGTAGTAAGGGTAAAATTTTGATTTTATATTTCAAATACTATTTTTTTTTATTCATGATATCAACTGAATGTGCTTGATGGAATTCAATATCATTTTTTTTCAGTTCTGTTACATCCGTGTGATGAAATGCCTGAAGATGTAGAAAGGTCGGGTCGTTGAGACAAAACATGTAGAATCGTGCAAAGTTGTAACAATTCATTTTTTTTTAGTTCGGTGATTTTCATTATTGTATCTGTTAAATAGATCTGGTATCGAGGATGCATTTACGGCTCTTAAAAAATAAATAAGGTTTCTGTGAGGCACGCTAGCATTGCACTGTGCAATATCAGCCGAATACACTATTTATAAGATTGCTAAACGAACCACAAAAGGTGTGACTTTATTGTTTGTGATAGGTACACTTAAATGAGATGTTACCGCAAACTGAAATGGATTCTCAAAGTGCAACTGCAATCTCGAATGACCGCAAGTATCGAAGTTCGTTCGCCAGCAATACCGATTCTCTCAATAGGAAGATATACACTACAGACTACACGATTGCGTCTATCATTCATTATATAGTTAGTATCGCTCTAATAATAATATTGTGCGTGAGTCACATCACTCTGTGACTTGGGTCTTGTTGCAGAGTACCACGGATTCTTTCGAGCTTGCGGTATGCTGCATTTTGGCTCACGCAATCGCCTGAACATCTGCAACGTCAAAACAATTAACTGCCACAAACAACTCTGCCTCTACAATAGCATAGAGCAGGGTTGCCAGGACTAGTTGATTTCGGCAGCGACCCCAATTTAGAATGTCAAATTCCTACTTCTTATTTATTTTTTTACAAATAGGATACTGGTAATGGTGGCGACAGACAAGATCCTCTATCGAAAAGTTTATTTCTCTTGCTTCTCACGATCCATCATAGATATTTTTAAGAAGTTTTATCGTTTTGAGTAACGACATATTTTGATGCATTTGGTATGACTTTAAGCTAATAATAAAAACAATTAATGAGTAAGTGTATTTTAATTGATAAAACTGTTGAAGTCGTCACAGTTATACAAATTAATATATATATATAAAGCTAATAACTTCATGACTTTGCGGTAGGACGGCGACGAATCTTATGCAATATTACTGTTCATCTTGGAGTTCTTTTAGGCACATATTTTTTCACACTTTTCAGCATTTTATCTTATCATGACTAGACTGTTTGGCATAAGCTGATTTTGTCAACCCTGGCGTATAATACAATTTTCATCTAGATTTGTAATATTTATTCATGTATTTGTGAATCTTGGACTCGTATTATTTCATGCATTTTAAAATGTAGGTCTTTGATTTGAGTGATAAATTATACCATTAAAAAAACTTATGCCCGTTTTATTAATAGGAATGCAACTGCATATATATAGAAATCTATTTTCATTTTTAGCGTCATTTTTTTACTTAAGTATTCAACCTACATAAAATGATTAATATAAAATAGTATATTATTTCGTCTGCCAATGCAGACATCTTTACATAATGAATTTTATATATAAAAAAAACACAAATAAAACAAATTAAAATGTACTTACTATCATTTAAAAGATATCTCAAAATACGTCTTAAACAACATTATATTAGATATTAACAATTTACCATCGATGTTGTGCCTAATGTCTTTTATTGGGAAATGTATCTTTTTATAATTACAAAGAATAATAAATACAAAGATAAGTTACACAATTAAACACAAATAAAAAAAATGTTAATCAAATTTCCATAATTAATATGGTGGTTATATTTCAATAAGTATTTCAATAATAAAGTGATTATTCAACCAATACAAACTGTGCCAGCAACGATTAATCCGTTGAGACCTCCTGTTCTACAAAGTTTTTACGATCAAATAAAAAATAAGATTTTTTTTAAGAATATTGTTAAAAATACTAAACATCGTTTTCGAATGCATTCAAAGTCGTAATTGATTGTAGTACAGCCATACAATAATCTTATCATTTTTTTATTGTACCTTCTTTAAAAATTGTGTATATAAGTTCGAATGAGTTTCAATAGAGGTCGTATCTGACCGAACAGGTAGACATTTACAATTTCGCTCTGGCTGAGTTTTTTCACATAGACTTCAGAGCGAAGTTTATTTTTCTAGTAATAGTTCATTATCATTATTATGTATGATCTCACACAGGCAAAAAATGCTTGTTCCTAATTCACTAAGTTGTACAGAATGTATCAGTTTTTATAGATTCATCAAATTTCATGAGGTGACTTATTAACTAAAACTTTATATGAGCAAAAGAGATAAATTTATTAAATTTTCATTTTTTGTTTGAACTCCAGAGTAATTATGTAAGAATATCTAAATTTTAATTGAATTAGAACTATCAGATACATTTGACAGCTAAATTCATAACACGGTGAAAAAAATAGCAATGTATTTTAGTTTTACAAAATTTTCAGATAATTTTTTGGTAGATCTAAAATAAATTGCTATTTTTCACCTTGCTGCAATGGACTTTTACCAAGTAAATGCCAATTCAATCAATAAAGTTATATTTCTAATTTTGAAGAGGATATGAATCTGGAATTTTCTAAAATTGCCAGAAAACGTTTTATAAACTTACACGCTTTTTATAATAATTAGTATAAATAATTTTTCATTCATGGGGGAAAATAATTTATTCGGCTTTATTATTATTTCTTTGAAGTACAGTTGATACTTTTGGCATAGTAGCATACATAAATGAGCATATTTAAATTTCGAAATTTACATAACTATTTGAAATAAACTCATTAAAATAGTGGAAGGTATCACTTAATTTATGTGTTATACCTTTTAAGCGAGCGCTTTCGCACCCTATAAATGTGAAATTTAATGAAGAATTTTTTAATTGTTAAAAATGTTTTTGTTCAGCGGAGTCATGTCATGAAAAGTTTAGAAAGCACTGCCCTGGAATACTGTTATTTTATTCTGTTCTTCATTTAGAATACGGTATCAATGATACAGTATTTTACTTCATCTTCAAACCCGAAATTCCGAAAAACTTCTACATTACCGACATTTGTGCGGAAGGGTTGAATTTAGCCCTACAGGTTCGTCATTTCAAGCAATAAAATTGATTGTTAGACTATTTATATATCGGCAAATCGATAAACTTGTGTTTTATAAAATGTATCCCATAATTTGCTTTTTGATAAGAATTCGACCGCACTAAAATGCCCCTAAGGAAATTATTTCTAAAGTAAGCAATGATTTGAATTTTGAACATTTAAAATTGGTATTATTATTTCGTTTGGTAATCAATATATTTTAAGATAATGAATAATATTTTAAATGTATCAAACAGTTTGAACCTATTTGTTTCCCATGGAAGTTTTGCCTCTTAAAACTAGTGATTATTTTTTTTATTGGTTCTGTCATGGGCTTTTATTATTTGTGTTTCAACCCTCTGCCAACTTTCGCTAAAAATAAATAGTCCCCCCCTACTCTAAATATTTAAGTAAAGAATTAAAATCATTGTTTGTCTTGACGATTTTCGAATGAAAGGGTTGTTACGAGCTGACATGTTTTTTTTATTATTATTAAATGTCAAAGAAAGTTTTAAGATTTCGCTTGGAAAAAATATATCTCATTTTTTGTATTTTGATTTTATTGAGAAATTATTGTTTATGGTAGCATTGTTAATGATTATGTAACTGACAGATCCTGTTGCAATAATGTCACGGTCCTGATCGGGTGTGCACTGTTTCCAAGACCTGCTGCTCTCTAGTCGCTCTCGAAATAATCTCATGTTTACTTGCTAGACCAGTGGTCGGCAAACTTATTAGCCAAAGGGCCAAATATGAACATTACAACGTTTAAAAAAAAATTGGGAGCCAAATCTGCTTGTTTAGTAAACTTTTATTACACTAAATAAAACTAAATTTCATTCTAAATAAATATTTATTATTGCAAACAATGTCCTTGCATCTCCTTGAAAAGTTTGATTAAGTCAGGTTTGTATGTTGTTGTTTTTAATTTTAGGCATGATTCCAAGTTCTCATCAATAAGATGACTTCTCAGCTTACTCATGATAATGTTCATGCTTGAAAATGATTGTTCGCATATATATGTAGAACCGAAAAGGGAAAGAACAACAAACGCAAGTTTTTTCAGCTGATCGTAAGAGTCAGGATTACTATTCCAAGCGTTGAAAATGATCATGTCTTCCTTCTCCAGGTCATTCAAAGCAGACCACTGGTGTTGTGAACTAAGATCACATTTTTTCTTCTCCAATATTTCCAATTCAACACAAAGACGTTCGAATTTAGAGCGCCAAAGCTCCTTGTTTTTTAAACCAGCAATTGTATTTCAAAGTTACCAATGTCAATTTCAAACGGAGAAAATTTCAACTCGGTTATCGTAGCATTAAGAGGTTTTTGACAAATGCTAAATTTGCTCTGCTGTTTTTAAAATCCTGAATCCTGCTGAGAAATGCTACCCTCATATTTAAAATTATGGTTTTAAAATGGTGTTTATTAATAGAGGAATTATTTTATTGTGCCAGAGCCGCGCTTAAAGAGCCAAAGAGCCACATGCGGCTCTATAGCCGCACTTTGCCGACCACTGTGCTAGGCTATCAAAAACCGTCTGCCTGCAACTCTGAAAAAACATGGCCGCGAATGAGTCATTGCTAAAAATTGTAATGTCAGCATATTTAAACAATGATAACATTGCGTATTAATTTGATGCGATTAAACAACAATATGTGAGCAAATCAATAAAATAAACAAACGCAAAGAGAATGCGTTCATTTGACATTCACAGCTCATATTGTAATCTAATAACGTTTTACAATTAATTATTTAGATGTTCAACACTATTTGTGTACCAATATTTTTGAAGAAATAAGAAAATATTATCATTCTTTTGACTGATCGCTATGGTAAATCTTTTACCAATATACTATGGAAATAGAAGAATGAATAAAGAAGGGGGTGCAATTGCATAATGTCTTGCAATTGATAATAAAATATAACTAAAAAATTACATTTTTATAATATGCTATAAAACTGAGATATGAGATTCAAAAACTGTCCTCCCCGATCTATTTCAAAATAATTTCTCTCAAGGACAAGCGTTTAGTTAAAAAGCACGCGCAGTTATTTGTCAGAGCAAATTGTGTTGGAGAGATATGAGAATGGTGGGAAAAAAATTGCAATGCCATCCGAGTAGGAGAAGGATGATTTTAAAGAGGAAAAGAAATCTCGTTTGTATGTACAATATTTTTTCTAGTATTACTGATTTTCCCAAGACTGCCCCCCGTTGTGTACAGCTATTATAGAACTTGAGTTGGAGGAGAAGCCAACGGGACATCACTGCTACTAATAGATTTTCTCGTAATGAATGGGTGCAGTCAAAATTGTGTAACAAAAATAATTTTAATTCAAAAAAAGGCAAATGTGTATGAAAAAATTATGTTACAAAATAAAATATTTAACAACATTCTTCTGAAAGTGCTTTGGTGTAATTTTTTGAAGTGACTTTTAATTTCTATTGTTCAATTAGTTTTATTACAAAGAAGTATTTTTTAGTTTAAATGGGTAATTTATAAACACAAAATAAATTTACTGAGCCACTTAATCTACTGCCACAATAGTAGAACATTACAATTTTGAGATATCAGATACATCCGTATGGAGGATTTTTTATGAATCTATTATACAAAAAAATACATTATAACGAGTTTTTTTTTCAAATCTCGCTCTCAATTTTATTGACGTTATACACCCATATTTTCTGTCATGATTTTGGGTGAATTGGACAGATTTTAACACATGCAATAAGAAATGTATTAGTTGTTAAGATCTTTTATCATGTTATGTATTTTTTTAGTTTTATTCACAAAATAATCAAGGAAACACTCTCTTTATTTACATTTTTAGTTAGAATTCATTACGCAGAAATCCATTCTGATGGTATAGACAAAATAACAATATAGAGGATAAAGTTATTTATAGGTTTTTGTTAATCAAAGTCAAACTGGGAACTATATCACTTGGAATTGTATACAAACATCATTTTTATATGATTTGAGGCTGATCAAATAACGGAAAGCATCATTTTTAATAACCACAGTCGTATGCCAATCCACATGCCCCATTATTCCCTTAGATGTCACCATTTTCAACTCTTATTGATTTATGAAAATGCAATAAAAACATGTTAAATTATTTATTAAGATTTTGCGGAAAAGTGGAAAAAATAACATAAACCAAATTTTGTTTTTAGAGCTGTTACACTAAAAGAAATAAATATATAATTTGTGACTTTTTCTATGCTGTTGTCAGCTTAGAAATTATCTCAACATTTTTTTTGCTATATATTGCTATATATAGATTTTATGTGTAAATGTATATATATTGGCGCAGCCCTATGACAGTTGTATAAGAGTGTTTCAATATTTACGAAATCGTAATATATATATGAAATCTTTTTTTTCCTTAAATATTTAATGACAGATGTGTTACTGCGACTGTATTATCTTCTGATCCCCAATTTGCAAAAGTAGTATTGTTCAAGAATGCGTGGCTTGAGAAGAGAATGATAATAAATTGACCGATTATAATTTTGATGTATTCAGTTTAAATAAATATAGCTTAATTAATTTAAATAAACGTGGTCATAATTATAACATTCAAGGATTTTAGCATAGGGCTACCACACGTTCCCGAGTAACCGGATGACCGGTATATCATAAAAAATTAACAAGTTCAAATTTTTTGAAGAATATTATACATAATATGTAAAAATATGAATGGTTCGAATTGAGTATTTAAAATCATAGCTTTTTTTTATTCATTTTGTTTCGAATCATCAGAAAATATTGTGCTATTTGGCATAACGCTTGTCCCCGCCACCGTTTGGAATATATGTATAACAACCTAAATTTTTGATGCTAAAATGTAATAGGTAAAAAAATCGCGAATCCAAGTCAGCATGATGCCATATATATACGTATTCAAACAATAATAATTACATGTTTATCAAAATTACACGATTTCACATAAAGAATACTGACACACATTTGACATGTCGTAATTCATTTTCAATTTCATAAGCATAAACGTCACACAAATTTCAAAATGACGCAACGAAACCGCACACGCAGTGCAATAATTATTAAAAATGACCGAAACTTTTTCAGTCTTGGCTCCAACCCTAACCGACGAATATAGCATGTTGGTTTTGACGATGTCCATCGTCTCGTCGTTTCCATAGAAACTCAATACAAACCAATCTGTGGAATTCTGAAACTCTTTTTAAGTTTCGTTCTGGAGGGAAAAGTTACACTCACAGCTCTTTAAAAACACTTCAAAGCAGTGGTTTTATTTTTATCGGTCGGTTTCGTTTAAGCTTGCCTCAAAACAATGCATATTCTATTACAAATTGGCATTATAAAATACCCAACATACTAAACGTGTTCAGAGTAATCATCTTTTAAATTGTGTATTAATTTTATCTTAAAGTTATGCAACCAAACATTGATTGAAAACGTGACAGCTATAGTGAAATTTTCTTCTTCTAGAAACTTCTAGTCTGACAGACGGTAAAACGGATAAAGTTTAAAGTGCTATTTTATATTGCGTATCAAGGGAAATAGCTAAACACAGTGGATCCAAGAGAAAATACTTCTGCAAACTGATCTTAAAATTTGGTGGCGCCACCGTTGCTTCGATATTTTAATAACAAGGTAAGTAATTATATTATTCTACTACCGGTGGAAATTAGCATTAGTTCAGAGCGCCACCGTCAATTTTGATTCATTAAAAATAGGTTCTTAGTAATTCAGAAACTCAAATGTATTATAGGAAACCTGTATTCGACAAATTGATCGCGATATTTATTATTTATATCTATAATCATTTTATAATATTGTAAAAAGGTTTACATAAAATATAGTCCAATGAACATTAAAGAATACAATAGTAGGTAATCCATTTTAAATAGTTTTAGCGATCGAACTATACTTGCATTTTTCGATTGTTTGGTAATTGAAACTAACTTATTGAAGACAGTAACAAATTGTTAAGATGTGTAATATTTTTAATTATTTAAAGTATTCGAAGATTGAAAAGTAGCTATTTTATTTCGAACATTTAATTTATCGATTCCTTAGAAAATGTTGTATCCATATTCATTTGGTTTAATATACTATAAATTCATCGAATACCTTATTTTGCTGTAGCTCAAAAGATAACGATTATTGGCCATATTTAGGACTTAAAACAAACAAAAAAATAGCACAGCTCAACTGAAAAAATAAAGAAAGGATATTCGATAAAATGTTACATTTTAACATTGGTAACATATATCTCTAAGCAGCCCCTGAGTCAGCGGCTTCAAACCTTTGTTTTACTACTCCCTAACTCAAAAAAAAAAAAATCGTGCGCACTCGCCTCGTGCTTTTTAATAGATAAAGTAATAGATATAGACGCATTTTTAATAATAACTTTTAAAAAAAAATCTGAAAAATATACATAACAGAATAATAACAAGGTTTTGCTACGTAAAGATATGAAGTTTTGTGTATATGTTGATATTATGTGTTAAACATATATTCTATAAAATCAGTGATATTTTCTTGAGAAGGAATATCAAACGAATGTTCTTATAAATATAACGAATATTTGATTTCGTGGCTTTTAACAACAGTATTGATTTCGTGGCTTTTAATAAACAGTAACTCTGACAAGAAGATTAATATTTACCATAAAATTGGGATGAACAGAAGCTCATTTGATACTTGAGACATTTTTCCGTTTTTGCAGTATAATTTCTGTTTTGTTTTGAATGCCGAATATTTATTAAGAGAAGTAAAGAAGTATTTCTCTTGCAATCCCCGATTGTTGCCATTTAACCATACCATTGTTTGTATCGAATCGTAGTTTAGTATAAAAAAATCAATTACATAGATATTGATTATTGCTGTTGTTTTTTTTAATCTTTTACTAATCAAACGGTCGTGATTTGTATTTTAGCGAGATATCCTGTCGCCTACGACTTATCGTAATCGTTGCCACTTGTGGAAATTAGTACACTCCGTTACTACTGAATAAATATAGACACTGTGACGTTCGCAGAAAAACATGTGTTTGTCAGTTTATACAAGTTGTAGAGAGACATTGTATTTTAATATACGTATTAACGAATTATTTTGGGTGACGTCGTTAGATTATCTATTCCAAAACACATAAACAAAGCAAAGCAATAATGTTGAATATTTTTTTATATATTACTGTGTCGCTGTTATTGAATGTACATAAATATACGACTTAAAAGTTTTGACCGAATTCAATCAATTGTTACTTTTACTATCGGTCTCATAGGAGAATGAAAACGTTCCAGGACTTTTAACAATTCATTTGCGTAGTCACGTGTTAGAATAATTCACATGGTAGTATATACAACATTTGAATTAAATTAAATCAGTTTATGTATCAATCATCAATAGCATAGATGATAACGATGCTTTCAACACTTTTCATTCACCCTATGTAATGCTCATTGCGATATATTATATCAATCATTTTCTAATATTGATCATCTACCATGAGCGACTGACTCACAATTAGTTTTCATGAACATATTCAGACAATATGCTGAAACCACTGGAAAGGGGGAACGATTAATTAAAAAAACAGCTATATATAAAAGAAGAATTAGTATAAACTTTATGGAAATATGACGCTCAAATATTATTTTCGTTTGATTTACATTCACAAATTTATACCATAAATATATATGCAATTTTAAATTGTGAACTAAGTCTCGATGACGTTGGTTAAGAGGTGAATCACTCTATTAACTGTTGGCTGCGGTTCGTCCACACACTGGATCAATAGGTCACATAGACTTGAAACCAAGGTTATATTTATTGTAATGTACTAAGTAGTCATAACTAGTAAAAATAATAAAAATATTTTTATTCGTAATCACTAAGTACATTAATGATAACCTTTTTTGTAATTCGTCAAAAATTGTAAATGTTGAATGTTGAAATTTTGGAATGACTTTTATTAACAATGATATTTTCACATCAAGGTTCTTGTTATAATTTATGATATCGACTGAAGGTGCTTGATGAAATTTCAAATTTGAATGTTGTCACTAACGTCGTCAGTTTTGTTGCATTCGTGCGATAGAATGCTTGAAGATGCCGAAAGGCGAAGCTCGGGTCATTAGTGTCAAAACATGTGGAATCGTACAAAGTTGCAACAATTCAAATTCAAGGTTCTTGTTACTTTTGTCTTCAAAATACAATGATTTCATAAATATTTTTTAATTTTGTTCCCAGGGGGCGGTGGCGGCGGACCATCACCACCACCGGCTCGATTAGGCCTTCACTTGAGGCTTTCACGAAGCTTAAGCGAGCCGATGCCTCGACAGCCGGACCTCTCCACCAAGGTCGCTCCGTTGCATCCGGATGCATTGCGCCAAAAGCTAGAAAGATATTCCAGTACGACAACGCCGTTCCTCCTGGTGGACTGCCGGCCTTTCCTGGCATACAATGTCAACCACATAAAGGGGGCGATCAACGTGAACTGTTCTGATCGATTCAACAGAAGAAGATTGCAGCAGGGGAAGGCTGGCTTAGCCGACCTGGCCACCAGTAGGGAAGGAAAAGAACTATTGCAGGAGAAAGTTTATAAAGAAGTTGTCGTGTACGACGAGTCTTTTGAGGATATCGATAGACTCCCGGTGACGCATCCCCTATTCCTCGTGCTTACGAGTCTCATTGACGATGATCGGGAACCAGCATTACTTTTGGGTGAGTTTCATCTTCTATTCATAATAAACTGTTTACTCATCTAGCGGAATACTTTACATCATTGTAAGCGGAAATGGTCGTGGCTTAAGTTTGCATTATATTACTATTAAGGAAAATTTCGTTTGAATGTATAATGAAATATTATACTAACCCATAGACGCTCTTAACGTTTTCAGACCTACTTGTACATTGCAATGCACAATAACTTTATGACCTTTTTTTTAAAATGACATTTATTATTATTTTATCAGGACCTTTTTAACGTTACACCGCAGTTATGTGCAGTGAATACTGAGTTTTTTTTCAGTATTTTTTAAAAAATTAAAAAGAAAATACTCATTTAATTCGATAAATAAGAAACAGTTTTTAATGAAAAATAAAACGGTCAGGAGGTCAAATATGTACTGGATATATAATTTTGGTGGTGGAATGACAATATCAAAGATTTATCTACGAAAGTCTCTATTCTTTGCTTAAGATTTTTCTTACACTCGTGATCACTTTGTTTTGTACCATAAGATATCAGCAAATTTTAATTTCAACCGGGGTTGCATATAAGAATGATTGCCCCCCTTCGTAATATTGGCCATAATTATAAATAAAAACGACAATTTGTATCATAGAAATAATTGCGATTCGTAGAACAAATATATGCATACCAGAAACAATTAATCCAAATACATATGGTATAACACTCGTACTTTATTTATCAGTTTGATATCCCAAACGATCTATCGGATTAAAAAAGTCGTTAAAAAAATCTAATCTATCAAACCTGCTCTTTATCTGAGTTGTTTACGAAGCTACCATAAACACAAGTAAACAATTTTAATGTCATTCTGTGACGTCAAGTTACGTTGATAAATGTTGCACAGTTAGGTCGCTCCATAAAATCAGCAGTTCGCGTGCACCGCACAACTTAGGAAGAAGTTGGGCCTAGTACTTTTTAACAGTCCGAAATCTTCAAAAGCTAGGCCCATTCAGTTCTACTTTCTGAATTGAAGATATTTATATTCACGAATCTCAGTAAATGGTGTCTTCGTTAGATACCATGTGGACGATTTTGTATTTTTATTTCTGTCACACTGGAAATACATTATACTGTACAATTAATATAAAAAAAACACCCACATTGAAAAGCAAATTTAGTTTGTCAAGTAAATACAGGTTAATGTACTTTAAAAATGGATTTTGCGTGGCAATTTTGCTAATTTAAGTCTGAATCATTCATTTTAATGAATGTTGAATCGCTCTCAAGTTTAATGCTCTAAGAATAATTACCTCCCTTTTGTATAAACACAAATTGCACTAAATAAATCAAACTTTTTAATTGGTTTGAAATCAGTTTGCATAACAATAAACACCTTTATTGACAAACGTTTAATGACACAATAGCTAAACAATATTTACGATTTTATCGATGTCGCGCAAGTAAAATAATTTCATTTATAATATTATGTATTATATATGAGTAAAGCCATATTCTGGACAATTATGAACCTGTGTCCACCGTAACCGAGTAGGATGAGCACCCAAGAGCGTTGGTTTTTTTGACTAAAGAACGCTATTTTACATTTAATACAAAGCTATGGAGTCCGACTATTTTTTCGATTAGATGATTTTGAAAAATATCTCAATGAAAAATTTGCCGGATTGGTTGGTTCATCTGTAATTTAATGCTCATAAATAGGGAAGATAAGGAAAAAAACTTATAAACAAAAATATACTTTTTTTAGTCGGTTTTTTTGGTCAAAGTCGGAGTTGTGTTTTCTTAATGACTCCACTGTTTTGATTTAATTACTCTACATATAATAAAAAAAGGGACGTTTATATGGTAAATTCGTATTTATCGTATTGAAGAAATAAGTAAATACAGTGAAACCTCGATTTTACGTTTTCCAAGGGACCCTGAAAGAATAACGGTAAATGCGGGAAACGGTGAATGCGGGAAAGCTTCAAATAATAATAAACACATAAGATCGTAAAAAACATTTATTTATTAGATACTTGTACATCTTGTATTTTTTTTTAAAGTCCTTTATGTTAGTTTGCTTCTTTGTTATTTGGCACTTTAATCGGAACAAAGACTTGTTACTAAACTTGTGACTAAAATTTTCTATGTACAGGAATCATTAGTACCATGAATTTTAAACAACTCTACATTTGCATCATAAACAATAATACGCGTGTGGTGGATTTCAACCCAAAAAATAGCACATGCGTCCAATGCGTTACGTCTAACATGTACAGCGGATTCCAACGTATCTAGACATAACACCTGCACTCGGCTCTGTCAAACTTGCTTGCCGAGATACGGAGAAATATGCAATAAAAACGGTCAATCGGGATAATATTTGTGACGGGACCAAAATATTTAGACGGTTTATCGAGGAAATCGGGGAATCGGGAAACGGTCAATGCGGGATTATTTAACATTGTTCTTATGGGAGTTTGGCGGGACTATAAAAAATAAGCGTTCCAGCCGGGAAAACGTATTATGCGAGAACGATTGATCGAGGTTCCACCGTAATGTTAAATAAAATAAGTCTTTTTGGAACAAATCCATCCTCACCAACAATTTTATTCAGTATTTATCGTATTGAAGGAATAAGTAAATAATGTTAAATAAAATAAGTCTTTTTGGAACAAATCCATTCTCACCAACAATTTTATTCAAATTTTTATTAATTGATTCAGGTTTAGTATAGCAGGCAATAAATAATAATTGTGGTGTATAAAGATATAAAGTCACTTTGATTGTATTAGTGCATGATTATTCCGAGAGGTGAGTCAGAATGACTTTCACAAATCGTTAATCGCAGTTCTTCTCCAAATGGGGCTCAAGACATTTGTTCGAATTTACTATGTAGGTACTATTTTCAGTACAGTTCCTTGTGGTATCTGACAATGTTACCTATTTTGATTGTGGCATGAATCGAAAACGAGGTACGAGATTTAGTTTAAATACTAGTATGTAATATTGCACACTAGGTGACAGTTGCATAGGCCGATATTTTCTTAAAACTCATGTTCACCATATTAGCCGGCTTTACACATAGTCGCCCTCGCGTGAGATTGGGCAGTGTGTTTCTTTTAATACTAGAACTCGGTGGAATGCCAGAATGTTACGCACACTTCTCGTTTGATATCATACAAACCACTCAAATCCGCGTTTCAGCGCCAGAGTCTAAGACCAGTTATTACACGGTAGTCCACACACACACACACACACACACACACACACACACACACACACACACACACAAACACACACGATTCTACGCGAGATTGTAGGCTCGTGGGCTTTGAAACGAGGAAGTGTGTGCTTAAACTCCTTCCCTAGCGTCGTATATGGAAGTCACAAATCGATTAAATTATAAACATGTGATTGAAAATTAATGTAAGACATGCATTCCTGGATATAAACCTGACAATAACAAGAGTGTTAACCACTAGCGTACCTGACAGGAACACCCCCTCAGTCCACTTCATCATCCCGAATTATTGTTTTTTTGTAACCAAGTGTATATCTTTTACACACAATTATTGCTAAAGAATATACACATTCATGTGATATCTAAAATAATCATATATTTTTTCGACCCCAAGATTCACAATCACTAATGATCAAACAAACTATAAAAAAACATGTTTGCTTTGTTTCACGATTATGCATCTTATCCATTATACGCAAAACATACGAATTCGCATGCTTTGCGTTTGGTGATAACACAATCGTGTTATTTGACATTGTCAAAGGATTTTATTCCTTGTTTAACGAATATTAATAGGCGTTTTTAATAATATGATTTAGTGGCTGTTATCGTATTTTAACTGTAATGAACGTCATGGAAGAGTTTTGCAAGTCAAAGATGCGCACATAGGTGTTTATTTGCATGTACAATAAGGTTACAGGTGTTTTTTTTTCTTAACAGCGCTATGTTGTAAAAATATCTGAGCTGGCTTGTACACAATAAATTACTGATAAATATATATAAATATATAACGTTAGAAATTATGCATAGATTTCGTGTTCAGTATCTATCAGTCTTCGTTGTTAACCGTTTCAGTACCGCGACGACATATGTGTCCTCTAGGCGGGGACGACGCGAATACCGTAGGGACATATGTGTTCACAGATATTTAAAAATACTTATAAAATATTTCAATTAGAAATATCGTGCTATTTTTCACATATTGCTAGAGACATCCATCTATTATCATGGTGAAAAAAATTATGTCGTTAATAAATATTACCGAAAAATCAAATTCAATAGAAGTCGACGTAAAGAGGTCACTAAGGGTGCCACTTTCGGTGTAATCCATACAATTGAAGCGTGAATTATTATGAAGTGTAAATATTTGTGAAGCGAAATAATGCAAGTCTTAATGTATCCCTTGGCCAAGTTTCACCACTTGGGTCTTTTGTTTTGAATTTATACCTGAACCCTTGCTTGTGCCAGCTTGTGACAAACCTGAATTTTTCTTTCACACACAATTATTTCAGTTGTCAATATCCTGTAACTATTATTCAATTTTATTATTCAAACTAATTTTTAATTAATATTTTATAAAATATTATTAATGCTAGTGACAAACAACCATTAAAAAAATGTTGAAATTTCGAATTTTTGACATTAAAAATTCGAGCAATATATGTCAATTTATAAATAAAACAATAGTATTATTCATAAATTCGATGAGCTTTTTTTTTAATAAAATAAAATCGCGGTATATGAATGTCACCTAGCTTAAAATTTCACGTTACTCAAGTGGTTAATACTGCATCTCGCTATATTGTATATTATATAAACGCATGAATCACAGTTTGTTTGAGACTTCAATATTAGCCGATATATTACAATAAAGTAGTAGGCATGTACTCAATTCAGGTTTTTTTTCCCGTAGAAGTAATGAACCAAATACCTTAACGACCTCTGTCCTCCGCTGTTGAAACAGAGTTCACTTCCTGCGGAGTTCATACCAGGGCTGGCGTGAACCTTCTAAGTTCGACCCAAATTACAAAATTCAAATTAAAATTTAAATAAATATATTTATAGAAAAATATTTATCAGTAGCTCTTTTCGGAATTATTACAAAATATAATTGAACGGTATTATTGCCTAACCTCTATAAGGTAGTATTTCTATAGCGCAGTCTGAATCTCGGCGCTATAAAGGGGCCGATTGTTCACCACTCCCGTCCTTCGATTTTTGAATATTGTCTCGATAGAAAAACGATGATAGAAAAAGCAAAACATAAATATGTACAATAGATTGAAAAAATATATAGCCTGGTTTTATTTGCCCTTGTCCTATTATGCACACTATTTGGCATTCTACATAGTGGGGCAACGAGTTCAACTCAACTCACATGACCGCCGACTCTGAATTATTTCCGTGCATTGACTCACCGGCTCGAGTCTAGTTGGGAACAGGCCGAGAAAAAAAACAGTCAATCGCTCTCAGTGGCGTATTTAAATATTGAAAATTATTTTTCTTAATAGACAGTTATTTGTGCAATATATTAATAGACAGATATAAATAAGTATTTTGTTAACAAAATGTATTTTGTGGAATTGATCATGGGTAACCCACCGTGCAGAAAGGTCGCCGTGGAGAAAACTTGCTTTGGAGATTTTATGTATAGAACAATCGACAGAATATTGTTTACATCATTTTAAATTATTTATTGATATTTTTGAAATACAATATCGGCAAATAAGACAGTATTTTTTATCATCTTTTCCATAACACATTAAGTCCCCCTATAGCGCTTCATCCTATAGAGAAGTTTTCTATAGCGTAAGTGGCAGTTCTCCTTATAGCGGTCCTTCCCGTAGCGTAGCTTTTTTTACAAACTCCAAAATTTTCAGGGTCAAAATAGAAATTTCATAAGTATGGTATATTATAAATACATGCGTTAAAAAAATGTCAGTGGCTGCCTATTCCTTGGCTTGCTACTAGGCGCATTCAAGGTCACGTAAAAAAAATTAACAAGATCATTTATGATATAAAATTGTGAGAGATGTTCGATTTGCTAATTTCGGGCAATTCTCAATATATTATTCAATTGAAAGAACCTTATCTCAAATTTTATATAGGTAATTAGGCCCCTTTAGCATAGTATTTCCATAGCGTTGTCTCAATCTCTACACTATAACATAAGAAGGTCGACTATTGTTTTGAAATGATGAGAGGCTCTCGACTTCCTATACTTGACAAACAGTTTTTAGTTTGAATCGCTATACGAAGTACTTCAGATTTTTCATATACATAGTTGTTATACTTCAGATTTTTTTACTTTTTAAATGGATTTTACCCTCTCTTATCGAAATTTATGGATGAGCAACTAATTGCTCGAAATATAAATTCTTAAATAGCGAAAATAACACTTATTGTTAGATAGAACAATCATACATTGATTTATCATAGAATTCTGAATACAGTGTAATATATTCTTGTAACGTCACTGATTGTATTCGTTCATAATATATGCCTACTCAAATTTAGATTGACGCCCGCACTGTGCGCCAAGGAAAAGTAACTCTCTCTAAAATTGGACATGCACTCTTTCTCCGTGAACCAAACATGGCCACGAGTTTTTAACGGAACTCGATTGACAACTTCTGGCCAATGACAGGATGGTGTGAGATAATCGACGGTTGTATTATATGTCAGCTGGCAGCAATGTCAGCTGTAACCAATATTTAACGATAGTGACTACAAAAGCTTGAACAATTCAATTCGCTTAAAATTGTGTTTATTTTGCAGGCTCATTTTTAAATATCTATTGATATCATTTTTAAACATCTATTGCTAATGAAGTTGTAGAAACCGCTCACGATGTTTTAATTAAATTTACTTTCTTTAGTACATTAATTTCAACAATATGATGTATAATACATATTTTTGATATCATATACATGCATCACCATAAATCGACTGAAAAATCTATTTATTAAATTATACGCACACGGGCTATTTGACTATTTCCCCGCGTCACCATATCATTTTTCATAGCAAAAATTATATTTTCCCAAATCGTAATCCTTTTGATCAGCTCTTATTTAAAATTGATAAGAGAAAGTTTGGAACAGTGAATTCGAAAGCTTGCTCATTTTAAGAGACCAATAACTCGACTAAATTGGACCTTGTCTTCTACAAACATAATTAGCTGGTGACGAAAATTTTAAGCCATACAAAAATTACTGATGGCAATCTCGAGGAATCTGAAAATTAACCTTGTTTCGTCATTCGTCTTAATTTTACACTATATGATTTCTATCCGTTGCATGTCATTCTACCGGATATTATCAATAATTGATCCTAACAAGGTTTAATTCCCTTTGTTTCTTTTTTTTATATTCCGTTGTAATGTCGTAAGTGAACCAAATATCTTGTCACTCCCTTAATTCAATTCGAAACGAATCACTGGTTGCACTTCAGTGCTTGAAATGAGTACGTATCCCTAGCATGAGACCAAGTAAATTTATATTTACATGAAAAAATTCTAAGCTTTAATTAATATAAGTGATCAATCTGGTTGGATAATATTAAACGATTTACTACTTAGTTCATTCATTTGTCTTCATTGGAGTTTAGCTGGAACTGTAAGTCAATAAAGATTTATATCTACAGTAGAACCTCGATTATCCGGAATAATTGGGGATAAAAATAGTCCAGATAAGAAAAAATCCGGATAATCGAAAAAAATCATAATTGACTGGAAAAGACAAGTATGTTCATTATGAATTATTTTTATTTATTTAAATTAATATACAGCTTTAATATTAAATTATTTTTTATTGAAAAAATCAATTATCGAATTCTGCTTAAAGCTAGTTCTTCTTTTCGGTGCTGCCGAATCGCGAATACTTTTAAGATGTATAAGTTGTCCTAAATTGCTTTTTTCTTGACTATCAAATCACATCATGGCTACATCTAAACATTAAAAAGCTTCAGAATATGTAGTACCAATATCCTCGCAAATCTCTTCTTGATTTGTTTATTCTGAGGTAGATATTTCTTTAATTGTTTCATCATCATAAAAAAATTGAAATCCAGGATCGTGCATCGCAATTTTATCATTCGGTTACATCTTATACGTCACATTCAGCAAATATTTAAATTTGTCTCATTGCTTCTGCAATTTCTTCTACATCATTATCTACTTCGTTACTGGTTACGATCAAAATGTTATTCCATCACGTACGTAAACAGTGGACGCAATTTGCCACATGAATATCAGCAAATTCGTAATATTTTTGTTTATCAATCACCAATCCGGATAATCGAGGTTCTACTGTATATTATATCCATATTCTTTTGACTTTTGGAATTATCGTCAATTTAAGTAAGGGCACCATTTTGCAAAAAGTCTGCTTTTATGCGCCAACCATTCAGTTATTTGGCTACTTTGGTTTCTCTACAAAGCTGCCAGCTCTGCTGTAGAAATAGTATACATGCTGAATATATTTTGGGAATATGACCAAGTTCTGTTATTAACAACCAAAGTAAAAAATGACTCCGAACTAAGTTAGCGAACATGGCGTCCTGTGAAAAACGAATAAGCCTTAATTCGTACAAGCGTCTCTCTAATCTGTTAAAAATCCTGATTCGTCCTAACATTAAATACGGAAGCTTTTACCATATTATATAGGTTCTGCTTTTATTGGAATATATTAAAATAACTTGTATCATTTCACCCAAGTGTTTTTGGTTCCTCCGTATAAATGATTTATTGTATTTCAACTTAAAGATAATTTTGAAACACGTGCTTGTGCTCCCTTTACTATTGATTGAGAAAAATGTCATAATATTCAATGCTGATTTAAGTCCAGATGTAGAATACACTGCACTCTTAAATTATTTGGGTTTTGTACTATTCGGGAGGCATGTTATATATCTTCTATATTTTCAAGGATATATTTTATTTATTATAACATTTGATGCTCTGTAATCTACACAAAACAATGAAGACCTTTACATTACTTAGTTTATAAGGAAGTAAAAAATTATGGTGATCATGATTCACCATAAAGGGTAAACAAGTGAACCGAGGAAAATAAAAATTAAAAAACAAATAAACACCATACGTGAATGCTTAGGTACTGGATTTTCTTAGAATTTTCTTTTGTTGTTTATTTTGTACGCTGCAATTTTCATGACGGCGAATTCTTAGGACGATGATGAAAACGATGAAAATACACCGTCAACACTTAGATGCTCCCAAAAAACTACGCAGAGATATACATTATGACATAAATTTACCACAGTTCTGAAAACTTGAAGTAATAATAAATATAAAGTAAACTTTTCAACATAAACAAAATATGCGTTAACTGTCATAAATAAATTTACGAAACAGCTTTCAGTGAATTGCTTTACAAGATTTCGTGAATCTAAAAGCTTCCCCTGGAAAATTGGCGGGAAAACTTGTTTACAGCATCTACATACACCATTTTCTTTGGCGAGACACAATCAGAGCCATCTAGCGGATGTCGGCTGAATTACAATTGCAATTATTTTAAGAGATTGCAAAGTAACAGTGTTGCCAGATTTCAAAAAATATGAAATGATTAGTGCGTTTTTATGAGAGATAATAAAATTTATGGCAGCTTAATCTGAATATGATCTTGTTTTATGTTATGAGATAATAAAAGCGTTGAAAATATTGTTGATATCTTTCATCATTTCATTTATATCTCAAAATTTCTTTCAATTAAAATTTAGTACTTTTCGTGGCAGCTAATGCATATATTAATGCTTTTGCATCTAATTTTTCGCAAACAAGCGTATTAATTTTACATAGTTCAATTGGAGAGTAAGTCGCAAATTACAGATAAAGCACATTTTATATACCACAAATCCTTAATCCACCACGAAAAAAAAATACTAGTTCATTTATACTAACATTGTATGAATAGCAGAATAAATGAAAAAATATATTGCTGGCGTATGCAATAAAACGGTCTGGGAATATGTGTGTTATCAATATTTCTAGTTCTTCTCAATTATATGCAGATGGAATAAATTTCTTACTTATTGCTTTTTCGCGTCCTATTATATTTTTAGTATATGTGTATAGTTGTTAGATCTCGAAATGTTTCTGTAAAATTAAAATTGTTGATTTAACGTATTTGATTAAAGTAATAGATAGGTGCTTGTGGTATTTTTTACCGTCTATCATTTCTTGATTTATCTAATTACATAATATAATACATGTGATTTGTATAAGCCGATCTTTTAGTACTTTTTTAAGCATTATCCATGATCTAATATTCAGTTAAATTGTACAATTTTTACAGCCGTAATTAATTATTATTTAATTTTGTTCAACTGAAAAGGATTCAGATGTATTTGTTAATTTTGCGCGAGGTAAGGCAAAATATCTTGGTTATTTTAAAAACATGCCATGATCAGAAAACAATTAATAGTCTGAATAATAATTTTAAAGACGTGATACTAGATGTGTCAAAATAACAAATTTTTCAAAAGTAAAACAAGTAATTATTTTTCTTTTTTTCTTAAAGTTTTACCAGATGAATGCCGATTCAATACTTATCTAAGTTTTGTTACTGTGACTCTTGCATGCCTTTCCTGATACTTACATAATCGATTTCAAATTGATTGATATTTTTAGCGTCGCTGAGAAGAATGTTTTGATTCTGGTAACACTGACAGCTCATTTATATGCAAGATGTAGCGGCGTAAGGAAGTGCGCAAACATGCTTTGAAATTACGCTAAATAATATACGTTGACACGGTGACGTTTCGTACGTGTCCTGTTTTTTGTATCGTTCTGCTGTCTGACATTATTCTGTATGCAGACGATTGGGCAATAATTATTTCTATTTGAATAAATTCTTTGGTAGTGACTTGTCATTGGGTGCTGGTAATAATTTTTGTTATCGGCTACTGTTTGCTTCCTGTAACTGCTACTTAGTTTCTTTGACTGAAAATACCTGTGACATGACAATGGAACCAAAGAATGACGGGTGACATATTGATAGCGATTTGACAATTTTAAATATACCTGCTATACTTTCAGATGCGCGTGAATGATTGTATTTATTTATTTTTAGCAATGATGATGTTGGTAACAGTTCATGGCTGGATACAGAATATGGACTTCCCCGTTTTATGCCTGCGGAAAATTTGCATTTTGCACTTTGGAAATATCGCAGTTTATTACGAGTTAGATATCAAATTAATAAATTTTAAATGATATTGTAAAAAAATAACTCAAAATGCCAATTCAATACATTCATAAAGATGATTGTCATTGTAATACGCTCTATATAAAGTATATTGTAGTTAATTTATGATAACGACTGAAGGTGCTTGATGGAATTTTAATATCAACTTTGAATTGTTAAAAGTTTGTATTATTCCACATGTTTTGTCACTAACGACCCGGGTTTCGCCTTTCGATATCTTCAGCCATTCTATCACAAGCATGAAAATGAGTTTTGTTTTAACAATTCAAAATGGATAGCGTAATTAACCTTAATTATGTATTAGATTCTTCAATCGAAAGGAAAATCGCTAAAAAAAAAATTTTAATACATACTATAATCAGAAGTGGTTTCGCCCAACGCGAGCATTATCACATAATATATTACAAATAAAGACATGGCTATTTAATTTCATTCAGACATATTTTGTATGTACCTTGATTTCTCATTATTTTCTTTGTTAAGAGGAAAACCCAAGAGGATTTTATTTTGTATACCATGTAACTCTTAATTATCAGTTTATATAAATAACATTGTATTAATTGCCATTTCATCAGCTCATAATGCATGCGATGAGGCAAAACCAGTCCTGAAGAAGATGGTTGACAGCGAGTACGTTTAAGTATGGAAACTGAAAAGATTAGCGTCAATTTTGCTACTGTGTTTGCTACTGTTCAAAAAACTAGCAGCCTGGTACGATGGGAAAATGTGGAACTATTTAAGAATTGTGCATTATGCAACTGATTAATTCATGATAACGTTGATGATAGTTTTTTCACATAAGATTCAGCATATGAGAGTGGTTTACGCATTCTAATTCATAACATAATTTTATTTATATTTATAGATAGATACATGTAGATGTGTATTTTACAGGCATTATTATCAAATGGCCCAACAAGGCATCGCGTTGAATTATAGCTGGAAAAGTTAATGTCACATGAATTTTCCATGAGAAAATCATTCAACTCATGTTTCCGGGAAATGAATATTATTTGTTTTTCAATCAATTGTAGGATATTTCTTTGAACTATACCGATGACAATGTAATCTGCATATAATTTACGAGTGGTTATTATGATTTTATATAATATCTTTTCATCTGACATACTAGAAAAATCGACAGTTAAAACCATTGTAGTGCTTGAAAATCCCACGATTTGTCTCAGATTCGACAACAACTGGCATCGAAAAATATTTTTACTTGACTATTTTTTTAAAGAAATATTTAGTCATTGACTTGACGACTTTGGAAACAAACTTCCCCACTGTTTTTATACCACATAT
This sequence comes from Himalopsyche japonica, assembly GCA_028555115.1. NCBI lineage: Eukaryota > Metazoa > Arthropoda > Insecta > Trichoptera > Rhyacophilidae > Himalopsyche > Himalopsyche japonica. The sequence continues at coordinate 2,284,898 of JAHFWJ010000222.1, read as the reverse complement.
GACGGCCGTAGCACCCGCTTGTAGCTTACAAGACATACTTCCTGTTCCGCTTAAGTGTATTTTTTGACTAATATGTGAGGCTCAGGTATTTGACGTAACTTGCATTACGTATTTATCTTAAGAATCATGGTCTTAAAATGTTTTCCAACAGTTTAATTAATACAAATCTTCTCGGATCGCTGATTCATCACAGCTGACTACAATGTTTCAAGGACATTTTTAGCATCAGAATTTTATATGACCGGTAAATAAATGTCAGGTATTAACAATTATTTAAGCAAACATATACAGCACAAAAAAATTGACAGAAAAATGAATACTTAAGGCTTGAACAAACATTTATATTTATTGATAATTAGAAGTACCACTTAAGGAAATTATCGATAATTATGTTGAGATATATATATATATGGTAACCGGACCAATCGTAACAGTGGCAATCAACGCAGCACCGAAAAGAATAGGAGAAATAATTGACTCAATTAAATATACAATATATAAGATACATAACAATAATACGGTGAAAAAATAGCAATGTATTTTAGTTCTACAAAACTATTTTTAACAAATATAGTTGATAGCTATTTCGGCTCACGCCATCATCAGAACTATTCTATAACTAACTAACAATACTAGTTCTGATGATGGCGTGAGCCGAAATAGCTATCAACTATATTTGTTAAAAATAGTTTTGTAGAACTAAAATACATTGCTATTTTTTCACCGTGTTATAATGGATTTCTACCAAGTGAATGCCAATTCAATCAATATACATAACAATTTTGATAAAATTTTAAATTAAATTTCCGAAGCTAAATATTTTATATATATGTTCATGAATTACTACAGTATATTTTTCTAAGTAAGCAACCTGCAACACAGAAAAAAAAGTGATACTTTTTGCTTAATAACTGTTGACAGGTGGCACTGCATCTTATTGACGCGTTGGATACTGAACGCGTTTTCCAATATATTGAAGAAACGCTGACCAAGCGCCTATCGCATCAAGAATTCCTCTATATTTGTATAGTGCCAAATATTCAAAGTGATTGCTACAAGCCATCTTATACAAATGTAGCATATCATAACAAAATGTGTTACACGTGTAAATGTGTTTCCAAAATATGTCCGCAACTTTTTCCGCAGTCAACGTGTTAAAAAATAATTTATAAACATATTTTTCTTGATGAGTTTGTTGAAACTGTAAAGAATAACACAATACTACGCTTGAACAACAATGTATCCAGACTGATAATGTCATGTCGACAAGTGGTATTGGAATATTATTTCTGTATAATATTAATGGAGATTTGTGAAAAAAAAAATTAATTTTTGACATAATAACTCAATCTTACGTAAAAACCAATCCATCGGTTGCATTATATTATATGACATATTAACTACCAGAATCTCTTCAAAGTGCAGAAGCATACTACGCGGAACAATCTAAGGCTGAACAGGCTAAGCCAACGAATACGCGGCGTAATATTAATAAAACGGTGCAGATTTGTAAAATTTGTCACAGTTTTGTGTAAAAAAATGGTTGATTAATTTAAGAAATGGTAATTATTAATTTAATCAAAATTATCACTTTTAAGGTCTTAACCGCCACAAAAACACATTTTTAGAATTATTTCTACACTATATTTTATGATCAGCGCCGGTTTTGATCACCGCGAGCATTATCAGTTGATAATGTTCGCGATAAGCGAAACCAGTCCTGATCATAAAATACTATATGGAAATAGTAGTAAAAATGCGTTTTTATTATTTAGCATCAATTATTCACTTAAACTGTATTAATTTTGAGTGTGCACTTGCAAATCTTATAAGAAACACTATTACAACAATACTATAATAATATGCATTTTAAAAATCGTAATACTAAAAAATACATATATAATCAGATAAGATGTTATAGTGATATGAAACATTATTTTTGTAGGCTTTTAACTCCCCTGCTTAGTGAGGCTTGTCCGGTTTATTTCAGGTGTGACCGTAAGGATGACCTCACTGTTATTCGGAATTTTATGAGAACGCCTTTTTATCGAGAAAGGACGACTGTTTTTGCAAAGAAATTTTATTATGTCCATTTTGAAATTAATACTTTTGTATACCTGCAATAACATGCTGTCGCGTGAATGCATTAAGTGAGCATACTGTAGGTCAAAATAATCTGTCTGGACAAGAAAACATTTAAATGCGAAATGACAATTGGAATCTTTATTGGAATGATTTTTACTGAAAGACAGATTCATACAAAATCAATTTGAAAAATGAATTACTTTGAGGTAACCAGGTAAATAAACAACTAACAAAAACTCGCTGTCAAAAAATAACAGTGGAAAAATAACTCACGCATTTTCTCGTATATATTACATTTATTAATTGAATATATAAATAACACAATTTTAAATATTTAACTTGTATTTGTAATGCGTATTTTATCACTGAACTGAATCAGTACCTACAGGATATGCAAAAAAGTGATTTACATTCTTTTATTATTCAATCTTTGAATTATTCAACAAATATATCGTAAATGTTATTTTGCTAGTTTTTTTTAGATCAAATGCATCTTGTAGAGAAACTACTTATTATTATTGAATCGAAGTTGGAACAAATGTGATTTGATGTATTATTACAGGTAAAAAGCCACACAAAAACATTATCCGAGAATATAATCTGATAAGATTTATATTAACAGTTGAATTAAACTGATGCTCTCAAGAATCATTAAAAGCGTGGATTTATCGATGATTTCAAATCAGGAAGTATATTTTAACAATAAATTTGAATCTGCTTCAAAATATAATAGAACAATCTGTCCCTTTAGTTCTCTATAGAGAGGAATGGGAAGTAATTAAAGGCCGAAAGGTTGATTTGAATCGGATTTCTTATAACAAAACAGCGAAAGAAAGATTGATTATAATATATATTTCGATGGAGTGCAAGATGATGATTAGAAAAATATGTCGTTATTTTATTATCCTATAACTATCATCACTTTATTACAAAACATATTTCGCCTTCGGATATCAATATTGACTCATTGGTAAAATCTTGCCTTCTCTTCGTGACTGAATCAATCGTTATAATATATATTACAATTCTGCACCTCCAATACGTATGTATTATTTGGCCCTATATCAGCGGCTTCTAAACTTAATATCACTATGCCTCTTATTTATACATATACATATATATATATAAGAAGCCAACGACCATACCACGTTGTAAGCACCGGCTCTCGTGCGATCACCGAAGTTAAGCAACATTGGGCGCGGATAGTGCTTGGATGAGTGACCGCTCGGGAACACCGAGTGCCGTGTTCTCTTGGCTATGGGAAGGAAAACCCAGACAGAAAACCGAACACCAACCCGCCTGGGCAGCGTGGTGTTGCTATGTCCAAACCCCCCCTGAAAAAAAAAAAAACAGGGGGAGGCCTTCATCCAGCAGTGGATCGACCCCGGCTGATGATGATGATGATGATGATGATGATATATATATATATATTCTCAACGCCCTACCTTCTCGCCTTCGTTTATTTGTACATGCACATTAAATCTTATCTTGTCTTATAATATAAGACTAGTGACTAGACATTGGCATTTTTTTTCTACATCTTAACGGGATCAAATTATTTATTATTTGATTGAAACAAATGAAGAAAGTCCCATTTTGCATAAATAAAATTTATCTGCGAAATATGATAAGTTTATGTTAACGTAAGTATAAATTCTTTACATTGATTTAATCAAAATTGATCTACGAACTCTGAAATATTTATTCAACGAAGTATCACGTAATATTTGTATACATTTTTCCTTTCCAGGCGTTGTTAATAATCTTGTTCATTTACAAATGGATTCTGTACTCATGAGAACTTTGTTAAATCACATTCGAAGTCGAAATAAGTTCATAAGAAAAAGATTCAAGCGTTGCAATCAAGTCAAGTTGCATGTAAAAGCTTTGGCACAGACAACCCTAGCGAATGGAATATTTTTAATTGTGTTACACTTTTACGCCTGCCAGTTTGAGAATCGCTGCCCTACATTATTGTAAACAATTATTTTATTTTACTAATGCGACCAATAATTTGTGACTCAGTGGACAACACATTTTATATTTCGTTGCATTTTTTTTAAATTATGTTAATACTATTGCAATTAAAAATATATATTGCACTAATAATCAAAATATGATATACTGTTGTTGAATTATTTTTTAGTGAATACAGTAAAATTATGAAGATATATTTTTTTTTTAATATTCTTTATTTTTTAATGTTATAAAGACTTTTCTATCCTAGTGAAGTATAGCTGTGCTTATTACAAACTATTGAAAGGAACAAAATGACCGTTAACCCGATATTCATTTTTTCACGGAATAAAAAAGTGCACTATCGGTTGTTATTGTACACGTAAATAATAAAAAACTATTAATACTTTGACTTTCAAAAATGTTCAATCAAATGCAAATTTATTCATTAATATGATCTACAATTTTTTTACTATTGTTCGATTATTTGACAATAAATAATATAAATGTTACATATTTATATAATAAAACATATTTAAAGACAAACAACTTTTTAAATATTTCAACATTTCATATTATTTTAAGTAAATTGGAGATCCTACAGTAAAAATAGTGCAATCTGATTGAAATTGGTTTTGAATCACTGATATATATATATATATTGTTAAAAATCATTAACTCAATTTTCAATGTTTAAATGGCAAGGTAATTGAACTCTTGTTTCTACTATTACGAAAACTATCAATATCAAAATAATAACAAATTAATATATATTTATATGTATGTGTGTGTGTGTGTGGTATGGCTCAGAGTTTTTATCGACCTACGCCAAGATACAGTTACTAATTCACCCACATTAATTTCAGAAGTCAAAATAAGACACTTTTATCATTATACACACATCTCTCGATTTACGCGGTACTATTTTATGCGGTTCACTTTAACGTAGTATAGAAACAGTATGAATGAGCTCTAACGACGTTGCGTGTCGAAATATCTATCAATTATATGTATGTTGCTGTTTGTCCAGCATGTTAATATACACAAAACCTACGAAAAATGAAAAAGTATCAATGATCACGAATCTTTTGAAAAAAATAGTTTCTCAGGACCTGGAATTGACTTGACCTTCTGATGATGAAGACGACTTGAACTAGTTATGAAGATAAGTATGAGAGCGCAGACATCAGCGAAGATGGGGATTAAATAATCGACAGAGGCGAAGATGCAAAAAAAAAAAAATTTAATATAATATGTAGCTATATATTATACTATTGTTTAATTATAAAGACATATTTTTAATATAATAAACTGTAGATATTTTTAACGTGGATTTTCGGAACGTTTCTTTAAAATCAATATGAAATTAACGCCTTTATTCCGTTTTTTTTATAATGGAACTTATCTTATGATTTTGTTTTAATTTTCTTGATTTTTTTAATGCGGTTCCTATTTACACGGGTCTGTGAAAAGCGTATCCACCTCGTAAATCGGGGGATGAATATATATCAGGGTTGTACAGTTGGTGCCGTGGGTCACAATATTTTCGGTATAGTAGGTCCCAGAAGTATTTGAGTTCTTCCTATTTGTTTTTTTTTATTCTTTTAGCTACAGAGCGCATTACCCATCGGTGCCAACATTAAAACCCCATATTTAAACTATTTATTGTTGCGGCGGTAAACTGACTCCGTGGGGCTATTTAGTAGCCTCATTTCTATACATCATCTTTGTTGCATACACGAAAAGAGTTTTGAGTTGAATAAAATTTCAAGTTTGGCGAATCCAACATGATATGATGATTTTTATTGATAAATGCATTTTTCCCCGGATGTGAAATATTACTAACAAGAAAAAACAGAACAGCGATAATACAACTCTGTGATTCGTCATAATTATTATAATTATGAATAAAATATATGATATATGCAAGACTATTCATAGATGACGCTTTTGTTTTTATTTGCTTAGTTTAGTTTTAAAGTATTTTTTTAACAGATTCGTGTTTGAATATAACATTGTAAAATCGAAGTTGTCTTATACTCGTCAAAATACTTATGAATTATTAATTGAGGCTGGCTAAAACAATTATAGTACCATACATATGTTTATAAAAAAAATATTTTTTGTCAAGTATTGTGACAGATTGATACATAAGTAAAAAACCGTCTTTGTTATTCATATATAATTGGTAATGGCGATGTATCTTTACTAATATGGTGTTGATGATGTCAACTTTGAGATATTTTATGCACTCATGCTTTATTTTGCCTAGACTGAAAGCCTTAAATGGAATAGTTGTTCAGAGAAGAATTATTCAGAAAAAAACATTTAAAACATCAATTTTATTAGTGTTATCGAAATAATTGTTTTAATACATCCGTCACACTTTGTTGATCTGAAGTCAGGGAAATTAATAAATGTAATTTATGATGTGTCAATGGAAGCCAATTATAATTTAATTGATACATTATGTTGGATTGAAGTGACAACTTCGTATGAAATACGAATCAAATTATTGACGTATGGCTCTAAACTGTGATTAGTAATTTCACTCTGCATTCTATTTTTCTTAGAAGAGTTATTGAATGAATAAAAAAACGCCGGTATCTTTTTACTATTCGGTTACACTATATTAGTGGTCGACAAACTGTGGCTCTTTGGTCCCTTGCGTGTGGCTCTTACAAAATATCACTTTAGTCGTGCAAATACATTGCGATTGAGACTTTGTGGCCCATTCACAGATGTCGGTTTTTTGTCATTGTTCACTAAATGTTTGTCAGATATGAATTTTTTTATGGATATTGTAAAGAATTTATTTTCTCAATAAATAATATAATTATTAAGTAATATATCATTTTTTATTCAGTAACTGTAGTTTAACAATATTTAAAACGTAGTGTTGTAAGGAGCGACCTCAACGAACGATCTCAATCAGATTGGTGATGTTTTTAGAAAAAGCCTGCTTATGAGTACCGTAATCAGGTTAATGACAATACACATATGTAGAAAGCTTAAATTTAAAAAAATGGCTTTCAAAAGAAAATTTAATTGTTGTATTGTTGATATTTGGTGTAGTTGAATAAGGAGTTTTTCTGACACACTGTTCTACATGTGAACTTAGACTGTACCTTCCACCAACTAACCTATTTTTCAGTAGTTCTTTTCCAATTTTAGGTGAAATGTTTAGAAATCTGTAGGCACTCAGGGCTTTAACCGATCGCATTAGTAACTTTTTACTAATTTCGTGACTATTTTTCCTGCATATTTTGAATTGCTATGTGTTCTCTAATTGGCGCAGTTAATTGTTTTTTATTATTCACGTTGATATTAGTCATTGATTGGTAACATGAAATGTTTAGTTTAGCTACCAATATTGAAAAAAATGTACGTGTAAACAGATGCCATTTTGAGTCACAGTATCGAAGATATTGTCAATCTTAAAAATTCAAACTGCTCAACTCAAACTTACCACAAATCAATGATTGGACAGTTATAAAAAATATATGACTCAAATGGGGTAAAGATTTAATTTTTTATTAATTTCTTAAAAATATTTCCTCGCAACATTCTCACCATACGTTAATGAATCACATTATTGATTATATTATTTTTGAGAAGCTGTGAATTATCGGAAACGACTTTTAGATGAATGATAGGCTGAATAATTCCAATAACTTCATGAATAATCTGTTTTGAATTAAACCAAAACAAACAAAAACCTTACACTGCCATGCGATGACGGGATTAGTTCGATTTATCTTTATTTTTTATCTCCGCTGATTGCGGTGGCTGTTCAAACATTTTTTAAAAGGTATAAAATTCAATGAAAGCTTTTTTTTTGCCACTCTGTTTATTAATAAGAATTGAAAATAACAAAAAATACATATATTCAAATAATCATTCGAATGCAATATATGGTATGCTGTTTACTTCGATACATATTTAAAAAAAAACATTTATAATGTTTTGCGAAGAAGCGAAACAAACACAAATAAAAAATGTTAAAAAATAAAACGATACAACTAAAAATTTATTTATTTAACTTGTATATTAAATTATAATTAGCGGGGTCTAGAGAAAATGCTTCATATTTAAATTTATTACAATATTAAAATAAACTTTCTTAATTTACAATTCATTCAGATATGTTCCGATATTATTTCAATTTTGAAGGTTTGTATCGTATTCTTGATTCTTTACAAGAATTTTGATGAATTTACTGTAATATATTTTTGCTAATTCATTATAAAAGTTTATATGAATAATCGAATGATTATCCCGCGTCTTATTAGCTACGCCTAGCTTCTGCGTCAGTGTAGCATCGTGGAAGTTCATATTTTATACATCCTGGAATCCAGAAGTTGAAATCGAAAAACTCGGGAAAGAAAAAAACTAGAACTTTTATTAATTGGGTAATTTGATCAGTTGGTTTAAAAATCCATTTAAATCTAGAAGAGGCCATGCTCGAATTGTCAAACTTACGCAAAAGAGTGTTGATAATAGTAAAATAATCGATTTTTGATTTATACTATGTAAAAAAAACGAAAATGATACGTAAAATTTAGTACGAAAAATCAATTACCGTATAAGATTGGCGTGTTGAGATTTACGTTTTTACTAGCCTTTCAATATAGAATTTCTAAGCAACAGGATAAAATTATCAATAAGGCAATCTATAATAATATCTCCTACGAAAATTTGAATAGCGATGTAAATTTTTATTGTATAAGATATGACTATTAAACTTGACAAGTAATCGATTGAGTTTCTTGGATTGTTGCATATTTTTTTGCTCAACAATTGTGAATCATTCATGTTTACATTTTTTTCATTATTGTATTCATTGAACATTTTGTACGAATCACTTGGACAAATGCTTGAGCTGTTCGTAGAAAAATCAGGGGTGTCAAATAAAGTATTTATATGTTTATTTATCAATAAATAATCAACTATTTAGTGATGATACATATACCATATACTTCATGTTGATACGTCACTGTAAACGAACAATTTTTTCTTATGATTTTTTTGAACAATTTTGTATAATATACAAAACAGAATTTTTGTTTGATTTTCTCTATCAGCACGAAAAGATACTATTCAAAACAATTTATAAAAACCATTAAAGGGTTTTTACCGCTGTGCTAACATACAAAAGGTAGGCCAAGTAATTAACTTAAAATCAGTCGTCGATATTTATCTATTTATAATTTAGCTTCTATCTTCCGTTTTTGATTGTAAGCTTTTTTACTAAGCTAAAAAGGGTGTATCTGAAAAAGTAGTATGAAAGAGTGAATAATATGTATGTAGTTTCCGTTAAACATGATCTCTTCAAACGGTTCATTTGAAGACCGTATATTATTATATTATTTTCTATAAAATGAATGAATTTCCATTGTTAGGTAATTCCATAACCAAACCAGTTATTTTTAAAATAATTCCGTCTATTTTTTTACGATTGTTAAGTTTATACAGTGCAAATTATTCTGAATTATTTTTTTATTCACGCTTGATGGGATAGATGAAACTCGATTCAATTTAATAATAATATTTTTTGTGGTGTCTAAATGCATGTGGTCGGGAATCCCCTTCGATGTGAGTCATGTTTTCCTTTAATTATCGTTTCTTATAATTACACTATATAACTCATACTTTAAGTTGAGATAATGCCTGCCGAGATCATTGGCCAAATAAATTTATTTATTTATTCTCAATCTTTAAAATCGAGTAATAAAATTTAATCTTGATTGCCTAGTGTCCGGTATTAATTTTTGTTTATAGAGCAATGTCCATTAACTCATAGAATGCCATCTAAGCGTTTTTTTAAAGAAAATTGTGGTTTTTCTAAATGAATCGGATTGTAGAAGAAGGGACTAGTTACGTAATAGTTGTTTGTGTATCTCAATGTAGGGTAATTACTTCCATTGCCGCCCACTTTAAGGTTTTGGATTTCTGAGATTTGAACACGTGAATACGGAATAGAATAAACTCTCAAGAGCGTCAACCATTCGCCTAAAAAAACGATCAATTATTTTTGTAATCATGATTATTTTGCTATCTTTTATTGATCGAAAAAAGGGCGGCGCCTGTCTAAATTGTTTATCGAAAAGATATTAAAGCTCTCTCTATAGAAATACAAATAGCTTTTAGTGCAACAACTTTCAAGCTTTACGCTACTATGCCTTATTAAAAAATTCTATCTGCCCACTTTTTATATTTAATATGTACTATTTCCACAATATATTTTATGATGCATCATCGACAACTGACGTCAGTTTTGTCAATGAGTGAAATCGTTTCTGATCATAAAATATGTACTAAAAATGTGTTTTTATTATTTAAAATAGCATGCCTTTCTACCAAGGAGTGACAATTAACACAATAAAAGTGATAGAGTTATTATTGTTCAAAACATGTCTATATAATTATATTAAAAATAAAAGGTGGCCAGATGGGATTTTTAATCCTTTTAATTTTAAATAATTTAAATAATTTTATAACAAATAAAACTGAAAATAATAATTAAAAAAATGTAATGAGTAGTTTTTGCTACGTTTAAAGTAAAAAAAAAAGATCCATTGAATATATTATGGAGAGAACATAATTTTTTATTAAATTTTTGATGTCTTCTAGGTTGGAAGCCGCTGCTCTAAAATTTATAACAAGATCCCGGTGTGTAGGTTCTAAATAGTTTCGGTATGTAAATATTATTAGAAAAGTACGAAAATAAATGTATTACAACGCCAGTGACATGTCACTTTTATTTACGTGGTTTTTGGATTGTTTTTCTTGTGTATGCACCGCCGAAACGTAGTTAGTGATCGGGTAATTTCTAAGTATTCTAGTTAAGTGACATCAGCATTGCAATCCTCTAGTTAACATACATAATTACTAAACTCAAACATGGCATATAAATGACATCTAGAGGGCAGCTAGCTGGTATTGGAGTATGTATTTGATTTGCGAATCTGAACCGGATTCTCATCGGACATCGCTGTCCAAGTTTATAAATAATAAATGCCAAAAGAATAGCGTCATTTTGTTTTATTTGACTCATTCTTCGACATTATTTTTTATCAGGAAAAACAGTTCAAAGGATTGAATGTTGCGAGTGGAGTTGTGCGGTTTCATTGAGATCATGCCACTGCATTGCATGTCATTAAAAATGAGCGATAAATGGATATAAGGGACCGCAATACCGAATTTAAGAAAAATTAAATATGGTATTTTCTAACATATGATATCGACCGAAGGTGCTTGATGGAATTTCAATATCAAATTTGAATTCTTACAACTTTTTACAATTCCACATACTTTGTCACTAACGACCCGGGTTTCGCCGACGTACAATGTTGTAACAATTCAATTTTTTTCTGCGGCATCCGTGTGAGTTGTAACAATTCAAATCTGATATTTTCATTTATAGCTTCATTTAAAATTCATTCATTCATTCAAAAAAAAATATATGTTAAAGATTTTGTATTGACACTCGAAAAACAAACAATATTTCTTTTGTTCAAAATTTAAATATGCTGTATAAAGTGAATACATCTGTGTTGGAAAATTTAAATATGCTAATTTCCAACTATAGTCTACTCATTTTCACATTCTTGTTATTATTTTTAAATATCTCTAACTGAAAAAGATTTTTCAATCCTATAAATTATACCAGATCTGTGGTGTCGTTTAAAAAACTCGACTATGATTCCGACGAAAAATAGTTTAATTTTATGATCTCTTTTTCTTACTTTCACTGTTATGTGTATTTAACTAAAGATATACCATTCAATCCAGCAAATTGCCAATTTTTTACGTGAAGAAACTAAACATGTTAAAAGCATAAATAAAAATAAAACAAGTTCAAACTATATGTATTTGAATTTTATCTCAATATAGCATTGCTTATATTCAATCTGAATTCGTAGAAGTTCTCAAATCAAAAAGAGCGGTAAATAATCGCTCTACAAATATAATAAATACTCGGGTTAGTGGCAATGCTGTAACGGTCAACACTGAATCGTTTATGATTTTTTGGTAAACTTTTTCAACCATTTTCAATGCATCGTAAAATTATTTAATAAATTTAGAAATAGATTCTCTTTCCTCACTATATTGCGACTCAAACGTGGAATTTACAGTACACTACATGTACAATTTCTACCCCTGTGAGATAATTAGTGTAAAGAGTAGAAGTGTCAATTTTACTAACTGAGAAATGTCAGTTTAGACAATTGAGCAAGATAAAAGTGACCAAATATATTACTTTCAATTCCATCCTTAACCACAAATAAAATATTATAAATAAAAATGGAACTCAGTCAATATTATGTAAACAGTATAGCTTGCATGAAATATTACAACATGCTATTAATTTGGGAATCGTAGCTTGTAAGATTTTGATAAATCTGGTGCCTCATAAGTATGATATTGCTTTACTATTTATTTATTGTACGTTTACAAAACATTGCATAATATATCATAGGTTAGTAGTACTATGGTTCAAAAATCATATATGTGATTATGTTAAATGCATGCTCTTCCGCTTAATTATTATATAGTGCGATGTGACAATACTTTTTGACGTACACATAATTGGGGGTGTGTGTAAAAGTTTACCGACCACTGTTTTAGATAATGCAGCTTGATTGTTAATATATGACCGCATCAGAATTAGTTTACCGCTTGGTGTTATTTTTTCGAAATACCACTGATTACTTCACGGGATTTCCGCAGTCTCAACATATTGTTTTAAAAACGTCCATCGATACACTCTACCTTTGATCAATTGTTTAACTTTCAAAAATATCGTTTGGAGAACAAATATTTGACGTCTTCGCCAAACCCACCTAAAGTGACGAAATGTAAATAAAAAATATACATTTCTAAGACGCGTGACGCATAAAATGTAATGTATGTATTATATTTAAAAAAAAATCAAATATTCCGCCTACATTTTATTATCTAATAGTTATCTTTCTCCAATTGTTGATATATTCTAAATTTGTATTATCTTCAAATGATGACTAAACGATTAAAATTGAAACATTTCGATAAAAAACTTGAGATAATCCATGTTTTATGCGTAATTCGTTCTATATTTATATTTTTCTTTACTTTACTATACGATTCCGATGAATTTGACAGTATTTATTAAAAATTAATATAAACACGTTTCTTGGGTCGTTTTACTCTAGTTCTTCTTATCTCTGAGCTAAATCTTATAATGTGCATAGTTATGTTTTTTGTATAATACTGTAGTAAGAAACATTCTAAAGTGTCTTATATGTACCCTTAATATTTGTTAGGTATATGGGCTAAGTTGTTAAAGTGACATCGGTCATTTTGCTGTCAAATGTTTAGTAGGGTACTGCAGATTATCACGAAAGATTATAACGTTGAACAATTACTAAATTACAATTTATCGATTTTGTATGGACATTTTACGCGATTTGAGGGCATGGAACTGGTCACCAAAATCGTGCGATCTAACGTCTTAAATTTTTTTCCTTTTAGTTTTTGCAGATAAACCACATACAATTGACGCCCTCAAAGTCAACTTAACAAACGCCATCTTTCAAATTCAGCCAGATTTATGCGACAAAGACATTTAACATTGAACTTCCCGAATACGTGCCACTAAGCGTAGCTTTGCTTTGGCGGACATTTGAAAGACATTATATACACACTTAATGCCATAAAAGAATACTTTCATATGAAAAATAAAACAATTAAATGTATATCTCACACACAGCTTGTCTTATTTACATTTACACAAATTTTGAGCGTCTCTATTGAAAGACCATAGTAATAGTGACAAACTTTATGCAAGGAAATGTAAATTATTATATTTTCTCAAAAGATTTATAAATAAAATATCCATGACAATGAATTATGGTGTATTTAAAATTATGCTGACAATTAAAAGAAATTATTTATCGTATGTTCTGTAGCCGCGTGTTCTATACTCAAGGGCAAGTTCGTTCTTATCATTTACGCAGTCAACAAATCAAGATCAATTTATGGTTTCTTATACAATTTAAATGGGGATAAAGTGAATAATTGATTTTTTCGTGTGCTAATTTAGGGAGCTGAGTTTTTAACACGCAAACATTGACCACTCGGCTACAAAACTAGTGATTTCTAAAAAAGGTACTGAAAAAAAATATTATATCAATCTCCGACACTCGATGAGTACAAGGCGTCTAAATATTCAGCGTAGTTTTCATTTTTTATTTTTTTTTAATTCAAAACAAAATGTTTTATCACGCAAAAGAATTCTCTTCATAAGCTTTCAAAGTTATTCGAAAATAATCTAATGGCGCCTTTATGTATATACATATAATTATAAGGTTATTAGATTGCATACAGTATAACAATCGTTCAACTTTCGGAATTGTTATCCAGATGTCTTTTATGAGTAGTTTATTTATTCATTGGTAATTTATTATCCTTATTAAATCTCTAGAGTATGTGTGGCATTTTTGCAGCTTGGAGGTCTGACGTATTAGTAATAAGTGTGTTTTTTTATGCTTAATTGAGACAGCGGAAGGGAATTCCATGAAATATCATCGTGGCTGTCATAAAATGGCACGTCAAAAGTCATTTGATGACTTCAACTTATTATTTTGACAAATTATGGATAAATTAATCATTTTCAGGAAAAGTAAGGATAACGTAATTTTATGGGCCGATATTTATGAGGTGATATTGTAGTTATTGTTAAATGTCGGTTTTACTCACAATTTTTGGCACGTACAAATAATATTATAATACCATAATATCTGGAAGAATTTTTTACAATGGTATTGCAGTTTTTCATAAAGATAATAAATACATACTAAATATAGTTTCTTAGGTAGTACGCTTTTCTGTAATACTTGCTTATACACCGCGATTTTTTCGCGGATAGAACAAATCCATCTCAATAATTATCTTGAATTAAATACAGAAATATCTTTTAGTAATGATCTGAAAAAACGCATATAAGAATATCGCATATATGTGCAAACGGTACGGGAGAGTACAGAGGAAATCTTATTACATTTCTTACTGAAATTAAAATTTACATATATTATATAATATATATATATAAAATATATATATATTATGAAATTACAATGGCTTTGATTAATCCTAAATACTATAAGCCGTCAACTAAAATCGACTATGTTGCTTCTGGTGTCAGAACCATCTTTTGTAGACTTACCACGTCTATTGGTGCAAATGCGATGTCAAAATACAATACGTAATACGTAAGTCAATCCTGTATTGCAGGATATAAAATATATATTTGAAACTGTTTTACGACGTTAATTCCAGCATCAAAATTTCGATGACTCTTTACCATCACAAAAACACATTTTACAACGGCCAGCATACTGAGAGCAATGAAATATTTACTGCCACTTGAATATCCAATTTTTTTTTTACTCCACAGTCGTCAATAGAGGTAAGATTTTTATTCAAAGAAGTTCATTAAAGTTGGAATTACCGTTGATTTGTTTGCTGCTGGAAATATTATGCTTTTTGTTATCTTTAAACTTACTATAGCAGAATTTATACAAAAAAAGTTGATTAAGCCCGGACTTCGATTATCCGAATCTTGATTATCCTGATTTTCGATTATCCGGATTGATCAAAACAAATAACAATATTACGAATTTGCTGATATGCACGTGGAAAATTGCGTCTGCTGGTTAAACAAATATTTAAATCGTGATCAATTTTTCTAGGAACAAACGTTCAATTCTTATCGAATTTGGATAATTACTGTTCAATATTTTAAACATGACTTGTTGGAACAATTTCATAAAAAACAAATGCAAAGATCAAAATGTTAAGATTGTACTCCATCATGTTCGTAAACAGTGGACGCAATTTTTCACGTGCATATCAGCAAATTTGTAATATTTTTATTTGTTTTGACCAATTCGGATAATCGAGGCTCTCCTGGATAGTTTTTTTTCCTATTCTTTTAGCCAAAAAATATTTTCCTGTGTTGCCCATCGTTCATTTTCCTTATAGTTATGATTCAGAAAATAAATTTAATATAATCCAACCAAGTGACACTGTCGATTGATGTTTATCATTAGAATTTAAAATGTGTTGTTTACATAATATCATAGCTCTGCTTTCTCAAATTGAGGCAAGGCCGCGCTTCCTATTCGTCTTAACATCTACAATCTACAGCTGTGAATAAATTTAGCGAAATATATACTAATATTTTCAGTTACTGCCAACATTTTATTGTATGCAGATCGAACGTAGAAAAACTGTTTTTTTTTATATGCATGAAAATAATTTCGTTCATAGCTTATATTTCTTCTTGTTTTTTTACACTTAGTTGTTTTGAGCTCTTGACTTATTTTAACAATTTTAAATAAGCAACTTTTTTTTCTTTAGTTAAATGACGGTCTAAATGAAACCAGCTTAGTTCAATTTATTTTAAATAATAAAAACATATTTTTAGTACTTATTTCTACAATATATTTTTTGATCAGCACCCGTTTCACTCATCGCGAGTATTATTTAAAATATCATGCCTTTCCAACAAGAAATGACAGTTAACACCTAAAAGGTTCAATTTATGTCACATATACACCACACAAAAATAATCAAAATGTCAATTCTTGTTCATTAAAAAGCTATGAATACTTTTAAAGTCATGAAAAAGTCCTGTAACTAAGCGATAGACTTTATAGCTTTGGTCTTATTCTGTCTTGTGTAGGCTTTCAGTTTTATCGTTTCCGACTTTTGAAGACACAAGTTTAATGAAGAAACCAAATGTATGAATGAAAATATCAGTACAAAAAAGTGACCAATGTATTATATATTTGTTAGAAAATTCTTTTATAATGCTTATAATTATTATTACCACGGTTCGGGTATCTTCTGTTTTACTACACTGTCTCAAGTGATAAATTTAATGATAGTACTAAATATTAGTCATACGTATTCATAATTATGTAGATAATGAATGCGCATATTATAAGACGGAAAATTACTCGATTACAAATTATTTAAATGAATTGATATAATAAAATAATGAATGACCTTAGAAAATTCTTAGTCAGGGACGTCTGTAGGAAATTAAATGCCAATATTGATTTGTCTTTCGATTTTTTTTATTCTACTTAAATTATGATCTCGATTTATAATTCAATACCGGAAACAACTGCTACATAAGACGGAGGTTTATGCTTTGGTTGATTTGGTAGTTTAAGACATTGTATCATTGTTTTGGAAATTGGCTGAGTGGAACGATATAATCTTCCGCACTCAGTAAAATATCTAATACAAACAATCCAATATATTTTAAAATTTGCTATATGTAAAGGTTATCTTATTAACGTATCCAGATAATTTATTATCATTTTAAATTATACATCATCTGCACTATCTTATCGGAACTTTTGTTGGAAATGAAAAATACTTTTATCAAATATTAACACTTACTGAAAACAGATTGTATTATGATTGTGTATGATGAAAAAAATGATTGTATATCGACACGATTCTTATTATTACGATTGTTATCAATGTTTTGGCATGAAGCTTCCTTCTTAATACTTAAAAAAAATATATTTTTTGAAGATTTCATCTATGGTTATATCTTCAACACTATTGGAAAATCCCTGGTATTTTATTTTATATTTTAAAATCGATTAAGAAAATATATTCTATAAAATATATAAACATATAATATATAAATCATATTCTCAATTTAATTGAGTATAGAAATATATTACTTTTCCCGGGTATACCAGTGTGAGTTTATAGACGTATTTATGTTTCATTTATGAATTCCAATGCCATATTTATGCAGACAGATATATAATAGATGCATTTTAATTATTTTTAGACCGCTCATCTTATTGTAATAAACAAATATATAAGAAAAACTCACACAATTGTCACATAAAAAACTAATCCTCTAAATGTTAAATGATTACACGCTTTTTATACCCGGAACCAATCTATGTATTGAGCGTCAGATTTACGAATAATAAGTTTTTTAGTCTTAGTTTTAATCTTAGTGCGTAACTGTTTTTACGTTTTTTTTCTTTTTCATTATGAATCAACTGCCGGACAACGTCATTACAACCTTTTGCCGATACAATATACAAACTAATGGAACTTAATTTGTTGTGAAAAAACAGTCTGTCAATAGATATTACTTTTATTGAATTGTTTTTCCATGAAATATTTATGATATAACATTCAACGGTATATCATGTAACACTCGCAGGCCTGTAGAGTCGTTATTATATTTCAATATAGTATTTGATGGAATTAATATAAATCCAAATTTCTTTTTATCATTCAGTGAATTAGTCCTGTACCATATATCACTAATTTCACAATCATAAATCATAAATCCAAAACACAAGCAGAAAAATAATTTTGATTTATTCAAATACAAACAAAATAATAATAATAACATTTTTTAGGTTTATGAAATAATTTTAAGTTTTAATTTCAAAGTATTTTAATATAATTGGAAACGCTTTTTAGTGGAATCAATTGCCGTTGTAAATAATACGTTAAAAAAAATGGTTTTGAATTTTGTTTTAGGATCAGAAGATTTGGGCGAAGAGGGCTCACCGTCAAATTAGTTAATTCTTTTGACATCTTGATTAGGTGCATTAAGATTAAATTCATATACCAAGTCTGAATCAATCGCAATAGCTTCTGCCCCTAATAAACATTTTTCATAAAAAGATTCGCAGTTGCGAGACACGAGAAAATCTGTTGTTTTTTGCAGTGCAGTTGTTACAGAATCCACTGTCGTATATGGAGATTGTACAAATTTACTTGTAAAATTTAATTCTGTAAGTATTTCGTGTCAGATTACCAATCCACAAATATCCCAGGATTAATATTTTTGTTTTTTTCTTCTATGATAAAACTACATAGATTTTTCTGACATTTATTTTGAATTTTTAACTTTCTTTCTTGGTTTTGTTTGCTCTGCCAACCAGATTTTTTTTTTATCAATATTGTTTTTGATGTCTATAAATTCAATAAAAAATATTGCAGGAAATGTACTACTGTATTTTCTACCATACTGCGTGTGTAAAGGTACTTTTTATAACGACTTTAGGCGCGAATTTTTTTTATATTTTCAGTATATTTTACTGAAAATTTTTGGCGCCTTCGCGGGTCTATAGTCGTAAATTTATATGCAGTAATCCGCACCTCCCCAAAGGCGCGCCTCCCAGTTTGAAAGTCATAGGTTAAATTAGAAAATGTGATAAAAATTGGGATAAATATTTACCCAAGTATTTGGTGCCTTGTAAAGTAAAACAATAAGAACAATGAGCTCTTGCGTGAAAAGAATTAGCGCAGTGGGTGTCAATTACATGCATAATTTTTTGGAATGATCCACCAATTTGCGCCTTACTGAGAGCCGGCGGCTGTGTGCGCCGCACACCTCGCACGAGCTTAGGGCCGGCCCTGTATGTAACGATTTATACCTCAAGGGTGGGAGTAGAAAAGGCGCCATTAAAAATTAGAAATCGTTCTTCCAATTTCTGAAATTGTTCTAGCTTGACATGGCTATTCAAAAAAGCCACACAAATAGATAAAGACGGTACAAGATTTTGTAACGAAATACATCAATATATTACAGATAGCTTGAGTAACAAAATATACATTTTTTTTAACATCATCTAATTGTGATGCTGTTTGTACTTTGAGTAACTAATACTAAAGATTACATCATAATAATGAAAACTACGTCAAATAAAATAACGTAGTAATATTAACTACGACTAATTGGGTGACTATTTGACTTTTACATCCTTGGAAAATACACTTCTCGGTAGTACAATAAAACAGTATACATATATTGATTGATCTTCCAAGAAAATTATTCTCACTTTCAAAACAACGATGTTGTATCAAATTCAGTCAGAGTCGGTCTTAAATGATAAAAACAATACCTACTGTGCTAATTACAATATTGTGCAGCGAAACGATGGCGT
This sequence comes from Himalopsyche japonica, assembly GCA_028555115.1. NCBI lineage: Eukaryota > Metazoa > Arthropoda > Insecta > Trichoptera > Rhyacophilidae > Himalopsyche > Himalopsyche japonica. The sequence goes on along the minus strand of JAHFWJ010000222.1, from coordinate 2,264,871 downwards.
ACGAAATTGTAATTACTTTCTCTGAAGTCCTTTAGTAGAAAAGTTACCGGTGCTTCCTAGAATATAACGTAATGGCTTCAGTTTTTTTTCGAGAGAGTGAAAATTGAGTTCTCGGAAGACTATTCGTATTTCCATCATGATTTAACCGAATCTACTTTATTGAAAAGACAATTCGGAAAACAAATTTACGTCAGATGTCTGTTTTGAATTGGGAAAATAATCTGTTACTTACGATGTGTGCTTGAAAGAAAATTCTGATGTTCATGTTTTTCAACACAAAATCGGAAAAGAGGTACAAGGCAAAAATATTATATAAACCGCGGCACGAATAATAATAAAAAAAACATTGAATTTTACTTGTCTGTCACACTGTTTGAATAAATATATGCTATTTTTATAAAAAAAAATACACATTTAACTGCTTTTATACAACTGAAATAATTACAAATACAAACAAAATAATTCATATAATTATTTTTATTTTTGGTTGTGGTTTTTTTTTCTCTAATTTCTATAATCTGTCGCGTATAATTTGATGAATTGACAATAAGTGATAAAACTTTAAATGGGGCGTACAATGCGAATAAAAAATATATGCCTAAATAAGTCATGCTAATAATATGATAATGAGACGATTATAAACGTGACTGATTAAGTCTTCGCATGGCAAATATTTCAATGATTATTGGAAAAATACAATACAATAACATACATGAACTAGTAACAATTTAACCGGTCCATTCTTACAGCTTCAATTCAATCATCGTGTGTAATTTGGCTGTCATAATGAAGCCATCCCAACCTTTTTTATTTTATTATATACATACATGCAAAGATACAATAGCATGATGAATATACATTTACTTTTTGAATTATAATCACTTCTTGTTTATCATTTACAAAGAAATCCTTTTATATGACACGGTTATTTTTTAGGGGCAGATGCAATAGTTTTCGTTTAATATAATTCTTTGAAAACGTTAAACTTTTGATAATTCTATTTTTAAAATTATTATTAATCCTTCGGAAATCCGTTTCGGATTAGATTAGGTTCCTTCCAAGAAAGGAGGAGGCGTCATTGAAGCAGATGTGTGTAAAAATAATCCACACATCTTTTCCCGTTAGGTACCAATTCCTAAGGATCGAGGACTCATCTTTGCAGACGAATCGCGATGTTGAAATTCAAATAAAGCAAATTCCTCAGAGATGACTTTCTTCCTGTCTGGTGTACTCTTTGGGCCCACGTTTTCGATATGGGCAATCAGTTAAAAAATGAATAAATAATTGTTTGAATATATTTATTTCAATAAATAATTCGTTCGGCAATATTTACTGTCCTGTATTTCTCAATGTAAAAACACAAATAAAACATATGAGAATACACAGAAGAGATCTGAAATTTTTGCTCATTATAGCTGTTATTTAATATGTATTGTCTTTTGCGTTCATTTAATCTTATTGAATAATTATTCATCAAACAGAATGCGGCTTATATAGCTTCATATAATCGTAATTCGCATTGCAAAATTCAGAATACTAATACATTTTTTTTGTATGGTTTAGGTTCCCGTGATTATGGATGTTTATAATGCAATAAAACTATATTAAACAAAAAAAAATCGACAATAAAGCGGAATGTAATACATCAAATATTAAATTTAAATTATATGTGGTAACAAAACCGTAATGTGATTGCTTTGGAATATATGTTTTGGGCGAGAATGAGAGGAAAAATAATTATTGTAGAAGATAGTAGTTCTATAACAAAAAGCTTTTTTTCGTGAAAATATTCTAGACACTAGAGAAACCATTTATTATAATTTCAACTGACGGCCGTCATTTTACCAAAATATTGTATTAGCTAAAGTGTCTTTGTCCTATCGCTATTTCTGGGTAGCGTCTGCTGAATCTGAAAGCCATGCATTAGTGAGAGACTACGAGTCTACATAGTGCGACATCTTTGATCTTAGCCACACAGACACAAAGAAAAGCTTCTCTTACTCACTGCAGCCTCCATCGGTCAAGGAAGACTATTATTGTAATAACTTCTTCAATATGTCAGGGAACGCCAATATCTGTACCGTGAATATTTTTTAATCAAAGCAAGAAACAAGCTAAGTCGTTAAAACAGGAGAGAAGATGTATTGTGTACCTTTTCTACACAGCTATATATGGATAAGCAAGTGTTCGTTTAAGCATAGTTCTGACGATGGTGTGAGCCGAAAAAGAAATCAACTATATTCAAAAAAATAATTTTGTAGAATTAAAATACATTGCTATTTTTTTCACAGTGTTATAATGGAGTTCTACCAACTGAATGCCAATTCAATCAATAAATATTCGCATGCATTGTTGAGATGAGCAACGCGACATACACGTTAATATCTGTTGTAGACAAAATATTGTCGGTAACTGAATAAAATAATTGATTGCATTGGCATTTACTTGGTAGAACTCCATTTTAACAAGGTGAAAAAATTGCAATGTATTTTAGTTCTACAAATTTTTAAAAATAGTTCTGACGATGGCGTGAGCCGAATTAGCTATCAACAACTGTATCTTATAAAAAAATTGTAGAACTATAATGCAATAGGATATCATTTAAATTTATTGTAAAAAACGTTTATTATCAAGATTACTTTTTCTCTTTTTCCCCCCGATCAATTGGGTGAAAAATACCTATTTTTTTACTATAGTACATATTAATTAAATTAATTCAACACTCCATACGCTCCGTAAGCTGCATTACTCACAATGATGAACATTATGTTGAAAAAGTTAAGAAAACATATTTTGTAACAATTGGCATCATTTTGGTCAATAATAAATGCAAAAAAAATAAAGAGATCGACTTAACGACACTGTGGAAGAATCCTACGGATATATATAATTTTAACTATTCAAATTAAAAATTAAAAATAGCACATTTGAAATTTTTTAATTACAACATTAAATTGATTTCGCGTTAACATCATCTCTTTCACGTTTAATGAAAAAATCTGATTCAATTTCCATCAATCAATTCGCTACTAGGTTTTTGGTAAAGAATCAATAGACACTCCAAATAAGTTGGATAGCCCTGTTTTAAAGTTTCGAGAATTCATATAACCTTGGTACCTTCTAGATGGCAAAAGCCCTTGCATTGGTAGGTATACATGCATGAACCTTCAGGCACCTGCAGGTGGGATGTAGTCAAATGTGAATGATCGTAACGCTATTTTTTTGTATTGTAATTATTATTTAAATTCTTTTGCAAAACTTGTCTTGAAAATGTAGTTCATCTTTTGTATATCATTATTATTATTGGACTTAATTTGTGTTGTTCAATTATTTATAATAATAGCTTTTTCCATGTTTCAATTCAAAGATGAGTACATCTTTTATACCATAGACACTAGCAGTAGAGAATTTTATCTAGTATTCAACAATAATTTATCGCAAAGTATAATTTCTACCAAAACAGCATATTTTAAATTTAGAATCACGATGATTATTTAGTCAGCCTCTTTGATCGTCTGACTTGAGTGAATTACAATAAAACGTAAGCGCAATATATCATGTTGAAACTATCCTTTGTTCTAATTTCAAAAAAGGTATAACGGAAAATGACTTCTTAGAACTTAACTCTTACTAGTCTAGGCTGGTGTTCTAGAAATAATAATGTTTTTAGTAACTTTGTACTTACGTGATTTGTCACTCGATCACAAGGCCTGTGTCCGTATTGGGGTCGTTTTGCTCGTCACGTTTGCGGCAAGTTTGTCGTGCTGACTAAATACATATTCGTGACGAATATCCGAAAATCTGAAAGGCTCGAAATTTTAAATATCGGGAACATCTTCGTAATGGAACAATATTTGAAATGATCTAAATCGAATTCAAATTGATTCCAACTGTCTTATTTTTATTTTTATCGCTGAATCCATCGAACACAATAATAAAAAATTTCCAACATTTTTCAAGCATATGTTATTTAAAAAACGAAATGAAAGACACAATAACGGAAATAAATATTCCAATTACAATAAAAGTGAACAGGAATAGAAAATATCCATAAATCATAAATAATCATTCTATTGAAAGTGTAATGGTTTTTAGAATAATGGAGTATTATATAAAAATCATACTTATATAAATTAGAAAATATATAAAATAAAGACTATGCATACGCCTATGAAACAAATTAATGTTGCTAAATATGGTGTAATGTTTGTGTCGCGATGATTCGCAATATGGTTTCCGTTCACACAAGGTTTTGGAAATAGCTAGGGATGACAAATTTTCTCGGGAAAACTATGCATCGATAGTTATGTCGGGACTTAAACGTGTAGCGAGAAATTTAATACGGCTTATTAACACTTGCGGTCAAAAAAAAATGTTAAACATTAATGAGCACACGTGAGAAATTCGGTCACATTTTAGTTAGAAGAAATATCAGGAAAATTCGGAATGAAAAAAATTCTTTGTATTAATTATAATATGCACGACACAATAATGATGACGAATAAGTTTTGCGTGTATAGGTTGCTGTTTTAACGTTTCTACCTCTAGCGAATCATTAGAGCAAATATCCAAGCTGTCAAACCGGTGGTTAAAATAAACCAATTACATATTATTGAGTGATTTAAAAGAAAAGTGATCTATGTCGAATCTTCAAACAGAGATTCGTCCTTTGTTTTATTTTGTCATATTTTTTGATTATTTTATTTCAGACTCGTTTCAACTTTCTCTTGAAGCCATATTTTGTGATAATGTAAATTAAATGACAAAATATGTAAAATAAAATAATAAGTTTTGTATCATTTTTGTATTCGTTTCTAGGCTCTAAAGTGACGGGTATTGTAATAATCTCTACATAAGATAAGTAAATAAAATACTAAAAGCAATTTGAGTTTTTAACCGGCTAAAAAAATGTAGAAATTTTAGAAGCTGCTTTTTAAAAGAAACACACTATTGAATTGGTCAAACGATTACCGCCAAACTTGTTTTGTTTTATTCAAAGAATGTTTGGAATTTTTCGGAGAGTTCTTGTGTATTGTATAGATAAAGAGAAAATGCATATTCCACTTGTTCTGTAACTAGCTTTTGGCGTTTTTGACGTGCTTGGCTTCTATTTTATATGACATTTGTAACTCTTTGGCTTGTTATATATTCCATATACAGATCATTAATGTAGAGATCGATATACCACAATCTGTTTGACAATTACAATAATACCCATTTTACATTAACCGATTGTTGAAAAAAATCAGTACACGAAAAGCGATCTTAAAAAAGAATTGTACCCATAACCATTCAGTAAAGAAACAGTCAAATGAAAATAGTTTTCCCAGAAGAATGGTCCAGATTCTATATCGAGTTGTGCGTAACGCGCATTCTTTAGAAAGCGATCATTCTTGCACACGGATTCGCGCCTTCTACACACAATTTGTAGACACGTTGACTGCGTTTTGTCAGACCAGTCTACACCGTCCAAATGGTGTATTATTTGAATAACTGCCAAGAATACATCAAACGATTCATTATATCGCAATGTGCTATCGATTTGTCAAAGCCAAATATGAAAAGATTCTGTAAATAAACAACATTTCATTTCAATCTTAATTGCCCGTTCCGTAGCCGAGTGGTAACGCTTGAGGACCGTCTTTCCCAACCATTGAGTTATGGCCCCCGGAGACATTTCGCTTCGCATTTTGATGGGAGGCGTAAATATCAGATATTATAAATATTTTTTTTTATCAGATATAAATATGTTTTTCAGGATGGCAGTGTTTACAATTTCGAGATCGATTTTTTAGTGTACTACAAATAAGGAAAAAATCACATAATTCTAAGGAATTTATCATGTTGTTTTAACATAAAATCTCTTATGTGAATGGTACAAAATACATTTTGAGGGTCAGCTTTATCTTCTACCAAACAAGAGAGTTCCATGACTTAATATTTTAATTGAGAAACGCTGATCTATTTTGGCACATTTTCCGTCTTATCCACAGCGTGAAATCGGGAACCCGTTTCTTGAGTTTGTATAAGTAATTTGTGGTCTTTATGACGTTACAGAATAATGACACCATTAACAATGAAAATTTTGAAATTTTCGGGATTATTTTTTTTCAGATTACACAGAACAATGTAAACATAGTGCTTTGGGATTGCAGTATCTTGTTATTTCATAAGTGTTTCGCTCCATATCGTGTTTGAACGAATTATTTGTCCTTATTTTTTATAATGTATGCAGGCAAAAGTAATCAATTATTCAAGAACCAACATGTCAACGTGCTAGACAAAAGAGCGTATAGGGAGGTAAATTATTATAAAATAGTTTTCAAACGCCGATGGAATCTCTGTCGCGCGAAAAGACGACGCGATAGAAATATATTGTACGGCTAACCATTTTGGAAATTTGTGTAGTCTAGGATATAAAGCCGGAGCTATGTCTATCTATGGCTGAGTACTTTATATTGAACAAACCAATTGAATTCCTTTCATAAATATTTGCGTGCGATACCCACTTCATCTGAAAATTCCGTAAATTCCAAACTCAGACATCGAAGATGTTATTCGATTTTTTAATATGCGTGCACAATCATATCAGTCATATACAAGTATTATATATTAAAATAGTAATATGCATTTCGCAGTACATGCTTTGGTCGTTTGAAGTGTTTTGCTTTTTAAAGCATTGACTATTTTTGACTCCATTTCTTGAGATAATGACACTTGACGGAATTTTAATATAAAATTTGAATCGCGGAGAATCTCCACAGGTTTAGTCATGTGCTTCGCCCTCCGGTATCTTCAGGCATTCAGTTTGATAATATCAGTGTTTTAGAATTCTTGAAGATGCCGAAAGGCGAAACCCAGGTTGTGAGTGAAAAAAACATATGGAATTATATACTGTTTCAATTATTCATATTCTCTCTCTCATACCAATGTATTTTAACTGTAATAATCTACAAACATTTTACTAGAAAACTACGTACATGATTTTTTTGTGCTACGCATAATTATGGAATCTAATTTATTTTTGATCAATTAAAGTTTTACAAAATAAAAAATATTTGTGTTACGGATCGAATTGTCCAAATCGTAAACTATCCATTTTTAAACGTGTAATCAAAATTTTACCATGCTGTAAAATTTTCAAACATTTTAATTAAATAGAGCATTAATTTAAATGAAAATCGATATGTATCCATTTTTTTCAATATTAGGATTTATTATTATTATATATATGTATTGTGTATATATAAATGTAGCCACGTCCATACCACGTTGAAAGCACCGGCTCTCGTGCGATCACCGAAGTTAAGCTGCATTGGACGCGGATAGTGCTTGGATGGGTGACCGCTCGGGAGCACCGCGTGCCGTGTTCTCTTGGTTTGCTATGGGAAGGAAAACCCAGACAGAAAAACCGAACACCAACTCGCGTGGGCAGCGTGGTGTTGCTATGTCCAAACAACCCCCCTGAAAAAAAAAGGAGGGGAAGGCCTTCATCCAGCAGTGGATCGACCCCGGCTGATGATGATGCTGATGATAATGATGATGATGATGATGATATGTATTTAAGAGTGTATAACGGCATCCTTTATCAAGTCTAAATATATACAATAATTTTTTTCTTATTAATATAACACATACTATGAAATTATCAAAGTAGTATGTGTTATAAATGCGTACATGATCCCATGTATAATGATACATATACCAACAAATGCTTATGAAAAGGTTACTGTTTAATACGACTATATACTCTCAATACAATTGTCCAAGTACTTCTAGTATATTTTGAACTTACGATTAACTGCTTATAGCTAAATATGAATTGAATGTATAATATTTGTAAGAGCATTGTCTATTCAAATGTTCTAATTTAAAAAAATTCAGACAATAAAATAGTATAATGGCAGTAAGCATTGATTCTTTTTTTTACGTGTTTTATTATAATTGTGCAAGTAATTAATATTTTAGTAATAAAGATATTAGGTACTCCATTTCGAGATAGGTATATACAAACAACTTTACGTTTGTCTCACCCTTACCCGATGTTTCCTTGAGCAACTTTTGTTTAATTACAAATAAAACATCTATTGCTTAGAGTATTTCACAAACGGACCACTAATACCTAATTTTTCGGTATTGTCTGATCTGTTTTCAGATGTCTGCCATGTACGCCACTGCGTATATTTGATTAAAATATCCTGGTGAATATTTATTTAATATTTATTTTATAGTGTATGCAAATATAAATTTTTAAAAAACAAATAAGAAGTATAGGTAAAACACTACGATAATTACAGCGAAACGACAGTCAACAGGATGTTTGCGCTAAAGTGTTGCTTGATCCAGGACATAGATATTACTCAATATGCCTCCTGTATAAGCTAGAGGAAAAAACTCCGAATGACGGTCGAAATTTACTGGTTCGTGCTAAAATGAACATATTTTTTTAAATTTCACATTTTATATTTGGAATAGGGGTGTTTGTCTTTTCTCCACGAGTAACACTAAAAATTACATTTTCATTCATATAAAAAAAAATACAAACATCAAAGTGGGAACTACCGTGTCGTAATCAGTTTCTCAATGAAGTAATAGAATTGTTATAACTATAATTCCATAACTATATTTTTGTTTTCGAGAATTAAATACCTCAATATCTCAACCCACTGACTACTTACGTCTCAGCTGTTGAGACGGGGGATTGCAGTTTATTAATTGATGGTTTATACTCAAAATTTTTGCAGTATTAACACAGCATCAAAACTTTCTTTTATAAGCCTATTTTTTGAATTTTTGCCCTGGTAATCTCCGTGTATATTTGCATAATACAAAAACTACTGAATTTATTTTTTAAATGTTCTGTGTTGGAATATGCTTTACATTTCTCAACAAAAAAGTCAAAAACCCTTTCACAGTTTTTTTTATTTGGATTATATTATATAAAGGCAACAAGTTTACTGGTTGAGAGCTTTAAAATATCTTCGAAGACCTTTACAACGTTCAGATACAAAGATTATCCAATAATAAGGAATATTGAAAGAATTATTGTAGAGCTAAAATACATTGCTTTTTTTTCTCAGTGTTAATATTGAAAAAGTTTTGAGGTGATTATTTCTGTGACAAAACTGTTATGCAGAAAAAACATCATACTACTATTAATATGCAAATATATCCGGAACCTACTGAAACAATTTTTTGCAATTAGAAAAATAATTTGATTATCCTTGATAATGGCTGAATAGCGTTAAAAGATTTTTGATTGCACCTGAAAATGTCTTAATAGGAAGGAAATAGCTAATTTATTACGTATTTATAAAAGAAGATTTTAATGCTTTTATTTCCTTTTATAGATCAATTGGTAATGCTTATGATAAGCGAAATCGGTTCTGATCATAATAATTTGTGGAAATAGTATTAAAAATTAGTTTTTAGTATTTAAAATGCAATGCCTCTCCATTAACACATTAAAAAAAATATATGCGTTAAATTGAATGATTTTGTCAAATATACAATTAAATGGTGCAGCAAAAAATTGATGATCTAATAATCTTAAATTTAGTCCCCATTTTAAATGTGTCAAATTGAATATTAAAAATTCTGGATAATTTCTGGAGCAATAATCGTAAGTCATTAAGGTCAAGTTAATATTCCTGAAACAAATGCTTTAACATTTCCGATAATTTTTAAGCATCCCACACAATATCGTCTTCAATGACTAAAGTGATCTTCCGGTGACTAAAGGGGACCACAATAATTCTCAAGAATTATCTTCACATTCTCGCTAAAAAGACCATTCTCATTTCCCCCCGACATATTTTTATAGTTTGTAATATGTAATAACGGGTTGATTATTTCAACACATGTTCGACAGTGATTTTATCAATGACTGGTCGGTGAATCAACTTCTGGTGGCGCCCTATTCTATAAATCGGAAGCGTCTAATAAAAATGGATACGCGACGAATATTAATTATTGTGAGAAAACGCTTATGAATAGTTCAAGAAATATGTGAATAATAAAAGAATATTTTTTTTTTGGAAATACCTCAATATGAAAGATTTTACTATTTAATTGTTAATTAGTCATGGAGTATGATTAATTGAACTAAGCATAAATGCTGTATTACATTACCATTAGTTACCACTAAGTAATATGTAAGTTAAGACATTGAATGAAATTTGAATATCATATTTACAGGCTATCCTCGACTTACGACCGAGATACGTTCCTGGAATTTGGTCGTAAGCCAGATTGGTCGTAAGTCGAATTTCATACAAAATTTGTAGGTACTTACATATTAAAATAAAACATGCGTATTTATTTATAGCTTTTTATTGTTAAATTAATACTTATTTATTAGTACGAAATAAGATATTTACTTTATCAATATTTAAAATCTTTCGTCATCTGTACTTATATAATTACAATCCATTGGCTAATCATCAGTATTGGAAAAAGAAGCAGTAATTTATTATATTAATGTTTATCTATGTCTAAGTTCAAAAACACTGCGTTAACTGAATTATGTATACATAATTTAAAAACAACGAAGGGAAGACGGGAGAAACAAACGACAGGGTTGACAAAGGCAATTTTTAAAAAAATATATTTTTTTTGGTCGTAAGTGCGAATAATCTCGTAAGTCGAGGACTACCTGTATATCGTTAAATTGTGGCACATAATCAACAAATGCTCTCAATCTGATATGGACGATAGAGTTTCTTTTGTTAAATATTATGAAGAACATTAGAATAAACATTATAATACAATGGTTTATTTATTATTATTTATGGATATTTTTTTGACATAATCTCGAATAACAATCAAATACATTTGCTTGACGATTTATTTTGATTTATTTATATATTAAAACGGAGATATTTTACATAAATCTAGCGGTAAGACTTTGACCCTATTTATGAGTCAATTTTGTGTTCACGTACAGACATGGTCAATATCAGATTTATTTATAAAAAATGAAATCTTTAACTTGTAGAAAATATTTTAAAACAACAAAACCCATTTCCGTTTTCTAGTTTCGGCTAAAATTAAAATATATTATATAACTGACTAAACTGACGCCGGTTTACCATTAAAAAAATATTCAAATGAGTTTCCAAAGAACGGTTGTTTTTTACCTGCTCAAAATTCAGTGATAAATAATTTAAAACGAAGCCATTGAAAAGACGAGTCACTGAAGTCAGTAACACTTACATATTAAGAGAATTTGTGACCTCAGTTTTTTGCTTGTTAATTGCCTAAGGCCGTTGGTAATCTGATCTTCGGTAAGTGGCGTCATCATCCTTTCTCACAGCCAAAACATACCTACATATACGAAACGATACTGTGATAATGACGGTAGAGTCGATTCCGTTTTATTGGGACTCATCGGAATTGGGTTATTTTCGACCAATTAAGCAAATCCCAAACGTAATATTCTTTCATTTAACTTAACATAGATATTCAGAGCTGACGAGGCGTTACCTTTAAATTTTTGTCACCTGCTAGGCTGTCTAATATCATCACCTTTTAAGTCTAATTTTTATTATCTATTTGATACCCCTTATCATCCACGCTATTTTCACTTTCATTGTTAAGTTTCATGGAAATAAGTCATAACATAAATATCGAAAATACTTACTATTAACTATGGACTATATATCTTATAAATTTTGTAGAACTAAAAAACATTATCACATCGAATAGCTTAAACTATATTATTACTATCTTGACGTGTGAATATTTGTTGATAAGTATGGAATATTAGTCATCACGTTGCACATTCTCGTGTGTCACAAAGTCAATTGGAAAAGTGATTCCTGTAAAACAATATTAGCTAATACAATATACTGCAACACATATGTTTACGAAATTGATAAGATAGCATTAGAGGAGAGTCGGGCGCCATAACATGAATGTGTCATCTGAACAACGTCAAATAATCTATCTGAAACCAATATTCACGGAATATAGACGTGTACACAATATCATTAAATATGTTGTAAAATAGATTTTGTGCTAGTACTATTAAATTGATGACTCAGTCTGAATGTTATCATAGATTTAATTCAGTTATATGAGGTGATGCAATTCAATTCGACAATCCAAAATGTATTTTCTGATTCTCATAATCGCGCTGCACTTCTCTGATTTAAAATGATGCAAGAATTTTTTTTAACAGATATATCCAATACGCGACCTAATCAAATATTTTCTGCGGTCTTATAGGAAATTGTAGATCTTACCGAATCGATAGAGATCAAATGAAATCGATTCGAACAATCAGCATTACGAGAACTGGCAATACGCATTATTAGCGTATTAAATATCGTGTTTCGCTTCTAGTAGTCGTGGATTATGTACTTGGCAGATCCCGGGTACAATTTTAAAGCTCCCGTCCCAAAGTTTATGCGAAATTTTCAAAATCACGTGGATATATGCAAAAGTGTCTTTTTGCTATATACCAATGACAATTTTGAATGTTTTTCTATTTTGAATGAAAATACGATATAAGAATATAATAGAAGTGAAGCTATTATATTATAGATATTACACAGTACAAAATGGTTAAACTTGCGAGTCTACTATAGAAGTAGTCGATGATATAAAAATTAAATAATATGATTTATAAAAATTACATATTTTTTATCAGTTTTTCTTATTAATTTAATATATTTTATTTAACCCATCATGCGATATCTGCTAAACATCGCAATTCTAAAAGATTCTAATTGTTGAATACATTGAAAGCGCAAAATACTTACGAATAACACCACCGCTTTCCGCTTATTAGAACAATACTATTATAAAACCCTTTTTACGGGTTTTCCCTTCCTTGTGGTTATTTGCGAATTTTTACACACACAATCATTGCATTCATCGTAAAAGGCACTGTATTACCAATACAGAAAATGATGCATCACGTTCTCGGTGCCAACTTTCAATATAAGAGGAACTTTTATTTTAAATAATAAAAAATCATTATTTAGTATAATTTCCACAATATAAATCTTCTCACTAAGAAATAACAGTTCATACCTTAAAAGTGTTATGATGCACTATCTCTTCCATCGGTTTGAAATGATCTTATTATTTTGAAAATATATCAATTACACATTCAATAATTATTTGCTTTTTTCTTTTATTAATAAAATTTCATCTAAATGACTTCATTGTTCATAAGAAATATATGGCAACAGTATTTAATGTGTCTAGACAAGACTACCCTTAACACGAGATGAAATTGAAACCTGGATTTATAACAGCATTGGAGCTTGTAAGCTATATCAATGTTTATGAAAAGTGAATTTCTGGTCGTTATTACTTTAGATTAACGTTGATTTATGTGCATTTGATTTCGAACAACATAGCATAGTATAGTTGTCGGTTACTTTGATTTCAATCGAGTTGTCCCGATCCAATACATTGTATTGGAAAAATACACGTTGTTGTTTGAAAAAATATTTGACTGAAATTTGATTGTTTCTTAAATATAATAAGTATCATAAGATATTCTCGCTATAGATTGAGTTTTTAATGTCAACATAAATTCTATAATTTATGATATCGACTGAAGGTGCTTGATGGAATTTCAATATCAAATTTGAATTGTTACAACTTTCATGTTTTGTCACTAACGACCCGAACTGTCAGTTCTATTGCATCCGTGTGATAGAATGCCTAATGATGCCGGAAGGAGAAACCCGGGTAGTCAGTGACAAAACATGTGGAATCGTACAAAGTTGTAATAATTCAAATTCAAAAATCAAATGTATATATTCACTCAAGAAAGCATATATTTGGTTTTATGGACACTCGCTGCCAAGTGATGATTTTGAATCTCGGAATGGAAACATTCTTGCATAGATTTTTCAATCGTTTTATGAATCCGTATCTTCGAAAAAAAATGTTTATGATTTTTTCGCGCATCCCAATTCGACCACATGAAGGAACGCAGAAGTGCGTCCAGTAAACTATTTGGTTTTTCCAAAGCAAAAATTAGATAAAGATAAGGTCTAGGTTAAGGTTTTCTAAACTTATCCTACGATTGAATATATTGTTCATTTTTTGGGTACGTAGCATCATCCTTGGATTCGCTGAAGCAGTTAGTAACATATAAAGACATCCCTAGTTTTGCGGAACATAGTCCTAGAAATCCTGATCAAGGCTATTCTGCTTGTAAGTCCCCTACAGTAATATTGTCTATAGGCCGTTTTAATATGTTTTTGGAATTTACTTTAACAATGTCAAGAGGTTCCTATTTTTACATTATTTGGAGAGTGGTCGAGCGAATGATTTAAAATCAGTTGTCATATAAAAGAAAAATCAAGCAAATTATATAAAATTATTCATGTATACACTAGAATTTTTTCCTGTTAATGTCAATCAAAATAATAAAAAAGTAACAGTTGATTTCATATAATTTTTAAACATAGTCCATTCTTCTGTTTATTTTTCATTTTTATGATATTTATATTTATGAGATTGTTATAAAAAAAGAACAGAAGGCATCTGGAGATCGCAGTCCATTCTTCACTGTCAACATTTTTGTACCTACGAATTCTATGCTATATCTTGACAATTATGGCATCTTGCGTACCAGCCGGACACCACATGTATATGTACTTGGTATCTTACAACTGATGATTCTGTTTGTCGATGATTGATTCAATCAATTGTCCAATGGCTGCAGACTCATTTCTTTAATTGGCTGTACACGCATAACTTCTTTGTAGTTCACCGCAATGGCGTGGCATGTCAGCATAAATAAAATAAGTTATTTTTCTAAGGGAGAACGAAGTATAAATGACGAATCAAGTTTATCCGCTACTTTGTAAAACCAAAGTTTAGTTGGAGAAAAAAATACATTGAGGACAACTGAACTTTTCGATATTTGAAAATTTGATCAGCCATTCGAAATGCAATCAAATGTGAATGTATAATGCGACACTCAAGTATACGGTAAACCCTCACGATAATCCCAGTTCTGAATAAAAATTTCCCTTATCAGACGTAGCTTCTAATACGTTTTATGGATCCTCAATTATCACGAATATTAAAAATTCATTAATATTTTAGTTATGAATCTTTCAAAAATGACGCGTATGTGAGCTTTTACTTGCATTTTTTTATACATGTCGATTATACAAAACACCGTTTCTCAAACTTTTTCGTGCCACGGCCCCTCAATCTGGAAAATAGTCTACAGTCTATCTGAACAAAAAGCACGTGAAAATTAAAAAAATGCGGTCTACAGTTGACAGGAAAGTATCGATTTAGAAAATCTTTATGCATTGTCTGAACTCCTGGTACTTGATATTATCAAACTTAAATTGTTTCTATTGATGTTCTGATTATTCAACAGATGGTGACGATATCGCCAATCACCGGTGCAGTAGTTAAAACAACTATTTGTATGAATATTTTATTAGCATTTATCATATTTGTTTATTTGAATTTCATAAGAAAGTGGCAGTCCTTATTGAGGTGGTTAAAACTCGCGGTCACCGAGACACGGTTTAGAATCTGTGGACACATTATATTATATATTATTTCATTGGTTTGAACATTGATTTTTTATTTGACCGCATACACAGAAATTTATTACGGAACATTTACCAATTTACGAATGTTATTAATTTACCCTTTTATAATACAATACATCAAAAACCCTTTCCTACTGTACCCATAATTGATTATCTTTCGCCTAGCTTAGTGACTGAATATTATTCGTTGTCAAGTATTTATATTTTTCAGTAAAAAATCAGATGAGTGGCAGGTGACTCAAAAACTTTAAATAATGAATCCGGTTCATTTCACAAAACAATGTTTTCATAAGTAAAAAATTAATTGTTGAGTGAATCATGCCGATTTTATCAAAACAAAACTAATATTTTTCGACTTCGTATTGTTCAAAATATGGTGCATCAATATTTACATACAAATAGACTGCATCAATAAAATTACTAAAGGTACACTGCAACATTATCAAATTTATATTTGCATTTTCTCGAATAGTATTTTAGTCTTGCTTACGTCTTAAATGTCACATTTCAAACTAAACTCTGGTCAGATCATTTATTTAATTACGAAAGAAACATTTAAAGTAGGAAGTATGATTTGGGTGCATTTTTTCGGAGATGCAACACATAAATTTATTCCCTTTTTAGGAATAATCTATCGTTACATTGAGCGCTAATAATCCCGCCAAATAAATCTTTTTTTTAACAATGTATTATTTTTTGATTATAATGCTCACTATCAATGAAATCAGTCATGATCGTTAACGACCTATATAAATATATTGTAGAAACAGTATTAATCTAATAACAATAAAATTGTGTTTATTCGTTTATCGATTAATGTGGTTAATGAGTCATTATTGAAAGGGCTTACAACAAATAAATTATGATAGTTGATTATTATTTGTTGTAAAACCCTTTCAAGGATGAGTCATTAATTATAATGACTAGATCAGTGGTCGGCAAAGTGCGGCTCCAGAGCCTCATGTGGCTATTTGGTTCCTTAAGTGCGGCTCTGGCACAAATATCCACGGAATAGTTTTATTTAGTGTAATACTACTACTTGTGTTTACTAATATTTTAAATAATAAAACACATTTTTAGTACATATTTCCACATTATATTTTTTGATCAGGACCGGATTCGCTCATCGCGAGCATTTTCAACTGATCAGTTGATTATGCTCGCGATGAACGAATCCGGTCCTGATCAAAAAATATAATGTGGAAATAAATACTAAAAATGTGTTTTTATTATTAAAAATATCATGCCTTTCCATCAAGAAGTGACAGTTAACACCTTAGAAGTAAAAATTACTAAACAAACAGATTTGGCTCCCATTTTTCTTAATTGTTGTAATGTTCATATTTGGCTCTTTGGCTAATAAGTTTGCCGACTACTGGTCTAGATTATTCTTTAATGAGATTATCACAGGCAATTGTGTTAATTATTATTAGAACGCAAACTTTGTTGTTGTATGAATTTCAAACCTTATATAACACGGATTTGCATTACACGAAATTTTTGTGGAGCCATATAACCGTATTATTCGAGACTTAGGTGTATTCAGTTAAAACTTAAAAGTGAAAAAAAAGGAATAACTTTCATTAATACGCATGAGTGATCAATCTGTGTGCTAATAAACAAGATAAGTACAGAATGTACTGTGTAAGGACTGAGAACCTTTCATTAGTTGTTAAAATTATTGAAGAATACGTTATAACATCGTTCTGTGGTGAAGGATTCGAATCTAAAAAAAATCTAAGCATAAGAAATTTAATTTGCGTGAAGTTTTATGATGGTAATTTACGTCTCGCTGAAATGCGGTGAAAATATCGCACACGTTAAAATACAGATGAAATGCGACGGCAAAATTCACTTCGGGTCGAACACGTTCAAAAAATTTAATTCTATTATTCGGACCCATGGGAAGGAAACATAGAGCCCTCCATTAAATAGTAATTATTAATAGATTATAATATATCAATAGATTTCAATAACTAACTGGGCACGTGAAGTGATTATATACTTCTCCCCCATTCAACCGTTAAACAGAATTATTTATGTGACTTTTTCGGCACTGTATACAAAAGAATAATTAAACGTTTACCTAATAATATATTTATTCAATCTGGCCCGACTGTTGGGCCATAGGCTACAAAAATATTTTATATCAAAATATCACGACTGTAGGTTGGAGTCGTGAAAAACGAACGAATCCGATTCCTTTTTTTACTAAGCAATTTTGAAAAATATCTCGATGAACAATTTGCTAGATTGGTTAGTTTATTTTTAACTTAACGTACATAAATAGGAATAGTAGGAAAAAAACTTTTTTTAGTTAGAGTCGTGTTGTTGGTTAATGTCGGAGTGGGGAGACGTGTTTTTTTAACGACTCTACAGCCCTGCACAATATTTTAAAACAGGGGCTCCCAACCTTTTTGTACTCTAGAGCGCATTCTAAAATATCGGTAGGGTGGGAGGCACCACCTATTTTTGATCGACAAACTCCTTCCATAACTTCTTTTCCCATAATTTATTTTCTTATACAGTGAAACCTCGATTTTACGTTTTCCAAGGGACCCTGAAAAAATAGCGGTAACTGTGGGAAACGGTGAATGCGGGAAAGCTTCAAATAATAATAAACTAGTAAAAAACATTTATTTATTAGATACTTGTACATCTTGTATTTTTTTTAAAGTCCTTTATGTTAGTTTGCTTCTTTGTTATTTGGCACTTTAATCGGAACAAAGACTTGTTACTAAACTTGTGACTAAAAGTTTCTATGTACAGGAATCATTATTACCATGAATTTTAAACAACTCTACATTTGCATCATAAACAATAATACGCGTGTGGTGGATTTCAACCCAAAAAATAGCACATGCGTCCAATGCGTTACGTCTAACATGTACAGCGGATTCCAACGTATCTAGACATAACACCTGCACTCGGCTGTGTCAAACTTGCTTGCCGAGATACGGAGAAATATGCAATAAAAACGGTCAATCGGGATTATTTTTGTGACGGGACCAAAATATTTAGACGGTTTATCGAGGAAATTGGAGAATCGGGGAATCGGGAAACGGTCAATGCGGGATTATTTAACATTGTCCTTATGGGAGTTTGACGGGACTATAAAAAATAAGCGTTCTATCCAGGAAAACGTATTTTGCGAGAACGGTTGATCGAGGTTCCACTGTATTCATAATTTATTAATGAATAATAAACAAAAATGTTTCAAAATTATAGAATTATTATTCAAATTACATACACATTTACATTTTTAATTAGTGTTTATGAAAAAATTCTGTCACGGTCGAATAGTTGCGGGCACACACGAATCGTTCCGCGGGCCCCATGGTGGCCGCGGGCATGGGGTTGGGAATCCCTGTATTAAAAGATCGCAAGATCGAAGTTAATAGACATTAAGTTGTAAGTTGACGGATATTGATTTTTAGGTTAAGAATTAGAATAATTGCTTACGTATATATAGTACGTCCAAATATGCTTCTTAAAAAAGCTGAACCAATGTGAAATTTAGTACACACATAGAAAAAGAATATGGAAGGCAACTATGCTGACCATTACACAACCATCGCGTGAATATAGTAATCACTTTTTATTTTTTAAATATGAGCTGCCAAAAAACAACGATCGAATTTATTCACCACGCCAAATAAGTCACGTTTCCCGCCAAAAATTGATAGTTATCATTTGTGAAATGATCTTAATAATTTCATCGCCTTTATAATTTATCTATTTATGTATCAAATTATAATATTATGTATGTTTCTAAATTGTATTACGATAAAAATATATGTTCTACAACACTTTCGTTTTCTAAAAAACATGATGAAATTGAAACATCTAATTGTTGTGTATATATGCCCAGATTTACTCTATGTTACTATTACTGGATATTTTCTAGAAATGAAACAAAACAATACCTAATAAAACTTCATGACCAAATATGGGTATTATTGGTATATCCCAGTGGTAGGAAAAGGATGAAGGTATTATTCAGAAGGCCGCAAAATGTGTAAATCTTTCTCAACAGGGAAAACAGACTGTTGCAGACGGGACTGCAATAATAATAAATTTAAGAACAAACTCATGAATGTACTGCACGTTGAATGAAATGTACAACCAGTTCAATTGGGGGAGCGATAAAACAATGTATAATTATAAAGTAATATAATACTTCAAATTCTTGCTAAAATAGAATTAAGTTGTTATATCTGTGTCTATTTTTTTTCTTTACTTTAAGTCTGATCGTAGTAGTTTATGTTAGTTCTATAAACGGTTCATTATAAGTCATAATTAATATTCGTTACCCCATCTATGTTTTCGTCTCTTAAAAATGTTCTATTAAATATTTAAAAGATTTGCGTGGGAAAAAATATGACACCCTTTCGAATACTCATTGAGGGGTTTCAATATTTTAAAAAAATCAGCTTGGCTTAACTTTCTAGTTATAAACTCGATAGCGCGCGTCGTGTTGCGCACAAAATCTTCATCTTGTTTGAGTTTAGCTTATGGATAATTATGAATAGCATAAGAAATATAAAGTTTCAACTTTATATTTCAGCGGCTTCATGTTTTTTTTTTCAAAGATTTTATTATAATACATAAGATATTCTACTTATGTTAATTATCAAGTGTTCGATTTTTACGCTTAATCTTATATATATTTACTTGATAGAAAAAAAAAATGGTTTTTGCTTTGTTGGTTCCCCCTTAACATTTAATTTAAGAAATTTTTCATTTTAAATTTTGATATCGTATAAGACGTTACGAATAAATTTTGTTTAAGCACCGAGATTGATTTGGCTATCTGTAAAAAAATTGGTTGTCTGTAAAGTCGGTTTACGGACGATAGTTTAACGTGACAACGTCATAAGAAAACATTGATGAAATGATTGCATACTTTTATGAATAAAATGGAATCATTTTTATTGAATTATCATTATTTTGTATGGATACGAAGAAGGAGTGAAATGAAATCTACAATTTTTTATTGATATATTTTATTCGCACGCGACAAACAGGACAATGAGTCATGTTTTTTGGTGCGTGCAGCGGGCGATCATCGATTTATAAGACGTTGTCACCTCAAAAAGATATTGTACAATAAAAGTTTTTTCGAGATACGTACTGCAAATCGCGATCGGGCTGATTATAAATTGCGGCATGGTTCATAATATGTTGATGTGATTATCACAAAAAGTCACCAATAAGTACTGATTAGAAAAACACATTCTTCAATACTCTTATTCTAACAAAAATGTTTATTAATTTATTATTTCTTTGTAAATTTAATGTCTTCCATAATTTTAAGTATACTCTCATCGCAGATAATTAATACCCTTTTGGTCTAAGTGCTAAATTTAATTTTGAATATGTTAACTTATTATACAAATAGGGAAACATATTCATCGGTTTATTTTTCAATAATACATTTACAAATTATTATAGTAGATGATTAATTTGTAAGTGAAAAAAATACAAAAAAATAATTCTAATAAAAAAATCAGGTTTTTAATATTAATTTGATTTGCTACTGGTGCTAATTTCTGTCTCTTGAATTGATAAGGATCGAACGTCATTCCGGTCCATCTTTTCATCAATGTCATAAGAATAGAGAAAAAAACAAATCTACGCCAATACACAACAAACTTTCCATCGCCCTTGCGCACGCAAAAAACATCTATGTCTGTTTCATTCTACATGACTTTGTTTATCTCTCTTTAGAGCACGGAATATTGCAGGGATTTCGTAGCGTTGTTTCTTTCACTCACCGGCATATGCAAGCTACGTCACACTATCACCGGCCAATCGCCGCGCTCGGTGATGACACATGCTTCAAGCTGGCAGCGACTCTGCGTCTGTCCTCAAACGCTCTTCGAAAACGATCAGTTATTTACTACTGTCGTAGGTATTTAGACGCAAGTGAATATTTATGCGGACTAACATGAAAACTCGCCAGATCACATTCAACTGTTGACAACTGATATACTACAACGTGATTGTGTTTACTTCTATTTATTTCTCAGTGAAAGTTATAGTGCTTCTAGTTAAACGAACTACAATTCGTGCTTGAAATTATTATTTGTGTTAGTTTTTATTTCCTGGTGTATCTTCTTTTACATAACGTTCCATCGAACGTTGGATTTGTGTAATCGAAGTGTTGTGATAAATTTCGAAGATTCCGTCGATCAAAGGATCACGCACGGGAAGATCAGTGGCAAGTGATTGCACGATTGGTGTAAATATGAGACTAAAAAGGCAATCACCATGTCTCGTTCTGAGGTTTATGCCTCTTCAGCCAGTTGGTATGTGAAAATATTTTTTCTTTAACTTAAGTAGGTTTCGTAACTGTATAAGTATGTCAGTTGTCGTATTAGGTTCATGTCAATTCAATGTTTTCGCAAAATTATAGTTTATACGTTGATAACATTAATATGTATTACATGGTTGGTTTTCAATTATATTTCATCTTTGATCGAGTTATATACTTTATAAAATACCTTGCCATATTTTGAAAATGGCGTGCTGTTTCAACAATCACTTCCATATATATTTCTGGATGTTATAACATCACTGTCAATTATTCTCTGCCATTCCTACAGTCGCGAATAATTTATTTGTGTACGTCAGTTGTCTTATAAATTACGGCAGCGATATTGTCAGCGACTCCGCCACACGGGTGCAAGGTTAAAATGTAAATATCTGGTGACTCATTCGTCGATGTCGGAATATTTTTTCACAATATTGAGGCCTCGACGATGGCTGAGAAATATTTCCTGCCAAACAATGGTATCCCGTAACTTAATCAATGAAAATATCGATAGTATATCACGGCTTGTCACAAACGGTAATACATTGATTGAAACTTTAACCTACCCGGTACTAATTAAATTATATAATGTCTTAAAGCTAATCACGATCAACAGGTTCCTGAGTAGCGATAATTTTTTTTCAAAATATTCCTCAAACGTAGACATAAAAATCCAATTCTATCCTAACATATTTAGAAACAGATGGAATTCCAAATTCACATTTCTGTGATGATATCATTGCTCGAAAATTTACTGTTTACAGACTTGGCTTAGTTAAAAAAAAACAGTAACCATGTTTTCAATATAATTTAAATAATCATCAATATTCTTTTTCTGGTGTATAAAGTAACTAAAATGGCTGATAAAATGAATGATCAACTAAGTGGATATGTATATAATAATATAATAGACACAATTTGTTTGACATGCTAGTACGTAATGATAGTATTGTATACATTTAACTCCATTTATATTGAATCTGCATTGTTTACAATACGATATGTAGATAGGTGCACACGTACAAATAATTTATCTTGTTTACCAAGCACCAATTCGAAATTGTATGCGTTGCAACTACGGACTCGATACGCGTTCTTTTCAACCCGATGATATAATTTTTATTTTATTTGAATCCTACATAGCAATGATAATGTAGTTAATATTTCGGAGTATTTCTGTATTGCCATTATTTTAAAATCGCGCATATTCGAGACGTCTCTTAATTTAAAAACTTAGTTAAGTATACGAAACAAAACCTTTAAATATATATATATAATATTTTCAGTTTGTAATTACGTTTTTTTTCTGTTTGTACTTATGCTTCTGTTTTTCAGTTAGACGAAGTAAAACGTGACTGTAATATTGATAACGCGGCCTGATAAATCTGCAATAAAATATTTGTTGTAGTTTCTTTTAATAAATTTCGACCTCTAAATTTTCTTTTTAAAAATGGAATAGATAAAATCTATGCATGAATAGCAATCAAATAAGCTATCATCGTTGTAAGTGAAATTTGGTAAAATTCATCATTTTTGATAATTTTTGACTAATATAAAATGCACTTGATTATATAGATATTTAACATGATTGTAAAAACCCCATTTCCATAACGTATTAGTGTTTTGTAAATACAAAACTTTTCATGTCAAAAAGTTTTTTTAAAAATATTTGTATTCATCATATATAAATCTTTAAATAAGCTAGGCAATCGCTTATTTGGAAATAAATGCTGAAAGGGAAGTAAAAAAATAAACGATGCTAGACTAATATAAATTAGACAACAGTATTTGCATAGGTGTTGTTGAAAAAATTTGAAAGTAATGAAATACGAATTTAATTATATCTTTCATATTCTATTGAACAGTTAATACGTCATTTAGATTTTTTTATTTAGGTTCATGTAGAATTTTAGAATGTTATTTAATTTTTTCAGCAGACAACATTCTAGCGGATTTTAGCCAGCTATTCAAATTTTATTCAAACCGGAAGATTTCTTTGAAACAAAACTAATGTGTAGATAAACAATACAAATTTCGTAACGTAAAGTGGCCCATATCTCACAATATCAGGTCTGTAGACAATACGCGTGGTGCCGTGGCCGGTAGAAGCAGCCAAGCAAAGCGAGGTGTCAAAACTGAACTGCGATGGTGACTCACTCAGGGAGCTGGTTCTGCGGAGTAGTTTTCCACCCGCGAAGGCCGCGCGCGCTTCCTGCCGGCCTGGTCGCGCTCGTGTAGCCTCTCCCTACGCCTCGTGATTTACCATTATGATGGATAGTTGATCGATCTCTCGTTGAGTGAATTTCTTTGAGACTTTTTAGCAATAAAATTCTACGTCGTTTTCCAAATGTATTGTGTACTAACCGCGGCAAATGAATAGTAATCTGAAATGTTGTTGCACACAATGCATCAAACGATGTCACATAATTGTACTTGGTTGAAAATATTTTTGCAAAAATTAGTAAGGGTTTACAAGTTAATAGTAGTCATATGATGTAGATTGAAGTCCATACATTTATCTTTTTATAGAAATATATAGCTCGGTTTTATTTGCTGTAAGCATCTGAATTATGTAATTCGATGAAATAATTCATCAGTGTCAGGTAGTTGGATTTTCGCGGAGATATTTTGAAAATCATGTTTGATTAAAAATATAATATCTTCGCTTTCTTGCAGGTGGTCACAAAGAGTTCCACAGACGGCACAAGGAACTCTGCGAGGATACGCTTCTGCCGGGAGCCGCTCCTCGTGTTCCTCCCGCGGGGGGCTGTCCGCCCTCTCCAGACCTGGGAGGGTCGCAACTCCCCGCCACTCCGCTAGAGGCTTCAGGTAATTAACCGTCTAATATTGATTTTATTACATATTCATGATTAAATACTCCGTTAATATGTCGAGTTTAACGATTCATCTCAAGCAATACTAATAATTCTGTAAACTATTTTGAAATGAAAAATATTTCATATTTAGTCCGTTCAGACGAATTATTATATTATGAAGGGCTTCTGCAGATAAAACAAAATGAGGAATCGCATAACGCAAAATGATAATCAAAAACTTGAAATGTAAGACTGCTATATCAGTCTATTCAGTAATTCATCTTATTTCTTACGACTTATAATATTGTCCTTAGAAGTTGTAATTGCGTGTTGTAAAATACATACAGTGCTTATATGACGTAAGATTTTTATTAGGTATAACTATTCAGACAAATACGCAACTAAATATTTTTTCAGGTGGCTTAATTGATTTACGAGACAGGTCAAATTACAAGATTTACTTTTGAGATGACAACACTAAATAATTTTAAATGTTGCACACAAATTTGCGTGGTGCGTGCCAATAAACCAATCGGCATGAAAACGAATTCGGTCATAATTTCATTTCGCCAGTTTTTTGACCCGTATCACTTGTTGAATATGCAAATATATTTAACCCGCAAACGAAATACATAATTGTTTAGTTTTTTTAGTCGTACACGCGTTTTTGCTTTGATTGATAGCTTGCAAAAGTAGAGGACTGACACGTTACACGCAACGTTATTGTTATATTTATATTACTGTAAACACATACCTGTACTCTTGTCATACAAGACTACATCATTCAAAATTTATTTACATTGATTCTAATGTGATCCCTTGAATCCTCTCAAGTATATTACAATCGTATATAATCATCAAAATTCGTAGTTCTCGTAGTATCACTTTGTCTCTTGTGTGTATATAAATGCCTATATATAATATGAATAATACACTATATTCTCGCGGTATCGACTTCTGTTAAAGATTAGCAAACAATTAGAATTACATCTCTTTCTGAAGTTTTCGCATTAGATCTCCACTTTGTTTTGGGCGATTAGGCGCTTATGAAAGTCGTTGCTATCATCTTTTTTACTCAATATTTTTCAATTGGCAAGCGGTGATTCAATATAAATAGATTCCACAATTAAATCTTAAATTGTGAAAATTTTAGCTGAAGCCACAACTTTCACTTAATTCAAATAACCGTTCTGTTAGCAGAATGGAATTCCCGTTTGGTTTTTAAATAATAACACTAAGTCGACATGGAGAATGTATTTAATTTAGTCCACAAAATTATTTTTAACAAATATAGTTGATAGCTATTTCGGCTCACGCCATCGTCAGAACTAGTTCTATAGTTCTGACGATGGCGTGAGCCGCAATAGCTATCAACTATATTTGTTAAAAATAATTTTGTAGAAATAAAATACATTGCTATTTTTTCACCGTGTTATAATGGAGTTCTACCAAGTGAATGCCAATTCAATCAATAATTTAGTCCAGTTACGTCTAGATATAAACACAACAATTATATATCGATATTCTTTTATCTTTCGGATGAATAATGTGTTCCTTGATAAGTGTAGTATTTATTATTCTGCATTAATCATCCATAATGATAATTGTTATGAGTCCAAAATGAATTCATTGTTTTTTTTATGACTAGTAAATAATGACTTTTCACATTGAATCATTTTTATCACTGAAAAACACCTACATACGATAATTGTCATAATGATGAAATTAATAAAAAAAAACAACTCTATCTTAAAATCTGATAGTGCCTTTGTTTAAATATTGTTTTTTATAATTCTCAAACTTAATTTCAGATCAATATTATACTATAATATATAATAGCTTATTATTGTACGAGATTTTTTTATTGTATATAAAAAACCAAATCATACATAGCTCAAATTAACTGAAGCATAATAATTTCTATTGATAGTTCTAATCGAATTAGTTGTATCTGATTGAATCAGTTGTAATTTAACCATTCTTTTCTTAGCTCCTATTTATCCGAAATTAATTTTTAAACGACAATAGCGGTATATCGATTTTTTTCTTTCGTTCAATCTAAAAGTAGTGTCGTAGATAAAGGTAGAATTATAACATTTTACTGTTTGAAATGATGACTAAGGTTATTTGGTATCAGCATTGATTCGAAGTTTAATTTGATTTTTATGATGTAAACGATGCTTTACAAGGACATCATGTAATATTTTCTCGGATCCTTTGCCCTGCTACGTTGGTGGGCGGTATCAATGGTTTATCCACATGCGCCATCACACCCGATTTGCGCAATGTAAACACGCGAGTGATTTAGATTAAATTCGTTTTAATCATAGGATTGGCCTTTTTAATAGCTCGTCGTATCGGAAGTCAAAAGCGAAAATATTTTCCTCCTGCGGTCAACCATTTCAGAGAAGTGCTGTGTGGCGTCATATGGTCTGTTTATTTGCAACATGTGTGCGTAGATGATTCAATATTTCATTACAATATAAAATTTTAATCGCGAATATTATCATTTGTATTATTTTAAAGTATGATAAATGCGTGTGTCATGCTCTGTAAAAATCTAGAATAAATCAAACGAGCGCTTTTTTGTGCGTGACATGTCTCTTATGGATTGGCAGTTGATGCATATTTTACATCGCTTTAAGGTTCTAGTGTTACAGGCCACGCATTAAATTTGGTACAATAAATAGTAATAGAGGTATGCAAACTTCAACTGTACCTTACTGCGAAAAAGTCGCTTAAAAATTGCTGCACTAAAGATGAATGTTTCATTCGACATCAGTGCAGTCGTGTCATACGCATAAAAAAAATAATTGTTGATTATCTGTCGGTAAAGGATTTTACCCGCAGGACTTATAGTTGCAGGATTATTCAGCTGTTCACTTTCCCATTGGTTGAAAATAATAATGACATATGAAGAAATTTCACATGTTTATGTTAATTACTAAAGAATATCTTGAGTGTGAGACAAGTCGCCCTTTACCGTTTCTTGCTGCAAGATCTCTGAAGAATCCTTTCATTGCAGATATTGATAACCACCCTGCGAGTAGAGTGCTCCCATTCCTGTACCTCGGAAACAGCCGCGACGCATCAGACGCCGCCTGCCTCCGAGACTTGGGCGCCACGTGCGTCTTAAACGTTACGAGGACCGTCCCCTGCCCGCCCCCTACGGCCGGAGTCACGCACAAGAGAATCCCTGCCAGCGACTGTGGACAGCAGAACTTAAAGCAATACTTCGAAGAGGCTTTTGACTTTATCGGTAAGCACCTGAATGGTTTGCTATTTCACCTCAAGCATGATATATCGTTATTTGCATACATGTTATAA
Organism: Himalopsyche japonica; assembly: GCA_028555115.1. Lineage (NCBI taxonomy): Eukaryota > Metazoa > Arthropoda > Insecta > Trichoptera > Rhyacophilidae > Himalopsyche > Himalopsyche japonica. The sequence goes on along the minus strand of JAHFWJ010000222.1, from coordinate 2,236,867 downwards.
CTTATAATTGTGTGGAATACAATTAGCTGTTGGAAATGTATCTTAAGTTTTTTTACTGACGCAACAAAAAATAATAATTATTTTCGTTGTCACAAGCAAAATTTGGAACAATAAAATAAACGATAATGTAATAAACATAACATCGATAGTAATTGCTCTATTATTAGGTCGGCAGGTCGGAAGGTGTTGAATTATATGAACATTAGATCGAATGATATACGGATTTTTCTTTTTAAATTATGTTTAAGTTTTCATAAAAATTCATGCAGACATTTATCTATGCAAAAGGGGGATATTAAGTGGACAAAGCGTTGTGGTAAATAATACCGCATCATCAAGAGGTCACGAAAACATGTTTTCTTCTTAAAATTTTGAATCACAGTCTGTTTTTACACCAGTGAAATATATAAATTGAAAAAAAAAACGAAAGCAATGGGAATGCCGTCTGCAGTCTAAATATATTCACAACGTTTTAACGATAAATTGCGGATAATAATAGTTAGTACTCGCTTTCACATGAAAATTGCTTACGTCTGACACACCTTCGCCGAAACGACTGCCTGTCTGCGTGTTAAAATAGAACTCGACCGTCAAAACATTGCAAAACACTAAGAACATTATTACGGTGGTGAGTCAGAGGCGGGCTTAAAGAAAAACTCGAACGTCCGGAGAATAAAAAAGTCAGCGCTTGGCCCAGTTCGACGCCGCGGGCCGATACCATGCTCGTGTAGGGTGAGGGCGTCGCGACGCCGATTCTTGGGCCGTCGGCCAGGAAGCGAAATTAACCGCTCGGGACAGTCACGAGCGCCCGCTATTATGCTGACTCACACCCAAGCCTATTAATAATAATATATCTGCATTATTTTATACATTTATAATGGCGGCCGTTCTGAATCGGAGACAGTCGATACCGTAGCCTAATAATATATCTCACTTTGAAAATTAACTAGCCGTCTTTTCGTGTTGGCAGATTTCCCGTTTCTCTGAAGCCTTTTAAGTTTTATTCGTAAATAATTGCGTTCAGAATTTACGCGTGTTCAAATTATCAAGATTTGTATCGCCAAATTTGTCAACGAATAATAATATACTGAATGACAATGATATTCGGTCAAAACATGCTTTATTTATTTATTTCAATTGTAACATGCTAATATTACGGAATCATGGAAACCTAAAAATAAGAAGTCTTTCATCAAATTATCAATTTACTTTTTATGTGAAATTTACCACACGAATCCCAAAATGGCATAACGGAGTGGTAAATGTTATTTGATTTGTTTATTTTAGGTACGCGAAATCTTTATAAACAGAATTTACAATCGTTCAATTTATTATACCACTCACTATCGCAACCTAGAAATGGAATGAGAAGAAAGCAATTAGCTTATTACTGATCCTTCCCATAACAATTCTTTATTATTGTCTCTTAAAAGAATGGATGAGAAATACTAAAAACTAATTTTTGCTAGGCTTACATCATAAGCATGTGATAATTACACTGAAAAAAGCAAAGGTCATTTTATTTTGACGTTATTTTGATTTTACGTGACGAAGATCGTTTGGAAAACCGATAATTATTTCGGTGATTCCAGATATGTTTTTTTGAAATCTTTCCAAAATAGATTAATCGGTGCCCCGTGCCACAAAGAAGGACGACTTGGCCGTAGGTTCTCTCGCGTATGCGGCGTCCCAAGCGCACTGACCGGGATGACTAGTCGCTCCGTTTTGTCATCGTTTTTATTTTTCCGAGATCGCTCTAAAAACAGGGTCAAAGTGTCCCGACTTAGCGCCGTGAATCATGCATTTGAAATCCTCTGTTTATTTTGTTGTCTTCAGAATGAGATGCGCACAAAATTGCAATGCATTGACTGCTGTCTCAGACCACCGCGAATTTGTTTTATTTGATTACAACTAGACTTCCAGGCTTTTCCCTATTTAATTTACATTCTTTCCTTATGTTATGCATTATTACTACGGTTTTATACGCGAGGAAAGCATTTATTTTTGAAGACACTGATTAACAATAATTTGGCGAAAGCATTTCACTTTCGTGGTAGATGATTCACAATAAATAAACAACTATAACTATGTCTTCTCGCATACCATTTTATAATTCAATAAATATAATTAAAAGCGATTGTGTCGTTGATATATAAAGTTTTTTGTACATGTAGAGACTACATTGTACTAGCATCATAGTATTATTAGTTTAAATTAAATAGAATTTCTGTATCAACGCTGAATTGTTAACACTTGTACTATTCCACATTTTTTGTTACTAACGATCTGGGTATCGCCTTTCGGTATCTTCATGCATTCTATCACACGGATGCAACATAACTGACTTTAGATGCCGAAAGGCGAAGGCCGGATCATTAGTGGCAAAACATGTGGAGTCGTACAAAATTTTAACAATTCAAATTTGATATTGAAATTCCGTCAAGTAAATTAACTCGATATCATAAGTACGGAATTTCTATAGTTGGATTGGGAAATCTATTCTTATAAACAAATAGGTGTTACCGAAAACTAGGTTTATAATCCGATTGTTAATTACTTCGAAACGCGTATATCGCACTTTGAAATGTATATTGTATGGTATTTGAGATGATATTTGAAATAAATGGGATGAGTCACTCACTGAACGACCGACGCCGTAAGTGCAGTGTCTTGGAAGGTGAGGGGAGCGGCGTCCTTGAGGTATAGGGCGTCGACCGCTGTGGCGTCGGCAATCGCCAGCGCAGACTCTGGCCACTGCCTGCCTGCGGACTCGGCAAGGTGAGCGACTAGCGAAGGCCGCCAAAGCCTTATTCTACCCCTCCGGCTCGCTGCCCCATAAGCTCACTACACATTTCTTAGCCGGAAACATTTTGTGCTTGTATTACCAAAGTTTTTCCTGTACGTTTGTTTATATTGTTTCAAGGAAGTAATCGACGCATTTTTTTGTTTCCTTCATTATTGCTTATTGATTGGTTATTAGGTAATTTATGAATTGGGGCCTTGTTTGAAAAGTTAACTGTGCCTTTTGGCGTCTAAATATTAATTGCTGATTTATAAGACACAGTTTTAAATGCGAATCTTGTTTCATTTTCAATTCACAATTTTTTGTTCATACACATAAAATGAAGTATTTAAATGTTAATCGCATTGGCTCGATAAAATTGAAGAGTATACGTGAATATTTTAATAAAAATCTGTAGTACGCTCATAATACTATAAAATATACATTTTTTTAGTTGTATACGACAGCGCTCGTTTTTGTTTACAAACGACTTCTAAGTGTTTTTTTTTACTATTACTTTGTGTACGGTGTCACTTGAAAAGTAAACAATACGCGAATACCAGATGAACTGAATCTGAATGAACTTGATCGATACACAGGTGAATGCTTTATTATTTAACATAGTAATTGGATTATATTCTGTACCATTTCCGACTATTTCTTAAGTCTAGCAGCAGGTATCCACGTATCATAGTCAATAGTATACCGACGTATGACTAAATATCATGTTAGTAATGCGTTATTTGTAAATTGTTTCAACATCTTGCAGAATATTGTGATGTATCTAATTATATTTATTGATAAGTCATTTTTTTTCGTTTTCTCGCTCGATCTTTGAACCGACGTATCGCGAGCCAGAAATATGTGTAGTTAGTTAGGTATCTTGAATTTTCCAACTGCCGTCGCTGAGTAATATTCTAATCTCGTACTGTCGCCCGAAATAACTGGAAAAGTGTGTATTTGAGAAATCAGTGTATTTTTAAAACACCTTGAGTTAAACTTCGATATTCATAATGCTATAATGCGAGTTTTCACATTATATTTGTCGTGTTTATTTTGGCACATTAGTCACAAGAAAATAAAGAGCGCGATGAGAACTAAGTTTTGATAATTTCAATATGTTTAAAACTTGTGCAATTATATGTCTAAAAATTGGACTGCAATCATACTCATTTTATTTATATATTACCATCTTTCTGGCAAAAAAAGAAATGATGATTGATTCTAAATTGTGATTTAATTTGGAACAAGTGTTTTTTTGCTTTTGTTACCTACAATTAAATGATGTTATTAGGTTAGTTAGTTTTTTTTTATTATTTATAAATAAATAAAACACAATTTATGGTATTTTCGTTATTTTATAAATATCAAATATTGTGAAATAGTACTAAATTTGTGTTTTGTTTAGATCATCTTAAAAGTGATCATTGTTTAGAAATTGTTTTTTTTATCTGTTATCGACATGAAATTGTTGGATTCATTTAATCGATGGAGATATATTGTTAATGCGGAAGTTGTATTAGGATTCTCTGATAGATGACCGAACCCATTTCTGTCAGAACCGATTTGCTAAAGTAATATATCTTGGTAAGGTGCCCGACAAGAACGACTGGCCAATGTTAGCCGTCAATCCAATTGGCGCGGCGCTAGCGTATTGGTAAAATTTATTATTTACTTCTTGCACCGATTCAAAAATACTACGCTCGCCGACCGATTTAGACGCGAAGTCTTGGTGGATGCTGCCGTCTGCGGATGAGTCATCCGGGCCTGGGGCCACGTGGCGTGTGTGCCGAGTGCACCCGTTCGCACACGTGGTTGGGAATGCTGCACACGGCAAACGTTATAATTTTATACGCACGTGTTTAGGCAGAGTGATGCGAGATTGATTGATCGTTGTATTGGGGATTTCGTTTGATCCGCGTCATTTTTGCATCATTCTGATTCAATAATTATAATGGGGGTAAAGAACCCGTACGATATAGCGTCGATTGAAGCCATTTATTCCTATGCATTTGCGGTCATCTTGTAAATGGATTTTATTTACAAAATTAAAAGAAAAAAATCTTTTTTGTGTGTTTATGGGTATATTATGTTTGTTTATCTCACCGATGACTTGATAACGTAGACATAAAATATATTCATTTGAAATGTATATATATTCTGCGACACGAGGATGTACTCAACATAACTGAAGCAATATATTGTTTCTGTTATTCGTATTGTATGAGATAAAATCTTCATATGAATTTGATTGAATGAAATGGTACTTCATTAAATTTTATGAATGAAGAAAGATCCGTGATAATATTTATAATGAATAAACCAACCGAATCTCACCGGTTACTTCGTGTTTCACAAACGAATCCCCACATTGTGTGATTTCTAAGAGTACAATTTTTGTAGTACTAGTGTTTTGAGTATCGAAGGTTCCCATATGTAGAAAGAAAAAGTCACATTCGCAGACGTAACTTCGCATCTGAGAGTTTTGCCGGATGCTTACGTGCTTGCAGTCATTCAACAGCTGCTATCGGTTGACTCATCCTCATCGGTAGGTACTACGACTTACTATAGTGTTTGCGTTGCGATTCCCGTAGCTTTTTATTGGGAGCTTTCGCTCTACAGCGGGGATGTCGGTTGCAACTGGTATTTTTGCCTTGCTCGCATTTATTTGTATTCTTATATTTAGCCGTTCATTTTTATAATCTATTATATTTACTACATATATTAATTCGTATTTGAAGTTGGGGAAACATATCCAGTATTTCTAAGGAGCGGCTGGGGTGCGGTAAATTATTGGTGGATCTTTGTAACGCAGAAAGACACGTCAATGAAGCATGTTTATCATCAAAGGTTTCGTTTTGAGTCAAATTTCGTATGGCAAAGCATTCTGAAAGCGATATTATTGCAAACTATTTGAAGCAACAGCATGGAATGACACCCTTGAAACTTTCAAGCGCTACTAGTCTTAAATGCAAAATTTAATAGCTTCCCCCTGTTTATGGAGGGTGCAAATTGCCCGATGCTGCGCGCATATGGCAGCAAATGTTTAAGCACCATTTAGGATAATAGAATTTATGACTAGGGGGATCTCTGATTCACTCGGCAGTTGCATTGAATGCATTTGATATTACTCTCATGAATAGAACAATACTTAAAAGAGAATGGGCGTGATAATTTTTTTCGGGGCAATTTCGAAATTTATTAACTTTCATAGTTCTTCGTAGGTCTGGTCTGGTGACGACTTTTCTTCCGAGAATATAGTCCTTTGTTATTGCCGTCAGGTGAAGCGTGCGCGGCGAACGTTAAAGCCACGCGGCGAAACGACATTTCCTGCCTTGGTCCTTTCTCAACCTGATATCCTTCCTATCTCCTCGTGTATTTACGACTGTCATTTCCGGCTCAGCCACGCCATCTCCGTGTTGTATTCGTTTTATTTAGTTAATTTCATACATGTGCCAACAGTAAATTTTCAAAAATTTCATTGCTCGGTTTCAGTGAGCTTTTCAGCAACATTAATGTATATGTAATTATTGATTATCTTGCCTCGACGTGTGCGGATTAACCGTGGCATTGAAGAAAACCAATACCCACTGTTTTCCTTAGCAACATGTATAGGGATATCAATCCTCGTTACTGATTTGTGACTGGTAGGATTGTAATATTTGACCACAAAGAATACCCTCTTTAGCCGATTACATATGCAATGAACATTTTACATTTTTAGGTAACCGTTGAAAAGTACTCGGTATCGCTGGATATTGACGACAGCGTTGTGTAATTTTTACATCTTTGAATGTGCTGTGGTATTATTATCGCGGTTTAAAGTTTTTTAAAACACGTATTTAATCTAATAATACGTAGCAATAATTGTGTTATATTTGTATCCTTTATCTGGTATTTCAAAAACTGTTAATTACCGAACAGTGTCATATTGCTGTTACATTGTATCCAAGAGTAATTGCTTATGGATATAATAGTTGTGCGGATACTTTTTTAGTACCCATGAAGAATTGGGTATATTTAATTTTCCGATTTTATTATTTAAATATTTTTAGTAGGATTCCAAGCGAATAAATATTCTCACGGTTTCGACTGACTGATTCATTCAAATTCAAAAGGTATAGCGGCGTTCGACGTCTTCAAAAAAATCGACACTCATTGCACCTGTGATATAGCCCAATTATGCGATTATTGTAGACAATAACGGATTTTTTTTAAATATCGCAACGTGAATTATTAATTACACGCTTTAAAAAAACTAGGCAAAGGTAAAAATTATGTTTCTACGTAAACATACTGTCAATTATATTAACTTTGTTTCAATTCCATTGGCTTTTGACGTTTTTGTTTAATACAAATGGGTTAGGTATACAAAGGGATTATTCAGAGACTGATACATTTACGGCAAAAAGGACACGCAATGTTGGATGTATGCGATCGACACCGGCACAATTGAGATAGAGACCAATTAGATGGATAATGCACCACTCACGGCACTGTGTCATTTTTGTTGACTTTGCGCCTTGCTTATCGTGGTCTACGATAGATGTGTCATGGGAACGAGTGTTTTGTCATCAATTTGTTGTATTGTTTCTAGCGTTTACAAGGGGTTTCCCGCCGATATTACCTCGACCTGTGAATGCCGCATATAAAATAATACCATTTCGTTCTCAGATGCAGGTGGATTCACGATACCGTTGTTTTTTTATAGTGTCGTTTTTATTATAGAACAATGAAAGGATTTTGATATATATTGTGTATTTTTAATAATTCTATATTACCATTTTTTTTTAGAAAAAATAGACATTCAGAGTTTTTATATCCTCATAAGTCATCGAATTATTGAAAAACGGATACTTTTTCGGTATCACGCTTTTTTGTCATAATTTGTTAAAAATGTATTGATTTTTCACCATATTATTTAATGCATGTTTAAATTTGAACGAGTCCGGAGAAAATTGTTTTATTATAATTAAAATGTGGCTGCAATTCGCAATGTTCGTTGTTTCAATTTAAGTATATGAATGAAACGCGTTTATATTAGTATTTTCATAATCATAATTGCTGATGACAGCTGTCATGCCTGCTGATGATGATGAATGATTGAATTGAATGAATAATTTGCGCTGAATATTTAATTAGACGATTTTTTTTCTTTTTTGTAGTAGTCTTTCTGGGAATTGTAAATTAAAAGTGCTTACTGTTCAATTGATGTAGCTATTGTTGAATGGTTGCACTTTTTTTTTTATTCAAGAACTGCCGTTTCACATTGTGAATATCAGTGTGAAAAGTATATTTCACTCAAAAGCGTTAAAATATTCTTAATTATAGTTGTATTCTAATAAGCTTTTTTCGTTATTTCACGGTATATAAAAGAAGTAACGGTCATTTATATTGTTATTAGAAATATTTTTAGGCAATTATTTTTATATTCAACTAAAAGTTATTATTTGATAACGGATACCTAAAAGTTTACTTCTGTGTATTGTTTTTGTACAAAGATGAGTTTTATAATTGGCCATTAATGTGTTCTGAAAGGGTTAGGCGCCACTCGGGAAACACCCGTCGCCAGAAGCGGGTCAACAATTACTCATACACTGCAATATTTCGTTGACTAAACGGTTCATACGTGCTCGCTCCGATAGTGATTAATTATTACACACGTGTGTGTCATATGGACAGGTGATCGTCACAGCCGGTGTTGCACCACCAAAGTCATTGTTTTCTACCACTTTTCACCGTCATTCCTGTGACTAATTATCTTCATAGTTACTTGGGCGTCTCACCTGTGTATTATCGTTCCCATGTAAATTGCATTCGATTGCCAGGCAATAGACAAACACTAAAGTAAACAAATTACGTCAATTTTGATTTAACAGTATAGTAATGCTGTTACATATTTTTAATAACGACTTTTTCTGCAATTGCCATATGATAAAACTGTACTATTTTTTTTATATGCCAATATATTAAATTGGCCTTTAATATTTCATTCGATTTGTTGGGTTAATTTAAATTTCATTCTTAATATTTTGCCATTCATGTCTTGCGAATAGTATTTATTTACTTCGATAATACGTTGTGTACATAAGTACATTACTGATAGTATATATACTGATAAAAGTAATACGGGTACCCATGAATCAATATCTACTAACTATACAAACATAAATTGTTATATATGATTCATGTTTAAATAAACAAATCCCCCCTTTTAAACAGTTGTGTGACGCATTCTATGCAGGCTTTTTTATATTTAAAAATAAACTGACTGAATTTTTATTTGATTATTTAAAGCTTTATTTTATATCCGCGTTGCGTGGATTTTATCATTAGTCGCTACTAGTTGCGTAAATTTGGAAAAAAATACTTCACTTAAAATCATTTAAAACGGAATTTCAAATAAACTATCAACGCCATTTGTTTATTATTACACTAATACAAATTTTACAGTTTGGTTCTGCATTTATTGGCTCAATTCTTTATCATCGAGTCCCACCTCTCGAAATGAATCACGAAATAACCGTCACGTTATTATTGAATTTGTGAAAGGGTGTATGAATAAACAAAAAACGTTAGATAGATATACCTTCAATAAACAGGAAACGTCGCTTGTGGTTATACACTGCCCCCTCGACAATATCGGGTGAGGCGAAAGTGGCCCTTAAAATTTTTCCCTTCTATTAGAGATGACTGAATTGAATGTCAGCATTTGAATGCACAGGAAATCTGATGACAAGCTTTTGATTCCAGCATTGAATTGCCAAAATGACGAATTTTCTCGAGCAGAGAGAAGTAAAAATAATTTAGAATATGCCGAAGCTTACTACATAATAAAACTATATATTAAATGTATTGATTGAATTGGAATATAATTGATAAAAGAAATTAACTATAATATGTAAAAATAAGCAATATATAATAAGTATTTAGTTCTGTTTTTTAATACGATTGTTCTTCTGTTAATTAATCAGTACTGACATTGACGTGAAGTCTAAATAGCTACACTTATTCATATTTTTGTAGAATTTGATATATACGTAGTAATTTTGCAGGATTATTATTAATTAAATAATTTTTATCGGCTTACTACTGGTTCAGTACTTCCGAAATAATGAAAGAATATGACCAACCTTTAGAAATGTCGTTCAGTTATATTTTGCAGCATGCAAGGATTGCTAGTAATATTTGGAAGTTAGGATACTTATCTTATATGGGATTTAATCTAACCCTATCGAATATGTCATGTTGCTATGGCACACCCTGTATTTTAAATTACAAGCAGGATGGGGCTCTATGAATGGGCGATTGTAAAACTTGTTCACCCGATACTGACGCATTTCGGGATCCTAATTGTTATGGTAATGCGGGGTGCAACGGGATCCGCTCCAGCGCCCCAAACGACGCTCCCTTGTCCCGGGAGCGAGTCCTGCCGGGGGATGACGATAGTGACTCATTCATTGTTTGGCTGGGACTCATTTGAATGACTAACCGCTTTTCAGCATGGGAGCTTTATACTGTATAGCTTAGGGCGAAAAGCTTTTATTGTCAAAAGACAAAACTAAAAAGCTGCTTATGTTTGAAGATATGGCGTATATAATAATAGATCAATGTAAATCGTACGAGAACCGTTATTTAATACTTGAATTCCTTAGATGAAATTAAAATACACGGAATTATAATAGAGGAACACTGGCACTATGGTAAACGAGGTGTAGAAAAACGTTGAAGTCCTTTACTATATTTTCATTTCGGATGCTCATTTATAATAGTGAAATAAATTTAATTTGAGTTGTAAAAGTATTTTTGTATCCTTCTAAGATAAAACAAATGTGTATTACTTATTTATGCGTGTAGTCATTAGTTGTCTCTTGTCCTCTGCACCGGTTGTTTAGGTGCGCATATGAGAGTGATATTCAAACGTTCGGTTTTGAAAAATGCGGTTATGCATATCATCCGTATTGTCATTTATTTATTATTCATGCATTTTGATTGCTCCTTGAATCCATTGCGTGCATTATGGTTAATTACTGATGACGCACGCTCACAGCAAACAGTTCACAGGCAACGACAAAAGCAAACGCGAGGCATATGGACTAATGGCATGACCTCATAACGGATAGACCTCGATCGAGAGACCCTTTTCAATTCCAACCGTCACATCTGTTGCATTTGTTATGTGAAAGGAGATTGAAAGCGGTATTTGAACAAATATAACGATTTAATCATTTAAAGGGGGGGATATGTCATGATCACCAAATTTTCTGGATCGCGTATCTAGGGATTTTACTGCTTGATTGATTCCTGCTACGTGACGTCATATTTTTAGACGCTGGGAGGCCACCGCGGTCAATAAACGGCCTTCTTCGCCTTGTCTTTGTGTATGAATCACCTGGCGTGCAGTTTTGACCTGCTTCCGTGATACGCAGTTTATTCGAATAGTGGAAGTCCTGCAGATTAACACTGAAACTCGACAGAATTCAATCTAAGAGCTGAAGATTTAAAAAATTGATGAAGGCTACTAATTTATGAAAAATTCTCACTAGTATAAGGCAAACATATTGGTACATTTTTACAGACGCTAATTTTATTATTTATATCTGCTCATATTTTTGGCTGTGTATATATAAATATTAAAAGAAATGATTATAAGCTTTCGATTTCCACTTTAATATAATTTAGAAATACGGGTTTGATGGTCGAAAACTATAATGGCCTGAAACTTTGAATTTAGTAAAACCTTGCCGTTTTCTTTCAAAAGTCTTCCATGGCTGAATAAAATATTTTTCATATGGTCGAAAACAATAATGGCCTGAAACTTTGAATTTAGTAAAACCTTGCCATTTTCTTTCAAAAGTTTTCCATGGCTGAATAAAATATTTTTCATATTATTGTGACACCGCTCTATTTTGTTGACTTCGTGGAAATTCTGCCACAGTTAGCGATAATTTTTATTAATTAAAATATGAATGGGCTGGTTATTATTTTTTTCCGCTGATAGTGTGTGAATGGCGAGTTTGCATGCGCGCACATATGGACATGGTCGAATTACTTGCCGAGTGGACGCAATTCATTCAAGCGGCGGATGTTGCCGATCGTCCTGAATGAGCTTTATTCTATTTCTGTTGCGAAATTACTGTCGCAAAACGTTTAGCCGGTCCTTCCGCGATTCACATCTGGTGGCAAAGATATATTTAAAAACCTACGCACGGTTTTTCAACTCGTCTTTTATCAACGGAATGCTTTATCTTTATGCATTTCAATCCTATCAAGGCCAGCTGCGCATCGTTCACATGAAATATCGACAATTCTTCTGCAGTTCGTCTGTATATCGCATTCTCGGACGGTATTTCTAGTCTTCATCTTCTTCGCTGGTCCGCTGCGTTACTTCTCAGGTATTGCGCATTACGAATGGGATTTGAAATATTATAATCATTGAAAAAAAAACAACACTATAGTGATCTGTCCCAACACAAACACCACTCATATTCATGTTTAAATATGAGTGGTGACAAGCCATAAACCGGACAGATGCTGGCGTGTGTGAGTGTTGCTTTGCTTCTTCATGTTCTCATATTATTTTACGAGATGCATATCTTAATTCGTAAACCTACGCTTATTTGGCACAAAAGATCTTTTATAAACCGCCTTTCTGTGTACAAATATTATATTTTTTTCTTATGTTTCCTAAAAAAAAATTTGTTCAGAACAACAATTTGTTTTACTATTAATAATCAGTCCTGTGTGGGATTCAAACATCCGTCGGAAGTATTTTTAGTCATAATAGGATGTGGTCTTTGGTATTGCAGTATTAAGATAAAAAAGATTTATCTCGGTTATTATTTTAATCAATGTATGGAAGTGTTCATCTCATAATTGGGTGATCTCTTATCGGTCACCGAATTTAATACAATCTACGAAATATGTAACCAATTACATTGTTTGTTTCCAATGATATTGTTTGCTGTTTGAGATTGTAAAAACATTAGAATGATTACAGCCAATACACTGTTGTTCTTTATCTGTATGGCAAAACTTAGAAAGGCGGAGAACGTTCGTCGGTTTGTTTACTATTCATATTTAGTATGTTACTTATTTACGTAAAGGCCGCTGGTTGTTGCGAAAACATTCGGACCAGTGTTCTAGCCAGGGAAACACAACTAGTCTCGTTGGTGAATATATATTTTTTTAAAATTCTCTTAACAATCTTACACTGCAAGTTAATAGATACTATCATCGCATGAAAGGATAACCAATTATCAAGCGATAGATTCTCAGAGCAGATTGTGTCCGCATAACAACTGTCATTATTTCCTTAAGCATTTCGGATTTTGACAGTGATTGTTTTAAATTAGACAATAGATTTTTTTTTATCTGGGAATCAATGTCTCATTTATTTCTCTTTTCATTTTGGCAACACAAGACAGTTGATAAACGGCGATTGTTGTCGTTAAACGTCTTCACATTTGAATACGTTTATAATGACTCGGTGATACATTTGATGATAATTGTATGAAATTAGTCGTTCGTCATAATTAGTTTTGTCATTGTTTATGCTGATGATCATTGCTCCTGTTTGTACGCTAATTAAAAATTCACGTCATACTTCTACGATTGCTTTAGTGTCATGAAGCGATGGCATGGCGGCGATAAGATTGAAATAACATTACGCTATTGCTAGCAACTAGTTCTGATTCCGTAAACATTTAATTTATATTATTCATGCGTCTGGTAGGTAGTTCAAGAGCAAGTGCTTGTCTCAAACGCTAAAAAGAATCAAGACAAGGTTTATCGCACTGCATGAATGTTTTGTCAAAGAATTTACCCGAAATTAACACGGTGAAAAAATACCAATGTATTTTAGTTCTACAAAATTCCGTAGAATTATGTAGAACTAAAATACATTGCTATTTTTTCACCGTGTTATAATGGAGTTCTACCAAGTGAATGCCAATTCAATCAATTACCCGAAATTCTTTGTATATTAAGGTTACAATCGTAATGGTTGTGTGCTATGAAGTATTTTGCATCAATTTCGAACGTTTTGTAATTGCAACAATTGAAATTACATATCCTTTTACTCGCGTTGGAATTTTCCATATCGGGATGCGGAAACTGTTGTTTATGGTTTCTACTCGTATTCTTCTCGACGAGATCGGCCCCATCGCCTTGGCTGTGAATTGCCGCCATATATGGGATCCAGGAGTTTGTCGGCGTCAGATTTCGCGGCCCTGACTCCGAGCCGAGCGAACAGCAGCAACACTGATGACTCAGTCTTCGAGTCTTTGCGAGCGACCGGTTCCTGAACGGGCGCTGCCTTGCCCGGGGCTAACGCCGAGAAAGCTAGACGCGGCCCGTCGGACGGCCTTTGCGCCACACTTCTTTCGATATCATTACAATATATTTATATATAACTGGCGTGTTTGACAATCTCGATCATACTTGTTCCAAGCATAGTTATGCCTTTTAAATCGATTTTATTAAAAAGACCGATCATGCTACTAGATATTTCAACCGGGCCATAAGTCAGCATATTTATTCCAATTTTAGTTGCTAAGATATATCACCAATTTCGATCTGGAATGTGAATTACTCTCATAATTAATATGCTCTCAAAATGCAGTGTCTTTTAAATACTACTCTCACTTTCTCTTTGACTGATACCCTGATTGTATGAGTGGTACATAGCCGTTTATAGTTCTGGGGCTTAATGCTAGAAGTGTCTTATACAATAAACCAATTGTTCAATAGATATGATCACAAAGTTAGCACTGAAATATGTTGTCAAACGTATAATAATATCGGTTGTTTTATACTGCGGTGATTTTTTTTGAACATATACACTTCTTATCCTTATAAATCTCAATATCTTATCACCTGTGTCGATAGAGGAATTTGTGCGCAAAAATGCCGCCGAAGATGTGCTCTTATTTGCATCATTTAAAATAGGATGATTATAAAGCAAATAATTTCTAATATTATTATTTCTATTTGTCATCCTTATTAGTTATATGAATAATATATAGATCGAAACATCTCGCAAGATATTTGTTATCATTTTATTTTAATGGTTTGATAATATTCTTATCTTATATTTGTAAAAATTTGCATGTTTCTTAGAAACAATGTGTATTTTTTCAGAAAAAATCAATGTAAGCTTAAACGTCGCATTACATTCTATTATCAATTTTATTAAATCCGGTTTCGCGTTAATATATTAAGTTCTTTATATCACATGGACAGATAAAGCAAGTGCTTAACCATGTTCGAACTAAGGTTTTGGAGTTTGTTAATGGAATTCCGATGAAGCATCACGCGAAGTAAATGCATCGCTGATCTCACACTTTTGAATCCACCTCATTATAAATTTGCGGTTTTTATCGGATTACTGTTTGCTTTAATAAAAAAAAAACATGTTATTATATTCTCCTTTCTGGTCGAATGGTTGGTTGCTTGACGCGAATTCATTCGAGGGAACCTACATGCCTAGTTGGTGAGCTGCGGTTTTATTACAGTCGTCGGTGATGTCACTCGCAGTAATCTTTCATATACTGATCCACCCATTAACAAAATCGGCGAACATTTTCGAAGGCACCTCTCGAGTACGCGAAATGCATACACAGTCGAATTAAAAATCGCGTCTGTTTATTTATTTATAACAATTAACAACATTGGTACGACTCGATTGGCAGTTTTAATCCCGACTCTTTATTTAATATCGCATTGCTGGAATAGACGTTTTAGATATGCCTCTAAAGCAGAAAATCATCGTGCGCGTAGAAAATGCCCACAAAAATTTTGTGTAATACTATTATTAATTGATAATTTAAATTGAATATTTAACTTCAATGGCTAGAATTTTGACGCCCGTCTGCAATTACGCAAATTACTTGTTATTAATAAAATCATGATAGTGTAAGTGAACGAGAAGATTGAGTACACGCTGTTTATTGGAAGTGTTATGTTTCGTGTCGACTTGTCTTCTGATAACTTTCTAAATGAGCTTTCATTAAGCTAGCATAGTTTGATCAAAACACATTTATAAATCCAACAGTGTATGATCAATATTTACTTTGTAAAAACAGTGGGCGAAGTGGCTTCGAATAACCAGTCAACCATCTGAAATCTACAAGAGAGATTCCTTTGCTTTCTAGATTTCGGAATTCCCTATTTTTTTACAAGCACATTATGAAGTAAGCAGATAAACATTCGGCAGGAAATTTTGCGGAATGATCATATCGGTATTATTAACCTGGTTAGGAAATTAACATAATGTTTTTATGTTGCCTTTGCCCTCAGGATCTAGCCGGTGACGTAGGCTCTATGTTATTTTTTACTTGCGAAGCCCGAATGATGATGTCAGATTTTTGTACGCCGAATCGCTATCGAGTGGAATATTTAGTTTCAGTTAGCCTCAACGGCGACCCCTTTTGTGGTGTTCTAACAACAAATGTAGCTCTTCAATTTTCACAATACACGAGAAGTAGTGTCCGACCTCATTGAGAATATTGTGCATTAAATATTCACGTATGTGATTAGAGTGGCTTATTGAAACTAAGAATATGTCGATGTATTAAATTTCAATAAAAATATACATTTATTTGCTATCAATAATTGGAAGGTTTAAAAATATTGTTTTGTTAAATTTCCTCAGTTCGTTCTTCTTCTTTTTTCAAGAAACAACTTTTTTTTTATCTTGAAAGCTTCAAGTAGAATAATTAAATGGATTTTAATATTCAATATAATGATTTCAAGTGTATCTACTAATCCATTCGCCTTGCGTTCTATTATTGATAATAATCATTTGTTGTTTGTTAGCAGGTATGATATTGATCGACGCTTATACTAAATACTGTGATCGATTAAATCAATTCATGACATTGGAATGTGCCTCGGGGCCAGCTTTTTGTATTGCATAAACTGGAGCCGATATGATTACTAAATATTTGCCCATGCCTATATAGTTTATATTAAATCACAAAACAGCCATATTGGAATGTTACTAGCGTATTTCGCAATCGAACAATTTCTGCTTCTGCGGAAAAACGTGTACATGAACTGCCTACGTTGTAGCAGCTAGCGATAATATAATAGTTGCTAGTTGCTCTACTACGAGCTAAGAAAATATCTGTCTACCGAGTGGCTAATAATTGTAAATGTGTGATTATTTTGAAAATTATGATTTTATTAGTTGGTGGAATAAAGGGTTATTCGAAGAAACATTTAGAACCTTTTGCAATTTCTTTTTTGTATACATATATTTTTACTCTTGTCAAAACTCAGTTTGACAATTATTTTTATTATATTTACGTAATTGACTATTATTTCTATAAAAATGTTTTTGTATACATTAACTAATTAACTGTTTTTAGTACAGCAATGCCATCAGGTTACATCGGAAAAATTATGCAATCGTCACACTCGACTATATATTAAACACTCCACATGCGATATCACAATGTAATAATCTATTTTTATATTTTGATTGAACATTTTTTAAAATTATTCATTTACTTCAAAGGGTTGAATCCGATGCTCATGTGGGAGGGGAGATTCAACCACCGCAAGTTGTATTCTGTCCGCACAGATTATTTTATTCTCAACATTAAGTGATACCATACTCTTGAGGTTAGGTATATATCATACAATACACCTGGTACATTTCGGCGCGTAAGGAATAAATTGATCCTGCAGATACCTGTATTATCAATATACTTATAGTTAAGCTATTTTTTGCTCAATCGAAAACCTGTTTGCGTCCGTCCGGCAGTCCATGTTTTTTGTTTCTGGAATGTCGTCGAAAAAATGTAGGTACATCGTATATGTGTAAATTTATTTATTTGATTAACGCACACTCGATTTTTGTCGCCGTGCATGTAGAATATTTAGAATGCGTAAGCAAACACATCTCGCAGCGGCGTCGACAACATGTCTCTGTTATTATTTATAAAACAGATTTTTCAACAATGATAATTGGATATCATGTGGAAAAACTGAAATATCTACAGCACCTTAAATATCTTATCACCGACAGTATTAGCTGTCAAAATATATAATACATGCACTATGAATGGAATCCGTATGCCAACACTTCTTAGCTCTTGTGAATATCATTGCTCGCTTTTCATACAGTTTCTTTTTTAGAGCGATAGAGAAATTTGATGTAATACTTTACTTTTATCTTTTGCTTCGTCATGTTTGATGACGTACATCAACAGGTGCTGTCAGAACTACTTTACCCAAGACATAATTTTGGTCTAAATAAGTTTTTTTTTTAATTCCATCCTAGTAACTGTTTTATCTGTTACACCTTCGTATTGATATATTTTGAAATTAAGTTGGTTTGAAATACTTCATCTTCAGATATTAGATAAAATCCTTGCAAGAATATAATTATTCAGACAAACATTTTCATCTCAGTGCAGCAGTAAGAGTTGTTGCTTGTTGGCTGTCGAAAAATCGTTGTCCATTTGTTTATTCATGAATATTTTTCCTGTATGAAAACAGAATGGTAAAATGATTTAGTTACTTTCGTCAGTTAAACTGTATGAATGCGATCAAGGAAGTGTTGCAGAATTGCGCAGTGTTTTGCTGTACACGTAAAACGATCAGCAGAGGTAAAGGTGCGCCCCGAGAAATTTACAAACATATAATTTAAATTTCTTCCGTCTGGGTTCACTCCGGTCGCCGAGTGCCGTGTGCAAGCTACACGGCCTCCGAAGGCTGTTCAAAACCGGAAACCGGCACGTTCGAATGCTCCCATCGTCTTATCGACGCGCCCGAATCGCTGGTGCTCGACAAGCGCTCCAACGCATAACCAGTTTTCGCGCATGAACATGGCTAACTATGTATTTCCAATTCGACACTACAGTCTTGTGCACACAATAAATAACGTTGCGGTTCAACAATTAAATTTATATTCTCAAAAATCACTAACACTAAGGCAAGTTAATGATAGCTTCCAATTGTTTTATTTTTCAAAATTCTACATTATATAGCTTACATACGAAGCAAGTAAAACAAATACTGTATCAGTTTGTTGTTATAGTAATCTCAATTTTCGATTTTTTTTAGCTTGGTAAAAATAATTTATCTCTGGTCTGTTGTTTTATTCAAGTTCACATTGTACTTTCAAATTTGTCTTCGGTGTGGAAACGTTTTTATTGTAGTGTCAATCTGCACGCTCCGTATAATGAGCGCTCGCAATCCATGATGATATACAATGTTATAAAACACGACGTGAAAAAGAAAGTCGCACAAGTTGTTGATATGGCGATAAAGCCGTCCACGCTGATCTGCGGAATACATTTTCATTGAAATTTATCTCTCCTCAAGCGGTATTTTTCGCGACGTGCGTTCACTTTTCACGTATTTTTTGTGTTGTTTTCTACTTGTAGCGATGATTCATCGCACGCTCGTCAAACACGCTATAAAGTTTTACTCGTGAAAGGTGATTTTTTTATTATCACATCAATTCAGTGAACTAAGATTAAATATGTGACATTTTTTTATCATGGACTTAAAGCTCGGGTTTTTTTGCTTTAATACTGTAGTTTCATATCTATAGACTAGAATTAAAATATGTAGTGGTTATATTGATATAATATTGCATAATGTGTAACATTTGAATCTTATAAAATTTTTGGGGTGAACTTTCAGTTCTCGAATGAAAAGCGCTAGAGAAAAAAAATTACCTGTATTACGTAATTTTTTTTAGTAAAATCTTACATCTGCTATCGATATAATGTTAGTTATTTCCAAGTATATCACAAATGGTTAAAAAACTATCATAAGAATTAACAGAATCATTTATAAACGAAACCCTATTTGACTTAACCTAATCTACGAAGTTATAAGTTACAAGATATTTTTATTTAACTTTTATTCACATATTACCATTCATAATATTTTAAGGAAAAGTAACAGTCAGCAATTTAGCTTTATTTAATAGTTGAAATCAAAAGGTCGCATCGTACCTTGAACAAAATATATCAAAATTATTTGGCAATATTTTAAACATTGAACTCACATAGTCATTTATTTGTTACTATTTTTATACAGTTTTTTTGCCATCGGTATCAAAATGGCAGTGTGTTATTGTATATTAATAAGTTATACGGTAAGTATGCAGTCTAATTATAGTTGCTCGGTATTTTTTCCTTTGAAAGAAAAGAGCGTATATATCATAATATATGATAGAACACGCTCAGGCTTTGCTGAAAAGGCTTTAGTTAAGTAGGCAGCGGTTGTATCGGGTATCCCATTGTGGCGTACAGGTGTCCGAGGGGCGAGAGGCAGAAATACAGCCTTGCGCTCTTCAATATTACCTTACCGTTACGTGTATATTTTATGAACTGTATTGGTGTTAGTGTAAATTTTCAGAGCTCTATTTTCTACTGGCGAACAAGAATATTTTTCTTTCGTATTATGTCAGGAACACTATGATTGTCATCATATTGGCATGTCGCCATATCCGTTTATATTTCTTTTGCACTCGTATGAATTGAATTAAGTAATCTGTCATGTAAGAAAGGGATTTCGTAGACACATAAAGACCAGAGAGAGACACCATTGAAGTAGAAAGTTTGCATAATTTCTCGTTATTTTTAAAATGGCTTCTCTGTAGGGTACTCTTTTAAGGATCGTTATCAACGATTACACCGTGCCCCGCGATGTTCAAAGAAACAACCAACTCGTATTTTTTTAGTTTCCTTTTGTTTGAATCATTCATGTGAGAGCATCGTTTATAAAATTTGCCTGTATCGTGATTTTATCATGCACTATCATTTTGCTTTCTACGCGAAAATATGATCATACCTAATTTTAGGTAAAGACAAGGTAGATTTGTGTCCTAATGAATAATCATTCGTATTTGGTGTCTGTTTCTAATGTCTTATTGGCCGAGCGGTGACTAAGCGTTGTATCGTGTAAATTTTTCATTATCATTAATTATTGTTATTGCCGGCAGAGGTATGCATGCATTGACTTAGTTATGAAATTAGAGTGTAGGATTCCGCCGTCTCTCGACTGACTCACCGTGCTCCGTTACATCGTTTCGAGTCGCCTTGCATGCACACACATCAAAACAAGATCTGTTTTCGAAATGCCAGCTCCGTGTGGCATTCGCACTATCCCCATGTTTGTTGATACGGCAGCACCATCAACAAAACTTCGCCATTTTTATTTCCCAGATGCGTCATGCCATCTCGCGCTGCAGGATGCAAACAGATCTCAATAGAATAAGGCTTTTGGTGTTGGCATACTGTTTGACCGTGAATCGGACTCGTGTATTTTAGCGGCTTAACATTCGTCTTGGTTTTGCATACAATGCGTCATCTCTTCGGCGGCCTTTATGCGACGGTCGAGACAACTTTTAATTGATGTTTAGCAATTAAAGTGCTGTTGAAAAAGTTTATTGCAACATGTGTGCGCAAGCAAACGCGGTACAATGCATTGTTGGCACAGAATATACAATGCATAATAAATTTCCATTGGTTTAACAAAAACGCCATATTTATATGTGAAATATTATTTTTAACATACAGTTTTAATAATGACAAAAATCACTCCCAATCCTGTACATTATAAAATACACAATACATGGGCATTCAATGTGCATACATAATTTTCATTTTTAATAAGTTATTATGGATTATTTTCTTAAAATGATACTTACTTTTAAAGCGAATATTTTTACTGAATCGGGACTATTCACATTCTTAGATATATATATTATATATATTAGTATCTACCGACACATCTTCTTATCAGTGATTAAATAAATACAGCTGTATGCATCAAATCGCAAGTGTAAATATGCATTGTAAATTGTGTGACTTTTAATAGCATCTGTGTGATTCCACACATTATATATTACAAAACATTGAACAAAATCATTCGCTGGCTAATTTAAATAGTGTCTACTGTATAAAACCGGTGACGTACTTGGTAAAATCCCTGCCGTATATTTTCATTTCAATTTGTAGTTGTGTGTTATTTCATTTACTATGTATTATTTATTCGTCATTTTCGTAATAAACAAGTTAATTAAAGGGTACACATGTTGAGATAATGTAGTTAGTGGGATACTGTGACGCTATGGAAAAACTTTGACGTAAATTGTTTCTTTTGCGTCACACCTCCGGTACTCGCACACTTATTTATCTCGTATCGATCGTTCGGTTTAATAACTAACATTAGTGCAACAATTTACTCGCGAGGTAAAAAAATATATATAGATAAAAAAAAACGTACATATACGTCGACGCTTTTGAAATCTTCACGATCTCGCAGTCGGCGATTTATTATGCAACTTGCTGTAAACTATCATTAAATAATATTGCCGAACGATTCTTTGATAGATGTGTGACTCACCGAATAAATCTCACCGAAGGATACAAAACAGATCTTTTCTATGAAATGATTTTTTCGTATCCTTTTTGGCAAATCTGACGTAGTTGAATGAGTAAAAATAATATTTAAATGGAATCGAGTATGTCGACATAAAAGTATGCGTTACTCATTAATTCAAAGAAAACGTAATGTTGTTCGATTATAATGCGAATAATTAAATATATTAGGGTCAGTAGGTTACTAGTTTGTTTTAAGCACTGATATAACACATTTGTGATTATTTCTACTAATTTGTGTTTCACAATTTAACCATATTTTTTTTTCTTTTCTTTCCAGAAAATGCACGCAAAAGTGGAACCCGAGTCCTAGTCCATTGCCAGGCGGGAGTTTCCCGCAGCGCAACGATAGCCATCGCGTACCTGATGAGATACCAGCACCTCTCGATGGTCGACGCCTACAAAATCGTCAAACTAGCCCGCCCCATCATCTCTCCCAACTTGAATTTCATGGGTCAGCTGGTGGAGTTGGAGCAGACGCTGCGAGCGTCGACGGCGACCCCGGCCACGACGGCCGGACCTTCGTGAGGAACGCCCACGACGTCGGGACGCCGGAGAAGACATTCGGCGTCGCCGGAAGCTATGTCAAGCGCCGCGGACGAAACGATTTGCGCAGGCACCTCGACGCCGGCCAAAAGAACGCGTCGGCGGGATGCGTGAGCCACTGGACTGGCGGAGACGAGGATTTTTATTTATTTATGTTAATTATTGATTGCATGCGCATATAAAAAAGATTTTACTTACAGTAAATGAGTAGCGAGGAAACCCACCCGAACTGATACTATAATTGTTATTATAGGACGTATCTTTATTTGATTTTACGATAAGTAAAAGTCTTAATATCCGATGGGGTATAATGATGGATTATTTTCAACTTTGCATTTGTTATTTGGCTTATTAAATTCATTTAGTCAACTAATATATACTTTTACGAAGACGTGAAATATAAACAAGCACAAATGGATTCTTAAGTGTTTCGTCATTATATGCTGATTACTATTAAATGTTGAGATTTTCTCATCATTATCTCCTAAATTAAAGTGTACCATATCCACCGTTTGAAAGAATAATTTTCTTTCTGTTTGTTCTGACTTAAGCTATATAAAATGTATGGCAAGAGAAACCATGCAAAGAATTCTTAAAAGCCATCGTACTTCGTTAGTTGTTATGAGTATATTTACAAATGTAATCATAAGGAAGGACTATCATTGCTGAAACATTTGATGAAATATTAATGTCGCGGTGTTAAATATTCGTCAGATCAAAACAGCACCTTACGTTTTTACAATTGAAAATATTACTTTTAATTTCCAGATAAATCTTCTTGCTAAGTTGTGCGAGTGAATACAATAAAATAAATTAGTCTTAACTTTAAGCCATTGATGATAATAATTGGTATTTAGTAGTTAGTGATGCCCCAACCCGTTTACCTAGCTTTGAGGTCCGTATGGGCCACGGGTGAAGCGAAATCTAGTCTGTCGGGATAAAAGGCTGTGTTTAATATTTGTTCGTGTAACAATAACTCATGTTAACTATACACGAGATTTATATATTTAGTATAGTAGATAAGATTAGTAAATAAGAGTGGTGTGCAGACCGTAGGAATCATTTTGTAGTATATTAATTACTCTCAAAAATGACAAAAGGAAATACATATTTTTTGATGTAAATTAAAATGGATAGGTAGCTTGATTCACCGCTGTTATCGGGCGTGACATCTAAATATTAAACTATTGCTGACCAAAAATTATTGAATTAAAACTATGTTAGAAAACTTGTATTATGTTGTACAGTTATAATACTGATACTGTTAGCCTTGCCATATTATTTGACTGCACGCCACTGTCGTACAGTTGGGTTTTTCATTATAATGTGTTGTTTATTACACAATGTAGAAGGAATACAGATAAAATATTGCCCCTGGCTTAGTTTTTTTTTCATTCTTATCAAGAATTAATGTATTCTTTATTATCTCTCACAGTATCTGATACTCCATATCACACATTAATTTCCTATATTTATGATATCAATGAATACAATATTATATCTCAATTCAATACACAATCTTTTTTCTCATCTAAAATATGACATTATCTATTTTATACTGAATTCTGGAGTATATCGGGCATAAGAAATTAGATAATATTACAAAGTGAAAAATTAAAATATATTAAAAATTAAAGTAATATGAATTTAACTTAATTCTACATATCAAGAAGAAAAAATAAACCAACCGATAAATAAAAGTTTTTCACTTAACATATTTTCGGTGTTTACTTCCATTCTTTCAATGTTATATAGAAAAGCTTGATATTGTGTCTTATTTGATAAGATGAAATCAATGGATTTCTTCTTGTTTTGTTTGATTTAAAATAATTATGACCAATCCTTGTATATCATAAAAGATTTATAATCACTTCTTATATATATGTTTATACCATATTGCATGTGGTGTTTTAATCTCATTGCACATATTTTAAAGGAAAGATGCCAAAAATACATATTCAATCTTTGAATCCATTTAAAATATACATAATTAAAAGCTGCCAGAAATTGCCTTAATGCCAACACAAGCTGTGGCTGTAAAGCATCAGTTTGGCATTCGTATATGTTAATAAAATTATCAGTAAAACCTACTCTTTGTATAGAATCTATATCAGCCATTTTGAATTGTATTCTGTCATCCATTTTGTAGTCATCACACATCAATATTCTTTTCTTTTTTAAAATTTTATCTGTGTGTTTGTAATGTAAAAATTAATTGTCAGTCATAAACAGTATTAAAAAATGTACAGATTGCTGTAAATTATAATTTTGAATTGGATTGGGAGAATTATTAAAATTGGTTTTATTTCTCAGAAAATTCATGTAGGTTTTACTGCATTTTGTTTGGCATGGTGGATGAAAGCGACTCGTAATTGTTTATTATTAGTCGTAGGAGTCAATGCGAACTTTGGTTTTTGTTTTATTAGCGGATAACCAGTCTTCTTAACTCAGTATATTGTTAGTTAATACAACTTATGTAAATGATTTTGTAGATACAAATTTTAGGGTATAAGGTAGTTCTTAGCGGGTGGTTAAATAGATATGGCTGCTAAATAATCATTGCCATTGATTTAGTGATCACAACGTTTTCGTTTGTGAACTGTCATCATTTGTAATATATTTCATTTCTAATTGTATGATGTATCAATGAAAATATAATGTAAGGCGAACCAGAATTAAGCCACAATGACTTTTCACATGTGCCTCCTTACTTGTATTATTTGTAAAATAAATAATGTTTACAAAATACTTACTTTTTGTCTTTTACTCAAAAAAAATGGTTTATAACCTTATGTCCAATGATAAATTTAGTCTTTCCCACTCCTAATCTAGAATAAACCAATGAAGCATTATTTCAGAAAGTTTTCTGGGTTAAGTTATTCTTTACCTCAACCCCTGTCCACCGAGTGTGAGAATGAAAATAAAGGATATAGAAATGGTGCAGTATTAAACCAAGTTTTTGCTGTAAACATTCTCTGGACAAACAAAAGAGGTGAACTTACAAATATTGCTAGAATCCACTCAAGGTGCCCTTTAAATATAATTATAAGACAGAATTATACTTAGTAGTTTTCATTTACATGCAATATTTATTTAATGTTTGTATTATACTACAAAACATATGCTATTTGAAATAAACTCGAAGTAAATCATAATACTATCAAATGGTGGCAGCGCAAGTTTGACATACAAACAAAATGACGGTTTTCTTGACAGGACAGTGATTTCAATCGACAAAAATCATCACAGATTGCAGATTTTAAATAAAAAAATCAAATAACAATCAGACGACGAATATTCTTTAATGTAAGAGTCCTCAGGGGTTCTTATAAATTTTCACATAGACTGCTTGTCGAATGACCCGAATTGAAATGAATCCTTACAGTATAATTTTTTTATATTAGAATCATTTCTTTCAAAGGGTTCATCAACAATTGATCAGATACGGTATTTAATGGTATAAATGTCACAATAATGCACTGTTTTGTATCTTTAATTTATTTTGAATAATAAACCCATATTTTTTCTTACTATTTCCACAATGTACTTTACGATCTGGACCAGTTTCGCTCATCACGAGCATTATCATAATATTCGTCATTATAAAATTTAATGTGAATACTGATTTTAGAAAAGTTTGTTGTTTGTGATAACATTATGAAAAGGGGGAGTGCAACGATTTTTAAAAGTAAACAATTATACGAAAGTGTATATACAATATACTTTAATCATATTACTTATGTGAATGTTGATAACAATAAGCGGTGATTAAAATAATCGAGATTCAGTACTATGTGATCACACGTACACCACCGTACACGTTCAATTTTAGACTAATTTATTTTTCCTTGAAATATATGCACCAATGTTTCTGACGATATTTCAAAAGTTTTCCTAATTTTTTATTGTCGAATGCCTAATTTGAGATTCTTGTCTTTATGAAATATATGTTGATTTATTGTAGTTTTCAACAAGATGTTGCTTGTGTTTTCATCTGAAATTGACTATTTTTTTTATCAAAATACGCGCACGCACTACACTGCACAGTTCGCAAAAGGCGATTGACCGAACTTAACCAAATGCAAATACATTAGAAATGGTTGTATTATTTTATGTTATCAACTAAAGGTGAACTAAAGAATTTCAATTTTGAATTTAAAAAAAAAACAATCAAATTTGAATTGCTGAAACTTTGCAGGACTCAACGTCTTTTTTGAGATCGTATAAAGGTTCAAATATTCAAATTTCATGATAGTATTGCCATGGGGTAAAAGTCATACGCGTGATTAAATTAGGCGGCTTCTATCGTATTTGAAGAAAAAAATCAAATTCTATTTAAGGAAAATGGTCTTCTCCATCACTTGTATAATGCTTATGACCTTTGCCAACAAAAATTGATAAAACGGCTACCGAAATGTATATTTATAATTATTAGTCATTATATTTATCAAATGATATCTAAAGATCAACATTTTGTGTTTTTTTTCCATTGATAACATTTAGGAAAAATGATGGATCTATGTCAGAGAACAATCGCAATTTAATTTAACTAGGGCTTGTTATTTACTGGTTGCAGACGCTGCCATTTTGTTTTGTCGTTTTAGGTAAGTCAGAACAATAGGATATACATATATTTTTCTTCAAATAGCGGTTAAATAGCAAGATTAATAAGCATGGGGGCTGTACCGATAGATTAAAGCCTTATGTTTGTGGAGCACTCGGCCTAGCTCCCAGCAAATGTTGATTTTCCCCATACTTCCCTAATACACATATAAAAAAAATATTTCACGTAGAAATGAGAACCACTAAAATGCTAAGTTGTTAATTAGTAAATTTTAATGATTTAATTATTTAACTAAAGGCATAGAATATGTGTAAGCGATATTTAATATAATACAGTTTCTAATCAAAATGCTATAAATTATTGACGCTAAAATATTAAAGACAATTTTTTATAAGTCTTTATTAATAGAATAAAAAATGACAACCTTTTTATTCCACTCTGCGAGTCATCCAGTAGAACAACAATGATATGAAACCTGTATTATATATAAAATAGCAGAAAATACATTTGTACCAATCTGACTGTCACGAGAAATAGTTCGTAACGGTTAATAGTAGCGATGTGAAATTTACACACTCTGGTTAAAATTTCTTGGTCAATTGTTCTGTTTTCAATGATTAACTCTATTGTCTATTGATAGATTTTTGTAGTTGATATATGACGTAGAATGCACGGTGTTTTTTCAACTTTTGGCATCTAACTTTAAACATTAGCTAATATCACTTTTAAGGTGTTAACTGTCACTTCTTGATGGAAAGGCATTATATTTTAAATAATAAAAACACATTTTTTTAGTACTTATTTCCACAATATATTTTTTGATCAGGACCGGTTTCGCTCATCGCGAGCATCAGTTGATAATGCTCGCGATGAGCGAAACCGGTCCTGATCAAAAAATATATTGTGGAAATAAGTACTAAAAAAATGTGTTTTTATTATTTAAAATTAGCCAATATCAAAATATCACCATAATAACGGCAATATCTATTTTTATAGACACTTTAAATGAAAGTGACCCCCATATTCTGATATCCACAAAATATATACACCTTATTAAGATGTACATAATTTTATTGTATGTATTTTATGAAAATAATCTTGAACTCTGAATACAAATTACAATAATAAATAACATTTGATATAATATTTACTTTGTGAAGGGTTAAATGTTGTCTTAAAACACAAACAGTTGAAGAGGACTTAACAATCAAAGCTAGAAGAAATTTCTGAAGATTTATTTAGTAATTATAGTCAAATTCACAATAAACTCTGTGATACAACCTACCCACAAAGCTGTGCTTTTTTCATCGCACGAGATTTTGACAACCCTATTTCATAGTATATATACTTAATAATAAGACATAAGTGTACACATATCGATGCAAACAATTTGATTTTCATCGTCTTTGAAAGAGATAAGTAAGCGTCAAATAAATATATAATTTAGTTATTACTTCTGATCAAATTTATCAAAATAACACTTTGTGTAGATAAATTTTTGGTCTAGTCATTCAGCAATAAATAAGTAGATATCATTAATGATTAAAATACCGATAAAGAAATGCGTAATGTGAAATAATTATAAAATAATCAAATCAATATTCACGGACTATAAACATTCTCAGTTTGTTTTTAATCGTGTATCATTTCCGACATTTGAAGATTATACTATGATTCGAAATTCTTTGGTTAATTAATTTATAAACGTTTTTTAAATTAGATTTTCATTATAGAGCTTTTTTGGGTATTAGCATTCTATTATTATAATGTACGATCAATGTAGCATTAACCAGCGTCTAATGAGAAGCTTCGATATCTAAAGCTCACTAACCCTTGAGGTGGGGAAAATGCGGCCTTTTACCGAACATACTGTTTTCATTCATTTATATATATATATATATAATATTGTATTAATATTTCAAATATTATCAAATTGAATTTTCCTAGAAGCAGATATATTAGTTTAAAAATAAACCAATGCAGCCGTTTGACATTAAAAATTATCATACTCCTGCAATTACCATATCCTTTATTGTACAATATAAATAAGGGGTTTATTATATGATATTTATGCACTAAAATAAAAAAAAAACAAGAACAGACGAAAATATTTGATTTATACATCGTCACATGATTTTTTTAGAGCTTTTTAAAACTAGAAGATCTTGGTCACAAATTTAAAGTTACAAATGTCATTTTTCCATTTTTTATTACCCAGTCTATAAATATTCAACGATTGAACATCCTTATATGGTAATTTATAAGTCGTTATTTAAGTACCCATCCTCATTATGATTTTTATCATCGTTTTATTGAACTTATAAATGAATAAAAACTTTCCATAACAAAAAATAGATTTTCCTTTGTTTTAGTTACTCGTCTTATCATCTTTTATGTATAATCACCTGATTAATCAATTAAGTCTCTTGATTATTATTATGTGTTCGGATCATTCGTAATAAATTTTTCCGACAGCTTATTCAATAATTTAATAACTACCTACCAACAAATAATTAAAAATATATATATTGCTAAATCTAATAATCAAATATAATGAAATATTCGGATTCGACGGCAATTTTGGATTTTTTTAATCTAAAATTAAAATTGTTGTCGTTGTTATACAACTGGAAGGGTTATTCAAAATGATCTATTTGACTAACGGAAGATGCCCTGTTGTTACTTTTTGGGTGCTCTATAGCAGTGGTTCTCTCGTGAAATTTCACTGTGGCTGCATTATAAACATCCTTCCTGGTCCTGTGGAAATGTCTCGTGGCCGCAACAAATGTGATAAAAATAGTTTCGATATTTATTTTTTATAAAATGCAATTCACTGAATGATCTTTTACAATATACAGTTGTATGTAAAATCGATAAAATTAATAAAGCAATTATTGTTAATTCTTTATACCGACTTAATTAAACGGTCAACGTATAATTCCGACTAACATTTTTGAACAGTTTTTATATTAAAACGGTTCTATACTTAAACTCGACTAAATGCTGGATAAGTCAGATTAAAATAATAATAATTTTACAAAATCATTTGTAAAAACACATTTTTTTAATTATCAATATTTACTATAAAACCGTTGGTGGCCGCACATGAGAACCACTACTCTAGAGGTGCAATGTTATTACTTAAATAAATAGTTTTTCATTGAATTGACATTTAATGAATTGTTTTGCAAGATTATTATATATTTTATAATATACCGTTTGGTTTTTTTAAATCCTCAGAATTCTGAAATTCAATATTTATTTTTGACTTATACTTATAATACTAACTTACTACTACTTAAAAATATGATCATTTTGATATATCGAACATTTATTAAGAATTAAATCAATAATTCACTTGATAAAATCATAAAACCAAAATAATTCTTATATAATTATATACACTTAATCTCATATCTTTTTTGATTAATTATATGTGGTAACTTTATCTAAAAATCTTGAAAATTGTAAGTTAGTCATATATTGCTGATATAAAAACAAACAAATGATGATATTGATTGATTATTAGTTCTGATAAGATACTAAAATATATTTTTTTTATACGATATAATAAGTTCCTATAAATTAGTTGGCAATGCAATCTCGATCAAGCGTAATTTAATGGGTTGATAAAACGATAAACAGTGAAAAACGCAGGAAATTAATGTAAGGAAGTTATAAATACAATTAGGATATCTTGGAAAAGTATACCGGTATTGTCTTTCGTCATTATCGGTGGTGATGTAGGAAATCTTTTTTCATCTGCGACATTTTCATATATGATAAGAGCTGTATCGCTAAGGCGAAAACATCATCCATACGTCATAAATTAAAAAGCTTTTTTTGGCTGAAAAAATTAAAAAAGTCATATCAGACTAAATAAATTTTATAAAAAGCTAGTCTTATTCATTCTAAATAATTCTGAGTTCGTAGAACTGAAAAACTATCTTTAATTTGATAAAAACAACGAAAGTGTGTGTTGCATGACTCAATTTTAATAAAAAAAATATTCAGTAGTGTAAAAAATCCGGCTAATGGGTGAGTTCTGATAAATACTTTACACATAAAAAGTTTGGCAAATTTTTCAAAGATATCTTTTATAAAAATATGTTGTTAAATTACAAAATGTTAGAATGGCGTTTTAATGTACGGTAAAGATTTAGTACTTGGTTACTGGTTCTATTAAACATGTGAAATCATGCGAAAAACATTGGCGGAAGATAAACATTCATGTTCTCGGTGGGGGCTGTGATCCAAGACAAACTTACAGATAAATCGGTGGAAATACACCCTAAATGTGGCATAGAAGGGTGGGCGATAAAGGAAAGGAAACGAGCGCGTGTGCAACCACTGCGACACAGATTAGTTTGAATGGACACGTGTTAAAGGACTTCACGTGTGATTCACTTATCGCCCGCTCCTGAAATATTGTGGTGCGGGTGGTCTTCAACAATTCCGACCCCAATAAATTATTTTAAGTTACTACCGCACAACCCTTATTCGAATGCAGCTAAAAGATCGTCAGCTCCTACGTTTCAAAACATAAAAGCTCTACATTTTCCGCGTAGGAATATAGATAAAATCAAATATTTTATTATATTTTCCGTGATGAAATAATTATATAATAAAATTATTTGTTTATCTTTCTTATCATATCTCATAATTTAAATCAATTCGATGTTAATCGTAGATTTTTGCGACGTATTTAGGAATAGCTTTGTAAAGCACATTTTATAAAAGATGTTCAAAATAATATTATGTCGGTGGTTGTGTTAATAAAGATAACATGTCGTTAATAACCCTTTTTTAGAAGTACACTCTCTTGATATTTCTAAGTAGCTAAAAATTTAATTTTTTTTTTTCATACTAACCTAGCTAGTACCTGGTATGTGCTGCAATGCCACTCAAAGAAAGAAAGTGTTTCTGTTTTATAATAGGACTGTTCAATGAAGTGTTTTTGGATACACAATATATTTGTTTTTCTGTCTGTTGCGTACATTTATTAATTAATCAGACGTTTTTACGACGCGTGAGGTCACATAAAGCAGTCCATGTGAGAAGCATATCCACATAGTCTGATGTATCAACTGACAGTATTCGCGATAAACGAAACCTGACCTGATCTAATGGTAGCACTTATTCAGAAACCTTCGCGAGCATGTGCAAAACAACTCATTTTTTTTGCAATCGTAAGTAAAAGTTAATGTTCGCGATGAGCGAAACGGCTTCTGATCTAATGGTTATTCTAAATTAAAGTCTTCACAATAGCCCCCGAAAGTTTCACCTCATTAGAATGGTAAAGGAATGCATACAGTACATTATTAAGGTACAGAACAGTATACCAACAAAAAATCATTTATATATATATATTTAGATAAGAGCAGGAATATTGTTTTACTGGCAAGTCTATTTATGTTTAGTGGAACAACAACATTATTAATTTAAATTTAAAATTATCTAAGATTTATTAGAAATTCCTAGCCACAAAGCTGTCGAAACAACAACATTTAATTACTAAAGTTTTTAAAACGTTAAGCATATATTAAAGAATGTAACACATATTAAATAGATTTACAAATATATGTCATGAAGCTAAATAACATTTTTCTAATTAATGCAAAATTTAATTGATTAGTTGAAATTGAAAGTTACAAAATATTATACTTATAATTTAAAACGTTGAGAAACAATTTCGAAATGGTCTCAAGTAGAAAAAATCATAATAATTCCAACAAAAAAAATTTGACAGTTAATTTTCAAATCAATTGTCAAATAAAACAATCTTGTGAATATAATATTAATTGAATAGATTCGTGATTCGATTTATTCATTAGTTGTTGTGGCTAGTTTCGACATTGTCACCCCACTGCGTATTTAGGGGTGCAACCGATGACTCAATAGTATAATGATACATCAAAAGTATCATTTATCTTATGAATCCGTGGAAGTGAGAGCTGAAAACTAGAAAAGGGGAAGAAGTGTACTTATTATGAAAAAAAGCATTTATTCAGCGGTAATAAATGGGTATTCAATATATCAGTATTATTACTTTTTAACTATACACGCTTTTAGTGTGGAAATTATTTAATGTATTTATTAGTTTTGTTTGATTTTTAATGATCCACACTGTTGCCGAGTTAAGAGTTTAAAGCTCACAATAAAAACATTTAGCATTTAATATTCAGTTGTTTTATGGAATTTCACTGGTACAGATTTGTTGATCCCTTGATCCTATAGACCATTCTATCCATCGAATCATATAAATGGGAAGTTAAAAAAAGCAATGATTTAACTACAATTAATTAAGAATGTCCATCTTTTTTTCTTTTCCGCCTTAAAAGAGATAGAAAATCATATAAACGGGCTTATTAG
Organism: Himalopsyche japonica; assembly: GCA_028555115.1. NCBI lineage: Eukaryota > Metazoa > Arthropoda > Insecta > Trichoptera > Rhyacophilidae > Himalopsyche > Himalopsyche japonica. Next base: position 2,203,194 of record JAHFWJ010000222.1, on the reverse strand, counting down.
AAATTGTGCTGTATTTGAAATAATATGTAGATTTTATTTAGTGTTATAAAAATACAATGTGTTTTATTTTCAACGGTACTGTTATGTCGCTGTTCTGTTTTGCCCGTTACCAAAAAAATAATACGTAATAAGAGTGAACATTAGTCAAAAATGTATTTAACCCTCTGATAGTTACATCTCAACTGTTCGTGAAACAGGTAATAATTGAAGATCAAAAATAGGAGATTTTACAATCTAGGTGTAAAAGCTAATTTATGTGTGAAAACATAGCCTGACTTGTCCTTCCCTTGTGTAAACTTTATAAGCTTGATCAACGAATACAATACTAAATTTGAATTGTTAAAACTTTGTACGATTCCACATGTTTTGCCGCTAACGACCCGGGTTTCGTCTTTCGGCATCTTCAGACACTCTATCACACGGATGCAAAAGAACTGACTACCCGGGTCGTTAGTGACAAAACATGTAGAATCGTACAAAGTTGTAACAATCCATTTGATATTGAAATTCCAACAAGCGCACTCAGTCGATATCATAAAAAAAGAATACAATAATGATGTCTTTTTTAATTTTTTTGGTGTTGTCATATTCTTTTAACACCTTAGCAGGAAACAGGTTAAAGTTAAATTGAACTGAAATGTTCACCAATTTCTATTGTATTGTATTTTCGTTTTTAAATGTCCTGTATCGATGTGTGCTCCAAATGCTGATTACATCTGCACAGTTCTGACGATGAGTAAATTTCCCCTTGCTGAGAAAACTACACATCAACATCGTGGTGATATCATCCCTCTAATGAGATGATGCATTTTCCCATTATTCGTATTGCGTTATAGTCATTCGATCAGAAAACTTATTCTTCGGAGGGCGACAAAAAGTATTCATTGAATTTAATCAGTGGTGTACAGCAAACAGTTCCCAATATAAATAATATGAGGTAATGTAAACTATATTCAAATGTGATAAAAAAACATGGGTTTTCAGTCCTTTTTTCAGTCAGGGCTACAGACAAAGATGTCAAAAAAGATATAGAGCCCCTTGAAAATTTTGAGGTAATTAACACATTAATAAAAAATACTTGTTTACGATTACTAATACCACAAATAAATATTCAAAAGTTACATATTTTTATTATATATTATATAGAGATTTTTTTTTGTAAATGTCACTTCAAAGCAAGGCAATTTGAACAAACCTAATTGTTCCATTTAATTATTCACCATAGTTTTTAAATCACGTCAAAAGAGAATTACATGTGTAAAAGTCAAATTTGTATTTTTTAAGCAGGGAGAAATTATTATAAATCAGAGTTTATTTGAAGAATACTTATTTTTATATAATATGAATTTCTTATGGCAATCGAGTCGGTAAAATGTTCACAAGGAAATTGTTTTGTGACTCAGTTGCTCAAGAATTGGTCCCATTTCATAAGGGACTATTCTTTTACCGCTATTATACAAACCAATAAATCAAACAAATATAAATATCACTGGTGTTTGATTCAACGCAATAAAAACAACATTAGTTTTAGCTGTAAGTCGTTTGAGGCACAAGTGATCACAGATCATGTATCCGACAGACGCATTGTTTGTGTATGACGAATCAAGCATTGGTGCTTGCAAACGTATCACCAATATTCGAATTCGCAATCATTGGAATCCTCATTGGCTTTCATTATAATTAATTTCTAGCTAGTTTTGAACGATTTTTGTCATATTATTGATTACTTTTAACGTTATAACTGTCACTTCTTGATGGAAAGGCATATTTTTTTAAATAAATAAATAAAATTTAAATAATAAACAAATGTTTTTAGTATTTATTTCCACAATATTTTTTATGATCAGTTGATAATGTCACGATGAGCGAAACCGGTCTTGATCAAAAAATATTCCCTGGAAATAAGTGCTGAAAAAAGTGTTTTTAATATTTAAAGTAGTATTGATTAATATGAATCAGTTTTGGTATATTATCAATTGGGTATCGCAATTTTTAGAGGTATTAAATAAAAATTCTAGTCATTAGTATTTAGTATGCCACTGGGTTACTATGCTCCCATACCGGCATTTTATTGAATTCGCTAACCCGTTTGTACGGAGATAAAATAAAATGACTGACTCACTTCTGTCGCCTAATAAGGGGACGGTAACAATATCGCGATACAGTAAACACGAGTATGAAATCGGTGAACATTTAAAGTAAATGTAACAAACTTTATTTTTATTTTGCATTTCGAAATTCTTGTTAGGAATTGAAACACAATATTTACAAACAGTATTTACTTTATAAACAGTATTTTTTTTATCGCAGACACGCTCCCAGTGTAAAGCATATGGAATTCAAATGAAGCTTATTTTATAAGATGGACACTCAACCCCTCTCTGTATGAGAGAGTAAGAATGAAAAAATTAGAATAGAAGTTAACTAACCGCTTTCTCTCGGCCTCGTCCTTAATTCAATTAATTAGAAATAGTAGGAGTATTATAATCCTTCCGATGAAGTAGGAATCCATAATTCAATTGAAAAATTCTTTTATATTTCTTTTCTTAATGGTAATTGGAACTCATAATGAAAAAGTCATATTAAATACAGCACAAATCCACCATCAAAATCACACTCTGAACCCTATAGCAGCTCGTCGTAAAATATCAGCAATATTGCCAAAAGTAAATAATTTTTATTTTATGACAAATTTCTGTTTCGAAAACATGTTGAAAAATGTTATTGCGTTTTTTAAATCTCAAGAATAAATATTTTATTCATTTCGGTGCCGCGGGTGATGGCCACGGGGGTGTATCTATCGAGCACTGATGACGAGTTTTCCTCGCCATGGGATTTTAAGAATTTTAAAATAATAACTAATTAATATTTTGTTTTAAAAATGTTTTTTTTTACTTTATTAATGTATCGTCATTCTTGTAAAATTTAATGTTTTCTAAATACATTGGTCAATTTGAAACGGTTTTAATATTTTGTTTGGAGAAGGCGAGCATACGCCCGAGGCTACGAATTCAAATATCGCTACTTACGACATCTATGAGATGTGATAAAAAGTTTTAGATTGTAAGCAAAGAAATATTGTAATTATTTTATAAAATTTTCTGTAAGGATATTTCATCATGTAATGCAATGAAGGTATGCAGAATACATGGAAAATGCTATTCATCATTATATATGTCCGTTTTGTGTTTTGTGTTTTGCCTCCAAGCATATCTAAATGACTAAGCAATGATGATTAATTTTATTATGGAGAAAATTGTGAACAATTGTGAACATAAAATATTCAATAGTGTTATCATCAGACCACACACGAATTGTTCAAATGTCATCTGATTAATTTATATTCTTGAACAATGAGCAATTATTTATGATTGGAAATATAATGGATGGGGTAAGGTTAATTACTTCCTTTGTGCCAAGTTTTTAAGAACGGATTGAAGATCAATAAGTTTAACACTAAATACATGAACACTTCTTGTGGAAATATGTTTATGGTGAAACAGTAATGTGAACTATTTTTTCAAGTGGATAGTAGCACACGTTTAGAATACTCAAAACTGAAGCGATGACTTAAATTAGATATCATTATTGGCTCATTTACGATTTCCCTAAAAAGTACACTCCCTTTTCTTAATCTTCAATAATTAAGTGTCTACATATAATCTTGATCTTATTAGTCACCAAAACGTACAGTGGCGCGCATTTGTATGTCGGAAGTAAAAAAAATATTAAGGTTAAATTTATTGAAAACATTTACAATTAATTACAAAAATGAAATTGAAAATGCAGTTAAGTTCAATCTATCAAAGCAAAAATATCCAGAACTTATTTTTTATTACAAAACGTTCTTTTTGATCTTTTTCTTATTGCGGGGTATTACACCCAATATTGATGGTTCCGTGTGTTTTTCATTCAAAACAATGTCAATTCTTTAATCATAGTTAATTTAAAAATATATATAGTAAAAGATGATGAATAAAACTAGTTAAGCAAAATTCAAAATAATGTTAAAAATTACAACAAAATTATTTAGACTAAGACCGGTTTCATTTATCGCGATCAATTGACAAACACGTGACTGCGAATAAAATTATGCTTTATTGTCAGAAAAGATTGACAGTCAATATGTTGAATTTATCTTGCAGATATATGAAAATTTTAATCAATAATTTGCGTAATAGTGTGAAAAATAGCATGAAAAAAATAATTACATTTTCTGGCACCAAAATTCAACAAAAGGATTTTCAGGTCCGAAAATCTTTTGAGTCACGGCAAAGAGTAACAGCAATGACATAAACATGAAATATTGAGACTCTTCAATTACTTATAGATATCAAAATCCTTTTAAAATTTAAGTCGCTAAGCAATGAATTGGTGAAATGATATTATTATTCTACAAGAAACGAAACTATGTACACTTTCAAATGTTGCGTTACTCACGACCAGGGTTTTACATTTATTCAGTCGTTACACGGATTCACTAGAACTCACTGAAAATGTTATTTGATATACACAATTACTTCAAGTTGTCACGTCACTGCTATTTGATATTTTTTAAAAGAGGCGTCAATTTATCAATGCCATATATGAGTAATCTTACCAACTGGAGGAATGATTAATGTTTTTAAAATTAGGTACTTAAAATATCCCTTTTTGTGACGGCACGCGCGCAATAGTGCAGCTTATGGTATCCCTTCTTAACAGTAATTACTATCAGGGTATATAATATTTCATGTGATGTATTGACTAGAAAGAAATGACTAATTCAATCAAATACACATTCTTCAGCGTCTAATTCGATTAGTACAAAGATTATTTTTCAGCAACAGAAAAGCATTTGTGACATTTTTTCAAATAATAGTCTTCGGGTCGCTTAACTCTGTTGCAAGAATAATATGTTTCACTTGTAAAATATCTACTGTCTAAAAATATTATATAAGTCCAATTAAATACCGACTGAAAATTTAGCTGGAAAGTGTTTGATTCCTGATTTACCTAGAAATAATGACAGTTTTTTTGGATTTTGCGACAAAATATTGCGATAGTAACAATATTAAAAACATGGTTATGAAGATTTGGATTCATCAACTAGTGATTATAGCTAAAAATACACAATTATAAGAATAATATGAAGCATTGTGTTTTTATTAATTAAATTGGTAAGTCAGTAAGTAGCACATTAGAAGTGAGATTTACAATTGTTGAAAACATTGATTTTGGTGTTTTTTACATTCATTACTTCTGCAAAAGAGATAGGTTGACCGACTAAATAACAAACATTTGTCATAACACAGTTCCGACGAGATAAGAGATGCTTAAATAATCGGAACATATGGATAATGAGGGTGATAATATACTTTAATATACGTGTAATTACAAAAATTGTTTTGTAATGAAAATAGTGAATATTTTATGTATGATATAAAGGTAAACAATTGTTAAGAAATTTTTAAATTAATTATTGTGTGATAATTATCGTATACCTATGTCAACAATGTGATTTAAGATTTAATATTATTATTTGTTATCATACAGATTTCTATAATTCAGATGGAAATGAAATTTTACCTAATAGCTAGTTAACATTTTTCTGTATAGTTATGTTTGAAAATATATACAATTGGAAATTGTTTATAATCTGTACCACTGAAGAATTCCATTAAACGTGAGATAAAGTCGAATATAACTTTTACGCCACAATCTACAAATTTGTTCCAAAATGTGTGAATTTGAAGGGTCGATAACGCCAACGATAATCGGATAAGTCGATGATAAATAATGTGCTCATGAGGGCCAGCTGTTTTTATTTTCAATCTTATCTCACTTCCTTTTATCGCACTTGATACGGTGAATTAGTGATTCACCAATGTACATACATATATCACATTGCAGACAACTAGAGATCAATATTACGGATATTTTTTTCAATCCAAAATATCGAAGATGCATCCTTGAGTTCTCATATTAATTCTAAAATTCCACATGTTTATGATTATGATCAAGGTTCTTCTTAATACTAATAATCCACATGAAATATCTACAAAACAGTACTGCGATCCCGAATTATTATGTTGTAAAAGAACGCAGTATTTAATATGAAATACTGTTTTTTTATACCCCCATTTTTTTAAAAGAAAACACAGACATATAGCCAAGCGTCTTTTTCCGACAGGTCACCAATTAAATAATCATTATGATTATGAAATTAAGTTGTTGGTTATCATACAACTTAAATGGAAACTCACGTCAAAAATTCTGGCGCTTTTAAGTCGAGATTGTTTTAAAATCGTGATTATTAATAATTAAATTCATATAAATGAGCGCATTTGGGAGCGCTTTACACCGTGGGTTGTCGGTTCACGATCGCGCACTATTTCGCGACGCTAGACCGAAAAGTAGGTTTCCATGTGTGATCAGTGTAATTTTATAAGTAGCATTAAACACATTTTTGCAAGATGTCAAAACGACCACTAAGCTAATCGAAAAACGATACAAATTCTAAGTTTATCAATATTGAGCAGCTTTGGGGACTTATATTTCTTTTAATTTTAGACTTTGTGAGGGAGACATTTGAATTTCTTAATAGTCTTAAATTTACTAGAAAAAATATCTTTTAGAAAATAATATTTTTATGGTATAGATTTAATTCTATTCCTCAATGTATTTTACATATTCATTGTATTTCTTAATTCAAATACAAATATTTTTTAAATTGATTAAAAATGTGAGAAATTTATATATAAATGGTTTGAAAAATGGATGATTAGTGAATTTGGTTGGTGAACTCCTAACACAGTACATCCTACTGCGATATGACCCTTGTAAAACAGCTCGAGCATTACAATTAAAAAATTAAGCCAATAGAAGAATACATTATATAAATACTAGAATTTTTCATCAGTTGATAATGCTCGGGATGATCGAAACCGGTATTAATCTTGATAATGTAAAATCGTGTAAATATTGTTCAAAACTATGTTTTATTTTTTATACATAATACCTTTTCATAAAGAAATGACAGTTAACAATTTAAAAATGATGAAGATGAAAATATAGAAAAAATTATAAGTTATTATTTGTTTAAATTAAAATGGACAAAGGAATTTTAAAATTCCATGAAAAATTTTTAATTTTGGGATATCACATTGGAATTGTCACTTTATTGAAAGTAAGCATCATTGAAGTAAGGCAATACTTCGAATATAATACAAAAGATGTCTCACGATGCATTGAAATCACCCCCGTGTATTTATTAGTAGTATAAGGGTCGGTTTTCTCAGTCGCGTCATGTGCAGGCGCCAGTCGACAATTAGATGCTATGCTTAAGTCAAAATTCGAATTTGAATAAAAATATATTTTTTCAAAAGAGATTCACTGCTTCAAAAGAGATAACCTTAATTTGTAATGTTATATATACGATAAATTGCTGATATAAGAGTGTGCGTTTATGCGTGATATTTACATGCTACTTATATCCAACAGACACAGAGAAATCAACAATATAATAATTATCCATCTTGGTTAATAATTTATTCGATACAGATAAAATAAATCAAGTGGTGCGACTTTTGCTAAAGATAACGAAAGTAATTTTAATAATATCTATTTTTTTATACCCGCCACTTTTTGAAACCAATGTATCGTGTAAATAAAGATTAGGTGTATACTAAATGTATACTGATGGACAGCTGAAGAAAATGTTTTTAGCGATTTATCAAAATTCAAGTTTTAAAAAAACATTCTACCTCATTCAGGTACATCATTATACTTGCGTAAGTTAAAATGCATTTCTATATATTATTGAATATGATTAATAAAAAGAAGTAAAAAAATTACAGCTGGTGCATAGGCAATCTTATTTTTATCTGTATTCGTATTTTGACGGTTACAACCTGGTATATGATCGTTTATACCATTCATCGAGACGAGTCTCATTTTTCTTACACAAACATATAATCTTTTCTTCTGTTATAAGAGTAGTTTCCACAACATTTTATTATACAATCGAAGAAACATCAAATTTTATATATTTTACTTTTACTATGAAAGTTGAGATCGGATAAGTGATAAATGATATTATATTGAAGGAACGATTATTTTTATGAATATATTAGGATAAATGAATTACGTACGTTTGATAATTAGTTCGATATATTTTATGAAATTGTTTTAAATAAGTTGTAGATTTTTATTGTCTTTTTATATTCTGAAAAGTGAGGTGTAAATCAGTTGACTACAATTAATTTTTTAATCCATTTTCATAGTCTAGACTCTAGGGTGATTGAGTTTTTGTTTTCTGTTAAAATTGTTTATATTCCATATAATCAACATTGGTAGGCTGGACTTAAAAAAACTAATCACTTTTATGTGTTACTGTCCCTTCTTGATGAAAAGGCATTTCATATTAAATAATTAAAAAATATTTTGTAGTACTATTTCCACAATATATTTCGAAAATCATGATCTGATCGTGAACATTATCAACTAATAGTATACAAATTACAAACAAGGTTACATATAGAAAATTTTGAGTTAATAAGTAACGGGTGCTTAAAACTAAAATCATACAATATATGTATAAATGAAATAAAATATTTAAGACATTTTAGTAATAATATTTAATCAAAACAAAGTCAAATCAAAAATCCATTAATAGTTAAGATAGTCACAAAAAATTCAGTACTAGAATAACGAGTGGGAAGCTTTTATAATCCAAATAACCGCACTTAAATATTTTTGAGAATATAATATTATTTTTTGGATAGCAAGAAATTTCAAAAGTAGTTGCACTAAAAAAATGTCTTTTTATTTAAAAAAAAAAGCTATTGTTTGATTCATCTTAAATATATGTTTTTGTAAGTTAACTTTAATGCTTTTACTGCGTGCTTTTTTCCACAAAAAAGCTCGTCTGCTAAATATTTACAAAATTTTTGTTTTAACCGGCTACACTTTACCAGTGGCGCTTCTTACCCCAGACTCTCAGTTCATAGAAATACTGTTGTGTTGTGTCCAACTCATGACGCTGTATCTTCATCAATTGACATCATCTGAGACCAGTTAACCACAAATTCGTGAATATTAATTACATAAACTAAATACTTGAAATTCTGAATTTTCAATTGTAGCTTTGGGAATATAAATGCAGTTCATCTTTCAACTACAAACACAGATTTATTAATTCAAGATTCTTTTGTAGTTATAGTAAATTACTTAAAAAATCAAATGGTCGTTAGAGATTTATGGTATCAACTGAAGGTGTTTGACGGAATTTCAATATCAAATTTCAACAATTGGAGTTTGTATCGATATATTGTATATTTTCAGATTAATTGGTAAATCTCAATTCGACTCAAATTTGGTTATTAAAGACATTCAGTTTGCGCAATATTGCAGTATGAATGACAATATAACTTTGACTAAATAAAATATTTCTCTCGGGGTAGGAGTGGTTAATTAATTAAGCAGATTACCCGGCGTAAACTATTATAAAATACGAATAGTCTTTATGATGTAGCAATGTATCTTTCATAAGAGGGAACATCTTTCATTACATACATTATAAATTACACTAAAACAAAACTTTGATTACAAAACATGCTGAAAGAGTTTATCTAAACGCCGAAAATAGTAAGAATCAGAAACACATTTCATAACTATGTACTTGCATCTTGCATACTTACTCACCCCTACGAAAAGAAAAAATCACCATAAGTTTTTATTAGTCATAGCTTTTAAGGCAACCCCTTGTTTGGTTGTTCAAGAATTGTCGGATTATTTACTAAATCAGGAGGAGGTGGTGAAAAATACTGAGCTGACATGTTAGTAGGATATATACATAACAGAGTTCAATAAGAAATACCATTAAAAATTTTAAAAAATAAGCATTTGCAAATTTTATGTATTTTATCGAAGGATCTGTAATATTTGGTAAAGAATACAAGTAGATAAACCCTTTTTATTGATTGAATTGGCATTCACTTGGTAGAACTCCATTATAACACGGGGAAAAAAATAGCAATGTATTTAGTTCAACAAAATTATTTTTTAAAATATAGTTGATAGCTATTTCGGCTAAGCCATCGTCAGAACTATGCTTAAACTAACATTTGCTTATCTATATATAGCTGTGTAGAAAAGGTACACAATACATCTTCTCTCCTGTTTTAACGACCTAGCTTGTTTTCTGCTCGCAATAAAACTGACAATTGTAAATGAAACTAAAAAGGCGGCTGTATTAATAAGTTCATATATGACACGGATATGGTCCATTACAGAAACAAAGAAACACCCCCCAGAGGATTCATTAATGGTGACCGACATATATTAGTTTGTTTCGAAATCAATAGATATCAACTATCACAAAGGATTATTAACGAACAAACTAATATATACATATATACCTATTACAATAAATAATTGATATAGAACGGTGAAATATATACCATAAAATAGTTCGGATGAGGGCGTAAGCTGAAACAGCTATCAACTATATATCTTACAATTTTTCTATTACCATCTTTTATTATCTGTGGTATCAACACAGTTATCTACACCGTGAGTCATAGACTAAGCATCTGGAGTGACGTCAATCCTGCACCTCCCTCGTGGACCACACAGGGTTGTTAAGAACACTTTGGTGTATTTTTGTAAGCTTGCTCGGAAATGAAACCACCCTAGTGCATTTAACAGGGGTATTTCGTTTTATTAGCACACTAAAAAGCAAACACCGTGTGGGAGGACCTATTGAATGATGATTCATCCCCATAAGAGGAAGGGATGCCATCAAATCATATATAGCTAAGTACTACGGTACTTAAAAGTTTATGTGGACAATTTATCTTTGAATCCCTAGTTGCCGGGTGTTTTTGATTTATTATTCGAGAAATGGTGAGATTCTTATTTAATTAATTAAGAAATTTTGTAAAAATATCTCAATAGTCATTTAAAAGTAATAAAATTACTATTTCCAAAGAAAAGTATACATAAATTATATTCGGAGTTTACATGTTCCACACAGCCAGTGGTCATGGTTAAAAAGTAGTTCGATTTCTTGCGACTCGCTATTCAATAGCGACATCGATTTCAATTCTTCATTCACTCATACAGTTGACAATTTCCCAATGAATTTATTATTTATAAAATTGGGGGCCAGACCGTTAAGTGTCGGAGGTGCATTTGAATCTGTATGAATCATCCGACCCCTATTCTCATCTCGGAGCATCTCATTTCAATTAGCGCAGTGATGTCATCCTACTAGACAATAGAACGCTACCCCCTTCACAATATTTTCTATGGTAAAAAATAAGCCCTCTTTTCATACAAACGGCTGATGACTCACTGTTATAGAAAAGTAGCCCACATACATACAAACACTACTGAATGCACTTACGTGTTTTGAGAATAACTAGTATAAATTAATGTTGAATCATTAAATAATTGTTATCTAAAGTTATATAAAGACGTAATAGGAAAACTTTTACACACATAAAAAATTTAAAATTTAATTTTCAATTCTATTTAAAGTAAAAAAACTGTTTGATTTGTACTTTCTCATACTTTTATATATTTTTATCAACTGTTTTTTTTGTGCTTTTTCGGACAATTAATTTTGAAGAGGCAAAATTAATGTTACACTTACTTACTGAAAAAAAATGATTTTAATTAGAAACTACGGCAAAAAGGCATCTTTCTGAAGATGTGTTTGAAAATGTGAAACCGTGTTAAAATTACTAATATGACCAGTGGAATAACAAAATAATGGATTGATTTATTTGCACGTAAAAAAATACGCGCATAAAAACTACAATTTGCGGCATATGAACATTATTAAAATTTTCGTTCGCCGTGGCCGGCTAGTAATATTAATATTGTTTTATTTTAATCATATATACAAAAAAAATTTAATTATTTGCTCCAAAATACCCGTAACCACGTAATGTCAACAAAAAAGCTCTTATTAAATCATAATAATGTACAATTTGACATTACTGTTGAATGAATTTTTAGATAATTATCTATAATCAAATTATAAATAAATGAGTTTAGTTTATTGATCAATAGAAATGTGACAGTTTATAAAAATGTATGAAGTAGACAAAGATATAGTTCGATTTTTTTTTTAAATATATATTACCTATTTTATTATGTATATTATACTCACACATATGATTTTGAAGAAGTAGTTTTTATTTTATTACATTTTTGATTCATCAACTATTTGAATTTCTTTCTGATTTTTAAAAAAATATGAAATGTTTATATTAAAAGTTGTTGGTTCTATTCAAGTAATACATATATATGTTCTTAAAACATTCAACATTATTTATGAAAAAACAATCATATTTTTGAAAATGTTGAGTCTATGAAATGTTTTCATTTTAACTTACTTTGCTTAGGCTACATAAGAGTCAATTTGCAAAGATATATTGTTATAGTCACGTATGAAAGTTCTATATGAAATATGTACAGAATTTCCTTTTCACGTGTTACATATTTGCTGAAAAAAAACATTTAAATGAATGAAGACTTACCCTCAACACTTCTTCAATGATGATTAATAACTGATATTTTAAATGAATCATCATTATCCAAACATAACCGACAAAGAGAATAGATGAGCATGATTGATAAAACAAACCAGAATCCAGTATATTGAGGGTGCATAAATGACGTCATCGAAAGCTTTGGCACGTGTTGCAGGCGATTTGACACGTGTAGGGATGCCTCCAGCTCCGTGGGAAAGTGAACAATAGGGAAATGTTATGGTGATGAAGACCAGTTGTTCGTTTGGATCGACGGGGAAATGAATGAATGGCGTTGGCGTGTTTTCGGTATGCAGAGCTTAACTTACAGGGGTTTTTTTTGCGAAGTTATGTTCCTTAACATGTATGTAGATTAGAATTTCGAAGACAAATTTAAGTGAAAAATAATTAATTGTACATGTGAGACTACTGTCATGTTTCATTTAGTATTCGACGAAAATCGGTAGATTACGGGTTGCAAATAATAACATAGCTTTTCGCTGGACGAATACATTACATCGTTCTTCGTCACATTGTCTTAAAAAATACTTGTGATAATTGTGTAAAAGTAAATTGTAACGATCAGATATACAATTTTACTCGAAAATCTTACAATAAGATGTATCATATGAGAAATAAGATACATCTATATGGGTTAGATGCCGAACTGAACCGTTAACATCCAATTCTCTTGGCATCCTAAGAAATATCAACATCAAGACGACTGAAGTACTAGAATTATACTGTCGACCACAATCTTAGATGAACTACACTTTACAGGTAAAGCTACATTGGATAGGTCATCAAATTATTACGAAAAACCCTGCTAAAAATCATGACGACTTAAAATGTTAACATGAACTAGACATAAAAGTCAATTCAAATCATTTATGATGTCGACAGAGGGTGCTTGATGGGATTTCAATATCAAATTTGAATTGTTAAACTTTGGAACCGTGAAATGAAGCCAGGTTTCGCCTTTCGGCATCTTCCTAACTCCCCCTTGTTGTATCCTTTACGTGCGGTCGGTTCAATAAATCGACAATCTCATGAAATAAATTCTTATATTGCATCACTAGATGTTTAATCGCTACTTGCCGAATTGAAATTAGTGGGTATTTCTTGAAAAAAACCCCCAATTATTGATTAATTATTTGTAGTAAAACCCTTTCAAGAATGATTCATTAACAATATTAATCGTTAATGAAACTTATCACAGGCAATTGTGTTAATTATTATTTGATCAATATTATTGAATTTGTTTTAGTTGCCATTTAGTTCTCGCCTTGTAGTTTGTGTTTCCCTTCAATACCTTTGGTATATAGAAGATGCTAACTGTTTATTTTTCATCAGTTTTTTGCATCTATGTGATAGAATGCCTGAAGATGCCAAAAGGCGAAACCCGGGTCGTTAATGACAAAACATGTGGAATCGTACAAAGTTTTTTAAATTCGACTGAAATCGAAAGAAAAATACAAAACATATGTTTCCAGAATGAAACTGAGGTAAATATTTAGATTATAATGTTAGATAACGGCTTAAAATCTTCGTGTCTAAGGTATGGTAAGGTACAAAGTATGAAGACATCTTTATGTTAAATGCTAATTATATATTGCTATACATACGTCTATACTATTTTAATAATATTCGTATAGTATTCACAGTATATCAACAAATATTTGAAAAATAACTTGTCATATCTCTTTTAGGCGAACAGCCATCATCGAATTGTATGCGTATGAAAAATTATCGTTTATCATGCTGAAAATGTGTGATTTTGATTGATTCTCTGTAAGATTTCTAATCTTTGCTAAAGAAAAGGGCAATACACTTTTATCTCTGTCTGAATCCAACGATTTTAAATTGGATTCATGAAGTAATCCTTAATTATTGTGTTTTCGAAATGAACATATCTTCTAAATTGTTGATATTGTTTGACATCGCCCTGGGCTCCGAATATCCAGGATGCATTCAGCTGCACTTTGACAAAGCATTATGCAATCAATACTTGTACCAAAGTAGCCGTATTTTACAACAGTTAAGTGGTATTACTTGCAAAATGTACGCAGAATCGAGATGAGGATGCTGTGCACATGCGCCTTTTGTTTGATGCCATCCGTTTTCCGGTAAAAATACACCGACAAGTGTCAAAACACGAGGCATTTCCTTGTTTTTCCACATATTTCAGCAAATAACCAAAGAAAACTCAAAGATGACCGACGAATTTACAAATAGCAGACAAGGTGAGTTTTCAGTCAACGTAATAATCCGAACAAATACAATTTTCTAAATTATCTACTACACTTCGTTAAATTTTTTTCTATATTATCTGAATGAAATTCTTAAGGTGTAATCCACATTGCTGCTAATGTATATCTTTCATAATAGTTTCTACTACAAAAATCTTATCGAGGTAAATCTGTTCTCTTATCACAATGACATCTCAGACATATGTTATGAACATTTCAATGCGTTCATAATATTCTAATAACCATAACAATATTTTTATCTTAATCTTCGCTTCTTATCTATTCGTAGAGTTTGACCATCTTGGGTTATTTGATGGGCTATTTTTTTTTAATTATTTTTTATAGATTTAAATTAAAGTGCAACTTAAACATTTATAAACAGGCTCCATTGCATATACAGTGATGTTTGTTTTAATTATTGAAGGATATATAAATTGATTCATTGTTTCCCTTTATCTTTGGAGTTTTTTTGTTCTGTTGTTGTATGAATATGTATATGTGTGAAACGAGGCATGAAAATCTATCCCATGAACTATTTGTATCGACGTATTACCACGAATAAGCATACAGATACAGTGAAACCTCGATTTTACGTTTTCCATGGGACCCTGAAAAAATAACGGTAAACGCGGGTAACGGTGAATGCGGGAAAGCTTCAAATAATAATAAACAAGTAAAATCGAAAAAAAACATTTAATTATTGGTTACTTGTACATACTGTATATAAAATTTATTTTGTAAAAAAGTCCTTTATGTTAACTTGCTTCTTTGATATTTGGCACTTTAATCGGATAATTTAATAACAAAGACTTGTTACTAAATTGTGATTAAAAGTTTGTATGTACAGGAATCATTATTACCATGAATTTAAACAACTCTACATTTGCATCATAAACAATAATACGCGTGTGGTGGATTTCAACCCAAAAAATAGCACATGCGTCCAATGCGTTACGTCTAACATGTACAGCGGATTCCAACGTGTCTAGACATAACACCTGCACTCGGCTGTGTCAAACTTGCTTGCCGAGATACGGAGAAATATGCAATAAAAACGGTCAATCGGGATAATATTTGTGACGGGACCAAAATATTTAGACGGTTTATCGAGGAAATCGGGGAATCGGGAAAAGGCCGCCTTTTTAGTTTCATTTACAATTTTTAGTTTCATTGCGAGCAAGAAACAAGCTAGGACGTTAAAACAGGAGAGAAGATGTATTGTGTACCTTTTCTACACAGCTATATATAGATAAGCAAATGTTAGTGTAAGCACAGTTATGACAATGGCGTGAGCCGAAATAGCTAACAACTATATTTAAAAAAATAATTTTGTAGAACTAAAATACATTGCTATTTTTTTCACCGTGTTATTTCACAGACATATAAGGAGTGACAGTGGGGATTGAAGATGGCTAATAATATATAATACTTTAATTTGTACAGTCGTATTTAAAAAAAATACGTTTTTAACTGATGCTTTATTTTCAGGATACGAGAGTTTGGGGGATCCCAGCGAGGTGTCCGAATCTGTGGATGAGCTGAAAGCCAGGCTGAGTTCTATGAAGAAGTTAATGGGGGAGCGTCGAGCGGCAGGAGCTGACACAACAGAACTGTTCAGAGGCAGACCGACGTCTCTGAGGGGCGCCGGTCTCATCAACGGAAACTTTCTCAGCTTCGTTTTCGGTTCCGCATTATGCGTCATCATTTGCGTTTCAGTGTATGCATTTTACAACTTATATCACGCACTTTTGAAGAGGTTCCCTTCAAAACATACCGAACTGTAATCTGTCGAGTTAAATTTACGGTATTGTTCATTTAAAATTATATCAGTTTTAGTCTGATGTCGGATAGAAGCGGTAGTCAATATTTGGCGAAAGCGCCGAGATTGGCAAGATGAGGTTTCACGACTGCTTTTTGGTATGTTTTATAATATGGTGCACGTAATCAATGGTTAGTGCGAGAAGAAAAAGAATAATTATAAGAGATGCTAAGTATTTTATCCATCTTATAATAATAGGTATACAATTAGCTATTTAAAAATAATCGTAAAAGTTCCATACAATGAGTCTTGTTTTCGGATTACCAATTTATTACATTATTCTGGCACACAGATCACTAAATATTTCTGATACCATAAGTTTAATATGGTTTACTGCTATTTTTCGAGAAATGTCAGTTAAAACGAAACAAATATAATTCGTACATACACAAATTTTATTTAAAATCTCAAGCTAAAAATTCTCACAAGCGAAGTCGGACCTGGATCGTTCTTTCATTATATAAAAATATCTTATATTAATCAGTTAAAAATAAACTTCACGGTATATTTCGATCTTGTTCGTTATTGTAGAGTTGTAATAATTGCCTTATTATTTTCTCAATTTGAGAGTCTATTTTTTTTTTTTTTTGTTAATTGTTAAAATATATATCGCATATTTATTGTATTTAGTATTAAATTGAATCGTGTGCCAAAAGTTAAATCAAATTTTTTAGAATATTTTAAATAACTGAAAAAAACTGATTATTTTTCGTGATTAAAAGTCTTAAGTTTAGCTATTAAATAAATAAATTCGATCATGCCTGAAAATATTAGTTTCTATTAATTGGATTGATGTTTCATTATTTATTTTAATGGCCACTAGATTTTTTGAATAAACGTAATTACTATTAAAATGTTATGTAAAGATCAAACGAATTTAGTTATTAAATAGTTTTTTTATATATTATGTATTGATAGTATGAACTCTTTTTGCTATCATAATTGTTGACAACCATGAAAAAACATAAACCATTTAAAGGTAGTACCTACATATAGTAATATTTTAACATATTATGTCGATACTGAAATATTAGATTTCATCTTAAAATATTATATTTATTTTTATGATATTTCTTTTGCAAATTGGACAATAAACATGGGTTGTTTGTTAATTGAAAAGTGCTTTTAGAAATATTATTACTTTTCCGATTTTTTTTTGGATAAGCATTTAAAAAAGTACAAACACAGACTGGATTTGAAAATAAATCCAGTGTGTTTTAATAATTACTCAAATAAAAAAGTGTTTTGTGAAAATATCTGAGATTCACAATGAAATTTTTGCTTAGAAATATGTATTATTGAAAAAAAATTATTCGGCATACGTATTTTGAATTATTTGTGCAATAGTATAATATATATCATAATACAACTAAACTTATCAATAGGATAATACCGTAAAATTATTCGTTAAGAAATATCATATTCTAAACAAAAAAAAAATGTAATGACAATTGATTCAATCTAATAAAAATTAATTAATAATAGTGTTTATCTTTCATTATTATTTTCAATTACAAATTTCAATAAAATTAAATTTCACAAGAAAACCAATATTCTCACAAAGGAAAAATAGCTTATTTAAGTTAAACATCACATTTATTGTGGAAATTGTGACTTGTACGGTGAAAAGGCATATTAATATTTAATTCAATGAAACATTATTGGCGTAACGCTAGAAAATACTAGTAGCGTGTCCCGATCATTACATTATTAATTATGGAAGTAGTACTAAACAAATTGTGTTTTAAATATATAACAAATGTTTTGGATTTATTCGAAATAAATATAATATACACGACAGTTGATATATTTCTTTCCTCCCTTGTAACTTTTAGTAAAATCTTAAGGCCACCTGAGCATTTATCGTACGATAAAAACTAAGAGGATCCGAAAATCCGAAATCCACGAAAACCACCACTACAAAATAAAAAATCTTAATTATTTAATAACCAAACATGAATGAAACAAAAAAAATAAATGAAAAGGAGTAATAAACTAATTTTAAATTAAAATGGTTTTTTAAAATTTGAGTGTTCTTGTCTATTGCTCGGAAGAATATTATTATTTAATAAAGGTAACTTTGAGATATTTCACTAAAAGCCACTAGATATTTCCAATTTAGTACTAAAAAAATATATTGCGTTTCATGGACATAAAGCTGTTTTTACGCTGATTTTAAAGAACGGCGTGAATGAGCCAAAATGTAATTTTAAACTCCATATTACAATTACGGATTTGTTTAAAAATATTTACTTTTACAATGTTTTTTTGTTTGTCTGAAACAAATACTTTGATAGCATCTCTGAAAGAATAATTTGATAGCCAAATATCATTGATAGCTGTATAAAGTATTTGTGCCTACTTGAAATAAAAGTACAAATTTAATGAAATCTATGAAAATGATTATTAATAATAGATCACATGATACATGAGTACGATCATACCTCTTGATGATTTATTATGATGATTATTATTTTTAAAAAATGCCATTTTTTTCAGTTTTTATTTATTTCAGGTTAGTCATATTCGTTGTATTTTTATTCACCATTCACATTGTTATATTGGGTTAGCATGGGGCAACGACAAAAAGCTTTTTATATAATTCACTATATTTTGACAAAATTTGTCTATTGCTATAGACTAAACGTCAATGTGACGTTTGAGCGTCAACAAAATAACCTCAAAATAAGTCTTAAATACAAAAATTGAAAATGGCTGGAAACAATAAACTTGAAGACACTGATCTGTACGAGTTGTTTGGGGTAGAGTCAACAGCAGATATAGTTGAAGTAAGTTTATTTTATGATTCTATAATATTAATTATTATTATTTCTATTTTTTTATTGCTTATAAATTACTATAAAACTACAAAATACAGGAAACGTAATATCGTAAAAACATTTTTTTGTCGAATGGAAATGAGGCAATGGTGCTTTGCTTCATGAAGAAAAATTTACTCTTTTCATTTTGTCTTCAAAGCTTTAAAACATATTCCTTAAACATTTTTCAAAACAATAGTTCTTCTTTATTATTAATGATACTCGCATATTAATCGTTATGTATAAATTTTTCATTTTTGTATTTTTGACAAAAAAATCCTTAAATTTATTTCTTATTTTCAGATCAAAAAAGCTTATCGAAAAAAAGCTCTTCAATGCCATCCTGATAAAAATCCTGACAATCCAAAAGCAGCAATACTCTTTCATGAATTATCAAAGGCGCTTGAAATTCTCTTAGACACATCGGCCAGATTAGCATATGATAAAGTATTAAAAGCCAAGCAAGCAGCCAAACTTCGCCACAAAGAGTTAGACAGCAAACGACAAAAATTAATTGATGACCTAGAAAGGAGAGAACGTGAATCAGAACTTAAATCCAAAAGCGGTAAATCATACGACACAAGAACTGATGAAGAAAAGTTACAGGCAGAAATATTAAGATTGCAAAAAGAAGGTTCTAGACTGCTTCATGAGGAACAAGAGCGTGTAAGACAGCAAATTATAGCCGAATCTCAGAGATCAACTATTCTGGCATGGGACCCCAGTTTGAATAGAATTAAAATTAAATGGACTGCAGCAAAAGCAGACCCTGGAAATGGTGGCTATAGTGAAGAACTTTTGAGGCAATTTTTGAAAAAATATGGAGATATTACTGATTTAGTTATACTAGGAAATAAAAATGGAAGCGCCCTAGTCGAGTTTAGTACAAAAGAAGCTTCTGAAATGGCTATTGAATTTGAAAAAGGTATGTGTCTTATTGTGTGCTGAACTTTTTCCAAAACAAAATTTTTTCTTAATGCATTAATTCTTTAAACTAAACAAATCTTTGCTTAAATAATAAAGGTGGTCTATCCTTGTAAATTTTTTTTTGTGTAAATTTTCGTGTTAAATATCTTCTATTAAAATACTCAATTTGGAGTTCATTTGAATTATGTTTTTATTGAAACAAATATATTGCATAACCACTTGGAGCCATTATGGTACATCCTTCAATTAACTTCACTATTGCAAATAATGGTTTAACATTAAATATATTATTTAAAATCTTAAACATGTATTTTTGCAATTTTCTTACAGGTCTTTCGGAAAATCCCCTCAAATTAAAATGGTTGAATAAACCAGCAAAATCATCAAATAGTTCGGTTTCAAGTATGGGTGAAGTGTCATTGACATCAGAAAAAGATTATGAAAGTCTAGTGCTCAGAAAAATGCGCCAGGCAGCTGAGAGACAAAGACTCATCGATCAATTATTAGAAGAAGAGAAAGAGTAGCCAATTAACTAACAAGAATACCGTTGTAATTATAATCCTGCAATTCATCATTAATTCAAAATATAAAGCTTATTTATAGATATTTAAAATATTTTTTTTTTACAAATAAATGCATGATTCCATTAATTTAAGTAATCACAGTTTCACTGTTCATCTATATGATTTATGAAGATACTGTTTTGAATTTTAAACAAAATTCAATCCAACCTTTGAAGGTAAATGTAGAAATAATAATAAGAATAAACAGCGTAAAATATAGTTTTCACAAATATAAATTTATTTCGTAGATATACAAAATATTTTAAATTTCATACTAATTTAAATAACTATTATAATATATACAACAGTTTATTATCATTTTATATGAACATTTTTTAAATTTTATTTCATTGTGCACTTTTCACATCTGAAAGTTAAATTATTTTTTATAAAAATCATTTGCTACCTAATAATTGAGGGAGTCCAGATATATGACTGGGGATTTATAGGTGTGTATAATTAAAAAAATTGATAAAACTCATGCTGTGTTAGTGAATATGGGTATGCATGTTGAAGTGTCGTTGAACATCTTTTTCTTTGGCCTGAATTATAAAGTCTGATCTTGTTCTATATAGGCACTGGGGTTTATTAAATGCACTTATGAAATTGGTTTCGTGTTGGTAGCTTTTTCAACTAACTCTAAAAGATCTTGTAATTTTTCCACATTATCTTTTTTGACTTTGATGTTCAATAAATGTTGAAAATACGTCTGCACGTCCACTTTCAGTTGAATTCTGATTTTATCATCATCAGATATTCCCGATTTCTCCAAATTTGTCTGAATGGAACGATCCCTCATTTGTTTTAGACGTCTCAAAGATTCTTCTGTTTTGTAAACTGAAGTAAGGACATCATCGACAGCTACATAATATCTGAAACAATAAATTATATGGCATAGCAAAAAAATCTTCAAACTAAATATTTACATCAACCATAGTATGGTAATTTTTTCAAATGATTGGGCAACTGTTAAAAAATATTACAAAATATAATTCAATTGTGAGTCTGCTTTAACATATCTTCACACACACACACACTAACACAAATGTTCAAAGCTAATATTGAATATCGAATTTGTTTTTGGCTAGAATGTAGAAAGATGCCAATACTACATCTGCGGTAAGTAACAATCAGATGGATGCCATATTAAATACGTTGGCGGTAAGTAAAGTATTAATATTATGAAATTGAGGAATGAGCATACACAAAGCAGGCATTTCAGAATGAACAATGAATGATCTTGAAAAATAATAGGTATTACATACTGTGTTGTGATTATTGAAAAAATTCCTTCGAGCCACTCCACTGTATCAGCTTCTCCGATGTGTTCTTTGTATAATCGATTAAATTCTTGCGGAGATTTGATCAGAGTCGCTACATATCCACAGGCCTTTGTTGGGATGTCTCTGTTGGTCTTTCTGAATAACCTTGGAATGTCATTTAATTGTTTTAAATTTACAATGCTGTCTGCACCGATTTCCAGCACAACCATTTTTTTTATCTGGGGGAGTCTTGATAAAAGAGATGCACGAGAGTCTGACAAACTTTTTTCTAAAGCTTCCGTTTGCTTAACCGGATGGAGTCGCGTCTTTGCAATCTCTAAAAAGGTCGGTAGTTTATCAATCATTTTTTTGACATCCACATACAAAAGTGTCAAAAATTTTAACTTTTCCCCATTGTTTTTGTCATTGTGAGAATTTTCCGAAAAGTTATTTTGATCAGCAGTCCACGGCTGGAAATCATTAAGAAATTGTTATTTACTCAAAAAAGAAAGGATATAGAATTCTCATAATTATTATGGTTTCAAATTGAAATTTGAAATTAATATATATTTGGCATTACGATCATTTTTTTTAAATTACTTGAGAAAAACTAAAGTCTCAAAGTGTGGTTTAGTAAATAGATTTCATACCACTAGGCTAGTGCCAGATGTTTTTATTTTATTACTTTTTGTTTGGATATCTTATATTATTTTGAACAGTCAATATCATTCTGTGAATGTGAATTATGAGTTTGTAATGGATATTAAGTACCTGTTTTATGGCAACATTTATCCATGTGGAGTATCTAGATAATATTTGTAAACTTAGCTTCCAAAATCGATGTGACAATGCTAGAATGAAAACTCCTTGTGCCCAGCATAACATTAGCGATGACCAACATAATGATGAGGCTTTTAAATTAAAATCTCTCTTTCCATCGTTATCGTTTAAAATGCATTTACTGTTTATTGGTTCTGATAAAACGTTTTCAAATGCCCCTGAAAAATATTTGATATACATGATAATTTGATTTTAATGTTTGTGTGGAAGTTTTAAGTACTACTTCTACTACTTAATGAAGTATTCCTGAAATTTAAAAACATTCGCCTGATGGCTACTAATTATCAAAGATGACCATTTGTGTAGACTGGGCAGACAGCACTACAGACAAGTTTTATTATTAAAATAAATAATAAAGATGTCTTTATCTTATGCACTTGAAAATCAAAATATTTGTTTATTTTTGTTACTCTTTAATTTTTTGTTATATATTTTTAATTACTATGAAAATAATAAGCTTCTCAATCCATTGAAACTCAGGTCGATAATGGAGTTTTAACAGCAAAAAGCTATAATTCTTCATAATTTGAAAATCTTCTTAACTCACCTGCAATTTCTTGGAAACGAATTTGAAAATAAACTGGCAAGTTCCATCTGTTTTGAAAGCTTTTGTATTGTGAATGATTATAAAATAGGTCAACTGCTTTTTGACTGTCAAAATACTGTAAAAACTCTCTTAAAAATTCTAAGCTTTCATTATATCTAGAATAAAATAATTCTGGATTCCCTGGAGCGAATATTGATGACATATGAACTTCTATCCTATATTCAACTTCTGGCCAGAAACTATTAAGTAGGAAATTGTATCCGTCAACATTGGATGATTTCTTAGTCTTAAGGGTAATCAATAGTAAATCTTTTAATTTGTTATCAATAAACAACAAAATATTGGATAAGACCCCTTTCAATCCAGCAGGATTTCTTTGAAGAGCTGATTCACTGATGATTTGATGCATTGCGGGAGATATGACTTCTTTTCTTAACAATACTTCTACATCAGATATTCTATCTAATGTTGAAAATATTTGTAGACAACGTTGTATCTTATCAATATTTTTATCATTTAAATTTTTTAGAAACATCTCCCCCAAAGATGTTTTCAGAATTTGACCAATTTTATTTGAAAGATCTTTCTGGTCAGTGGAAATATAACATTCACATTTTGTTATTGTGAACTGAAGTTTGTTGTACTCTGAAGATGCTCTTTCTATAAGTTCGGAAGTAATGTTTTCCTTGGGTTTATTATCAACAAAAAGAATAGTTGTTAACTTTTTTAATGATGTTTGAGCTTGTGATAAATATTGAAGGCTTCTTTTTCTCTCTCTAAGGGTTCTTCGCTGTTCTAATCTTCCGGAAAGTTCCTTCATAGCATCCGATAAACATTCTTTTACATGCTGAAAAATAAGAAAAGAAATAGTTATGCACCCAATGTTAAGTCATTTCAGTGATTACATATAATCATGTTTTATTTTAACACATATAAAGAAATTGTAGATTAATTTGCTGATTGTTGGCAACTTTAAAAAAAAAAACTTAAATTAAATTTTATTTTATTCTTCATAGTCATCTAAGAACTATGGAGAATAAAATAAAAACATTGTTATGGAATTGGAAAACATTCAAAGATGCAAAAAATTCAAAGACAATAAGTATTCCTCTATTGAAAAAGATGGATATTTTAAAATGTTGAAATATCACCAGTAAGTTAGTGAATTGGTAATACTTTTGGAACAATAATAAAATGAAGAATACATATTCAAAGAAAACACATTTATGGAGATTTCCAGCATGGAGAGCATTGGGATGACAATTTCTATAAATGACTAGTAATCTGGATTATCAAATTCGATATAGAATTAGAGCACTTTTATGTCACTGATAAATCAATCAACACAAGAAATGAAATGCTATATGTAAAATTTAATTGCGGACAGGGAATTGTCAAAACATTAAAAATTGAAATCAAGGAAACAGATAATTTATGCAAATTACAAAATATTTCAAAGTAAAGTTTTTCCAATTATCTACAGCTCATGAGTGGCCAAACTTTAAACCACTAAAGGCAACTTGCCTTTGAAACTATTAGTGGCAGTCACGAGTAATTTAAATCCAAAATAAGTTTAAGCCAAAAATAAATATAAAAACCATTGCCAATTCAATACCAAGCTATTTTGATAACAGCAATTAATGATGACTTAACACTTGGGTGTCGGGGGATCTCAAAACAATATGTACAATATGTTGACAGAAGTGAGTGTTTTTTAGTGATTAGCGTAAAAATATATAACTTTCTTAATGTTGGAACCACTTCTACACCAAACATTATTTTTGATTGAAATTTTCAAAGAAATTACTGTGATATTTGATCATCATAGATAAAATGAAAAACAATCTGAATATGTCATAACTTTACCATATTTTTAAGCTGAATATAAACACCTGTAATCAATTTGGTAAATGGCATGACACATTTTTTCATTTGAAATATTTAAAATATTCTGTGTAAAAGATATTATAGTTATCCATGTGTAATGTCAAGATTCCAGATCTATTTTTTATGTAATGAATGAGACCATTCCGCTTAATAACACATAAGTTTTAATGCTTCGTGTCAAAAAATGGTCTTGTGCTGTTGCTGCAGCTAATTCATGTTGTCAAGCAAACACGTGATATGTATCCCACAAACCACCGACCGTCTGCACGAAATTGACATATTTTGAGTCCCGCTTTCTACTGACAGTCCGCAATAAATGTTGTTTGTCATTTCCTGACAATTCAGTGTTAATACAAATATAAAAATATTATGTGAACATAACATGATTTCTTTTTATTGTAGTTTATTAACACAAGCAATATTTTTATTATTAGCTTTATTAGGTGCGATGGTGCTTTTGATTTTAGATTTCATGCAATCTCGTATGAAGGGCGGAAAAACTGTAATGAAGTAATTTATATGTAAGGGAAACATAATGGATACACTTTTGTAAATTTACTGTGGAAAAAATTGATTCTTGTTTTAAAATATTGGACAGGCGGGTGACTAAGAGTGTAGGAGTGAAAGAGTGATCTATGATGTTGACTTTTAAGCCACCCCTCGTATATCTTGACGTTAGTCTGTCTATTTGGCATATTATGTCGACTTTTTTATAGTGATATTACATTTATTTTGTGAGTAAAATATTGGTTTCCCTGATCTTTAACTAAAATTATTTAGTTTTCCCATCAGTAATAAAATCTATAAGAGCTTCATTGGAACTATTATTTTGTAGTAAATTTTTGGTAAGAAAAATAATATTGTATAAAATACTTACCCTAAAATTTATGAAATCGATCGATGGTGCTTTTTAGGATTTCAATTTCAAATTTATATTCAGCAACTGCTTGTATTTTGGGAAATAAAGTATTAATATGAGAAAACATGATACTCACCAGTACTTCTTCTCTTAATTGTCCAAGAGGAGCTTGAATATTATTGATTTCTCGGTCCAAGCCGATGAGATTAGCGGACAGGTTGACGAAATCCGCGTAATCTTTGTTTATAAGTTCTATCATAGCCGATCTTAAAACTTTTAGGTATACTCCCAGATCATCTCGCATGATCTCAAGTGACCCGGCATTTCGATGATCGTGAAGAAACCCATCGACAGAAAAGCTATTCTGAAATTTAAAATGCTCGAATAAATAACTATCAACTAATTGTTTAATAGTTTAATAAGAAATCATCGATAAGTCATGAAAAGTTTAGAGTATTTTTACTCACTCCCAGAAATTGATTTTTGTCGAAACATAATCCTTTAGGACTAGGAGGCAAAGTGAATGGATCACATTCTTTCGACATTGTTATATACTTTTCAAACTAACATTTGAATCGGAATTTAAAAAACCTAGACACCCAAAACTGACACATCACAAACGTCAGTTTTCCTGAATTATTCGGGAATGTTGGTAATTGATGTGAAGTATTTGATTATCCTATAATCACGTCACTACAGTTCATAATAATGAAAATAGATTAAACTTCATGATTCAACGTGTTCTATATTTTTTTTAGTATGGATTTCTAGCAGGTTTAATTAATTTCTCTGTATATAATTCAGTAAAACATTAAAATTAAAATGTCGTTCGGGAAAATAACGAGATAGGAAAATTATATAAAGTAGCAGGTTCAACGCTTTTTCCTAAGGAAAAAATCAGAATTCAGGTTATTGATCTTTGCATGTTCCAGAATTTGTTTATTAGATCATTTTAACTAGCTATTCTGAACATTTTTGAGTTTTTATTGTGTATTGATAGTTAACCTAACGATGTAGCCATTGTATTCATTTATTAACAACTTCATACATATACCTTCTCTCTTTTCACATGGTGTAGTTCAGGTATTTTCTCGGTTATTCTATATGCACTGTCTAAATCGATTTGATATTTTTTGTCCCGCTTTATCAGAACGGTCTCCTACTTATATAAATTTCTTCCTTTGAGCCCGAGATTGATTTTGTCAAGTTGGTCACATTTATTGTAGAAAAGTCTGGTGTAGTGGGTTTTCTTGAAGACATTTTGTCAATAAGGTGAATTTTGACAGACGGTTTTCGTATTTAAATTCCCAATTTTACCATTTACGATCATGGCAGATAACGAACAAAAAGCGATGCAGCTGATGGCGGAAGCCGAAAAGAAGTTAACTTCGTCGAAAGGCTTTTTCGGCTCTTTATTTGGGTGAGTTTTTTCAATGGTGCCTGCTTATCGCCGATCATTCGTTCAATTCGATTTTCATTTACAATAATTTTATCATTACAGTTAGGTGCATATAAATATACAGATCGTCTATTTTAAGCCTTGAAACAAAGACATCTATGACGTTTACGATTAGTTCATCCGAGGACAACTAATAACTAATGCTAAATCCTTCAAACAATTTTGTGCTAAGGAATAGGCAGAGGTTCATTGTTTTACTACGACAAAACAATAATCAGAATTTTGCACCAAAACCGCTTATTGCTTTCACAAAATTTACGTATTAAAAATATATTTCGCACAAATGATATCATTTTTTAGTAGGTAGAATGCATTCTTCTATGATTGCATTATGATTATTAGTCATTTTCCTCCCACGTAGTACGAACAGTATAAACAAAAAAAAAGTATATATATTTGTTACTGATGTTATCTTACCCATTATTTATGTCGGTGATTTATTATTATTATTTGGGATTTAGATCAAAAGTTTATGAAGAAATTCAAACTGTTAAGTTTAAAATAAAATTGCTTGAGATAAAGGATTTTAAATTGAACTCATTGTGCTGCTTAATTATTTGATTTCAATTTTAATTGTATTCTATTGAAATTTCAATTTCAGTTGGTTTATGCTGTATTAAATAAAGGAGCATTATCAAATGTCATATTGTATTTTAACATGTTATTATTGAAATGATATATACATGTATATTATATACAAATAATGAAAATAAGACCTATGAGATGCAACAAGGCTGCCACTTATAACATATTATCATCGTGATTTATAAATGTGTCAAATGCATTGTGATACAAGACAATATTCATATTTAAATATATGACACGGTGAAAAAATAGCATTGTATTTTAGTTATACAATTTTTTTTTTATAAGATATAGTTTAATAGTTATTTCGGCTCATGCCATTGTCAAAACTATGTTTAAATGTACACTTGTTTATCTATATATAGCTGTGTATAAAAGGTACACAATACATCTTCTCTTCTCTTTTAACGACCTAGCTTATTATGTCCTGCTAGCAATAATATTTTTTTTTTTTTTTTAATGTAAATGAAAATAAACAGGCGGCAATTTCAATAAGTTTAAATATTGGATGGAGATGGTTTATTATGGGAAGGCATTAGCCCCTTGCATTGGTCTGAGGAGTGGCGACCGACTTATATTTATTTGTTCATTTAAAATTCCATGTGACAATTGGTATCTATTGATTTGCGGCTGTTCCGAAGCCGTCATCTTGCGACCTTTATTACAAAGATGTAAACACGTAGGCGCTGTGTTAAAATTTATATTATGCGATTCTTTTATAAAGTGATTTTCAAATTGTGAATCTGTTTTTTTACTATTGAATGATCATACAAGTTCCTTAGCTCGAGTCGATATGCTTCTGCCTGTCTGTCCAATATATACGGATAAACATGAGCCACAGGATATTTTATAAATACTGCTTCAGTTAAGTTTATTAATTTTATCTTTACTATTTTTAAAATGTCTGCCTAAATTGTTATTGACTTTGAAAGCTACGTTTACTGAGTTTTTAATTTCCCTGTGATTTGTTTTTCACTAATACTCCCCAAGTAATTGACTGATTTAAAGAAGCGGTTCTCTTGTATTGTGTTTGGGTAAATGAGTTTTCTAGCGAGATTTATTTGTTTTTTATACAATAAATTAGTTATCGTCGCTATCTCATAACCATTATTAAGGGGCTATGCATTCTATAGTCTGCAGTTCGTTACGGTAATCTATCTGACTCAATAGGTACAGTTATTAATCTGTGTATCATGGAATTGTATGCTGAAAGTTTATGATTCCATGACTGGAGGGATTTTGCGGATTTTGACAAAGGCAACTTGATAGTTATATTAAATAAAAAAGACTATATCGATAAAGTAAATGATTTCCCCAAGCCATCCGAATTCACAAAGTTAACAAAGGACCCTACAATTAAATTAGTGGCTAAAATCAAGAATACTATAAAAGATTGCAACATAGTTTTCTCCACCGAATCTATGGAGAGGAGCGACAATCTGATAAATTCAACGGCACCGTTACTCTACAGACAGCCAAAAATTCATAAGGTTGGCACCCCTATTAGACCAGTGGTATCCTTTGCGAAACTCCGACAATAACCTTAAAAGACAAAATTCAAAATAAACAATGGCCCACGACTAGTAAACTCATTTCATTAGATGTCACTAGTTTATTTACTAACATTCTTGTAAAAGGATGTTTGGGAATACTACATGACATATTAGAAACATCTTAGTTACATCCATTTGAATCTGAAGAGATTAACTCTTTAATTCAATTGTGTATTGAAACTAATTACTTCCGATTTAACTCAGTATATTACCAACAAAATGACTGGTTACCAATGGACAGCCTGCTAAGCCCATTACTTGCAGAAATATTTATGAACAACTTAGAATCAAAACTTCTTGAATTAGATAATAAAAATATAGTGTATTACTGCCACTATGTAGACTTGTCTTGATTTGTTGGCAAGGCACAGATAGACAGTTAGATAAATTTCTACAGAAAGCTAACTATACATAGTAATATTAAATTCACACTGGAGATAGGGGTAGACAATTGAATAAATTTTCTGGACTTAACCATTAGTAGAGTTAATAATAGACATATTGTTAACATTTTTAGAAAACTCACTTTTTGTGATACGATTCACTAAAACTGGGTTCATTGGGAAAAAATTCATCGTAAAAAAATCTCTAGTTATTTACAAATATAGTTCATTAAACAGTATATACTGTAATAATTTTTATTAGTATATAAATTACTACACATAATACTTTCATCTAGAATCAGCGTGAGTGCAGTGGCATTACTGGGAAATTAAGACCAACAATATTTAATGAATTTTACTTCAAAACAAAGATAATAATTTATGAACACGCTCAATGAAAAATGACTTCAAAAATGAATCTCTGAATGAAGGATCTCAAAGAATATACTTGAATTTGGAAACTAAATTTATTCGTACATTGTAGGATTAGTAAATTATAATCTTTAAATTTTTAACCCTGTAATTGTGCCACAGAGCAGTGGTCACTAACATTTTGCACCTCTTATACCAATCAACTCACATTGAATATTTCAGGCGACGTTTATATATAAAATACAAATATTCATTCAATAATATTTGCTATTTTTTTTATTCTGAGATGGTGCTTACATTGTAAATTAAAGTGACCTTTGTTTGCCGTTGGCTTGAAATAGGACAATGAATCTCGATTTTAATCAATACTGCAATATCTTTGCAGTCCACTAAAATTTTCTTTAGAACCACCAGTTGTGACCGCTATATACCCTATCTACTTTTAGAATAATGCTATTTTAACCCATTTGAAATGAACATCATCAAATTGATTGTGATGCTAAATACTTTATTCCTCGTTTAAAATTACTCATAATCATAAAATTCATGCAAAGATAATATTTGAAAATTTTTGTGCATATTTTTTAAATAAAATTGTAAAAATGATTCAGGACTCAATGGGCTGAGGCTAATGAAATTATTCACTTTATGTATTCATGTAATTATTACCAGGGAATTATCTGTCAGTAGACACTTCTATATTGCATTGACTCGGTGCTTTAAATACATTTTTTTTCAGCAATCAAAGGGTTAAGAAACTTTTTTTTGTTTTTTCTATTCCAGGGTTTTTTTATAAAATTATTTATGCAATGCTTTGAAATCTTATTCACGGAGTACATTAATTTATACAATAAATGTATATTACATATGTTGTATAAAAATCTTTGTTGCACAAAGCTTTGAGTTAATCCACTCAACCGGAAATCCGAGGTCTTGTAGTTATTAATAGTATGAGAATGCTTATTAAATATTTTATCAATAGGTTGTTAATGGATCAATGTATGCTAACTGTAACTTTATATTTTCAATGACATCTCTGCATTTATCTAGAACCTGTACATAACATTTTTTTCCTTTAGTGGATCAGCAAAAGTAGAAGAAGCTGTAGATTGTTATCATAGAGCTGCCAACTTATTCAAGATGGCAAAGAAGTGGAGTCAGGCCGGCAATGCTTTCTGTGAGGCAGCGGGTCTCCATTCGAAGGCTGGAAGTCGACACGATGCGGCGACTAACTTTGTTGATGCGGCAAACTGTTACAAAAAAAGTGATCCAAACGGTAAAAATTTCATTCTATGTATATTCAATAATTGATTGTGTATACCAAGGCTGCTTTGAATTGTATGAAATCTTTATGCAGCGTAATAATGGAATGTAAATTTTAATCTGGTATAATTTTTATGTGTATCTAAATATTTTTATTTAAAAACAACATGTAAATTAAAAAAAAGGGTGGCGAATTTCACTAATGTATTTATAATTTATTTATTTATTTATTGATTTCCAGAGGCTGTAGCTTGCTTACTGAAAGCCATCGAAATTTATACAGACATGGGGCGATTTACAATGGCTGCTAAGCACCACCAGGTGATACTTTAACACGATCTTTAAAAACTGCTCTGGTGAATGCATTTATGAAACATTTAATTACAACACATTAATTGATAAAAATTCACAGATTACGATAATCTCATTATATCTATCGTCAATATCAAATCTAATTGTGAGAGAAACAATATATTACCAGTCTGACGTGCTAAGTTTGTAGCTCAGCGAACTTTGTCTTCTTCGACAGTATAAGAATATTGTATCTTTATAAAATAAAAATTGATATATTTGATATTCTGGCCGAGTTATCAAGTGTGACATACGTTTCACTTTTAAGAGTCATCTTCACTCTTATTTTGCAATAAGCATGTTATTAAAATACCACCAGGTGATATTTTAAAACTGCTCTGGTGAATACATTTATGAAATGTTTAGTTACAACACATTAATTGATAAAAATTCACAAATTATGATGATTTCATTATATCTATTGTCAATTTTAGTAACATGCTTATTTTGCAATGAGCATGTTACTAAAATTAGATAACATTTGTGTTAAAGGCATCAAGGAATTTTATCCGTGTAAATTTTATGTCACTTTTATGAAGTAATATTCTATTAGCATATTGTAAAATATTCAAGAAAGAGGATATTTAAAAAAAAAGTATTTATTTTCTGAATGACAAATCTGATTTTATTTTTCATAATCATTTTTTCAGAGCATAGCTGAAATGTATGAAACCGAACCTGTGGATTTGGCTAATTCCATCAAGCATTACGAGCAAGCTGCCGACTATTTCAAAGGAGAGGAGAGCAACAGTTCTGCCAACAAGTGCATGTTAAAAGTTGCCCAATATGCTGCGCATCTGGAAGATTATGATAAAGCTATTCAGATTTATGAGCAGGTATGTTACCCTGTTGATCCTAGGGGTAGGTTGCCATCCACAATAGAATTGTAAAAAATCCTAGGTTGCTTGGTTGTCTTATCGTTGTGTGGTGTAAAATTTTGGCTCAGTCACTTGATTATTGTATAAAATTTCATACTTTTGAGCAGCTAGAATAAATTAATGATAGTTGGTAAGTAATGAGAGACAACCATACTTTACACAAATCCAAAAATCAATTCTTGAAAGTATCCATGCCAGTTTTGTAGGTACCTCAATCAATGAGCACAGCTTTGTTCTATTGATTGTAGACTACAAATTCCGATCCCAAAGCCGGGGCATAGAGAGAGTGATTAGCTTCTAGATTTGTTTTTTCATTCCTGTTCTCCAAAGACAGATTAGACAGTTTTCTATAGTCGATAAAAATGCAATCATTTTTAAATTGCAGGGTTAAACATAGATTTATGCCTTATGTTAACTACGCTATCATTTGTTTTCTATTAATTAAAAATTGATTATTATTTTTACAGGTGGCACTGTCTGCTTTAGAAAGCTCACTTCTGAAGTATAGCGCCAAGGAGTATATGTTCCGAGCTGCGCTCTGCCATCTGTGTGTGGACACGCTCAATGCCCAACATGCTATCGAACGCTACCACACCCAGTATTTTGCATTCCAAGACTCTAGGGAGAGTAAACTTATAAAGGTCTTTATTAACTCTGGTTTTTATATTTGGTATTCAGTTGTTAATGCATAAGCCTATCTCCTTCACCCGAAAAGTATAGATACATCTAATAAAAAAAAAGTTCATTATCTTCATTAATTTATGTCTTACTTTTATAGTTACATGTACAATAATATTCACCAATTCTATTTCAATATTGTTTTGAATCCAATATTTTAAAATTCATTTGTTAACCATCTGTGCTTTAAATGTAAGGAAAGTAATTTTGGTAAAAGAGAGGGATAAATGAAAAAAAAATTTGAAACTCCATATTTCTGCAATTAATATTTTTTATGATTTATTGTTGTTTATTTGATAATCTTTCATCACACGCGACCTGCTCAAATTTTTTTTTTGTAAAATTTTTCAATAATTACAAATGTTCAAAAATCAGGTTCTCATTGAACACCTGGAGGAGCAGAATGTAGAAGGATTCACGGATGCGGTGAAAGAGTACGACAGCATTTCTCGCCTGGACCAGTGGTACACAAGTATGCTGCTGCGCATCAAGAAGCAGATCAACGACAACCCTGACCTGCGCTGATTTCACAAGCCGTTACACGCCCAAAGCACTTCATTCTCACCGCACTCATACAGCAAAGTCAATGCCGACCCATTCTTCCGATTCATTGTGTTTCAGATCCTCGTCTATTATGCTGTCGCGTTTTATTTTGAAACGTCAGCCTTTGAAAATAACTCAGATGTGCGCGGCGTCAGCGCCATCTATTTATTGTTTAGTTGTAAATTTGACGTGACCGTTTTGCTGAAAAGCTTTCTCGGGATCCTGACAGTCGTCGTTATCTTCAATTTTTATTATAATAAACTATTATGTTTCAAAAAAAAAAAAATTCCACGGCGTCTCGTGCAACGTCTCCAATTCATAAGTTGAGGAATTAATTAATCGTTACAATAATTGTCTAGGTTCATGTGTCTTTTATAGCCGTTGTTATCACTGTATGTTTTAGTCCCGAATCTGTAACTTTTTGGTCCACATTTCACAACGATTACAATGTTTCCCTCATAATCAAAAGATAATATAAAGCTATGATATGATTGAATAATTTATATTATAACTTTTAGTATAACTTCTCAAATTATAATGTGCTGTTATTCCTTAAACAGATTAGTGAGAGTTATAAAATGTGTTTAATTCTTTTTAATCATTTGTAGCTTTATAATGATGGAAATTCTTATTATTTACTCTTGCAATGATATACAATTGGTGCATTTCATTGGACTACATATCCCCTTATAATTAAATAGCTCATACTGAAAAAAAAATATTCCATTCAATATTATTGCATATTCGGTCGGTATCATCCTTTTGATTACGATGACTTCTCAACTTAAGTAACTGACATGACTTTAATTTATTCGTCTTGAATAATATAAATGATAGTATTTTTACATGGATTTTTTCAAACAACCGGTCGGCCTTTGCAGTTAGAGTTATGGTAGAGTTTTAGATAAGTAGTTACTTCATTTATGTATTTTTTTTTTGTTACAATTTTTTTTTATACATGTTAAATATTTTATTTCACAAAATATAATTTGTTAATTTTTTCCCTATATTAATTTTATAAACATACTTATTATGTATTCTCTAGAATGTTGATAGTGAAGTAAAATAATTCTTACTTGTAATTGAAATATTCCTTACAATTATAGATGTAGATTATTCACTGATACGATTTTTTGTGATTGAACGCTCTGAGAAACAAATTTCGATGTTTAATTGAAAATTATTCAAATGTTTTTGTCAATCAATGAAAGAGTGTTTAATAATTGTAAGTATGAATAAAATAATCATAGAATAACTTAAAAATCAGCACCATTATAATTATACCCCGGCTTGGAAAATAGGAAAAAATCATTCATTTAGTGATTTGCATTTGTGTACAAAACATAAAATTATTGGAATCTTTTTGTATAAATTACAACAATTGATAATATTTGCATTGAGCGAAAGCGTATGAAAGTGTTCCCTTCCTGTTGATTGTAAAATTGTAAAGCGTGGTTATATTTAAGAAAAGTGTTTTATTTTAACCTCGTCCAGGCCAAAGATGATTCAAAAGCTGGGGACTAATTCTTGTATTATGGAAATAGATTTACATGTGAGAACTTTGCTATTTTTGGTGACTTTGAATTCTCCAAATAAAATTCCAAGTATGAATTTGATTTCTGTACTAGAATTGGTACTAGAACTTTACTTATTTTGTAGATTAAAATCAAATTCATGCCTTGTAAATTGAAAGTGTCTAGTAAATTTATATGTATAGTTATATTGACTGGAGATAGCAAAATCTAGCATGTGCATCATTAATATCCAATTTTGAAAACTTCTTTCAACAATGCAATTTCTTAAAAAAATCCCTTTGGATTCATTCATTTAAGAAAATTGAAACGTAGCTGTTTACTCTCAATTCTAAACGCCTGCCATTTTGAAATAATTAGTAAACATCTGGGAATATTCGTTAGATTGTTTGAATAAAACTGTGGTTATGGGTTACACAGGTGAGATAAAATGGATGATTATTGTGGTTAATAATTATTTTTTTTATTACTTGAATTGCATAAATATGTATACTTATCCAGAAAATGTCGCTCGGTTTCTTCAGAATGTCACTCGAGGTTTGAAGAGCAGACTAAATTGCTAGCCTACTTGCTAACCTATCTGATTATTTTGTTTGAATGGGTCTAAATGTGGCATCCAGTTTACTGGTAAATTTGTGTTAGGCTTTAATTGGATTGTTGAAATAGTTCAACAGAAAATTGAATATTAATAATTTCTTATAACGACATGAGTTAACGATGTGAAAAATATATAATGTAAGTAGGTTTTACTGCAGCGTCAATTGCAACCTACGTCAACTTGTCAACTTTTCGATGCTTAAATTTTGTTGAGGACATACTTTATCTAATATTGTATTGTTAATTTCATCGAATTTAGAGTCTTAACATTTTTACCTAAAATCGGTTATATCCTATTTTCAGGTCTGCGCAGTACAATCGTACCGTAGTCTCTCAGTATCTTGATTTGAACCTTATCCATAAATATTACTACTTACAGATATATCAGTTCCGTGATTGCAAATATCATTATGGCTATCATTAGTGCGCTTGCGCTTCAGTTTAAATGCATTGAATTTGTTGAAGTATTAAATATGCATTCATTAATAATTGCAATAATGTATAAATCAGGTTATCGACTTTAAGATTGATTGTTATATATTAACATCTGAACTGGTACTTTTGCTGAGTCATTTGATTATGGAAGTAAGTAGATTTATTCCATTCATCGAAAATATTACATGTAGACATGTATGTTGATCGTGCATTTAATAAATTTAAAGTCAATAACATAATTCTTTTCTAAAAAAGCTTTCGTCGTTTCGAAAATGATGTAAATTTTCACACAGACTTAAATATTGAAAAAGGTATCCCATAGATTGTTTCATAGACAATTTTCTTCTCGGTGTTTTTCTACTAACTATAAATGTTCTTAAAACTAGCTAGGTATCTAGAATAAAATCTTAAAAGTGGCTTAACTTTTGAACTTTGATTTAAATGCTTTGAAATTTTTAAATCTGGAATTCTTATAATGTTAATTAATTTTTGCTTTTGTATTTTTTTATTATTCTGTAAATACTATGTTTCATTTAAGTTTTGTATTATAGTATTTATGTAAAATATTTTTATTGTAATATTAAGTTATTTTGAAATGAAGTATTTTTATTCATCTGTTTTTCTTCCGAAAAAAACCTCTTTCTACCGTCAGAGCATTAAATTTTTTTTAAACTCTAAATTATCACTTTTTGCTCAAGTCCAGTATCATTTTTATAGTGTTGGTAATTTTGTTTTTACACTATCATTATTGGCATATATCAGTGATCATCAATATTGCTAATATGTTGAGTATTAAATTTCATCAATATAATTCTAGCAATTGAAAATAAATGTTACACTTTTAACATTAAATATGAATACACAAATATTAATAAAATATGATAAGTTCCAGGCATTCTTGATCTTAGTTCTTTTGATGTTTATTTAATATTTTTAAAATATGCTACAATCAATGGAACAATTATGTGTTATCATTAAATTAAATAATGGACGAATTAAAAAAAAATCTAGTATATCTGCGTAAGGTAAGTGTATCCATAGTATGCTTTTTGAGTATATGAAACTGTGCTATTATCACCATTCCATTTTAATTAATCATTTCATCACACCGGGTGTATCCCTCACACAAGTAATAAATATTTTTTAAATCTGAGAAATTGGAGTTGATGGCATTTGACAGAAGTAGGTATTTAAAAAAAAAACTGTAGTGAATGTGTATTCCGTTAAGTGAGTGTTAACTACTTATCAATGTAGAAAGTAAACCCAAGTCGTAATGTAGGAAGAAAACAACTACCTAAAGATTTAGTTCAACTCTTAAACCTTTTGGTTTTCTTATCCAGTTTGTAATCAAATATTAAATTTAATCAACATTTCAATTTCTTAACACTACACAACTTTTTTTCATTCTCTGAGTAAAATTGAAAATCAAAGTTTTTTAATACAGATGGTTTGATATTATAATTCTAATATTATTATTAGGGCTCTGAGAATTATAAAATTTTTTTGTAAAATTTTCTTTGACTTGTCGTAGAATGCATGAATAAATTTTGGATTCATCTTAAAGTGGTGAATTTTTAAAATATGAAAATGTCTGATGTCTCTCGAATCTATTATTAATGTACATCATATAAATCTAATTTTGAAGTAAAGCAATTGAAATGATTTGACCAGGGATGGTCAAGTGTGGATTATTAACGCCTGCAATAGGGAAAGTGTGAAATATGCGATTATTCATAGGTTTACAAAAAAATATTTGTATCTTCAAAACTTACTTAAGTTGCCGTGTGTAACTATTCGTTTTATAATATGTCAGATAAACACTTCAAAATCAATCAAAATATATTTATGCTCGTCAACAATTATTTCAAAATTTTTCAGAGCATTTTCATAAAATTTTGCAATAATACACTACAAGTTGATGCTATATGTAATAAATAGATTAACTCTGAATTAAATTTTGTGCCAATAAGAACTGTATATCATTGTACAACATATAAAAAATACCGCCAGGGACCGACTCTATATTGCTAAAAATCTTGTAAACGAATACAAACTATTGCATTCTATGCTTTAAACATATTGTAAATTGGCACAAAACGTGGCACTTGATTATTTACATGAAATGGAACTTTAATTACAAAACACAATCATGGTAAGTGTCATAAGGATGTAAGATGTAACTGCAAAAATATACAATTTTAATATTGAAAAAATACTTATCAACATTGATTTAACTTAATGATAAGGGTGATTTGTAATTTAATTCTATCAACAGTCTTTATTATAAAAAACAAATGTAAAATTAATGAATGACATTTATTCTATTACTTTGATATACTTGCTACTATTTATTATGGTCATCCATACTTAACATATTTTCACTAATAGTCACTTTTTTGCTGATAATTGTGTAGTCAATTAAAAATCACCATTTTTATAGTTATATCTTTATGACATTGACCACTGAATTGGGAATACTATTATTATTTAGTTTGATATTAATCAAAGCAGCTTCCTTTTTTAAGGGATATAAAAACCAGTTGATGATTTATTATTGATATTTTACTGTCTTTCTTATGTGTAAAAAAGGCGCCAGTTGATCTTATAAATTTTATGTTACTAGTCAGTGCTGTTTTGCCTACAGTGATTCATGACATGCAGAGATCAGTTTTAGGTGCCGTCGGCAATCAGTCAATTAGAGAAATAAATGTTAACTGATTTCAAATCGATCAATTGTTTCCTCTAAATAAAATTGTATTCAATGTTCACCGCGCAATACTAAAACTTTTTTTATACTTTTATTATATTAATGATATTTAGTTTCTGCAGTAATATATTGCAGGGCGAAAATTGCTTAATTTAATTCAATCATATATCTGCTTCTGTCAAACAGCGTTTATAAATTATTATGATTAATAAATAAACATAAAATAAATTTATTTTAACTGTATCACTAGAGTAAATAAATACTTGTACGGGCGGGCGTCAAGAGTTCTAAGCCCAACCTAACCAGCTTATTGGATATAATAATAGCAATTAATTTATAAATTGTCCTAATAATTTATCATTGTAATTATTATATCTATGTTTATGCAATAAATTGGGATTATCAGTCAGTATTATTCTTTCATTTGATAAAATTTATTTCAGAAAACAGGTCCAAAGAAAACAGGATTTCAGATTTGGTGTTTTTATTAGTGGTTTTCACCTTATGTTTTGAAACCATTGTAAACTTTGTTTCCAAAGAAGCTATCGGTGGCCGTAGGCAGATTCTCTAGTGACTGCATATGAGAACCACTGGTCCACAGCAAGATTTGACAGAGGGGTATGAGCTTTGCCTCTACGGTCCCTATGTAATTGCCTCAAAAGATTGCCCGAGGAGATTCAGGTACAAATAATATATTGATATTAAAAATAATCTGATAACGTAAGGATGGTAACATTAGAAAAGCAGAGAGTGATGATTTAATTCACACTCGGAATCTGGTATGTTTTTGACCAGGTGAATATTTTTATAACATACTAGCGTGTACCCGGCATGCGTTGCAATGCCACTCAAAAAAAAAGAAACCGCGAGTTTATGGAAGCGTCTCATCGGGAGCCTCTCGCCTTCCAATTGGATAAGTCGGATTTGAGGCGAGGCCGGAGCCAATAAGAAGCGAAAAGCTGAGGTTATGTTTTTCTTACCGAAATTTGACAGTGGCGGCCGTATGTGTTTTTATTTATTGGAGTGCTTTTGGATAAACAATGTTTTTTGTTTTTCTATCTGGTGTGTACACAAATAAATCAGAAGGTTTTCCAACACATGAGCAGGCCATATACAGTTGTCCATGTGAGAAGCATGGATTTTCTAAATTTAGTCCACACACTTGTAACGACTGTTCTTGTGCCTTATTGATGGTCATTCCAAAGGCGATTCGCACTGGAAACTACAGACGTTTAAACTCAAATGGCATATTTGTCGGAATCATTGGGATGCGTGGCAACATTACATCTTCTCCTTTGAATTTTCCATTTAAAATTGTAGTTTCAATAATTCATCATTTTTCTTACTGAAAGCCTGGTACCGTTGCAAAGTCGTGAGGAATTTATGTTTCGGAGAAGAATGATAGGGACGC
This sequence comes from Himalopsyche japonica, assembly GCA_028555115.1. NCBI lineage: Eukaryota > Metazoa > Arthropoda > Insecta > Trichoptera > Rhyacophilidae > Himalopsyche > Himalopsyche japonica. Next base: position 2,162,154 of record JAHFWJ010000222.1, on the reverse strand, counting down.
CAATTTTCAATGCTAAAACATGCGGCGGCATACCTGACAAATCAAGTGAATTCATGAATTCTGTTGGATAATTGACGGCTTCGTCTTGATCCGTTATAGTATCGATGGACTTATATGTTATCGCTTCTCCTGGTATTTCATTTAGCATGCTGAAATTGATTGCATTGATATCTTTGTTTTTGGCTGCTTATATAGCATGTGCACTGAGCCATTGATGACTTTTATGATTGTGTGCAATATTTGGAAAAACTTTGTGAATCAATTCGTCTATGGTTGCGGTTATTTTACAGAAATTCACTGGCAATGTGATATATTGTGTGGATTCCTCTATTGCCATTTTCCCATTTCCTGTATCCAACAATTGTTTTACGAAACGTTCAATGGATGCATCGTGTTGTAGTTGTACACGCATATTGGTCTTCAAAGTGAATCTATGTACGTATCGCCATAAAACGGATGATTTGAGACATGCATTAAGTTCATCGGCCATTGTTGAACGTGATATAACAGGTAGAGTTTGTCGAAAATCACCAGACAATAAAATGAGTGCGCCACCGAAAAGTTGCTCATTTCCTCTCAAACCTTTTAGTGTGCAATGAAGTGCTTCCGATGATTTTTTGTGTGCCATAGTACATTCATCTCATACAATGATATTACATGATGTGAGTAGTTTGCCCGTTTAAGAATTTTTGTTGATATTGCATGTTGGTGTTTCAATTATTTGCATATTCAATGGCAGTTTCTGTGCTGAATGCGCTGTTCGGCCACCATCCAAAAGAGTTGCTGCAATTCCAGATGATGTGATTGCTAGTGCAATGTTTTTTCGTGATCATGTGGCTGCCAAAATGAGTGAAATGAGGAAGGTTTTACCTGTGCCTCCGGGTGCATCTATGAAATAAAATCTACCACTTTGACTTGTAATTGCATCCATAATTGTGTCATACACTATACGTTGATTTGGAACCAATTTCGGAAGATTCGATTGAACAAATTTATTCAATTCATCCACATCAAAGCGTGTTTCTCGTTGGAAATCACAATCACGTTAGTCATTTTCATATCGATTCAGCGCAGCTATTCCCAATTGTACCAATGATTTGTTAGCGATTACTAAACATATGTCCTCAATCAATAGCAATGCCTCATTATACACGTTTGGTGTGAATTGAACGTGTGGATTAAGTTATGTAATACATCTTCACTTATGTAGCCTTTGTATTTTTTCCAAAGATCTTTTGGATTGGATGGAAAGCGAATTGTTAATATTACTGCAAATAACACATGTATTTGTTGTGGGTCAGCAGTATTCGATGAATCAGCGAGTGAAGTGTCCCAATGTGCACCGTTTTCTAGAAGATTTAATTTGAGGCAAGCTTCATGATAAATGAAACATATTCGACCGTTTACTGTTCTCAATTCTTGGAAGGATGTCGGTCCACGTATGTTGATTAACAGTAATCGCAAGTAAACGCATTCTTCATTATTTGGTTGAACAGTGTACAGACGGCCTAATGCGTCGGTTGAATATACATTGTAATGTCCTTCAACTGCTTTACCTTGTTTGCGACGTTGAATTTTTTTCTGATGCATTCCATCTGTAGAATGTTGGCACTTCAGAGTAAGGTAGCGTCTTTGCAAACATATCATCCCTACACAATAAGAAAAATGCAGTTAACGTTGTTGGCTGTGGTGACAATGCTCTTACACGTGCATTTTCTGTTGTGAAGTACACTCGCTGTCCATTTTCAAGGTGTTTTTCTTTCTATATCACACACGATTTATACGTAATATTTATTTCAATTCGTTCTGTCATGTGACATAAAACCAAAACAAAAAAGTCGGTAAAAAATAGAACATTAAAATACTTTTTTCGAAAATTGAACTTTGTTTCAAAATATTCAGTACCTTACGTAAGTACCTACAGGTGAGTGAATGTGACAGATTTGTGTCGTTCTTGTTTTCGGCGTTGCTATGGATACAATGTGTCATAAATGGCCATTCTGTATTACAATAGTCTTGTATGAAAACATGTTTTTCGTAAATATTCAATTAATTTTTGTAATCAAATCAAATTATGAGTATCCTATCTTTTGCCCGGTAGTCTAAGCAATAATTCGACAAAGTTTTATCAAAGGACAGACAGACAGACAGACATTCATTTTTATATATATAGATAACTATTTAATACACTCCATAGTGGCAAATCGACAGTTCCACCAACAATTAATAAAAGACTTAATGCAATTATTTTTTCTTAGAAAAATGCTTCAAATTATGAACTGTACTTATATTAATTTTAATTATATATTAATTCTATTACATGTCATTAATTACATTTTCATCAACTGACAAATGAACTATGAGTTGTCTTAAAAAAATATCCTTTACATAAGTTTGATTAATAATTGGCATGCTTTTGGCTATATTCTTTTAACCTACCGCAAAAAAATCTTGAATAGAGAATTTTTCCGACTAATTTTGAATTGACTCAACATTGCGAAATCATTAGTGTATGTTGAGCTTTTGACTAAAATATTTTTCGAATCCAGAAGGTATTAGACTTGTTTGTTTTTATCTATTGTTTATTTACACATAGCTGAAATCTCAAAGATGATTAACAGAGCATAGCAATGTTCTCAAACTGAAAATATTATATAATGGAGGCCAAGCTAATGAATGTGTTACATAAATTTAATCATTTTGTTAACTGTTATATTGAAAATATAATTTTTTTTTAAAGATAAAAACTGGTTATTTCATATAACTCTAACATTTGCATCTCTTAAATGTACCATTGCTTATTTTGTCAAATATTTAATAAAACTGTAATCATTTTGAATATTCATGTATGTTATGAAATTAGAGTGTGCGTCGATCTCAGATAAGTGGGTGGTAGTTTTAAAACTACTTTGTGATCATGCATGCGCTTAACATAGTGGGAATATTATATGAGTTTGACTTTTCAGGAGTTAATTCATGGTGGAAAGGCATTATATATATTAGAATGCTTTTTGCATTAAATCTATATCTATTTAAAGAGCAAGATTTATTTTACTTATCGCAAGCATTACTAGCTAATGATATTGATCGATTGACAAAATATTTTTTTTTGTATATTCAAAATGTGTATTCTTTGCCATTCATTACTTTTGAGTTACGGTTATTTAAGTGATTAGGTTATTGGTCAAGGATCCAGTGTCATTAAATAAGCAGGGCTATATTGGAAATTTTCTTTTTGTATTTTAATATATTGTTAATTTATTAATTAAAAATTTATATACGCAGCTGAAAAAGAAAATTTACATTGTGCTGACAATATTATGTGCAAATGAAGTATTTTGTTTTTTGTCTGATGGTAAAATATTTTAGTACAATCTGACATTCAACATTATTTCTGTTAGTAAAACAGACGGTACATAGCATAAACACTCCACTACAGCACTGGTCACACGTTACCTTCATCACCATCCTTCTACAATGTAGTCCAAGTATCTAATACTATTTTTATAATGTTGTTACATAAGAATTTTTAGTCACTGAAAGAAAATCAAATAGGGGATCTAATCTGAATGGAATTAAACTGTAAAAAGATGCCATGAATACTCAACCTTTTGACTTAACTGGTGAAGCACAATTAAGTTAATAAGAATTGTCATAAAACACACAGCTTAAAAAAATAAGTTTTGGATTAGCGATATTTATAAAAATAATAATATATGTAATATTACAAATGAAATCAAGTCCTAATATTTTTCTTTTTTTCTGAATAAAAGCTTTTATCTTAACTCGTGAATAAAGATGGCGTGGGAAATGAGTTAGTTGGAAATTCCTTAAATCGACTCGCCTTATTATATAAATCTTGTATAAGTCTTGTGTACTGGCAGCTACAAAAGATATAACAGAAGAGATTTACTATTGTTCATCGCAAGAACGTCATTTCAGTAAAGTAATTTTTTAAAAAAAGTGAGTTGAGTTTCGTTAAATGAACTAAACATGCAATTCTCATCACCAACTGTCACTGGTATTAGCAGTTTTTCCTCCTGGCATAACACGTTAGGCTTTAATATTATTTATATGTCAGAATTGTTTCAGAAGCAATCGCTCAAAACTGGCTTGCATTTAAGTGTGCAAACTGTTCCTGATTTAATTAAAGCCGTATGACTATCTATGCAGGTCAGTGCGTTCCCCATGAAATGTTTTCTGCTTCAAATTCAGAGGAGACAATTATCCCTTCTGAGCCCCTTTATTACGTCTTATGTTTGCTACTATGATTCGACTTCTACAATTCGTGACTGTTTGCATAACATATTCGGTGTAAAATAATTTGATTCTAAATAACGAATAAATAATGTCGTCTAATTTATAATTCACTTCTTTTTAAAATTTGATTAGCTAGAATTAAGGACATTCCCTCATTTGAGAGTTTACAAAGTTGATATTGAAATTCCGACAAGCAATCTCAGTCTATATCGTAAATTATATTATTCTTTTGAAATTATTAATATATATTATATCAACCATTGCCAAAAATTGGAAATACATGAAAAATTGCGACTAAATAACGCTTAAAAAAATTTATAGTCAAGTTAAATGAATTTGTTTGAACATATAATTGCAATGTAATGTATTTCTTTAGAAACTGCACAGTACGTAAAAATCCTAAAAATTAAAATTTACAGTTATTTGTGAATGGTTCACACGCCTTTGGTCGAATACATCTGATATACGCAAATGAAACAAACCACAATTTTCACGTTTATCTGAGTTTTTTCCGCGGTCAGCCGTTTGATGGGAAATGACCAGTTTTGCAAGTCGCTACATGCCACTGAATTGTAAAGAATGTGAATATGGAAGGCTATAAAATTATATTTCATTCAATTTTAGCCCACATAATTGAACGGAAAAGTTTAATCAATTTTGATCATAATAAGAAGACAGCCATCTGTCCCGTGTACTATTATCAAGGTCAAAACAGATTGTATGACATTATTGATATCAGGAGTCAATATGATTCACGTTAGGAGCGGGTGTTGTAAAAATATTTGACAAATTATTCAGCACAGGAGCTGAGAAGTAAATGGTCATTGTAAGATTTGACCTACCAAAAAATGTTTCGTATCACTGGCAAGACAAAAAAGGATATTGTGATCGTTTTGTGTTCCATATTCATATTCAGTGTATTGACAACGTAATATGTATCAATGAATACATTAAACGTTACAATGAGTATTAATTTTTCAGCCCTTACATTTTAATTACCATGCTCACTTCTGATTTATAACATATTGGCTCCTAATGTAGTATTTCAATGAAAATTTTAGGAGAATTGTAAGTTTTATAGTCACTCAGCCCCACTCTTTTGAAGAGGGTAAATAAAGTAAGATGCGGTTAGGAAAATACTGAAATTCCAAATCGCCACGTTTCGTTATAAGGATCATATAGGTGAAAGCAGAATGTAAACGTCTCATAAATCCATCCAAACCTTTTAATTTTTTTTTAGATAGATTTAAAATATATATTAAAACATCTGAACTGGGATTAGAATCTTTCGACTCTGCAACTAAATATGATGAACGATTCAATTATAAGCGGTCGCCAAACGTCGGATCTCGTGGGTACAAAAAATCGCGATTTTAAATATAGCGGACAAATGACACGTTTCATTTTAAAACAGTACAACACATTAAAAAAATAATCTCAAATGTTATATATTTCTATAATTAGATGATAATAGTGTTAAATTGTGTACAACAACGTGTTAATAATGCAAGGTTGTGGAATGATTAAAAAATACAACTCCGACATTGATCAACAACACAGCTTCGACTAAAAAAAGTTTAATTCTGTCGGGTTTTTTCCTATCGTTCCTTTATGTGCATGAAATTAAAGATCAACCAACCAACCCAGAAAATTGTTCATTGCGATGTTTTTCAAAATTGTCTAATCGAAAAAGTAGTCGCACGTTTTTTGCAACGCGACTCATCGATTCCATAGCTCTGCATTAATGAAATGTTAGAACACCGGGTTTCAGAACTAACTACATATTGAAGTGGGTACAGTAAGATTAGCCCGATTCGATATACGTCACATTATGATTATTTTCCAATGAATTTAAGTAACTTTAATATGAGTAAATACATTTTATTGCAACTGTTCAGTCTCATGTTGATTTTTTTAATTTTTTAAACATGGAATAAGAAGAACGAGTTTTGCAACGAAATCTTAGAACATATAGCTAAAAATCCATTAGTAATATTCGTACAATCTTGGTAAATCAAGTAAAAAACCTTGGTAGCTTTATTATATTGTATAGCGACGTTTAAGTCACGTTTTATGACTCATGAGTCATGACCATTCGATATCTATTGGATTTGGGGACTCCACCAAAATCTCCGAATGGAAAAATTCGTTCATTAACTTGTTTATGTTACAGCGATAATATATAATATTTCAAGATAACTTTTTACTGACTGACATTTTAGTAAAATCACGTCCCAGAACATTTTCATTATATGATTTCACATTGTCTTAAAGTAAATATTCGTTTTTAATTGCAATGTATAATACTTTCGTTGTAACCTATCTATTATCTATATAAAGAAATATATGTTAGTGATGTTTTCATTCCTTACCACCAACTATCGATCTAGAAATGGAGCTAATTGTATAGATTTAATCAATGTATTACTGCTTTATTAATCCTATATTTGCTTTTGGACGGAGGTTATGCGATTCCCAATTGTAAAAATTCTTTACTCTGAGCTTGTATGTTCCAAGTTGAATCGGAAATGATTTAACAGTTCCTTGTGTATTACTTAGGTACATTTAAAAAAAAAAATAAGCACACCTGATTCACTTTTTGCACGGCTAAAAATATCACAGGTAAAAAGACTATTTAACTAAAACAACTTATTATTTTATTCTATACTACACGGTTTAAAAAAATTACTCAATGAGAATAAAAACTCACATATATTTTTTTATTCATTTGGTACATACACGATACATAAATTAAAAATTATTTGTTTATTGCTCTTGCAACATCAAAATATTTAAAATATACTGTTGAAAATTAAAGAAATAAATAACAAAATAGACAAAAAACAATGATAGCAAGGAATTCTATAACACACTAAAAATAGTATTCGCCTGACTTCACTCTCGTCCACATGGAATATGTTGACATCCGAAGCAATACCATTAAATATTGTTAATGAATGCTCTTGCCATTGGCAGACTGGTTCTACACTTTGGAAGAACAAACTATTCATTTCCACGAATTATTTAAATATCTATCGAAAAATTGCGTTACACTGTCGCCTTTATAATCATAATTACGTGAAATAACATAAAAAATAAAATCATTTTTTTTAAAACAACCTTTACGTTTAGTAATCACAAGGCATGCGCTGCGTCTATGCTAAATTCACAATTTATTTACGTATCATGTGTAACTTATTATTACATATAGATAGCAAATAAACTTTACTTAGCTTTCAGGTTAATAATTTCGTATTTTGATTTCATTTAAAGTAACGAAACCATTTTTTACGGGTTCCTTATGTCTTTTTTGCATGGTAGTATTTGGAATGTATCCCCTGTACAAATAGAGGGCCGAGTGTACTATTCTTAGATAGATAAACTTTTAAAATATCGAATACATGAATTTGCATAAATCATTTTTTATTATACTATGATGGTTTTATGCAATTTTGAATAGCAGTTGCCCACCGGTGGACCACGGTAAAATTTTGGGTGGTCTGCAGGGTGCTGCAGTAACGTCATCAGAACTCAGAATCCATATTTTTTTTTCAGACATCATTATAATTAAATAAGCTTTAAAGTAATATATATATATATTTATCAACCGACTGTGCATGATGGAATTTCAATGAAAACATGTCACTCACGACTTAGGTTTCGCCTTGCAACATGTTTGAGTATTTTATTATACGTATGCAGTAGAACTGATGGACAAAAAACAGTTTTCATCGCTAAAATACAAGAGGAATCACAAATATATATATACCCTCAGTCTAGGAGCTGGATGACTGACAAGAAGTAGTCTCAAAACTTTTCAGCTAGGAAGATAATGAAAGAGTTTCAGGTTATGGAGCGAAGAATTTTAACAATCTTGTTTTGAAGACATCTATATTTATTTAAAACTTAATATTTTTTTGATCAAATTTGCGTTGTACATAATGTATATTTCGATTTGAAGTTTCCACATTCAATGATATAAACATGATAAACTTTGACATCGGATAGTTCATTAAAGGGTAATTCAAAATATAATAACGCTATATTCTTTTTCATATGGATAATCCGTCAAAAGAAGTCTATTATAAAAATATTTTACAAAGAATTCGAAGGATCGTAAAAATATTAATCCTGTATATATTTATGGATACTAAATATTAAATTATTGAAGTATAGCCAACAGATTTAATTCATAATAATATCAGGAGAAAATTTAATCGAAACATGAGTAGTGCTGCCAAAATTATGCTGTTATAATTTTGATTCGATGAAAAATATTTTTCAGGGTTGATTATTTTTCACCGCAGTAGATGGTATTGTAAAGCGTTCTTCCATAAAAAATTACCAATTTAACCGAACCGAAGATTTTTTTTGCTAACGCTGAGTGTGAAAAATAATCGCTAAGTCCGGGTCAACATGACAGTATTGGAAAATCCATACGAGTAGTCAAAACCTACTACGAAGAGAGTAGTTAGAAAGCAAGCCTATAATGCATGGGTTCATAATTGTTTTGAGGGAGATAAGAAAGGCGAAAAAAGTATTGAATTTTGTTTTTGTGTTGTCAAAAAACGATGACAAATGATTTCAAATGAATATTGTGATATTTCTTTCCGGGTAGATAGGTTTACAAAATTCCAATAAAGTGACATGATGATTTTTTCGGTTCATTTATGATAACACTCTTAAGCACTTCATTTGTTAATTTTTAGATAATGTGGTTCGGAAGTTTAATGCATTGGCAATCTTCAAACCTGTTCTAAGGTTACTAAGTAAAATAGAACAATAAGTCAAGGCTGGATAGCTTTCGATGTTTGTCGAGTTGTATTTACGTAAAATGCTTGACGATCGTGCGATCGAGTAGCTAATATGAACGCAAATTTTGTTTTATTAAACCTACCACTTTAATAAAAAAAAAATAGTTGTATATACTGTTACGATACTAGAATAGATGAGACGATATATTGGATATGTTTTTTTCAACAATATATAAAGCGAAGCTTAATTTCGTTTAATCATAGTTCTGATGACGAAAGCCGAAATAAATATCAACTAATATGTCTAAATTGTTGCAGAGCTAAATACTTAAATATTTTTTAACTCAATAGTAATGCGATTACTACTAAGTAAACACTAATTTAATAAATACTTGTTTTGCCATTTGTTTTTGATCGTAATATAAGTTCTCTTGGGCCGCAGATTGGAACTTAGAAGAACTCGTTCTAAAACGTTACCACTCTTATACAGCGTCAATAAGAAAATAGAATACACAAAAATAACCAGTTCACATATGAAAAATATCTGCTTATTTTGTACATCTAAGGACGGCCGTTTTAACATTCGATTTCACTCAACGCCATGATAACCCAAACAAACATATTTTAATTAGGTAGAGTGAGAATTATTTAATGACCCTGCTTTATTGGTTTGGCGATCATTATGCACGAATTAAAAAAAACACCTTATATGTCGTCATTTTTTTGTTGATATTCATAAGTTTAGTTTGTGATCAAGTCAAACATGTCAGTCATGGAATAGTGTGTAAATTTAAGGTTATCGATAAGTGATTCAAATAAAATCGTATTCCTACGAACTGACAAAATGGTGCTGCCAATAAAAACAGGTTAGTAAAATCCTTTTTTCAAAACAATGAGTTTCGTTAGCTGAAAATATGACTGCCATCATTTTATATCTAGTTTTTTTTTTTATAAATGCTTGAAATCGTTGTAAACGATAGAACGATCGCTTTACCTGGTACTTTCGCCAGGCAATTATATTATTTTGTAGTCCAATAAAATGTTGTTTCAATTGTTATGTATTTTTCCGATATCATTCATGTTATTTAGATATCATAAACTTCGTTTCGAATAAATCATTCGTTTTAGTATTGCTCATAAAACACTGATTATAGGTGGAGTCTTATTCTAGGAACGGCTACAAGTGTATAAATGTTTTTTTATGTATACAATGAATGGATTGTGAATCATCATAAATTGTTACGTAAAGATTGAATCATTGGTTTAATACTTGAGCTTAATATATCATTATTCAACAAATAATAACTAAACATATTTTATTTAAGTGGCACGAATCGTTTGTATATTTTAAATTCCAAATTGTATGTCAATTATTTCATTTGTCATATTTAATCGAACGCTCCAAGCTGTATACCGCAGATCTTTGATAATATATGCTTTGATTCGTTCAAACAAGTGACAAATTGGGAAAAGAGATACTATTTACAGAACTGATATTGACTGAGGGAGGTTGATGCAAGTTCAACATCAAATTTGAATTGTTGAATCTTTGTACATTTTTACATGGTTTTTTTGTCACTCACAATTCGGGGTTTTCAGATCGCACTTGCGATATGTGTGATATTTATTTTGGATAAGTTCTATTGCATCCGTGCGGTAGAATCCCAAAGGTGACAAAGGCAAAACCCAGATCGCGAATGATGAAAATGAAAATGTGGAAATGTAAAGTTTTTCAACAATTCAAATTGAATTTAGAACTTGTCATTAAATCATAAGTGGATTCTCAGCGAGTTATTTTTTTCAGTGTGTAATTTTGATATTGAGTGCCAACATTATATGCCAATATTGTATCTGCCTGCTCTCAAATTTAATTTTTAGAAAATCACATTATGTATATGTAATGCGAGGTATGATTTCTAGCTGTGGTTTTTGAGCAAATAAAATTTATGAAAAAAAAACTACCCTCACGACTTCAATAAAGCACGCTCCAAAAATTACGGCAGCCTTCTTATCAAAACATCCCTTATACAGAATAATCGATTTTTTAACCTTTTTCGTTTGAAAAATCTAGCTATTCTTGGAAGACGACAGTGATAATGAAAATAATGAATGTTCGAATAATGTTCATTTTAAATTACTTTTGAACAATTTTACAGTTTTTATATGAGTTTGTTTAAAACAGAATATATTTCAGCGGTATTTAGCCAACCTGCACTAGCAAGTGTTGATTAAATCATTTTGAATTTCAGATGTGTCAATTATTATAGTCCACCTTAACGTTTACAAAAAAAGCATGTAATGGCGATTAATAATAAATCGTTAGCAATTTATCAATGCTTAAATCGAATAACGTAACCCAAAGTATCCATAAGTGTCTATATAAAATATGTATTTAATAACAGGATATCCGCTCTAACTTGTATTGTTATTACCTTGGAACTGCAAAATGGTTTGAATATTTATTTTTAATAATCATATTAAAGGTATAATTCATATTTTAATGATAGAAATGAAATGAAAAGCGACAAAAGCAAATGTTCAAAAAAGAGTTTTCTGATGGTATGTAGGTATTATAAAATTGAATGTAAACTCTCCATAAAAATAAATTTGTTATTTTGTATTCCGTGAATAAATCAATTTCTCTTTGTACACTATGATTGAAAGATTCATGAAGTGACATAATATTTTATTATTCGTATCAAAAGACTATACAAAATGAGTATATTTTGTTTAGTTGTTTAAAAAGATCTTCAATCTTTTGCTAGGTTTGACATGTTCGCATGAAAATGAATAACCAAGAGAATATTTGTAATCTTAAATATCCGTAGGTAATAAATCTTCCAGCTATAATATGCTAACCACCTCTTTTTGGTGAAAAAGCATTTATGTTAGCAAACAGAGCACAATTTTTTAAACACCACATCAGTATTTTTAAATATGAAGACCAATTTTTTTTTTAAATAATAAAAACACATTTTTTAGTACTTATTTCCACAATATATTTTTTGATCAGGACCGGTTTCGCTCATCGCGAGCATTATCAACTGATAGAATACAATTTACAAACAAGTCTATTTATACAAAACAAAAAATTAATTTGAGTTAAAGGTAGCAGGTGTACAAAACCATGGGTACAAGAACTAGGAAACAATTTACATAAAATCATACAATATTGATACAAATAAAGTAAATTAGTATAAAAATTAAATGTTCACAATCACTTATTAAGAATTACAATTACAATTATGGTAAATCAATAATCCATTAGGAGCTCTAAACAATCAATAAGGAAGGAGTGGGAAATTTTTAATGACGAAAATAACCCACAATCACTACTTAATGGAACAAAATAAATTAATACATGAGAAGTCGATTAAAGATGAATCGATGAGATAGGAAGATATGGTCAGTCAGGGGCGTTCCAATATTTTCTGTAAAAAAAATTAAGTAAAGGGAGGCAATATCATTTTTCAAAAAAAAAAAAAATAATATTTATTTGAAATATATATTTATTAATCTAATTTAATGAGTATAACAATGGTGACGACGCAAAAGTAGTTTGTTCATTTATAAGGTTAGAATTAGGCAAAATTTATATCGATTAATTTCAAGGATTTCTTGTTTATCTAATTTCAGTGATTTGTTATTGAAATGCAGGATTTTGTAGTTTATAGTAAAATCACATGAATGTTTATTTTGAAACAAATGGTTTCCAAAAGTAGAAATCTCATCGCCTTTTTTGGCACAAGCCAACTGTTCCTTAAATCTAGTATGAAAGGATCTTCCTGTTTGACCAATATACCTAGCCTCACAGGAATCACATTTAGAAGATAAATACCACTTTGGCTTAAAATATTAATTTTGTCTTTCGTGTTAACTAACATTCGACTAAGATTATGATTGTTATAAAAAGTTACATTAAAATGTTTTTTGTCTATCTTCTTGGATATGTTTTCAGAAACTCTGCCTAAATAACTTAGTTTTATCCAACGTTTTTCAACAGAGGGAACATCAATCATCAAGCTCGAGGTTACATTTAATAAAGCTAATTTTTTAGTTTTTTAAAGACAAGTCGATCAATCAACTTTGCATCGTATCCATTGTTAAGTGCGATCTGTTTAATGGTGTTTAATTCTAAATTGAAATTTGATTCTGTCATAGGAATTGTCAACAAGCGATGAATAAAGGAATGAAAAGTTGACAACTTATGTGAAATGTGGTGTCTAGACGAGCTACTTATGATATTATCACTAAAAGTCTCTTTTCTGTAAATACTGAAACTATGACGATTATTAATTAGTTCAACGGTTAAATCTAAAAAGTTTATTTTATGCATACCCAATTCCATTGTGAATTGAATTGAACTATGAATCTTATTCATATTATTCAAGAAAGTATGCAGTTGCCTTTCGGTACCTCCCCAAAGTACTAAAATATCATCTACATATCTATACCAATAGATGATATTTTTAAAAAGATCTAATTTTGAAATTTTTGATTCAATCAAATTCATGAAAAAATCAGCTAAAATTGGTGACAATGGACTACCCATTGCCAAACCATCCAACTGTTTATAAAATTTATCTTTAAATTTAAAATAATTTTGATCTATGCAACAGTTAATGATTGATTTTACATCTGTAGCCAACCGGGGATTAAGATTTTTCATATCTATGAAATCAACAATCGCTGACTTTAGGTCAGATATAGGCACACTAGTAAATAGGCTCACTACATCTTTACATCATTAAATATATTGTGGAAATAAGTACTAAAAAATGTGTTTTTATTATTTAAAATATAATGCCTTTCCATCAAGAAGTGACAGTTAACACCTTAAAAGTGATGAAGACCAATGTCTGAATTGAAATATGAAGAGAAAATGTGGTCTATTTTAATTACAAAAATCAATTGTGTTTTTTTAGGTTCCATTTTAATATTGTTGCTAATAGCATTATTAGTTGAAGGACAGAATCCTATTCTAAAATCTAGAAATCTGGAAACTACAGAACTAACACTTAACAAAGGACTGCAAGATTTCACTCTGAATTTACTCTCGGTACGTATAGACTAGCGGTCATTAAAATAAAGCGGACAGGACGAATTCTTTTCTAGATAAATAATGTAAATAGACAAAATATTAATTTTTAGAAAAATTGTTGGTTCGATAGTTTATTTTTGACAATTACTTCTGATGATTTATTTAAATTTATCTATTGGGGCTCGGGATAAAATTTGAAGTTAAGTATGTTCTAAAATATATTTTCTATGATATCAAATGTTTATTTATTGATTTAACATTTGTTAAAATTCTTAAAAAATATAGCATGTTGTTAAAAATATGTAAGATAAATTTAATTTGTGAAAATATCACTGTTTTATATTTTGTGATATTATATACAGATAAAAATTCACGAAAGTAAAAAAACAGCAGCAGACGAGAATGATGAGAACAATACTTGTATTATTACTTTCTTGCCATTTTTTATAATATTTTGATGAAATATTAAAATTCATATTAAATAAATTTATTTCATATTTTTATCCACGGGGTCGAAATTACGTGTGTAAAATTCTCAACGTTAAAATTTGATGTATTTTCCTTCCAAATTTGAATAATGAAACCAATGCTTGGAAATCTATTATTTCTTTCCTGGTGTCATCCGTATATTCGTACTCTTTCCGCTATGGAGACATTATAAGACGGATTATCAACCAGTTCTCGAAAAAATGTTTCAATTAAAAAACGTAATGCCCCGCCTTATAATCTTATACGGTCAAAAAGTAACCTTTCATAAACCAAAAAAATAATCGATTCGTTGAAAAAAGGTCGCTTTAAATGATCAAGAAACAATGTATACCAAATATATTTTCTGGTGTTAATTAATTTATTACATTGCGTTTTCACTTCATTGTGGGAATCTCCAAGTTTATTTGATGTTTGATGTAAACAATTGTTGCCCACTCTTGTTGGTGTTCACTAATTAATTTGAATACATATTACAACACTCGCTATTGTATTATATTATAATTTTCAGCGAACAGTGGCAGATCATGGAAGAAATAAGAACATTTGTATAAGTCCAATATCGATTTGGACGATGTTGTCAGTGTTGCTGGAAGGTGCAGATGGTCAAACTCGTGATCAATTGAAAAGCGTCCTGAATTATGATACCACCAGTGAGAGCTCAGCCAAAGACGACAAATTAATTAGAAGAAGATTCAAAAAGATTAAGACCGCGTTAAATATAACATCACCGACACTAAAAATTGAATGCGTCGATACAATATTTGTTAATAGCAGGCAAAACGTAAGTCTATATGAAAATAACGTATGATTTATTGATAATATTTTCAATGGAAATTATTAATCATTATTTCTAGATTAAGCAATGTTCAGCAGAGAATTTAAAAAACTTAAAACAGATTTTTTTTGTATTTTTTTGACTTGTGACGCTATGCTATATTAACAGTCCTCAAGCCGATAAATCAGTGCTCCGTGACCGATGTACCGCGAAACGATGCTTGGTATGCCGCAGTGCGTTTTTCTAACAGAAGAAAAATAAAATAGTTTGCTTATGCTATAAAATATTTTCGATAAGACGTTATCACAGGAAATCATAAATAATTATTTATTCGTTAGAATAATGTCATAAAGAGATAAATATTATACACACAATCTACACTACAAAATTTAAATTTATAATCTTAAAAATGTACGTTGATAAATCAAACAATACGGAAAGAATGAGTATGAACAAATGCGTCGATAGTGAATTTTACACGTTTTTATAAATATTGAATTGACATGTGCTGCGAAGTTTTGTAAAAAAAACGTTGGTGTGCCGTGGAAGACGAAAGGTTTCGGAGCATATGATAAACCATATTAAAATACATTATTTGCGGGTGAGATTTGCACTACGCTGATAACTTAATTCGGGTATAAAATCAAGGTTGCGCGTAAAAACACATTTTTACATAAAATGCCATAACTTTTAAAATACCCAACATATTTAAGAGTTTTTCAATATGGTACTCAGCAAGTATAGCACCAGCAGTTAATTAAATAAATATTCATGTATCCACAAAGAATACTTCTTTTAGATATAAAACATATCAAAATATATGATAAAATAAAGGACCTTTACTAATCAACATTTAAGCATGCCACGCATTTACGCCTGTACGCATGTACGCCATGCATTTATTTTTGATCGTCATAAAAGTTTGTTTTATGGGCAATTTGTTACAGCAATTTGTTGGAAACACAGTTTACGTAACTGTATGTTGTACATACTAAATGCACACAGTTGAAGCATTTTTCCCAATATAAATAATAAACGTGGAGTTAATAAATCAAGTTAAATGAATGCAAAATGACATTTCAGGTATTATTAGCAGAGTACGGAGAATTGATTCGTGGAGAGTATTATTCACAGCTTCAAACTGTAGATTTTGATAATCCAAAAGCAAATAAAGCAATAAATAGCTACGTAGAAAGGATTACAAGAGGAAAAATTACTGAAATCGTACGCCAAAGTAAGAAAATTCAGGAATATTTTGGTATTAAAAGTCAATTTCTGTTATGCTCGTCCTTCGACAAGGCCAAGAAAATTCAATGGCCACTAAATAAGAAAGAAGCAGCCAGTCCAACCTCTCCAAGCGTTCAAAGAGACGATTTTGATAAATGCCTTCATTTTTCAAAAACCTCCGTAAACATCTACAGTGTTCTGATATATGAGTAAATATACATTTTGATATTCATTACTTTGATTTTAGGTGATCTTTCGGGAACAAACATGGTGTTAGTGAGTGGTGCCTTCTTTGAAGGACAGTGGCAGTATCCATTTAATAGATCAAATACAAAAAGAGAGAGCTTCTTTGATGAACAAGGCCAGGTCGTGGGATCGGTTGATATGATGAACCAACAAATACCTCTTCCCTATGTCAACATGGAAAGTCTAAAAGCTCATGCTGTGAAGTTACCCTATGGAGATGTACGCCTTTGCAGTTTATAAATTATAAAAATTTTAATAGTTTCAATTCAATTTTTTTTCTCAGCATTATGGTAAACCCCCTATAGCGTCCTCCTTTATAGCGATTCACCGTATAGCGTGGTTGGTTTTGCAAAACGTAAAATTTTCATAAATATATTATACTAGAAATATATATTTCATATCAATACATTGAAAAAATGTTTATCAGAAGCTGTTCTTTCCTGACTTCGCTATAGGTTGTCAAGGTCAAGGAAAATTTCAATATATAAAAATGGGAAAAAAATGATTTCGGATCATTCACAAAATGAAATTGAAAGAACGTAACCTCAAGTTTTGTATGGCTGCCTTGTTCCCTGTAACGTAATATTCCTATTGCATAGTCCCAACTTCTACATTATAGGAGGGTCGACTGTGTTTAAAAATGTTGTTATATAAGTTTTTTGGTCAATTACTAAATAAAGTATAATAATAGTAAATGATTACATAAAATAACTGTGTTCAACAACCCTGTTTCGTTTCCAATTTCTACCGACTATTTTTTGATGAATAATCTAAATTTATTTGTTCATGACAACAAATGACTTCTTTTTCAGGGCACTCAACTTTTCATGCTCTTGCTGGTTCCTCGGACGGGCATACCATTGAGTACTGTTTTCGCGAACCTTCAAAATGTCTCGCTGAGCGAAATTGATGCTCAGCTAGACAAGTCTTTCAAGATGTATCCTTATGATGATATAGAAATTTCTATACCGCGGTTCAGTATTACAACGAATGTGTATTTGAGGGAAATGCTTAAAAGTGTAAGTGAGGTTATGATGATTACTTGACTGTCTGCTTTGATAATTACGTATTTTTATTCGGCAAATGTCAAAATTAAATTCCAAATTTGAATTTCAAACAGCTTACGAAATTACCGTGGAATATGAACTTAATCTCAATTTCCCTTTATGATTGGATTTTTAGGGTTTCGTTTATATGTATGATTTAATTACTCTTCATTAATTATTTTTTACTGTAGAAAATAAATTCGTATGAGATTCACATCCGCTAGACAAATATGTAACATTGAGTTAAAACTAATATTTATGAACAATCATTTTTATTTAGAATTTTTGAAAAAAGTAAACATTAACATCTGAATTACATATTCTATGATAAAATATTACAATTTCTTCCATTAAGACAACATTTTTCTACTTTGTCTTTAGCCAGTCTGTCATGCATGTGTGACTGAAAACTTTTTGTATACTAAATTCACTTATGAACAGAAATCTTCCACGAGGATACACCATATAATTCAAAAGTAATGTTTGATATCTGTAACTTGTTGATTCTTCATTATGGCCATTTATGTGACTGAAATTTTCCTCCTTTCTATATATAAAAAAAAAAACAATCGTGTCAGTCCCACAGAAATCATAATGAGAAAATAGGACGGGAAGAAATAAGGGGAAATTTGACGTCCTTAAATGGCTAGTATGATTCATACGGTCTGTTTATATGTAACAGTAACTGTTCGTTAAGAATCCTTTGTGATAGTTGATTTTTGAAAGGATTCTTAACGAACAAACTAACATATGTCGATCGCCATTGCTTAACCATCTAAGGGGGGCTATTTTGTTTCCGTAACAGACCATTTCCGTGCCATATGTAAACTTATTTATATTGTCGCCATTTTAGTTTCATTTACAATTTTTAGTTTTATTGCGAGCAAGAAACAAGCTAAGTCGTTAAAACAGGAGAGAAGATGTATTGTGTACCTTTTCTACGCAGCTATATATAGACAAGCAAATGTTCGTTTAAGCATAGTTCTGACGATGTCGTGAGAACTAAAATACGTTGCTATTTTTTTCACCGTGTTATAATGGAGTTCTTCCAAGTGAATGCCAATTCAATAAATAAACAGTAACTGTATTTACTTGAAAAGCGATTTACCTAACAATAATTTTTATAATTATTTTGTTTAAGATGGGTCTATTGGACGCATTTGATCCAAACAGTGCGAACTTCTCAAAAATGTTTAGTCAATCCCGAGGCCATATTTCAAGAGTCATACATAAAGCTAAAATAGAAGTTAGTGAAGAAGGAACTGTAGCATCTGGAGCAGGTATGCTAATCATGCCAAATACATTTTATATTTTAAACTATGGATTCCTTAATGTCATCATTTTTGGGGTTAATCGAAATGTAACGTTTGTTCAAACTATCTTTATTTTACGAACGACTGTAAATGTTCCGTACTTATCAAATCTTTTATTCATTTACAGTTTATTTGGATTTAATTAATAAGAGTCCGGAAATTGGGATAAAAGCAAACAAGCCATTTATATATTTCGTTGTTGAGCAAACAACTTGTAATATGGTGTTTGCTGGAACATACGTCAACCCTACGCAATATTGATAACTACAAAAATACAGGTAAGATGATCTAAGATACACGTACGATTATAATACATTTGAGGTATTCAAAACCAGATACATATATACGTTATATAAATCTATATTTTTTTCTAGAACCACATCAATAAGATACATAAAAAAGCATGATCAAACGAAATGAGATAAAGTAAGTAATATCATACATCGTTGATTTGTATGAAATATTTAAATACAAAAATATATATTATATTTAGAAATGTTATATTGTGTTTGTCTTTTATGATAACGTTCTATGTAAGATTTTGTTTAGTTGTTTAATTTAAATTACGGTTCTCAATGAAGCAAATGATTATTTTAACTTTAATTTCAAAAAATATTTTTGAATAGTGGTACACAAAAAAACGGCTTGTGTAGATTAAAAAAAATGTATCCCAAAACTCCATGCAATATAATAAATACATTCCTAATGTAACTGATGTGTGGCGATATAAATACAAATACACCCGATCGTTTTTTGTACGGATTTGAAATAATTCGGTTTAAAAAAAGTACTGATTATTTTTTTACACGGTAGTCTTTGAAACGTATCCCCTGTGCAAAGAGGATTGGGATATTAATATGCTAAATAAGTAAATTTTTAATCTATATGATTCTTGAATTTGTTGATTTTTCCAGATGAGTTATCGTGTAATCTCCAAGGAATTTAGAAACAAACGTCTCTTTTGTGGTTTTTTACATATCTGAAAAACATTCCTGTGATGACTTTCAAACAATCAATACCATCTTACTTTTAACCAAACGAGAAAAAAATACATTTTGACTGACAATTGTTATTAATGAAAGTACTTAATATATGGTAGTCTGCAAAACTTTTTACATTATTATTTTAAGATTTATTTCAGTTTATTGTTTTACCAAAAAACCTTTAAATTCATTTTTTTTAAATATTCCAGTTGTAAAATTTATTTCATCTGGAAAAGACCCAAGGAGATAAAAATTAAATTTTTCTTTGAAATAACGATGCCACAATCAGGCCGAAATAATTGGCATTGTAAACACATCAATTTCTTTCAGGACGGTCTGAGAAAACTTATTTTTTTTGGATTATGCTGATAACCTTTGTAATAATTTAATATAATTAAACTTAATGAGGATTCAATAATTCACTTGTTAAACTTAGTATATATGCAAATCATACTAGATTAATAATTTAGATAAAAATAAAAAATTCAAAAAAAAACACTATTTGAATTGTACTTTTATTTTTTATAATCACCATGACCTGTTTGTTTATCGCGAGTATAATCAACTGATAAAATATAATTCAAACAACATTATTTATACGCAATTGTACATTTTTAACAAATCCGGTACATAAAACAAATGGTTCAAGATATTTCATAACACTTTAAAAACAATCATTGAAATTATTCATCAGTTATATTAAATAATCTACTTTGTAATAAAATATAAATCAGTTTATTAACCGAAATAGCAAAACAGTGAATTTTGCTATAACATTACGAAACGAAATATTGTTTTTAAAACATTTTATGTACAAGCTATTAGCTCGCCATTTCATACTCTTTTGTGTATAGAATAATGAAAAGATAAAAAACTGAAAAAAATGGAATTCAAATTGCATTTTTGTATTTTTAGAATATAATATGCCCTTCCATTAAAACATTAAAATATTTTTTTTAACGTTTAACGGCAAATTTGACCCAGCCTAAGAGAAAGCTATTAGTCAAATTCATTTTGGAATAGTTGATTTGCAGCATTGAAAGGAATGATTACTGATATATTTTAAAATATCAACAATATGACGTACCGGAAAATTTTTGAAAAATGAGATTTTTATGTTTTCAAGGAATCATCACTATATTAGCGAAAATTTTCCGCAACCTTCTGGCGGAGGTAAAGCCAGGAATCTTAAAGCTGGGTCTGTTATCCTAACGATTGAGCTAAGGATAAGGTTTTTTTCTTTTTTAAATAATATAAGATTTTTATAGGGAAAATATCCATATAATGATAATTTCGCGTTGAATCAGATTGAACTAAATTTGATTGTATTCTGGGCATACTCAATTTTTTAAATACATTATTCGACTACATTTTAATATCATTAAAATACAAAAAAAATGTGAAATGGTAGTAGTAGAAGAATCTATCAACTTATTTAGTAATATTTTTTAAATTATTTATGCATTCTTATGACATTATAATTATATTTTTATATGCTGTGAAACCAATAACCCATTTTTTTTCATTACGAATATTTTAACCATAAAAATATATTCATTTTTTTAATTATTATTGGTAGGTAACCATTATGATCCAAAATCTAAAAACAAATGGTATTCTGATTTAAATCTATTATTAGACTTAAATTTAAGATACATATTTATTTATAATAGCGAAATTACCAAGAGTATAGATAATATTCAAGAAAATTCAGTTTTTATTTTTATTTAGCCATTATGTTGACATAAACAAATTTTCTTTTGCATGGTGATTGATGTTGTCATTTAAAAAATAATATCGTTAAAATTTTGCATATATACTTTTAATGCATTTGACATTCAGGTTTTGGAGAATATCAGAAAGTTAATTACCTGTAACATTTTTTTGGTATTGTTTTTAGATACTAGCACTTTTTTAATGGTTTGAAATGACAGCAAAATCATCAGAGTGGGCCGGATATACGGTTATCACCATCAGATGCTATCTACAATATATAGTGTTGCAAAAAGGTATCCCAAAACATATTTTTTTTCATTTAATTTAGTCCATTTCTCAGATGTCTATCTGTATATGAGATTATATCAGTTGTGCACAATTGATATTGAGTAACTATTTGACATATTCTAAATGTATACATGTTTAAATTAATCTTTGTTTCATTTTGTATCACAGAAGGTTTAGTTGATATGTATTATATTTTCACATACTCTTCAGGACTAACAATCCAATCAACTCCAAAGAAAATATGAAATTTTATTATTCTTGTGAACTATATATAAATTATAGATGGTGACGTATGTCAACTGTCATAAATGTAGACTCCTTAAAGCAGTACTCGCCAACTTTTGGCACGCGCAAAAGACTAACATTGTTTTCAACGATAGAGGCATGTATTTTTTTATTATGGAATGGGTATAACGCTTCTTTAATAATAATGATTTAATGATTATATGTGATATTTTAATGGATTTTAGGCACTAATAACGGTAACTGGAGCAACTCCGCGGATCACCAAAACGAATCTGCGATTGTCGAAAGCTGTTAAGAATGTGTAATTGGTTATGAAAAAAAAAATCAGATCAATATTATAATTATTGAAATGAATATAAACTTTATAAAGTACTTTTTGACAATTGGGCTTCAACTGTGAACTTGAATGCTTAAACTTTTCTCAAATTTAAAATATTTGAATGAATCAAATTTGATGCTGAAATTTCATTAATCACAATCAGCCACTACCACAAAGTCTTTCAATAAAATACAATTCATGATTTATTATAAAATATATTGTAATTAATTATTAGTACAGTGGAACTCCGATCAACCTTTCTCGCATAATATGTTTTCCCGGGTGGATCGTTAATTTTCTATAGTCCCGTCAAACAACCATAAGAATAATGTTAAATAATCCCGCATTGGCTGTTCCTCGATCTATCGTCTAAATATTATGGTCCTGTCTCAAATATTATCCAGATTGACCGGTTTTGTTAGATACATCTTTCTATCTAATACAATTTGTGGCTTTGAACACAATGTATCTTATATATAATTAAACTAAAGAATTTAATGGTGAAATATATAGTTCGCTCAAATGTCATGAGATTTTCTTTAACAAAGAGTTTAACAAGAAGTTTAACTGTTCGATTGTTTCAATAAATACCCAATTTTTGAAAGTTAAATGTCTTCTCAAGATTCAACTCATTTATTGTTATTCTAAGCGTTCCCGCATTTTCCGTTGATTTTTGAGGGGCCTTTGAAAAATATGGAATCGAGATTTGACTTTAATGGCAATGCAATAGCTCAAGAAGCGGAACCGGTCGATCGCGAAACAAAATTTAGTCGATCCCGATTACAATTGCATTTTTAAAATTTTTTCTTATATGTAATTTAAAACGGTGGTAAACTAACACGCAAATATAAAAATCATAATATTTTGAAAATATTAAACGATGTTTTGAAATTTCCAATAAATTTTTAAAAATTTCAATACGATTTTAGTTGGAAGTTGATACTAAAAAAAATCAAATTAAAAGTAGCTCCAACCTAAAAAAGGTTTTTCACCCTTACAATACTTGATACTGCAATAACTATGGACGTAAATACTTTGCTAGATTAGCATTTTAATATATTTTTGATAGAGTTCTAAGTTAATAGCAATCAATTCTCGATTTCAATTTAAAGGACAAATTTTGACCACGCGTGAAAAATCTAGTTATACAACCCAGAAAGTAGGTAAGTGTATGAACGTCTGGAGAATTGGGGGTTAAGGAACTAAAATGAACTCTGGGGCTTTCAATTTAACCCGAATATATTGCTTGTCTGCTAAAACCGGAATAACCGAGCCCCAATGTAGGAACTGGGGAAAACCCTGTTACATAAAGCGATATATAATATCAGATATAACATGATACGTGCAATTCGTCTCGTGTCCTGTCTTCTGGAAGTCAACCTTTAAAATAATTAATTCACTTCAAATTGGCAGTGCATTGGATATAACATATATGGATAAAAAGTATTTTTTTAATCGACAATAATAAGTCGATTCTTTTTATCATATTCGATTCCAATCCGTTGTTCGGATCCTATAATGAACCTTTTTGTATAATAAAATTCTTTTCTGGCCTCTGTTCACCACGTTAAAGTTTTACACTTGTAAGTATGACAACTTTCATTATTGATTTTCATCTGTGAAAAATCTGGCGTTATCGTTGAAATGAACTATTTTACATACGTTTAAATTAACTAAGTTTGTCGCATACGTTACTCTACCCACATTTAACAGAATAATTTTGTGAAATAGTACAGTAAACAATTAATACTTCATAGGATATTTAGTATACATTATGTAAATGTATCTATTTTAATAATAACTTGCCATAGTCTCGACATTTGAAGCTTAATACTCAATCACAGTATTGATACATCCATACATGGTCAGACACTTGCTTTCAGGCCCAGATCTAAGGAGATCGCAAACGTATTCCACTAGATCAAACTCAGAGAAGAAATTTCGGGAGACAACAACAATTGGTGTAGAGAAAAAATAATATTTATAAGAAAACAAAACGTGCCATATATCGTCAACACTAAGTAGCTTCTTAAGATACTTTCTGTACATATTATTAATATGTAATTTGTGTAAGCAAATAAGTAGTCCATTGTAAAAATAGCGCCTTTTCACAAATTATTGACAATCAAAAATATTCGTAATAGGAAGAGTAAAGGAGTAAAATAATTTGAAATATATTTTTTCCCGTTCCACTGGCCCGGTCGTAAGGACAGGGTGTGGTGAGAAAGATTAGTCCTGTCCCTGCCCCATCCGACATAGAGCAACCGAATAACAACTAGTTTTATTTAAAAAGAATTTCTGTTAATTTTGTAAATTGGTTTGTCTTAATATGTGCTGTTTTTTTTACAATTTCGCACTGTGAATTTTATTTTGATATGCATTTAATTACTTACGATATCTCAAAAGGTTTGTATCGAGTGCTCAATAAAATTGTCGGTGATCGCAATAAGCATGATCTATTGTTATCTGAATTATTGGTCGTGATGGGTTTTATGTTATAATTAATGATTTCCAGCTCAATTGAAGTGACTCAAATATCGTGAGATGTACAATTGATAATGATCCAGATGAACGATATCGGAGTCACTGGGAACTCCCCTTCTCTTCTTATATTTCAAAGAACTTACTTAATGGTTATATTTTTTACTGTTTAGATTACTGGCTACTGTTATAAATTGATTTTTTGTGTCGTGACTGTATTTTATCTAGATCAAGACCTCTCAACCTTTTTTGATCTGCAATTTTAATAGATAAATCGTTATGGTATAGTAATATAGTCAAAAATACTGTGTCGAGGAACCTTCAGTCAAGTCCTCAGATATTTTCTCTGCTATAAACATTAATTAAACTCCTTTACCAGTCATTTTCAGATGCTAATATGTTCAAAATTTATTTTACGATTCAAATGTTTGAATTAACATCAACTATTGAACGATGTTGAAAGTAAAAGGAATTGTTACCACACTACAACTTTCCCGATATCAAAGCATCGTCAAAGCGTTTTATAATATTTATTTATGGTTTAGTCTTATTTTATTCCTTAACAAATCAACAGTTGCCGACTTCCCAACGGGTATACCAAGTCTAAAATCCAGGTAGTTTTATTTTATTATAAAATTATTCCTATATTTTTTATGGTGGCAGTATGGCACGAAAGAAAGGTAATCGAGAAACGATTATAAGGACTGTTTTTACTGGATGAACATTTAATGTTAGAAGACACTAGGGAAATAACGGGAAAGTAATGATTTCAAATTCATGCACATAATTTTTATGATTATTTTCAGTGCTTGGTAAACGTAAGATAGAATTTTTTTATCTGTACGGTGATGGTTTAAGTTTCACATCCCTTTTCCGCCAATTACTCACATAAATTAAAAAATATGATTTCCGCGTCCTTCTTCTTATCAAAAAACTATCCTTATTGGTAATGTGGTCATACATTTAAATGTTAAATCAACAAATTAATGTACAATATATAACAAACACACTCACATATGAATATGTTTAAACTTATTGAAAAAACAACAAGATGCTTGTAGTTTTATAAATATCAAATCACTTATTTCATTATGAATGCTTTAGATGTGAAATCAATTGTTATCGATGTTTGACCCGATCAGGAACCATGCCCGGAACTTTTGACGTCTTATATTAAAGTATTTATACAAAAAAAGTATCGATTGACGTACAGGCCAACTGAAAAATTTGTTTTGTCTGCCGAAGATCTTCTTATCGTCAGGCCACTGTTTACCGCTACACGACGGGGAAGTTTACCATCACGAAAAAGGCAAGTGTGAGTATTGAATGTTTACTAAAAATATGGGAAAATTGTAATTGAAATCTGTATTGGAGTTTTCCCAACTCAAGTCAATACGGGTGTCTAAATCTCTGATAATTAAAAAAAAACAACGTTGTATTTATTTGATTAACATAGTAAATTTAAACTACAGTCATATACATTTCGACCTTATCTAAGATGTTACGAAAGGCACAAACCTTTATTTACGTTCTCGTGTTTATGATTTTATGCAATGAAAATTTGGTATTTATAAGGATGGCTAGTCTTACTTATTCAGTAAACATTCATGACCAAGAATGTCTAGAAACTCTAAATATTTATTTTGAAATAAGCATTAGCTTATATAATAAGCCAGAGTTACCCAAACTGTGCACCACGGCGCCATGAAAATATTTCTTTACAAAATATTATTACTTGATAAAATGTAAGGTAACACAAGGTTTATCATGAGATAACCAATGTTTTGATTTGGAGCGCCGCAAAACAAATCTGATTTTTTAAGGGCGCCGGAAACCGAAAAAAATTGGGAGCCTCTGCTATAAACTATCGCTTGTTTACGAAAGAGTAAAGGCCCTCTAATGATATGTTTTTATTGAGCTGCTTAGTTACGAAAAATTAATCTATCATATTATTCTATCATATTAGCTTAAAAGAAAATTTGGGGCGCCTATTTTGGTGGTCTCATTAATGATATAAATGGATGTCTTCCACGCTATACATGCTGTTAAATCAATTAAATTAATTATTCGTTCATTCTTAACGTGTGATTTCAAATCTCTAAATATTTAATATTTCATACTCAATACATAGTTAAAAGATTGTAGAGAGTTGTATGGGTTTGTTCACTAATGATACACGTTTCCGACTAAATATCAAACACAATATAAAGGTATTAATGTTAAAAGGCATGTCGCTATACTCAAGCCTGTTATTAATTTAAGAAAAAATCTGTAACAAATTATTGAATAATTCATTACATTTTGATTCTAATATGTCAGCCAGAAAGTAATTATTTTTGGGTGTAAATTTATTATTTTCTCGTCGAATCAGCGGTATAAAATTTATGATAGTTACAGTGACAGTGTTTCATCTAGAGGGTTAAAAGCGAATTACATACTAAATGTGAAATACATTATTTTACATCATGAATTACTATTATACAACACTTTAATTACATCTTAATTTTCAAGCACGCCTTTTCTTAGAATCTGACATAATTCTTAGGGATAATCAACTGGTGTTAAATTGCACCGTATATGGTAATATAATTTTACACTATACTGCTGTACAAAATATCGTTTTGATATTATGAAGAATTTGTGGTCGGAAGGCAATAAATCACATAGAATCTAAATTATTCGTTCATTTTCCAAAGACGTTCACGATTGTGGGATTCTCTTATAAAAAAATATTGTATCCCCAGCAAATTCATAGCTTCAACGAAATACTGATTACATTTGCGATAATATGGATTTTGCGGTCAATTTTTCTGAATCACCATGCATAAAAATTATACGATAGTGACGGTCGAAAGACGCTTCCAACATCAAATAAACACGTTTTATCAAGAAGTTTTGTAAGCGCTCAAGCTGTGGTCCGCCAGTGCTCGAGTCAATGCCAAAACGCTCGATCCAGTAGCGTACTTGTCTTGGCGGGAAAGGCAATTTGCGTTCCGTATTTATTCAACCTTGGGGTGCCATTACCACGATTTGAGAGCATATAATAGTTTACAGAGTAAATTTATTATAAAAGTGATAAATTGTCTGTGTTAAAGAAAATTATGCCTGAAATAGGGAATCGAAATATAAAACTTTATTCGCTATTTTTTTATTAACTAACACGAGTAAGTACAATATGTTATGTATCAAAATGATGTATTGGCGTAGATAAAATACTAATATTTCCAATTAAAAACATGGAAACGATAAAATAATTGGGTTTTAGTATAATTCGAATCAAAGGTGTCTATAACCTATATTTTTTTAATTTTGTGTCAACAACCTAGATAAATTAAAAAAAAAAAAATGTTGTCCGCAGTAAATATTGAATGAACTATACTAATAATTATGAAGTTGTTGATTTATCGGTATCTACTTTTTGTATTTATGTTATTCTTCATGAAAAACTAAGGCAGAGTGTAATGTAGTCTTCTATCATTTTTCTAGGAACATTGTGTAATAGTTGATAGTTTTACTGCTATTTTTAATTAAATTAATAATTTTTTACTATTTTTGGTGACCATTCGATTGAGTATCGATTCTTATTAATGAGTGAAGATGAAGAGATTGTTAGTAACATACTTGCATACAATATTATTGGAAACTACTTTGGATTCGAATAACTATTGGAATCAATAGCTGCTTAAATCAGTTGTGTATTTTATTAACATAAATGATTTTATCTGTTTTTCCATGTCCCCAGGGGTGTAAATATTATAAAAATAGGATATCCATTAGTTTTGAAAATACCGATACGACCAATATGTTTAAAAGCGTTTGGATTTAAAAACCAACCATATAAAAAATATTTCGCTAAAAATGATTACCGATTGTCACGAATTATAACCTTTTCAATTTGGTATTTAAATAAAACCGGCCTGCTACCGCGAACCCCTGATTGGGAAATACCTATATATACAAGTTCATTAGGCCGTCACCATTCAGAAACCTCACAATCACAGCCAGTTCGCCGCAGACTGTGTTGACGATCCGCGCACGTCGTGCTTTGAAATAATCGTGTTTCATTTTAACACAAATCAACAAGTCACAGATATACAAAAGCCGTCCCAAAAACGTGTATTTAGCCATTACTAGTGACAGTTTTGAACGATACATATGTGGTGTTAGTGTCTAATTGCAACAAAATATCAGTGGGTGTTAAGACAAATGTAAAAATCATTTCAACTGTTGCTATTCGTAAACATTTCGTTTCTGTAAAATTGTGAACACAACTTCTGAAGATGTATTTTGCAGGTTGGAAGACAATTGAATTATATTTTCTTATATATGATAGTTAACTGATTATAATAGCAATTTTGTGTTGGTTTCATGTAGGTGCCACTATATTATGAGCAATCATTTTTATGATTATTAAAATTGTTTATAGACACGGAAGTGTCGAAAAACTTCGCTCATGGTTTTTCGATTTTTGCATAATAATTTGACGGTTTGTTTTGGAAACAACAATATATTTGCAATTTATTATTTTGCTGTCGTTGAATCAGTTGTATTTTTTACCGCAACATAATAGCTAAGATAACTACACACATTTTTTTATAAGTTTGTGTATTTCGAAGTTAACTGCCTAAGTGGACATTATATTTTAACGATTTATGAATTGTGATTAAGTAGAAAGGTCACGGCTTAGTCAATTATTTTCAAATCATTAATTCCATAATATATACACACCGAGACGTAGATTTAAATTAAATAACAATTTGCTTTGCGATTATAAGGTTTTTTTTGATAATAATAATAAACTTAAATTTAATAGCACTGTAACTTACTCCAATGCGTCAGTGTTGTGAAATTGTATTAATTTATGAATGTATCGGCTAAATAAAATGTAGGGTAAGGTATACGAATAATATTGTATACACACTAGTAAATAAACGAAAGTGGCCCCTCGTACAATTGGAATATTAATTGCAAAATATGATACATTGATAAAGTCTAGAGAACAAGAAAGAATACCTATCAGGCTGGTAAACCATGGTTACTACGTTATACTGGCCGCAACATGATGAACAATGCCATGGTAAATAGTATAATTTCAAATGCAAATGAACAACGAGAGAAAAATATACTAAAATATATATGACATCGATGTTTTAAATGACAATAGATGTTGCTTATCACAATGTTCATATGAATGTAAGGTTTTATGGCATTTGGGCGATTGTAACAATGGATGCGTCACCGTAAGTAATAATTTAACATTCTTGCACCAAATAATATCACAGCATTGTGGTGAAATTTTGAAACGTCTAGTTTTTACTGTCGGCTCATTATTTATTAATCAAATATTATGATATTACATCTAATGGAAATTTTAATACAAGACAAAAATAAACTAATGGACAAAGATGATTTACAGGGTGTTCGCCGGGAGGGCTTACTACTTTGGTCGTCATTTTGGTAAACATAGATAGTATAGACGTGGCAAATTTATTGTGGAAAAATGTTCGATAATCGAACGGCTTTTATTCGTTAAAATTTTTTATGAAAGTCAATCGTTAATTGTGAATATTAGAAAATGACGTAAAATTTTGGGAAGAAATATTGTGCCATAAAAAGCTGGGATATATTGTGCGAGTCAGTTGATTTGATCCAAGAAAGAGTTTAAAACAATCTATCAACCCTCATTGGACATTCGACGTTTTCATGGAGTTTTCATATTGATCATTTCTCAGTGAAAAATGATGCATACAGATTTGCATTTCTGCCATTTAAAATACAATTGCCACAAGAGGTTCTTCCACTAGACCAACTTTACGTCGAATACGAGCCAGTTAGGTATTACAGCTTGCTTGTGATAACCCTATTTTTTCTGACATCATAATGAGTGACATTTACATTTAAATGAATACAATAATAAATAAAAAAGTCCTAAGTAATAGAAAATTCAAAATTTATTCAATAGTCAACCTTGCACCCGTTAAATGTATATATACTAACGGTCTGGAGGTGTCATTCGTCCATACTTGATGGACGATCAATGTGGCATCGCGGTAACTGTTAATGAAGCACGTTATGGTAACATGATTGATAACTTTTGTAATGGTCACCAGATTGAACAGCCCTTTTTTTGAATATATTTAAAGACCAAGGCGTATACCGATATACCAGAACACTTGACCAACAAAACATTAGTGGCGATATTAATTAAATAACGCTTGAAATGTGTACATGTGGGACGAAAAATATTATAAAAGAACCGCATTGGTGATGCTAACAGAGCCGGGAATTTATCTGAAATTGTCGTAAGTGATCAGGACTGAATCATTTGTTTTCATTTCATTTTAGATAAAGTCATAAAAAAATTAAGTCGTTAACATTCCCGGTGAACAATCTGTATGTTATAAAAACATATATATTGCGTATGGCGTTCGAAGAGGATGAATTGGGATATATAAAAACTTAAATCAAAGACTACTTGTAATAAATGAATACTTTAAACTATCGATTTAAGTATTCAGTTAACGTGGAAAGTAATCGACATTTGATAGCCCTTTTCAAGTTTCTTTGAATTAATTTACATGTAGTGAGTTAATACACTGTAACTTCTAATAATCAGGTAACCCGAAAAGGTTACCACACTACAAATGTAATTTTTCTGGTTCGTTACTTATAACAGCGAGAGCACTCAATTTTAAGTGGGTTTGATATTTGTGTACTAAACAAGCAACAATTTGTATCAATCATATTTCATTTTGCTCTGTTAACACAATTTTGTAATTATGCAACCGGTTGAACAATAACAAACATGCGTTTATTCAGTCGTTGTTCATTGACTAAATATTTGGGTATGCGTATAATTTTGTATGCGACCTGTTCTACAGTGAAAGCAATTGTAATACCACTGGGTGCCATAAGAGTTTGAAATTGCTATATCCACACAAAAAATAAGGAAATGAATCGAGCCATTCATCCAAAACCGTTGATAGGTGGGTTTTTATCAATGTAAAAACCAAGATTTGACCTGATAAGTGTCGTCAAAAATACGTAAACTTTGATATTGAGGATAACTTATCGTTTAAATAATTACTGTATAATTTATTTGTAAGATTTTAGTGACCAGTTGAAATCGCATTTCCGTTTAGAGTTAATACTCTAATTGATCATCAATACATTTCATGTTTAACGGTTGTACTATTACTAATTATTTATATCCGTCATATATGACGTAGGAACGTTGGGCTAATTCAATAATTACTTTTCTGGTAATGAACTTTAATTACAATAATTATTTATCAGTCATTATTAAGTTATTAAAAGCAGAAAAACAGTTCATTTGTCTCGAGACTATGTCGTTATTGCCGATCTTTTAGTGTCATCAAAAAATAAGCTATTCTATTATTACACGGTGAAAAAATAGCAATGTATTTTAGTTCTACAAAATTATTTTTAACAAATATAGTTGATAGCTATCGAAACTTCTTGAATTAGATAAAAATAATATAGTATATTACTACCGCTATGTAGACGATATCTTGATTTGTTGGCAAGGCACAGATAGACAGCTAGATAAATTTCTACAGAAAGCTAACTCTATACATAGTAATATTAAATTCACACTAGAGATAGAGGTAGACAGCTCCATCAATTTCCTGGACTTAACTATTAGCAGAGTTAAAAACAGACACACTTTTAAAATTTTTAGAAAACCTACCTTTTGTGATACCACCGTGTTATAATGGAGTTCTACCAAGTGAATGCCAATTCAATCAATATATTCTATTATTATAAAGGCTGGAAAGAAAGAAGCATTAATTCAACAAATTAATGCGGTAACTGCTTATATATTATATAATACGAAGTGATTTACTTTGAAGGTATTAATTGTCACTTCTTGGTAAAAAGGCGTGATATTTAAAATAATAAAAACTCATTTTTGGTACTATTTCAACAATATATTTGATGATCAGAACCGGTTTCGCTCGTCGCAAATATTTCAGATCAATTGATGAAAGATCTGAAAAAAAAACTTACGATGCCAGCGATGTTTAAAAAACATCGAATGCTTTATTTCCCCTCGTGTGGCAAGTGTGATTTTTCCATATGTATTATAGAAAAAAAATGCCGAGAGAATAATTTTGTTTCATGCAAATTATCGTATGTATTATATTATATATTATTATATGGTATATAAATATTTTAATTTTAATATCATGGAGGTTCTTGAATTAATTTAATAACACCGGATAATTTCGATTTTAGCACTTACTTTATTACTGATATTTGTTTAACGGTTCTTTGCAATTACGCATCAGCCAGTAAAAAATCATGCTTCAGCACTTATTCTTCACTTTCAGCACTTATTCTTAAGTCTTATATGTTCTAGACATTAATGATCTTGCCAGGGTTTGTCAGTCTTGTATAGATAGATAACTACTTAGTTTTATGATATTTTTTAATGTCGTCAAATGAAAAGAAATGTTATTTTATTGATTGTAGGCAGACGTTGTAATTTTCATCGTGTTATAGGATAGCTTAGAATCGGTCATCCGATTTTATATAAAGGACCAAATATATTATTTTATTTATGTCAAAATAAGTTATGTGGTATTTAATAAAGTAAATTTCAATAAATTTATATTTCAAAAGTAAAATTTGCATCTTTAAATAATATATCTTCGATTTGTCTTTCAAACACTTTTATAAATTAAGTGTTTTTTATTCATAAACATTTTCATATTCATAAAACAGTTCTTATTTGTTTCATTCGGTGAATGAAATCAAAAGAAGTTCTTTGGTGTAGATTATATATTAATTTATTTCTGATTTTTTCGCTAATAAATTAAACAATTACCTGATAAGCTTCGTAATTTTTCTTTTGGTATTTGACTCATATAACATAACAAGCCCGAACATCAACTATTTTAAATGTTTTAACAGATTTGTTGCGCTACTAAATATATTCTTTTTATAAAGCATTACATCGCAAAAATATAAGTAAGTGCATTCTTCCTTGATGTGTATATTGGTTTAATTGGTAGTAAGAGCCACTGGTTGATGACCACTTATGAGACTTTAATGTCCGTTTTTTTAAATGTAATTGTCATTGAATTACCTCTTTTGTATTTTAAGATGACGTCAAAAGTCAAGTTGATTTTTCTCGTTTTATTCTCTTATTTTTTATGTGAATGCATTACTTTCGGCGACTTTTCGGGTGTAAACAGATAAAATAATAATGTAAATTTGATCAAATAGAATTTAATGTACTTCGATATAGACATTAAGGTTGTATTCTGCTGGCTTATTAGGCTGTGAGTCGTAATTTATGGCTCAGTGATAAGAAATTTGCATAGTGTTCATAGGTATACGGGTAAATGTGATTACAGACTACGATTAAAAATACATTATAATTAGTTTCATGACAATATATTAGTTTTTTTTTATACCGAATTGACTTCTCATTTTTTTGCAATCGTAATGTGTAAACAAGCTGTGCTCAAAAAGTATTGTTTCCGTAATGAAAAACAACAAATCTCCTTATTGGTCAAAATTAATCAACCGGCGTTTATCGGCAGTTTTAAAAATTACTTAATGTCACAAAATTCAACGAAATCAAAATTAATACTATATGAAAACCGGTGATATACATTTTTTTAATATTAAAAAATGTGACCCTTCATTTCATGCAATTAGCTCACACAGACTGCAATGAAATTTGACTTATTGTACAGTTAATCCTTGTTTTTTTTGCTTTTCCGAGTGGGAAATAGTTATACCGAGAAACATTTTTAATAAAAAAATATCACATTTGCTTGTATTAGAATAATTCAATATAATTACGAGCGCGAATGAAATCTAACCCGGCATATTGCTTAGCATAAAAATAATACTATTAAAGTATTACTTTATAACAAATAAAATAATTGAAAAGGATCTTCGTTTTCACGATTAATAAAGGGCTTTTTTTCATTTTTCACAATATATTTAATAGTCAGGACCGGTTTCGCTCAACGAAAACATTTCAGATTAGTTGATAATAATAGTATTATCTCAGATGAAAATTAAGGTACTGTGGGTGTTTATTGAGTGTACGTATTAAAATGCTAATTATTATTTAGTATTTGGCACATAAAAATTGATCTATATCTTACAGTCGTGCGAAAAGGACCGGTTTCGCTAGTAAAATATATTGTGGATCTAGTACAAAAAATGTTTTTTTATTATTTTAATTATCATGACTTTTTAATCAAGACTTGACAGTTAACACATTAAACGTGACGAATCAGGGGTGCTGTTAGAAGAAATGACGAAGAGCCAGTAGTAAGCCGAGTGGGTATTCCAGATAATTTTTGGAATGCGGAAATAATCAATAGTACTCGTCATAATTGAGTAATGATCAATTTATTCTATTTTATGTATAAAGGTTATACAATTTTTTTGATAACGTATTATTTCCTATTCTAAAATGCTTTATATACCAAATTATACCAACAACAAATTGTTAAAATTTCGTTCAACGTGTCGCAACTCAGTGAACTTGTGAACAATTTTGATTGTTTAATATGATTTTTTTTTGTATTGTGTTGTAGATAAAATATTGAATATTTTCTTTTAATATTTATGACCGATAAAGATATTGATTAAGGACAGTCACGGATATCCAAACATATACCCGTCTGAACGCATCTAGGTCAGACGGTTACAGGTTTTTTTGGCAGTAACAAAAATACTGTTAAATTATTCACAAAACATTATTTTCGGTGCCATAGGGGCTACTTTCTCATTTTAATTGTAGTTATTATTTGAATTTCATTTTGTAATTTTATTATTCCATTCCATTCATAGAGATAATGCGGTTGGTTTGCAACTTAGAATCCAATGCCTCTTTTGTGTAAATCGCTTAAAATAAAATTACTCTATTAACGTATTAATACAAACTAGGGCAGTGATTTTTTCACTTCCCCAAATTTAATTATGGCCGCATTATAAACATCAGCTGTCCTATGGAAATGTCTCGCGGCCGCACCATATGTGATAAAAATAGTTTCGATATTTATTTTTTATATAGTGCATTACACTGCATAATCTTTCACAATACACAGTTGTAGGAAAAATTTACAAAATTAGTAAAGCAATTGTTGTTAATTCTTTATATTGACTTGATTTATGGTCAACGTATAACTTTGACCAAATATTTTGAACAGTTTTATTATTAACACGGTCCTTTACTTTTCTTCTTTTTTTTTAAAGCTCAAATAAATGCTGAATAAGTCAGGTTTATCCAATTAATTATAAAATAATAACCATTTTACAAATTATTGTGTTTAAATATCAATATTTATTATAATACTGTTGGTGGCTTCAGCAAAATTCTCACATCAGAACCACAGAACTAGAGTGATCGAATTTTGCGTTTTTTTAAATTTTTAACGGCTATTTTTAGCTTTAGATTTTTTTTGTAGATGAAGCTATTTAGAAAAATTCGCTAGTAACTAATTTTGACCTCATATCCAGAGTTTTTGTGAAATAAGTAAATTGAACACAGTTCCGTTATGAATCCATATAAATTCATTAATGTGGGTAAGGTTCAGGATTGGTAAAAGATTTAGTTTGTCATAACTAGTCCATTGTCGTATTTGTTTGATAGCCATTATTTCATACTAAAAATTTTAAGGAATTAATTTTTAATTAATTGATTTAATTAATGTTACATTTGCTGTGTTGTGAATATTGCGTTGCATTTCTTTTAAAGTGAAAATGTTGTATACGATTTTTAATGCGTTGATGATATGATACTTGAAATAAATTTCGATTTTTTCTAAGATTTTGAAAAAGATAAACAACTTCTTTTTTCAAATAATAAAAATATTATTAAGGCAATCAATGTTTTTTTTTAAATTAAAATGTTGACCGGAGAACTTGTTTAAAGTTTTTATTTTTGTTATAATCTTTATCTGGGGGTTTCCAAGGTTGAAAATTCATTCAAATATGAATACTTTATAGTTTCATAATACACTCATATCTCACATAATAATTTATATCTTCGATATATACTCCTACGTTTATTGTTTTTTTGGCAAAAACGTGATCAAAACACAACCCTTGATTTATTGCTGATTATTATTTATTTATCGCTTTCTTAAATATGATATTAAATTCACTTCGAACAAAATGATATAATCACATAAAGTTGTATGTACAATGTTTATTTCTTTATTGCAAATTTGGTTAATAAATTATGGACGTGTTTTTTGCATACATATTTTTTCTATTCAATTTATCGTAATAAACACTATGTCTGAGTGAAAAAGTTATATATATTTATATTAAATAATGTTTGTTTTGTTGGTAACAGGATTATTAGTTAACGCTTTGACCGCTGGCGTCTCAAGCATTGAGATGACTAATAAACGAACGATAACACTATTAAAGCTATCATTTAAGTGGTCATTTTTCTATTGAACTATATACTCCAATACAAATGAATTAATTTTTGATACATTCAGTGAACGAATATAGTTTCTGTGGTTCAGCGACGAATGTTTGTTATTCAATTCAAGATTAAGTGAAAACTAACGACAACTTCTCATCTAGGAATAATTCAATCCTATTTAAAAGAAAAAAAAAATTATAACTCAGACGTATATTTACTACTTCTTTACGCAAATAAATTAAATGTTTGTAGTTTTCCAGTATAGATCGATAAATTGACCTAGATTTTTTAATTTTTCACAAACAAAAATAAAAATAGTTAACACTTCAAAAGTGAACAATATTAGCAATAGATTTATTGTTTGTTCATACGAATTAACAATATATTTTTACGAAGAATAAATGAAAAATTAGTTTATTTTTCAATAGTTTCCTTTATTAAAATTATAAATCAAAAGAACAATGGTATTTGTTTGGATTGACTTTTCGGGTTTATTTTAAAACTGATTAACATTTCAAATATCAACTTTATGTGTTTGATGTAAATTCAATTTAAAAATCAAGCATTTGAAAAATTACATTTGTTTTCTCTCTCACTTTTGATGTAAGTTTTTTAAAAATGATTTTCAGCAAAGCTCATGTTGGATTATATTTAAAATTTTGAAAATAATGTTTTTTTTTTAAACTTTCTGCAAAACTTCACAGTAACCAAAACAATATTACAATGAAGAATACTTTTAATGGCCATAAAGATATAATGGTCATCGAAAACCTTCAATCTAATAATTATGACGCTGGAGAATAAAGTGTAGCGCACCGTAAATATAAATTTATGTTAAAAATAGCGTTTGAAAAAACATAATATTAAAAAAATATCTTGAATAATATATTATTGCGGTTTTAATTCTTTATCGTATTTTATCAATAAACGAACATGTCCCGTGTAAAAGTGTGACCTACATAGTTGTAATCAAACATCAAAAATATTCTACAGAAACTCTTGGAAAATTTGTACGCTATTTTCAAATTCATTCAAAGAACACAGATTTAAAAATCAAGAGTTATTTGAATAATAAATGTCTATTATTAATATATCAATATCGAGAATAGATTTTCGCTAATTAACAGTGATATAATGAATACTTTCTGATTTTCGATGACTCCCATTGCTTGCATGTATTGAATGAATTTAGTATTAACCTGTATAGTGCCACGTGAAATATCGTTTGTTCGATTGATGATTATCTCGACGCATAGCCGAGAAGCTACAGCTAAAGCAACAGAGGTATAAAATGCAAAAGGCCATCTGTGAGATGAGTTTACTTTCGCTTCATTATGTAGGCTTAGAAATAGTTAGTACTAACTAAATATATTCCGCCAAAAAATTTGTATGATAAATAGAATATTTAGATTTAAATAATAATATCCATAGCTTACTATTTTCGTCTATTTTAAACCGCATTAAATAGTTAAATATTTTAAAACTATGAAACTAACCGTTAAGTTCAATTATCTCGAGACTGATATTTTTCAACGATTCCCCTGTTGCCAAAATTATTTCATTGTGAAGTTAATTTAAAAAAAGTAAATGGAATTAATAGATAGGACCATAAAATAATACTATTAACTTGATTTTAACTCTATATGAACGATTGTCAAGATTTTTATATCAATTTGGTGGCAATTAGAACTGATAGCTGATGGAATTTTACACAAAAAAGTTTGAATGGTTTTTTTTACAACATGTAGTTTTTTTTTTGATTAATCGATTACTGGTGAATACTTTAATTGTTGTGCCAAAAGTGAATATTCCCAAAACATATTTTTTCATCGGTGTCACAGGTTGGCAACTAAGTAATTGCGGATTTTATTTAGAAAATCAAAGACAATTTTTTCATAGAACTAAATAACTTTATTCTGTAATGTATTGCCCATTTTGATCAATGACTTTTTGCCATCTTTCAGGAAGCATCATAACCCCATGTTCATAAAACTTCTGGTTTTTATTAGCAAAAAACTGAATCAAGTACGATTTGACATCATCATCATTATTGAACTTTTTACCATTCAAGGAGTTTTGTAAAGATCGAAACAAAAAGTAATCAGATGGTGCAAGGTCAGGACTATAAAGTGGATGTAGCAAAACATCCCAACCAAGCTTCAATAATTTTTGTCGAGTAGCCAAAGATGTGTGTGGCCTTGCATTGTCATGATGGAATACAACACCTTTTCGATATGTCAATTCGGGCCATTTTTCTTCAACTGCATTGTTTAATTTCGTTAGTTGTTCAATGTAGACATCAGAATTGATCGTTCGGTTGGGTGGTAATTGTTCAAAGTAGACAATTCCTTTATAATCCCACCAAACTGATTGAACTACGTCGCAAACCTAAAAATTCAACTGGAGCTATCTATTAAAATCCGCAACTACTTAGTTGTCGACCCAATATATAGTGTAGTTTATTATATGAAAAAATCTTGGGAAAATCTTTATATGAGCTAACGTCATAACGGCTTACAAATAAAACTTATGTGAATATTATGCTAAGCAAATAAGTGCTTTATTTAATTATATATGAATATTCATTATATATAACATTAATTTGAATCGCTTTAAAAACTTTGAGCTTTGAACTGAATATCAGGAAAATAGCATGTTATAAAAAAACCAATAGAAATTTATTTGTCTACGTTTAGGGGGTATATTTTGATTTGAAAAATAAACGTAAAAAGCATTTTTGTCACCATATTTCCTAATTATTTAGGCACGACAACAAAAATTATTTTGACACCAAATCAAAAGAGCTTTGAATTATTTGACTATATGAATTTAAAGTAGGTAACTGGCTAATGATCATATTATTGTTTTGTTAGGTATAATAGCTTGAAACTGTAAATTCTGAGAACTGTGATTAAAACCAATCTGGCGATACAATCTATTATGCTGTGGTAAATTCAATATTTGTCACAATTCCATGATGAAATTAAAAAAACAATAGGTAAATTTGTTCAAAACCCTTTATTAAAGAAACCACACTGTCGCTAAAAATTGAAAATAATTTTTGAAAACAGCCTTATTTTGAGCTTCACACTTGTGAAGTATTCAATGGGAAAGATTTATTATTACATTTTAAAAATACCCACAGTATAAAATCACTTGAGGACCATTTTGCGAATTATTCTGTGAATTCATGTTGGGAAATTTTTTGTTTGCTTTTGAATAAATTACATCTTTGTCGGTCATATGCATAAATTAAAGCCATTCTTGGAGTCTTAAGAAAACAACATATACATGTCAATATTATATGCAGTCACCTAAAATTTGGCATTCAGATTTCAGTGGTGGACACGGTGAAAAATTACCCAACTTAGGTGGGATTAGCAATCACTGAACACATTTAAAAATAGAAACAATATTGGAGAACATTCTTCGTTTATGTTATTCAATTAATTAATTGAGTTTTAGCTTCCACCATATCATGTTGAAAGACATAAATATAAAATAAGTTTGATACTGTTCATTGATTTATAGTAGTTCTGCAATATTTGATAACACAATTATTCTTGTGGATCTAAATATTCGCTACATTGTTTTACATAATTTCGGTTCAGTTTCTTCAATTGTAATCAAAAAATATATGTTTTGATTATTTAATCTCGTCCAGTGTCTAATGTTTTTTCTCATTGACACTATTTTTTTTATTTGTTTTTATCACTATTCGTTTTAGATTAGTTTATAATGAAGAATAAATGTGAAAGAAACCTGTTGTAAACGCTTAACTGTTAATATGCGGGACGGGAACATTTTTTAGTGTTCTGATAAGTAAACCAAACATCTGATTTATGTTATTCTGACTATGTCATAATCAAATGTTGATATTTTTACGCAAAAATGGACTTTATAACACACTTATAATATTTATTGAATGAAAATAACATGGGTTTCCAAATATCGAGGGGTTTTACCACATTTTCATATAAAATGTTATGCAATTGTTGCTATTTTATAAAACTTAAAAAATACGAAATTGGAAACACTAGTTCGCGTTGCTTGGCAACCAACGTCAAAATATTCGATAATTTCAAAATTTGCCGACGCCCAACTTGAGAAGTTATTCTTAACGACTTTTTTTTTTTCGAATTTTGTTTTTTGTCTGTGCATTTAAAATATATTCATTCCTCGAGAAATGAAGTGGTTCTCAAAATGGCGAGACGATACGCCATAAAATGACATTCCAAGCAATTGTATCGATCTGCAGATTTCCAGCGGCGTTGAGACAGATGCTATATTTGTAATTAAAACTCAGTTTAAACTAAAATGTTTTATATAAATTGTCAGTCACCCGGGA
This sequence comes from Himalopsyche japonica, assembly GCA_028555115.1. NCBI lineage: Eukaryota > Metazoa > Arthropoda > Insecta > Trichoptera > Rhyacophilidae > Himalopsyche > Himalopsyche japonica. Next base: position 2,120,192 of record JAHFWJ010000222.1, on the reverse strand, counting down.
AAAATTCAATGACTCCAGACTAGAGTATATAACATAACGTAGATATAGCATAAGAACTGTATTACCCGCCAATGGGTAATCCCATTCGTCCGCATCCTTGTAACATTGTTTATTATTAGTCTATAGAACGATGAGACCTTACGTCACAAACAGCAAAAAATTGCGGCGAACAGCTGTCGTACTGTTTTATTCATCTGCTTTTCAGTCTTTTCCTGTCACGAGTATACGTTTCGCATTAAAAGGAAATACACCCGATTAACTTTTTGCACTGGTACACGTTTTGGGGACCAGTGAGTATAAAATAAATTGCAAATAAAATTTTATTCGAATTCATAAATATAAGAATTCGTTTTCACTACTTTTTGTTTGTTTGTTTAATTGATTTTCTTTTTGCATTCTATTGTAATCATTAAGTTACTTACAAAATTACGAAAAAGTATATCAAGATATATTTTTTATATTTACATCAAATCAGTTTAAAGATAACGTAATCTTTATATAAAGCTTTACAAAAAAAGGATAAAATGTGACATCAGAGAAACCTTGTCGAGTTTTGAATATTATTGTTCATATGGATCAAAAAAAATTTATGAAACTTTAAATTAAAATATGTTCAAAAAATCCGTTATTATCTAATAATTTTTTCCGTGATTAATTGAGATCAAAAAATTTACGCTATAAAATTCAAAATATTTCTATAGAGATAATATACATAATTTAATACCGCAAGTAAGGAAAATCGATCCTTTAAAATGATCAAAGAATTATTGATGGAATAAGTAAAAGAATATAATTAATTCTTGTACTACTTATCTGCCGCCACTGACATTGAGGTAAACCAACAACTGAGCGTTTTACCCGAGCACAAATATATTTGACCTATTCAATGCGTCACATCGCTTTATGATATCTGAAGATTTTAAAAAGCGTCGTATTTGTAAGCAATAAAAAATAACGACCTAATAATAATAATAATAAATAAGCACCTGATTGTACAGTTGAAAGTATTTACTTATATAATCTATTATATATATATAAAAAAGAAATATCTGACAAAATTGTATTTTTTACATTCCCAACACCTACACAATTTGTTGAATTAAGCAATTATTTTTTATCTTTAAAATGAACAGTTATATCCAAACACCAGAGAAGTGATTGGTTGTTCTTTTGTTTAACCGAGGGAGTAAATTCGATTTTTTTGAAAAGTTTTATTTCCGCTTATTTTATGTGTTCGAATTGAGAACAGAAACGAATACACCGGCATTTATTTCGTCAAAATGTGCGTGTCCGTTTTTTAATTGTTTGTTTTGTGTTACGGCTCGGACAAAACGTTCGCCGGGAAAACCCCAAGGCCTGTCGCCATTGCTCGTGATTACTATTAATGACGCGCCACGTAAACATATTTCCGATATTGCGAGTCAACTGTGTGACGCAAAACTAGCGGCATCTTCCTCTTGGACTTTATGTCGTCTACCCAAACAAACATGAGGTTACAGTATTCGGCAGACGTATTCCTTAACTTTCGTAAGCAAAACTTTCACGAAATTTCCTAAGTAAGGTTGTCTCAGATGGAGGAAAAACAACTTTTTTTTTTTAAAGTACGCGATTAGCGAAACTGATGCTGAATTTATTTTTAGTATAAATATAATAAAAAAAATGAATAACCTTTCCATTAACGATTGATAGTTAGCTCTATAAAAATGAAGTCTATGGTTTGGTGTGGTCTTATGAATCTAGAAATTAGCTGGGCTCGGGTTCAAATCCCTGAGAGGTCAACATCTTATTTAAATATTTTAACATAAATTTAAGATCTTGCATATGGGTGTATGTGATTTATTGTGTAATATATTGTAATGAACATATATGTTTTTATCATAGAATATAAATTTGATGTTGATCTTGAATGATGATTTATAGCTATTGCAAGGATTATCTACGGATTAAAAAAATCTGTTTATTAAATATGTATTTTAATAATTTTCAGGTATTTTCCTCGCTCTGAGCGTGGTCATCTTTTCTTCAGTTCCTGCCTTAGCACAAAACAACCAAAATGGTGGCCGGCCGTCAAATCTTGACCCAGCAACCGTTGCTGCTGTCCAAAGTCTCAGCTCAGGAATTGAAAAGTTTTCTATCACATTACTTGCAGTGAGTATTTTTGAGATATTTTGCAATGTTATATATGAATAGCCAATTTACCATTGTGAAGAGAATTTTACATAGTAAAATACATGTTTATATATATATTAGGTAGTTCGGAAAGAAATGACCATTTTTTTTTGCGTCACTTTAACATCAGTTTGTCAACGGTCACCGTTGAGTTAGCACGTCGTGGTTGGTATCATTTTAAAGCTCTATTAGTACTATTTCTATTTTGACGTTTTTTTTATTTTTTTGCCGCTGTATAAAAATGCAGAAGCCTGAAATTGAAGAAACTCATATGCGCCATATCATGCTGTTTTTGTTTGATAAGGGATTATATATTAGTTGTCTTTAAAGCCATTTTCATTAATTTAATTTGGATGTTTCTACAGAACGTGGAGCTCGAAAAAAACATTTTTGTGTAAAGAAATAGATACACATATTTTACAGCTATTTAATTTTGTAATATAAATAAATTTGTTGGTGGGGGTGCCAACAGCAAACTTAGAAATTTCCAAAATAGTTTATATGTCAAATATAAAGTAACCTATATAGGTAAATATATATGTAACGAATATAATAAGACACATCAGCAAAACCTGTATTGGAAGATAATGTTTCCATTGAGGATAAACAAAAAATTATGTTCAATTAAAAATTCCAAATCATAAAAAAACTAAAAAATGTTTTTTCATCTTCAAGGTCCTGATTGAATATTTCAATGCAGTGTTGTCAGACAAATCTACCTATTTTTGTAGTGTATAAAAAAAAAACTTAATTTGCACATATTAGGTAATTAAGGAAAATATTTTTAGCTTTGTGTCTCATTTGTTTAATAAATAAATCGGGAAAAAAAACAATTGCAATTATTTTAGTTGTAAAACATTTGTAACTCTTTTCAGCGTACCACCATCGATACGGGCTTATCCAATGTTGTCATAAGCCCTTTCTCAGTGTGGGCGATGATGACTGTGCTGTCAGAAGGAGCCCGCGGCACAACTCAAGCAGAGATAAAGAAAGTTTTATACCATCCGCAGACGCTGCCTTCGAGTTTTGAAAATATCGCTAATGATAATCGATTTCTTCAGTTAGGATTTAGAGCGATCGAAAGTGCTTTCACGATCAGAACTCCGACAGTGGAATTGGAAAGTGTGAATGCCATATTTACAGACAACAGAAAGTCAGTAAGTTGCCAAACAGTAATTACATCATAATCAATAAGATTACTTGCCTCTCTGACAGTGAAATAAGAAAAATTATAGAGTGATATCACAAATGCTTCTAAAGAAAAAATCCTCAAAGAATGGCTGCTGTGATGGTTTCCCGTCTATTTATTTAGAGTAGTTTACAAAAATTATTCATGCCAGCATCTTTGTATCTTTACATAATCAAAAATTGAGTCCTGATGATGGATTTATAACTGTTATTCCAACTGATATGCTCTCCGCTCATACTTCATATAGTTTATATCCTATCAACTTTACAGCAATTTAAACGCTTTGACAGTGACTGTACAACCGTATCATCATCTAATGCAAAGAATTAAAGTTTCATGAATAAATTCAATATATTTAAAATGCATTTTTATTCTGTCTTTAATCATTGTTGAATGTTATTGACTTGACAATCTCCAGGGATAAAGTCTCTGTATTGACTGAACTGTAAAATGACTTAATTTTTTTTATAGTTAAATTTAGGCCTAACATATATTTAAATATTTATTTACTCTACAAGCAATAAATTAACAATGTTTATCCATCAAAAGATCTTGCCTGGCTACCAGAGACTCCTGCGTGATGTTTACAAATCTGAAATACAAGCATTGGACTTCAAACACCCTATGGCTGCACAGGTTATCAATAATTATATCAATACTGCTACTAGGGGCAAAATTCCAGAAATCGTTAATGAAGGTAAGAGCTTAATTGATCTCAATATCATTTGCTTTTTAGCAAAGCCTGAAAATATTCAATTGACGAAGAATATGGTCAATCATAAGTGAGCTATGTCAAATTATTATTTTAATATTTTAGCTGATCTTCGGGACGGGCAGATGATTATGACGAATGCTGTCTTCTTCAAAGGACAGTGGACTGTACCCTTTAACAGGTCCGAAACTAAAACGGAAGTGTTTTACAATGACAAGAATGAGCCTATAGGTCATGTCGAGATGATGTCTCAAAGAGGGCCTTTCGCTTATGTCAACATGAGGAAGTTCCAAGCGCACGTTCTGGAATTGCCCTACGGGAAAGTAAGTAGAAAATAACATATTTTCAGTTAATACTTAAGTATAATATATCTTGAGAATGACAAAAATATACAATGTTTGTATGTATATAAATAAATTGGCTTTATTATATATACTGTGGTAAGTGAAACTCTTTTTTAACACTGAATATATACAAATATCAAAAAAAATAAAAAAAATAGATGGAATTTGAAGAATTCATTTAAACGGTTGCTCTTTTGCTTAAGTATTCATAGTATATTAGAAAATATGTTTTCTAGATAACTTCACTACTATGTTTCATAAGTTTGCTAATCAAATCAGTATAAAAATCATCACAGATATCAATGAAGTTCCGATAATTTATCTTAATATGTTACCATGTTTTTTTTATTCTTTTTATTGTATAACTGTTTACTAACTGAAATTTACAACGTTTGAGTAATTCAAATCATAATATAACATTTTAAATACAATATCAAAATGGTAACATAAGAATTTGCAGTTCTTCTTTGGCTATGATTATATCAACTAAGTCTTGCCTGTATGGCTAGCGTCAACAAAAAATTCAGCATTCTCCATTACGCTCCCATCAAAGTACACATCTTAAATATATAAAAGTATGTTTATTATATTGGTTGTGTGCTATTAATCAAAATGTGCACTCCACACGCTTTGTAGTTAATTAGCCAAACTTGAATGCTATTTGTATTAATTCATGTAACAACAGCATGACTAATCGCAGTGCATGCTTAAAACTATTATTATGGTGTATTTGTGTGTTTCAAATCAACAGATTGAAGTTATGTGTGAATAATTATGATCAAAAAAAAATATTTCATAAAAAATAGTTGATTTAAACAAGCATTTTTGATAAATTTACATATTGTTCTTGTTAAAATTTAAAGAGAATGTAACTTGTAATTAATTAATTAATTGCAGAAAAAACTGTTGAAACTGTCAAGTAAGAGTTGCATTGAAATATAGCCTGATTTTTCTTGATAATAATTATAAGTTTCGTTACCACAAAAACTACTCAATTTATTTTAAAAATAACTCTTTTTTGTGCAAATCATATTTTATGAATAATTCAAACATACCTTTCAGACCTTTTGATTTGAAGCTTTGATTTTATATTACATCAGATAGAATTATAAGTAAAACTGTAGTAGTATAGGAATTTTCAATGTCGAACGGAGTGTTACATATTTTGAACATACAAAATATAACAAAAATTTGAGGTATGGTTTTCGGTTGAGACAATAAAAATTAGTCAATTACATTTAAATGTGATCCTGATTTGTTTGTTTATTCTAAAGTTTATATTCAGTTTTGTTGATTTCAAAATTAAGGTTAAAGTGTTCAACCTTTTCTTGGATTTTTAAATTAACCATTAGAATTAAGCCATTGGAATGTCCAATTCTCAATTCACAAGATATAAATAAAGATTGTTTTTATTGAATTGTACAATGTATAATACAATTTTAGGTTTAAATATGTTCTAATTTCACAAAGAATGGCTTTATATATTCATAGGTTTTTCACCGTTTCTTGGTGATTTTGATATACTGCAATTTACAAAATTTTATTAATATAGGTATTGCATGTAAAGTTAACCATAAGAAACTTGAATGTTGCATTTGCATGCCATTGATGCGAACATACAATAAATATAGCTGTGATTTGAATGATTATAAAAGAAGAATCAATTCTTTATGACCAAATCATTGGCTCTAAATTAAATTGCAACTTCGAATGTTTTCTTTCCTATCCAGGCAAGGTGTTCCAATTTAGTTGATGGTTATACAGAATGTCCACAAACATTGCGGGGAGACCAGGAGAATGAGGTGAAAAAAATCTATACAAGTAGACAAAGGCACTTTGTATTTTTATTATCGCTCGTGTGCAGTTGCAGCAATGGAGTTTTCTTCTTTTTTGGTTTTGTTTTTCACTGTTTTCGCTTTTTATAATGGAAAATGTTTCTTAAATTTGGCAACTACTAACATAATTATTAATATAAAGTTTTTTTACAAATAACGTGTTCCCCAAATATATTTCATTGTAGAACCATATTTTAAAGTGAACAACTAGAAACACACAAAATATTTTTCTCAAAACAGCATAGGAAAATATCTTGTTTAAAGATCAAACATATTTTCAATTGATACTCTATTTTTCAAAGAAATGTGTCTACAAGTTGTGACATTCATTTTATTACATTCAGAAATGCGTAGTTAAAATTTCTTATTGAATCATGTTCTATCCCTTTGACAAAATCATGCCTTAAAATAAGCAACCTTTTAAGATTCCTGCAATATTCATATACTTAAATATGACACATATTTACTTTTCTTAGATATTTTAAATTTACCACTCCCCATTAGAAAGCGCCTCATACTTTAATACTTAGAAGGTTATATATACAAAGGTTCAATGCTCATTCACTATAAGGTCTTATTGCACATGTTGAGCGTATGAAATATTTCTTTCATAACAATCAACTCACTATCGCTTGGTTTTTACCCACTTTTTTTCCCATTTTTCTAGTACAAGCTTGGAAACATAAAACTATTCTTATATATCATTATCTTTTTAAATTGCAGCAGATGATAAAAAGAATTTTATTTTCCATTTAAAACATTCTTTTTATATATTATATTGCAAAAGGTGGTCGTTTTTCGTGGGATATTTTTTTCTGTATGGCTTAATGTTATATCTTGTATGTGTTATTTTAAATTATTGTAAATTACTTTTATGTTTGCGGTGATGATAATTGTAAATAATATTTCACATGAATCATAACCTATGCAGCATCATCAATTTCTAATCGCTAGCTATAAGATATTTAGTATTATTTTGAATTGAAGCATAAATTAAAACGCTAATATCGTCGATTTTTAAGCTTCAATACTAGAGAAGAGCACACCGAATGTTTCAAATATCATATTTAACTTTCATCAAGCACCATCAGTTGAAAGCGCTATTTATTTATTGTCAATTTATGGCAACGGAATATAAAATGTACAAATAAAGACATTTCTGATATTTCATATTTGATTATGATGATTTGATTTGGTTAAAATAATTTGTAATAAATTTATTTGGCATCGGAACATATTTATAGTAAAAATGGTTCTTATTAGTTTTATAAAGAAAAAAAAAATAAGACCATAATAAAAAATAACATACATAGTAACTCTATTCGATTATAATAGTGCAACTTTGATCGATAGATGTTGGCTTAGCACTGAATATTATTTGTAAATACTAAATTCAAATTTACCAAAAGCAGGACAGAGAATATTTTAAATACATACACATTCTGTAGCTTTTGCTTATAGAGCAAGCAAAATACTTGCTAGGGCTCTGGGATTCTTAGCATATATTCGGATGGCAGTTAGATTAGCCCCATGGGATTAAAAGTCTTGATATAATATTTTTTAATTGCCAAATAATCAATTTTTTAATTTGCTTTATTCAAATAAGATGTTTGGATAGGTACATATCATTCATTCATTTGTAAATAAGTTCAAACATTTTGTACTGTATACCTTAAAAGAATACTTCTTTCGGTCTACAATGACTATGATGGGTTACTTACGTTTTATTTCTTTTTGTATAGGAGCATAGACTGTCCATGGTTGTGATGGTTCCCAGCTACGGAGTATCCCTTATTGATGTGTACAAAAAGTTCGAAGATGTGCCATTGAAAGACCTCTTCACTGAACTGGATAAAGCTGCAAATATGTTCCCTGATGATGAAGTTGATGTTTTCCTACCAAGGTTCAATGTCACCTGTGATATTACTATGAACAAAATCCTTTACAATGTAAGAATCTATTTTTTTTAACTCCAAAATAAAAACCAAGACCGCAATTCTGTATCTTCAATCAATCAATCTGTCAATAAGTGATACTTACTACTTAATAAAATTAGATTTAACCCACACATATTTTTAGGTAGCTTTATACATTTTTATTTTTTGGACGGAATCTGATTAACTTTCCATTTAAAAATATCAGATAATAATAATCATAATTTTTTTTGAATGTTCAATATATTGTAATTATAAAAGGTAATTCTTGTATCCTATTCATATACAACTGTCACTGTGTCTTTAAGGCTATACATTTTTTTCATGTTTTTTAATTTCTTTGACAAATGATTTTCCACTTTTTCTTTAGAGTTGAGGTACATTTTAATTAAATGCAGAAAAAAATGCTTTCAATTCAATTACATATCTTTTATTATTTAACAAGTGTCATGAAAATTCCCAATCCATCAACCATTAGCAAAAAAAGAATTTCAACAGAAAAATTATTGAATCGACTTTGTATAATTTGAACATTTTGATGTCTAATTTTATCATAGTCTAATATTAAAATCAGTTCAAAATTGATATATATTGAGATATGTTTGTCAAAAACCTGCCTATCAGCTGAGAATATTTTTCAACAGTAATTAACAGTAATACAGTTGGGAGCAGTACCGAGTAAATGGTCCACTGTTTTAATTTAATTCTGTTTAAAATATTATCTTTTTTTGAATTTGGAAATCATCAATATATTTATTTGATATTTTTTTCAGATGGGTATCTTTGATGTATTTGATCAACAGTATGCTGATCTTTCAAAGATTTATGGTGATAATGCTGAATACTTGTCAAGAGTTATCCACAAAGCTCAAATTGAAGTAACAGAAGAAGGAACTGTCGCCTCTGCAGTTACAGGTTATTTTTGATGATTATCAACTACAATTAAATATTGTTGATTATACTAAAGTAATACGAAATTGAAATATAATACAATAGAAGAACTTATCCAATCTGATATTTACAGTTGGCGAGTTGTCGAACCGGAACACGCCACCTAAGTTTGTTGCCAACAAACCGTTCCTGTATATCATTGTGGAAAGGACAACAAACATTATTGTATTCGGAGGGTCATTCGCCAAGCCATATCTTCCTTAATGATTAAATTATCATTATTGATACACCACAGGCTTTAGGTATTGTATATAATTTAAAAAATATTACTGTTATACAGAAAAAAATAATAAATCATTAAGTTTAATTCTTTAGTATTTTTGATTATTCTTTCTATTACTTCACACGAATTTATAAACCTTTATTTGTGAGTCAATCTGGCCACAAAAAGGCCTAGATCTATTAAGCCAGTCAAGATAATTAGTCAGTAATTCAAGAATATTCATTTATAACAAACCTAACACAATAAGGATACATACTGGAAAATGTATGCTGGTATCTACTCGCATTGTTTATGTTTCAAAGAATTTTTTTGTTTGCTACTATTGACCTTTGAAATTAATTAACTAGTATTTCTTTTTGCTTTTAGCCATGCCACTTTCCCAATATTTATAAGTATTCAACTGGACCAATACTATCAACTTTGCCTGAACAACATTGGGAACAGTAAAACTTAATTGTGTTGTGGAGGCTTATAAATTTATTACCACTAAAGTTTAAGTTTGCGACAGGTTCTGAGATAATTATCTTTTTGAAATCATACACCTCTTAAGAATGTTCATGAATTTGGATTAATTCACTGCAAAAAACGGATGTGAAACTCTGGTTTTTTAGAGAATATCTTTTACAAAAATTCACAACTCATGCGAGTTAAATGTAATATCTTGAGAATATTTTCACCACAAATGCGCCATTTTAAATTATCATATTAAAGATAAATTTAAGTTATTATTGTGTTAATTATTTCTATGATCTGTGAATGATAAATTGAATATAAAATGAATATAAAATGAATTTATAAAGAAAATAGAATTGCTTTTATCCATGTTTTGACACTTAATTATTGATTTAACTGAAGTTAGGGATCGTTTACTCATCTATATATAATATACTATGACTAAAACAACCTTAAAATACAAATAAAACTATAACTATATTAATCTTGTGTGAAATTATTATACCTCACCTACAATTTTAGATTGAGTTGAAGTTTTCTTCAACTATTTGAATTCAGTTAGTTAGCATATGCTATCTACCGTGTGTGTACTTCAAGGTACCTGAAGCCGCCAGTTCTTCTAATATTCTGCATCACTATCATCAGGGGGTGGACTCTTTTAATTTACATTGATTTTTCTATCATCGGCATAATTATAGTCACTTATTTAATGCGTAAAATCTGTTCATCTGGACGTGAATATAAGTTAATACAACAACTTTTTAAATTAATAGATGGCATTGTAAAATATGCTTCAGTTTTAGTGCACTAAATGGGTTAAGGCTTGAGTAAAATAAAATTTGTAATATGCAATGTTTTGTAATTCATTTATTAAATATAATTCTCCATGTCGTACATAATATTTTCCATAATGGCGGTTCTGTACCCGAGTCATATATCATAGCACATGTTTTAAAACTACCATTGATAGAACATTTATATGAATACAAAAATAATTAGGTACTGTAAGACAAACATTTTTGATATGTATGTGATTTTGGCATTGATACACTCTAATCAAAAAACAAAATAAAACAATACAATAATAAATATATCAAATGTGTCAGGTCACACAAAAAACAGTGTGAAATTTGATATACATTTAATAAAAAGCAGTACAATAAGACTCAACTAGAGAAGAAGTACAAGAAGTACTCACATTTCAAAAAAAAAAAAACCACCATAAATTTGATTAATCACATTTTGCTTTTTAGCTCTATCAAGATGATATGTATTATATTTTGTGATAGTATTAAACTAAAATACACCTATCTACATAAAATATATATTAATCATTATTCTAAGTTTGACATTGATATGTATGCTTTCCTATAACTATATTTTAGACATTTTATAGAAAGTAGTGAATATTCTCATGAATAAGAAATATAAACATTCACACAATTTAATTTGGTGAGGTAAGTAACGCAGCACATATTTAAATGATGCAATATCATAATGTTGAAAGAAAATATTTTCGAATTAGGGATACTCGAATTTGTATTTGATGGTCAATTTTTATGTCAAAAAATATATGTTATTCGAAGGGATTTTTTTTATTAAGATATTAAATGTGTCAGTTTAAGTTTTTCCCATATCTGATAACATGCATTTTTTTCGTAAAAATAAACTGAAAATTTATTTGAAATGTGTATTTAATAATTTTTTGAAATATATTATAGTGTTAATATTGGTATAAATTCTGAAAAATACTTGCTAACAATAAGAATTGAAGCTGATTAATTTTATTATAAATATCAATAAAAATACACATTCATTTAAAAATACCACAAATATATAATATATAGGTATATTTATATATATATTATATTAAATTATGGTACACTTCAATATAATTCCATTCAATGCGATTTATTTTTTAGAGATATAACTTACTTTCCAGCCAGATAAATAAATTACTCTCAAATAAAAATACCTTATACTTCTGAACCACCCACAAAATTGTATACAAATAAGTATGCTAGTATGTGTTACAGATTTTGTTATATTTGGAGTGATTGTTTAAAATTGAATTCATTAATCAAAAAAATAAGTTTTTTTTTGTAAGTTTATGCAAAAATATTCAACGTAATAAAATGAGTCCAATGACATCACACAATCAATATCTACAATCGATGATATTTATTTAATTACTTGTTGATAAATGCAATTTAATTATTCTTTTGCAAATTTCCATGAAACTTGAAATTAATGCCACCGTTTCAATGTAAAAATATTTTTCGATTTAAAATAGAAAATATTTCGGTGTACTCTAATTCGTTTTCAAAATTCATTCTTTTGGCCCTATAAACAAGAATGAATGATCAAAAAGAATATTGGATGAGTTTTATTTCGGACATTTTGGTAAAAAAAGAAACCAAAATTATTCAAGTAAATATTCTGAAAACGAAAAATAATTGTATTTTTTAAATAATATGCTCATTAATTATAAAATTGCGATTATCCTGTTTCTTACACCAAAGGATATCGCTGTATTGGCAATAAGATTTTTTTGTTTTTTTTATTCAGCTGGTTTAAATAAATTGTACTGAATTAATATTAAAGATCGTAAATATTTAAATATTTCAATAACAAAAATGATTTGATTTATGTTGTAACAACGAAAGTATATAATGTTAACATACAAAAATTTTTATATCTACACCATTTCGGTTACCTGGACGAGTCTTGATTTAATCTTTTTACAACCATTTTATGGCCAACATTTATCATAACATTGAAATAATATCTTTTACTCGTGTAAAATATTATGATATATATTTTTAACATCAGGATTTTAAAAATTACGACCGAAAACGCAGTTTTCTTATGTCGGGCACTGGGTGCAATAAACAATAAAAAAGCTTTATAAAAAAAGCACTTTAGTAAGGTTAAGAAAAGGCTTCAGGAAATTCCTGAATTAGCACTGTACCATTATTATTTGTTACAATTTCGACTACTGCGACCTTCCCCACACGAACATACTTTTTGATGGTGAAAATATTTATCGAAAATAAAATTCAATTATAAAAAAGAAAGACGTGTGATATATATTTGAGAATAAGGTAATTAAAAATGAAATGTATTATTACTCGAAGGTAATAAGTCACATTTATATGGTTGTTCATTGGATATGTGTGATGTTTTTCAATTGAGTATAATAAAATCATACATTCGAGTGATTATCATGACTAAAAGTATTAATATTAGTTAAATCTAACATTTAAAGATTCAAAAAATACTGTCGTTTCTTTAATCTAGTTTATTAATCATTCGGTCGAATTATTTCGATACATTTTCAATCACTGCGTTACCTCGAATGAACTTTTTCAATCGTATAATAAAAATACGCGAAAGATTTTGTCTGTCAAATCCGTGTTTGAGGGGAAGTCGATACAAGTAAAAAATACGCCATTCATTCGAAACCATCTTACATTTTACCTATTCAGCTAATACGATAATATTATAATTGTTCGTTATAGATTTTTTCTCCAATAATGATTCATGATAGGTCCTCAACGACTCTAATTTCTAATAAAAGGTACAGTAACTCTTTGATAATTTTATATCAATATATTTCAACATTTACTACATCTAAACATGGAAATATTGCACACAAATTTATAAAAAGATTACAGTGCCGTAGTCAGGTAATCCAATAACTCATTTTATAAAAGTTTACACCGTTTTGGTAGAAAGAAAAAAACAAATTAAAATCCTTGAATAAAGGAACATTTCTCTTTTCGCGGCACAATTATCTATGCAACACAAGCTATTACTCTTTTATGATCAAACTCATATATTGATTTTATAGCACTTTGATATAATTTTGTAGTCCATTCATTTATCGACAAATCATTTCGTCAGTTTTTTTATAATTCAAATACTTCTTGTAATATGTGTGTATTACTATAATACTATCGACACGTCTCCCTGTCTACGGCACTTTTATTTCTATGACACGTAGATGAAACATTAATTTCTTACTTTCTCAAAGTTCAGATTTTATTTAAAAAATGTTATATGAAGAGTGTTTGTAGCTAAACTTTTAGTTAATACAACATCGATAGTTTTGATTATTTCTACGTATATATTCAAATAAAATAAACGTCAACTAAACGTCATCAAGATCATAATCATTTTGGTAATGACAAGTAAAACTGGTCGTAAGTAAATCAAATAAACCCATTAATACAGATGGCAATTTTTATCTCAATATTTACATTTTCAATTTTTTGAAAATTCATTGATCACAAAAAATGGTTCGTAATTAAAAGCAAATGATTATACATATATATAATTCTGATATGTAGCCAATGGATCGAGCTTAAAATAATGCCGATCTAAGATAATAATAATATTATATTAAAAATTTGCTAAAAATATTGTTGGTGTATAAATTTATATTGTATATTCATATCAAGTGCAGTACATAATGTTTTTTTAATGGAAAAAATCGACAATATATTTTTAATACATAGTGCAATTCATCTAAATAAGATTCTATAAAAGTTTTATTATTATTTAATAAACGTGTAACGATGTTACCAGATATGTATGTTTTACGTTATTTTTTTTTCTCTTAAAACGACTTATAATTATATTACTTCAATAATTGATATGTCAAATATACAATTTTCCATTATTTCCGAATCCTGCTTCCGAATAACCAATAATTATACGTTTCAAATGATTTATAAATGAAAAAAAAATATTTACTTGACAAACATGCCAAGAAAGGATAGTTGGAAAGATTTAAAAATAAAAGGGTATAAAAAAGATATTAATTGGATTCGATTACAAAAAAATCATAAAATCATGCATTTTGTCAATAATAATTATAATATAGTTATGATCGGTTCTATATTAATAATATTAAAATATTTATGCGTTTTTAAGGTGTAAATTCTAAATGTGTGAAAATGAAGCATAGTTAAAATATCGATTCATAAATGATAAATGTTGAAATTTTTATATCAGCAGCTTGCAAATATAATTCGTTAATGTGTCACCAATTTTATATTCATATAATTTCCAATCAAATTATTAGATTCCCCAACTAATGCAACGGCTACATTAAAACAACTACTAGTTTTACATTTTGTTGCTGACGGAGTCGGTTACTTAATTACCGATAACAACACTACTAAGATAGTTTCATTTTTTTCTGTACATTCTGTTATCTTGTACCTTCTATATATTTTTAAAGGTTATTCCATATAACACCGAACGATCTTTGACTTTATCTAATAATTTTTGTATGTGCTTCCTTATATTGTATTTACACGTATCTTTACAATTTTATCGAGCTTTTTTGTGATCATGTCGTAGAAAATGACTAAGTATTTAAAAATGATTTTGACAGTGTCATTCGCTACGTTGAATTAGTTTTTTTACAATATTCAAGAAAATCTACTCTATCTCTAAACTTGCCACTCAGTTATTTTCCTCAACTTTTCTGATCTTCTCCATTCTGTCTGATTTAATTGGTGACCGATTCATATAGTAGACAATAAAAATACGAATAGAATAGATAATTAAAATGTATCAGTAATAATCGTAAACATGAAGATTCTTTGTAGAACTAAAAATAAGTTATACAGTATTAAATACGAGTGAGTCATATATTTATTCATGATCAATTTAACATTAGCCTCGTATTCGGTCAAGTAGAATTTCGTTAGCGCTTTGCCGAATAAATGCTTATACCTTTTACGTACCAAGGTATTTTTTTATTCAAAGTACCATCATTACTTCAAAGTATGAAGAAATTTCGATATAGCAGTAGATGGAAATCCCACAAAGCTTTCAGGATGTTTTCGGTAATAATGTTTGTGTAAACTTATTGAATTATCAAAGCGTATTTCCACAAACGTAGCGCTTGATAGCCGAAGGCAATTTTTCGATAGAATCACCAGAGCTTATCGTAAAACTTTATGATTTGTAAGAAAAATGTTTAATAATTCAATATAGACACCTTTGTGTAAAACAAAAGAGTGGGTGACATTACGGCGTGATAAACCTTCGCTTTTCAAATATCACTATACTTATACTTTGGCATTCTCATAATTTGCGTATTGTACTAAAGTAAATTGGTATTAAATAATGTGAAAGATGCATTACGACCAGACAGACAAAAAAAGAAGTTTTCCATTTCTAAAAACATATTTAGAGACCAGTGGTAGTAGTTAAAATACCAAGAACATAGGAGACATATTGATGTGTGCATTCATTTATATCAATTCTTTTTTATTGTATTCTATATTATCAAAAAAACCTCTATTGAATTGAAATCAGTTGATTGATTAATTTAGTATTGAGTTAAAATATATTACTTTTTCTGAAATACAGTAAATTACTGATATTAGGAGATTTCTAATGTGTAAGTTTTATATAATGCACACATCACATTATCTTTGTTTATTATAAAAGACTTTAAAACAACATCGAATGTCGAAAAGGGGCCATTACAGATGGTCACATAAACTCAATTTAGAAAGAAACACAGTATAACAAGAAAGGGAAGAAATCATCAAAGCATAACATATAAAAGGGTAACTCTTAATAATTGTAAGAGTCGTAAGGGAGGTAGCTGTAGAAGCCGGGGTTGATTGGGGCTCGGGGCAAGGGGTGAACGTAGAATTCAGAAGCAGGCTCGGGCGCTATTCAGTCAAGGAAACCCGTGTTAACCAGCTTTTCCAAAAAGAACTTGACATCTCCCAGCTCGGAGTCTTTGATGCCAAGTGATTTGAGCATTCCTAGATCGCCGTTCTCCACGGCCATGAATACAGAACGAAGGTGCTCCAAGTCTGACCTCATTAAGTGAAGGGCAGCACCGAAATCCTCGATGGTTTGGGACTCTAAATAGACAGAAAATAATTTTATCCAAATTATAAAAATGGTCTTAACAATAAAATTAAATAATATAATACATTGAAATTTGGGTTATGATGTTTGTGAGTCATATTTTTAAATTGATTTTTTAAAATTATACCAAGAGAAGGTAAGTATTTATATGATTGTACTGTTATGTTACGTTCGTGACTAGACTGAATGTAAACGTAAGAAATAAAAATTCCGCAAACGCTCGCTGTTGAAAAATACCTACCAACACTAATTGCCGTTGGAAATATGGTGCAATAAAAGCTTTTTGGTTCGAACGAAATTTGTGAAAAGAGGCAATAAACATTGAGTGAGAGAGAGGGTGGCGAAAAGCAACTAGCGTGAATTTTCCAAAGCTCTAGTTTACTGAAAACAGTAAGAGCTCATTGTTTGTTCTGAGAGCGCAAAAGCTTTACAATATTTCAAAGCTGCCGTTTTCAAAGAAACAAAAGATGATAAAAAAATATTTCACGCTTCGCCACACTGAAAATAAGGTTTCCAAAATGATTTATTGGTACAAAAGACTATAAATACTACAACTCAAACAACATTTTTATTTTAAATGATTTGTTGAATTCGATAAATCTTCATCTTTCCGGCATAATCAATCATTGCTGTACCAGCAATATTCCACCATTCATTTGATATTTGATGTTCGTTATATTGAGCGTTAATATATAATGGTTTGTTTGTTGTGCACAAAGCCGTAGTTGATAACAGGGTGTAAAAGAAAAATTGTTTTAGCAGAGATTCATTATTTGTTAAAAGATTAAATATTATATAGTTCGGGAGACTCGCCATCAAGATGTCTTAGTTGGCCAGTTATTATCTCCTATCATTTCCCATTTCCATACATCACTAAGAATGTGATCGGCTACCGACAGCGTATAGCTTTAGACTTATTTAATTTATAATATAATTAATCAATCAGTCAGTTATGTCAGAATTAACGAACGTCACTCGAAGTTATTAATATATAATATTAATTTATGGTGTACTATTTTCTATGGGAGGATTTCAAACTAAAAATTATTTTGAATTTTTAAATTGAAATATAGGCTATTATATAATGAATTCTTTATACAGGTTATTCAAGTTGATATTAATATTTAGTATTGAACTCAGACATTCTTTAATAACCACCGTTTCGTTTACATTCAAAATATTAAACGATCATCATTCAAAAATTCTTTATCCGTTTCATCCGAAATAAATTATTGTCATGTCATGTCAATATTTCAATACGTCTTCCTGGTCAATTACTTTTTATAAATGGTGTTTGTGGGATTAGTATATGGTAAATAAAACAACAGTTATTAAAATAAAGGATTTTCACGTAAAATGAAAACATTTTACCTGATAGCGCAATGGCTACTTTTTCAACTCCTCCCAGTGGAGCCAGTGCATCTCGAGCCTTGCTTCCGAAGAGTTTCTCCAGATAATTGGGACCATGAGAGGCCAACAAGGACTGTAAGAATGACGCCGTCTCTTCTACTGGTGGTCGCTTGGCTGAAAATGAAGAAAGTAGATTTTATAGTTAAGTAAAAACAACGACAGAATAATATGTAGTATATACGATATCCGGAAAAATGTGGTATTTAATTCCCTCAAAATTTAAGTCGTGCTCTAACGAAAAGTGGCAGGTATTACAGGGCCTTCAAACTAAATCTCAAGTGATAATATAAGCGGACGCCATGCTAAGGGCCTAATTAAAGCAGTCTTGGGAATACATTTTCGTTGAGTTTCCTTCGCTTAAACTCAGATTAAAGTGAAAAGGGTCTAAGGAGAGACTGAAATCGTCTTGTTAAATATTATATATCCACCTATCTCTAGTGTGATGAGATTTCACGCACGATATGTGTTCAGTGACATGCTTAAAAAAGAAGAAAAAAAACTAGTAAAAATTAGCATTTGTTTTAAGGGAACTCAAAAATAATACACATTTAATTTTATAAATCCAATAACTCTTTTTCTTCACTAACATAACGTATAAATAATCTTTCACAAATTTTTAATTTTTTTCGATTCCGCAGATGTTAAAATCTTTTAGCTACAGATAAAAATATCTCTGTGTGACTTTGAACTAAACCTTCATTGTGAAACTTCTTTTTTCTAAAGGAAGGTTTCAAAAACTTGAACAGTAAATATAATATATATAGATGGCGCGATCTTTGGCGAATAATGTTGATGAATAATAAAACATTTCAGTTTAGTTATTTTTAGTTTACTTAGTTTTTAGATTTTTTCAGCTAATGTAGCCAGTTCAAACAAGAAATAATTTATTCCTTCCATTCAGTGAAAATTCAAATGGTGTTTCTTTGGAAAATCGATTAGGTTTATATGTAGTCAAATAAAAACAGAGATGTTATTATTCATATTTATTAAAAGTTTACAAATTAATGTTTTCTCTATGGTAATTGATAATATCAACTAACAAAATTGTTGTAAGTAAGAAAATCAACTGGCTATATCTAAGAAGCAGAATTTCCCAAGTGCTAACATGACATAAATTCAATGGTCACTGTTATTATAGTTCTGTAGCATCCGTGTGATAGAGTGCATGAAGATGCTCAAAGGCAAAACCCCGGTCATTAGTCACAGACTATGTAGAATCGTATAAAGTTTCAATAATTCAAACTTGATATTGAAATTTCATCAAGCACCTGCAGTCGATATCATAAATTATTAAATCATACAAAAATGGTTAGACCGCTACAAACTAACCAATTTTCCAAATTCAATATGTTCTTATTAAAACGTTGCAAATATTGTATGTTTCTATGCTATGCTACTAAGCTAAATTAACCTTACTTTTGTCATTAAGCACTTTCAATCGTTTTAGTTCACGGTTACGCTCTACTTTTAATGTGCTTCAAATGTAAAAAAATATCTAACACTTTCCTGTGGTAAATTTAATTTTTAATAATATTTAGTGACGAAAAGATAAAATAGAATCATTTAAATAGTGTATAATGACATGTATTTTTTTTTTATGAAAATTATATAAATTAACATCAAGAACGAACGCCACTGTATTTAGATGTATTAAGGTTTATAGGACGATGTATATGACTTAGTAGGTATTAATAAAATTCCCGTTATCACGCATATAGGAATAACTCATTTAATTTTCTATTATAATAATACTATGTTTATATTCGATATCCTAACCACGCTGTACTTTACTAACTCGTAAATTCTATTTGATCTGTGATTTAAATAAAACAATTTTCGTCATTCATTGTTAAGTGTCAAAATTTAGTTTCTATTGCAGAAAAGCATCGAAAAATGACGAGGAGTCATTAAACAAAAAGAATTCTACATGTTGCTTCTATTGCTGTTATGTGACACACGTATTATATTTGAAGACTCTTTTTCCTTCAATTGGCATAGACAATTAGAAGTCGGTAAAATAGGAATCTTTATTTTTCAAAAAAATACACACTAAAAGTAAAATCAGTGGTATGAATGAAAGAATTGTTGGTAGCTTATGACATTTGTTTCAGAGCACTTTATTTTGTTATTATTTGTGAAATTTATGTTGGTACTATGTACGTAAATGGGTTTTCGGCTGTGCTCACAAATGCTGGAAGTATATTGAAGTAAATTTGATCCTCGTTTTCTTTGATAACACGTGCTACTTGGATTAAGGGCTAATCCTTGATTGCTTTTCGATATTTATTGTAAATAAAATATTATATATCAAAAATAAAAACTTACTTTTACCCTTTGTGGATACAAAGAATGCACGGATTATAAAAATTAATGCAGTCACAGTAGATGTGGTGGACATATAATATAATATTTTTCTCACAGTTAAATCCTTACATATTTAATACTTACTAAAAATACAAGTACACACACACATTATTATATATAAACTTCTCTAAAGAAATCGAATTTCCGACGTTAAAATTAGTTTCTACAAAAACAGAAACTGTTTCAACTATTTAATTACGTAGTTTTGAATCTGATTAATTTGATACACATTACAGAAATAGATCAAGTTCAAAACTTAAAGTGTGGAATAATTCAAAAACTTGCGATATATTTTTAGGAATAAATTGCTCTAATTTTGAAAATAGAAATAGATCGCTCATAATGTCAGGAAATTATAGACGCAACGCTATATTTTCCAGTGGAACCTATATTAAGTTAATTTATTACGGTTGATAGAATAGGAAATGGTTGAATTGTTTTTCCTATTATTGGCATCCAAAAATCACCATTTCAGTTTTCCAATTCATTAATTTTTGTTGTGTTATATTTGAATAAAATCCCCTTTATCTACCAAGGGTCGAATTGGTAATTTTGTAAGCTTAGGTTCAATTATTCATACAAGTGAAATCGTCATTCGTCTGATAAAAACGCTACAGTAAATAAGGTCAGTCAATAAATAATGAAATAATAATGTTTATTCAATTATTGTAACGTTATTTAATGGCGTTATAATAGTGAATAATATTTCTTCGATTTATATTTGCTATGAAATTGATTTATTGAATATTTATTTAAGCGTTATTTTTATTAACTGTATGTGAAATATTTGATTTATTCAAAAACTTAAATCTATTGATTACTGTACTGTACAGGCATGAATTATATTATAAATATTTTTTGACGCGTATGTCTGACCAATATTAAATTAGGAATTCAGTAGTGCTGCTTAGTAAGGCTTAGAGAGGATACATCCAAAAATAAAATGGTATAACACGTACAAAAAGAAGTATCAAATCTCGGTAAATTTAGTACAAAAGAGTAGAGTGTACTTTACATCCTTTTATATGACTCTGTTTCTTTGGTAAAAGCTTTTTTCGGCTTCGAATTGGTAACCAGTGAGTGCTGTGGTCAGTGGAATGCTAATCAAGTTACAAAATTAGACGTATATCCACAGAGGTTCTCCTTGGGGATGTTGTTAGTGTTCGACAGAGGTAGATTCGGGAAACGAAAAAGATAGGAGTGAGATATATCAAATTAAACAGCAACCGGAATTTGATTTGGTGAATTGTGATTAACCCCTTTGCCCTTACGTAAAGTTATCTATTTAATTATACTTTTTTAATTAGGACCCATAAATGAAAAAGGATACGTAATAATTGTTTTTGTAAGTCACTATTTTCGTGAAAACATAAATGGAACAGCTAAAATATTTATTTATCGTTAATATTATATTTTAGATGTTCAATAAAATATTAATAACTTTTAATGTCAAATCTGAATTGTTACAACTTTGTACGATTCCACATGTTTTGTCACTAACGACCCGGGTTTCGCCTTTCGGCATCTTCAGGCATTCTATCACACGGATGCAACAGAACTGACATTGTCAGTGATGTTATTATTCATATTTACTAACAAGTCAACAAATACTTTTTGACAGACAGACAGACAGATTTTCGAGTGACAAAACATGTGGAGTCGTACAAAGTTGTAACAATTCAGATATGATATTGATATTCCATCAAGCACCTTCAGTCGATATCATAAATTAAATAAAACTTTTAATGTGTCATGTCATTTCTTGATAGAAAGGCATGCTATTTTAAATAAAAAAACACATTTTTCAATACTTATTTCCACAATATATAATATTTATTATCAGGACCGATTTCGTTTATCGCGAGCATTATTCTACTGATAAAATATATTTTGTGGAAATAAATACTAAACATTTGTTTTTATTAATTAAATTTTAATTAATTAAATAATTTAAAAAATATTAATAATACTTAAAGGCAAGATGAACATTTAATCACAGTGAAAATCGGATGAAGATCGTTGGAATCAACGTTATGTAGCAACTAGAGTGCAATTTTTTTAATTTTCTTTCATGAAGGTACATTGCATACCCGCTATAAATTTAAAATTTTCCGACATTTAAATTTGAAGTATTTTGATTTCAAGAAAAATTCAAGGCCAAGTAAGCTTCAAATAATTAATTATTTAATTTAAAAAAAGCTCATAAATATGTAATAAGTCAATTAATGCGTGAATTTTCTTTTCCATTGTCAGTATGGGGCTTTTCAAAATCTTAAATTTTTTTTTTACTGTATTACATTTGTATCATTATTTCATTAGTAGGGTCCCAAAAGTAATGAATACAATAGGTAGACCTACGATTATGTGACGTTTTAATGTATTATTAAATTTACATTGTTTGAAAGAAAAATAACATACAATATGAAATTGAGACTGATTTTACTCACCATCAAGTGATTTATTTATTGAAATGCAATGATTTTCCCTTGACAGAGTAGAGAGAGAGTGTTGACAGTTCACACACCTTCAAATTAATAATAAAGATAAAAATAAAAAATAATCAATATCCAATGTTTTTCAAGTCAGTAGCCGAATTTCCCATATCAGGTTTGAAGTAATTATGATTTGAATCCATGTTATAAGGCAAGCAAATGTTTGTAACTTAAAAATATAAAATTTTTAATGTGGTGTTAACGTTGAATAACACAAAATCAATAGCTTGTCAAAACGGTGTCGGAAAATTGACCTTTATTAATTTGGTTGTTTGTTAGATCTGAAGTATATTGGGTTAAATATACAACGCTAAAGTAAAAGAAAATTATTATAAAGCTTTGATAGACGCAAAAGCTATTTTCAGAATGTTATACAATTTAAAACACAGTAGATAACCTTTATAAATATACAAGAGTCATTTTAGAACATTTTAGAGAAGTGCTAGAGATAAATATTTTTATGAAAAATCACTTAGTATTATTATGCGAGGTGGGAATGAAGGAATTATCAAAAATAAAAGTGTATATAAAAATTAAAATAATTTAATTGTACGTATCATTTGTAGAGAAGAGTTGTCACTTTTAGCCAGGTAAAAAAAATGATTTGATAGACCCGTATATTTTTTGATTTAAAAATAATAATTTTAATCGAAAAGAATTATTGAAACTCGTAAGTTGAAAGTGATTGTCATTATCATCACACCGATAGTTTCACAAGTTATGTATTATATATAGATGTATATTTAAATCCTGGCCTTAGAGTCTAGAGTTTTTCATTGTAATAAATTTCCTTGTCGATGCCGATGAAAATTGTTTATTGTGTGCTAGTTCTGTTGGATCCGTGCGATAGAATGCCCGAAGACGCCGAAAAGCGAAACTCGACTTGTTAGTGACAAAAAATGTGGAATCGTATAAAGAGACAACAATTTGAATTTATTTAAAACGTTTTTTTCAAATGCGCTGAAATTAGGTGTGAAAAAATTTTCACTGAAATAAAATCTAAAAATATATGGTGACATTTCGAATTTAGTCAATTTCAATAAAATTGATAGAGACAGCCTTCGAAATATTTTAAATCACCAAAAAGCGTATGTTAACTGAGGTAATTTGAATACTCGGGCCTTGAGGCAGTGTTTTCAATCAATTTTTCATTTTCATAGAACCGAAAGAAATTTGTAATGTGCTTTCATTTATCGATCGATACTAAAAACAGTTTGAACAAAAATAATAATACATATTTTATGTCGAGCTTCTGTTTACCATAATATGATTCACCACTTTTTTTTGTCCATAAAATAAACAATAAAATTACCATGAAAAATTCATATTTATTATTTTGTTAGGGGAAAGCTTAGAGCTTACTTTGTACTAATTAAAAACACACATGCTACTCACAAAAGATGAAAAAAATATAAAAATAATCAAATTTTTTGTTGAATTTGGTAAATAACATTATTATCACTATGTTTTAAATATTTTTATAATACTTATAGATTTAGATCTAAAGATAGAATATAACTTATATTTATAACTTAAATCACATAACATATAATATATTGAAAAAACTTCTTAAAGCCCTCAAAGCTTATTTCAAATATGTAAAATGAAACAAGAAAGAAAATATTTTTGGTGTTATATGTATATACATTTTAAAGATATAAAACCATGGAAATACTTTTTAACCATATTATGTTACAAATTTAATTATAATGATGATTTTGCATTTCAGTTTTATCGTATTATTAGGTTTATTATATTTTCCAATGTCTGTTTAAAACGTAGAAAAATATTGTAAGATAAAATGAAAAGAAGACGCATTGAAGTATAATTGCAAATATCTAATAATTTTATTTATACGTGTAATAATATTTGAGAATGTTGCCATATTATTTTACAAAACTGTTTTTCCAGGCATATTCTTGGAAAAGAGCAACGTTATGAAATCGATGCTTCTTTATTTTCTTGTTTGGGTTTGAAATGAAATATTCATTGATTGTTTTCTTTGAAAGGAGAAACGATAGCATTTGCTGAAAATTATTAAAAAGAAAACACAATATTCCATTTATTTTATTATACAAAGAAACTTTATTATACCATTCCACTAATAAATAAATAGTAATAAAATTGTTTTTATGAATACAAAATTAGCATTTATTGGAATTAAGATGTTTTTCTTGCCAAAATAACTTAATAAAAAATTAAATTAGGTTGGCGATTGAAAACAAAATACACACTTTCGTAAAAATAACTTCAGGTAAACAAAGAAATGAGTCAATTTTCAAGGATATATTATTTTTGGGTCTCTTTTCCTTAGTTGTTACATATCACTTATTAAATGCTAAGGTCACTTCTCGGTGAGTGCCAAAAACAATTTAAAACGTATTCGTACTATTTCCACTGTAATATTACAAGTTGTTACATACATATTGTTCAATTTTAGAATACTATTGTTATTAAATATTACTTTGAAATTGTTAAAATTGGTAAGTGTCAAGTTTATGTTTTGAAGTGTTTTTTAAGAGACTAACTGTATTAAATGATATCATATTATCAAGCCAAGTCCGTCATCAATAAAAATAAAGTCATATATTTTAAAATATTATGATATAAAAAAAGTTTATGTAGAAAATGCTGTCCGTAATATTTGTGTAGCTATGTCCGACCCTGATGTGAAAAATTATTGCATCTTGTCACAACAGTTTACCGGTCGGTCAACGTATGGGTAGGATAAATCTAATCTAAAACGAGGCTAGTGGTAAGCTTATCACTCTCACTAAGCTTCTTTTTAAGATTGATGTCTATATCTCTTTTGTTTGCAGTGTTCATACGTGCAGATTTCCAGGATGAACATTTAAATAAGTTGATTTGTTAATCGATTGAGGTGTGGAAAAACAAATTTCCGTAATGTCTTTTCTCTATAATATATAATCCATTCATATTTTATTAAGCAATACTAATTATACCCATTAATTACTTAGGCTAAAACAATTAGGCACTATTAAAAATTCAAACGCTTTTAATTTTTGCATGAGAATTTTTTTTTTGTTCTTAATAGACATTATTGAATAATTTCAGTAATATCTTGAGATTTTTTACTGTTGATAGATATTTTTTTCATTTGATTTGTTCTTATTATTTATGAAAATTAAATTAATAATTTTGCTAGTTAATTTACAACATAATTTAATACTTAATATTAAGCACTTGAGATAGTATGTTATTAATGAAAGCTTTTCTAGAAAAGAAAAAAAAACCAGAAAAACGTGTAGTTATTCAAATAAAATTATTTTTTGAGTATCATTCACTTACTTTGATCAAATAAAATCCTCATCATACCTAAAACAGTTTGTAATGAAGTGAAGCCTTTCTCGCTATTTGATTTATCGCTTGCCGTAGTCACCCGAGCTTTTTGATAAATTATCAAAGCCCGTATCTGGTTACAAAATTTAATCATTTTGAAAATAAATTCACAGTTTCAAATATGTAGTTTCCTCGCAATTTCTTTAATCTACTTTTACCTAACTTGAAAAAAGGAATTACATAGATTAGGAAGTGATTGATGCAGATTGAACTATTTTCATTGCAATACATTCGTCATTTTTTTATAATTATGCAAAATGCTTCGTACAACAAAACAAATGAGAAAAAAGTTTTTATTATTGTCCATGTTTATTTTAGATAATTTATTAAAATATATTTAAATGATAATCACTTGAAGGTGTGTTGGATAAATTTAGTTATTATAGAAACTATAACCATAATCTAAAATATTTTTCATATAAAAGTGTATTCATAATCATAATTATTGATTGAATTGGCATTCACTTGGTAGAACTTCATTATAACACGGTTAAAAAACATAGCAATGTATTTTAGTTCTAGAAAATTATTTAAAAAAAATATATAGATGATAGCTACTTAGTTATAGTTGTATTCATAATGATTGATTTTGTAAGGTAGAATATTTACCATAGATTGTAATTTTTAGATAAAACCACCAAAAGTTATATTAGAATTTGTTATAGTTAATTGCCGAACCCTTATTATGAGGGGTAAGAGTAACGATGAAATTCTCAACATAAAAGCCTGCTAATGTTCGTTTTCAATTTAACAATATTGCTCAAAATAATATTTAAAATTATTTGGTATGCTGTTGATATTTGCCATTAAGATATAGACAAGTTATCAACTATTTCTATGTTCTTGAATATTTTTTGTATAAGTGGTAATTATTACTTCTAAATTAGTATTGTATCAGTTGATAATGCTCGTGATGAATGAAACCAGTCCTGATACCGATATTTTTAGACTTTGAAAATAATACTGAGCATTGTGTTTATTTCAAAATCAAATTATTGGTTGATTGGCATAGTTTTGATAAAAAATGATATTGTTGTGTTTTTTTCTTTCTGGGCCTTTAGGAAGTTTGGCTTGATTGATGAACAATTATGTCGTCGTAAAAGTTATGCAAATAATTTAACCTAGCATAGTAATTGTTTAAAAATGTATATTTTTTATGTTATAACTCAAATACAAAAAAAAGAAATGAATGTGGGTCTGAAAATGACAAACATTTAGCAAATCATTTTCTTAAGCTTTGATTTAAGGAAAAATGGGGACGAATGCTTATGGAAATAAATTGCATTTTTATAATGTAATGTTCTAATAACTTCACAAAAACATCGAGTAAAACGGAAGTCGAAAAGCATTGCTAGATTTGAATATTTGACCATTAATCATAGGCAAAGAAAAAAATAATAATCAAATAGGATGTTTATGTCAAAATTTCCTATAAGGTATTCAAAATATATTTTTAGTATAATACAATTTGAAGAACTTCGGTCAAAATGTCGTGTTTCTAAAAGGAAAAAACAAATATATTTACCGAGAAATAGCCGCTGAACTTTGAAATCACTTGTGGAACCCGACGCTTGACCCTTTTGGAAAGGTTATCTTTCAGTGAAGTCCCGGAAAACTTAATCCGAAATGACAAAACAGAAAAAAGTTGTTTCGTTGTGTGTGTATATATATTTTGACTGACACTCTAAATATAAGAATGGTTAACTGATATTCAGCCATAAAGATGCAAAAGAGTCACATCCATTTTTAGCCGAAGGAACTGAAATAATTTCCGATTCAAATTAATATAATATTATGATTTTTCATGTCAATTGTCAGTACTCCGATATTTACAATTATTCGTTATGTAATACCTGTCAATTGAACGTGCACGTCTGAATCAAATTTCGAATATCAGTTATTGCAAATAATTAATAAATTCAATTGATTGTAAAGTTGACAAAAAATTCTGCTTTTAAAAAAATACTGTTATTTTAATGCTGGATTGTTCTCTGCGTGGATAAAAACAATCATAGACTATAACCGTAAAAATTGATAAAGCAAAATATAGAATGGAGTGATAAGAAAGCCAAACTAAAATAAAAATTACAAAATATATTGTAAAATATAATAAATGCCACTAATTCCTATAAGTTCGTATTAATGAATGTTAAAATAATGACTTGCCGGAATTAATTCCTAAGTAATTTAAATTTTATTTCTGCTATTAAGAAAATGAAGTAACGAAGATTAAAAAAGTAACACTTCAACTGAATACAATGAACTTTCAATTAAGGGATTTGTGAAGAAAAACAGCATTTTTATATAATTGTAAAAGGAAAATAATGAAACTAAAATTGGAAGCATGAGGGAAAACTTTCAGTATTTTGAATCATAAAACTGACATGTTTCATATTGGAAAATAAACTTATAATAGGTTTTCGTTCATGATTGCTAGCAATTTAGCCGATGGACAATTCCGTTTTTTCTTTATACAAGCGATAATTATAAAAAAAAACATTTATGGTTAAAGTTACTACGTTTTTTGTTATCACGTTACAGAAAAAGCTATTGAGAAGCCGAGCTGATAATTCCCCATAGAGGACGCCAGTGAAAGACCCACCTTCAAACAAAGAAAAGGCACTTAAAAGAAACCCGTAAAAAAGCAACTTTAGACTAACTTTCAAATGATACTTGTTACGGCTATTTTCTATAGTGCGTTAGGGGTTGTTTGTTGAATATATTTTCTCCAAAAATAAAGCCACTGTTTGAATACTTTGATAGTTATATACGTTCAATAAATTTAATCATACATGTCATATTCATGTAATCATTTTATATAAGCTAATAATATGTAATGAGAAAGATTTGTCGTTATCAATTATATACGATAATTATTCCTGTTTTTTTCAGTCAGTGATTCGACTGAAAAGGAGGCCTTCTATGAGGAAATTATGAAAAAAAAGCGAAGCTTAAAAAGTCCTGCTCTATTTGCAGAATAAGAAAATTGGATATTGTATATATAAAAAAAAACATCAAATATGTCTTGCTACGTAGAAACACCAATATTGTCGACCAATCGGTTATAAAATCATTTGCAGTTGATGTTACTAACCTTCTAATATCAATAATCCGTGATCAAAAATTCCGTTAGAATTATTTTTCACAAACAGAAAATTTGAAATTCAGCCACCAATGTATGTTATGATAGTTAATAATGTGTAGATTTGTATAAAAGATAATCCAATTGTAAAGTGAAATAAGCTCAAGTCGCAAAATATTATAGTTATCCATTATTCATTTATTGTCAAAGTTAAATTAAAATAATTGAAATTTACTTGGTATTTTGGTGCCCAAAAAATATGAAAAGTCGAACCAGATCATCAGTCATTTTGAATAATTAGTTAAGTTTTAATATCACTTCAGATTCAATATTTACTACCGCAGAATATCATAATTTAAATTAATTTACCACTAAGCCGCCTTCTGTTGTTTGGAAAGGCGTGGGTCGAATCTACGCCAGTATTAGATAGACAATGCATTAATCAGTTTTTCTGGACTGATCCACACGTAGGCTTTTTGACCTAATACTTTCAGTTCAACAAAGAAAACTTTGTAGTGGGTAAATAGTTAATTCAGTTTGTGACTTTGTTATGCCAGCAATTCTTCTATACAGTTTATTATCTCACAAAAGTATTTGAAACTTCGCTAATTGATAAATGAACTATATTATTACGGGCGAGTAATTATAGTGATATTATTAAGAAAGTATATTATGAAATATGATTATGAATGTTTCTTCAGCGCTAAGTATATAAGAAAGTATTATTTCTGTTAAGGTTAAACTAATACATACTTTTATTAAGAAATTAAATAGTGCGGTGGAAGTTACGTAATACAATTATTTTTCTCGATGATATTGTCTAAAGATTTCATGATCAATTCCTGACTTGTTGTGTATTAATTCCCTTTTTTGAAGATAAGATATAGTTGTTTAATGAAAATTCTGCGTTTATATATCTTGATAGCTAGCTTTTAACACGGAGACACTTGTCATTATTGCTTATGGTTAAGTAATTTGTGTTTTGTTTTTATTCCACCATTGATCTGATTATTTATGTTTTACCTTAATATTGATTATCAATGAAAAAATCTTTGACTGCGTGATATTAAATGTAATAACAAACTTTTAAAAAAAAAAAATTATATTATATAAATAAAAGCTTTATTTTACAAAAACGCAACTTGAAACTAATCAAATTTAAAAAAAAAAAAAAACCGTAATCATGAAATCTATCTTAAATTTTACAATTAAAATTCTTTTAGATATAAATTACAAAGAAGTTTTTGAATCATTAATGTTGTCCACGGTTTTACATGTACTGTTGATAACAATACACGTTTTTTGTTGTGTTTGATTGTGTTTGGTGCTGTCAGACTATCAGCAATACAAATGAACATGAACTGACAGCCATTGAAAGCTCAAAATCGTTTGTAAAAGAAAAAAGTAAAGCTATAAAAAAAATCAATGCAGTGAAGCAAATAATGTTAGATGTGATATCAACTACCAGTGAATAAAATATGATTTTAAATTTCTCATTACCTTTGCCCGTGCGATAATTAAATTTATTAAACATAAAATATTACTAATGAAAGATGTTAATGGAAAGTTATAATAAAATAACTATCCAAAAATGTGAATTTGATCGAGAAAAAATCGTGACAATTTTCCCTGTGGTGATTAAGAATTCATTTGAGACCTAAATGTATATTTAACTCTTTTTATGTAATGCCTATACAGAAGCTTTTAACGAATTAAAACCTTTAGGAAAAAGATTACTTTAGATATTTCACGGGAAAAGTACCGGGCGGAAGTCATTAATTAAAAGGCAGACAGACGGTTTTCAGTTTGCGTGTTGTGAAGCTCGCAAAAATTGAATTAGCCTTATTGCAAACACAAAGTTGCCGTCATTTTAATTTTGATAATTGTATCAAGCCGTTGCAGACATTGCGACGAAACGAGCTTTTCAAAAAGCGTATTGTGAATTTGAATAGAGACTACACAAAAGAAAAGTGCAGAGCGTTTGCATACACTTTGCTTATGATTTAAATATTTGAAAATTATTCAAATAACAGTGAATAATATAAAATGAATATTCAAAAATGACTTATAACAGCAAAATGATTTAAGCAAAGATCACTAAATATGTTTTGTGAAAATATGTGCATAATTCACATTAAAGTTTCAGTAATTTATTCATTTAAAATTCGATCGATTGGGTCACCAGTACTAGACCATTAATTTGAATTCCAAATCGCAAACCTCAACATCTCAATTCAAGAAATAGACGTGACAGGATCGCCGTTTTGTAGATTACGTCGCGTCACTATATTGAACAGCATTTTTACTATCACCAAAACACTCATGTAAAAAAATTAAGTTTTTGTCAAAAAGATACGCGATGATTTCAACAAATACAAAAATGATTACTGTCATTTTAACCAACTTTCCTACATATTTTACTCTACACCTGTACAGATATTGATTTTTTCACCGGATTATGGTCATGTGTACAAAACATGAATGTGTATGATTTTTTCATCCAATCATAAAATTGCGGCGTATGGCAATTGATTCACTGATAATTTTCCACCGAATAGTGAATTTTAGTTACTCGCAAAGATAAAAAATTAATTTGAAATATAATATACTCTGGTGGTATGTTAATATTATAAGAAATTTATCACCTAGTTTTGTCACCTTTCGGTGGTCATCAAAAATACAATAGTTATATGTCAAACAGAAATATATGTTTTAATTGCTTCTTTTATTATATTGTATCAAAAATGAGCGAACATTTTGATTAAAAATTCGACCTATTGATGGTTTTTATGTTTTGACTATTGTGACTCTATATCAGTGGTCTTCAAACTTTGTCGACTCAAAGAATCTTTAGAATTATAAGTTTTTTCAGACAGCCCATCATATTATCAGAAAAATATATCTTAAATAATATTTAAAGTATATCTATGTATTGAAAATACTTTTGTGCGTCATTTCTGCTGCGTCCGTGTGATAGAATGTCTGAAGATGCCGACAGGCGAAACCCTGGTCGTTAGTGACAAAACATGTGGAATCGTTCAAAGTTGTAACAATTCAAATTTAAAGATACTTTATTGAAAGAAAAATAAAGATTTTTTTTGAAAAAAATTACATAAAATACGCATTATTTCTATTATTTTTTTCTTTGATTCGTGGAACCCCCAGAGAGATGCTACATAGTCCCGGAGTTCCGCTGAACACAGTTTGAAAATTTATCTACATCATTGGGCAGTTTGCATCCCGCGCATTTAAAAACACATAATTACTGCTGACGTACAATCAGTTTATATTATAAACGATAACATAGACAATGTAAAACAATTTGACCACAATCATAAAATTTAAAACAAACCGTGGTATTAAACCGTTCATCAGCAATTTGCCTGTTGAAAAAAAAATCTGTTGGAATATCATGATTTAAAATATATATTACTTCGTCATTCTCATAGTCAAGATATAAATGCTTCTTGGGTTTCATGTTTGAATCACGAAATGGAAATTGTAAAAAAACGTTTTTTCATATGCATACGGGTCTGTATAAAAAAATTGAATATCTGTAACGTTTTCGTTCGCCTTTACGTATACGAATTATATGTATAAAGAAAGATAAAATATATGTCTTTTAAGAAGTCTGAACGTCTCATTAATTATCAGTCCGCACTTATATTAACTTACATGTTTTGCTGACATAGAGGAAAAGCTTTAATATTACTATTCGGCCATCCGCCAAATTCTAAAAAAAACATATTGAAAGATTTTATTTATAATTATATATATTCTATTTTTGAACAGATTGTTAAGAGTTATGGAGTTTTATTAAAAATTAAATGTATCTAAGATAAGTTTTAAATGTTCAGAATGAAATAATGTAATATACTATAGTATATAAATAAAGTATACTCATAAAAATCTTAAGTTAAGTAAAAGGACTAATTTATGAAATGTAAAAATTGTTTTTTTGGTGTCATAAAAATTTCATTAAAAGTAAAAAAAAAGAAATGTTCATAGTTTCCGCGAGAATCCCAAACAATAAAGATAATTAAAAGCACGAGTTAGCAGAATAAGATATTTTTGTTTTCTTGAGTTAACATGTAAAAACACTCTCCGTAAAACTTCCTTCAAACAAATTCAAAAAAAATAAAAAAAACAAAGCTCACATTTCAAGAGAGATAAAGTAGAAAGAAAATTCCCGTCTCCTTTTCCGCTTCTGTTTACCAAAGCTTCATACACGCTGAGAAGCGAAACAAATGACAAATTAATCGGGCCACAGTGGCAATAAATGGATCTTTTTAAATTCGATTTTTTAAATGTAATTTATATGAGAAAGATTTTGTCAACGAATTCTACGCGCAAGATTTTCTTTTACTGTCTTCGAACAGAGGAATTGAATGACTGAAATTTAGATCCCGTTAAACCAATTTCTGCTGAAATACTCTAATGTTTTTTTATATCCTCCAAATTGGAGTTATAATGTTTTTTTATAAATATTTTAAATTTAATTTATTTACACCCACAAAGTTATGAAATAAATGTATCGGAAATTATAATTACATATAGATTAAATTAAGTAAAAAGTAAAAGTCTGCTATTCTTTGAAGTAAATAGCATATTTTAGTAGCTGTTTTTCAGTTCTACAAAATTTTGTTGATCTAAAATACATTGCTATTTTTTCACCGTCTTAAAATGGAGTTCTACCAAGTAAATGCTAATTCAATCAATAAATAGCATGCTTAGTTAAATTTGTTTTAAATCTTATATAAATGAGGTAAAATTTATTTTTATTCATAAAAAAATCATGATACAAATCCGTGCTCTGAGAGAATCAGGTGTTTGTGTTTTCTTTATTTTTCTTTCCTATGTATTATTACACTTATGAATGTTTATACGATAGCCAATTTAAGGTTTGGTAGTAAAACCTATTTTCGTAACGCGTATGTGCCTGGTTACGCAGACCCACAATAAATAACCCTTTGACCTTTCATGGCATAGCAGACCTCGCCGCCCCTACCGGGCACCTGTTTGCGTGGGAGCTCGTGTACGGCCATTAGCAGAGAACGAAATGGTCGTGCCCGTGGCGTCCTCTCTGACGTTAAATAAAAAGAATGACAGCATGCTTTTATCAGCTAGATGAAATGCTTTTGTTTTACACACCTGAGCGCAATAGTTCGGTTGTTAAGTTTTTTTTGCTAGGGTAAAAACTTTTAAGTATGTAAGGGTAAGGCTACGAGTTGTAAACGACGTTTCCGATAAGAAAACTTGCCAACTAAATGAAACTGTAAAATACACTTTTGTTATTAAAAATGTACCAGCGAAAGTAAAGTATGTCCTTTACAAGAATTGAGCAAACCTTATAACAATATAGTAACTTTATAAGTGTAACAACGGTTACAAATCCCTGAGATCACATGACATAGCTGTTTTCATAAAAAGCTTATGAACGCCGCTCTTTGTTGTGGAAAGCTGGCTTCAGTAAAAGATTCATGAGTAATTATTTTTCATGAAAGAGCTCAAATTCAATAAACTTTGATTTGGGATAAGATTTTTCTGTAGCCAGAATAATTTAGAAAGAAGTCTCATAAGCGGTAATCTTTACATTCTAGATATTTCAACACCTCATAGGTATAATCTTTTGTGGTCTTTGATGTGATGGATGTGATCGAGTGAGTACTGCAAATGATTACAAGCTCACACGAATATATCAACCGGTATATTATATTATAGAATATTGAAACTGAAAAAGACATTGAGACTTAAAGGGTGATCGATAAGATATACCATTTAAGGCTTTTTTCAATTCAACATATATCAATTTATTATTTTTGTAAAAAAAAAACCATTAATTTGGTTTCTCATAAAACCAAAGTGTGTTTTTGAGATTGGTATGTCGAAAGTTGTTTTAGAAGATGTGATACATATGTACTGAATTATGAATATTAGAATATGAAGATTTATAATTATTTTAAGTTTGTTTGTTCTGAATAATAACTTGTTATTCAAATAACGTAAAAGGTAAGATTAAAATGAACCAAATAAATTTATACAATTCGCTGAATATATTTGAAACCCAATTTGAATGAAGAAAGTATATGTATTATAGATGAGAATCGGATACTAGACAGTATTTTTTGCCTTTTGTGATATAATTTATAGTATTTGAGACAGTTTTCGGTAAAAAACTCATTCAGAATTCTTCCCACATTTGGATTATTCTTACATCAAGCCCTTTTCTCCCGTTCCCAGTGAAAGTTTTTCAATTTGAATAGTCAATGGAGAGAAACTTTTTCTCGCTGTGCTTTGAGTATGCAAGGGTGTATGTGTAGCATATTTTAAATGTTTTCATAAATTCGGATTTTTAAAGTATGTTCTGCTAAAATAGTCGTTGGGGAATCGTCATACTGTATCAGTGAAGTTTTGCAAGGAAATTTATTCCAAAGTGGAAAAATATACACGTACAACATAAAAACGTATGTTAAATGCAAAATTTGAAAAAAATATGTTTTAAAAACTTTGAATATTACGATAAGCTTTTTCATCGACGACCAGGTCTTTGAATTGCGGCATCTACAAGAGTTTAATTGGATTCATGAACTCAAGCTGATAAAACGGTGAAAATTATTTAAATGATAACATAAAAAATCAATAGAAGAAAATGATAGGCAATTAATAATTTTACGGAATACAAAGCATATAAATGGAAGGTTATAGCGCTAAACAACGTGTGCAAATTTAAGAATCATCTTTAGAGCATATTTATACCGCGTGAATAGGTGACCGAAATCGTGCAATTCAATGTGTAAAGTTTTTTTTTACTGCTAGCTTAAATTGCAAGTGTCTGCAAGTAAACTGCAAACAATTTACGCTCTCGAAGTCAACACAACAAACGCCATCCAACAAATTCAGCCAGATTAATGCGACAAAGTCAGTAAAAGTTGGACCTCCCAAATACACACCAAGCAAAGCTGCAGCAGACATTTGAACGGTATATATTTTACACTTATGGCATACGATACACTTTCAAATGAGAAAAAAAATGAGTGCATATCTCATTCACAACTTTTTATATTTACATTCACTTTTTCGAGTGTCTCTATTGAAAGGTTCTTTACATAAATATGTGGATGAACGAACGGTAATAACAATCACACAAGTCAATGATGTAAGGTTTTCGGAACGAAGTTATTTCTATTTGGTTAAACTTTTCCTTTTACCTTAGAAACGTCAAACAACTCAAAGGCAATTCCTAGAACCAAAAATATATTGAGTATCTGATCACATTAATCTGATGTGTGTGTTTATTCCCTTCTGTATTTGAAAAAACACCGTGTATTTATGAACATGTTATCTACAGCTGTCTGCTACAATTTTTGAGAGTATTTGCTTATTGCTTTTTGATATATATATATTGTTAAGATGTGATTGTTGGTGAAAATCATTGATATATTCTTAAGATCTTTTAATATTCCAAATTTAATTAAAGTTCTGTGGTAAAATTTTGTGTAATTTGTATAGTTGAATTTCCATGTAATAACTTCAAAGCCGTTGTTCATATTGAGTAGGACATAAAAATAATACGAAGATAAATGTATTCGCAGTTGACTCAGAGGTCATTGGAATATAAAAAAAAGATGTTTAAACTTTTATATGCTTTCGCAGACGCTACTTTCTTTATATTTATTAATATCCAAAAAAAATGTGAGACGTTTCATATAAATTATAATTTATTTCAATTCATCTACATTTTCTTTCTCTCCGTCTTTCTTATGTTGTACAGATGGTGTAAGCTTTTGTATGAAAAGGTAATCTTTCAAACCAAATGAATTGACATTTTTTTATGTTAACCTTCTACTTTTGTGGTTGATTAAAATTTTAATTATGCAACATTAGACTTTGACTCTGTTACATTTTGAAGGATGATATAGAACGTTGTGTTGAAAATCTAACAAATAAATGTGATTTTTTACATGCAACTTTTGTTCATTATCAATACAATAATCAGTAATAGTTGTTTTTATAAAATGTGCGAATTAATGAAGGATGTTTCGAGATTAGGAATAGTATTGAGCATCGTGACTTTATGAAACTCTCAAAAAGTATTGCAGCCATAATAACCAAAAACCATTGAAGGGACGGTTTAAGCTGTGAATACGATGGGAGAACAACGCGCTGATATTTAGATTCCATAAAGCGGCAAAAAGATCCAGGCTCATCAAAAAAGGTGTAGAACATTCGAAAATGAAATTGTAACTCTTAAATGTATACTTAGCTTTGTTCATTGATAATATTCAGTAGATTGAAAAAGTCTATTGCAATATTATTCGGTAAACCTGAAGTAATAGTAATATTAATATATGTAATAATAATAATAGTAATATTAATAATATGCTTAAGCATTAAAATAATCCAAGTAAGCGGAAGGCTTATTTCACATTCGCCTTAATAAAGACGAGTATGTAATTTAATCTGTAACGGATTGGCTTTTTTCTCTATGTTTTCTTTTGGGTACAATGATAGAATTTTTAATTGAAAATATACATATATTATCGTTCCATTTGTGGAAAGAAACGTATAATAAACGGTAATTTTAACGTTTTAACTGTGAAGCAGAAATAAATTATACATCAAAAACTTAAAACACAAATTGATGAATATTACTTTTTTCCACATAGCGATTAAGAGTTAATGTCTGTAATGTGTAATGGTAATAAAAAATGTTGACGTAGTAAAAATCTGATAACGCTTTATTTATTGAAATAAATAATAAATATCATTACTAGATTATTTGAACAACAGTTTTGTAACAGTCCCGACATGAATTGAAAGTGATCAAATAAGTAAATATAAATGTGAATTAAAAATTTATTTCAATATTTCAAATTAAATTAGAATTAAATGTTCAATTATTTATTGATTGAATTGGCATTCACTTGGTAGAAGTCCATTATAACACGGTGAAAAAATAGCAATGTGTTTTAGTTCTACAAAATTATTTTTAACAAATATAGTTGATAGCTATTTCGGCTCACGCCATCGTCAGAACTATGCTTAAACTAAAATTTGCTTATCTATATATAGCTGTGTAGAAAAGACACACAACACATCCTCTCTCCTGTTCCAACGGTCTAGCTTGTTACTTTAACACACTGGCACTAAATTTTCAAAATTCTAAATGAAACAATAGGTGTCTATGACAATAAGATTATATGTGGGACGGAATTGATCCTTCTGGAAGTAAATCAGACCACCCCTTTGTGCAACGGCTGGACAAGTGGCGATGCTATTGTGTTAGTTTGGTCGTTAAGAATCCTTTGTGATAATTGGTGTCTATTGATTTCTAGCTGCTCTAAAGCCATCATTCTCCGACCCTTACTACAAAGATGCAAACATTTAGAGGCTGAGTTTGAATTTATATTATGTGATTCATTAATAACGTGACTAGCGAATTGTGAATCTGTTTTTTTATTGTTGAATGATCTTACATGTTCCTTAGCTCGAGTAGATATACTTCTACCTGTTTGTCCGATATAAACGGATAAACATGAGCCACAGGACATTTTATAAATACCGCTTCTGTCCAGTCAGTAAAATCAATATACAATATACATGTAAGATCATTCAACAATAAAAAAAACAGATTCACAATTCGCTAGTCACGTTATTAATGAATCACAAAATATAAATTCAAACTCAGCCCCTAAATGTTTGCATCTTATTAAACATTAATATCCGTGAACTTAAACGATGATGATTTTATCATACTTTTGCCTTCAGTATCTCTAAAATTATGTATTAGTTAAAATGGCGGTAAAGAAACTTGTCTATTGGTCAAAAAACAATTATTGTTTTGAGTCACGACCATTTTTGGAATGTTTCCTTTGTTAACGTATTTCACTCGGACGCCATAAAAATAACATTATATGTGTCAGTTACAAAGAATGTTAACTTTTATAATAGTATAATGTTTACTTATTAATGGTATAATATGTCGTATACGTTATTCCAAGCGTCACATTATTAATGTCGTGCTTGTAACTGGATATGCGCATTTGTCTGACTAATTTTAACATGTCATATTGCAAAGTTTTGTTTGACACGAAAGAGTTTACATATTCAAAACTAAGTAGACACATTATCAAATTTCATTAACTTGTCTCGCAAGTTTCTCAAAGTGTACGTAACGGATAGCTTTAAGGTATTTGATACGATAGATAGATTATAAACAGAAATAAACACAGCACAATTAAAATAAAGCCAGACATTCGAAGTACTTCGAGATTAATATCACTCAACTTACCACCTCTTGAGAGTAGTAAATATCACATTTTAGTGATTCTATATTACAAAACTAATACAAAGAAAAAAGTTATGATAAAAAATACATAAAACAACATTTTTTGAACTAGATACAATGCTATGCTCCATCAAAATGGCGACTTAACCGACTGTTCAATACCCAGAATTTCACCATGTGCGATTTCTAAGCAACCTATGTAAAAAATTTCTATTCAATTTTTTTGAAATTGAATTGTTACAACGTTAATGTTAATGAAAGTTGTCATAGCTAATTATTATTGGATTAATATTGTTACATTCTTTTCAGCTGCAATCTTTTGCTTGCCTATTGGTCAGTAGATTCCTGTTAATAATAATTTTAATATATTATATATACGATGCTAACTGTTTGTTTTACGTCAGTTCTGTTGCATCCGTGCGATGGAATACCTGAAGATGCCGAAGGGCGAATCCCGGGTCGTTTGTGATAAGACATATGGAATCGTACAAAGTTGTAACAATTCAAATTTAATATTGAAGTTCCATCAAGCACCTTCAGTCGATATCATAAATTAATTTCTATTCAAAACTTAAGCATTGTTTGTATTTGTTTTCAAATGTTGGGTATATGTGGCTTCAAAACTCTCAACCTACACTCTATTCAATACTCAAAATGAGATGAAGTACGAGTTCTTTGCTAACTTCATCGTTTATTCAAAATATTATGAAGCGTCTGGTTTCTTATCACATACTATAATATTTTGAGATGCTTCATTAGCAGTGCATAAAGGTAAAAAAAGGGGAAAAAAAGTATGAAATATGTCATTAATGACCAGCAAAACTTTTCTCTTAAAAATAGTAATGATTTCCATCAAAATTTTCAGTTTTGAAAATTATTTTTACTTGCGCAAATATATCATGCAAAATGGTCAAATGTGAATTATTGTTCAATTCATTAGAGACGTATATATACGATATGGATGTATCACATTTTTTAAATTATTCGTGGAAAGAATTAAGCAAGTACCTAAAAACGATGATAAGCTGGATTCTAATCATTTATCATCTATTCGAAGTACTATCTAACCTCATTCCTGATTGAGTAGAATCTCTCTTTGATTTGCCCTTTGCTATTATTCTCCTTTCTGTCTCACCCCACGTCCTTCTTAATAAACGTCGAG
The DNA here is from genome assembly GCA_028555115.1 of Himalopsyche japonica. NCBI lineage: Eukaryota > Metazoa > Arthropoda > Insecta > Trichoptera > Rhyacophilidae > Himalopsyche > Himalopsyche japonica. The sequence goes on along the minus strand of JAHFWJ010000222.1, from coordinate 2,079,318 downwards.
CACTAAAAGTGAGAACCTCTTATCTAAGGGATAGAAACTCCTAGACAGAAAACCACGTATCGACCCTCTTAAGCACCGTAATATTTTACACATTTATTCTGAAACCTCCTTCACAACTTAGGCGAGAATTTATTCCATTTCGTAGTGTCTATCTGTATTATAAATTTATTTTAGACGCTCTAGCCATTATGCTCTAAAAACTTACGTTTTCGATCATTTCGACTGTTTAATATTTCTATGTCTCAAAAATAAAAAAAAAGCTATAAGAACTTTTGTATTAAATTAAAATTTCTCAAACTACCTGAATTTGAAAGTAAATATTTAAATATGCTTTAGATCAGGGATACTCAATCTTCGGTCTAATTAAGTTTTTTGAATAGCCAAAAACAATCATAGTAACAAGATGAAAAAAATAGTAATGTATTTCTTATTAAATAAATTGCTATTTTTTTCACCGTGTTATAATGGAGTTTTACCAAGTGAATGCCAATTCAATCAATAAAACAATCATAGTCATCATATACTTTTAAAAACGTCTGGTATTGTTTTCAAAGCTTACGGTCGTATTACTCGGTCAGCAAGACGTTCGCTTCCTTGATAAATGTTAAGGGCCCAAGTCTTAAGCAAACAGCAATTATTTTAAAAGATTTATCAATTTCTGTTTGAAGACATTGTTGTTGATAATATTGTTTAATATTTTCCTCCTGTCTTTCCAACACTAAAGGAAAAAGGCGTAACAAGATCTATAAGATAATCAGTATCTCTGTCCTAGATTTATATTTTATATCCATATTCCTTGTAAAAAAGAGAAAATGAGCCTTTGAGTAATGCGCAGTTCTCGTAGAAAAACTCCTGTTGAAGTATCATTATTATAAGACCAAATACTTCAGATTGGGAGCGGATATGGATTACAAAAATATTCTGTAGTTTTGGCATATTTATGGTTTGCCATTAATGTGTTGGTCCTCATACTACAGACGACTGGAATGTGGCCAAAAACAAAAAACACGGTGAAAAAATAGCAAATTATTTTAGTTGTACAATTTTTTTTTATATAAGATATAGTTTATAGCTATTTCGGCTCACGCCATCGTCTGAACTAGTTCTATTGAATATACTAGAACGTTGCTATTTCTTCAGCGTGTTATAATGGAGTTCTACCAAGTAAATACCAGTTCAATCAATAAAACAAAAAAATATTGAGTAAGTCTACTCTAAAAGAACTGCTGCATACTGCTTAAAAAAGCAAATGACAATGAACCGAAAAGGTATTCGTCAATTTTTTACTGCCGTTCAATATTTTACAGAAACGAAAGTCGAGCCTTGAAAATATCGGCGAAATAAACTCATCACTCTCGCTCTACTACGGGAAGAGGATATGATAATGTTGTGATGACGAATGTAGAATAATATTCTCGTGAATATAGGTAAACAAGTGGTGCCAACCATTATGGGTACAGTATAATAGTCAAAAGTTACATTTTAAAAAATGTATAGTTATGATAAATAAGAAGTTTTTTTAATGTGTAAATTTCCTCGGTTGGATTTGTTGAGGATGTATCGTTTAGGTTTGTATCTAAGACAAATTACGAGGTATTGGAAGACTTAAAATATGGTATCATATGAAAAGTGAGTGGTTAGGCCAACGATTCTTGATACCCGCATGTATGCGATCAATCCTCAATTGTTTTCAAAAAAAAAGAAATATTTCTGTGACAGGGGTGCAATCGTAGTGGATAGTGCCATTGGAGATGATCATTAAAATTAATTGCAGTGGAATCCATACTTTTTTCAATTAGTTTATAGACGATAATGTTCGTGGTGAACCACTTGAAATGAAACAACTCGTAATGTTTTCTCTCATGCTTAATGTTCACGTAGTATGCATGACTTGTAAAATAATATATTCATATTAAATAAATGTAACTAATTGCGAAAAGGCATTCGGTGCTTGGCGATTGCTCTGGTAGGCAAAATTACCATGTTATTTGCATTTTGAATACGTTGAACTATGTACCCGGCAAAAGTCGATGTGAAATTATGTTTTCAACTGGCTAATTTACTTTCTTTGAGAATTTTCGAGACGTCAATTGTTATTCTACAAACCGTCGTATGGTAAACTTTTAATGGATTTAATTTAAGCATATTTGCCATGTCGTTGTCGATATCATTATCTCTAATCAACATTATTTGAAATGTATTAAATAATATTTCAGCTACAAAAAATTTATTGTATTAATATTATTCTATTTGAACTCGTAAAACTATTTTTATATAGCCTTAGAGCAAAGCAAAAACATTTTTTCAAATAATGCCATGAAATAATTACTAAACAAATTAATTAAAAAAAAACAAACATATTTCTTCTTTTTACAACAAACAATATTTATTTTAATCAACGTATTGTTTATTTATTTTTTAATATTTCAAGAGGTCAACTTAATTAAAATTGTGACGATTCATTTTTTTAACCAATATCGCTCGTTTTTCAGTCAAAATAAAAAAGCTGCGACTACAATGTTACTTCGATGAACTATATTACTATAATTGATATAATAATTCTTTTGCGTAAAAACATATTATAAAAAGTAAATTATTCAACAAAAAATACCATCGCTTCACGGGAAAAACCCATTTTTCCGGTGATGAAAATTTTTAACATTTTTGCACTCCATAAAATAAATGAAAGTCATGTTTTTGCTAAATTACACATTTATGTAAGATATTTTTTTACAGTTTGAGCTATCTCATAGTTAGCGGTTCATAAAACACTTTGGAACGCGGAGTCAATTATCTTTATTGTTATTAGGTACAATGTGGAATAAATTCGGCCTCACGCTATGACCATGAAACATTTTTTTAAGTATAGTTTTATGTATAGCAAAAACGGTATCAAATAGTTAATTTGTGAATGGTTTTCCAAAACGACTTCCTTTTTAAATACCACAGCAAATAAAAGCCGAATTAAGAATACCTATTTGGCTTGTTTATTACTCATGATTTACACACGACGGCGGAGAATTATGCATTTCCTTAATAAAGTATTTCCAAAAACATTTAATAACTAATTTTTAATTTAGAGACATAAAAATAGACTGGCAATTTTTGAAAAACGTTTAATGCTTCATAATTGAAATATCCGGCGCGTGTCACTTGCGAGAAATCACTCAATTCAGAATTTTTTAAAAAGCTTTTGTCGCTATTTTTAAATAAAAAATATCAGTTACCATGTTTTATAATTTTATATTTTGTTTGTCAAATCTTCAAAGATTTTTTGACAAACTGACTGCGTAGAGCATGGAAAATGTAAATTAATAAAAAAAAAAATTCCATAATTTATAAAAGTTATCGTAAAACTGTAATTAGAATTTTTTAACAAGCTAATCATCACAAAGTTATCAGTAGTAAACAAATGGATATATTTTTTTGCGTTACCAATTATTATAAGAATCGACCTCATTAATCAAGGATGCATTTTAAATGAACATTTTTTGCCTCACATGAAAATTTGGGTACAGCGTGTTTATTGAGCGTACGTATTAAAATGATTATTTACTTCTTATCCCATAATTATTGTTTTATATTATGAAGTACGATTCTCTAAGCTTACCAAGTGACGACTTTCAAATAAACTATATTTATTTAAGAATCAAAATCACGTTGTTTTTAAATAATAACACATTTTACATACTATTTGCACTTTATATATTATTTAACAGAACCGGTTTAACTCATTGCGAGCGTTATCAACTGATACAATTTACAAATATTAGAATTTTCATTCATTTTATTTGGGAGCATTATGAGTTGATAGTGCTCCCAATAAGTCGAACCCCGTCCTTACAGTAGAATGTATTGTGGTTATAGTACTAACAATGTGTTTCTATTAATTAGAAAATATAAAGCTTTTTCACCAATAAGTTTCTGTTTGAATCATAACGGTAATCAAAAGTATGCCAAACCTGCAGTGCAGAGTCGGGAGTCTTCATCATAGCCGTCGGAACAATCCGGGGCTCCGTCGCAAAGATATTGTATGGAGATACAGTTGCCGTCTCCTGGACACTTGAACGGCTCATACGGATGGCAAGCGTCTCCTGGAAAATAAATAATCAAAATAAAAATCGTCACAGAAGAGAGACTACCACGTAATATATTAATATCTTACTAACTTTTAATGTGAACCATAATTTGTTACACATTTAACCAAATTATCAGCAATACATGGTAGAGAAACAAAAGCATTTCAATAAATGTATATCTAAAATAATAAATTTATAGAATGTACAAGGTAGCGAACAGTTATTTTATATATTGATTGAATTGGCATTCACTTGGTAGAACTCCATTATAACACGGTGAAAAAATAGCAATGTATGTTAGTTCTACAAAATTATTTTTAACAAATATAGTTGAAAGCTATTTCGGCTCACGCCATCGTCAGAACTATTCGTTAGTCGTCAGAATATTACCATGATAGTTCTGACGATGGCGTGAGCCGAAATAGCTATCAACTATATTTGTTAAAAATAATTTTGTAGAACTAAAATACATTGCTATTTTTTCACCGAGTTATTTTATACCTAATGCCGTAACTACTGTCTGCGATTAGTCAGATATTTAGAAGCCAAAAACTCGCTTCTTTTATTTTTGTGTAATATCAGGTGTGATCATAGCAATCTTTTTCCTCTCAGATGGAGTATTATGAACGTAAAAACGGAACTTGAAAAGAGATAAGAGACAGTTGTTTTATTCAATTTATTCATTGGGCTGAGTCAAAAGATTTGACGTTTTTTTAGAATTATGGTTACATTTTTTATCAATGAGTGTTTCTTTTTTGGTTTTAATAAATTGTGCTCCATAGCTCTAGATAAAGTATTATTACTATGATAAAAAAGATAAAAAGACATGCTTTACCGACGTTGTTTTAGTGTTTACTTTATAATTTGAAGGTTTTTATGGCATGAATTAATGTAAGTCGATAAAAGGAAACTTGGCTAAAAGTGAGAAATGACAGCTTTATAATAACCTAATTAAACTTATAGAGCTTTTGCTTGGTTATCATAGTCACAAGTAATTCAACACTGTGACAGAGAAAATTGAAAAAAATCCGTTAACTTAATAAAATAGTTTCCTGTCTAGGTTCGTGTATTTTCTTGTTAACGGTAAAGTTCTGCTGCAGTTATTAACTTTTAAGTAATATATTAAGTAAACCACAGCGAGCTTTCTGTGAAATTATTTAAGAGTAATATTTGTTAGTATTGGAAAATGTTTTCGAGTATTAAATAATTGCAAATTTTCGCGAGCTACCTTAACTTTAATTATTGTTGCTAACTAATACAAAAAGATTCGTAATTGTGTTTTGCGACTTTGATAAAGTAACGAATTAAAGATTATAATGTAAATTAATCTTTTATGCTTATATTAAAGATATTTTTAATATACATACTATGAAATATCCATCGTCAATTTTCGTTATTTGAGCATTATTTCAATGTATAAATTGTACCCAAAAGTGTTAATTATTACTTACACTAATTAGAAAGACGGTCTTGTCAATAATTTTTTATTCTCATTTTGTTTCAAGTTTGACTCGACGAATTTTGTATTTTTGTCTTAAAGACATTTATTTAATGAAACGCAATAAATAATCTAAGGAAACAGGATGATGTAAAGATATGGCTTTATTAACGGCTAAGACTGACATAAGCGTGGGTCGGCACATATCTCAACAGGGATCTTTTAATAATGCGAGGAAGAATAAGTCTCCGTATCATAAAGCCGTGTAGGGTAGGTTTTTCAGCATTTCCCTGAGAATAAAGAGCAAAGTGATATGTGTCGCCGTTTTACATTACATGCACATAAAAAAGGTTCATAGCTTTTTACAGAGTGTACCCATTGAGATATATCATTACAAAAAGGAACTCAACTCTGTTTTCAAACATGTCAAGGAAATTTTGTTGTAAACAGTGCTTCAGATAAGGTATCTTATCTTTTATTATTGTAATTAGGAGCGGTTACGAATTTGATGGCTTGAAGATAATATACAGGTTATTTTGTCACGTTCACATTACTCTTTTCAAAGTTTAGTCGATTTTTGTTATTTTGTCTCAATAGAAAGTCAATGGCTGTGCTTCGTTATTGATTCGAAATTCTAATGTGTAACGTAACATAACAAAATTTCAATCAAAATGGCAACGAAAAGAATAACGCTCAAATCATTCATTTTTAAGTCTTTAGTGAAAAGCTGAAGATATTTTCTTCTGAAATATTTCTTATGATAAAGTAGAATTGATTTCTAATGGTGAAAGGTAAATGATTTAATTATGAATTCCTTGTGACTTTCTTCGAAAAAATAATATTAATGTATTTAAAAATAACTAAGAGGTAAAATTGGTAATTATAATTTAACACGTCGACTAATCAGTTTAGTATTATATATTTGTAGTTTATTTAAGGAATAACTAATATTATGATATTGTTTCTACACAGGACGCTCATTTTGTGGAATGAGATTTATTATATTGATTGTAAGTATAAAAAATAAAACTGGTGTCATTTTGTATATACATAGAAGCATAGAGTAGGCCACATGATCGAGGTTGACTCACAAAACACTTTATCGTTTTACCATTTTCCAAATATGTACATTTTTGGAGCAAGTATCTCATGTTTGGTATCATACAGACAAATAAAAATAAATATTAAATGCTATGTTATTTTAGTAGTAATAGCAACAATTTCAAACTTGTTTATTGAAGTGATATTTTATAAAAATGCGGGATGTGTAATTTTTATAACGCGATTTTCGTTAATTCCTGATGTACACGAATGTTAGTCCCCTAACAATGAATGAAAATATTCAAATGTTATTTATTATTTGTTAAATTCAAATAAAATCAAAAGTTATATAAAAATTACAAGAATAAAAAATACTTGTATAAAAGATGGCCGATATTGATGCAAGTATGTAGGATTTTGACCTGCATGTTTAATTACACTGGATAGCCAAATTGTGTGTATTGTTTGGCCTGAATTCAGCAATTTTGTTGGCCAGCCTGATATCCGTTTGTAATAAAAGCTGAATTCAGTGTACAATGTGGCTGTTTTTGGTACAAACAAAGCGCTAAATGCTCGTGTGCTTGGTAAATTATTCACAAATAACGCATGAGATGATAATGCCACTGCTATGCTACATTTGCAGCTTTGGCTTTGTTATTTATTAAGCACTGCATTTAAACTAAATGTTTAATTGTAGCACGACAAATAATAGAGGTCAGCACTTACTTATTTAGAATTTATAAACAGCTCAAAGTAGCACGTATTGTTGTGAATCGAAATCACTAGAGCTTACTATAGATGATAACTTACTTAAATGTTTAATAGCGTTTGTTGTTTATATTATATAATATTTGACGGATTATCATTGTGAGCGTAACTAAAATGACATTCAACATTTTTAAATGCATCGCATAAGAGTTGAGTATGACAAATACTATAATTTATTTGTCTCATAACATCTTTTAAAGAATAATTATAATTTTAGAAAAACTACATTATAAAAGCTACATTAATAACCAGCTTTACACTCAGGCACTTGTTAAGCAAGATTGTTTAGTGAAGGTACTTTGAAATGAAAATTGATTGTACACGGAAAAATTACACGCACTCTTTCTCGTTTTTAAGTACAAAAAACTTCCAATCGCGTGTGAAAGCCTCTGTATGTTAAACTGGATAATGTCAGTTGTAAGATTGTTAACTAGAATTGTCCCACAAAATAAGCATTTTTTATCTGGAAAACAAAGTTCTAATAATTAAAAAAAATATTTATGCCAATCGCGTCAGTCATAATAGTCGTGCATTTAGAAAAAAATACAAAGAGAATTTACATTCTAAATTTGAACTATTTAATTTTTCAGATTTCTGATAAAAAAATGAAACAGGAACGAGACAATAATGGAATTTTACCGAGTAAGTGCCAATTCAATCAATAAATACAACGAACAGAGTTGTTACACTGAAATACACGATGGAAAAATAAAAATTCGTATTGGGTCGTGGAAAGTATAATATTGAGTAACCTTTGGTATATTAAAGTCATACTTTCTATAAAACAGTATTACTTCTTTAATAAAACGAGGGTGGTTAAGTGCGTAAAATATAATTCTTATAGTATAAAGCACATCAAGAATGTTGTAACTTTTTGGTTTGTTGAAATGAAATCTCATTATACAGTAATTACGCTTTTATGCTACGCTATAAAGTTGCAATTTGTGGAGTTTAAATTATTACGTTCTAGGTCAACGGTAAACATAACGAACCCCGGTGAGGCAAAAATAATACTGTGAACTAATGTGTGATGAACAAAGGATTTTAATAGAAAATCAATGAGCTGATTATATTTATGTGAAATAAAAGCATTGAAATGACAATGGCTAATTTATTTATTGAGTTACAATTTCATTTCTAGTCCAAGCGTATATTCGAAAGTCTACAGATATCGAAAAGTAAAACCGGGATAGTTGTATCGAGTAATTTTATTCGATATCTTAAAATTTTGATTAAACTATTTTTAAGGCGTTTATTTTCAATCCAATAATATCAAAATATTATTTCATGAAGTTGAAATATTGTTATTGTGAAGAGTCTATATGTTGCAATATGGAAGAACCGTTTAATTATTTATATCACTATGCTAGATAGATTTAAATTTTCACTAAAATTTTTATCAGAGTAAGCTAGAAACCTGAGCTGAAATTATAGCAGAATCGTTATAGACAAAAATAAGAATCGAAATTATGTAGTCATTAAGCTAGCAAACCATATTTGGCATTTTTTTGAATCGGTTAACGTGTTTTAAAATTAACAAAGTTTACTACTTTGCTATACGATTTTCTCGTCCATACGACTGTATTATGTTTTTCTTACGTCACCCACGGTACAAGCGTGTAGTCCCAAAGGAGCAACCAGGACGGTGGTCTAATAAAACAATAAACGATATACTAACATTTTCCAAGAATGTTACAACTCGGGGTACGCTTGACAATGTTATATAACGAGTCTGTCGAGCACTTTAAAATACAAAGAGGTACAGTAATCGAGACGTTTTCAATACAATATTTGGTTACAAGTTATATTGCTCGCAATATAGTAAGTACACTATATCAGACGGTATATTTCTCTTACAGTAGAATACAAATGTGTCAAATTCGGTATGAATATATTCATATAAGAAAACTTAATTTTCTGAACCAAAGAGAACGTGAAAATAATCATTGCTTCAAATATTTACATAAAAAAATCCATTATATTCCAAATCATGACCTAGGTTTGAAAATATTATATTATACGGTAATACTGTAAAAAATTTTCTCTGCGGAAAGCCCAGTCCATTTTAATTAATTCTATAACAGAATATCAACAATATGCGATCTTCTACACTTAACTTGTGGGTGGCAATTTTCCAAGGTAGTCCCGGTATATTTTATTTTGTTTTTATGTGGAAAAAGTTGCAGATTCGATTATGTTCCGCGTATTTTAAGGTTGGGGTGTGAAGTTCTCTCTGGCTCACCAAATGGCACCCCTGCTAGTGTAATAAAAAATTCTACGCTTTAAATTTATTGTTTCGCTTTAATATAAACTTGACGTATGTGAGTTTTTATTCTTCTTTAGGTTAATTCGTTTTTTTTAAATTGATCTCGTAAATCGTCATATAGTTGATATATTGTACAATATTATTGCGTGTATTATATGTATTTTTTGTTATAGAATTGATAAAACAACGTGAGACTTACGTTTTGTGTACACGTTAAGCTTGCGCTATTTGAATGCCATGTTTATTTGTAATTCGCATGAATACGAGGAATATTGTTCGTATAAATTATTAATATTTCGACACCTCGCAGTCATGAATCTAGCTTACAAAAATTACACTTTCCCTCAACATCTCGTATATAAAATAGAGTTCTCAAATTAGAATTTAATCTTAGTCGGTATGAATATTCATAACTATTAAAATTTATCAGCGAATATTATTTATGGTTCAAATTTCATGACAGTGTTGCGCGTTAATTCGCCTCTTCCCAGTAGCGTGCAAATTCAAAACCAATATTTCTATTATACGAAGCCATCATGTGTTTATTAGACTAAATGTTACCTTTTTAAAGATAGGTATTTACACAGTAAATATTTTTGTGCCGAGATCACAAAACTACACCAACGCCTTGAGGTTTAAGAACTATTAAATATTGAAACATTTTTTAAATCATACTTTACATAGTTAAATCAATGAATCGCTTGAAAGCGCTCTCTCGTAATCGATTTCGAATGTGATAAAAATACGTTCATTTTATTATCACTTAAATATATTTGTAACGAATGGAAATTATTGAGCATTGATCATTATCAAATTTTGACGCTACATTGGGTAATATATTTTTTTTAATAATATAGTACTTAGTACTTTTATACAATAATACATAGTACTTTGTAGTAAGAGAAGTATGAACGATATGGTATGGACATTAGAAATGACAAACTTTTGAGTTTAGTTAAATTGCTATATTCCACGAAAATAATTGATGAAAAAATTACTGGTAATTAATTTTAGATGTTGCGTTGGTTTGACTTGTTCGCAATATTAGAACGCCGTGAAAGTTCTTTGAATTTTCCATAAAAATGTCTTCACCAAAAATCGTGGTGATAGATAAAATGTATTTTTGATTTTATCTAAATTACAATGAAGCTTTCTCATATTAATAAAAAATCAGTAAGTAGATCTACATTCTTAAAAGTTATTATTTTTTAAAGTATAAAGTTAAAGTAAAGTATATTTTTCTTTCAATATGTAATCAGAAATCTCGATGACGTCGTTGGATTTTCCTCACAAATATGGCGAACGTAGTTAGTTCGCTAGTATGCGAAATATACTCACTAAAAATGATATAAAGTCATAGAGATGAATGTAACAATGGTGGAGACAATATGTTTGGAAGAAAACAAACATTATTCATGTGCTAGAACGTCACTGAAATAACCCTTGTTTCTATCGAGCACCTCCCCTGAAATTTTCACAACGAGTTGAGGGTAGTATTACTAAGGGTGGTTACATAGCGAAGATTACCCTTTGGCAATAAAATGTAGACATTAAGATCCTGTTTATGCGTTCGAAGTGTCCAATTTGTGCGACCCACGAATAGCATTACGTATCGGGTATTCACGTATGATTACAGACGATATAATTCTTCTAGAAAGGTCTCAATGCAGAGGACGAAATTTGCCATTTATTTAACATTGATGGCCTTTATACGCCAATGTCGGTATTTGTCAGAAATGAAATAATAATGGAACGGTAATTTTGCATGTTAACTGTCAAGTCCATCTAAATAAAAGTCGTTTATATTCTATTTTTCTTAGAAATGCTGGCAACATACTAAACAACTTCTGTTATAAATACTTTAAAAAACGTTATAAATTAAATAATATAAACAAAATATTAAGTGATTTATGAAAAGGCATTTAGTTAGCAAACTCTAAGTTTTATTGAAAATTACATAAAAATATCTATATATACCATAACTAATTGAAATTAATAAATATACGATAAAATAAATGAATCTTGCTAGATCCAGCAGCGCTTATAAGAAAATATTCCATATTTTCAATGAATTGAAGTGTCCAATTTTATTGGAATAAGAAGCTCTTAATATATATAGATTTTACATGATTATAATAGCAGTACGAAGAAAAAAATAAAATTTTCGGATAACTAAAAATTTTAACATTAATCACAAAAATGTCATTAACTAATAACATTACAATCGCTTTTTTAATTTATGAAATCGACTGAAAGTACTTGATGAAATTTTAAAACCAAATTTGAATTGTTGAAACTTTGTACGATTTTACATGATTTGTCGCTAACGACCCGAGTTTCGTATTATTTTAAATAAATAAGATTTATTAAAATAATACTTATATATATCATCAAATAATTATACCATAGAAACTCTAAAATTGATAAAACCTCTTAATTTTTATATTAATAAATAAAAATTAAATGCTTTTTGCAAACGAAAAAATTTATTATGACTGATTTATTGCCGTGTACAATTTAAATAATCAAACTAAACCAATAAAAGTTTTCTTCAGTAGACTTCTGCATGGAATGTTTGTAAATATAAACCTATAAAAAAGGAAGATAGTGTGAGAACATTTTGCTGATTGTACACACAAAACTATGATTTAATAACGATTCGAATAGAATAACGCCTCTAGGTATCTATGCCTGGATATTTCATCGAATCCCGATAACACGGAGCGAGTCCACGGTGACCGAGAGAAGCAAACGAATTTACCGTAAATCGAATGAATCCGAAGCTATAAATTCTTGCTCGCAAAACCTAAGCTGCTTTATCGTGGAATGAATTTTGCGAAATGCTAAAGTTCGCTCTAAATTTCACCTTTCCATATTGTAATATTATTTGCTAAGTATGGGTTTAACCTTACTTAAAAGCTTAAAGGATATAACGAATGCTATAAACAATTCAAATAGTGAAAGTCTGTGATGCTAACCTTTATCAAATCATTGTTAACTTTGTGGCACTTAATCCATATTTTCAGAATTGATGTTAATTATCAAGCGCCATATGTAAACTTCCAAGAAAATGAAATTTTCTTTTGTGGGAAAAGATAATCTCAATTTAATTTCCCAACTTATTCGAGCAAAACGTTATCGCTAAATCTGTGTTTTTATATAAAAGAAAATTAAAATACATACAATTAAAATGGATACAAAATATACTCTAAGAAATTACATCACATTAAAAATAAAATTTTTGTCGACTGTGTTCTTTCCAAAAATATATTTTCTTAGAGTTGGTATCAAAAACGCCAAGCAAAAAAATCAAAAAAAAAATCAATATTTTTTCATCTTATGTGTAAGAAATATTTTACAATTTTGTACAGTAAAAAATTGAATTGTTCTTTTGTTGCTTGAAGGATTTTGCTTTAGTATATTAATATGCTGCGTGTTCGAATAAACATTGATTGTCGTCGATTGATAAATTGTAAAAATGATCTAATACTTAATTATTATTGCCTTAAAGATTTTTTTTTTAAATTTAATTATTATAAAATAGATTAATTGTAATTATGCGTTAGTATTTTGAAATACGTATTACACAAAAAAATGAACATTAAAAAAATACGCCAAAATTTTGATGGCGTTAGTGCAAAAAATTAATAATATACTTCCTACAATAATTGCGGTGAGATAAACTATAAATTTGTTGTATAATAACCACTTTTCGTTTATCATTTCAATAATACGAACTTTGAGAGAGAATATTGGAAATAACTATTTAATTATACATCTAATTGGCCATTAAGCGGAACAGCTTTTGACTACAGTAATAAAGGCTCTGAAAAATAACATTAAGTCTATAATAATAAGATATTCTTGAATTTGCATACTACAAAATGAACTCAAAATTTGAAAACCAAGTGATTCAAATATGTTTCGATCATCATATGAAAATGTTAATGCTAGCTTACTGTCTAAACCTCAATAAGGATAATTTGAGACAAGTGTATTATATAATATAATGTATTCATTATTATTTATAATTTGTAAGAGTTTCAATCAGAAATAACGAAACTAATAAATGAAAATATAAATTTTCAAAAAATATTCCTCTTAAGAATTATTCGATAGATAAGGAATTTCAAAATAAATCAGCGGTATTCGTAATCTAGGTTTTTTTCATTTAGAGATTTGTTTCAACACTCTTGTTAGAAAATGATCATTATTGAAAATCGTTTCAAAAAGCCTAAGTAGTTTGTTTTTTAATTGAAAATAATGTGACAACATAAAAATTTGTTACTAATAACGAAATAATAAATTTATATGCTGAAGTTATAGCCGAAAACGAGTGAAAAAATCTCTGAGAAAATTCAGTGCCTTGACACGTGAGATGTAATATTTTATTGCGGGCTAGGATGCGTACAGATAATAATAATATTGTACTAAAAATGATTTCGATCGAAATAAAAAAAATCCAATCTCAGATCCGAGTACGGCTTGTTGAATATGAATGAATATAAAACAAAATCTCTATCTCCGAGTGGGAGGCTGTGGTAGGCACACCGAATGTCCGCCGGGACACGTTTAAAGATACATAACTCAAAGACTTTCAATCTAAAAGAGCCTTCTTTTATACGGGAAAATGTCAAAAGTCGTGCGGCAGAATAAATTGGCACTGTTGACGTCGTAGGGATGATACTATGTACCACTATAGGGTGATTGTGTAATTTGGTTTATTGACATTATGTCTTACTAAACTACCTCTGATTTTATAAGCCAAATTACAAAACATTTCTAGGTATCACATTCACCATGGAAATAACTTTATTTGTCCAAGTCGAATTATATATTTTTTTAATTCGAGGAAGAAAAACAAAAGTTAACGATTTTTGTTGACGACATAGTCAAAATATTTTGATATTGATTTACAATACAAATGAGCTCTTATTATTTTAAAACTGTTTGTTGAAAGATATGTGTGCGATTTTCATTTTACAAAAATAATTTTATTACTCTTTTTTCTGCCTAAAAATCACTTGAATCGTATAATTCATAGACACACTCATATTATTCTTTATATATCATTCGTATTCACACATTTATTATTCGGGCACTTGAATAATAAAGGCTTATTTGATAGAATCATGATATAGTCTATACAGTATCTTGAAACATTTTGGGCTCAGATTTTTTTCACCGTAACACTAATGGCCACAATATGTATATTAAATTCATTACATTATTAAAACAAAAACTAAGTGAACGCGTGAAGCAGTAAATATTTGAGTGACCTTTAATTTTTTTTCAATAAGTTTATGCCAATACAGATAGAAACTTATCCACATTATATAAATCCATATTCTTATACGATGTTCAATGAAAAGCATTTTGGTATCATTTTAATATAAAATTTAAAATAACTTTGATTATTCCAGGTATTTGGAATAATCAAATTTATTTTAATTTTATATTAAAATGAACTTCCACAAAGTTACCGCCGAAACCATCGAAAGTATTGTTATCATTTGACTATGTACTATAATAAGTTCGTTCATGAGGAAAGTTTTTTGAAAGAGTCGTTCGTGCTAACAATTCAAAAATTGAAAAAAACAATATTTATTGATATACATTATTTAACATGAAAACGAAATTTCAATTTAAAGAAAATGTAAAACATGATGTATAATGAACGTTTTATATGTTCGTGAAATGGACTCTTGAGGGGTCGTGATTTAAAGAAGTGTTTTCAGTTTTTCTCATGACAAAGGCATAAAAACCCGCAATTTAGGAAAGCGTTCCATTTTAGGTATATATATATATATGTATGAAGAAAAAATCTTTTACACCAGATAAGGATAAAGAAATTGATACTTATTTTATTTTTTGAAATCTCATCTTACGATGCTACGTAGAGTCACCGAAATATCGTGTAGAACGATTTCAATATCAAATATAAATTGAGAATTTTTGATTCAAATTTTTATTGTAAAGTCATGCAACGACATGACATGCACATATCACATTTATAAAAAAAATACTTATGAAAAGAACAAAGCTAATAATAAACGTGAATAGTTATGATTTTAGGGTTTGAATTACTCAATAGATATATATGTTATCTTGAAGGCTTTAATGCTTGTGAAAACAAAAATTTATTCTATATTTTATATTACAAATGAATTTTCACAAAACATACTGTTTGGAATCTGAGCCTCTAATTAACATAAGAATAATACTGTTTTAGCTCCTTATTATTTTGGACATGGCAAAAAAAATATCTTGTGTTAATTTAATAAAATCATATTTTTTTACTCATGAAACACTCGAATATTAAACATAATAATATAACATAAATATTTCTTATACCATTTTTTTTTCTTTAACATTGTAGTTAGATAATCAATATCCTTTTCGCGGTATTTTAAGGATTGAGTTGATAGTCGGCGTACAGCTCAAAAAATTTACCAAACATCTTTGTCTATTTGTAGTAAATCTCTATTTAAAATTTTAAGTTTGGTTCCTGAGAGTAAGGATTCCAATAAAGGTTGACCACTTTGTTGTACAATCTGGGTATATAATTTAGGCAAGTGGAATCAATTATATAACTGTATCTCGTCACTTTTGGTTGCCTTTGACTATTGATGTCAAATACCGTATTACTCCGAATCTGAGCTAATATGTGTTTGATCTGTGAAGCGATTGAATAATCAGCGAAACTTGGCATTGTCCAATTAATCATTAACCACTAAGGTAAAGGCTTTGACTAACGACGCTTTCAAGTTTTGGTATCGTAATTATACTCTGTTGACTAGTGGGTATTGCTGAGAAATGCTTATTAGGTTTTCAAGGACGTATATTGATCGATGCTAAATTAATTAGTTAAGTTGATACAAAAATTTCAAAAAAACATTATTTTGGATTAAGATACGCTGAATAGTAAGTTATAGCAGAAAATCAACAAACTTTTTAGACACTTTTGCTTTTTTATAGTAAAATTTGATGGTATGAGATTGACAGCTTATAATATTTATCGAAAAAAATATTAGAAAGCGTCATACATATGAAGATTTAGCTCTTTATAATGAAAATATATTATATTAAAAATCCTAATTCTAATTTTATAAAAACAATTTTTTTCTTTAAATAAGCTGTTTTACAATCTTACTCTTTTACGTGAATTATTGATTGGTGAACTAGCCATTGTAGAAAAACTTGACAGTATAAAACCATTGATATGATAAATAATAAAAAAGGTATTTGCTACTACATAAAACATTTTGAAATTTAAAAAAATCGTTCGAGACATATTCCATGAGATTTTTTCAAGGAGAAATGTATGCCCACATGGATATGTGATAAATTTAATTGGAAACTTTAACTGATCAATTGGAAAAATCTCTTAACGCGAGACTAAAAAGACTGATATATTTGTTAGCTTGGAATGCAAAATACCATCACGTTAATACAATTGACGTTTCATGTTTAGTTTTTGACGAAATATTTAATATTATTAAAAAAAGAACATAAATTATTATTTTTCTTGAATGTTCGTTATATTCTTAATCAAAAAATTGTTTTTCGAAAAGGTTTGCACTTAATGTTGATCAAATGGACTCATTGGGGAACATCACAAGATAATATGTTTAGAAATAGTGTAATCATTTTTTATTGAAAATGTTACGAATAAAACATTGAGGTTAGTAAAAGTCTTTTGGAAAGTTGATTGTTATGGCTAAACCTTCTATTTACGATCAGATGTGACATGCTAATCGATGCACTTGAAAACAAATCGATTGGAAAATTAAACTATCTCGTGAAAACTGCATAAAACTAAGACGGTCGCACAAGAACGTTGATCGCTCGGATATAGAATCGATGTCATAAAAATATTAACTAAATATTATTGAAGTATTGTAAATGATTAACTTTAATGTGATGTAGAAGCTTATGAAGTATTGTCTTTGCATTCAGTGTAAAAAAAATGTTTGTAAGTTATTTTAAATTTACTGTAAAATTTTACTAAGCACGATTTGTAAAACTAATTATTATTTTCGAATCGAAATTAAGCAGCGTAAACGCACAAGATATGTAGAAAAGGTTTGTTAAACATTTTTTTCAAAACCCCAGTAAATATGATTATTTTAAGTCTACGCTTTCAGCCGTAGTTGTTTAATTAATATGGCTAGCTTTTAAAAAGCACGCAATTTACAACTTCTTTCATTCGAGTCAAAATATGGTTTATCCAGTGTGGTACATGATTTTATTCAAAAAAATTGGAAATTATATTGGAACACTATTTTTTAATATTTTTTTTTAAATGTTCATTTTCAGAGCCTTTCCGAAACATTTGATTCTATAGTAGATATCTTTTTGATTCCTAGAATATTTATTTAAAAAAAAAGAAATGCTTACACATAAAATAATTTATTAAGTCACTTGCAATCCATGATATAAAAGAAAAAAGAAAGTTTTTTCTATTTTGAATTACATTTTAACGAAGCAAATATACAATTTGAGCACTCAATCTAGCACCTGAAGGACTTCAATACAAAGGCCATTTTTTACATATTGCATTTGTTTGTCAGCCATAGTCGTACTACTCTTATTAATTACAATCTATGGAAGTGTAATTTTTGATGCACGAAAAAAGGGAAGAGCTGCACCAGTCATTTTGCATTTGACTTCTCGGCCACGTTTCGTAGCTATTTGTAGCTGGAATATACTTCAAATCATAGAGTATTTTTGCTTTTCTAGAGATTATAGATGGATTTATTTTTTGTATACCAAAAGTTTCAAGTTGGTTGTGTTTTCCAGTTAAAGGAAAAAACTACATATCCGTTTTTCAAAATTTTGCCACTTCACTAAATACTGTTGTTTAAAATTTACCACAAAGTAGACGAGGGTACATGAGCTATAGAACGGATGAAATAAATACAAATGCTCTAATACCAGCAGCGTACGGTGTACTTATGGACGTCTCAAGGAATTTGAAATAATATAAACCCTCTTTACCATATATAGAAAGATACGTACCGTCGACAGCAACTGTCTTATTTCGGGAGCATTTAAGAAAAATACAAAGACTTGAAAGCAAGCTGTCACTTAAGATGAAAAGGGATGGCGGGTGACAAGACAGTCTCTTACCAAATGGAATAGCCAAAAGAAATATTATAGATAACATTTGACGCACTTATTGAGATGCTTACAATATCTAGAATCAAGACAAAAATAGGAAATCATAAAAAAAATATTTCTGATTACACTCAAAGATAAATCGTATATAATGATAGAGTTTATTTTAGTAATGAATTCAACTCAATAAATCGCAATCTTTAATGAGCTTGTTTCAGTATAAAGTATCATTGGTCACTGAATATTTTAATCACAGATGGACCCAGAGCAGTCAAGTGTAAAGTGGTAAACCAATAACTCTCGTTATCGTCTAATTATTATCATAAACAGACTATAATGGAAACTTGAGACAACACAGTTATCTCCGTTATTAAATTATCAAATTTTCAATCTTGAAATTCAAAATCGTGAACCGAACACAGAGATGATAACGTTCATATATGTTCAATATATTAATAAAATAATTATATGTTGTAAAATTTGTCTAAATTATTAATTTGCGATTTAAATTGTAATAATATTGTCTAGTGACAGACAAAAACAAGACACGATATATATAAAATATATTGTAGTTATTTAATATTTTTGATTTTTCTTTTCAACGGATTTGTGAAATCCAAGAGCAGTGAGCATCCGTAAAGATATTTAGTATACAAATGAGGATGTTTATGATAAATTTATTCAAATTTGCTTTTGTGAAAAATGTATATCGCTAATAATAAAGGACTGTTATATATAATACCCGCTACTGAGAAAAGCTTTGATGAATAATTTAGTAGACGACTCGCTAATATTGAGCTGAATTTTGGGCAGCGCTTTAAATATGTTAATGATTCGCTGGAGCATTTGATACGAATAAGCAAATTAGTGTGTATATTAAATATCGTTAAAGAACTCAGTTATCCATTTTTCGTTGAAATAAATTAACGACAGTAATTATTTATTTATTTCTATAAAAATTAAGCGCTGTATATTATAATTAAGCAAATTACAAAGTCTACATGAATCAAAAATTAATGAAATCTTTATTTAGCTTGAAATATGGTTCAATTTTCCGTTAAATTAGAAAAAAAAAATTTTATTTGAAAAATAAAGAGATTTCAAATTTAAATCGAGTATTTTCATAGTCAATATTTTGGAACTGAAAATGTTTATGACAGATTTTGTGTATGAAAAATAGCTGTTTAATTTTATCAATGCTTTTTACAACCCTTGTTATTTTTACTAAAAAATTTTTAGCTCAGTTAATCGATGATATTGGAACTCACTTTAAATGTTTTAAAACCAAAAATATGACTAGTTTTTCTTTCCATCAACACAAATGATGTACTAACTATTTCGACATCATAAGATCTTTCTTATTTCTAATCATGATGCTTAAAGACCTGTCGACTACATGCATCATTTTTTAACGAACTAAATAACTTATAAGATTTGATAGCTTGGAACGGTTTTTAGAAACTAATACAACTTGCATAAATAAGAATTTAATATAGAAATAAAAAAGCAGTTGTAAACTGGACTATAGACATCAAGTCTAAAATTTCACAAATTGGAAGTGAATCATTGAATACATATATATTTAGAACTTGAATAAAAATTTCGTGATAGCATTTATTTTACGAATGAAAGCACTGCACAGGTGTGTCTATGAATAAAAATAACATTGATTAGAAAATAATATTGACTCATTGATTATGATAAATTTTTGGTTTGATATTCAATGAATCGCCATATTAAAAATTAAAGTAGAATACAATGATCAACGAATCGTGAATTTGAAGCTGTAGAATTCAGAAACTTTGACAGCCGTTCCTTTCTAAATAACAATGAAAATCCTCAATATTATATTATTTAATGATCAAAGATTAATTTTATTCAAGATGAACTCGTGAAATTATTCATTTGGGGAATGATTAAATGTTGATAAACCTCAGGGAAATGGCGTTGTATGTATTCTTATAGATGAGAATAATAAAAATCTACACAAATATTCCACGTCTCTTTCTGTTTTTATACACAAAGAAAAGGTTTAGTTCAATATTTTATTCAACTTTTTTTCTGTAACTGTCATTACTTAACTGGCTGTATAGAATAATTTATTTGATATAATTTAAACATGTTTACTAACTATCTGAGGTATACGGAGTTATAAAAGAGAATTTTTTAACAAATGGATAATATTCTATCATCAAATAAACATGTCTTGTTGGGATAAAAAAAAATAATTTTACATTACGAATGAACTCGTCATCAAATAATAAAATTGGTACCAGTTGAGCCCATGAATATATCTACTGAGCTGAACGACAATCAGTATTGGCCACGTGGTTACATAATATGATCGTTTAAGCGGAAAAATTACATAGTTTTTGTTTTAATGAAATTGTAGGAAATTTTATAAAATACATATATCAAAAATAAATATCTGACCAAAATTTTTTCACAAAATTTAATCGATTTTTTTTTCACAAAGATAGAATATTAATACACGTGAACAATTACTTAAACTAAGAGTATTGATATAAATACTTAAATCGGTATAAAGTACATTTTTATCAATAAAATATTCAACAAATATTTACTTTACATTCAGAAATACGATTAAACTGGGAAATAGTTCATTGACGAACCCAATATTTTATTATTTTTCCATTAAAAATTTGAATTTCATTTATAAAACGTTATTGATAACAACACTTAAACGATACCGATTATATTTTCATCAATAAATTATACAAATATAAAAGACAAGATATTTTATAAATATCTATATTATGAGATAATGATATAACATTTTGGTGAAGGGCGTCCACCTAAAGTTTTTTTTCAAATGTAATATTTCATCATCCACTAGTTTTTAAAAGTAAATAAATTATACTTAAATATGCCCTATTATCATTTGAGCCACAACACAATAATTCAGAAAAAAGTTTATGAAAATTAATAGTTTTCTTAAAGATAGAGAGGTCAAATGTTTCAAGCGTTTTTTTCCATTCCACTGATGTATATGTATATTTTTGAATCTATTGTATGATTAATACATAATTATTATGTTGAAACCACGGAAACTTTAAAATCTCGAAGTATTATAGTCGATAATTTATTTCAATAAATGTTGGATATAAATAAAAATGACAAATTGACAAAATAAAAATTTACTTGCTGCCAAAAATTATTCAAAATTGAGAATTACAAACTTTGGAATAATGAATTGAAATTCATACTCGAATTATTCTAAAGACTCCCATTTTTTGTGTTTCTATAAAAATATTTTTGGCCATATTTAAGTTTTCGGACGTAACACAAGATATTTGCTTTGTAGGTGTGACGATCGTATTTTTGATCATCACAAATATATTTAGCCTAGAATTTCTATAAAACTATCCGCTATATAAGAACCCATCTTTTTGACTCCAATATTCACAAAAACGTTAAGGTCTAAATATAGAATCTTGTGTAAAAGGAAATTCGACGTTACGTTAAACAAGGTGTCGGAAACACTGTCAACATCGCCTTTCGCAGGGTAATCTATTTTTTCCGAGTGGTCCATAAAAGTCTTGTTGGAGCTTTAATGCATTTACTGGCAAAGTTGTGCAAAAGCTGTACGGCTCCCGTTTACCCTGGGAATTGAATTTTCAACATTCAATATGGAAATGCAAATAGCTTCAAACGTCAATTTGGAACACGGGAGCTACAGCAAAAAAAATCTACACGCTTTCTGTGCTATTGTTTCTTATTTGATATTCATAAATTTAAATGTATTCCTTAAATCTCTCTCAATTTTACAATATTCATTTCCCCATGTAGAACATCATTTTGTTTAAAGCAGTTAAAATTTAATAAATACAGGACAATATATTTAAATACACGTGATTGGTAATGTCTAAAATAATTATATTTTTCGTTAAATGAAACGTAAACTAATTCTATTTTATAGTAATACTTGTAGTATTATATATTCCGTGTGGAAATAATCGGTTAAAACGTTAGAGTTTATTTCAAAAAATAGAATTCGGTCGATGATAAATATATTTTCAAAATTGAAAATAATTTTAAGAATAACGGTATCACTGTGATAAAAATAGTATGTCAAATTATACATCTCTTAAGTAAATTTGAAATAATGAAGCAGGAAATTTTCTTTGAAATCGAAATAGTGAGTCAAATAAAATAAAAAGGAAGAAGTTTGCCGAGCATCTGAATACTTTTGTCGGTCGCTTTTCACACCCTGTCTACTGCAAACATTCTGGGCAAACTAGGACGGAAATACGAGAGAGAGCATATTTGATCAGAATTTCAAACGTTATACCTCGTTTAAGTACACAGTCTGAAGGCTCAATTATTTTCATTGATGAGGAAATGATATAATAATACGAAAATTTGATGAATTTGTGAAGATAATATAATATTAAAAATCATTCTTTATGATTTATTTTTGGTAAGATAAATTCAAAGTGAGAACAGATAAATATTTAAAATTAAATTACGAATTAAATTTTTTTTTTCGTTGAAGTAACATTGAATACATATTTTTTAAACTGTATTTAATTAATTAGACATAAATTGGGAACTGTAATGAAAGGGTTATTATTTTATTTTGCATATTCTGTACGGATAGCATGTAGGAATATTTTATTTCAATAATATAAATTTTTGGCTTTAAACTGATAAATACACCATATTCCTTATGGATACTAATTTGACATTGAGAAACGTCACAGTAACAGCACCCTGTACACAGATCAAACTCAGATGTGCTTGTCGCGCAGATTGGGTAGTTAACAATGTATACTGCAAGCTTTTCTGCTTAAATGAGAGAAAAATTTCCCTTAGCGGTACAATAAAAAATGCTCTGTAGAATTTTGAATATTAATGCAATTTTTGAAAATAACGTTCATTTATTCTTACTTTTGAAATTGAGTAGGGTATAATTTGGGGCCAAGTATTGCTAGAAGCTTCATTTTGTCTCTAATTCAAATAAAGAAGATCATAACTTAGAAACTCTTAAATCAATATTCGTACGATGTGTCATGATTAGAGTAGTTGCTGCACGGAAACATGCTTTGTGTCAAAGGTAGTTTGAAATATACCGATTTTTTATCGGTGTAAAAATGTTCAAATTTTGAAACACTGAAATAAAATGAAAATCCTCCATTTTCCTATACCGTGATTATATCATATATACACAGTGTTTTACTGTACAATATAGATTATAAATAGAAAACAGTTGACTAAGGGGACTTAAGCTAGGAGAATTTAAATTTGATGCATTAACTCTGCATAGAAACTAAATGTCTGGTAAATATACTACACGTGAAAATACATAGTAAAAAAAAGCGTGCAATATATAATATTTTATCTAGAATAAACAAGCTTATCTCATCGTAAATTGAGGTGAAAATTGAGTTTAATAAAATTAGAGCCCTTCTTCGTTGCAAAATAGATAGGTTAATACTGCAGATAAAATTCAAAAACAATTGAGAGAACCTTACAATGGAATATCTATGGAAAATCTTATTTCGTAAATAATATAATCGAAAGCAATACTAGTACTATAATTTGAATACAAAGAAACCTGTATATTCAAATTCATTTTTTAGCAATTCCAAAAGAAATACTGCAACCAAATTAAAATCAAACATTTTCAATTCAATTTAAGTTTTTATAAACTAAAATTTTTATAGCGTGGCGCTTAGTTGCGGGGGATTCCAATGAAAATAAATAACTACAGCCAAAGTCAAAATCATTCATTTGAAATTTCAATGTCTTTTGAGGTGTGTTAAGATTTTTTTTTGTTATGATTAAATATTTAATTTTACTGTAAATATTAAGTGTAAAAAATTACCATTTATTTTTAATTAGAAACATACTTTTTTTTAACAGCTATTCTTTAGTCTTCAAATCACAAAGTGGCCTATTGGTTTTCAATGAACAACTATAAATAAAAAAAATTAATTGCAAATTCTGGTAAATTTGAATAAATTTGAATATATTTTCACCTTTTTCATCATTGCTAAAATTTATTTTTGCCATCAGCGATAAATTATTTGAATTTGATTAATATCAAGAACTTTTTCTTTTATGAAGAATACAATCGAATTTTTTCAACGCCGTCGTGATAAAATATTTATCGATTTGAAAAATTATCACGGATATTGAACAACTTTTGAAAAATTTTAAATATCTTTGTCACAGCTGAATTTATTCACATTTTGCCGATTGGACACTTTTAAAGTTTTCGTAAGTTATGAAGACGGAAAAAAGAAAAATCGGATATAGTAAGTAGCTGAGATAACGTTAGCTTCTTGTGGTTTCAGTTAAAGTTGAAAATAATATTAATTCTTGTCAAAAGTTTTTGAACATCTAATAAAACTTTTAATTTAAAAAAAAAACGTCGTCAGCTTCATATTTTTTTGGTGTAAAATAAACTATTTTTAGTGAATGATGAATTCAACTTAACATGAATAAAAATTGAATTCAAATATTTGTAATTTAGATTTTTCATAAAATAGTTTATTAAATATACAATAGAACGATTATTGTGTAATTTTCCGTAATCGAGTGTATCAATATCATGGTTTACTATATATTACATGAAAAAGTCATCATGTAAATGTAAAATCATTGGATATCGCCAAAATTATTTACATCGTAATACTTGATGTTTTGCCTATATTTTTTAATCTCTTTGTTCAAGTGAATCTTAGACGAAGAGAGATAATTATTTATTGACGTATATTAAACTTATTTTTGGCAAACGCAGACGAAAGAACTCACTAGAAACAAATATTCGTAACTCCAAACGAAATCAATATCTCACTTAAAACATTGGTGATAATAGTTTAAATACGTCATTAAAAATATTTTCTTTGTATCTATCATTGCTTAAAATTTTCCAAGTGCGTTAAACACTGGCAGTTCACACCAAAAAATGTTTGAAGATATTGTTTCACTTTGAATGTAAATTAATTTTTCAAATGATAATTTTTTTAGTTACTTAATAAATTAGTGAAATCTAGGCAAACAATATAACATAAATAAAATAATTTGAATCTTAATATAAACTCTGGATTGTCTTTAATATTAATACGGTTATATTTAGATATTTCTCTCACCTAAGGTTGGCGCGTGTTAACCTTATGAATCGAGTAAGTTTACATATAGAGTCCTACACGCAAAATACGGTTCTGGAAAATGTTCTTTTGAATATTTCAGCCTTGTTTCAAACAACAAAGCTCTCTGATTTCAAACCGAGCATAGAAATACCTGAATCAATTTTCAATGTAGTTTCTATAACTGTTTCGTAACGATTAAAGTGCGCTTCACCGCTTTGAGCAATAACGAGATTTTCTGTTATATCCATTACAATTTGCTTTGTGCCGAGTTGTTTTTGTGATGCTCTTTGATTCTCAAATATTTACATTCCCTTCAAGTACGCTATTTCTAAAACAATAGACATTAAAGAGTGTATAATTTTATTAATAAAATATCTCAGTAGTTATTTTATTAATATTCTTTAACATTAATCAGTACCCGCTTTTGCAAAGTAGACTATTTTATGTTCACTTCTACATCGTGTACCCACAAATATTAAAATAGACGCTAAAACTTCCTGAATCCCCATTAAATTTTCTCAATCTCATTATGAAACTTCTACAAAGAGATGTGTGGCAGTTTCACTCCTTTAGCCGAGACTTGCAATCTCTGGGAAGACACTTTACGATAATAAATTCACCTGCATCATAAATTTCGTAATTAATCGACTAGTTCAGACGATTCAGTTCAACTAGAACATACCAAGATTATACAATCTTGAGTAAATTAAGCGAATTTTACGCTTAAAAATGAAAATGAACGGTGAATACTTTTCAACTCACTATATAAAATATTATAATGACAACATATTTTTATCTACATGTAAAGTGTTAACTGTTACTTGTTATTGAAAAGGCATTGGTTTTTTTTTTTAAATATAATACAACACATTTTTTAGTTCTATTTCCAAAATACATTTTATGATGACCGCCGTTTTCGCTCATCGCAAGCATTATTATCAACTCATGGAATACAAATTACAAACAAGTTAATTTAATCTTTCTTAGAAAGTTTTCACATGACTATCGAAGACAGGTGTTTAGTGTGGATGTAGTGCCACTGTCATCTAACTATGTCACTATCAAAACGTATTTTTTTCAATTTTTGAACAATTTTCTATTTTATTCCGAAAAGCAGAAAATTATGTTGGTCTTACTCGTCACTAGACAGTTTATCGAAAAGAAAAAGTAATCACTTGTGTGGGTAAATATGCCCATGTATATAATAAATTTAACTTAAGTATTTTAATGACAGATTGTTGAAAACTGGAAATATGGAAGACGTTAATAAAAAAAAAATAACAAACTTTGGGTATAACGTAGCACGGCACTTAATTTTTTGAAAAGTCACATTCAGGCATTTTTTTTAATGATG
The DNA here is from genome assembly GCA_028555115.1 of Himalopsyche japonica. Taxonomy (NCBI): domain Eukaryota; kingdom Metazoa; phylum Arthropoda; class Insecta; order Trichoptera; family Rhyacophilidae; genus Himalopsyche; species Himalopsyche japonica. The sequence goes on along the minus strand of JAHFWJ010000222.1, from coordinate 2,052,134 downwards.
TACAAATATAAAATATTACCAGTTTAATGAAGTTCTTTTTAGAATCCTAGGAAGTAAACGTAAATCTTAATTATATCTTTGATGCCATAAAAATTAGCAGGCAGCGTAGGGATAATCTTAAAATTTTATATCTTTATTTACTGCGCATTTAGGCAGCGTTACGACCTGTGAAGAAGTTAATGTTTTCATTCTCTTTTATACAAACAGCTTAAATTTTATCCTACCAAATTTCCTTTATCTAAAATAATTTTAACTTGTAAAGTAAACTAACTCCGCTGATAAACGTTAGAATAAAAGAAAGAGATTGAAATAATAATTATTTAAAAACTGCTTATTGTATCAAAATCTCATTTAGTGAGAAATGATATAAATCTATAAACGTCTTTGAGCTGGCATCTCTTATCTCTTAAATGAAACAGTGTTAAAAATAAAACATCAGGCAACGGTAAACTTCAAATGATTCTAGCAATAGGAGAAAATTTAAGATATGCCCGTACTTACAAAGCTGTTCTACAATTATATGATATTTACTAATGGACTTAAAATATCTACTTGTAAACTTTCTTAAAAGAAAGTTTTACACAAATTGCACAAACAAACTAAAGAGCAGGTGGTTTATATTTCGAATTCATGCCAGTGTGTACATTGTGGGATTTGAAAATACTTACAGCGACATTTAATATGCGCATTTTCGTATCAGATTATAACTCATTTATAATTCCGCTACTGTGAATATATTTTCTTCTTTTCGAACAAACAAAACGCATAAATCTTATATACGTATAAAATACGTTGAGCGATATATGTTCGCACAGAAAAATCGTATTAAATATTTAGTAGCTGCTGCCTACACGAAAAAAAAGTGATGGAATACCGTTCGCACAATGTCGAGGAAAACTATACTTTTCTTGGAAAACAAATAAATTATTACATTGGGTGAGACGGATTTTTTTTTCAAAAGCACACCTGTAATAGGTATTGCTTAAAATTGCTTTATGTGTAAATTACATCATACATTTATTGTTTCCGCAAAAACAAATGGATTTAGTACCTAGAAAATATTTTTTATACACAAAGCTCTCATCAAAGAAAAATGAACCGATGTAGACTTTGTGGATATCGTAGCTGGTGTAATTGTAATGCAAAATGAAGAAATAAATGACGTCTACGTAAAGGAAACTTTTCATTTTGTATTTGCAAATAAAATCATATACTGCAAAGGAAATTAAATTAAATAAAGATAGTTAAGAAGTTGATACTTAAGAGTAGTATTATTGTTTAGTATTAAATATATAAAGTATCACCTGTTATGCTATATGTGTAAAAAGCTAACACCTTTAATTTTTACTCGTTATCATGTAACCTGCGAGTTTGTGTGTTTCTAAGAAATCAATAAATGACATTGATTGTGTAAGGCATTAGGAAAAGTGTCAATGAAATTTTATTAGTTTCAATAAGATATGAAAACTGTAAAAATATAGACGTGCACAAACATTTTCTCGAATATGATTATAAAGTAGCAGATATTAATTTAATTTTAAATCAGAATATTCATTTTTTTATTAACAACATTAACATGGTTTTACCATTATAAGAGTTACACGTCTCGATGATTTAATCTTTTACTTTGTCTATCTATAACTTTGATCTGCACTACACAGAATTTTTTTAAAATAAAACTTACATATATTTAAAGTATGTTATTGAAATTTCTGCAGAATGCCACCATGTGATTTAAGCCACGGATGAAATGGTTCCTAAAACTAGAAAAATATACATCTTACAAATATCAAAACATTTATACCAAAAATAGCACCAATTCCAAGACTTTTGAGAGTAATTTCAGACCCTCTAAACATGCAAATGACTATTTGTAGCAGAATATCTCACTTATATTTCGGGTCACGTATTTTCTATGTAGAGCAACGTTACACGGTCGAAAAACGGTCCAATGAAGGCATAGATTTCATCAATGAATTTTAGATGCTTTGTAGAAAATTTCTCTCATCTTGGCCAAATTGAAAATTGATCGTTCCCAACACGACAAGTAAAGAGCATGTCCTAAATTTCTCCCGAAAAACTTTCTTGTGTGGCTTGCTTTGAAAACAGTTTCAAAAATAAAGCTATAAAGACTTCGTTATGTTGCTTACGTTATGAAAAACTCTTTAATGAGGCGTATTGTACCGCTATAATAAAAATACTCAATAAATATATGCAATATGCAATAAACATACATTGATACATATGTATTTATTAAAATTTCTTCATTTAATTCTTATATTAATAACCATATATTATACATGTTATCCATTATAAAGCTTGTATTAAATAACAATTACAATTATTTTTCACGAGACTGGTCGTAATTTGAGCCTCATTCATCGGAATGAATAAACCTATGTTATATTGACGGGAAAGCAATTATATAATGAAAGCAATTTGCAAATAATTAAGTTATTGATTTTTAATGATACTTCTGGAAATAAATAGTTTTGCGTTATTCTGATAATTTCAAAAATACTGTCGAGCAAAATTATATTTCTTGTATCGCTATAAAATATTGTTGTTTATCAGGAAACATCACGAGTAAAATTCACAATTGTATTTCACAAATATTCTAAAACAAGCAAACACTCAATTTTCGCCATAATTACGCCGAGAGCGTTTGTTGATTGTACAATAGACGCATCCATAGAACCTGAATGCGGCATCATTACAATTTCTGTCATAGCATATCACGACAATAGTATCGATCTACCGTATTCCGGTCTATTATAGAATAGAATTCTAACAAAGGACGTAGATATTGAATGTAGCCAGAATAATTCTTGTCTGTACAGACATTTTATTGAGGCAGGGATGGCAAATATGATTTGATAAATGCGCCTAAAATATAGTTAGTTTTCTTGTGACCTTTTAACTTGCCAGCTAATAGAGTATAAAACAAAAAATAACTAGAAGATGCAAGATCTAAAAAAATTGAAATACTATTAATTCAAGTTTAAAAACCACAAAAAAGCATCAAATAAAAAAAAATAACAATCCTATTTTCGCTAAAAAAACTTAGTTTCATAAAAACTGCAAGCGTTTTATACATTTAATAAATTGTATGCTGCCGGAATTTTTTCTTCGTCTTTTTCTAAGCTAGATTAATTAAAGAGAAATGAACTTTTTTCACACGAAGTTAATATTTTTCACAGAAGAAAGGTACCTAACATTCGATATCATTATCATATTATCGTGATTTCAAATAAAGAATTTCAGTTTGATTCTTCATTCTATGATAATCAATGACCGTTATTTTTTTTCTTTTGAAATTTGGTAGTAGATTCTGATATTGGCTTTGCAAGTGCACGTGCCATTATAAAGTTATAGTGAATCTTATTTAGCTGTCCTGAGTCTGGGTTCAAAAAAAAAATTATTTCAAATATTCGAATAAAAATTTCCCAGAGAGTCTTCATCATTCATAATACCTAAAAGTGAAATCATTTTATGTACAAAACAAATATTATAAAACTGTGATTTCAATATGAGTGTTTTTTATGTTTCGGGATTTTTTTCCAATCGGACAAACCAAAATTTTAAAGGAAAATTGTTCAACGGAATGTAAACGTAACCAACAAAATGGAAATATAATATTAACGATTGATAACATGAAATATTGTAAAGAATGCTGTATCAAATTTATATTTGGATATAATATTAACAAATATGAAGAAACGGTTTGATAATATAAAATATAAAGGTTTATGTAATGGCATTTGCAACAACCAAATGATGTCAACTTTTTCTATCAATATTAACTTGCTAAAACAATAATTCGAGCTCTCAGTAAATTTTTCTTTTATTTTTTCTTTCCGCATTCAAGTTAGTGGGAAGTAGAAAAATAAAAAGAGCTATGTATGCTAAAGTTATACACGGAGAAAAAAAAACATATGGAAAACCCTTTTTGCTACTGAATAGAAAGTTTCAGCTAAAAAATACTCAATTATCATCGTGAATTGTTATTTGTAATTTGGTGTATGGTTTGTAAAGAAAAAAATGCTTGGGCGGAATAAAATAGATTTTTCGAAGTGAATATTAACAACTTCCAGAAGGTATCTCTTCTAAGCTTCTTATTAATTTATTTAAAGATAATAATTTATTTAAAGCAAAAACGTTATTGTCGATATTGTAGTCGGCGACCGGCTCCATAGTAGAAATATTTAGAAAATAACGAGTTTATGATGCTCGCGATAGTCTAGATCATTATAAACATATAGCAGTACTATAACAAAAACTGTTTTCTATTTTTCGTTAAATGACGTTCAATGATGATGTATGATTTACACGATATAACTTTTATATACGTGCGATTTGAATAAGCACAGTTATATTATTAGAGTAGTTGAAATCACATAAAATTACAAAACAATTATCCGCTAGCATAATGTTATATTTTCAGAAATACAAGTATTGTAAAATCGTTTCATGGAATACGTAACGTAGTAGATTAGGGAAATTATGAAAAGATAATGATAACAAATGGTTTTTATTGAATATAAAAAGCAGACACAAGCGAGAGATTTTGTAAATTGGTAGATTTATGGATATCATTATTTATACAGTTGGGCGTGTAATGTGAAAAAACAGGTATGTAATAAAAAAAGTCCCACATGTGGCAGTTCGCAGTAGCGTACGCAAATAATGTTTTATTAAAATTTAACTGCTAAACCAAAGAGGGTAACCAAAATTTCACACCAGTGACTGCGGTAATAGGGTGAATTTAGTGTAAAAAATAAGTTTGGTTTGTCAACTAATTGGAAAAGCTGTGTTGATGAAAATGTTAATGCTGGCCACATCTTTCTGCTCAATATGATTATGTGAAGTGAAAACGATTGACTTGTCTGTTATTACATTGAATGTAACACTGATAGACGTTCCTGATAAACTGCATTCGTCAATAGCATTAAAATTTTGGAAAACTACTCCTGAGACGCTCGTGAATATTGTTTGAAAGCAAAACACGTTGTTTTTCCACGAGATACATATTGTAAATGTGATGTTTATTTAAATGGATGGTGGTGTATATAAAGTTATATTATCATGAAGGAATATCTCATTGAGGATGACTGAACACAGTGTTTAAAGTAATTTAATTTAATCTCATTCATGTATTTTTATACAGATTAAGTACATGTATTCTGATACGCCTGTGACTTATAATATTTTCAGAAGACATTAAATATATGTTGATGTTGAGTTATAATGCTTTGATGTGGTTCCGGGGGTTGTAAGGCTCGAGTCGAGGAGGTGAGTTTATTAATATTTTCTCAAAGATATCACGGAGTAAATCGCTCGTGTTATTCAATGATATGCTTAACGAAAGAAATTATTTGTTAGGATTCAAAGAAAAGGCAGGAGTTTATTATTATTTATGTCTCAAGAAAATTTTATGTGTTCATCTACAAACAAGTTTGACTTAATTTTTTACTTCATTCGATGGTATTCAGGTCAATCTTTTTTATGAAAAAGACGAGCTCGATTGAATTCATAATATATTACTATATTTAATTATTTTTCCAAATCTTTTTTTATAAGGATTTTTTGAAAACCAGATGAGAAGTCATTTCTCGACACACTTTGTCAAGTTGAATATTGGCTGTTGGTAAATTTTCTTAATTTTCATGGGAAGATCAATAAAAAATTAACAAAATGTGAATTACTTATGTAAAAAATCAATAAGCGCGATAATTTTTAATAAATATCAGAAATTATGTAATATTAAACTTCAAACGGTCAAAAAAAATATATGTATAACAAATTTTCGTTTAATACAGAAAACAACGTAATATTTTCACACGTATTGTTATAAAACCATAAATATATAGTGATAGATAAAATAACATTATATTTTCATTCAATTCTACAGTTCCATATGGAATTTCAATTAAAAAAACAATTGAAACTTTGTTGTTCCAATAACTAAATATAATATATCTTTTATAAGCCTTTATGGATTTAATTTTCAATAGAAAGAAAAAAAACAAAATTTATTACATCAAGTGTAATATTCAATCAACTTCCTGAATGATTTAGAAAAACATAAGAAAACCCCTTGTTTCTTCCCTAGATATGCTTTACATTCATTTTTAATTTAAAATTATTATTATTTTATGAAAACTAGTTATGCTGTAATGAAACATGCATGACACAAAGCTAGTAGTATAAATGGTTTATTAATGCTTTTAAAATAATATATTTAAATAAATCAGCACTGATACGGCACACCATTTGTGAACTGAAAGTTATGCCAGATTTAATTTTATATAGGCATATAAAGTGAATTGAATGTAACATAAAACAAAAATGTTTTCACTGAAATATTTATTTTGGCTACATAATGTTCAATGCGTGAAATCAAATTGCCCTTTGAAAAGCAACAGAGTATGAATTGTTATGTTGATTTTCAGCATTTCTAAAATGTCTTTCTCTGCTTAACTGGAAACATTTTATGAAATATTTTTTCGGCAGTGGGCAGAAAATTCAATCGAAAAATTTTATATAGAAATTTTGACCTGATTTTCAAAATAAATGTTTGCAAAAAAAATAAATCGCTGGTGACATATATTTTGAAAAAGATTTTTTTAAATAAAAATGCTGCATCGTAAGTAAAAGGACTGCGAATGGGATTAGTTCAATTGATAAATACTAATATATAATATATATATATTTAAATTTATGTAACATATGTATAATATATATTAAACACATATGAAATGCAGTGGAACGCATGAGCTTAACTCATTTTTTTTCAAATATGATAACGTATTTATTATTTCAATGAAAAGTTATTGTAATATATATTATATGAAAACTCGATACTAAATTTCACTGTCTAAGAAAATGTACCAAGTATGTTTTTGCTTTAAAGCGCACATAAAAAATAGCATTTCATTGTAAAAGAAAAGCTTAACTCTGAATATTGATTTATTTTGTAAAATAAATTATTAATTGGAAATCGCTCTAAAAACAATTTTATCACGTATTTTTACATTCAATTTAATTATGTTAAAACGGCGTTTGACAAAATAAATATTTTTTAAATCCAGGAATCAATCCATCTTTATTTTATATTATATTTGTATGTTTTTGTCCAGTGAAAAGAATGTGTTTATAAATCTATTAATATTTTTCGTGTTAAATAACGATGTTGGCAGTAATAAAAAACTGTATTTCATTGACCCATTTTTAAATCATAATGTTACACCATCAAAAATTGACAGAGTATATACTAAAATTGGTATGATATCACTAAAATTTCTGAAAAATATATGTCACCATCAAAGAAGTTTCAGTTTTTAAAACAGTATAGTGTATAGCAAATATACATATTTATAAATCGTTCTCGTAACTGATAAAATACGTTAACATAGCAATAGACGTAGAATAAAGAAGGGATATAAAATTTCTGAACATGTTTATTAGATTATATTTAATAAGCCTCGTCAGGTAAAGTTAGATACAGCCAATAGGAACATCACGCGATATGACCATAAACTGAAGACCAAGCTGTAAAATTTGACTTGCGTAAATAATGAAACATGTTTCCTTTAAAGCTCACCGTGACTTCACAACTTTTGCATACAATATTAAATTTAGATATAGGATTCTTAACTTATGTTGATTTCAAGGTGATTTTTTTTATAAGCCTTAATATATTTCTCGCCCATTAGCCCAAAAAATAATGAAATGAATTACTTTGAGGTTATCATTTTTAAGACATGGATATTATATATTGGGTTCATGATTGTTGGCTTGATGTTTTGTATGTTGGAAGATTTATCCTGAAGATTTATAACAGAATGATAATATACTATTTCTTATTTTTATCGTTTTTAATGAATTTTAAAATATCATCAATGATTACGTAATTTTATCAACATTTTTTTACATGTTTTTCAAGGTAAGGTATTGTGTCGTTCGTAAAAGCTATGTATCATATTATAAGGTAGGAAAAGTCATTAAAAACTCTTTGAAATCATCTCGAAAGAAAAAAAGCACTTTCATTTTTGTCAATGTTATAATAAAATAATTGTGAATTCAGTCTACCATATAACTAGTATTCATAAAGTTCGCTTTAATTAAATAACAAACACTTTTCCCCTAGTCACGGTTTCCGAGATTTGAATTCAAATGATAAGTCTTCTCTTTCATAAATACCGGACTTATAGTAGGTATCGACTTCCCGTGTGAAGTTGGCTAATTTAGAAGGCGCTCAAGCAATTAACCGACGCCGCCGACGCGCAAACAATTAATCAGGCGACGCTCTCGGAGTAACTTTGTTATTCGCGTCGACCTGTTTGACCCGCCCTGAGAAGGGGTGCCGAGAATCCATTTACGGAAAATTCATCGTCGTCAAAGTTTGTTATAACTTTGTAATGCATTGGTGTTTGGCTTTTTGTTGAGCTTTAATTAAAACTGGTTTATAAAGTTTTTAGCCAGGCAAAAAGGAATTGCGCAATGGTAACGAATATGTTAATAAAAATACAAAAGTAAAATCAAAAGAAAATAGGTACGACAGTTTGTTTTCTTGGCTGATGAATGAATTATGATTATTCAATTGATTTATTAAGTCATTATATGACTGCTTTTGCAAGTCTTGTGTTTACAAAATAATATAATACTCCAGAAAATAATAGTAAAGATTTGAGTTTTGATTCAATTATTAAATAAAGTTATTTGATATTAAGGCAGTGATATAAGTAAGTAAAAATATTGTAGGTCCAAAGTATATTATATTTTTCTCGTAAAGTTATAAATGCTACGCTTTTACACCTAGTGTAAAAACATAATATCGCGACCCTGTTTATTTTTTTGCGAAATATTTACATATCTGAAAGAACATCATTGAAGACTGATAAATCTTTTTACCATTGCACCGGCATGTTTCTTATTTTTTTGTCATTTTCTTAAAAGTAAAAATAAATGACTGGGTGAGAGTTTTATGCGCTGTGTTATTTCCCCATAAACTGGGAAAACTTGTCATACGTGAATGTTTACATTGTTTGCTTAGGTCTCGGAAACTGAAAAAGGTATCCGTAGCTTTGGATTTAATGAAAACCCATTATTCACGTTGACATGGATATAAATACATTCGCACAGTTACACTAATAATGATTGATAATGTTCTGAAATTCAAGAAAATTGTTGGTTTAAATATGTCATTATTTTGATATTATTACATATAAACACGCATACTTCTTTATAGTTTATTCATTATAATGGTTTCATTCGGTGAAACAATATCAAATTGAATTACTTTATATGTGGTAGTTAAATTATACATTTAATATTTGCGTAATTGCATATTACAATAAATACATTGATGGTTTCCAAACTTCTTTTGTTATCAAATGCACTTAAACTGATGCCAAACACTATGTACTGCTGCGTGCAAGTGTTTTAATGTCACCTGACATATCTAACCTACGATTTGACAAACATAACCTTATCCTAAATGTCATTTTTACGCTGTCTAGCGCACATCGGTGAGCTTATATACTTGTTAATCAATACATTCACTATTGAATTTATGTGTAGACAAAATGTTAACTTTAGGTGTAAATATTTTAAATACGTCTATTATAAAAAAAATATTGCCTTGCATGTGCTATAAAAAAAAATGTTATATTTTTTTGGCTTAAAAACAGATTGTATTGACTAAATAATTTAAGTAGTTTCAACAGAAAGAAAATAAGTATTTTTGCACATATATGTTTTTATATAAGAAATGATATATTATTCAAGATGTCGTTATATATAAAATATATATTTTAAAAATGATATATCTTTTATTTGGTTATTTCATATTAAACAAAAAAACATTTATATCGTGGTATAATATTTCGCATATTACTGTTCTATGACGGTAATTAATATTTTCTTCGCGTAATAATCAATATATGTTCCCAACATGTAATACATATATCATATAATCAATGTTTACGCTATCACATTAAGCTTCACACTAAGGGCTTGTACGCATTGGCAACCAACCGTCTATCGCGTTTAAAATTTATGAAAATATCCGATTGCGACGCAGTCAGCCCTGCAGCCAGCTTCCCGCTCGAATAGGCATTAATGCATATGGATGATAAGTATTGATCTATTTATTTTGATTTCACTTTGATTCAGTTAAAATTAACTTACGGTTAAAATAAAACTACGTTAAGCTTAGTAGAAAAAATTATCTGTCTAAAGCAGCTTCTTCAATATGAGTATATTTTTTACAACGGCCAGTCAATTTAAGCTGAAATTATAAGCTATTTTTTTATTAATATGAGAATCATATTTTAAGAAACGTGACAAATTTACAAGGTGGTTGGTGGAAAAATAATCAATTCACTCCTTTATTCGATTCAACAGTTAATTGACGGCACATCGGCACGTTCAAATGATTAATTAAAACAATTGAAAGAGTAGTTAGCTAGTGAGTAGCTACATGAAATATCAGAAAATATAAAGACACGTGAACTACAATTTATGTGCTGTCATCTTTATTTAATTTTATCAATGACTTCAAATTGACTACATTAGTATAAATATAATTTTTAATTCAATTGGCAGTCGATCAATAAAAATCGACATAAAATGAGACCACGTTGTTGTAACGACCTTTTTAATTTTCACATCAGTATAAGTAATATTTTTTTAATGAATTGAAACTTTAATTGCTGCTACCTTTTTTTAAAAAAATGAAGATTTAATATCGCGGTGGTATATGGAATAATTTCCGAGGGTCAATAGTTCAATGTTATATATACAGCGCAACAAAAAGACAATCAAGCAAGCGTTACGTTAAAAAATATTTCGGTACAAATTACTAACCATACACTAATGTAAAATAGATTTTGGAGAAAGTTGGATTCAACGTTTGAATTAAAATACGATATAATTTTTTTTTATCAACGTTGTATTTTTATTTACTTTGAAATTCTTTCAGCGATAACATGAAGTCGAGGCTGACATTGATGAATTATGTCCACACTAATCTGAAAAGTTGCTCTAGAGATGTTCAATAGCCCGATAAAGTTGTAAAAATACTATCAATATATTAATATAACGTCGCGGGCTTTTATTACCGAGGAAATATTTAGAGAAATGACACGTGAAGGACCCTTCAAAGGGTAATTGGCTCACCTTTTTCGCGGAAAAAAATAAAGTAAAAACAAAATTAATCATAAAAAATACAACGCTCTTTTACTTTATAAACTTAATGAATACGTAATATACGTATTCCCTTTCAAACCAAATATTTTATTTATGAGTTTATTTTAAATCTCGTATTATTTAATAAAATTTGCAAAAATATGCAAAAGAAAACATGTTTTTTTGATTTGAATTTGAAATGATTTATAGGTACTAAATTCTGCCACTGACGACGAAAAATATGTGATAGTAAAATATAATCATTTTTATCAATATATATTTAAATAAAATAAAATATAGCACTGGTGTAACTTTTTTGAAGTGGCTTAATGTGTAATGTTGATGTATACTACTAATGAATCAAAAACAGTTTTAAAAAGCTTACGAGGTAAGTAGAATTTGGCAACAAAAGAATCATTCTAAAGTTTTTTCGTCGATCTCTAAATAGTACGTTTTCAGGATCAGAGGAAAAATTCACTCAAAAAGCAAGATTTTTTTGCATAGTAATTTACAAAGCGTACTAATAGTATATGCTTTTATGCAAATGATGTATACCAAAAACCGTGCTAAGTAATCACAGCTGACTTGTGAGATTGAGTATGTTTTAAGCCACAGATGTTTGGTTTAGTTTATGGAAGTTCGTCTGTAGAAACACATTCGCCAAGATTAATGCTATAAACTTGTATGAAATTGATAAACTTTTGTTGTGAGAATTTAATAAAGTTTTGCTGAATAATTTAATATTTAACTTTAACTGCTTTCCATAATTATACAATACAACAAAGAACGTGACTACAATAGAAGTCACATTTATAGTATGTTTTAAACATGGATTGTCATATGTAGCCTAACACATGTGTTGTGAAAATAAAAAAAAATAATCAACAATTTATTATGTTACAAACAGAGTCGTTTATTTTATTGAGTATCAGCTTTAAAATATTTAGAGTTGTCATTGTTCTATTTTAAAAATAAGGATGTTGATAACGTTAATTCTGATAAGATGAATCTCATTCTGAGTTTTTTTTTTAATAGAAATAGTTTTACATCAGTGATTCAAATTTTGACAAAAATATTCTCAACAACGCAAGGGAGATGAGATATCATAATGTGGGAAAATTTTTATGAAGACATCCTATGCTTTTGCTTTAAATCGACACTAAGATTACAAACACTGCTTTTGAAAACACATATTATAAGTTGGTCTCGGATAATACTATTCGGCAAAACGAAATTACAATAATTCTTTTTTTATCTCAATGCGGCTCATAGAATAAATAAAATATTTTCAAAAGTGTATATTAGAAAAAGTCTCTTTGAGAATTTATATTAATTCAATAACTCAATCATTCTTTTTTGAAGACGATAAATATAAGACAAAGATCTTAAAAAAATCAGTACATACAATAAAAATAAAAACAAGCCCCTGAAGTCGATTGTCGGTGGAGCTGTATTAAAAAATATCATACGGGAGTGTGACGTCTGAAATACAAATCTTTCCTCATATTTTGTTTTGTTTACTCAAGTCAGCGTCGGAAAGATAAATGGTGGATTCATAGTGTCACGGAATTTAATGTTTCATTTTTCTACGCTCTCTATATGTAGTCAAGTCATAGTCCTGCAACATTAACTACGCTTAAGAAAAGTAAATATCAACAATTAAAGAAAAATTGTATATATGACATGTTTTTGTAGCTTTGTTGTTACTTTTAGTGATTGTAATTCTCAAATAAAAAGGATAATGAACCAGCAATTCTACTAAAAATTGTCATATTACGGCTAATAAAAAAATTAAATATTATTTGGAGTAGGGTTTCCACCACACCCAACAGAAAAAATGTATTCACTATACTGTTTATTTAAAGATAAGAATACAATCTTTTTTTTACCATGCTTATGGTATTTTACGATAAAGTGAAAAATGTGCCTTCCAAAGAGGTGAAATACGTCTAACGTGCGTGTGTGGGCATAATATGTAGGGATTTAAATATAATTATAATGCTTGTGGTGTCCGCGTGAACTGGATTTACTGTGGATTGCTCAGCTCCGCAGCGAAAAATGTCTATCAGTAACGACAGAAAAAATGTACAACAGATAAATCAGTACATAAGAGATGGAGGAAAACTAAGATTCTAACGCGTTATAGATTTTGATATAAAAAATAGGTTAAACACCAAACGGAATATGAACATTACATTTTTTAATGTTTAATAAAAAAATCGAAATAATAGCGCCATCATTTAAAATTAACGATAAATAGTGATTGAAAATTTATTACAAATATAAACAATTACTCTGTCGCGTTGGAACTAAAACTTTAAAAACAAATAATTCCAAATAAAATATAAATGTATACTTCTTGTTTATTCTTGAATTACCAGGATAAAAATAAATACACCACAATATTTAAAGGTGGCAAAAAGATCGCAATAATCACATTGAAAACTCGTAGGCTTAAAGAGGCTTTTGACTTTTGATTATGAAAACTAAATTAATGACTGCAAAGAAATAAACAGTCGGTAAAGATAATTTATCGACCCATGTCAATCATAAACCTACAGATGTTAAACAAATAATTTAGCACAAGACAAGGACAAAATCCATTTGCTAATAAGCTGGCCGTACAAATTGTAATACCTATCAAATATTATCTTCCGGCGTTTCAAGAAATGTTAGTGAATGTTATGACACTTGGAAATGTACGACGTTGTTTGTTTGATGTGCTGGCTGGTACTGATTTTGAATAATAATATTGTTATTATTATGATACATATTATTTACATAGACAACTTGTGGGTAAAATATTCGTCATTGAATATAAAATAAAAACTATGAATAAATATATCCGACCTGGGGTTCAATCAATTGGATTAAGAAGGAGGAAGTTACTATGTTACTAGTAATTGACGTTAATAAATTAAGTGAAAAAAAAAGATGCTCGTCGTCGAAAAATACTAATATATATCAATATTCTCTGTTGATATTTTCTAATAGATCGATGAAGACACTAAATTATATTTTTGTTCTATAGAATAATTGATATTAGGTTTACATATAACTTATAATTATACTTGAGAATTAAATACAATCGATCATTGAAATGGCTGAAGTAAAAACAATAAATCATCCAAATATAATGATTTTTTACAGAATTGTATACTCAATACAATATTACTCTGTTGTATCGTTGTATTGTTATCGTTTCTATCAGGTTGCAGCATTGATAAAAAATAGCTAAATAAAATTTATTTGGCTTCATATAAAGAAAATACATATTTGTGTTTCGTTTCAAATAAACAGTAAAACTAAATAAAATTAAATGTATTAAATGTAGGAGTTTTCTACTAAATATCGATTATCGATCTTAAAAGATCATTCAGATATTTTATTGAATTATTTTTAGATTTAATAAATCGTTTTGAGTAAAATAATTCTCGCCTACACAATGTCTTTAAAAACAAAACCTGCTCATTATTTTGAGTTAGACTCACTTTTGTTACTCTTTGAGACAACAGATAAATGTCAGAATGTTACAAAAGAAAAATCGGATATTCTGTAAATCCCCGAACAAAGCCTTCTTAATGCCATGTGTGATTACTTTCTGGATTTATACAACACAGTGTTAAAGCATTGTATGTTGTCAGATTTACTTCTTTTATATATAGACGTTAGATGAAATGTACAGTTGATTAAAATATGTAATCTTCTGATAACGTATGATATAAATGTATTGGAAAAACGAAAAATAGCCAATACTAAATAAAATACTTTTATAGTAACCCTTTCGCATATCAACTCCAAATTTAGTGCGTATTTGTTATTTTTTGTACTGTTTGTTATTCAGTCGCTGAACTTCTTTTTTTTCAAATTAAGTAACGATGTATTAAAGAAACGAAATCACCATAAGGGTGAGTTCATAAATATGCATCGTTTTCAGAATAGTATTTTACAATTTATATTTATATTATTGGAAAAAAACTGGAAAACTTATTTTTAAATGTACTTATAAAACTGTATACAGCAACGCAGGCTTATAAATTTCACAACTGAATCCAAACAAGCTAACCACTATTAAAAGCTTGAGAAAATATGTATGAAATAAATATAATCAAATTTCACTGAAAAAAGCTTTAAGGCATTAATTACATTTGAAAAACTTTTATTTAAACTTTGGAAATCTTCGTTATTTTTTTAATATATACAAACAAAAAAAATAATTACTTTTTAATTAAGATTCGGATAAGAATGTGAAAGATTACAACATAATAGTAGGGCTTTGACGAGAATTAAATCACGACAACAGATTTAACAGTGCTGAAAATTCGTCATGGGAATCCTATTACGTGAGTCTAAGAACTTAGTTATAAAGATAACGGTTTATTTAGGTGAGTATTATGAAATTAAATATCTTTTTGTCCGAAATTATAAATCGTATTTTGATGTACACATTTTTGATAAATTTGTTCAGCCGTCGCTGTTAGGAATATGAGAAACAAACGTAATATCAATAGGTACCATTAATTTTTTTATCATTGAAATTATTTTGATTATTGATATGATGGTTGTAGGTTCATAACAACGGGTGATATATACAACACTCGGTAGTTAATAAAAAAAGAATATTGACAATCAATTTAAGTACCTAAAAAATTTTCTCACACAATAAATAATAAAATTGAATGTTTTGTTCGAAAATAACAAGTTTTGATTTAAAGATGTCTTAAAAAACACTAACTAACCTTCACCTATAGAGATTTTTGTATAATTTGATTTATAATAATTTGTTAAGTAATTCGGATTTATTGTTTCTAATTTTGTATATACAATATAATATATGGATTTTCTTTTAAAAGATCTCATTGACTTAATATGACAAGAGTACTTCAATTGTTAAATCGCATATACTTAAAATTATTTTATTTTCCACTGAGCTATTTAAATAGATTTTCACTGTAATAAATCGAATATTATAATAAAACCTGATCAATTCATAAGTAATTTATTTTATTATACTACTGGCATCATTTTACATAGGTAATGTTTACATTAAAAACAAATCGACGGTACGAGTTTTTGTATGCATTAGTTCCATTCGCTTAAATTATAAAATGAATCCGCTGATGAAACCATCACGTGAAGTGCATTTGTAAAGCTGTTTTATTTTCCTGTGACATCTCTCGTGAAAGGAAAACGTGAAAAAAAAGAATAAAAATGGTACATTGGAAGCAAATGTCGACAAATTTTTAAATCGTTCAATTACCACTGAGCTAGCAAAATATTATATTCTTGTTGATATTTTCTTTCATTTAATCGAATACTAACGTGACCTAAAACTTCAACTACATTTTTCTTTATAAGATATAGTTGATAGCTATTTCGGCTCACCATCGTCAGGACTATGCTTAAATGAACATTTGCTTATGTATATATAGCTGTGTAGAAAAGGTATTTTAGATATTTTTGTGGAAAATTTTTCAATTTGAAACGTATGCTATTTTGACAACCATTTTTTATTTTCATTGAAAACTTCTTCATATATATTATATATTAAAAAAACCTTAATTGTTTTCGAAAGAGATGTCCAGAATTTTGAAGGATTCGTATATAATTACAAATGAAATGATGAAAAAAAATGAGAACACTTATTTTAATTTTTGCTTTATATGTTTTCGTTCGTTGGTAATATGATTTCAATAAAATTAAATGGAATTGAAAAACATGCGACTACCAAAAAAAATAAAATTAATAATAAATAAAGTAACGGGAAAAGGTTTTTCATTTGAGATAATAAAAATACGATTTCGAAGAAATTTAATTACTCACCGACATTTATTTAAATACCAGAATTTTTTGAGTAAAATAACAATGGCCATGACAACAAATTATGTATAATATATTATTGTATATATGTATGGAAATAATTATTAACATTACCTGAAAAAAGAATCGTTCTTTTTTGCATGTTGTTGTTTAATATCATTATAAAAATAGAATAAAAATATCTTTCATTAAAAATCCTCTATCAAAATATATTTTGAGAAACATGAGATTCAATTAAAAAATATAATGAACCTTATCTAGAGAGTACTCTTATGTTTGAATAGGAAAATAAACTTTGACGAGTCGAAAATAGTAGAAACAGAAAATTGTGAAGAGTTTCGACGTATTCTCAGCATCTATTGTGTTCATATCCGAGTATTTTATTTATTATTTCTATTTCGGCCTTCTGTCCGCTTCAGAGCTTTGACAGTGGCAGACAAAGATTATTTTAAGGTACGGAAAAACTCAAGAAGGAAGATAACTTTTCACTTTCTAATCAATTTAAATTACTGTGTAATGTAAAAAAATCAAGCGGGAGTATTTCTAATTATAATATTTTGAATTAAAAAAACCACAAAAATTTACACGTTTGTGTATATTTTAAAATAGCTCTAGTAACACTTACTGGTTAATTTAGTAATCTTCATACATTGCGTAGTATCAATATTATCAATTTTTTATCGATTGATAAATAAATTAAAAAGTGTTGACATATTGAATAAATATTTGATTGTAAATAATGTAATTTCGTTTGAAAAACAGTCGTTCTCAAAGTTTTATCAATGTATCGCCGTATTGTGAACTTTTCAAAGAATTGTGCTGTGGAGATATATAAATATCTATATTGTATTACTATGTGAATTACATACGGAAGAAAAAAAATATCAACCAAACACAGTTGTTGGTCTTTTATCATATGTGAAAAAATGCGTGAAAGGCGTCAATATAAAATAATCATTTGACTACCCGAAGATTCCAAACATGTTTCTTACAAATATAATAATTGCAGTTCTGCTGCTCGAGCTTTCATTCAGTGCGGCAGTCGGGCGCGATCCTTAGGGAAATTGAATTTGGGTGAATATGAATCTATTCATATCTTGATTGAACTCGTATTTAGTTTTTACATTTTTTTCTTTCCAAAAGTAAATAAAATTATATACCCAGTCTATCCAAATTGGAAAAAAATATTGCACGGAAAGCGACAAGTAAACGAAAAATACCTTTATAACTAAATCCTAACGGTCTGAAGATCTCAAAGTAAGAGAGGATGGGCGACTGTATTACAAAACAAATTACCTTAATCACACGTATAATGTTCATTAGTTGCTAATGTCTTACTATTATTTCATTTATACATTTTCAAATGGTAAAAAAGGATTCCAAAAAATTCTATTACAATACAATTAAAAGCATACTTTTAATTATTTTAAGAGATTTCTCTAAATAAAAAGCTATATTATTAACTATTTTTCAATGTATTTTTTGGCTACTTGGAAAAATTTCAGGTATGACCAACAGCTCCAGTGCATTTAAAGATACAAGTTCCCAAAGGAAATTAGTCTGGAGCAACAGTGTGGCTATTCGCTTATTTATTTAGTACACAAGTCCCATCATCTGTGCTTACATTTCGCATACTACGAGAACTCTAATATTCCCACGAGATAAAGAAGTCAAGAGCTTTCATAAAAGCTCACTTAAACAAAATGGCGTACATTGTTTGGATGAGACGATACACAGTTTTGTACTTTAAAATAAGGAAGATATGTGTAGAAATATGAAGAGAAAGTGCTAAATTTTAAATAAACTTACATATTAACAAAAAAAGAGAAAAACTTGAAAAAATACAAAATTGAATCAATAATGCATTCATACACTTATATGATAAATAACGGGTAAACGTCATTGTTTCTAGCTTATCAATCTCTAAAAAAGCAAATATTAAAACTTTAAATTCTAAAAATCATATTACAGACTCCAAAAGTACTTTTTTTATTCCATTGAAAACCTTCTAAAAGTATACAAAAAACGATTGTCATTCTGTTTGCTGTCTAATTAGAGGTAACACGTGTTTTTTGGAGAAGCTTAAAAAAGTATTCACTATTTTACATATATGTTGTAAGTAACCATATTTTAAATTTTGATAAAGTACTATGGCCCTTAAAACGAAAAAGGTTGTCCTTTGTATGATTTCAAAATATGAGGAAAGCTCAAATCCATTTTAAAAAGGATATGTGTTATAAAAGAGTACAGACAAATAAATGGTGATTTTATCAAATGTGAAGTTTTTTCTTAGAAAATATTTTTCAACACAGCCTATTTCTGAAGTTGAATAAGAATTATCACTGAATCTTACTTCTCTGAATAAATTATGTGCACTGGTAAATACCAAGACTCTCCCGCATAAGTTGGGCAGTTATTATACTTAGATACTGGCACGTTGTACAATAGAGTTTGCTTTGTTGTATCAAATCACGAGCGGAAAATTCATTAAAAGTTTCTCTCGGCGTTCCTCGCTCCGGGTTTTATAATGAAAAGGTATCGTATTAACCTTTCCACCTGTATCAAAGCGCTTCATATAATAAAACGATTTTGCAGCAAATATACGATTAAATATTAAAATTTTACGGTATAACCAAAGCACAAAAAGGTTTCACTCAAAATTGTTCGCTTCTGACGAAGAGATTGTGGAATATTGCATGACCGTCTTAAATTGAGGGAAAAGTAAAAATAAAATATTCAGTTCCAAAAGTGCTGTTTCACAAAAGTTGTTTTAATAAATAGTGTCTGTGCGACATTTTTTTAGATTGGGTAAAGATTTAAGTGTGAAAGAATACTTAATTCTCTTACAATGTAAAGCTCATTATATGAACCATTTGAATTTTTACGAAGAAAATAGATGATAAATAATATAACTGTATTATAAAAATATCATTTGCCTAAATATATGAATATTCTGATAGGGGGATAATGGACCTATACTGTAGATTTTTACAGTAAAAAAGGCTGAAAATTTAACAAATGGATCATAAAATCATGAAAGAGAAATAAATATACTTAATAAATACTATGGAAATATCTGTTTCAAATAAAAATTAGAAATCAATAGACAGTTTTAAATTGAGAAAAAAAACGATATGTTTTTTTTTAAATTATAGCTTGTAAAAAGATGACGCTATCAGTAATGTAAGTGTACGTGTTAGATTATAAAAATAGAAAAGTATTGTTCTTAACAGAACTCAAAGTACAATTTTTAAATTTATTATATTTAATTATGTATCTGTAACGTGAATTTGCCAATCTCATAATCTAGTGGTGATTTTATAACCAATTTTGGTTTCTAAATGAGGCATGATTCAAAATATACTCACATGTTAATTTCTTATATAGCCATAGCGGTGATCAAGAGGTTAAATGCCATAAGCATAGTTTCATACACTGATTTTTCAAACAAACAATTAATGAATTTAGTTCCGAAGTCATACATTTTTGTGCTTAAATCAACTCTAGTAGAAATAAAAATGCAAAAATGTCTGCATTAGTCTTGCATAAGCTCTTTTTTGGTATTTTTAAAAATATGAATTCCCAGACAGATTTATTAGCGATATAAAAATATTTTATATGCGTAGTATTGCTCAAATAAAACTGAAAACATCTTACGTAAATTTAAACAAAAACGAAATATTTCTTAAAAAAAAAATACGATCAATGATTCAAATAATATGTACCTCATACTCTTTTTACTTTTGTAGAACGGAATAATTTTATTAATACGCAATACTTATTAATTAGACATAAATTCAAAACATTCATAATTACGTATATAGAGATCTACACAGGTATTCCAACATAAACTAAAGAAGGTAAAACACAATTCGTTAGACACTTGAGCGCAAGTTAATGAAGCGTATGTTTGCATAATGAGTACTTCCAAGTGTGTGGTAATATAGTTAGCCATTGTTTTTTCCTGGCGTATCTCATTACAACAATATTTTTTTCTGCTAATTTTTCCAGTCGTTGACTGTGACAATGCTACAAAAATAGCAACAATTAACTTTAAGTGTTGTGCAAATTCGTTTAATTACGCATAATAACAGAATAATCGAGACAGCTGAAATTGCTGCTCCAATAATGTAATAAAACAACGACGACAGTAATTTAAGCTATAAAAACATCACAAACAAAATTAAACTACGTGAAATCGTTTGTCAAAATTTGCCTTAATCTCAACCTAAACGTACATACAATATTTTTATGATTGTGCATAATCGCAGATTTTTTACACATTATCTTAGAAATATGTATTTTATGATTTTTATGATTTTCAGCTAATGTGGCTTATTTCGATTTCGTAGCCAAATTTTCACCGTATAATATATTCTTTTGCTCAAAATATCTTATAATAAAACACTACTCACTCTAAAAGGTACATATCTGAAAGAATGGTGTATTAGTTACGCCTAACTACTGATCAATCAGTATGACCACGTGTCGCTTGAAGCTATAAAAGCTCACGGTGCTTAATTGTATTTTACTGCCGAAACTATTGCATAATATATGTACATAATCAATTTATTAAGTAATAATTTTCTGACAACAATACCTATGTAGAATAATGTTTATTTATTAAGTCATAAAAGTGCTGAGCTCGTGCTTGTAAATTAATTTTGTAACAAGATAAAATACAATATTTTGAGTGTCTGGTTAAATTCTATTTCATGAAATTGTTTACTTATAAATAAAAAAGGGCTTATATTTTCAGAAATGAGTGTCGAAATAATCCTTCGAGGCAAACGTTGGTAGAACATGTAGGGAGTTTTTAATACGTTTAAAAAAATCCACACTATATCGTTTAGAAGGGATGCCAGTCGGCAGAATCGTACAATTGACAAAATTTAATAGCGCTTTTTTCAACGATCAAAATAAATTATAATAAAAAGTATACAATTTTTTAGCATGACACTCTTTAAATCTACTTATTATATATATTGACGGAATGTCTATTTACAAAATAATGATTTTAGTTGTTTATACATACAATCATTTTGGGGTCTGTAGCAGAGCGGTCTGAGGTAAGTTTTAATTGATTTTTATGACAAAACGTGATTTTCCTTACACACAGTTCATACAATAAATTTTATGCAACAATAATTAAGTTTGTCAACCACATCAAGGGGAAGAGGTCGAGTCATGACTTTTATCAATTTATTTATCAATTTCGGCACGCTGGTAGCGATGAATAGCTAAATATAATGTAAAAAAATCAAGTTTTGCTATTTTTAAGGACTGTATTAAAATATATAAAAAAAATTATTCAAATAAAGCAAGGAACAAAATAGCACTAACAGTAACCAATGATTTACTAAGAAACGAATATTAAATTATACCTTTCATTTTTCTAGTCTGCTGTCAAAGAGTTCAATTACGAATCTACGTGTATCACATTGAAAACTTAAAGACATCTGGCGGCGGCTACTTTATTATTCTCACCAGTGTCTGGATAGAAACCGAAATATAAATTCCGATGATAAAGGTGTCCAAAGTAAAACTGGAAAACTATAACTCAAGACACCATTAAATGTCTAAGAAGCAATTTTCTAAAAAGGTTCTTATCCGGCGAAGCTATAAAATAATGTCTTTGTTGGATCTTTTGGAGCTATCTTCATTTTTGTTGTCTTTTATTATTTACAATGCCCTTACAAATGAATACCCGTTGAGCATTGATGTTATAAAAATAAAAAGAAAAAAATGAAAACAGCTTTTATATTTTAAATGAGAAACGTTTGATAAAATATAAACAATGGACGTGACATAGCAGTCGTCCATAAAAATTGAAAAATATAGATAAGCTTAAAAGAAAGAATTTTTTAAAAATAGAGCAATTTTTTACACGAAAATGTTTTTGTTTGTGCAATATAGTAATTTTTGATCAGTCAAAATAAGTATTTTCACTAGAGGTTTAGAAACGTTAATTTCAACACATTTATTTGAGTAAAATTTAACATTTCTAATACTGATCATTGTATCTCGTCAATTGCGCATGTATTTTGTTAAAGTTTGTAGGAAATTAACGGCTTTCTTCGTGTTAATTATATTACATTTTTTCTCAATGACGAGATCACTAAAAACATGTGGTTTTTCCATTTACTTTTCCAATTTTTCGTGGGCCAATATTTCTCTTTTTGCTTTTTTTCCATCGATTCTCTCCACAGAAACAAACTATGTGTCGCTTTTTTCTGTGGAGAGACGCGACTGTTACTATTGTATAACACTTTTTAAAAAGATACTGAATTAGAAATGATTTCTTCACTCAATCAATTTAAAGGAAAACCACTTGAAACTTTTGATGACATCACAAAAATATACAATTGAGGAGAATAAATTTAGAAATTACAAGTAATAAAACAAAGTAATGTATGTTTAAAAATTTAAAAAACGACCGGAAGCCTTAAGTTTTTCAATAAAGATTCTGACGTGTTTACACTTTGATATCGCAGTATTGACAATAATATTGATCAATTAGAGAGCTTTCTTCACATATGGGTGAAAAGTGAACTATTTATATCGGATAAACAATATTATATTGGTGCTAGTAAACATGTTCGACATTAAAATAAACTTTACCATATTCACATCAGAAATATATGACCAGATTTAGTTGATCTTTATTTTCTTTTAATTGAATTCAAATATATGACTGGGAAATGGCATAGCCACAAAATAATATAAATCGATTAAAGCAACATAAATTTACATATTATTATAAAAAATGCATTTTATCTTAATCTATCATAGTGACTTTTTGGTGTGTAGAAAAGCAGTGAATTATCTGGTATTCTACAACATTTGGTAAGGGCACATTCAAAATGTATTTAGGACTTTTAAAATTTCGATTTGAGATACCAAACTTGATTTTTCTTTCACGGTTTCTTTTAGAATTGATTTATAAAAAGTAATTACCTTAAATATCACCATAAACAGATTTTTTGTTGAAAATGTGCGATATAAATTATTATTGTTCGATAACTTACACTCTATATAAACAAATTGTAAAATGCTTTATGATATTTTCCCTTCACGTTATTTTGTTTGCACAAGTAATTCAGCAATTTGTGGCAGTGATGTGGACTGCCCGTTCCAACTTTCACAGAACGTGTTCTGCCTCACCCATTCATATAATTTCGCCCCAGGGAATTTCCTTTGAACAAAGTACAGCGCTTATGAACCAACACCCTACCCTATCACTGTATAATTCTGTCTACGAAAACTAACGCGTCTTGAAATATTAAACTGTTACAATACAGTCAGACCATTGATTTTCTAATGAAATTGAGCGTTGTAAAATTCTATATTTAAAAAAAAAACACAGACAATTTTAGTATAATTGATAGTCCTTTACTCAGAAATATTAACTGTTTTCTTTATTGATGAGATTAATGGATTGTTAAAAATTTAAGGCAGATTCAAGTGCCAAGACTGTTAAAATAAGGTTTTGTAGCCAACATAATGCGTTAATTAATACGGAATATTTTTTTTCAATAATCATTGTAACATAAACAAATATTTTTATACACCTTATCTAACGATAATTGGCATGCGATTTTAGTATTGTTTTAATTTAAGCATAATTTTTGGTTTTCAAATGAGTAAAGAAAAAAACAAAAAACAATATAATATTATTTATTGACTCGGCATGGTAGGACTCTTTTATAACACGATGAAAAAATAGCAATGTATTTTATTCCTACAAAATTTTAAAGATATTGTAGATAGCTATTTCGGCTCACATTAGTAAGTAAATGTACGTATAAACATTGTTCTGATGATGGTTGAGCCGAAAAAGCTTTCAACCATATCTTTACAATTTTGTAGAACCAAAATACGTTGCTATTGTTTCACCTTGTAACAATATAATACAATAAAATCACACAAGACAGTTGAAGGAGAGAAGATATAAAAAAAAACTTATGTGTTTGATGTTGATTGAGTGATAAATCTGATATCTACGCAGAATATTTACTACTCATTTAAGAAAATGATCTTTTTTAAATTCATAATACAACTTTCACACCTTTATAAATTCAACGGTTATAGTATTAAAAAGTAGGATTTATGGTCAATATGTACATCTATTAAATGTTTGCAGATTAAAAATAAGGCCACAAAAAGGTTGCTCTCAACTGTATACCAGCAACGTAGGCGTCAATTTTACGCAATACAAGTGACGTCGATTTTGTCATAACGCACAAACCGCCCCCGTGGAGGCTTTAAAGACAATTCTTATCCTGACAGTTATGGCGTATAAAGGGCTAAATGTCTCAGACAAAGTGTCGTCAGCGAGCTTTATTTAGATTCAAACATTGGTTATGCAAACCTTATCTACATAAAATACAAGAACGCCTTATTGATATTGAAATTTACTGAATACTCCAGAGATATCAACACGTAACATTTTAATCTTTAAGTGTCTGCAAATATTTGCGAATTTTGTATTTTAAAAGAAACTATTTGGTGATATATTTTATTACTACGTATGTTATATAGAAAATTTTAAAATCCGTTAATTTTTTACATGCTTTGTCATAACTGTTGTTAAATTTGGTTCTTGAAGTGTATTAACATTTATGATGAACTATATATTATTTGACGTGACAGCGCATGTAACCAATCGGTTAAAAAATCAAATTTTCAAGGTAAACTTCCTTGCAGACATTTTCATAAATTGATTTTATAATCGATCAATGTTAACTTATAAAAATGAATTCGTTCTTTCTCATAGGCTTTCATCCAATCAGTTTTTTTGAATTCGATTGAATAGAATTTATTTGAATCACATAATATTGTAAATATTCCACATCGCTTGTTGTCATATATGATAGATTTTTTATTCTATTATTTTCTATTCGCACAGTTAAGTGTACTCATGTGGTATGATTATTGGGTATTATATGAAATTTAAATAAATAATTCTTTACTATAGAAATAATTGTCAATGACAGTGAAATAATTAAACATGATTTATTTGTTATTTCTACACCGCCTCAATTTTGAATATTCACAAAACGGAAAATGATTGCATTATTTTTCCACACTGGAGTATGGGATATTTTCGACGTACACGCCGGAAAAAGAATATACAATCAATTGACATAACTCTGTGAAACGTGAGTGATAGAAGAATTGAAAAAATGCCACTAGCAGAGTATTAGAGAGGAATAGGATAAAAAAATAGAAAGCTATTTTAGCAATATGCCATCAACTGTTTTTCGAGTATTAAGCGTGTCGATTTTTAAAAAGTAATATTTATAGATGAAAAAAGCTTTAAATTTGGATATGACGTATATCCAAATGTTTGTCGTAGATCTTGTAACTGCAATTTTTATATAGCTTCATAGTTTTAATAAACACGAAAAGAGAAACGATTTAGTATTATTTTTAATGATAAAAAAAAGAATTTTGAGTGCTATTCCTGCAACAAATTTATGATAAGAATCAGTTTCGATAATGACAAGCTTTTATTAACTGATGCTTAAAATATAATGCCTGTTGAGGAAAAATAACAGTGTACCATATTAAAATTGTAATCATTCAGTTGTAAGAATGAAAGTTTTTTGTTGTTGTTGTATTAATGTAGTCGATCGTGTTTGGTGCGTCATTTTGATACTATACGTAACAAAAGGTTGGCACTCGGATTCCCGCGAGCTTTACAATATCAGCTTGTCCGACAGATATACAACACAATTATTTTTTTAACATAAACCCACGAGTAATTAGCATTTTTGTTTCATATCTATACTGTCATCGCTGACATTTTTTGGCTTTTATAAAATATATTTTAAAAAGTCCTGTATATTTTTTTGACAGTAGTAGGATGGCGATTTAAAATTTTTGTATCGTATCAAATAACATTTCAGCGGTATATTAACAATCATGGGTGTCATTTTAATTTACTTTTAAAATTTCGACAAAGGGTTTTTTTCCTTCTGTTTTGTGGTAGCGTCCACCATTGAGGATAGGCTCAAATTTTCCAATGTAAATTAATTAGTTGCTTATTTATTAGAATTATCAGATGTGTTAAAACAAAATTAACAATAAACTAAATATTTTTACATATAAAAATATAGATATTGGTCGATAGTGGAAGCCGAAAAAGCTTTTAAAAACCATGCATAAACTAGTTATTCTTGCCATATAATAATGGAGTCTTACTAAGCAAATGTCGAATCAGTAGATATGATATACTACTGATAATAAATAACATTTTTTATTGATTAATCCGTCTAAACATTTAATTTGCATCGATAGAATAGAGTATGTAATTAAATATGAGAAGTTAAACATACTAAAATTTTAAATAAGATTCACGTCAAACCCATACAGTGTGACGCTTTTATGACTAAGTTCATTAGTGAACACAAGTTGTATTAAATTTTACGAGAACTGAAGAACACTCTATAAAACAACACATTAATGTAACTATCTAGTCGTGATAGATTTGCTATTTTAAAAGAAACAAACGAACACTTAAAAAATAAGATAAAATAACGCATTTTTAACTGTGCCAAAGAAAGCTTTTTAAGCTTAAAACTTTCAAGATGTGTCACTAGCTTACGTGGTCGCTGATAATAATGGATACACTTGGCTCTAATACCAGAAAGGCGACAATTTAAGATGGAAAAATTGAATAAGAGCTGACAGCTAAAATATTTTGGCTTCATACACTAAGTTATTTAAACGCTGCACTCTGCAATACACAAATATAAGTTCTGATTTTATTATATGAAATAATAAATCATTTTCGGGTTCGTCAATACAATTACATATTAAAAATACTGTTTCTTAAATCAAGATACGAAATTTATATTTATGGCGTATTTAACAATTGGATTACATTTTTTGTGGCTGGCAACCAAAAAATATGAATTAAAGAAATAAATATATCAGACATATTATGATGGAACTTTAATAAAGCGTTTTCGATCCAATCAAGTGTATTTATCGATAGAAAAATAGATGGTGATAATGATATGCCAGTTCCCATATCATTTGATCAGACAAATTTCAAATAGAATATAAATCAGAATCTATGTTAAAATTTTTAGGTGTTGTGTAAATAATAACACTTATTGAAAATATTTATTTATTTATACAAATGTGTCGAATATAATAATATTATATTCTACACACTAAAAATGAATAGTGAAGCAGTTTACCTTTGGTTAAAATTCAAATTATTGCACTATTATATTTTCTACGTAATTTATTGAAAATCTTTTAAGAAACATCAAATGACGAATCAAATCGAAAACGATAATTGTTCTGAAACGTTATATGTATTTCACTTGAGTCTAAGTTGAAAAATAGATGAATCGTTATTTTATCATGTGTCATTCAACTTGAAATAAAATATTTTGAGGATAAATATTTCTGATAGTTTTAAAAAATGATATTGATTGAAAGTTTTTAATGGAATTTTAATGTGAAATTTGAATTGTTGAATCTTTGTACGATTCCACATGTTTTATCAACACTATATAGTGTTGATTGCTGTATATTACCAATAAAGTAACAATCTGAGTGCACAGTAAGAACGGTTTCAATTTGATATTTGTATTCTATCAATTGCTCCCAATGAACATAAAATTAAATTAATACATATTAATTATTAAAAAACACTTAAAGTTTTATTGCCTAAACGATAAATGTGTGTGTGTCCAAATTTCCATATCCTAACCGATCTTTAAAACAATCCACTGTGTTAGTATAAGTTATCATAAGTTGAAGCCAACTATTTTATCTTACTTTCTAAAAAAAGAGACTAAAATATTGAGCTACAAATATTGCTCACAGAAAAACTCCTCTGTACAAAAGCTTCACTATAAGTCTACATTCTTCATACTGGAGAAGGCATGACAATAAAAAAAAACATTTTCGTAGTTATTATATTTTCCTTTCAGTCCAAGAAATTATAACAAACATGTGAGTAATCCATATGGCTTGCTTATATTTTTCAACAAAATGATTTTCTTCTAAGTGGTAACCATTAATATACTAAAAGAAATAAATAAATTAGCCAAAATTTGTGTAAGTATCATTTAAGTTTGTTTTTCACTCTTTACAGATTATAAAAAGAATACCAGATGATGGGCAGCTGTAATAATAATTGAGAACAATTATAGTTTTAATTGGCTAACAAGTACGGAATAAAATACAATTTCATCAGCTTAATAGCGGGTGTGAGTGACTATTATTTTTAGAAGAGTAGAGTAGAGCATACACATTACGTACATAATATAACGTAATATGCCTTTTCTGAAAACAAAAGGCTGCAGGCTTATCGATCTGCCGACCCTACCTTAGTCTCCCGAATGAGCCTCTCGCATAGCGACTCTGCACCTTTTAGTAGAATTCAACAGCGCAATCTAGAAGTTTTTTTTATTTTCATTTAAACTTTAAGCACTTTAAAAATAAACTTTTTAGCCGTATAATTTGATTTAAAGAATCACGCTACGATTTCAATTACATATTGTTATTTTAAATATATTATTTAATTGTATAATATCACTAAAAATATTCTGAAAGGCCTATATCCAATATATCAATATAAATAGCTTATAACAAATATACTTTAAATCATTCTAAAAATATTTTTAATAATTTTATAAATACATTTTAATGTTTTATTCTTTCAAACGAAATGATTTTTCATAAAGCACTGCCAATTTATAATTTTTAGAAAAAAATCTTATATACAGATAAACAATGCTTGAAATTTTATAGAAATCTGTTTGCAGAAGATTTTAATTATTACTTAGTTTTGCAATGGTAAAACTATTTCTCAAGCAATTTTTTGGCGATTTTGGCCTTTGATTTGGCGCGATGAAGAATAAAAATATGCACCGTAAATTTGTATTTCGATCATCAATGTCGAATATTAAACAAAAAAAAAACTAAGCTTGGTCGATTTCGATATCTTGGCAGAAAAAACATTTATACAATTATGTCCTTTAAGAACATTTTATAATATATATTTTATAATGTATAATGTATATGTATAATGATAAAAAAAATAATAGTAAATGAACATTGGAGTCCAGGTCAACTAAATTAGTTCATATCTTTATAAAATATACTCACGTGAAAATGTGCATCAAGGTTTATATTTGAATTATATCATGCCTTTAAATTTCTTTTGGATTTTACTCTTAACTATGTAGCCTTAGAAAGAGCCTCATGAAAATTAAAACTCTTCAAGTGCTTTAATTGGTATTGTGATTGTTTTATTTCTTTTTTATCAATGTTTTAATTAAATTAGAAGTCTGCAAAATTGTTTTGTAAAAAATGGAAGATTCATATTCGTAAGCAAAGGATGATATAAAAAAGTAAAATCACAGGGATAAATGTAAGACAAGGGTTTCAAGAAGGATAAAAATTTGAATGAGAAAATTTTTTGTTTATGTAAATGTTCGAACAATCACATAAACATTGTTTATTTTATAAAAAATGTATTCGTTTATACAATCCAACACGCAATTGTGTGCTGTATTTATTTCTTAAATTTTTCAGAATTTATGATATGGGTTGTTTTATATACATAACGACATATCTAAATTTTATGAATGACATGTTACTTTTGAGTTATGCAAAACAATCAAATATGCCAACTTTGCGATGAAATAACATTTCAGACGAGTTTCTTTAATGCCATTTGAAGTAATACTTTTTTCCCTAGAAAAGTAATATACAAATTCAAATAAAAATGTTACATTCATTATTATTACGCTAGGTAAAAATAATATGTCCACACTAGCGTGGTGTAATTATAATACCTAAACAATTTAAAAACGCAATTTTTTTCTAAAACATTTTCAAAATTTTTACGCTTGAGCAGGCAAGTACACAATAAAGTTTACGTATCGTAAATCGATATTTATTATTTCATACAATCTCTCAAAAACTTGTATTACAAGATGGTATCGTTGCCATAGATTATTTGTTGTTTCATTAAATAGTCGAATTAACCCGTAATTATTGAGGGTTTTTTCTACCACTGTCGTAGCATGTGTCGACTACCTGATATTATTTGTAGAATAGCGTAGAGCGGGAAATATAGTGCTACGTGGCGTAGACACGTAGCAGACTAAGGTTTTCGTCTGATATAATATAATAGATATTTAGTTTCTTATCACGTTTCTTTGCGTATGCTTAGGGAATTTAGTAAAAGTTAACATAGTTTTGTATAAATTACTATATATTAATAATTTATGATTTTCATAATCCAAATTAATTTAAAATCAACTTCTACTATCAACAACTAAAGGATGAGTGTACTCATAAAATTCTACCTAACGTCGCAAAGTATTTTATATGTGTATGTATCATCTACAAGGTGTTAACTGCCACTTCTTGGTGGAAAGCGATAATATTTTGATTAATAAAAACATAATTCTAGAACTATTCCTACAATATACCAAATATATTGTGGAAATAATACAAGAAAATGTGTTAATATTATTTAATATATTTATATTTATATTAAAACAAGTTTGTGTTTAAATAAATATATATTATTACATCACAAACTTCTAATAAGAAATTATATTAATAGTTTTAGTTGTTTGCAATTTTCTCCTGCATAACATATAATATAACTGAAAAAAATAATAATTTCCTAGCTTTCGGAAATACTTGTTAAACATAAATATTAAAGATTAACTTATGATTTGAAGGTAAATCAGCTGTGTTACACGATTTTAGGGTAATAATTTTATTTGAATTTATCGTATTTGCTAAAAATTGTTATAATTTGATTCAAAATCTAAGTTGTAACAAATATTACGTTTACTTAATACAAAGCATTTGCGCTGGTATATGACTATTGGCAGTAAAAGTTATGTTTTTGGTATTTTACTTTGTATGTATCAGTATTCTGATAATGAATAGCCAAAGATTATTATTTTACATTATTTGTTGATAATTAGTATAAACATATGAATGTCATCTCCTGTAACCATGAAGGAAGCGGCATTAGGGATTTTGTCGTCACTCTGTGAAATAAGCGATATATTATGACACTTCATAATACTCTTCATAACATTTAATTATTCTCATTGACTTTGATTTCCACGAAATTAAATTCTCAGTATATTATGTAAAAAAAACATTATAGTTTGATATGATTCAACATTATTTGTCGTCATCGATCGAATAAATTAGTGATAGAATGCTTGATATAGAGTATAGAAAATGGATTTTTGTGATATTATCAAGAGTCATTGTACTAAGCGCTCTCGTTCTAAAGCACACACACCATGCCATCACGCACGGAAGCACTTTTGAGGAAAGTGTGGTATTGAAAATCATTTTTTCAAATTGTCGAATATAAGGATGTATATTTTTTTATAATTTAATAACGGTAATTTTATACCAGACCCAAAACAAAGAATTTGATATTGACACACGACTAAAAGATTTTGAAACAAAATTGACACATGTATTTATGTGTTTATTGGATACTGATATATCCATTAAATCATTATTTAAGTAGTTATCGATTTTTCATATGTATATGATGTACATTGATAGAGAAAAAAGCTAACGAATTTTACACGAAAGCCCAAAAGTTATCATAAAATACTAAACAAAAATTGCTTGTGATTATGTCAAAGATGACTTTTAGAAAGCTTTTTTTGTTGTGAAATAGAGATTGAAATGAATTTTGTCAAATATTTCTGTTTTCTTAGTATTAAAAATAATTATAATTTGTGGTATCGATTATTATAAATAAATAAAAGTATCTAGAGGTTGTTCGAAAATAATTTGGTCATACTGACTTATTGGAAATTTTTGATATATTGTAGATGTTAACTTTTTTACAATAATTCTGCAGCACCTTTGCTCATGACTCTATTTTGGTTTTGTATACAAATTAACATATGATAATTTAATATCTTCATATTACTAACTAGCCATAAGGTTAATAAGCAAACATTTCTTATGTATCGAGTTAATTAGTTGAGATAAACGATACTGTGGACTCTACACCAATTATGACTGAAAAATATTTAATATTGCGCAGTTAAATATAACATAAATTATGACGCGTCTGGCGACACTTTAATGATTTCTTTTTACAAGAATCAAATTGAAACTACACAAAACAAACTTACATTACTAGATGATAGCAAATATAATATTAAATAACAAAGGTACTGTTACAAGTAGCCGTAATTTACATTTTTATGATTTCTGTTAAACGTAAAAGTTGAGTTTAGCCTTTGTGCTTAAACGACTGGCCCCGATCCATAGTCTTCAAAGAAAAAATATTGGAAAACGTTACAATTTTCCAAAAGTACGCAATAAAGAAAAGAACTTTTTTGTAACGATTTTTAAAAAGTAGAATCCACGGTTTTTGTGGGCTTTGCGTAATTCCCGAATGTTAATATATCGCCAAGACGTGGGTTGATAAAAATGATGAAAAAATAATCTTTATAATTTTTACAATAGATAATAACTAGGCCATATGTTACCTTTTTATTCAATATTTTTAAAAGCGTTGTTACTTTGTTATTTGTAAAAATATTTTTTTTGCCCTTTAACAAAAATCAAAGAACATACTGTTTTAATTCACAAAATGGTTACTTTCACCACCGTCAGTGGAAACCGAGTTCTTTTTTTGCAAAAGGTCTCATCGATAAATTGAGTATTAAGGTGGCAATATATTACAATTCTAAGGTTTATCATCTATTTCCATCACGAAACGAATATTTTAATTGTAATAAATCACATTTCGACATTTACATCAAACACAGCGGCTCATCATTTTTCATTATTTTGCAGGAAAGCAAAAATAAAAATGTGTTTACTTATAATTTATTTAATAAAGAAAAAAATAAGGGCTAATAGTGAGTTGCTGTATGTCCGATAGGAGTGTTGATTTATGATTATTTTTTCAAATCGTTTGTATTTATACTTTTTTTTTAGAAACAAATCAATATTGTGATATTGTTTTAAGAATGCAGTTTTTCTACCTTTATCACTTGGTACAAGTCTTCAAACATACCACGCCCTTAAAATGAAACGAGACATTCTCATATATATAAATTCTTGGAGATATTATCATTACCATTTGTAATGATATTATTAATTGACTAAAGACATTTAGTTTTGCAAGCTATTTGTTTTTCAATTATTTATGTTTTTAAAATTAAATCCAAATTTTTAGAAACATTAAAAAAACAGCACAATAAACTCAAATATTATATGATAATCCAACACGGTAAAGCAAATTTGCGATAACCGTAAATAATAAATTACTTCGAAATTCAAAAAGCTCTGCTGGTTATGGATTTTTCTACATTGTTTTGTGTACAAGAAACTCCGAAGATTTATAATGTCATGTAAATAACATAGTTTTACAAATTGCATGCGTTTTATGTCAAATTACAGTAGCGTATAAAACTTTAAAACAATATAATAAAAAAATAAAGTATTTTTCTTATATCCAAATGAACATATACAATAAATAAACGCAATTCGAACAAATTTAACTCTCATTCTTGCAATCTAACGTGTATAAATTTACTAAGTGAAAAAAATTATGCTTATTTTGCATATGGATTATACTGGTAAATGCATACTTTATAAAAAAATATTTACACAAAAAAATATTCAAACATAAAACTTTAAAACGACCATTTTTTATTGTTTTCATTTTCTTCTCTTTGGTACAAATTAAAGAGGATCAAATTCGTTTACATTGATATATGTACGCTTTTAACGTATGGAGCGATAAAATCAATGTATTTTAGATTAACCAAAATATCAATTTTCAAATTTCAATTTTATAATGAGAAAATATATGTTGACTTCATTTTCTGTAGAGAATTTAATTCACATTAATTTGCATCCCACAAGAAGCTTTTTTAATACCGTTAGTGTCTATTTAGTCACTCAAGTGATTTTCAATCAAAATACTTGGGTTGAAATTCGTAATAAAAACCCATGTACTACGATAATGTTATAAATAAAATACCAAAATAGTTAATCGACAAGTTCTGTGGCGACACTTACATTGCTTATCAGATTCATAAAATTACTGAAGGCTGTCAAAATACTCTTCGTAAATAGTATATTTATACAAATAGTACAGTGTTGTAGCTATGAATGTAATTTCTAAAAAAACTGTTTGATATAAATGATGTTTTATTTAATATTCGTCCATAATCGTGGTTATATGGCTACGCTATCCCAGTTTTTATCGACCTAGCACGCCACTGTAGAGTCAAAACCAGGTTAAAACTAGTTGAATGTTCCACCAGACGTCCTATATTCACGCTACCGGGTCATGGCTCTTACATTATTTTATCCCCATTTCCTCGTAACACTATTCATTTACAAAATATCTTGCTAATATTATTGAATGAAGCAAGCATCTAATATTGCAAATTATATTCACTTTTTCTTATTCATAGTTTGATATGATTATTGATTATTTTCCCTACCTGTATTCTGAAACAACGTGAAGCATTCAAAATGGTACACTGATTGAATTGGCATTTACTTGGTAAAGTTGAAAGCTATATCTAACGAAAATAAGAAAAATTGCTATTTCAACGTGTCATTCAATATGAGTAGTCAAAGATCTGATTATTTTGATTATTTGTGTAAATACAAAGTCTCGTAACAATCGTTACAAAACATACTTGATCAATTCAATAGTGTATTTGGTGGTATAAGACCAGTGTTATAGAATCGCTGTTATTTCGTTTATTAGTGAAATATATCCCTAAAAAAACATTTTTTCGTCGTTCATGTCATTTGTGATACACGTTTCACTCGTAATTGAATTTATCCATAGTATTTTTTCCCTTCTTCATTCACTTCACTTTTTGGCAGGTGGCGTTCCCTCTAATTTCTCTTTCACTTTTGTAAAAAGATGCCTTATTTTCTCATCAAATCGAGCCAAATTAAATAAAACCGGGAAAATAGTCGAACAATAAATTTATGCGGCAATTCTTTAGTAGGTTATAATTTCATAAATAAACGTTTTATCAGGGGTCAGGGAGTCTTGAACGATACGGTTTATTTTACTATATGATAATAATAAACATTTAGATCTAATATTTGCAAAATTGCTATCCTTATTTTAGATTAGGTGTAATGACGTTAAGCAATACGGTCATTGCCATTATCGATAAATCTGTTTCTGGCTATTTTTTCCAAATATCCAATAATTAAAAAAATTGAATTATTTTAAAGAATTAAATGCAGAAAAATAAAAAAGATTTTGATAATTTTATCGACCAACGATCTTCAAATCAGATTAAATATATTTAGTGATTAATTAAATATCACTCATAAGAATTTCAAAAAACAAACATTTATT
Source organism: Himalopsyche japonica (assembly GCA_028555115.1). Taxonomy (NCBI): domain Eukaryota; kingdom Metazoa; phylum Arthropoda; class Insecta; order Trichoptera; family Rhyacophilidae; genus Himalopsyche; species Himalopsyche japonica. The sequence goes on along the minus strand of JAHFWJ010000222.1, from coordinate 2,015,740 downwards.
ATTTTCTGCACTAATGTGCGTAAAAACATTAAATTTTATATTGAAAAATAAATATTTTAATAAAATTTGAATTGCTGTAATACTTATACAAATAAATGCCACAAGTTTTGTTACTGACAACCCGGGATTCACATTTCGAAATCTTTAAGAATTCTATCCCACGAATGCAACATAACTGACTGAAATGTGTTAATATTTTAAAGCAAGTAAAACAGTACCCTGCATACTGCTGAAAACGATACCAATTTACAACCAACAATTACCAACCGAACATTACCAATAATGAGCTCAGATTATTAAAGCTATTAAATCGAATATATCGAAAAATTGTACACGACCACTCATATATATTGGCTTTCAGCTTATATTATTTGATAAAATAACGTACGAAAAACGCACTTAAAAAAACAAGAATTAAAAAAAAAAACAAGTATTTAAAAATACATATCATAAATAATTTACAATTTATCATACACTAAATAAATACTTGAGTAATAATAATATCAGCAATTCTGAAGTGCAATTTACGAAGACACGCTCATAATATTATGGAATATATTATTTTTACATATCATGTATCATCGAATACAAACATCATAATCTATAATATGTATATGTCTAAAATATATTTGGTATCATTTACATCCAATATTATTATATATTTATCATTTTTACAAGACTCTACGGTTTGGTTAGCAAAATCATTTTTTTTAAATGAATTTGGTTATCTAGCACGAAAGATCGGAAGACGTCGCTACTGATGTCATAATTGAAAAATCATTCGACATTTTTAGTAGTATATAGAAAAAATCACTCCCATAACTCTATATTGTTGCTCACTAACATTTATTTCGATAAAACGTTACATATGACATCAATATTCCGTTGTTCTTTGTCTTCAATTAAATTGTCTAATTTTTTCGTGATTTTAACGTGAACAACTAAATAGGGAACGAACGTACATTTATTCTACAAATATTTGTATCGAGTACGTTAAATAAATTGTTATCAAAAGCCATCCAAGACAAATGAATCCATCGTTATCTAGAGCACATGGCTAAAACATGATCCATTCTTGCCTTTCCGTGGTTAATTATATATTTTAATTTTTTAATTTCCTTTATCGCGAAGTACAGAGATGTGAAATTCGATTCGAAACCCTTTTATGTTTTAATTACGTAATATCTAGTTCTAATATAAAATAAATACCACAAGACTAATGCAAAATCTTATGGCAGTCTATCACCTAGTTATCTATAAATCGCTCAATTATTGAAAGTTAGGTGTAAAGAAAAAATTGTTTTAGATTTACGTGTATAATACTGTTTCGCATAAGCCACACGTGTTAATAAACACAAACATACTATGGTAGAAAGTTACATTAGTAATATGTACCCGGAATAGCTTTGTTTTAGTTACATAATTTATGAAACTATAACACTAAGTGATTTTTATTAAAAGTCATCAATAAGTACATGGGTATGTTATCTTAAAAAAATACAATTTTCAATTCGATATTTTATTAAATCGTAAATATTATTATTATATTTATCGTTATCTTATCGCATGAAGACTTTTTGTTGAAAAAGTGGAATTGGTCAACAAAATTAACAGAGCTGACGTGTAGATATATATATATTCCCTTAAGAAAGTGTGAACATTTCATATTACTTAGATATATATTTTGCAGGAATACAACCCCATTGTATTATAAGAAATGACATTAAAAATACTTTATAATTTTACTTAATTATTTATATGATATGATAAATAATGAACGTAAGCGATTTTCAATTCATTCACATTTAAATAATAATGAAGGCTTTGTTGATGATAAGATAGAAGTACGATCAAGGCCAATTCTTTTATTCTTTATTGCAGAGGTTTTAGGTTTTACGATTATATCATTGAAACACTTTGATATTTGATTTCTAACGCAATTTATCACAAACTAAAATGATAGAAAACTTAGGTTAAAACTTAACCTAAGCTAATATGTTTTTGTAACACAAATTTTTGAAATTATCATATTTCAATTGTCCATGACAAAACGTTATATCATTTATATTTGAATACTTCCACAAATCTGAATTTGCCAAAAAAACGAAGAAAAATAAATTAACGGTTTTTTTGTTATTAATTTATCATTAATCGCTGGATTGACTAAATGAATATTTTTGGTTAATTTTCTAGAAATTTTATTGAAAGCTACCCTTATCGAAAAAAATTGTATCATGCGTATTTTTGTTATTTCACATAAACAATCAAGCTGGATTGACAGACACAAAGCTATCCGCTTTAGAGGGACTTTTGCTCTGAAATCCAATTTGCAGATAATCTTGAACAAATCCAAGCCACTCTTAAATATGCCACCGTTTCAAGTTCGTGGACATATGATTTTCGAAATAGATAGTGAGCTGTAATAATTTGTAAAACGACATTTCTGATTAAAATCTTTCAAAGCTAAGTAAATATAATATACGTAAGAATACAAATAAAACTACTATGATATAGTTTAAAATATACATCAATTTAAATATAATATTAAACCATGTCCCCTTAAAATAAAGAGCATAAAGCCTCATCGCGTAGAATAATTAAGGAAACATAGTGAGGCCAGCCTCTCTTTTCAACTGGTTTCAGAGAATAGTTTGTAAACGTTTTATAGAGTGGGAAATTTGAATAAAAAATCGATAGTGAATTCACGTAAAGGATAATTTCAATATTCCGTGTGACATGTAAATTTTACAATCATAGTTTATCTGTTTGCTTTCCCGATAAACGGCTTAGTTATCGTGACATTTATGGTGTGACGTGTTATAAACTTAACAAAATAGTTTGAATATTCAATTATAAAGACGGGGAGTTTTTTCGTCTTGATAACTACAAAATCATGCTTTGTATGGAAAAGAGATATTGCTAAAATATTTGTGCACGAAAAATATAAATTTTAATTTTATTGCATACAATAAATTCTCATCGATTTAAATTAATGTAATAAATTATAATATTAAGACTTTACTAACATTGGCAGACAAATCGAAGGAAAATTGTAATAGTATAATTAATGTTTTTTGATTAATATTAATTTTGTGCTGAATTACCAAACAACTCAAATGCCCCATTAAGAGAAAACTAATTAGAAAACTTTTACACATCACACTCGATTTTAAGTATGTATTAAAACTTAGTTTTTTTTTCAGTATATGTCATATTTAAAAAGTTTGTGTTGCCTATTTATATAGTTGGGGCCGGTTTCATTTTGAAATTCAAATAGGCCCGGTTCCATCAAAGATTTCAATAAAGTATGTATAAGAATTGATTTAAATTAAAAAATATACGTATGAAATTATTTGAAAGTAATTTTGAATTTTACATTCGATATAAATAATTACATTTATCTAAATGATTTAACCTAAAATTAGTGACCGGTCTGGCACGACATACGTTTTTAATTATCGTGTATATATTCTTGTGTCTGGTTTCACCTGTTTTCATTTTCACCAATCCCGAGTATAAATCAATATGTATGATGAATTCATTTTCGACCTTTGCCCACTGTAATTTTTAATGACAATTAATCTCATTACCATTCTGTTCTTTTAAACACCCAATACGATCTAAATCCACATAAATAATGCCGTTAATGAATGAAGAGTATTGAGATAAATTAAATCCAAATTTACAACCAATAGCTTTTTGTTATAAAAATAAAAAGAGCACCTTTTGATATTTTTTTTTGAGAGATTTTAATGAAAAAGATATTTAGAGGTGAGCTTTTTCCTGAGTAATGGTCTTGAAAAGGTTTCCTTTTGTGCAAAAAAAATGCGTGTCTGTGAATCGGCTAAAAACTTTTAGGTTATTATTCTCTTTCAGATAGGCCACTGGAATACAAATGAGTAATTTCCCGACTCAAATTTGACGCTAACAACTGCTTTCAGGTAATTATTTAAATAAACGCTAACATAAAATAAATTCATCAACGATTTGAATAAGTGGTTCTTACAAAAAATAAATGAGGTTACATAAAATAAATTGATAAAACAGATACTAGTTATGAAGAAGCAAATTAGATGAATATTTTAATAAAATAACTCATTACGCTTCCTTATTTTGGATGGGATAAGCAAAGATAGTCATTATATCATATAAATAATATATTATAATCTCGTTCATGATTAACAAAACCTCGTATACCACGTTTTAAGAATTTTGAGTCTATTATTTGATCAAATCACTTAACTAACCATACAAAATGTTTTATTCAATAAAGAAGTTTGATTTATCCATATGTCAAACACCTCAATGAGCACACCGCGATTAATAAACATCAAGCAAAACAACAAGCTTATAGTGTAAAAGCTAGACTTAACTTCTATGCTCAATGCAAAGAGCAAGCTTACTCTCAAAAGAAAGCTGCTTCTATATACAGCAATAAATCACCCAAATATGGTACACGATACTCAAGTATGGACTTATGCTCAGTAGAGACATCTGAAGACACTTTAGATTGTTTAAAAGTAATCATTGCGACAAATTTGTTATGTACCGTGGTGCGTGCGCAATTCACTGCTACACTGGGACTTGAAACTGCTTACAATTCGAGAGTTCGTTCGTGAGTTTTCTTAAAAATTTCACAGTTATGTAGACAAACATTATAACCTTACGATCTCTAATCTGAATAATAACGATGCGAGTGTATCGAGCAATCGTTAAAGGTCGAAAGTGGTTCTGATCGACGAGCCCCCATAGATAAGTTGTTACAAATCTCAATCTCAAAATACACAATGGTACATGAAAATGACTTTTCTAGTTTATTTCCTCGTGTATGTATATTTATACGTTTATCGGTGTGTGCGTTTGTATACATATGCAAGCTTGTGTGAGTATTGTACGAGGAGATATATATTCATAATGCGAGTCCACGTGAATCTGATTGTGGATTGTTCAACTATTCAGTAACTTACGTCTGTCAACAACTATACAATAAATATTCTACAAATAATATAGTGAATTATACAAAAAATAGGTTAAGTAAGTCGTATAAATTTCATTTAATGGTCAAATGGGAAAACTTGATTATCATTTTCTTTTTCAAAAATAAAATAGGTGGTAAAATGTATCCAAGACAGAAATCTATCTTCGTGTAAGTTCAGCCGTATATATGATAAATACGATTAAAATTTATATTACGAAAATATCTAATACTATAAATTGATAAATACAGCCAAGATTAAACTAAAACTTTCTCTAAATGAAATTAATCGGATCATAAGTTCTTGCCTAGCCGCCTTACGTCTGTCATAATTGGACTTGGAAACTGGTTCATACGACGCAATAAAACTTTTAATGCCTGAAAACGGAGGGAGGATATCAACTTACAAATTAATTTGACACCTGATAAAGAAGTCATTCATAAATGACATAACATGTTTCTTAACACTCTTCGAAGAGATTATATCACCGTGACGTAGAATATTATATAATAAGAAAATTTTAATCTTATACGTAATGTAATTTGGTTAATATTATATTATTTTGTGGTTGAGATAAATAATAATTGTAAGGCAAATCTTACAATACAAAAACAGTATTTTTAATAATTTTATTCAATACCAAAGGGAATTATGTAGTCTGCTGCAAAACTCTTCGGAATCGTTAATCGTATGTTAAAAAGCAAGCTTCTTAATAATGAATTGTAGTCCTTAAATACATCCAAATAAAAAAAAACCCTAAAATAGATAGCTTGAAAATTTTTAACGGATTTTCTAAATGATTCTGAATCTCAAGTCTCTATCATTTTCTGGTTTCCTTAAGCCTGAAAGATTGTCGATGACCATTCATGAAATGCTCTCAGCTAAATTCATGACCTTAAAATGATATGTGAAGAAGCTAAACGACCTACGATGAGGGTTTAGGTTAGAGTCCTAAAGGCCACGTGTGTAAGCTTGGAGCAGATGAACATTTCATAGTGCTATGTTAACTTCGGTATTTTCGTACGAGAAAAGCATTCTAATTCATCACCCAGCAAATATTTTTCGATGAGGTAGATTCACTCGGACTTTCCTCATTGCTTGTTAATAGAATATTTTTTTAAACGAAGAAAATATCCATAACTTTCAACAGAATTCCACAAATATTTTGAAAAATAAATATATGAAACCGTCCGTTGTAGTTTTCGAGCCTGAAGGTTCCGTAATTGAAATCAGCGTCGACCATGTTTCACAGACCCTCTAAGTCTAGTTAAACGTTTTTTTATCAGGACACGTGCATATGTGACTTATTTTTATTGATACTCAAAACTCTTTAGTGAAAGAAAAACATTAATACGAGCGTTAAAAATAGTTAATTAAATATTGGAATAAAAAATTGAAATTTTTGACATTATGTCATATTTTTATCAGATCTACAGAAATTAAAACAAATCATTTAATTTGAAATAAGCAGCGTAGATAATTGACAGAATCAGGCTGATATACAATTTCACCGCATAATTTCTTGTCTGAATAACCAAAAAGTAACAATATTATCCCTGTAACCCCTTAACGGTATCCGTTGTAGGTCAGTGTAAAGTCATTCACTACATTTGAGTATTTATTCAATAGTAATGTATAACATAACATAATTTCGTAGAATCGATTGTTGGCAACGAGCTAAGCTTTGAGCACCATTGAAAAATAGTTCCGTAGTTTATTTGTCATTACTTCAATACTATTAAGTACGAATACTTAAACTAACAATAAATTGATAATTTTTAAAACTTTATATTATTTAATTTTATAGGGTTTATTTAAAATGTTGAATAACAGAAATAAATAAAAGGGTCGGTTTTTTATACAGGCATCCAATTATCCTTATATAACAAAAAATGAATTATGCCGTAGGAAAAATATATATGGATGTTCTTGTTTATTTTGCGCAGAGAAACGACAGAAATATTTAAAACTTTTAATTAGTCTCTACTTCTAAACGAAAGAAAATATATTAAGACCGTAGGAATAGAAAAACTTGTGACGGTTTCAACGTTTTCTTATGATATTTTCTTCTTGGCTTTGCGCATAAGAAAAATAACGTACATTGAAACAAAATGTTTCATAAAAAGTGTTCAGTAATTGATTTACGAAGAACGACTGTTACTAAACCTAAGCTTAATGAAAGGATTTTTTTAAATAAATAGTATAAAACCATCACATCAATTTCACAGAACTTTAATTATAGTTTATATCTATGTTTCCATAAAAAGAAAGCCATTCATTAGCATACTCTATGAAACCTCGTTTTATATTAAATGTAATTTTATTAAAATGTGCACAGTATTATAGTAAACAAAACAAATATGCGATCTCGTATTTTTTATTACTTTGATATCATGATGAAAGTATTTTAAATAATTTTCAGTGTCATACGGTGGAAAAAATAGCAATGTATTTTAGTTCTACAAAATTTTATAAAAAAAATATATTTGATAGCTCTTTCGGCTCACGCAATCGTCAGAACTATGCTTAAACTAACATTTGCTTATCTATATATAGCTGTGTAGAAAAGGTACACCATACATCTACTCTCCTGTTTTTACGGCCTAGCTTGTTACTTTCTCACAATAAAACTAAATTTTCAAAAATTGTAAATGAAACAAAAAGCGGCTATGACAATAAGTTTACATGTGGCACGGAAGTGGTCATTATGGAAGCAAATCAGACCACCCCCCGGAAATATGTTGAACTAATGGGGACGAAAATATTACAAGTGAGTATTGAAATCAAGTTTTCGATCAATGATTTTTCAATTGGTATGTGTAAACACGAAAAAATACATGAACATTCTAGTTATATTGAAATATTTCGTCACAGATTTTATTATCAAATGCGTCAAGTCTAAATATTATAATATATATATATATATATACAGTGGAACCCCGATCAATCGTTCTCGCATAATATGTTTTCCCGTATATTTCTTTAATTTTTTACAGTCCCGTCAATCACCCATAAGAACAATGTTAAATAATCCCGCATTAACCGTTCTCAGTTTATCGATTTCCTCTATCTAACGTCTAAGTATTTTAGTTCCGTCTCGAATATTATTCTAATTGACCGGCTTTGGTAGATAAATCTTTCTATTCAATACAATCTGTGTGTTTGAACACATTAAATCTTATATATTAACCAAAGAAATTAATGTTTTCCCCAAATGTCTTGAGATTTTCTCTAATAAAGAATTTCTCAAGAAGAAGTTTAAAACACTATTCGAATATTTTAATAAATAAGATTTTACTAATATAACTTTCACAAAACTCTCTCATATTTACCAATTTTTGTGTAACCCATCTTTGAAAATTAAAGGAAGGCGGGACGTTTCTTAAATTTTACTTTTTTGAATAAAATTTTAATCTTTCCCGTAATCCTCGTTTTCCGCATTTTTTGTCTATTTTTTAGGGTCCCACGAAAAACGTAGAATCGAGGTTTTACTGTATTTAACAAATTCCAAAAAACATATCTGCTGAGAGCTTGTTTTTTTTTTTATTTATTTACATGTAATAATTCTCCAACGAAGAAATAATAGATAATATTTATAAAACTGGCAAATACCTGTTCTCTTCGCGCTGAGATGGCCATAGAGTCTTGACAGGTCAATGGCGACGGCGGTGTGAGGAAGTACAACACACGCACCCACCAGAAGCATTACCGTAGCGGCTACCTGTTGGGCCGCCATGCCTGGAATACACAAAAAAATATCAACATTATAACTAAATCACAAAACATATATTTACTTATAAAATGTTAGCTAGTTTCACATAGAAAATATAATTATCAGTGTTATACTTCAATAACACAGAGAAGAACAAAAGAAATACGATACTAATCACCTATTTGATTAAACATTAAAAAAAACCAAAAAATATTGCTTGTTTAAAATATCATGCGGATGACTTCACGTACATTACACGCAGCAATTAAATCGAGAAACGGCACGTGATCTTAAAAAATAAATTTATTAATTCAAATAAAAATATATTATAGTCATAATCTAAACTTTTAAATTAATCAATCGGGTTAAAAAAGTATTTCTATCACATTGATTTAATACTTAACTTCCATCGATTCAAGTGTTGGATAGCTGGACGTTTGTTAAAATAATAGGACGATAGAAAAGAAAAAGAAGGTATAAATAGAAAAGAATTTTTGTTTTGTGCAATTGTAAAAATAGTGACTAGAAAACTTTATACAAATATCGAGTTTTGGTAAATCATGTTACGAAGGAAAATTTTCTATATATTTAAAAGTCTATAAATTTTTTATTAAAGAAACTTTACATCGTATCGTATGGAAAATTTTCTGTGATTTATTTTATATGTACGTTATATCATATAATGAGAAAAATTTAATATTCAAGAACGTATTTCGTGTGGAACATTAATTATTTTACTTATATTCAACACTTAGTGTGAAAATCATTCCGTTTGATGCAGGTGATAGCTTCTGAGTGTTTTAGTGCTATTTAATACGTGTTTTTTCGTTGTTTTACTTAAAATTACAAGGAATCTATAGTAATAAACTAAGCTCTCTAGAGACAAAATCATATTTTTAAAAATACAAACGATTTTTTAATAACAACGTTATCTATGATATTTCGCGACTAAATTTATCGAGCATATGATTGAACGTATTATGACTGATTAAAAGTTTCAATTCTCGTTTTCGATTGAATTTTAAAGTAAATTACGAGGTATACTTAGACAATCAAATTCTTTACGAAGAAAAGAGTTTCCTATTGACAGATTTTAAGAAATACCATAAAATCTATGAGATTATTATTCCCTTATTACTAAATACTAATTAAAGTTTAAGAAAATTTTAGGCAAAGTCAACGGGCTTTTCTGTTACAACCATATTTGTGAATTGAAAACACATAATAGTCATATTTAAGTTCATCTTTTAATATGCGCAAATTAATGTATTTTATTATGCGGAGGGAGTCATAAACTATGAGCACAAGTATTTCTTGCTTAATAGTTTTAAACATACTTCTTTACGAAATTTATTATTTATTTAATTTTACTTGCTGGTTTTTGATCGAAGGCATTAGCGTTTATGATGTCTAATAACTACATCTCACACTTTCAATTCCTAAATAATAAGAGCTGGCGAGAGCGACTAGTTTTTTATTGGCCCTTTCTTAGACCTTAAGTTTTCTATTACTTACTTATTCGAAAAAAAGAGCGGTTGCGTTGTTGAGTAACAATCAGTGCTCATTGTGTTTGCATTGTGCGTCTACTTGAATTGAAATGTCATATAATTTGTGGTATATTTATGGTTTTCTATTAATAAGTGCCTAGACGACGGAGAAGAAATCTGTAACTACTCTAAAAGAAAAAAATGATTGAGTAAGTCTGCTCTAGACAGAATAAAAAAAATGTATATGCGACACATAAAATAAATATGCGATTGATTTTTCAACCCAAAATGATTTATATTTTTACGGCTCTAATCATATTAATAACCACATTAAAATTATGCAGCTTTTTATATGGTATATTTTTTCCTTTGTTTCAAAAATACTTATTTCCATCATATAATTCGTAGGCTTTGTTAAATTGAGAACCATTGTTGAATTACAATGCAATATATTGTGTAATAGATGGATTTTTAATATAAGTTTATCGATTGCGAACTTCACATAAATTATAACTAGTTGTAAAAATTTTAGTTACGGCCAAGATTAAAAGATGAAATCCTGCAATTGGCATCTACTAAATTATCATTTCGTGGAGATAACAAAAAAAAACTATGAATGCTTTAATGAATGAATGTTTCCATTTTTATGATGGAATAATTTCTTAACTGAACGCTCAAATCATATATCCTTCGATTTTTAATATTTAATATTTAAATGGTGAATTCAATACAAAAAGAAAATACACTCAAATTTATATTGAGCCCTTACAATAAAGTAAGCATATTTTTTAATTTATATTCTCAATATTATTTAGATTTATCAACCTACTCTATTTATTCAATGAAAAATTTCATCAAACACCTTATTAGAATGTTTCATCATGTCATATAGAATCGTATTAGTAAAACCTCTATGAGCTAAAATGTTTTCAAAACTGTTGCTTTGCTTCCTAGTACGAACATTTTAATTGTATGTTGTCTTAAAAGCTTTGTCTGAAAAAAATATTTGAAGCTTAAATGAAATTTGAAATTATAACATTTTTCCTTCGGTATTAAAAAAACTGCAAGGAATGCATAAAAATGTATGAAATAGATGGAAAATTATGATTCACCTGGTGAGAGGGATTCTTCCAGACGTCCAAGCACTAAAACACAATAACCGCGAACGTCTAGAACACCCGATCGCTACAAAGCACAGAAGCGCCCTCTCCCCGTCTATTTATACTGAAAGCTTCTCGCCCACGTCACGGGAAACTCCGCCAATAGAGAGATGTGAAAGTAGCGCCAACGGAAAATTCACCCAATCGCTAGCCTTTAAATTACAATATGAAACGAGATAGACTGCAATTTTCCAAGCTAGCTTAGCGAGAATCTATCGGTTGTGAAAGGGACGTGTAGAGCTTTTATTTTCGAGGTGAATTTCAGGTGAAAACCCACGCGCTGGTAACTAGGGCAACTTTCAGCGGATCGTGTTGGGCGAGGTCGGTTTACTTTTCAATGTGATATCAATTCAAAATGGTTTGTAGAAAAAAAAATTTACGTCATGACAATTTTCCTTGAATTATGACACGAGAGTACTTAATAAGATATTTACTATAATGTCAACAATATTAAATATTTTGCTCAAACCCCGCAGCTTAGATAAAAGCTACTAAAACGATTGCTTTTTATTAACTTTTCATTGATATAGATTAAACATTAGCCACGTTATAAATGAACTAGTAATCCATTGATTGCGTTTTAGGCACCATGCTGTTTTTTTTGAAAAATGATCGGCAAGGGAAATATATTTCAATTGAAAAAAACAAACCTTACTGAAAAAAGCTCTTTTATTAATATATAGAAAAAAAATAGCACATGCTATATTAGAATTCTATATCTTTTCATACTAAATAGCATGGTGTAAAAAGTATCTTGGACCATTACTCAAGGTAACGTTTTCAACCTTCATTTTGATTTTATTGAAAATCTTTGATAGTATTCACTTTAAAATATACTCACCATATTATAATATATTAACTTCATAATAAATATTAATATACCCTAAAAATCCTTTTTTATGATTATTACTGTTAGTAAAAAATAAAAAAAAATTATTTTATTTTAATTAAAAACAGTTTTCTTAATTATTAAAAAAATATGCAAAAATAATAATTTAGTGCAGTAAAAGTTACTGCCGACAAATTAGTTCTATTGTCTCCTATAAATTTTGCCTCGTGTAGATTACAAGATATTTTACGGATTATATACGGAAATCTGTAAAGAATCATGATACAATCTGGTTTCCCAACGAATATTAATTCTGGCTGGAAAAAAAATCAGTAAATATCAAAGGCTGCTCAAATGTCTATGTGGCAAGTATAGGTCCAGTGCATGACAAAACTTTGACCAGTTAATTAAAGAAAATATCACTTGGTAAAGTGTTTTTCGATAAGATGTTTGAAGTTTTTAAGATTTTAAATAATACAATTAGTGTGGGAGATATCCATTATTTTGTTTTCATTTGAAATTATAATATATTTTATAATGTTAAATGTGGAATACAATGTCATGCAAATGCCCGCATTGGTTTTGCTTAGTGGCACTTATTTGGAAGGTCCGATTTTCCATGACTTTGTCGCATGATTAACGTGCATATTTTTCTTTAAATACAGTCTAAAAATAATTTAATTTTAAGTATATTATATAACTCATAGATATTTTCACCATGAAAAGAAAATAAAAATTTAAGCTTACAAATAAGATCATATAGCAAGACTTGCTTGCTCTAAACAAAGTTGATTATAATGTTTGATTATATCAATTGGTTTGATTCTGAAGACAAAAAACCTCTGAACTAATATATATAAACTTTTCATTTATTGCGAGAAATATTAACAGAATAAATCAAATCAAAAATCAATTGACGGTTGTGTATATTAATATTATACTCATTGTGAAATGATTTAAATTTTGATATATATATATATATATAGAGAAGTAAATACACATTGAAATTCCAAACGTAACTGAGATACAAAGAGATCTAAAATACAAAAAGTAATTCAAGTCGTGTAAAAAAAATAAAACAACATGTATCAAAATAATAAGTTGGTGATTTTGTTTTCCAGTGCCTTAAATAGGGGGGCCAATGCTGATGCTGCATGTGAAGAAACTGAATTATTTGCCTGTCATATTGCTGCATATTGTAGAGCTGGTGAAATCCTCAATGATTTAATTGAAAATAAAGCGAATTTCAAAAAAAAGGCAAGTGTGGTAGATCCCCTTTGGAAATTGCAGCTTGGCAGGGTAGCGTTGAATGTGTAAAAACTCTTGTTCAAGCAAAATATTTAGAAAACACAAATGAAGACATAGAGCAATGTAAACGTCCTCCTACACTTTATAACGAGGAAGTCATAGAAAGGCGTGAGTAGAATTTTGTAAACATTTATTTTAGTACACTTAAACTCTTTCTGTGCTAACGACCATACATATATCTACTATGTGCTCAGGACTCGCCTAGCGTGTTCACGACCGAAACGTAAAAAAAAAATTTATGATTGTTAATATTGTTTGTATTTTTTATTAGCCGTCAATATTCATTTCGTATTTCATCGGCTTTGGATCTTACCGCGTGTAACGTTTTTTTGCTTAGTAAAGCTGAGAATAATTTTACAGCGAAAGATAACAAATAAAATATTTTTAAGGTGTTCGAAATTACAATAAACTACAATACATACTTCTATATCATTAAATACATATGATTTAATATGCAACTTTTCTCCTCACACAAAATAAAAACATCTTTTACAAAAAAAATTTACAAAGTTTCTTAAAGTTAGGAAATTTTTATATATATGATATATTGATTTTTTTTTACACTAGTAATAAAAGTTAATGTTTATATTTTATGAAATTTAAATAGTTGATAATAAGATAGTAAGATTCCACAGAGTCAGTTCTGTTGCACCGGTATGAGAAAATGCCTGAAGGCACTGAAAGAACCCGGGTCGTAAATAACAAAACATGTGGAATCATACAATGTTCGAACAATTCAAAATCAATGTTTATATAAGTTATCCTAGATACAAAAATGATATTTTATATACTCCGCAAACATTATTGTTAAATAGATATCAAAATGATAAATGCTGAACATCATGCTCATTTGTTCAGGCTCGGTTTGCTTTGCCGATGGACGTAATATTATTTCTCATTTGATGACGAAATCTCTCATTTTCAGTAATATTCAATATACTATTCTTCCATAAATGACAATTAATGTGGCTGAATTTTTTATCACAGATTACTTACTATTTGTTGGAAAAAAGTTCTCAACAAAATAAAAACTTAACTGTATTTGGAGAATCATGTGAAAACTATTCGCATCATTTTTACAATAAGGCCGAATATATCTGGGTTGCAATATAATTTGTGTAAATTCAAACTGTTTGTGCTATAAAATTAATTACTAATGATTAATATTTGAAAAAACAATTATGCATATCTTCAATAAGACAACAATCAAATCATATTTATTTGGAGATGTTGTAGCTGCTGTTGATTTGGGCTGAAATTTCACACTATATTTAAAACTTTTAGATTGAAATGGTATTTTCACTTTATTGACACATAGATTGAATAAAAATCAAGGCTTGCAATATAAATATGATAAACGCATTTCGTGTTTAATAAGGTTTTATGAATATTTTTACAGTCGAAATCATTGATGAGAAGAAAATTTAGGCAAATTATATTGTACTCAAATGTTTACGCATGTTAACTTTGAAATTCTCAAGATTTTGGGAAGTCTCTTAGAACTTTCACAATAATTGATTGGGCAGTTAAAAAAGTCCCCGAAAATATAGCTTCTATGAGTCAGAATAAATGAGCGCATTCTATTGTAAAAATTATAATGAGGAAATGTATGTAAGTGAAAGTGTGAAATATTGGCAACGTTGGTTATAGACATCATTTCTTTATACAAGAAACTGAAGTGTTTGTGATCCAGAGATAACTATCATATGTCCTATTTATGCCTGAAGTATTTTCAAACAAAGTAATAACAAAACTAACATACATCTAAGAATTTTTAAGCTGATTTAAGTTAATAGTAATGATAGATGGATTATTTTTCTTGTGAATTCGTCTATCTATACCATTTGTGTAACGAATACATCGTTGATGATATAGTAATTTTACTGAAAAATCTTGCAGTTTTTATTTTTTACTATGCCCGCTTACATTAAAACGCCTTGTTGGATTATTTATATACATTAATTTGAATTAATCATAACACACTTTGTTTCAAAATGCTTTTTTATTTTCTGATTTACGTATAATGAAAAACATTGTAATAAACAGAGCAAAAGACAAGTAAAATCATTGTCGCTTGAGATAAAAAAAATAACAATGCTTGGCAATATAAGAAACCCTTTTCAAATGTGAAAAATTAGGCCATTAGTGTCTATAAAACGTCTGTAATATAAATTCAAATTTTCCAAGATTTTTAATGTAATAATAAAAATCACTTTCAACAAAATAAAGGATTACATTTTTTATCTTCAAACTGAATAAAAATAATTGAAAAATAATCTGGAAGAGAAAAAACAACAGTTTCCATTTATTAGTTTGAAATATCAATTAAATTATATAATGAAATTCGTTACAATGCTGGCTATTTTTTCATATACTATCAAAAAATACCATAATATTAACTTAGTCAATCAAAAGAAAGATTTTCTTAAAAATTGTGGTAAGTATTATTAGTTGCCCAACGAACTCATCGATTTTTGTTAGTATTAGTCATTAAGACGATTTGAGCCCAAAAGTAAAGCATAGGAACCGACATTATGGAAAATATTAAAAATCTTTGAAACATGAAAGACTCTTTTTGCGTTTCAAATTAAAATATATTAAAATAAATAAGTGAAAGAACAAGACGTTTGTTTGACTATGTAATATGAAAGCGGAATAACTTTATCTAAGTTTAAGAAAGACTTCTTTTATTCCATTTATCTTTTTTTCACAACACTCCCCCTTATTTTTTTTTAAATTCATCGCAATGAATTTATTTCCAGTAAATATTTCGTGTACACTTAATCTAATCTACATACACAATATTGCGAGTATTTACTTAAAGATGGGTCGATATGAAAAAAAGACGTTTATTGTATCCTTGCTCCAATTTCGTTGCCAATCATACAGTACACATCAGAGCTTCGAACGGTTTGCAGTTACACCCGATAATAAAATTTCTCATAAAATTTGTTTATCATTATTAAGAATTATTTGGAAAAAAATACATACAAACGGAAACTTCGAAAAATACGTGAAAATAAAACTTACTTTTATATTCCAACAAATTTCAGTCAGTGCAGTTTTTCAAAACAATATTGAAAAATAAATTTTATATTAATGGTTTTTAAAAAATATTTAATACCTTTTATGTTTATCAATAGATTTTTAATATTAAATAAAAGTGATAATTTTGTTATAATTCTGTAAGTAGTCAACTCAGGAAGATGAAAGCTTATTAAAAAAAGGATATTATTTTGTGAATTGTAAATTATAAAAAATACCAACATATTGTCGACTAAAACATTTACTACTCTTTTTTTCATTCAAGTTCATCCATAAGGTACAAATATAACGGAATATTTTCATCACCGTTAATTTTAAAAACATTAAAACGACTGTTCAATAAAATATAATTGGGAATGTGAAAGTTTTTTCATATATGATTTTAGTATCTTATCTTGCAGCCGAAAAGCATCTAATATTGGAAACAAGAATATTTCAAAAACACACAAATAATGAATAAAAAACGATCAATATTTACTAAATGTTTCGGAGACATAGAATCGGGGGGCGAAAATGCTGATCACCAAACTTCCAATTTGACGGTGGTGTCCGAAGTAATGCAAAATAAAAATGTGAACTCTAAAATTGAATTATTTCAAGTAAAAAATAAAAATTTCCGGAAATTGGTTCGTATTATAATTCAGATGAATAGGTTTAAAATTAAATTAAACCGCAATTTTAATGCTAGCTTATTTTTGGCTATACAAGAAGGTGATTTACAGCTGGCAAAAGAGTAAGTTATGAATATTATATTATTTGTTTTGTTAATATTACATATTTACATTATTTATTTTAAACAAACCTTATGTTTAAATAAAACCTCACGTCCCGTTTAGGTGTCAATTGAGTCTTATAGGTGGAAATAAATTTTATTGAAACAAATAAAACCCAGTTAGAAGTGCTTTTTCCATGATTTCATAATATTATATAACGATCACGACTGATTTCACTCGTTGCGAGCATTATTAACTGATGAAATACAAAGCAAAACCACGCTATTTATAGTAATTGAGGTTTTTTTATTTGTATCTTCCCAATAATTTTCAATATCAATCGATACTGAAACAAAATTTTTGTGAAAGAATTTGTATATTTTAGATTATGACAAATAAATACACATTTTAATTGTTGAAACTTTGTACGATTCCACATTTTTGTCACTAACGACGCGAGTTTCGCCTTTCGGCATTTTCAGGCATTCTATCTATTTTTGATATTTGAATTCCATCAAACACCTTCAGTCAACATCATAAAATAAATAAACGTTGAAATTTTGAACGTAACTCCAATAGAACAAGATCTACATGAAATACGCCAAGTCATGTTAAATGCAGTTTAATTGTTGTAAAAACAAAACGGATTTTGCAACGCAGTCATAAAATATGAATATGCAATGTAAAATACCTACATAATAAGTTGGTTTTTGTGTTTTCCAGTGCCTTAAACAAGGGTGCCAGTGCTGATGCTGCATGTGAAGAAACTGAATCATCTGCCTGTCATATTGCTGCATATTGTAAAGCTGGTGAAATTCTCAAAGAGTTAATAAATAGAAATGCAAATTTCAAAAAAAAAGACGTGTGTGGGAGATGTCCTTTGGATATTGCAGCTTGGCAGGGTAGCGTTGAATGCGTAGAAATTCTCGTTCAAGCGAAATATTTAAAAAATACACAAGAAGAAAGAGTGCAATGTCAATCTCCCACTTCACTTTATAACTCAGAAATCAAAGCAGGGGTGAGCAGAATTTATTATCTTTTTTTGTTTTAATTACCAAAAAATCTATTAAACAAATAAAAAATCGTCGAGTTGGAACAGGGTTAAACAAATACAATCATATAAAAAAAAGATATTAAATTAATTAGGTATTATTAATTCATAGGCAAATACAAAAATAAAAAAAACATTAATTTTATGGGTTGTTTAAAAGTTTTAGTTTAATTGATAAACCGCTTCATTTAATCTATACTGCCAGCAATGAGATAGATTACATGCGCGGCACTTTTTGCGTTTTATCAAAAACCAAATTCAATTGTTCAATATATTTATAGCCAGTCATGAATAGATATGTGTGCATTTGTACAATATTTTTAATAACATCCGTTATTATTGAGACAGTGTTAACACACAAAAAATTTCACCAAACACTAAGTCGGGTGGTTTATTTTAATGACTATGAAGCGATTTTACTTTTGAGATAAATGTATCAAATGTTACTAATTAAATTTCAGATAAAAACAATTTGGAGCAAATTTTCTGCGCTTCACCTCGCGAGTGCTTGCTTGCACGAGGAATGCGTCAGAATTCTGCTTGCCTCAGATTATTGCGCTGTATCAGACGAGGTGGATGGACTCACTGCTCTTGACATCTGTGGAAAGCAATTCTATGACTTTCAAAGTCATTGCGAGGATTTGGGTAAAATTGACGATAAAGAAAAAACGTATGTTTTTATTAATTTTGTTATAGTCTTAGAATGTAAAGTTCCACAAGACTTATATACAGAGATTGATCTCTATTCTGGCTTAATACAAATGCCCAAGCATTTTTACTTAAGTTACTGCAGTTTTATTACCTTACTTAAAAGTTCTTAATTTTTTTCATTATTAACGTAAAATTTCATATAAGTGAATAAAAAAAAGTGGTGATGTAAAAAAATTATAAAGTTTTTTATTCCAATTGGTGTTCTACTTTTGACACGTTTTTCAATTATTTGAAAAGCATTTAGAGAATAAAAAAATTATAAAGGTAAATTACTAAAGTTTTCAACTGGTAGAAAGCTATGTAAAATGAAGAAGTTATTAATTTTTATTTAACATTCAAAATGATCTTCCACAAAAATATTAATAAAAATTTCATTAAATTACAGATTTTGGAACATTATACAAGAGTTTGCTGCCCATAATATATCACATAAGATCACAGGTGCCATTCAAAATTCGATGCGAAATCAGGGAATTCAAAATTTATCTACAACACCTCTTCATATTGCTGCAATTTTGGATAGTGAACGAACCATTGAGCTTTTATGTTCGAAAGTAAACGCCTTTATTGGGTGTCAAGATATGAACGGAGATACGCCGCTTCACATAGCAGCCGCAAACAGAAAGGGGAAATCGCTACTAGCTTTGCTGAGTCTGTGTAACAAAGAATCTGAAACAAACACTTTAAATAAAAAAAACGGCAATGAAAAAACCGCTCTTCATTTGGCCATCGAATCCAAGTGGATATTCGGGGTGAGAATGTTGTTAGATAACGGTTCAGATTTTAAAATCTGTGGTCCTGATAAAAAAACAATTTTACATATGGCCATCGAGAATGCTAATGTAGAGATGCTAAAAGAGATTTGTTTGAGAGAACCAAAGTGCGAAGCCTTATTGAATATTTGTAGCAAAAACAATGGCACACCGATTTATACAGCAATAACAAAAATAAAAATAGATTGTATAGAGGAACTACTTCGATTTGGAACGGAAAATAACATTAACTTTGATCTTAAAGGTTTAAATGGCATTAGTGTATTTCATAAAGCTGCAGAAATAGGGGATGTAGATATTTTGGAAAAGTGTTTGACTTATGAGTCAGAGTTTTTGAAATTGATGAAGGATTTAAAATCCGATGTTTCGCCACTGCATTTGGCGGCTGCAAATAATAAATTTGAGTGCATAGAAATTCTCTTGGAGAAAGGCTTTGACATCAATGTTAAAGGGGTTTTTTCTTTTGGTGACAACTTGTGCATAAATGACAAAAAAAACGATAAGACATGGCTGCCGTTTCATATAGCCGCTTTGAAGGGTTATAAAGAATGCATTCACCTGTTTATTAAGCATGGCGCCGACATATCAGATGAAATTCCGTGTACAGAAAATGGACCCAAAGCTTTGGATGTCATTACGAGACAAATGCATAATCCAGTTGAATATTTAGAAGATTTGTGCAGCTCATATATTCAAGTTAACAACTATCACTTAGACGACACAGATTGTAAAATCACGATTGACTATTCACTTTTATTGCCACCAATAATTGACGAAGCTAAAACCAAGGAAAAATATGGTAAAGGTGTTATGAGAATAGTTAAAGTTATGACAAATCCACACAGTAACTATGACCAGAAAAAACTAATCTTACACCCTTTGATTGAAAGTTTTCAATACTTTCAATGGAAAGCATTAAAGCAGTTTTTCTTTTATATATTGATTACATACTGCTTTTTTGTTATTTCGCTTACTGCCCTGGTGATTATTGTATATAAATATGAAAACTCTGGCGTTGCTCCTCCAATAATTCTATACAAAGCCTTATGGATTCAGCTCCTTTGGATATCGATGATTGCTGTTCTTATAGAAGTAAGGCCTCAATGTTTAATAAAAATTGTATATAATTATTTAACTATTATTGCTCTCAATGGCTATAGAAATAATAGTTTTTTGAATTAATTTGATTGGTATCAACCCAACGGTACAGACAGCATGTTTTTCAAGGCTTGCACATACCACTATTATGTTAAAAATTGAATCTTATAGCTTGCAACATGAAAACGGAATTATGATTCGTGATGTTTTCAACACTGGGTATGGAGAAAATATAATAGTATGAACATAACGTCACAAACAGCATGTTTTGCATAGCTTGATATATTATACTATTTTATCCCTTTTTAAAACACATATGTTTTGTATATCATAATTTATAAAAACTGTCTTCTTCATTAGCTTAATCATTAAAATGTGATATGTTTTTCAGGATTTTTTATTCATATCAGTTAAAAAGCTGGAATACTTCAAAAGCCCTGCTGCAGTTATAAAAATGGTTTCACTGATTCTTTCGTTTATTGTCACTATTGTCAATCACGATGTGGATGAAATCTGGCCTCGGTACGTGACAGCCGGTGCTATTCTCACGGCTTGGATAGAGATAGTGATGCTTCTCTCCAGATTTCCAGAGTTTGGATACTTGTATCAAATGTTTGCAACAGTTGCGTTTCGGGTATTAAAGGCAAGTCTATAAATTGAAAATTAAAATAAAGTGCATCGTAAAGCACAGCGGAAAGCTAACAATGCCACTTTTTTTGAGAACCATATTTGCTCTCAATAAACAGTTAATTGACTCATAATGAAATTTAACTTATCATAAATTGTATTATGCTAATTGTTCGCCAGGCAATTGGTTAAAGTCTAAAGAATATATTATTTTTATAGAAAGTACCTTTGTCAAGTAGTCATAAACTCTTTGTTTAGGTTCTCAAGATTTAAAATTAATGATTGTGATACAAAACACTCTGTGAAACATTTATTGTATTTATGCACCTTTTGTGTCACCTGTGGACATTATTTATGCTTAGCATTTGGATTTTTAACACTGAGGCTTGAAATAAGTGCTTTTTGAATAATGCAGTGTAGAAATTTGTGTGTATTGTATATGTATTTACAATGATAAAAGTTTCATTTTGATTTTCCTCAAAAAATACTTATCTTGAAAAAATGGATTGTCTTTTCAACTTGCCAGCATTTTTACAGCTTGTGTCGATAGATACATACAATTCAATAGTACGCGTAAAACAACAAATTTCATTCTAATCATACCAAAAAGGCATAATAAAAATATGAAGAGTTGTGGCAAGCCTCAGTGTTGAAAAATTCCGAATGCTAAGCATTAATAATTTCCACAGATGCCGCAAAAAGTACACATCCAATAAATAAACATGTTTGAAATAGTATATACTTTGGATGATGTATTCGATAAGTATAGAGTGGATACCTCTTTGTGCGCCAAATACCCAATGATCAAAATCAAAATAACTTAAAAAAATGTAATTTGAAAAGCATAAAAGGAATAAAACCTGAAAAACCAAAATGTAATTCAAAATAAATACACGTATATACCGAGCATTACATTATGAACTTGACACAGATTAATCGAGAAGCAATATGAGACGCAAAAATACCCACTTCGAGTTATTTGTACTTGCCGACACTCGCGTGTATCGTCTTTGAAATAATGCAAATTATTAATAATTTGTAATACATTTTTGTAATTCAAATATATTCAGCATGATGCTGTTACATGAGATTTTAAGTTAGCAGTGAATGCGTTAAACGTACACAAAATAAACCCCTTTTGGATATTGACAAGTTTCGCTGAGTTGAGGTTTACGGGCTCTCTGTATGAACTCACAAAAATTGTGATGACCTGCCTGCCAATTTAATTTATTTTCCACCAAGTCAGTGAGACCGATCGGTGCAATATAAGATTACACCGATTTGCGCAGTACTTCTTTTTGAGAATGCATTAATTGACACACCCATAAGATGTTTCCATTATCCTGCCTTATAATCCCACAAATTGCATGCTGGTCTTTTACCTAACTGGGAAATATATTAGAAGCCAAAGCAAATTTACAAAATAAGTTATTGGTTTTTTACAGGTAATGGCTCTTTTTGGCGGCTTCATGATAATCGGCTTTTCTCTCGCCTTCTGGGTTTTATTCAAATCGAAATTTCCCTTTGACGGTCCTTGGAATTCAATCATGAAAACTATTGTGATGATGACGTCGGAATTCGACTACTCAGATATGGCCGGGGACAAAGGATGGGTGGAATATCCGTCGTTTCCCCAAATATTGTTTATAATATTTTTGGTTTCCGTTCCAATTGTAGTAATGAATCTACTGATAGCTCTTGCAATCAGTGACACGAAAGACTTAGAGACAGATGGAAGGATTGAAAGACTTTTCGAACAGGTAATGTTGTTCATTAGATACCATTTGAAATCATAATTAATGTTAAGGTGCAACTTAACTTAAACGAGGATCATTCGAGTGTGTATTCCATTATTCATGTCGCTTACGGCCCGGATATTGCATTCGAGTATTTTCAGAAATTTGAATATGGTCATCAACTCACACTGACACTTATGTACTAGATTTCATTAAAAATAATTAAGAAAACTAGTTAATACCTTTACCAATATATAATAATACATTACTTACTTATGTAGATATTATATGACATATTAAATATAAAAATCGTATTAATTTAAAGAAAATCATTTTCAATAAAGCTATTTTAATGATGATATTTAACGACATAACACAAGTTTTAACTTTGAGTTGAACTTTTGTCACTTTTTAAATTTCAAATAATGAATGACTTTCTACTTTAAATCTATTAAGACAAGAAACTTTATCATGATAACTGAAATTATTTGGAAATATTAGGTATCAGCATAATAATATATTATGTATGAAATTAATATTTTTTCCTATTTTGGTTGCAAAGTCTTATATAATAAAATAACTTAAAAATTTTGATTGAAATTAAGATATCTTAGAATTCGATAGATTTGAACATGATTGTCAAATCGATTGAGAAGACTGTCTGTACTGAGATTCATTCCTAAAGATATCGCAAACGTAGCCAACGAAGTTGATCACTACAGTGTGCATGCAATAAAAAAAAAATATTATGTTATATCAATTCATTTATAATTATTTATTGCTAATTTTATTCTATTTTCTAGCTTCAATTTCTTTCAACCCTTGACTTGATAGGCTGTACTCCGTTGTGGAATTCTTTGCCCGAATTCTTGAAACGATACAAGAAAAGTTGTCTATTTGATGAAGAAACTGAGAGTAAACTAACTATAAAACCTACCGAAATGAAAAAATATTTCACCAAACATATAATAACATCTATATTTCAAGTAATCATAAAAAGGAATAAGGAAAAGCAAAACGATGGCAATTTACCGAAAGTAGATCTTTTAGCAAATAAATGATACTTACAAAAGTGATAAAAATTCTGTTAAGTGTTCAAAAAGACAATAAATGCTTTTTAATAAATACGCATATAAATTAATACATAATTTTTCCTGCATACCAAAAGCAATATGTTCCTTTGCAAAATATTAGCCACGCAATTTGTAAATTATCTTTGTTAAATTTTATTTTTTACACAATATTTGCAGCTTCTTTTCAATCTAGCTAAAAAAAGGTTTACATGTATTATTTAATTTGAAAAACATTATTTCTTACGTTTCAGAAACATTTAGTTTATATTTATATTGAAATAAAAAATACCAAATAACATATGTTGGTTAACTATATATAATATACATACATATCAGTATAAGTTTTACTGGTTGCAACCTATGCCAACTGATGAAATATGATGTCTCATTTGATGAGGAAAGTCTCATTTTCATTCAGTTAAATGATTAATTTTATGTTCATTAATTTTTTTGGTTTTATATGAAAATTAAATAAAAAAAGAATATATTAATGTATATATATATATATATATATATATAAAAGAGCAGCACATTTTCTACCTGTGTATTTCTCAATATTTAAATAAAATTTTAAATGTGTTCCCACCTAGTGACTTCTGAATCGATCAATATTATAAAAAATAATCCACGCATATGATTGCAGTATTAAGATGAAACAGTCACAAGGTTAAGTAACATTTGTTTTTTTTCACAATTTCAATGAACAAATGATAACTTGCGTATCCACCACAGTTACGTATGTTTTTATTATGTCAACAAATTTATCACTGACAATAATTAACTGTATACAGTGAAATCTCGATTCCACATTTTTCATGGGACCCTAAAAATAGACGAAAAACGCGGGAAACGAGGAGTGCGAGAAAGCTTAAAATAATAATTAAAGAAGAAAAATCTTGAAAACATTAAGGTAAAAAATGATAAATTTGATAGAGTTTTGTAAAAATTATATCAATTAAATGTTATTTATTGAAAAAATCGAATCTAATCCTGTTCTAAGCTTCTTGTGAAATACTTTATTAAAGAAAATCTCAAGACATTTGAGAGAATTATATATCTCATCATTAATTTCTTTGATAAACATATAAAATTTTAAGCCTACAAAATGTATTGAATAGAAAGATGTATCTACCAAAACCGGTCAATCGAAATAATATTTGAGACGGGACCATAATATTTAGACGATAGATCAAGAAAATCGATGAATCGGGGAACGGTTAATGCGGGATCATTTAACATTGTTCTTTCAAGTATTTGACGGGATTGTAAAAAATGAACGATTCATCCGGGAAAACGTATTATGCGAGAACGTTTGATCGGGGTTTCGCTGTATGCATTTTATATAGTAAAGTGCATTTTGCATTGTATGAATTAAATAAATATTACGTTACCCCCTATTCGAGTTCTATTTTTTCTTGAGACGTAATCCTTTATAATAGCATTTAGATTTATATGACATACATACCACAGTATAGATTTTATTATTTGCGTCATCAACTAATTCTTAATGCTTTAACCATTTATAATTTTATTTCGGGTTGCTATGACATCGAAATGAATTCAAAATAGTTTACGTCGCTGAGATAATGTTTCCCTAATAGAACAAATTTCTATTTAGGGTGTATGTCTTTCCTAGATGATAATGATTCAACTTGAAACAATTTAACATCGACCTCTCAAGTAATACCGAAGTACATTAACAAGTATCACTGGGCAGCTTGATATTTATTAGTATAATAGATAAACGAAATTTTAAGAATAAAACGAAAAGGAAACTCTCAAATGTAATGCATACCATGCGTATAACGATTGAAACGATTCAACCACTTTTAAGGTGTTAACTGTCACTTCTTGATGGAAAGGCATGATATTTTAAATAATAAAAAACACATTTTTTAGTACTTATTTCCACAATATATTTTTTGATCAGGACCGGTTTCGCTCATCGCGAACATTATCAACTGATGTGATAATGCTCGCGATGAGCGAAACCGGTCCTGATCAAAGAATATATTGTGGAAATAAGTACTAAAAATGTGTTTTTATTATTTGAAATGATTCAAATTTAACTAATGATTCGACTGAAGGTGCTTGATGGAATTTCAATATCAAATTTACTTTAGACCCGTCTATGAAATATAATTTATCCACAAGATATATTTTCATATTTATTGCCATTCATTTTTGTTAAAAGGACTCGAACAGGACTTTTAATTAAAAATAGACATTTTTGATTATTACAGTCGCAAACTATTTCTATTTTAAGTTAATGTCAGGTCCCAATTGTCTCTCAAAATATTTTGCCAAACAACTTCACCACCGAAATACACAGTATTATATCAAAATTTGATTGAAAATTAACACTTATTTTATCTTAAGATAAAAAATTATATGCTTTGTACTGTTATAAAAAATGTTTTTCAAAAAATACAATCAACAATACTGGAAAAGATAAAGTAATCAGTTAAAGATAGATTGATTAAAATAGATAAGTTAATATTCTTAATAATAAATTTACCAGTACAGATGGTTTGCTTTTTAAAACAGTGTTTAACTATATGTTGTCTGGCAGAGAGGAAAATTAAATATCTTTACTATCTCAGTGACCTTATATTCAAAACCTTACAGAATTATATTTGTAGGTAAAATGGATAAAAGCGATGAAAAAAAATCCCTTTTAAAAAAAAAAAAATTTGGGAGTGCAAAAGGTGAAAAAGGTGATACGTTTTTCAAGATCGAGAATGAAGTGGCAAGTGCTGAAAATCGCCAGAACGAAACAAAAAATATTAAATTCAGAAATCTAGTTAAACGTGTTATAAAAATCAATAGAAATATTAAGATAGAAAAAAATAATCAAACAAGTTTGATGCATGTAACTAATGAAGCTGTCGCGAAGGAATTTGGAGAATGGGGAAAAGGGAAGGTTAAAAATAGGCGACTTGATATGCTCAACACTGAATTGCTTGAAAGTATAGAAGAGGACGACATAAATTGGGCCATCAAGTAAGCAATTTTGTAAAAAAAAAAATATATATTACATGTTTTTGAAAGAAATTGTCCAATCAAAATTATAATTTATGAACTTCTAATTTATGAAGTTTTTTTCTTATTTAGTTAGAGCTGGGCAAGACTAGCAGTTAGCTAATCGCTACTATAAGGTAATTTTAATTTGATTCGTGGTTGCAAACACTCGCCTATCCTGTAGATCTTGCAGAAATATCATGTTTGTGTATATAAATATTCGAAAATTCCATATGTAACTATTGTTGTGTGATAATTGGTTAAGCGGTTAAGGTGCTAAGTCTCACTCTTAAGGGAAAGACGCACCTTTACTATTTTAAATAATAAATGTAAATTTTTAATAATAATAATGAATTTATTTTCAAGACACGAAGGAAATTATTAACAAAATTCTGGACAAGTTAACATATCGTTTCGTTGACAAAACCTGATAAAATATCGTATTATTTCTTTGAATCATATTTAAACTATTAAAGAAAGATTGAAATTTCTTTGTTTTGGAATAAATAATATTCTTATTTTACATATCTATTTATTTAAATGCTGTCTTTATATCATGAACTTTCTATTTTTAATGCAAATCAATAATTTTCAAAAAAGCTAACACACATATGATCATCAAAAAAAGAAGGTATTTATTCGAGTAATTTACTGGACAAAAATATTTCAATTGATAGGTCATTAGAAAAAGGTGCATCTGCAGAAGCAACATGTTGTGAAACTGGTCTATCTGCATGTCACATATGTGCTTTCTACGGGAGAGATAAAATTCTCAAAGAATTAATATTAAGAAAAGCTAATGTTTCGAGAGAGGATAATTTTGGACGGCTACCATTGGATATTGCAATCTGGCAGGGACATACAGAATGTGTAGATATTTTTTTGAAAACGAAAACTCCTCGAGAAAATATTTCACCATCAGAAAAATGGAGGGATTCAATTAATCACGACTGCGTAAGATTAAAAAAAAACGTAAGTTATTCTTTTTCATGAAACAAACAGGATAAAAACCAATTGCTATACTGCTTATCGAAATTCATATATTGAATAAGAATATAAAAGAAACACTCGTAATGTTCATGAATAATAAATCTTTTCATCGTTAGTTGGATTTAATAATAAATTAAGCACATATTACAGATATCTATCATTTGGAGTAACAGTAAAGCACTTCATATTGCCAGCGCCAGATTACAGGTAGAGTGTGTAAGGAATCTGTTGCAAGCAGACTGTTCTCCTTTATCGAACAATTATGAAGGTTTGACTCCACTCGATGTCTGTGGACAAGCTTATCTAAAAGATTTAACTGCAATTTCTGAAGAAAGGTGAGTATTATATTATACATTATCATTATTGTTGAAAAAAGTATTTTAAAAGTAAGATTTTTGTCACTTGGCCTGTAAAAGTTAAAATCAATAAGACCTTCTAAAAGTCGGTCGAGTTTTTTGGCTATTTGGTTGATAATTGTTTTACATAGTGAGGATTCACCGATAGCATCAACATACTACGATTCACTCAAAGAAGTAAAGTCAGGCAATTTTTTTTTGTACAAATACAGTGCACTCTCGATTATCCGGGCTGATGCTGGAAGGATGGTCACGGATAATTGAAAAACACGGATAACCCGAATCATACATTTTTATTTTATTTTCGAATATAATATCATATACACAATAAATTTTTTTTGCACATTATTTTTCAAGAAAACACAAAAATACGTAAAAATATAAAATTTTATCATAATAACAAACGTAGTCCCGAGAGCTGACAAATATAGGCAATAAATATCGAAATTAACAATTTTACTGCGGGCACTCGCGCTGGTTTATGCACTTCACTGGAAAAGTAAATAAAAACGCATGTGGAATACAAAGGATTTTAATTCTTGACTTATTCTAGTCCCATAAATTGTGATGTTTATTGCGGTTTATGCGAATATTCATACATTCAAAACACACAAGTGGCTAAAAAAAATTCACCGATTAGTTACATAAACACAAACACATTGCTAAATTCATCATTTTTTCAAACAATGCGCATATTCAAGATCGAAATTCATTAATGCGTCTCATAATCGTTATGGAAAAAATCAATCAGGTTATATTTGAATTATAAAATATTTATTTTCAGGCACGAATAATCCGCAAATCGGATAATCCATACACGGATAATCGACAGTACACTGTATTGAGTAATGTATACCTTATTGAATATATGACGAGTATGTACGGAAGCACGAATAGTGTAATCTGTTTTATAAAATATCATCACAAAAAAGTACTCCGAAAATCTATTTTATTTTTCATAAGAAAAGTTTTCATAAAAAAAAATTCAATTATTATCATAACAAAGTTTCATCGATAATTTTTTTTTGATATTAAATTTGAATTGAAAAACATTGTACGATTCCACATATTTTGTCACTAACGACCCGAGTTTTGCCTTTCGGCATCTTCAGGCTTTTGCACAGTAAACAGTTAGCACCGTCTATATATCAAAGGTATTAATTGACGGAAAACGCATACCCCAAGGCAGGAACTGAATGAGAAAACTGTTAAAAAAGAAAAAAGTTAAAATAAATTCAATAATATTAATCTAATAATAATTAACACTATTGCCTGTGAAAAGTTTCATTAAAGATAAATACTGTTAATGAGGCATTCTTGAAAGGATTTTAGTTATAAACTATCATTAAAGTATAATTTGGTTTTTTGTTAAGAAATACCTAATTATTAAAATTTTCCAAGTAACGATTAAACATTTAGTGACGCAATATGAGAATTTACTTTATGAGATTCGTTGAACTGATCTCACGTACAGGATATAACAAGAGGGAGTTGGGAAGGTCTGTGTGATATAATGCCTGAAGATGCCGAAAGGCGAACCCCGGGTTGTTAGTGACAAAAAATATGAAATCGTACAAATTTTTAACATTTCAAATTTGATATTGAAGTTCCATCAAGCACCTTCAGTTGATGAGTCGACTGTTAGAAAATATGTAATTTTTCATTTTATGCAATGCCAGTAGATCTGTAGTATTTTGTTTCAACTACATCATTTCTCGTGAAACCGTTTTAATGTACATATATTTATCGGTTTCCAGGTTTTTCGAAACAATAAAAGAGTTCGTGACGTACGCAAAATTAAAACAAGTTGAAAAAGACATTCAAAATACTATGAAAATATCTGACAATGGTAAAATGTTCACAACACCCCTTCACATCGCCGTTTTGTTGGATAGCAAACGTTCGATACAGCTTTTGATTGAGATAAATGCATTCCCTGGGTGCCAAAACAATGACTTTGAAACGCCACTACATTTCGCTGTCGCCAACAAAAAAGCAAAACCGTTAATAGCCTTAACGAGTGTGTGCTTCCAAAATCATATCAGTATAGTAGACGTGCTGAATAAAAATAAACTTACTCCTCTTCATATGGCAGTCCATTCACTGTGGATGAAAGGTGTTTCAATTTTATTAGAAGCCGGGTCGGATATCAAGGCCACTACTGGAGAAAAAGACACCGTTTTACACATTGCAGTTCAATCTGGAAATGTCCTGCTTTTAAAAGAACTCATTAGGAATACTTCCAACAAAAATGAATTGATAAACTGGAAAAATTCAAGTGGCTATACTCCGCTGTATACAGCTATAACTCACAGCCAGGTGTCGTGTTTGCAAGAACTTCTTTCGGAAGGAGCATTATGCAGTATTAGTTTGGATGACGAAGTAAATGTTCTACATGTTGCTGCTAAAATTGGGAATACGAAAATAATGTCACTTTTGTTGTCCAAAAAAGACAACAGAAATTTAATAAACAAACAAGACTTAATATCTAAAATGTCTCCATTGCATTGGGCAGCTTTAAATGATAATGTTGAATCTGTGAAGGAATTGTGTGACGCTGGAGCCGATATGAGATTAAGGGCACTTGATCAAGCGACACCTCTGCATTTGGCAGCAAGAAAAGGTCACGTGGATGTTGTAAAACTGTTTTTAAGTAGAAATTCGGACTTGATGCTTGAAAGAGACTGTATGAAATGGCTTCCATTCCATTTAGCAGCATACGCTGGCCACAGAAAGTGCATTGAATTATTTTTAGAAAATGGTGCAGATTTTTCCGAAATAGTTTTCGATCGCTATAATAAGAATAGGACAGTTTTGGCTACCATGACGAGTAATATGCAAAGGTCTGTCGACTATTTGAATGAACTCTTTAATAATTACATCAAGATAAATACGTATCATTTGGAAGATCCAAATTGCGTGATTATCGTCGATTATAGCATCTTGATGCCCAATAGACGTAATAATAAGGGTGAAGACCGTGTTGAAACAATGAGTGTCGTTAAAGCGCTCACTAGTACACGCAATAAATATGGTGTGAACAAACTCGTGATTCATCCCTTGATTGAGAGCTTTTTATATTTACAATGGAAAGCTTTGAAGAGATTTTTCTTTTTCATATTATTCACCTATGTGATTTTCGTCACCGCTCTAACGAACTCAGTAATTGTAATTTACAAATATGAACGGTTTTCGGAAACGCCTCCAATGATTTACAATAAAATTTTGTGGAATTCATTACTTTGGATTTCTATTGGATTGATTTTCATACAGGTATTATATATTTTAATAACAAAAAAGTAACGCATCTTTATAATTTTGTGCAGTACCGTTTTCAATGGAATATAGTTGATTGGCAGGAGTAATGCGGTTTGTGGAGCAGAACTATTATAATAATACAAAAATCCACACAATATTTGATTTTATCAATTTTAATTTTAATAGTGAAATAAAAACCAAATATATTTTAAAATTTCTGATCAACCCCAGCACCCTCAGATATCGTATCCACGAGCCGTCACTGTATATAATCGTTCTTGGCATCTTTTATTTTACATACTATGTAATAGTAATTTCGAAACGACTTCATATAACAGTAACAAAAATATAAACAACATAATTGTGAGTAAAAGATGAACTTTTTGACTTCTAACGTTTTTTTTTGACGTACATTTCAATACTTACAAACATAAGAGTGTAATAAGTGTTTAAATATTCGTGCATGAGCTAATTTTCGTACTTATATATGGCATGACATTCCTTAATAATCTTCATTAGTTTTCTTTACACCAAATGAATTATTTTTTGAAAAAATAAATATCTTAAGAAATATCCTTAACGAGGCTCAACAGGGAATAAGGCTAATAATGATAACAGCAGTTTCATCGGATTAATTTCAATAAAACCGATCTAGGCTTTGATTTATCTATCAATAAGGCTTAAGAGCTGCGTTACCTATTCAAAAGTCAGATTTACATAGCAGTAGCTAAATTTTCTATTATAAAAAATATAAAAATTACACCATTAAAAGAACAAAATATGTAAGTTCTATTTAAACGTTTTAAATATATATTTAATGCGATTAAATATGTATTAAAGATTTTACAATAAAAAATCCAATGAACTGTACATTCTAAAAAGAAAATGAAAATATAATAATGTATATATATATATAAAATCCGTACATTAACATTTTTTTTTAATTTGACTTAGGAAGTATTATACATAATTTCCAAAAAGTTGCTATACTTTAACAGTTATGAAGTGTGGGTAAAACTGTTATCACTGGGACTTGCCTTAGCTGTGACTTTGATCAACCATGAAGTTGACAGTCAGTGGCCAAAATACATAACTGCTGGAGCTATTCTTCTGGCGTGGATGGAAATGGTTGTTTTACTGTCAAGATTTCCGAATTTTGGATATTTCTACCAAATGTTTTCTACAGTGGCTATGAGAGCCATAAAGGTAAAAAATATGCGTGTATATTTTATTCAATCTTTTTTAAATACATAAAATATTAATTAAGATCACACATATTGAAATTAATTCTATATTTAAATTTCTGAAAATTATTTTTGATTTTATCATCTTTTAACAATTAATGTGCTTTTACGATACTGTGATACCGTATTATTCTCATGCGAAAATAAAGGACACTCCGAAAAAAATTAGACTTTCTCATATTTTCTTGATTTATCAAAGTTTGATTTTCAAATCAATATTATAATAGAATTCTATAAAATCAGCAACGTCAAAAATGATCAACTCATGATGGTTGCATATGCCAAAAAGCCTCTGTCTATTGTTTTTGCTTCATTTTTCTTTACGCAATAAGTGTCTCTCACTTCGATCGCTAAAATACCTTTTGACTTATTGAGATTGTCTAAAATCACTCTCATTGGTAATGCAAATGACCTAAAAAGATTTCATTTAAAAAAAATGTTGTTTTTCCCATATATAACCAATTTTCCACCGAATACAATAACAATGGTCATCTCAGTAAGCGGGCAGATATGTTTAATAGTTTATGACGTATTCCATCGATATAAGATTTTATTTATTTGTACTATTTTAGGTGTTAGCTTTGTTTGGCTCATTTATGATCATCGGGTTTTCTTTGGCATTTTGGATATTATTTGATTCTAAAACCCCTTTTGACGGTCCGTGGAAGTCAATTATGAAGACAGTCGTGATGATGACCTCCGAATTCGACTACTCGGACATAGCTAGTGTCGAAGAATGGAAACAATATCCGTCATTTCCTCAAATTCTTTTCATAGTATTTTTGATCTCAGTTCCAATTGTTGTGATGAATTTACTTTTGGCGCTTGCTGTTAGCGATACAAAAGATTTGGAAATTGCAGGAAAAATACAAAGACTTTCTCAACAGGTAAATTATATTCTAATTAAAACATTCTTGTGAAAGCTCTATTACTTCAAAGTCAACACACGCTTTTCAATGTGTCGTTTTATGGATACTTAGCAATAAATAATAATTGTATTTTGTTGCCAGAATAACAATGTTATATTGTACGCTTTTTTGCATGATGCACCTCTTCAAGATTTTGCAAGGCTCATTCATTTTCTACTTCGAAATCCTGTTTCGTAAATTATGCATATTTGACTTTCGTTGCGTTGTAATGAGTTCTTCGTACATTTTGGCGAAACTATAATACTCTATAATACTCTTAACTCTTATTGAATGAAAAAATATTTAGAATAGCAAAGCTACTAAAACAATAGTTTTCATTGATTTCATATTTTATTTTATATCTTACTGAATTTAATCTTATTTCAATTTAAATTTGGAAAACAGTTGAAAAATACACAAAAAGGTAACACCCGTCATTTTAATTATATTTTTCTAATGAAAAATAATTTCTTAAAATTGTTGCGAAACAATGTTTGAAAAAAGTCGATTTTAGATGAATTTATATGCTGTGGTGTTGTTTAAGTCTCAAAAATCGAATAATTTGTTTAAGCTAATAAACGTTAATAATTAAAATCCATATAATGTTAATTAACAGTGCGATCACTATAAAGATTTAAATTTTGACGTCCAAATATATTCCTTTTATTCTTTTTTGCACCATATTTATTTACTATTTGCCCCATGCGTAATAGGCCACAGTGTAATTTACTATTTTATTTATTATATATATCGTGGCTAAGTAAAGTGAGCACATTGAATATTTTACAATTTCTCACTTCGGTGTATCTTTTGACTAGTTAAAATATCCTATTGCGTTCGGCATCATATGTATCTAAAACCCCCCAATTCGATAAATTCGTATTTTTTGTATTTCAAAAACTGTACGAAATAATATTTTTTGAACTGTCTGAAAAATAATTTATTTGTCAATTATACTTTTTTAATATAAAAAGGGCTTGTTTATTGTTTTTAGCTACTGCAATATTATATATGTAATTCACTTATTTCGCAATAGTACACTTATACATGGCCACCATTGTAATTGGATTTGGGGATAAAAACTATTTTTTTAATTCAAAATATATTACAGCAGTTCGTGGAATTGATGTCGTGGTTTTTGTTTTGATTATTAAGGTGGATTTCTTGTCAAGCCTGGACACTCTTGTTAATTCCGTGGCTTGGAAATATGTGTCTACATTTAACAAGCTCTATATGAAAAATTGGGAAGTACCTATTCAGGTAAAAATCATGCCGGGTCAGCCGAAATCTTCGAATCAAAGCTTTTTTGATGAATGTTTAACAACATTAATATGCCAGAGAGCCAGTATGAAAAGAAAGGTGGAAGAAAATCTACAGAAATCAAAAACATTTGTATCGCAGATGGACGATGTTCAAAAAATGTTGAAAACCTTACTCAAAAACGTCGAAAAAGATAAAAAAAAAAACAAAATCTAACTGAACAGCATTTCAGCGGTTAATAAACGCCTTTTACAATGTATGTTCAAAACTAAAATCACAAATCTTAGTCATATATTATGCATACCATTAATTTTTCGACCACGGCTCATTGTGATTCGATGCAATTTTGCCAAATAAAAATTCTTAAGCTCTGAAAACGTAAAATGATGACAAATATAGTTCATGTGATTCGAAAATGCTACATTCAATCAGGAATATTTCAAAAATATAAAATAACATGAGAGCCTCCAAAATGACGTAAATTTTTTCATGGTAATGGAAGATTAGGGGGTTGAAAGTTAATGACCAAATGAAAACGATTGTTTGAAGCTGTCAGGGTACATTCAGAACTATAGCTCGACAGAAAAAAATGAAAAATATCGAGTTATTGATTGAATTGGCATTCACTTGGTAGAACTCCATTATAATACGGTGAAAAAATAGCCATGTATTTTAGTTCTACAAAATTATTTTGAAAAATATAGTTGGTAGGTATTTCGGCTCACGCCATCGTCAGAACTATCCTGTAATATATCTTGTATCCTATCCCTAACTAACCTGTATAATAGTTCTGACGATGGCGTGAGCCGAAATAGCTATCAACTATATTTGTTAAAAATAAGTTTGTAGAACTAAAATACATTGCTATTTTTTCACCGTGTTAATATCGAGTTATGTTTTGACCAATATATATTCATTCAAGATTATTCATTATTCTAAAGCCTTCATATGAGTCTTTGACCAAATACTTTAATATTTTTCATCTTTTTGTACGGAAGATATACAAAGTTAATACCGCTTCACAAGCCATTTCACTATGACACATATACCATATGGATGCAGTCAAACCATTTATGTACGATGAATGAAAAAAATAATCTACTAATAATATTACCACTTCAGTTGAGAGTTTGTATTGTTTTTATTTTACCTATTCATTAAATAGTTACTGAATGGCTACTTCACAGAAATAATATTCCACTGACTAAAAAATTCAAATGTGTTGTGTTCGATCAATTATTATCGTCACTGACTGAATACTTTTATATTGTTACCTTATTATATGGAGTGATAAGAAGAAGCATTTGCGAATTAGCAATTGCGATATTGCTTGAAGTTTTATTATTTTTGTAATAAAAGAATGAAATATAACATAGCTTAGAACAAACGTTATGATTTTATTGGAAAATTATATAAGTTTTAATTTGTAAATGAAATAAAAAATGAAATTAAAAAATATTTTTTTTTGACTTTGTTTTATCCTTATGGTATAAATTTGGTATATTTTAACCTCTCAACTTTAAAGTAGAACCACGCCCAATGGTTTGCACTATTTTTCCATGGAGGCCTTATATTTTTCATTCAGTAATTTTCAGAAGAAAAATATTATATTATAAATTGTATAAAAGCGAATCTTTCTCAATGTTGCTCTGTACACTTCACTTTATTATGGTAAATATGTTAAGAAATAATTAGGCATATCTAAAAACGAAGTTAATGACCAGCGACACATCGTACAGGTCAAGTCAAGAGTATTATGCCACGAAATAATAGGCAAGGCGTACGCGAAATGCATTTTAATTTTTCTCCTTGCAATCAACCGCAGTACGAATAACATACATACATAATATCATTTCGATTTCGTATATACAAAAAACTCGCCTTGCATACGAAATGTCAACAAGTTCAACTCTTGGCCACCCAAAACTAGAACGACAATAAATTTATTTTAGTCCGATTTCTTTATTGAATTATTAACAGGAAGGATAAATTTAATTGGTGGTTTTCAATGTACATTAATATATATGTTGTATAGATTATCGATTGATATTAGATGGTTCGATAGATGTGCATGTATATAAATTATGACATTCTAAAATTTCCGTTGCTTATTAAATTAATTCGTTCAATAAATATCTAATATAACAAATCAGTTAATATTTGGATTGAACATTTCCCAAAAAATATTAATAAATAAATAACCAATAAATGAACGATCGTTTTTCGAGTTCTCATTCAACCAGTTATTAAACCGACAAATAATCTAATTATCCATATATAAAATTTGGAAATAAACCGATAAAACGATAGAAAGATCATTTAATGAATATTTTCATTTTTGTTTCAAACCAGAAACACGCAATCGAGTTAATGAAGCTGTAAAACATTAACAACTACAAAACAGGAACATTGAGCACTTAACACGTTGGTCATCATGTTTATGATAAACCATACGCATCTTATAATTTTTTGAATTTCATATCAACAATTTCTGAGATATTCTACAACTTTTTGAAAAAAATATTTTTTTTTACAAACTCTTTTTTTTCTTAGTCGATATCGATAAAAATTCTTATATCCAAGTATTCATACATGCGTAACACAACAATGAAAAACTATAAATACTGAGAGGACGAAATTAATAACTAGTTTTATAAGTAGTCGTACAGTATGGAAAATCTTATTTAAATCCTAAAACGTTTCAAATTTTTTTACCAAAATAATTATTATGTGCTGTTATTGTCGATAATTGGTAAAATATAATAGAGTTTAAAAAAGGATCCCAGGCTTACTTACTCTATAACTGTCAGCAATTATTATCCATATTTGTAAAAAAAATAATAACTCTCGGTCAGCTAATGACGAAAGTGTTAGTTTAAAAAAATCATTCAACATTCATTATTCCACATTAAATTGACTGTATGCTCAACGCTACGTAAAAATGTTTTATCATTTTGAATTTTTCTTCTTCTTGGGGCAACCAAATAAAATATACATCAGTGAGCAACTTTATTATTCATTTGCGCATTCATTAATTTAATCGGAATGTTTTTTCGTCATTATTACAATCATATATGTAACATAAATATTTGTATTGTGTTTTTTTTTTAAATCTGTTTTACCGTCGTGTCTACTGACTCCTGTTACAGTATTTACCGGCTTGATTCCTGCACAGGAAGTATCATAAAATTGTTGTATTATAGTTTCATACGACACCACCAAGTTCTATCTATTCTAGCGTAATTATTAAATTCTTACTAGTTTTATAATGAGAAATAATCAGTTTTTGTACAGCAACTTCTGTCGAGTAAGCTGCTTTAGAAATCCACATCCTTCGATTTGAAATATGACATAGTTACAAAAATCTTCAAAGTATCATCACACCAAAACATTATAAAAAAAAATGCTTGTTTAAAATTTTCTTTATTGTTTGCATAAAAATTCACAAATTTTGGTTCCATTAATGCAGTGTAATGTAAGTTGTAATACTAGCAGTATACATTAAAGTACAATTATTTGTATATTATGCAATATGGCAAATGGGAAAAAACGGCATAAAAGTCATGGTTCATTTAATATACGGTAGTATAGGGAGAAAATCTAGCTGAGTACGGGAGAGGAGAAGAAAATCTTGCAAAAGGAGACGAATAAGCCAAAGGAGCACCAATTCCGTTAGTATAAGCAAGAGGACTTGCTACTCCAGCTGAATAGGTGAGAGGAGCACTGATTCCATTAGAGTAAGCAAGAGGGGCAGCTAATCCATTTGAATAAGCCAATGGACCACCGATGGCATTGGAATAAGCAAGAGGAGAAGCTAAACCCGCAGAGTAAGCCAAAGGAGCTCCAACTCTAGCAGAATAAGCAAAAGGTGCTGCTACGCCACTAGAATAAGCCAAAGGTGCAGCTACACCAGCAGAATAAGCCAAAGGTGATGCAACTCCGGCAGAATAGGCAACTGGGCCTGGCGCTGCCAAACGTGCTACTGGGGCAGCTATTCTTGCATCGACAACAGTTGGGGCATCAGATATAATCGGAGCAGGACCTGCTGCGACAATCGGAGCTTGTTGGACTGGGGCTGATACTACTGGAGCTGTCGCTAAAAGTCTTCCACCGAGAGGTTCTTTCCTTACAACAGCGTTGAAACCGTTGATAGGGTCAGCGGTGTAGTCAACGATTCTTCGTGTACCATCGGATTCAACGAGAGAGTATTGTCCTTGTACAACATCGCCATCGCGTGTTTCTTGGTGGGTTTTGGAATCTCCAGTGAGGGCATCCTGGACATCATAGCCGTAGCTGTATTGAGGATGAGGGTCATATTCTGAATCTACAGCTTTTACTAGCGGAGCAGCATACGCCACGGGAGCAACGCCTACTGATGCACTGGCGTATGCCAAGCAAGCTGCGAGAGACAATATTACCTATAAAAAAATAAAAAAACATTTTTTTTATATCAAAATCAAAATTATCACAATAACATTTTTTAAATATTAAAGTTAAAAAGAAAATAATAAAAGCAGACGAGGAATGTTTTAATATTACAGGCATCCATTTCTTTGGATATATATATAATGTTTGAAAAATAACGTATCACATGTAGGGACTTTAACCCTTACATTCCGGTGTATTTAAGTATGGTGATTTACAATGATTTAATTATTGAAATAACACAAAAATCGGAAGCTCGCAAATGCAAACATTACATATTGCTTTATTATTAAAATTTACATGAAAACGCAAAATCGATGTTAAAATATTAGTCAAATAATTTAATGAGATGATAAATAAATAAATTCATGAAAACTTTGAATCTTACTACAATTTAAAAAAACCTGGTTTTATTATTGTAATATTGAAATTTATAATGCTAAACCGCAATAATCACAAATTTATTTTTTAAATACGCTTATATTTAATGTCATTTTAAAGTAAATCTTTGTTCATTTAAAATTTTAAGGCGTTTTAACATTTGGATAATTATGTATTTTTATGAAGAAGTCTGTAAAAATACTCATATTTGTAAACCAAAAATTGTGTCAATTGATTACCATATTTCTTTCAAAAATTAAAAAAAAATGTATTATATTTTGTACTTCTTAAAATTTTTCATATTGGTCTGGACCGATTTTTATATATACATACTCTATTATACATTAAAAGTTATTAGTAACATCACACATTTTTGCTTAGAAAAATTTTTGATTGCTTCGACGAAAAATGATAATTTAATCAAATAATCTTTACCAGATAGCGTATAACACAGGTGCACTAGTATTTGGTTGAAAAGTAGGATATTATTTTGCTTTTTATAATTCTCTATGTATGTGGTAACAAAGTTTTATTATATAATATAGTAAATGGAATTATTAACTCTGCGTTTTCTAACAACTTTTCTGGCGAATAAAAATTTCAATTGTTGAAACTTTTTACGATTCCTCAAGTTTTGTCACTTTCAACCCGGATTTTCTCTGAATTTAAATTAGATATTAAAATTCCATCAAGCACCTACAGTCGTTATCATAAAATAGTGTGACGATATCATAAAACAATGAAGAGTTTAAAATGTAAATATTTTCTTGAAACAATACATTAGTTTCATTTAAGAATTTTTAGACTAATAAACGTACTGTTTTTTCCTAGTTAGTTATTTAGTTTTCTAGTTAGGAGTATATATTTATTTGAAAAAATATCAAATTAAATGCCATCGAATCATTTATTGATGCTCAGATAAGAATGCAAGAAGATTGTCCTTATCAATTGGAAGATAAATCTCACAATAATCGATTGCACTTTAAATGAAGTGTACAGCCCAATATTGACAATATTAATCGCCAGTTATCTAAAACAATAAAGAATTTATCGTAAAATTTTTAAATACACGACTTTTAGTCGATTAACTTTAAATTTAGCCTTATCAAATTAGTGTACAAATAAGCAATTTCTGGGAACAAAGACGATAAAGCGAAATTATATTTAATATAAACGCATTTCTGCACAATATTGATATAGATTTC
Organism: Himalopsyche japonica; assembly: GCA_028555115.1. Taxonomy (NCBI): domain Eukaryota; kingdom Metazoa; phylum Arthropoda; class Insecta; order Trichoptera; family Rhyacophilidae; genus Himalopsyche; species Himalopsyche japonica. The sequence goes on along the minus strand of JAHFWJ010000222.1, from coordinate 1,974,393 downwards.
AAAGAAAAAAAATAGTGTCATTGATTTTTCGAACACGATTTAAGTTCAATGATGAAAAATTTTGTTTGACTAAAACCACATCGTTTTATACGAGAAAATCACTTTGAAAATTGTTAAAACTGTTCACTGTGAAAAAAAAAATTCATACAATTCAAAAACAAACTATGTAAAATGAAAATTTGGTATTGCCATACCTTAAAAGCCATTTTTCTTGGTGAATTGTTTCGATTGCTATGATACTCAGAGGATGACTGATACTCACCCTGCGACTTGATACGCTTATATACCACCTCTGAGGCTTCGAGGACGCTCGGCAATGACGATGAACTTCCAACGTGCCGCCTGCATCAGACAGTGTATGTAGGTCCGAATCGTGTCCGAGGGAAATATTACCAAACGGATTAGGTGTTTGTTCATTTTGCCATCACGTATTTTTAAGCCTGTCAAAATACCATTAACTACTGGTGTTAAATTTGTGTGATTAAGCCAACTAAATGACACATTCACTTTGTCGAAAATCATCATTCATCGATAAGCTACATAGTTTGTTTTTCATTTTAACATAATGCATCAGGAAAACTGATTATTTTTGTATGCCTCGTTTGAAGCATCGTCGATTTGACGAATATATTTTTCTAATAGCAAAAAAAAAAAATATATTTGTATACCTCATAATGTAAATTATTTTCTACACCGAATGTATTTTTGAATACGAATGAAAAATAGACTTTATTTCTCAGCTCCTAAATTGGGATCAAATTCGAAAGTTAGTACAAAATAAAAATAAACCAAAGTCGTATTTTTTATATAAATAGTTTTATTCAATTTTACCTAGATGTAAAATGTCTTCATTAAGATTTTCATAAAAAAATGTGTGAAAATTGGAAATTTATATTTTGAAAAAAATTTGTGACATAAAATATAATATTACATATAATAAATACTATGTCAAATAAATAACAGAATGGGGTGAGCAAAGGCTAAAATTGCTTTAAAAATTAAATAACGGAAATTTTCAGGCCAAGTGTTGTAATGTATATCTGTTATGTAAAGCCATATTGTAGCTATGACATAAATTTTGTTCTGATTTCCATTTTAAAAATTATAATTATAAATTTATTAAGAAATTTATGAAATTATAATTATTATAAATCACAATATGAGTCAATGTTTTCAATCCTTAATCAATTAACATAATTTTATTAATAAATCAATATATCAACTAAGCTAAATATTATTCCCAACATCAATTACTGGCCCTTTATTCAATGAAACGAACGTTTTCGTGATTAATAAAATTTATGACATTCATTGACACGTTTTACGAAAACTAATTATCTTTATTTTCGAAGATACTGTCGTTATCGGCTTGCGGATACTTCGGAACAAAGATTTTATCAATAAATAGAGAATTCCTTTTTAAATGATAACACTTATTATAGTCGATATAAATAGTTCAAGACATAAATTGAAATAATTTCATTGCCTTTAATTTCATTTTAAAAATAAATATACACTAATTGAATTAATTGTGAAAATAAAAAAAAATATAAAGTAGCGTATTTTAAGAGTAACAAATGAAACATGTAACAAATTACAAACATTATATTCTTTTATGTTTTGTTATGATTTGTCACAAAACTGTAATGTTAAAATATTGTTTTTTCTGACAGCATAAAATATAAAATTTTAAAGAATACGCATTTAAATTATTTATGTTGCAAAATATAATAACAATTGAATAAAAATACTTTTTGACGCTTATTGTATCTTTACAATACTTTTCTTTCTATGCTTATATAATATTGATGCATAATCGAAGTGAAGTTTTACGTTGATAAATGCGATGACGCTATCAAAATTTTTGGATTTATCAATACACCGTAATTACGTATTCCGTTAATCACAAGAAATAAATTTTTTAACTTTATTATTTATCCCTTCGTCCTATTTGAGGTGTCATTAAAATCTTGGTAAATGGGCATTATATTGTATTATATATTAATATATGTATTTAATCATAATGCCACCTCCCTTGGGAAGTGTCCTGTATTTGATTAATCATGTTAATTTAACATGGTTTAATCATACAGCACGAATCAATTCGTTGTGGTTCCAATAATATATATCTACAATGTTAGATTGTTCAAGAAAAATTGAATTCAAAATAGACGTTACATAAGTCTAAATTTTTCAGCAAATTGAAGTTAGTGCAATACAAAGTTGAAAGGTAAGTTTCGTTGTTTCCAAAATTATTAAATTTAACACATTTCCTATTGAGATTAGAGGTTCGGTTTAAAGGCTAAAAAGAAAGATGGTTATATTAACAATTTTTCTTACACTTATCCTTCCTATATAAAAAAAATGTGTCTGTTATAAAACTTCTCCAATATATATATCTTAAAAAAATCTTTATTAAATAATTGTAATAAAACTTCTCTCGTAACTAGGTTTTTCATATGGCTTTTAAAAATATGTCCATTCATTTTTATTTTTCTAATTTCATTTATTTTCGGAGAACGATGCTTCGCATTATAAAAGTATGTAAAAAAAATTCAATTTATTTGAGCTATGGTGTAAGATAGCGCCATTCTTTTGTGATTCGAGTGAACGCAGTGTTTAATTTTAATTTCCACTTAAAAAATAATCATTTTCAAATGATTTAAGAACATCATCATTAATTTTCACTTTGAAGAAATATTACGGTTTTACGATATGAAGATAATATATTTTAAAAAATTAAGGTTGTAACATTGGAAAATATTTTTATTGTATTATTTGAATTTATTGTATTAACGTTAAAAGTAACTTTTAGTTAATAACTGTAACATATTATATTAAAGTATTCTGGAAATTTTAGAATTCATGTCACGAATATTATGTTTTCTAATATTATTTTTTGGCATTGATTTTTGTGATAATGCTAAATATCCATATTTAGTTAATAATTAATGATTTTTGTTTTATGTTTTTTCTTTTTATTTCTTACGTACCCGGAATGCGATGCAATGCCACTGAAACAAGTGAACTACTAAAAATTGTTACGCTAAAAAAATACCAATACTTCTTGTTTAGATTCAAAGTAATCGAATCGGGTAAGTATTTTTTAAAAAAAGTTTTTATTCAGTAATCAGTTCAAAAGTTCTAAAATCAAATTAAGTTTATGAACAATTGACTTTATACAAAATGTCATTCTGAAAATGTGATACAGATGACAGTTTTGTAAGAGTTTTTGTAATAGTCAAAAAGCTTTTCAGTTGTGTTGTTATGTAACATAGTTACAGAAATCCAGAAACCTTTGTGAGGGTTAAATTAACATATTTTGAAAGTATCAAACATTTCTTATACTTAATATAGCAATACATAAAGGGCACACGCACAACAAACATTCATTTATATATGCATATATATCACTTATAACTTTTTGCCAATGCAATAAATAAATGTGTCTTTTTAGTGGTGCCTATTATTCTAAATATGACATAGAATAATTGAAATAATTGTAAATTAAAGAAACAAAACAAACCGATAAATAAAAATAATTCTGAGCAAACAATCAAACACAGTTACTGTACCAAACTGTACGAGTAGCGAACGAACATCTTGTTTATCATCAGGGATGTCAATTTGCCGGGACATATAATATTGTACGACAGTTCTTGGCCATAATGCAAGATGGCCTATCTTTGAATCGACCACTGAATGTCTGTTTGTACACGTACCCGCCATTTTTGCCAACCTTTAAATGTCACATATTTGTTTCGTCAGCACGAAAAACCGGACCTTCTGCCCGCAAATGAGATCGAGAGCAATTTTTTAATTGTGACGCAAAGGTTGAATGAAGCGATAAAATCGGGTTTATTTTTACTATTGTGGTCACATTACTAGAGGTGTGATGTAATAAATGAATTGTCATTAATATTGATCGATATTCTATTCAATTCGTGATGCTCAGAAAGAGTCGTGTACGTAAAATTTTCATCACTGTATCAATTAAGCCACTGACAATAAATATAAATAAAATTTTGATTATTCAATTTATTTCACACTCGATAGACGTAAAATATTCTAAAAAAAACTGGCTTTTTTCATCATATACTTTTTTACCATTCTTCAGAGGTTTTTATTTAATTAAAAACACGTGCTGTTGTTTTATGCGTTTTTAAATTTTTTGACAGGAATACATGAGGATAATTTTTCAAGATTTTACTGCATACATTCTAGTGAGCAGATACTTAAAATTATATTTATAATCTATTGAATAGTAATGAATAGTATGATTGAAATCAGTAAATGCATTGATTGAATTGGCTTTTACTTGGTAGAACTCCATTATAACACGGTGAAAAAATAGCTATATATTTTAATTCTGCAATTTTTTCTATGAAACTCTATGACCACTATGTACTAGAACATTCTTTATTTTGGTTATAACACAATATCCAATAATACAAACGTCAAATAAGTAGCAAAAATTCCACATGGTCAAAAAATTTCACTTCTGTAGTATTTTTTGCTTTCATTTGAAGGACATTATTTTATGCTTAGCAAAATTAAATTAATACAAAATAATAAAATCAAAGTGCTTGTAAATTCAGTAAATATAAAACTTACAAAAATATTACCTATATATATATATATATCCATATACCCTTGCAAGATTATTCTCTATATTGCTTATAAATAACGGTATGACTTATATCACACGTTTTATCATTTGATAGTTCTTGCGTCTTGTGATAGGTCATGCATACATTGATATTGTGGAATTAGTACTAAACATTGCATCTTTATTTATATAATGTAAAATATATACATTAGAATCATTCGAATAATTTACACTTCCACATATTTTTTCAGTCTCTCAAGTGAACACAATTTGGATGAGTTAAATTTTATACTGAAGTTACATCAATCACTTAGTTGATCACATTTAAGAATAAATATTATTCACGATGTTCGTTTTGTAAAATAAATATATAGAACATATAATTTTATTACCGGATAAAAATGTATTTTCTTTTTATTTCGTTAAAAATATGGCACAGCATGCCATCATGTTTTCAATTCCAAGATTAGTTTCTGGTTAGTTATAAAAAAATAGCTCTAAATTACCTTATATTTTTATGACAAATTTTAAAATTTTAAAAGGAATGTACGGTTTATATAAGCAATATTAAAATAATTAAAAAAAAAAACGTTTTTTGACAAACTGTAATAAATATAAGCTTGTTTTGCTGATATATAATAAATATGTACGCAATTAATAACCGTTTGAAAATAATCTAATGTCATTTTATTCGTCACAAAATGAAATGAATTAACTTATTTGTTAAGACATTATTGAACAGACATGTTTGTACAATTATTATTTACTGGTCATATATAAATTTCAATTGTTCACATTAAAGATACCTACGTGAACTTTGATGCGATTACGAAACTGTCCTGGACTAGACTGTCAAATGTCAATCCTATTGCTTGACGTATATTTTTCTCTTAGCAAATATAACAAGGTTATGAATTCAAAGTGTGTTGAGCATTTAAAATAGTTCACATTTCATTCGCAGCATTTTTATTACCGTAATGGTGCAAACGAAATGCTAACGTTCTGAAATAAAAACTTCACGCAGGAAATGCTGCTCAAAGTTTACGTTCTCAAGCACTTCGCCTCATTTTAGTTGCTGGTTGTTAAAAATCGACTTCTCTTTTATGATAGTTTTTAAATATCGTAGTCTATATGAAAATCAAATGTTTAAATTTAAATAATGAAAAGCATGTTTTATATAGTTTTATAATAAAGTACATTAAACAAATGTTAGGATTAAATTACTTAGTTTTTACCAAAACTGTAACATCAGTCTAAATAAAATAACTGCTACATATCATTTTCAAACTATTTCGTACTATTTCCACAATAATTTAATGATCAAAACAGGTTCTGATCAGTGGAATACTATCAGCTGATACAACACAATTAAAGCACAGCTGAGATTATAAAAAACAAGTCTTAAAAATGTTTTGTGTATTTAAATATGATGCGTTTCCACCAAAATGAGAGAGTTAACGTTCCAAAAGTAATTTCTTCATCATTTAAAATAATAAATTAGTACTTATCATAATGAATGGATGTGTTTTATTGGCTTCAGAAATAAAAAGCGTAACGGTTCAACTAACGACACTCCATATTATGTGTCGATAGTTTGTGGGCAAAGAAAATATATTAACAATAGAATTATTTTGAATTTTTGGGCACTCTTCAATTATTTTATTTTTAAATTTATCACTTATAATAATAGTAAAAACATGGTTTCGGTTATTTTTTTTTTCAATTTTATATCAAAATAGTTTCCGTTTAACTTAAATAATAAGGAGACTGGTGTGTTTTCTAACATATTATCTAAAACAAAATTTTATAACGAATTGTTTCATTTTGTTTAACTACGATAATAATTACCAATTATTTTTTTTTAAATAAGTATGTATATATGTAACTCTATCGCAATCATTATCAACCTATTTTTACTCGAGCCAAATACATGACTGTGTTTTCTAAATTATGTGAGTTAAAAAATACTAAAATATACCAAAATAACAAGAATCATATATTTTTGAAAAAAGTTAAAAACGTCAAATTTGTAAATACAAGAGCTAGTTTTTAAATAAGTGTAGTTTTTGTATTGATACAAACTATTAAAGACAAACAAATTAAGTTTTTAACATATTTTTCATGAAAAAAAAATATGCACAACTGGTTGTATATGGCTGCTCTATTTCTCAAAAATTATAAATTGACTACCAAAAAATAACTGTAACATTCCACTAAAAATAATTGTTTATAACGGATGTTATTTCTAGCATTCGAAATCTACAGATTGAGAAACGCAGAATATACTCCTATTGAAATACATGCAATTCGTCATTGACGAAAATTAATTATTTCAAATAAAATAAATTTCGATATCGTCTCACAAATGAAATTAAAAATAATCATTCACTATATAGTCTAGTGGTAACGTTTCATAGCTTCCGTATGGCGTGTTTACGTGGTCAATGGTTTAAGTCACGAAATGAACAAATACCTACATATTGAATCTTTGGTTATGAATGTTTATAAATACTTAGCTCTTCATATTCTAAAAACACACTAAAATAACGATATACTAAAGTTCCAGTTAATCTTAGTCTTATCTTTTTACTCTTCACAATCAGTCCTCTGTAAGCATTGTCAACTGGAATACTTGATTGCACGAATATCTACATCACAATGAAAGCATACATGCCTTATCAAAATAATATGTATATGGGAAATATATATGAAATAGTTTCGTGTTTGTTTGTAGGGACTAGGATATAACACGTTATTTTAATACCTATCTATGAATCTAAAGGTATATCACTTAATTTTAACCCCGGAAATTAGGAGAGAAATATAGATCATTTATAAATTTGTAAAATTACTCTAGTTAATCGTTTTTTATTTAAAATTGGATACCAGTTGTTAGAAAATAAGTCGAAATTGATATTATCATAAAATTTATAGAGCTGTTGAACGTGATCAGCGATCACTGATAGTAAATCGGATCTCACGGTAATATTATCCATTTGCACATAATGATGTTGCCGTCTTATCACAGTTCAATCGTACACAATGAATTATTCATAGAGTGACGGAAAATCTTATTTTTGTATGAGTGACGACTATTATAAACACTAGAAGTGTTTATTTTTCTATTTTTTATATCTTCGTGCGTTTTTATATCAGAAGCGCATATCTGGCAAATACTGCATCGATATAAACAACTTTTTCGGTATATGAATAATGATTTTAATCATTTATAATGGGAAACATTGCATTCTTTATAAATGTATTTAGTCGTCTATTTTAATACGGTGAAAAATAACAGTGTATTTTATTTCTACAAAATTTATAAGCTATATAGTTGATAGCTGTTTTGACGAGTGGCCTAATCAAAGCTAACTATGTTATAATAGAGTTATTATAATTAAATACCAATTCAATTAAGGGACTATTGTTGATTTGTTTTTGCATTTTTTTTTACATTTTGACACTTCAATGAAGCATGTATATATTTGTTGAAGCCCACAAAGGATATTTGAAGAATAACTCATTAATATTTTGTGTCCCATTATCTAGAGATCATTTTTTCAAAAAATTAATCCTGACGTTTATTACGACTATTAATGACGTAAACTCTCGAAAAGGAAAAGATAAAAAATAAAAAGACGTGTGTATATCAAAATGTACATATTGAGAAGATAATGCTTCGTAGTGATACGCACAAACAATTCCAAGAAAAAAAATGAATGCAAACAACGTCACGGATTTTTTTTATTTAAAATTCATTTACTTTAACGATTTATTGAAAATATTAAATGTATGATATTTTTTAACACAACTGTTAAAAAAACCGATATTTTAATATTATCGAAATTTATAATGTTTGAATTTATCACCCTTTAAACAATCTTTAAATATCTATAATCAATTCTAAATTTAATTTTATACAAAATTCTAAAAAGTATTTTAGGACATATTTACAATCATTAAACAAGTATGAAATAAATTATTTGCTACTTTTTAACAATAATTATTGTTGATTAATGTTTCTAAACGTCACTTTGCAATTAAAATATTCAGTAGTTATTTCAATACATTAATTTAATCATAAATTTTCGTAGTTAATAATATAAAAATAAAATTATCCAGAATAAAAAAGGAAAGCAAACATTTTCTTACAAAATGTATTATAAAATTTATTAACATTGCAAAAGCTATTCGAAAAACTCGCAAAAGAAGCTTTTGCTGTATTAAATAAACCTTAATCTTGACTTTGTAATTTATTTTTAATGTGCATTACTATTATACTACAAACAATGCGTATGCACAACTTGATCTGTAAAGATCACCGGTAATATAACCACTAGCCATACACTCACGGTATTAAAGCCAAGTGTTAAAAGTTAATAAATTTTTCTTCGATTAAAGAATAAGTATAATAAGACAAGCATGTCTTAGCATAACAAATATATTCCCACTAACCCAGTTGATTCCTCAAAACGTATTATCAAAATTATAATGAACGAATAATGACCTTTTTCTCATCACATGCTTATTTCTGGGGACTGGAAACAGACTTCATCGATAATCCATATTTTAAATAATAAAAACAGTTATTATTAACAGTAATCGTCAATTAATAAATGCTTGCGATGAGGAAACCGGTCCTGATCATAAAGTATACTGTAGGAATAATATTACAAAATGTGTTTTTATTATATAAAATATCATGCTTTTCCACACGGTGAAAAAAAGCAATGTATTTTAGTTCTACAAAATTATTGTTTTTTTAAGATATAGTTGATAGCTATTTCGGCTCACTCTATCGTCAGAACTATTAGTTCTACTATTATTTCTGACTATTATCAACTATATCTTAAAAAAAAAAATCGTTGAACAAAAATATGTTGCTATTTTTTCACCGTGTTATAATGGAGTTCTACCAAGTGAATGCCAACTCAATCAATATCATGCTTTTCTATCAAGAGGTAACAGTACAGTTAACACATTAAAATGGTCCATATTTTCACAGCGGAAACGGGCAAGTTTTTAAAGAAAGCAGACATACTAATCAATTACTTGAATATACAATTTATGATATTGACTGAAGGTGCTTGATGGAATTTCAATATAAATGTTGTAACAATTCAAACTTAAATATACGTTTAATAAAATTATATTAAGTTATTTTAATCGTATCAAACACATTTTTCTTCAATGTTATGATTGCTTTCTATTTGCATTTCATTGGCAACGGAGAATCCCATTGAAAATTCAAAACGTATTGGTATTTTACAACTAACGCAATGATCTTTGAAAATGTCTTATTTTGCCTTAGTGTAGATTGACTTTGTCTAAATCCACTTCGTTTTATAAATTAAGAGTAAAATAAAAATTTTAACCAAACTTTCAATGTGAAAAATCCCTGGCTTACCAGCATAATTTATTTTTTAATTAATTAACAAAGCATTTCACTACAAGTAATTTCAGTTTCAATTGTAGATTTTCCAGCTTCAGTTAGCTTACGGTAAAAGGGCGAGACCTAAATTACAAAAAAGAAAGAGCAACGAAACAGATAATATGCATTATGTTCCTTGTCGCCTCTATGTTTCCGTTATTTTTATTAGTAAAACTAACCATACTGCAGTTATAAGTAAAATAAAAGCCAATCATACAGATTTTCCATGGCTAAGATAGAAAATAGAGCTTTTACTTTAAAATAAATGAATAAAAAAGTAGTGTGTCTTAAACTACATATGTTTCGTTAATTGTTGTATAAATTTTTTCAGTTTGATACATTTCTAGATTTTACGATAGCAAACGTAGAAATGCAAAAGGGTTCGTTTTTATAAAGAAATATTTTTTAATATCTACCTAAGGAAATTATAATTTACTAGAGCTTAATTTACTTCGTATAACCTTAAAATAGTTGCCATTGAAATGTGTATGGCAAAAAGAATGAATATTACAATTACGATCCTTGCTTTGTAATAATTGCACTGAATTCAATGAACTCCGTGTAAAGGTGAAGGCCTGTATGCGTTTTATGAAGGAAGTTTATTTATGTGTAATGAAGGAAAACTCAAAATGCGTCCGTCAAATATATATATATTAAAGAGTAATTCTTTTTTTGTTTTGTGTGATTTTGTTTTATAATTTTGTTAAAGTAAAATTACCACATAAAACGAACATGGAAAAAAGTTAATCAAATACGTTTTATATATTAACGTAGGATAAAATTTTCAGTCGATTCACTAAAAATTGAAAGTGTATCAGATAAAACTTTTTTAAACATGGTTTAAATGTATCGCACACTGTGAAAGATAATTAAGTGATGTATAAAATTTGTAAATAATACAATCTCGACTATAATTAAATACATATGGTATCAATTATAGTTATAATATTTCATAATAGTCAATTGGTGTAGTTTAGATGGAAGTAGAATCTTTAAAGACTGGCTAACAACAGTGCAAGGTTTGATGGAAATCTAGGTAAAAGAAACATTGATTGTCAGAATAATATACAATTTATGTGATTCGGGGTTTCAATGTGTGAGTGATATGATTAGAATTCATCAACCGATGGGGATATAAATAGAACAACGTAATAGCTTTCGTTTCGAGCTTTAAGTTCGATTTTATTGTATATTAGAAAATCTTAAGATTCAATAAAAAAATTAATAATTATTTATACATTTATAATAATTTTTTGAAAAGGAGTAAAAAAATGTGATTCGGGTTACTTTCCGTGTTCCTTGCCATTTTATATTCGGTTGATCGGATTTGTACTGTATTCCATTCAAAGTTTGGAACCGGTTCGGTTAATAATTGTTTTCAGCTAATATCTTATACAAATAACATAATTTATGATATCGATTGAAGGTGCATGATGGAATTTCAATATTAAATTTGTATCAGAAATAACATAAGTTTACACATTTTCTAGCACCTACCAATTCAACGACACATACCAATATTATAAACAAACTCATAGTCGACCATAAATTATCATTTTAAATGACGCGGTGTCGACAATACTAAATTATATATCTTAGTTGATAGTCAATTTAAATGGCTCAGTAAATTATCGAAAAAAAACATGAATACGAAATTCCTTATAACGGCAATAAAAAAAAGATTCAACGCCTCTTGTTGTCATATATTTATTGCAATATAATAATTTAATAACAAAGTTTTTTAACAAAAGAAAAACCACGCAAGTTATGATAAATGATGCCATTTGAATAATTTCAATATTTGAGTAACGAAATAAATGTTTTATATTTTATTGGTTTTTAGATAATATTTTAAACAAAAAATATGAATGTTTTTCCACTACATTAACATCAATTTAAATCATATTTACTTACTCACTAACGTTACCTTCGATCAAGTATCTCAAGGGCTCGAATCCTAAATCATAATACGATACACCGGCTGAATACACTTTATATAGAGAGAGAGGAAGATCAACAGTTAACATTTAATATTGATAACATTTTTCTTTAGTTATTAGAATCTGGCTTTTATTTTTTGTTTATCGTGGAAAAAATATTTCATTAGTTAGATAATGATGTTTATTATCTGAATTGTACACAATCAGCTCTGTAATAGTTATGCAGGAAGAATTATTAAATCGATCGTAAAACATTTCTCTCGTTACAGATTTAAAAATGCAAAATACATATTTGTATCGATAAACTCGTTTGTCGCTTTTACTGCCAGCAGAAAACCGTGGCAGTAAAACAAGTAAGAGAGTACTAAATTAGCCATGACCTTTTCTAGATCACATTGTGGATCAAACCGCGCCTACGGTGGATGGGTTTTAGGTCCTCCTTAACTTAACCGGTTATCAGCTTCGACACCGTACCAACATTTGTATAATCGTATAGGGAACACGCTTTATTGGTTACTCTCTATAAAGCAGAGAGTAAAAATAATATCGCTTTATGGCGTGATTCATTGCAGTTCAATTGTATTGTCGATACCTCTAGTTAGCTCAAAACGTTTAGTGCAATTGTCAAATATTTTTTATTGCTTTTAAAGATTTTCATTATTTTTGAAAATAAAACATTTTATTTTAGTTTTAGATTATTTAAAGCATGTATTATATATATGCTATAATTATTCAAATAACAATAAATCATTCTCAAGAAGAGAAATATTATGAAATGTACGGTTTACGTTTGACAAAACAATACAATTTAACATTTCCTCATTATCGTTTAATGTCCATTGAAGATTTATATAGATGACGTCATAATCTGATAGTTAATATGACTAGATGGCTGCATCACTTTTTAAAGTACTGTATTCTAGTGGCTGACGCTCATAGACGATCATCTTCGATTGCGATGTCTACATAATGAAGTTTTCCGGAAAAAATTGAGGAAATCAACTGCGTCGTAAATATTATTGTTTTTTTATTTCATATGTATATCAAGTTGTGTTCCGGTATTAAAATCTTTATATATAGCAATGCAACTTTCTACTCTTGCACATACCCTTGTCAATAATAAAGCCCTCGTTAAGGTGTCGCCCTCAAGAGTCGCCTGTATATTCATGGCTTTCATCAATACTATATTAGGAAGTCCATTCTGGGAAGCTTCTAAGCTCGTTTGCGTATGGTTCGTTGGAAAGTTCGTTGCTATTATGTTCCTTCGCGAAGTTCCGAGAGGATGAATAAAGATATCCTGAGAGTATATAAAAAAAATCTCTTCACTCCATTATTCTAAGTTATGATCCGACCAGTTGAAAACACTCACGACGAGCGTGATTAGTTCTGATTATAAGTCCCTTTAGAATTTTTCGTTGTAAAGGTAATAACTTCTAATCAAGAATAAGAAATGCTGGACCATTTAGTATCAAGCAGTTCTGATAGAATAAACTCTATTAAAATGAGCCATATATTAAAAAATCGGTATGCCGAATGTTTTAAGTTGACATTGTTACAAAATAAATGTTAAGCGTACACTTTCAGGTCTGAGACTGGGTGGTTTACGTTGCTGATTTCGATTACGGTGCCCAAGGGTTCGATTCACAGCTTTTTTTAAATTCATTTGACAACCAATCGAGTTTTTCGATGTCCAAAATTTCGTCTCACTCATCCGATCTTAAAAACAGGACGTAGAGAGAGAGATTACTGAATCACTATTTGTACACATTTATCCCTGTTTTCTTAGAAAAAAAAGAACGAACAGCTGTATAAAAAACAGTTCCCGTAGAACAGTTTCTGTTATGATAAGTTCCATTGGGTGTCCAAATATCATAGTGGACATTAAGATCTGACATTATATTAAAGACAAAAAAGTATGCATGTGAAGTGTGAACAAATACTCGCAAGGTATTTAGTCGATTTTGTCTATACTTACAATATTTATTAATTACTAGCGAGTTCTTGGCATGCGTTGCAGTGCCACTCAATGAAAGAAAGTGCTTGTGTTGTAATTCTGTTTACCGAAGTGCTTTTGGATACACCTTTTTCCGTATGTTGTGTACACGAATAAATCAGAAGGTTTTACGACGCGTGAGCAAGCCACATCAATTTGTTCGTTTGAGACACATAGTCCTGTATATCAATTGATAATGTTCGTTATGAAAAAATTCGGTCGTGATTAATAGTTGTACTAATTAATAGACCTTCGCAAGCGTTTGCAAAACAACTAATTTTTATTTTATCGCTATCGGATAAAATTGATAATGCTCGCGATGAGGGGAACTGTCTCTGATCTTATGGTTCTAGTTATTTAATAAAAAATTGCGAGCGTGTGTACAATAACCCACCAATGTTCCCACCAAACGCAATCATATGAATTATATAGAATTTGAATTGTTGCAACTTTCATCTTCAGGTATTCCATCACACGTGTCCATGTCCAGCATCCGTGTGATGGAATACGTGAAGATTCCGAAGGGCGAAACCCGGGTCGTTTGTGGGAAGACATGAGGAATCGTACCAAGTTGCAACAATTCAAATTTGATATTGAAGTTCCATCAAGCAACTTCAGTCGATATCATAAATTAATGAATGATATAGGTACACATGTAGTACAAACAAAGAAACATTAATTTATTTAGATGTAAATAGATATCGTGTCTTTAAGCGTTTTCCCAGTCACCTTAGTATTGATGTTTATGTTATAGAAAGATTCTTTAAATCCTTGAAACAATTTCACTCAAAAGATTGCTTCAATGGTTAAAAATTCTTTCTTAATAGATTATTAACAAATAATGGCGATTCACATTGAGATATATCATGTATTTATTCATTATTCGGTAATCACTAATCAGTATAGTTATGTTATTTAGATTTCAGGTCAATTACACGGTCGGAATTGTAAAACACTCTTTCTTCGCAAGACGACCTTGTTATTTTGCTTATATTATTTCGTATGTAATTCTACTTACTACTCACCGCACAGCTGTTCACAACCATCGCATCACGTCGCATCTCCGGTCAGAGATCATTCACCTTTTATTATATCATAACTATCTTGGCATGTAACTATTTTGAGAGTAAAGATTTATCTTACATATATACATTAATCATGCCATGCTTTAAGCGAAAGAAAAATTCTATTACTTAAGTTTATGAAGAAAAAAATAGAAAATACATGTTCTAAAAAAAATTGCTATTTTAGTATCATTACATCATCAGAACTCAACGTGAGGGTAATTTAAAAGCTTCCGATTTTGTGGCACCTGCGTTTATTTATAACAAAAATTGTTAGCGACTTTTTTTCATTTCTTTCAGAAAATGATTTTGATCAATATTTATTTCATAGAATCCATAGAAATTATTTCCTGAACGCTATGAACTTTTTATACTTAAAATTTTTTAATAATACTGAACATCTCTTTTAAGTTGCCAACTGTCATCTCTTGATGGAAAACTTACCTGGCCAACCGGGAAAGGTATACTTGCAAATTGCCAACTATAAATATTGTTTGCAATTTATTATTAATTTATATAATTGATAACGTTCGCGATGAGCAAAACCGGTTTTGATAATATTGTGGAAGTAGTACTGATAAATGCGTTTTTATTATTTGAAATATAATACGTAAAATGTTGAGTATAAATGATAAAACGATGAATACATACATAAAAAAAATTAAATAAAACCAGACGATTTATTCTGCACTGTAAAAAACCACTTGATTTAATGTCACTAACAATATTGAAACCAGATATTTTTCAATATTTATGTGTGATATATGCTCAATGAATATCTGGAAATCACTTAATTTTGGCGGTTAGCGTCATAAATTTAGAGTAAACTATGTTTCCATGCAACCTCCATACTTGTAATGATATTTATGTTAACGTAGGTTGATACAATAATATATTACATATTGATTAAGATCAGTATCCCATTCAATGCATTTATCATTGCTTCATTTATGTTAAATGCAATATTATTAAAGTATTTCAAATTTTTTATGGATTTTTATATTCAAAACACGAAAGTTTATATAAAAAAGTGCATTACATCTTTATAATGTAATGGGAACTATTTTTTGGAAAAGAAAAATTTGATTGAGACTTAAAATCGTGTCAAAGTGATATTATTCAAGGTTAGGTACAACCTAATCAAATCTTAAATTTACAATTTTGAATCTAGCGGAAAAATAGACAATTCATGAAATAGTACAAAGGCTTTAATTAAAAAATATTCAATCACATTTTCTAATACGTGCTCGAAATAAATTCCTGGTTCTTGGGCCAATTGGGTTACTATAATAAATTTCAAAGTACTCATAAATACCCATTACACATTACATCACCCAGACAGTTTTTTACAAGTGACATCTCATTTAACCAACAAAACTATAGAGCCATTGATTTTATAAGCACGTAAGGTAGCTAGCTGACTTTACCAACTTTAAAAAAGGAGTATGTTCTTATCATAAATGTGAAACCATAAAGTTATTCAGAAGATTTTGCCATAAACAAATAATGCCAATAAATTTAATGCTGGCATAAATAATATTCATCGCTGTGAATAATAATACGTAAACGTCCAAGTATTTTTTAGGATCTCGTTGACTTATGAATAAAATAATTTATTACGTGCACCAAATTTTATGACAGAATTATCTGCTTTACAATATTTGTAATGCAAATGAGAGTTTTTTTGTACAAGCAATATTTTTTACTCTGGCAACTATCATTTTTATTATATAATTATTTCAAAAAGACTTGTTCTATTCCTTTAGTATAAGTCAAATAAATACGGAAAAATCATACAATTATTTCAATTCAAATTTATGAGGTTTTATCATTTTTTTTTAAATCGTCATTTCAATTTATATAAGATTGTCGTATTAACGGTACAATACACGTAGGAAGATATCTTTGAAACACTTGTTTTTTTTAATGGCTGATTTTAGCGACATTTCAAGGCTAATGAATATTTTAAAAAATAACGGTTATCCAGATGTTAAATCAATGTCTATCAAACAGTGCACAAAAATAATATGATAATTAAAGTACACCAATAAAGTAAACGCAGAATAATCAGTGGTTGTAAAACTTTTGATTTTTGATAACTGTTTTTAGTTAATACATTAAATATTTCTCTAAAATATTTAATTGAAATATAAAATTATGTAAGTTTACAACTTTGTATGTAACATATGTATCTTGTGCATTTTTTATGATTACCTGCTGTTTTTTGCTAACTATTTCGTTTTAAATGTATCTAACTATCTATTCAATCAAAAACTAATTAAAAACAAAGTCGAATTTAACAGTATAACTTTATGATCAACATTATGAATTTACAGCATCGTTATCTTTTTCATCTAGACTTTATTACAATTTAAATTTTATAAAAAATGTACTTTCTAATGACATCTACATTTGAAAGAAATAACGTAATTGAACTGCTTCGAAGTGAAAAGTTCATAAATTTTCAATAAAATGGAATAATTATACTACTTGAAAATATAGAGAAAACCTTTTTTATCGCTGAATGAACACGGTGATTACACCTACATGTTTTTAATTTTCCATTTTGAATTTTTTTCATGAAGAGATATTTTCAATAAATCTTCTTTTGCATACGTAACAAGCGATAAATAATCAGACATGCTTATATATGAATAGGCTTTTGCAAATGATGGAGTGGAACGAGAAACGGATACAGTTTATATTTACGGGTATGTGTGGTTTCACCATTATCGGACACTACAACATTAAACAAACTTCCTAATTATAATTAAAATGAGTCAAACATCATATTTAATAAATACCATCCGTAAAATAATCAAATTATCGTAATGGCATTCTAATTATATATATTAATATGCATGAGCAAATATTACTGTAGGTTAAATTGGAAAATCATATGTTATGTTAAAAGTATGATGGAAACTTGATTTCATGACGTGAAAATTGTTTAGTGCAGACGACTACCCCTATAGTGTAGATATAAAGATTATCCCACAGGAATACTACGTTGTAGGGGACTAGGTATCTATACAAAACTTAAGGACATGTTCTTTAATAGTATTTTGTATATTGCTCGAAATTATCATACAAAATTTTTTATCCAATTTTGTATATTAAATGACCTTATTTTTTTCCTCGATCTTGAATGCTTCAAGTAAAATCAAAAGTCAATCCGCTACTGTCAAATTTTAAAAAAAATTAAAGTTAATAAAATATGTATTTACAACATATTATATTTGTTGAAATTATAATTTAATTATTTTGAAAAATTTTTCATTTTGTAAAAAAAAACTACACTATAAGGGGGACTGCCGCATACGCAATAGGAAACAGCTAAAAGAGTGTTAACTTTTTTTAAAAAAATCGTGGTTTGATATTAAATCGCCTGAACCGCTATGTGCTGTTAAAAAAGTTAAAGACAGTAATTTTTTCGTGAGTCAATTTTAACTTAATACAGATTTCAGGCTTTCATAGACAAACCAAATTAGAAAATTTTGCCACGTAATTTTAGTAAATAATTATTACGTGCAGAAAATATGAATTAATGATTGATAGACTGCCAATGACGTATGCAAATATGGTAAGTTTTTTTTTTCTATTTTACTCAATCACTTGTGAAGCTAAAAATACGGCAAATATGTAAGGAGTGTCTAATTGGTTTTCAAATTGCTTATAATTACATAAAGTGCTTTAAAATATTTGTATACAGATGCAAACCATGAAAAATTATCGAATTCCAAGATTTCGAGTGATTTACTTTTACATGTAAATTAGATATAATCAAACGGATGAATGAGGTCACCTTAATTTTAGAGCATTTTTCGTATACAAATAAATTCAACGAAAAAATGTTTGACATAAAAATGTATCCAACATTTGGACGGAATTCACACGACTAACAAGTTTTCAATTTTATTTTATTTACGTCAAACATAGCTTTTAATGTTTTTATTGCTATGATATCGTTTTTCATACTATAAATAATAAATTACTGTTTAAATTATAGCCGTTATAAATAATTAACAATTAACGCTTTGTTCTTTCTAGCAATTTATTGAAATAGAGAACGATATTTGATTGTATTAATCTTTACCATATGTATAATAAAACAATTTCTGTATTATTGATCTTTAAATAGTTTAAAAATTTATTTAGGAAAACGTTATAACTTTTAAAAAATATCATTCTTATCTTTATTTTTGAACAGCAAAGCTGTCTTGTACGTAATTTTCGTGTGTTTGTTCCAGTTTCGTTTCAAATGTGAAAAATAAATCTTGTCTCATTTGCTTATTTCCAATATTTAGTTTAATGAAATTGTATGAAAACTGCATGGTTAACATATTTTAAATATGTGTATAATTAATACATATGAAAATTGAATTTATGATATGGCTTAGTGTTTTAAGGTCAGATGTGTTAATCAATATAAAATACTTCAAATAATATTGCAATTTATATGAACAGATTATTAAATAAATTTATTTATTGAATCCCCTAAAATCTGACATGCATTTATTTTTAAGCATAGTTTATTTATGTGTACCTTGAGAAGTTCAAATATGTATGAAATACGTTTATATACAAGCTATAGCATCGCAACTATCGTAATTAAGATTTATATCATTATTTTCGGGAGTGCAAGTATTTTTATTAGCCAAATTATTGGTTTTGGCCGAATGGATACCCTGCAAGATTCATAAAACGGCAAACCAAATTGATACATTCTGGAAATTTAGAGTAAATTTTATGCTGTTATGAGAAAAATTAGAAGAAATTTAAAGTATTTGAATACTGGGATTACCCATATTAATTGACCTCGTTTGTCATTTAGAATACAATCGATCTGCTATAGTTTTTGTTTATGGACTGTTTTAAATATTTGGTTTTCCCTGTCTGTAGATGCATAGACAATATGAACTCAAATAATTTTACCATTCACGCTTCAGGTACACTAGAGACCTTCGACAATACGAATAAACTTAAACTTCAAATAGGATAAATTATCAGCTACTTAAAAGTAATCTAAGTGTTATTGTTTTATAAATGATTAATTAAATAACCATGTGTGAAACAATTCTGATGTTTTTTAAGCGATATGTCATATGTATTCATATTATTAAGCTGGCTATATTTATATATTATAATTACTACTATTTTTTTCTCAAATGTTTACTAAATTTTCTTGGCTGTGGACTTGTCGGTTACTGTGGTCTTGGAATCTCATTCCATAAGCCCAAGATTCAGGAGTCAGTTTTACATATTTTTTGTAATAAAATTGACACCTCATTCTAGCAAAATGTTTGCAGCACTGTTGACAAAGGAAGGTTGGGCTATTTTGTTATATGTATATATTTATTAAAATGTTGTGATTTATGCGTAATAAAATAAAAATTAAGATTTTTATGTTATCGCGGATACATTTAAATAATGGCAATATTACACATCAATTAAAACATTTTATTATCTTGAGTATTAGTTTAAACGTATACATTTTAAAATAGCGACAAACTGAATGCCTCCGGACATAAATTCTTACGGAGTTTGTCAGTTAGTAGGCAGGCGCGTCTAGGTCCGTCAATCTTCAAAGGACGGTTGACTACTTATAATATAATATATCGATAATTATGTTAAAAATAATATGGTATGACGTATCCTGTTTACTGGGGATATAAAGCACAAAGAGATACGCAAACAAATACAAAAAGAAATTCAATAAAAACAATATTCGAGATATTTTCCAATTTAAAAAAATTCATTTGGATTGAACTAAATATAGCTTCAAGTAAAAAAATTGTATCGGAAAAATATGTGTCCAATTTCAATATGGATAAAAGCAACTTATAAAAGAGCAATTCAATAAATAAAATAGGCGAGATGAAATGACGAGTATTTATTAATTACAAGGAATGATAAAGAGCCTTAACATTTGCACCTTTGCTGAACAAAATCACGAAGGTGACCAAATATTTGAGAGTCACAATTTTTGTACCCGTATAGCATATAAAGTAAATTATCGTTTTTTTATTTACTTATAATTTTTTACTTGTAAATATGATCGTGGTAAATAAATTTCAGTATCTTGTATTTTTCCCTACAAAAGCAATTCAATATCAAGGATATAATGAATTATCGAAGCTGGCTTCAAGCGTTGAAGCAAAACCGCTGAATCCAAAAAAATGTTTTTTTTTGCTTTTTCACATTGCTTATTCCTTCAAAATAAAACATATGATTCACATTTATGAATCGAATCAAAAATTTCTGACGTTGAATTATTTAGCTTCAATTCCAGCTTTGGTTTTTTCTTTTTTGTCTATTAATTAATACAGAACAAACTGAAATCAAAAAAGCAGCTGTTGTGAAACGTATTGATTACATAATTAATATTATATGAGCAAGACTTGGAAACATGAGTTCATTCGGGTCTACAAACCTTTCGTGTCATTAATCTGACCCAATTTTCTGTACACTGGAGAGAGTAGTGACCAAAAAGTATTTGTTGGACTTTTAATATAATAAAAAAATTACAGATTGCTCGACGCCCTTATAAAATATTACACACTCCACATAATCAGTGGTAGCTAACTGTTTACGGTTGTAGTCATTTTCTTTTACCATTTCAAACGAGACAATGTATTATATTTGGTAGAAACAGAAACAGAATATATATACATGTATATATTTAGTTATAAAAACCAAATAAATTGAATTACAGGCTACGTTCTTCATATATGGCTAATGTGACCATTTATTTTTGTCCTCAAAACGGGACATCTACCAATTTTACGTAATAGTATGTATATTCAAGAAAACACGTATTTTTTCATAGATTGTATGTATTAACAAAAAGAAAAGGAATGTTGATAAAGAAAATAAGAGGAATAAATATTATAAATGTGAAAAAAAATATGTTGTTTTATATTTTTCTGATGAACAAATTTTCTTAAGTATAACTGGGTTTGCTTTTAAATAAGAATGGAATTCTTGCAGGATTTTTCTAAATTTATTTTACTAACAAAATCACTTTAAGAATTCCGACTTGTAATTGTGTTTTTTCTATCGTCCACTTTTTTTTAAAAAATGTTACCGTGTGATGCCCTCTTTTTGAAAACGGGACATTTCGACGTCCCGATGCTGTACTTGGGGACAACGGGACAGGCTACCTAAAAACGGGACGTATGGTCACTGTATATATGGCACTAGTCATACATTGTAGTTTGTCTGAAATTCTGATCTGTGTATATTTAAAAGTAATAAATTGAATAAATATATGTATCTTTTCATTAATAAAGATAGTTTGACATGTTTTCTGTAAGATATGTATGTTATTTTCAGCGAAATCATTGTTGGGCTCCGCGTTTTAGTATTTACAGATCAAAATATGTCTATATTCAATTATCTTCAAATTCAACTCCAAATTTAGATTTCAGATATTTATTTGGCAGTTTACTTCAAGCTCATGAAAATTGATATAAAAAATGGCTTCAATGATATACAGCAATGACTTATCTGTAGCTGTTGTTTATACACTTAGTACCGGACAAAACAAAAACTGCGACGACTTGTACAGACAGAATTATTAGCGAGCAATAATAGTTGTTTTATTAAAAAGATAAGGTAACTATGGTGGGTGAAGCAGTTTCCTAAGGCGATCAGACTCCCACTTCCGATTTGAAGCAATAACTCGGAATATCAGCGCAGCCCTGTCGAAGCTGTGTGCTGGCCACTCGTTCGTCAGTTCCCAGCGTCGTGGCAATGACCTCGACATCGGATTACACAATTGCAATCGGGTTTGGGTGAACCTTAACTCATTGACAACCGTTATTTATCGGATTACGTCTACACTTCTCAAGAAGTTTCAATCGATTAAGGAATAATTACCAATTATTCCACGTTTTTTGGCTTCAGTTACTGTTTGAATTGTTACAATTTTGTACGATTCCACATGATTTGTCGCTAACGACCCGCGTTTCGCTTTTCGGCATCTTCAGGCATTCCACGGCTGCAACAGAACTGACGTTAAATAAACAGTTAGCATCGTATATATATTAAAGTTATTCATTACAGGAAAACACTCACCAATAGGCAAGCAGTAAATTGCAGCTGAAACAAATTTATCGTTAGTGACAAAACATGTGGAATCGTACAAAATTGTAACAATTCAAAATTGATATTGAAATTCCATCAAGCACCTTCAGTCAATATCATAAATTCAGTTACTGTATTTACATACAATTTTATAAATTGATGTATACCGAAAGGTATTGATATATAAAATTACCTCCCATTCATCCGATCCTGAAAGATTGTGACAATAGTGTTTGAACTAATCATAAATCCTGTCCCAACTCTATCCTTCTAATCCTAAAACATCTTAAAAAGAGAGGTTGAAAACTGAACAGTACTAATAGCTCAACTTTTCTTAAAGTAACTTCTATTATAACTTGATAAGCTTCATATTGGGAGCGGATATAGTCACAAAAGAAGGATTAAATCAAATTTTTGGTTATTTGCAGCTTTTTCCGTTACCTCAATTTTTTTTAAGTTAACAGTTTTATCAATTTGACATTTCATTTACAAAATATAAAAAATATTTTTTCAAATTGGTTGTAAAAATTCAAAAAAATTATCATACTTGTAATGAAGAAGAAACTGAATATCTCTTCATTATGATATTATATTATACACATATGATATTTTCACAATACATTCTATGATTACGACCGGTTTTGCTCATTGCGAGCATTATCAGCCGATATATCAAGAAGTGACAGTCAACTCATTAAAAGTATACATTATGAGGTGAAAACACCTGCATCATTTGAATATCGCAGTTTTTTTAACGACAAGCTTTTTGTTGATTGAATTGGCATTTACTTGGTAGAACTCCATTACAACACGGTGAAAAAATAGCAATGTTTTTAGTTCTACTAGCTTTTTGCTTTAGGTTATTTATTACGTGTGTATGCTCGAGGAGATATATTGTTTAAACAAATATTTAAAGTATTTAAACATATTTCAAATATAAGTCGGCATTTAACGAGTTAAATTGACAGAAAATGAATTGCTTGTTACATAATTGGAAGCCTTAAATCCGCCCACATTGAGATTGGCTTTGTTTGTCACAATATGTAAGCGTTTGAGAGCGATTATGTGGTTACGTATCGACTTACGGCATCCCAGTGTCTAACTACGCATAGAACAATAGCTCCCACATTCAATTTTCAAACAGGATTTCATTCTGATTATGTCAATAGTTTATTAGTCTTAAATACTTCTTAAAATAAAAAAAAAAGTATTAGCCCAAACTGCATTATTTCAATTTATATTGTGCTATTGTCTGAAATCTTACGAGAATAATTCTCTTAAACGATTTTAGGATCCAGAGCAAAATGGAGTTAACTCAGTGAGATGCAAGTACGTTAATAAACTCGTTAAATATTACTTAGACATTTGTTTTTCAGTACTTGAATTAGTGTGAATGGAAGACAAACACTTTAAGACATGTCGGTTTGTGTTATTGGGATATATTATATAATAAAATGACCTAAAACAAAGTTGACAAAAATTGGACAAACTCTGAAAATTGTGACGATAACGGTCGTGAAAGACCAATTATGGAATTGTTTACGGTGGTTCAATCTAACGCAGAGCCAACAGCCTTTGAAAATTTAATCTCCATTATGACTTGTAGTTTAGTTTTTAAAAAATAACAAGATAAAAGATATGGTTTCATCCAAATTTTTATATCACAATACATCATGACGAGCCTTATATAAGATAGCAGATTTTACACTATATATGGAGTTTTTCACCAAGCATTTATTTTATGTAATTTTTCTGCTACGCAATTGCTCTTTATTATAAGGAATATACTTTTTTTTCAGTGAACTTCTACAATCACTTTACAGGTTTCACAATCTTTAAAAATTTTCAGTAAAATAGATTAATAATATGTAAAAATATTCAGTAAAACCTTGATGAAATAAATCTTGTAGACTTCATGAAGCTTAGCTCCAAAATACTATAAAATTTATACGCCTGAAGGCATTAAAAATTATTAAATCTCATGATTTATGTTTTAAAATAACTTATTTCAAATGATTATTGATTTCTTTTGGTTAAATATGGCATCTCAATTTTAGATATATAATTATTCAGCATTTTCAATAAAGTTTTTAAAATAATTTACATCTCAGTCTAATTTTTCTTCTTGAATAAATAAAGCTGAAGGCAAAACATTTTTCAGACTTGGACACAATGTTCCAATGCAAATACAATGCCTACGATATATTTTAAAAAACCTACAGAAATAAAACTTACATCCATTACATTTGTTCAATACTATTAATTACATATTTAGCGAATATAAACTATAATAATAGATGTAACATTTT
Organism: Himalopsyche japonica; assembly: GCA_028555115.1. NCBI lineage: Eukaryota > Metazoa > Arthropoda > Insecta > Trichoptera > Rhyacophilidae > Himalopsyche > Himalopsyche japonica. The sequence continues at coordinate 1,948,959 of JAHFWJ010000222.1, read as the reverse complement.
AATAAAATGACTCACTTCTTTCAACTTATTTAAGACAATATTTCAGCGAAAACATTTTTCGAAACTATCCATTATTTTTAACAAAGGTAACGCTCTTATCTAAAATACATATTATTATATTACAGGGATTAATAACCATACGATTTTTAGTTTTTTCTTAGGTCTGAAAAGTAAAAATTAATTTTGTATATTATTTTTATATAAAAGAAAAGATGCTTATAGACGTTTCGTGGTGCTGAAAACGACATACTATATCACAAGAATATATCATCAATTCTAAAATAAAATACAATTTATAGATAAAATTGCGTGTATAACTTTTTATCATAAACCAATTCAAGACTATTTTGAAAGTTTTAAGTAAACAGTAAATGAAATTTTCAATTTTTGAGATAAAACTTTAAGCACCGATATTTTACGTTCCATAGATAATTTTAACATTTCAATAGAGATGGATTTATGACGATTTGGATGAAATAATTCTACGTATTCAGATACAACGTAAGGGATGGCGGCAATATGACCTTTCATTAGAAGCCATATTTGATTAAATATAATAAAGATCTGCCTACCTTCAACCCCGGTTATGTACCAACATTGAAGATATGAAATTTTATCGTAATTTTTTTTTTCAACAGGATAAAATATGATATGAACAATATGTCATGCTTGATATGATATACTTCTTTTCAGTGAATAACTAAAATATTTGACATGAATCTCGAACTATTTATGACACCATCAGAAATCTTGCGTCTAAAATTTAATTTTATCTACAAAGATGCAATTAAACAGACTAGGATTCTAAAAAAAATATTCCCACACTGCACTGAGATCTGTTTTACGATACGTTTTATGCCGTCAAATGTAGACGATGCAAAAAAGTCGTTTCGGCTTATAATCAATTTAATATTAGCAGGTTAATAAATTTCAAAAAATATATATTATAAAATTGTCAAACAGATAAATGGGCGCTTAGAAATACTCGAGTTATAAATTATCAATAAATATTTTGCTACATTGCAATAAAATTTCAGATTTTCCACGAAAAATCTGCAATAAAGGTACCGCAAGTTTTTATATAATTTCATAAATAACGAGTGACGATTAATGATAAATAATTATGAAGATCTCTCGGCCCAAAGGTTTTTTGCAAGAGTTTGATCTATTTTTTTGAGAAAAAAAAATCAATAATTTAATCAAAGATGGTGAGTATTTTTGGTACATTTTCTAAATGTAAGAGTAAATATGTCATGTTACAGTCATTTTATAATACTGAACCAATTAATTAATACTGAAACATGAAACAGTTTATAAAAATATTTTGAACATTGGGCCATAGACGTGGACATGAAAGATACTGACCAAATAATTATTCTGGTTGCCTATAAAAAAATGTTCTTGACGCCGTTTTTTTGACGTTCGATATAAATGACAATCGCCTACGACAATATTGTTCAATTTCCGTCTAGCTATGTCGTCTATTATTAATTTCTTATGATAAAATTATAATTTAAGCACCGTAGTGTATTTATGTTATAATGATATGCTAACGTAATATGTTTCAATGCATTTTTTGCAGTTTTCGAGGGCAAATCTGATTCCCACTTGAAAAAAACTCTACTTAGGTGTTTCATATAAATGGACATTGAAATATAAATCATTTTTCCGTAACATTTAATTGGATGTTGACACCAAATTGAATATATTTATTAATATTCATAATTTTTGATAAATCACCAAAAATAATATTTAATAGTGTACTAAGACGGTTTGCTGCTAGCATTATAAGATGAAAAAAGTTAAACCAGTCGTATCATTCACTAATTGCAACGTTTGGTAGAACACAAAATGATTCCTAAGAATTTAAAGCTATTTACTCTCAAAAAAAAATACGAGGAAAAAAGCTTTATTATAAAAATAAGAAAGATATTATTTACAAAACTATTTTAATAAATCAGGAAAATTTTATTAATACATAAACAATTAATATATCGGATGTCTGTATAAAACTTCTAATTAACAAAATAAAACAATATAAAAAATTACGAGCCAAAAAACTGTTATTCTTTACTATACTATAAATACGTATTATTTTTTAATAACCGCAATACTCGATACATCACAAAACAAGCTTTCAATATCGTTGGCTATGAGAATAAAGCTGCTAACTTAATAAAATTAGAGGATTGAAAAAGCTCTCAAACCAATTAAAAAAAACGATATTTTCAAATAATATGTGATGAGTAGCAAAATAACAAATACACAAAGAATTTTTTATACCACCGGAAAAAACTTTATCAGACCTAATCGAAACGACATTAATAATAACCATCCTATGAGTTTCAGCAAAACGAATGCTCTACAGAACTATGTAAATCACAATTTTATGAATCGAAAAGCTTTCTAATATAATACTTATGTATGTATTTATTACTTTTGATAAACACGTCATATCTTTGAATATAGAGTCAACTTACTATAAATATTCAATTTTGTATACTAAAATGCATGCACTTAAAAGTTAAGAAACTTTATTCTGAAAAAAACAATTAGTGATTTCAATGTACTATTAAAATATATTAGGCTTTTTAATTAAGATTTTGGAATATTTGATAAAATATCCAAATATAACATGCCATAGTAGTATTATATAAATATTTAATTACTAGTTTAATAAGGAAAGATTCATTGGATATCGCATTATAATTGAATTTCATTTATATAAACACCATAATACAATAGTAGACACGTGTTGGCAACTTATACGTTGTCATAATTAATACCTCTCACCAGAAAAATACAAAAAATATTTCATGGAATTTATACCTCATATTATTCGCATAACGTTTTAATGTTCGATATTTGAAAACGGTTTTAATATTTATTATCAGTGAACATTTGGATTACTTATTAATAATTTCTTAACAAAGGCCAATAAATCATCTGTAAAAAATCAAAATATTAATAATATCGTATATTATATCTACAATATAATTATATTTTATCTGGTAATTTCAGTGAGTCTTATTATAGAAGTATTTTCATAACATTACTGCTGCCGATACATGAATATGTATATTGTTTCAGCCTAACAATAATGTTTTCAAATAATTCCACATATTTTTACGGTTGAAAAAATGTTTACATTCAATTAAATGTCAACGGAAGCTTTGCGAACATCGTTTACAAAAAGATGTTCTTTTTTTAAATCTAAATTTAATGTCATAAATCTGTATTTAACGTTGAAACACATTTTTTTTTTTGCTATTAATGGCAAACTTTTATTGCTTGTTATTTTATTCAGTATTACACAAATTATGAAGCGCCTGTGTTCATTTTGTTTTATTATAACGCGTATTATGATCTCATCGAACTTAGACATAAATCCAATCTTAGGTTACATGTCGTGTGGGTATTACCTATAACCAACTATCTACCTCTAGATTAAATTTGTGGGTATCGAACTTATTCCGAAGAATCCTGTTTAAGTCTAAATAGAATATTATATCCGGTTTCATGGGGGTAACCATAAGTTTACAAAATATATTATAAAAATGTTTTAAATCATTCGGTAAAATATTTTTTCGTCAATTACTGTCGCCTAAGCGTCACGTATAGTCTAACATTGCCTTTAATAATCATAGTTTTTAAAAAGTAAATATTATTTTTTACTATGGTATAATTTTTTTCCGTGGAAATTATAATCTTTTCAAATTTGTCTAGCAAAGATTTGATACCGGTGTAAATATATTCTTTTAAACTGCTTTATATCTTCAAACACAAGGTAATATAACATAAAATTAAAAATAGATATATACAAACTAACTTATAAGGATATACTATTAGTGAGTTAGGATAAAGGAATCGGATAAGTAAATAACTAGGTCGTCGTAGTTAGGTTGATATAAAATGTATTAGATAAAAAAAAAAATTAAATAAAAATGTATAAAATATATTGATTGACTTGGCATTCACTTGGTAGAACTCCATTATAACACGGTGAAAAAATAGCAATGTATTTTAGTTCTACAAAATTATTTTTAACAAATATAGTTGATAGCTATTTCGGCTCACGCCATCGTCAGAACTATTATACAGGATAGTTAGGGATAGGATACAAGATATATTACAGGATAGTTCTGACGATGGCTTGAGCCGAAATAGCTATCAACTATATTTGTTAAAAATAATTTTGTAGAACTAAAATACATTGCAATTTTTTCACCGTGTTATAAAATATAATTAATTTATTACACCAGTGACTCAAAATCACAAACGAGCAAAAATATTATGGTTCTGTCACAGGTTGTGGTTGTAAAATCATAAAAAATTCAGTGATTAACGAAAATCCTAATTAAAAAAATATTTATTAATCCTCATTATAATGTAAAATTTCCCTACTTGGTCACCCTAATGATAAAGCTATCACTGCGTGTATGTAAAGTTGAACTAGTAAATAACATCACTGAAATAAATACATTTTGACAATCGATATAATTACCTGTCCGTGAATTTGTTTTCAAAGTCAAAAACATAGTAATATTGAGGAGATTCGATGACTCAAAAGATTTGATCATGTAAGCGTCTTAGCGTCGATTGTAAATTAACGCTAATGTTTTATTTTAAGCTATTTTACAATAAATCGTTAATTTACATTTTTAAGGAAATATTATATTGCCAGTTATAAATAAATGATTACAGGCAACATTTTGATAGCAATTAAATTTAAGACTTCAGTAATAAGATTGGTTTATTATGATTAATTTATTCCGCAGTGTTTTTTATATATTTATATATCTATACATTTTATTTATAATTTCATCGTTATTTCTTTTCAACAATTTACCCGCACGGGTCTCGAAAAAAATCTGTCTATGCCAAAACTCTTCGTTTCATAAAATAATATTTGAAAATTGTAAGATAATATTTTAGTTGAGAACTATTTATAGACTTATAAAGCGAGTTTATATAAAAAGGAAGGACAAACTTCGTTTTATTTATTTCATTGTGCGTTAAATTATTTTTTTTACTTCATAATACAAAATAATTTTATTTGGTAATAGTAAATTTTTAAAAAGCTACAATTTGTTCAAATGTTATCTGTTATTTATTTTAATGAAACATCATGTCCAGCTATACAAAAAACACTTTTAAGCTCTGAAAAACTGAATTATTACAACATATTAAACTTGTATCACCTTTTAACAGTATGTTGAACAAATAAACAAAATAAAAACATGTATACGTGTATTTTACCTAATATAACAATCAAAGAAATGTCTTTCTGTTTTTCTTTAAAGTTTTCCAAAAGACATGACGTTTGGTCTAAAACCTGAGTTATTGTCAATGAGAAAATCATCAATTTTCTGTCTCAATATCATTCCTCAACCAACGACTCCTAGAATAAAAATTCAAAACAATCTATTCTACATTACGATACTATTTTCTAATGAATTAGGTAATGAATGAATACACTTAATATTGTATTTTAAATGAATGAAAGTAAACTGTCAATTCCTAAAAAGCTAATTTTAAAATAAATATTTAATTTTGACAGTTTTGAGTATCAGGTAGGTAATCTAAACAGCACGTGTGCGATATATAATTTTCAATATCAGATATAAAAATACTTGGCGATAATCGATTGTATATTTGTCGAAAAATAGTAAATCGAAATCAAACCTATACCTCTTCATTAATCACAAACATGGAAAAATGCAAAACTGTTTTAAGGGCATTGGCCCTATGGAAAGGAATCACGGGTCCAAAGAATATTACACTTAGGACTCGATGTGACTACTATATATAAAGTATAAACTAATCAAAATGACTCTGACATTACGAGCAATGCTTGATGAGAATTGAACTTCCGTACCCACCTACATAATATGTTATAGGTAGTAAAAACATTTTTAAGTAATTATTGATGAATGACTAAACATTTTTCTTGTGTATTATATTAATTAGTTATGAAGACTATAAGAAATCATATAAATATATAGTTTAAGTAAACAAATATCTCAATACTTGTTTTGAATCAATTCACAGCGCGAAATATAAGTTTCGGAAAAAATATGATTGATCCACGGGCAAGCAAAAATCAACGTGAAATAAACTTTAATTCAAATGGACTAGTCAGAAAATTATATATTTTAATTAAGAAAAATGTTCGATGTGCAGTCATACAATTTGATCATTAAAATTTTACACACCCGAGTAATTTTATATGAATTTGTTATTATTATGCAATATTTGGCAATATTTTTTACTCTATTCACAACTATTTTATAGTTAATTGACAAATTATTCTAAGTCACATCTAGGCTTTAATAAAATAAATATACTCTTAATCTAAACGTATTCTAAAAGCAAATTCCATAAATATATTAATATTACTTTTTTTCTAAACTAAACTTTATAAACGACATATCGAGTTTGCGTAAAACGGCTGGAAGTTAAAAGTAATTTTTAATCCAAATGACTTAATACCCTTTCCCGCAGATATTCAGAAACCAAAAAAGCAACGCGAACATTGAAACATAGATCACGATTTATCAGAAGGACGAGGAAGAAAATAGTTACTATTATAATACCATTTTCAGTCTTAATAATCGAGTAGAGAAAATCTTTCAACCAACCGTGAATTCATAAGAAAACTTCTTAAACGCTAAAAACACACTATTACGACATCAATTAGTATATCAAAATTATAATTGAGTATAGTTATTAAATTATTTGTGACTTATTTTATTTTGTTTATTTCGATATAATTATGGAATAAGGCACAACAAAGCAAATAAATGCAAAGCTTTTTAAGGAGCATATGGAAACGAACGCAATAATTTATTAGGTGAATTTGGTGTTAAAAGTAATATATTACAGTTACCCAATTCGAATAAATAAAAATAAATGTTACATTTAAGTGATTTTTCCTAATGTCAGATACCTACACTCTACATTTTATGAGTTTACCAAATGAAATATATACATGCTACGATATTACCATAAACGGGAACTAACAATAAGAAAAAAAATATTTGATTTATTATATTTCGTCGCCAGTTTTAACTGACTGTAAACCAGATGTTTTTATTTAAGGTTCGCATATTAAAAATATAACAATCTAGTATTTGATGATCGAAGACTATATAAAATTTTTAATTTTATATAGTCTTCGGAAGCTTCCAAATAATAATAAAAATATTCAGCCAATGGTTGTAAGCCATACCGATGTATGGAAGGAAATTGCAAGCATCAAAGATATTCGTGTTGTTTAAATACGAAACTATTATATAAATCAATCGCCTACAAGACCGGAGAAAAATATTTGCTTAATACATTATAAATTATGAAAAATAGTCATTTTATTGTCTAATCTTTTTATCCTAACTCTCTCCAAAAATATAAGTTCGGCGGAAAACATTTTTTTCTGTAGACTATATTATTGCAAATTTATTAGTTTTTTATTACACTTCTACTACAAATTATTAAAAATCATATAATAATATTATCGATTGTCATGCCGCACATAGAAAATTGAATTAGAAAATATTTCTTGTGTATATTATACTGAAAACAATGAATAATTTCATTCCAAATATGATTATCACTTTACGAGAGTCAATACTCATTGTCGTAGTCTCAGAATAATGATAAAAAAAATCGTCGATGGTAAAAAAATTCAACGTTTTAAAAAAATTATATTAAGGATTATGATCAATTGATATGTTTGGGACACATCACTGTTTCGGATAAGTAGCTAATTTGGCAAATGAAACAGTTTATATTTCCTGCAATATGAAGTATCCGCCTTTGATTGTTTATCGAGCAAGGACGCGGATGCGTTGGCGGCATGGGTCTCCAAAATTGGACCGATTTATTATTGCCCGTAGTGTATATAAGTTGCGAACCTCCCGGAAAATGTATCATTCGAGTAAAACTTTTCTGAAACGACAATACGATTTATTATTCTAACTCAAACAAGAATGGCGGTCAAGGTAGTTATTAATTCAGTGTATTTACCCAACCGTTTGCTGCTATTTCAAGTGTATTCGATAATTTCGGGCAGTGGATATTTCGGGAACTATTCCGTCGCATGAAAGCCTTTTCAGTTATTATAAAAAATAAATCAAACTATTTATAAGTTTTCTAATAATGGCAACATTACAAAATTATTACCCAGTTAAGGGCATTTGTACGGAGTGAAATATTTCCGAAGTGTTTATTTATTAAGATCGTTCTTTTCAATTATATTATAGTGATTATGTGTAAATATAATACTAGAATATTTTTTATTAAAATTGAGTCACAAAGTCATACAGGATATACAGTAACTTGAATTTATTTCTGATTTTGCAATTATAACAAAAATACATAATAATATTGGTCCAATATCGAAAAAAACTTATTTCTTTTAAATCTTCAATCTATTAATATTTTTAAAAAATCTCACATTCAACAACTTCATCACGGAACTTTCAATTATGTTAAATCATAATACAAAATATATCGATAATTATATTACTTTTAGTGTGTCAACTATCACTTCTTGGAGAAAAAACCTCAGCGGGGTGAGCTAATTTCACTCATCGCAAGCATTATCAACCGATGATAATGATCGCAAAACTAGTCCTGATTTTATAAATATAAAATTGTGGAAATAGTAATAAACATTGTATTTTTATTATTTAAATAGAATTATATTTTGAGGTCATTGTGAGAATTGAGGATAATTTTTATTGTGTTACGTTAATAATAAACCAAATTTCGTTTCAACGAATAATTATTTCTTCTATATATTAAGACAAAAGTAAAGAATTGATTACAACCAAAAAAACCTTCATTTAGTTTTTATTTTTAGTGTTCGGGGGTCGATTTTTGGAAACTCCCGAAAGAGACGATGATAAATTTGATTGTTTTGCGCTGTACTTGTAAATTTAATTCGTCGCTTATATCTTCATTTTTTAGTATAAAAAAACGAAATTAAACAATTCATGTTATTAAAAAATCGTTACTTTAAAAATTTACATTTACCAGGTGTTATTTCAATATTTGTGCCGTGCATTGTTTCATTGTACACACTAATTGTCTGTATTAACTCACTATACGTATATTTTTTTTCACATTTTCAAAATAAAAAAAAATGTGATTGATTTCATTATAGTTTTACTTTTATATTAGAATGATTTTATTAAACCATATTTAAGAATCATTTTGAAAAAAATGTCTGTGACTGAGTTTATCATGAAAATAATCTCTAATTCGTTGCGTTTTTTAATGTTAAAATTTATTTTAAAATACGATTAGGAAAATATGCACAATGAATGCAATTAACAGATATTATCTACTGCTGGTTCCAAGCTTTTTATGCTGATGAACTTTTCTCATAGTGAAAACCTTGTCATAAGCCCCCAAGTGAAACAACTCTAATAATAATCCAGAACGGTTGATGTAAAAAAATATTTATTGAAATTACTTATAACTTAAGATAAAAATACGATAATTTTTTTCTAATATTGCTAGTAGGTAGAATGATTTGAAATTATATATTTTCGGCTTTATAGCTACAGATTTATTTCAGAGAATTTATTTTTTAACTTTCTTATTAATGAACATTGGTTACAATTATTCGACTTTTCACCAAGGCATTCGCGAAATCCGTTTTTTTTATTTACCACTGATACCCTTAGTGATAACTGCGTACACCAAGCGAAACACTCTTTTATAAGAATAATGTATAATATTACTAATTAATAATATTATATAATATTACTTCATAGTTAATTCAATGTCAAATTACCGAATCGCAAGCCCAACATTATGTCTACCTATTATTAAATAAATTTCAGAATCATCTTTAAAACGCGTTCACTAATAAAGAAAATCTATATGATTATTTCAGCATATGCATATGTGTGTTTAGCATTCATTCAAATCATTATCATTCATATTGCACTCACTCTGGTTTCTTCAAAAAATATTTATTTGTTTTCTATCTTATTCATGCTGAATTATTTTTTTAGTTCTTGCTTTTTGCTGCATTGGTGAGCTGTGTTAGAAGTAGTGTCATCCCTCTTCATGCCGCCCCATTGGCAGAAACTAATTCCGGATATGATACCAACCCCCAATACGCTTATGCATATGATGTCGCAGATTACTCCACTGGAGACATCAAGAATCAATACGAAACTCGCTCAGGAGACGTAGTTAAAGGAGAATACTCCCTCATCGACTCTGATGGTACAAAGCGCACGGTCACTTACAACGCAGACCCTATCAACGGATTCAATGCTGTTGTCAAAAAAGAGCCCCTTCCTCAATTCGCAAATCCTATTGTGAAAGCCGAGCTCGTGTCTTCGCCTCATTCACCGAACCCCGTCCCGGCCCTTGTTGCCGACCCTCAAACAACCGACGTCGTGGCATCAACCAATGTCGTTCCTGCGACAGTTGTCCAGACCCCACAAGTAGCTCAAGTCTCAGTGGTATCGCCATCTCATATTGTAGCGGAGCAAGTTATTCCATCAACCCATCTGTTTCAGCAAGAAGTGATTCCTTCTTCTCATTTACTTCAGCAACAGGTTGTTCCTGCCACACAAGTAGTACAAGAACAAGTGGTTCCAACTCATGTAGTTCAGCAACAAGTGGTCCAACAGCAAGTGATCCCAGCCCCAGAACAATATATCCAATCACCGTTGAATTACCAGGTTATCAGCCCCCAGAGAACCGTGGCCCTCACTTCTCCGTATGCCAATTATCATGATCAATCGATTCAAGCTGGACTCACATACCAACCGTACCATGGATCATTCATAAACAGCTTGGAGTATAATGGACCCCTCGCTTATGAAACACCATATTTGACCACATATGTGAACAAACCTGCACCAATTTCGTATGCACAAACTGACTCATATAGCGCCCCCCTCGTCACCAAAGTACCGGCTCCCCTGACATATGCTGCCCCCTTGGCGTATGCATATTCATACGGATTGCCACAACAACAGAGTCCCTTGTATTCAGCAAGATATACTTCCCCTTATGCTCAATGGTAAATTGACGATAGTGCCCCCTTTAAATTCTTGACCTTGTATGTTGTCAATAAAGTCGTTGAAGAGATATCTATGATGTTCTCCATACACTGTGATGTGTCAGCTTTTTAATTTTATTGAATGTAAGTGATATTACATTTTAATGAGTAAAATTGTATAATCATAAAATAAATTACGAAAATATTACATGTTTCTTTTAATAATTGATCATTCTGAATATACTATTTTCTGTCACCTTGCACTGTTCATATTGTTTCAGTTTTCCCTATACTCTCAGACAGAATCATTAAAATATTTGCCCTGTTCTAATGCCTCTAATAAAATTAAAATAAACATTAATTATAAGTTATTTCAGAGAATCTTTTTGGAACGATGCTGTGAACAGGTCCGGCATAAAATAAAGTCCATTCGCAAGCAATGGTAAACTAAAAGAAAGTGTCTGGGCAGTAGTTGATGACATTGATTTAGGTTAAGGCGCTCACGGATTCACACCACAGTATGACATGTTTTAGTAATTGATTTTTGGATTTCTATGCTACAACATTAATGCTCCATCCATTTAAAAGACAAGGATAGTGATAACTATATCCTAGCTACTCTTAGAGAAAAGACATGTTGAGCAACCGAATCTCAAGTCTCAAACAGTTTTTCATGAGGTGTCTCCATAAGACACACTGGAAGCAGACGTAATCAAAAACAAAATAGAAATTTTCTCTTCAATAAGGAATCATATAAAAATAAATAACAATATTGCTGTGAATTATTTATTACACAATATTTTTACAGTAAAAAATTACATAATAAATCAATTTTTGTAAGATTCTATAAACACAAATTCTTTACAAACATCAGAGATGTGAGTATTATCACGATACAGTTTATCGTAAAACTCTATAGATTTATTTATCGAAATATACACACAATGCTTCAACTAAGTCTTGGCTTGGCTATGGCGAATCAAACAATATTTCATGCCAATTTGGATGTGAGAAGAACACGAGGTTTATTAACAGTAGCCGTAACATTAGCTTTACCATAACCGTGATCTTAACCTATATTGGATTTAACTAATGCTACTTCCCTCCCATGAGTCCGGAGAGACCTCCCCCCAACCCCCCAGATCCCTGTTGCAATTGCCTCATCATGTTCTGGAGTCCCGACACTCCGCCCATCTGATGCAGAACTCTAGGATCCATCATTTTCGCCATCTGTTGATTCAACTTGGCCATTTGAGTTTGATTCACATTCTTGGCCATGTCACCGCCTTTGAAAAGTCCTTTGATGCCTCCCATTCTTTTGACGACAGCCGCAAACTTGGTGTATTGCGATATTAAGTCTTTGACTTCTTTTTCCGTCACTCCAGCACCTTGAGCTACTCTAATCATTCTGTTGCTTTGTTTTGAAAATAGTTTGGCTCCATCTCTGTTATCAAGTTCGGCATCATTCATTGAATCCATTATTGTCATGAGCCGTTTTAACCTCGCCATTGATTCTTGTTCGCTACATTTTGACGTTAAGTCTTGAGAAAAACCAGGAATCATACCCTGAAATAATAAGAAACGTTAAGAATACTTTTCTTTCATATTTACAACAAATGTTGTATAATTAATACAATAATCTGATCATTGTAACTTCAGACTAAGCTATTATTAAGTTGCAGGGTTAAGGATTTGAATCGTTAAAACAATTAATTTTTCAATTATTATTATACATTTAGACAAAAAAGGATGTGTGATTTATTAAATTGTCCAATCTGAATTTATCACGTCTCTTAATGGAGAGTATATTAATATGGAACAGATTTTAAATAAAGTGACTAGTAATTCTTTATTTCAAACCACAACATTGTACCCTTGCCTTCTCCGAAAAGTATGGCTGAATGAACTCATTGACATTAAAAATGTACTTCAAAGTGAAAAAAAAAAATGTTAAGAAAATATTATGCCAACCATGATTTGTGAAAATGGTCCCATCTTCATGATATTTTGGAATTGTTCGTACATGTCTCGTAAGGTAAATTGGCCGTGTTTAATTTTTTCCAGAAGTTCATTGTCATCCAACTTGAGTTCGTTTACTTTGTCAATTAAACCTTCAATGTCACCCATACCGAGAAGTTTACTTATAAAAGGTTTTGTTTTAAATGATTCTAAATCGTCTATATGTTCACCAGTTCCTATAAATATAATTGGACTCTTTGTAGCAGCAACACTGAAAGCACAAGAAAACAACAATATTAGAGCATGCCAAACACCATAATTTGTTTGTTACAGTTATTGCTATTATGGATATAAGTGAGGTAAAGCTAACTAAGCTAATATTTATGGTATGCACAAATTAGTGCGTTTCAGAAACCTTCTATGCTGCGGTGTGCATATTTTTGTGCATTTCAACTTCATATATAAAAAACCCATGTCAAACTCCATATTCCTTGTTGTTTTTACTTTATTGTATTGTAAGAAGCTAAAAGTGTTAGGTGTTAATTATATTTTATTGCAATATTATGCACCTAGTGATAGTGACACCTGGTAACATTCACTCATACTACACACAAGTACTTTACACCTATGTATCGTATGCAGGTTTCTGTAATTTTCGAAGAACTTGTGAACAAGTGAATCAAAAAAATCCATAAGTAATTTAAGGTTTAAACTCACGCTGATAGTGCACCACCTCCTTTTGCATGGCCATCCAGCTTAGTAATAATAACGGATCCAATATCAACCTTCTCTTTGAAAGCTTTTGCTTGAGCTTCACAAGCTTGACCAATCGTAGCATCCATTACGAATATTATATTATCGGGTTTCTGAAAAAGTGTACAGCAGTTAATAAAAGTTAAATAATGAAAAAGAGTATCTAATATTTACACATAATTAAGTACTAGCTGAACATGATAAAAAAATGCACACTGAGCGGTCAAAAAATAATGAACAAAATATATAAATTGACTGCACACATATAGGCACATATGTTACATTTCATGTGATAAATAACTTTACAACTCAAGATGGTGTACCCTATTAATAACTACTGTGGTGGTATGTTTAAACAAAAAACACAGTTGTATCCTTCAAAACAGCAAGGCATGAACACAAACCTATTATTTTACTTACAATTGCATTAGATACTGCCAACATCTCCTCGAATAGAGATTCCTCTTGTTTATGTCTGCCACTAGTATCAACTATGATGAATTCAAAGCCCTCCTTTTTGAACATTTCTACTCCCTCCTGAGCTATGACAACAGGATCAACTTCTGTGTAACTAAATGAGATTTAAAAAAAACAGGATTATAGTAAACTTTTTGAGGCTTCAGTATCTTCTAACACATCTTTTAAGAAAAAAGTGAATGTTATTAAGTAATTTTATTATATATTTTTTCTTGTCGCATAGATGTGAATATAGCAATACAACAAACCAAATTTTATTATATATATGCCTATAGAAACTGGATGATTACAATTTTTAGTCCAATGTTTCATGTTTTTCATATATAATTGATGAAACATTATCTAAAACTTCATATTTTTTTCATTTAAAATCAAACACCGTTCTCATGTTTTATAAAATTTTTACTATTTCTTCAGATATGGATATTATATGTATATATATATACTTCATGCAGTAATTTTTGGCACTCGCTATAATCTTATTATATGCTTCAAATGAAAAATATTTTTTTTTTAATGTTGAAGTTTAAAAATAAATCTGTGGTCATTTACTGAAAAAAAATATCAGTTTGACTCATTTATGATTGAAAACAAAAAAAAATAGAGACAAATTGGAAGTAAAAGCTTCTAAATAATTATTTGAAAGTCATAATAAATAATCTACTTTATATTGTAGAACAAATATTAAACTAATAAACAATATCCTTTCTAAATCGATCCATAACAAAAAAAAAAGATCTTTTTGTGCATCAACAAAAAACCTGATGTAATCAAAAAACCTTACTCATCAAATTTTAATATTAAATATAAGATTCTTATACTAAGAAAGGATATAAGAAATTTAAAATGAAATCCCAAGAAACAATGCAGTGTCATTTTATTTAAAGTTATTTATTTTGAACGAACCTGCCATAGAAGGGTATTCTGGCTTTAGTGGCGTTTTGTTTGATTTGATCATAAGCACCGGCACGGAAAGTATCGGCACAGACGAGACAAGATTTCCAATTCTTCTTTAAATAATGATACGCTAATTTTGTACAAGTTGTCGTCTTGCCAGATCCCTGAAGACCGACAAACATAATGATGTTTGGCTTTCCTTTCACTGGCTGATACGGCTTCACTCCTGGATCAACAAGCTGAAAATGAAATTGTGCATTATCAAGCATGGTTTGCAGTATTCAGATATTTTTTTATAAAGTTAGCTTATTGAAAAGTAAGGCTAAAATTTTGCTGACATATCTGAAATACACTGTATGGTTTGTCCTAAGAAGTTTCATTTGGCATGTTAAGTTATGGGGACTTTTTTAAACAAATATTATAAATGTATTTCATGTAAATTATTGATTTTTTGGACTACCATGTGACAATAAGGCATTTTCTTTTCATTTATCTCACTCATTCCGTGCTAATGAAACGCCTAGCATGTCCATACGTATATCCACTATGTTGTGGTCAGGATCCGCGTAGCGTGTTCATGCCCGAAACGTTAACGATAATATAATTTTACGACTATTGATATTGTTTGTATTTTTTCTTAGCCATTATTCACAGTATTCATTTTGGATTTTGTCGCCTTTGGATCTTACTGCGCGTAACACTTTTTTGCATAGTAAACCTGAGTCTACACGTTTTCATTGAATTTTTTTTCAATAAGAATATTAAAATAATTGGACTATTTCTATACCGTTGTTTTGTGAAAATTTCATCACAGAATAATTATTTTATGTATATTGTGGCCATGGTAATTTTTTGAGTTTGAGCTATTCAGTGAATTGTGAGCAAAAATAAGTGCTTTTCGAATAATGTAGTGTAGACATTTGTGTGTATTGTATATGTATTTACAATCATATAAGTTTCATTTTGATTTTCCTACAAAAATACTTTAACTTATTATGAAAAAATGAATTTTCTTCAAGCAATGAATGAAACAACAAATTTCATTCTAATCACACCAAAAAGTCATAATAAAAAAATTAAGAGTTATCGCAAGCATCAGTCTTGAAAAAATCCAAATGCTAAGTATAAATAATTTCTACAGATGACACAAAAGGTAATACCCATACAATAAATATACGTGTTTGAAATAGTATATACCTTGGACAATATATTCGGAAAAAAAAGAGTGGATACCTCTTTCTGCGCCGAATACTCAGTGATCAAAATCAAAATAACTTTTAAAAAAATGTAATTTGAAAAGGATAGAATAAAACTTGAAAACCAAAATGTAATTCAAAATAAATACATGTGTATACCGAACATCAGAGTATGAACTTGCCGGCGAGTTATTTTTACTTACCGACACTCGCATGTATTTTCTTTGAAATAATACATATTATTAATAATTTGCAATAGATTCTTGTAAATCAAATATATTCAGCATGACACTTTTACCTGGGATTTTAAGTTAGCAGTGAAAGCGTTAATTAATTTTTGAGGCAGAAAATGCATAGGTTATTATCAATTGAGAGAAAATGGAAAACAATATTTCTTGAAGTGAAGACATCACCGCCCACCGGTATGTATTTGGCTTCTGGAGTAAGAATGTATGTACACACCATTAGATTATTAGCGTTGATGTAGTTAGGTCACTAAAAGAGTACCCAGTTTAATGCTGTAGTAATTTCAATTGTATAAAACGATACAAGCTCGTATGGATTGAAAAACGTGATCACCATTAAATAGGCCAACTGCAGCATTTATAAGGAACAGGCGTTAGCAGGTATAAAATTTTTGTCGGTTTCTTAGCAGTATAAGAGAAAATAAAAATATCAACTAACTTTGACAAGTTCTTTGAAGACAGCAGATTGAATCATCCTTCTCTTGTTCAACCCGCCAGCCATCTCTTCAAAATCAATGACAGCCCTGACATTTTCGCGAAGTTTTTTGACCAACCGTATATTGACATCAGCTTCTAATAAGGCAGCGCATATGTCTTTAAGCATGGAATTCAAAACCTGAAAATACAACGGTATACATATTTAGCAATCTTATTTCTTGAGCGCATATGTTTTTATATTTAAACCTTCTCTCAATACGGACCTCTTCATTTATAATCGTTGCTTTACTTAACGATTGTAAAGCGGACGTAATCTTACGCCCCAAATCAGCTAACACCATTTTTAGTGTTTAGGTTTAGACAGCGACACTAAAATAAATTATCACCATTCAATTTCATATGAATCGCAATGTGTTTCACGTTCGAAATTATCATCTGTCAATTCTGCTCGCGAACATAGCCAACACATCAACACTATGAAGTTATCAAGGAAAGTTTTTTATTATCAGTAAACCAACAATAAGAAAAAAGTATATGGAATACTTAATCTATATGGTTGCAAAAACAATTCATTTAAAAGTAAAATAATCAAAATGTAGTTATTACATGAGAAATCAATACAAAATATCACGAATAACCGATAAATATCGATGTTTTCTATATCTCTTAATATATACAACATTATTGTACTACTGATGTGACCTAATAGAATATTTGGTGTTTAATACTCTATGTAATATGTGTCAATTTCAGGCAGAAGTGCACATAACCTATGAAAAAGTCGGCGATTAATGTAAATGCTATCGACGTAATATTAACATAAATTGTTTGAAATGACTACCAAAGCTGCCTTGTTTTGTAAGTATCTCTCATTTGTAAAGCTTTATTATTTTATATAAACATTAAAAATATCTACCGTCTACAATCTATATGAATATGTTCAATACTAATTTGGAAATGTATAGT
Source organism: Himalopsyche japonica (assembly GCA_028555115.1). NCBI lineage: Eukaryota > Metazoa > Arthropoda > Insecta > Trichoptera > Rhyacophilidae > Himalopsyche > Himalopsyche japonica. Next base: position 1,930,999 of record JAHFWJ010000222.1, on the reverse strand, counting down.
CTCATTTGTACAGTTACTATTGTTGTTATTATTCTATAAAACACAGTATGAATGCTTATAATTTTGAAATTCTTTTCAGATTTGAAGTCTCAAAATCTCTTTAGGGTATCATCGAATACATTCAAAACCAAACTGTTCTCCACCCAAGTCGAGACGAAAACAACAGAAGAAGAGAAACGTAAATATATTATTTTTTAATACTAACAATTTTTAGTACTATTTTCGCAATATACCAATGATCATCAGTTGATAGTCAAGTGATGAGCGAAACCGGTCCTATTCATCAAATATATTGTGGTAATAGTGTTAAAAAATGTGTTAGTAATTATTTAAAATATCATGTCTTTCCACGAAGAAGTGACAGTCAACTTCTTAAAAATATTATTTTATACTGTAAAGTTTCGTCATAATATTTCAAAATTTGCTTTTGATAACATTTTTATATAGATATTATATTTTTATTTCACAGAAATTATCAGCTTAATAATTTGGGATTTTCCTATTCAGAATTAAATCTCTTACAAGATTACATTATTATATTTAATTGGATAACAAAAGTAAAAAAAAAAACTTGATATGTATCAATGTATGTTTTATTAATCAAACAAAATTTTTTATATATTTCAGCTCAACCACCAGCAATTGATCCGTTGATGCACCCTGATTATTTCCATGTGCATAATCTCTTCACCGTTCAAGACTTGTTCGAAGCAAGAGTACACTATGGACACAAAGAAGGATCTCTCAATGATAAAATGCGTCCATACATATATGGTTCTAGACTCGGGCATATAATATTTGACTTGGATATAACTGCAGAACATTTACGCAAAGCTTTAAATTTTACCGCCCACATTGCCTACCGAGGAGGCATTATACTTTTTATCAACAGAAACGCTATCAATGCACACTTAGTAGAAAAAACTGCTAAAGAATGTGGCGAATATGCAAACACCAGATTCTGGCGCGGTGGAATCTTCACAAACGCTAATCATCAGTTCCAAGCTGTCACTCGTTTGCCGGACCTATGTATATTTACCAACACGTTAAATACTGTTCTAACCCAGCATCGTGCCGTACAAAATAGTGCAAAGATGTTAATACCTACTATCGGGTTTGTGGATTCGAATTGTGATCCTAATTTAATTACATATCCGGTGCCAGGCAACGATGATTCTCCTGCGAGCATACAATTATATTGCAATCTTTTGGAACAAGCTATACTAAGGGGAAAAGATGAGCGTAAAAAGGTCTTAGAAAGGGTAGAAACTACTGAACAATAAATTGTATAAACACAATTTTTTATGAAAACACTTACATACTGCCTAATTTTAATATTATTTAATTGTGCATATTACTCTGATGGATTTAAAATAAAATAAATCATAGCTTAGTATGAACCATGTTGATTATTTTAAAACACTAACTGGCATCTAATGATATATTTTGACTCAAAATACTTTTCAGCTTAAATATAAACTGATAGTCACTGTTAATGTCCTAATTGTCACTTCTTGGTGAAAAACATGATATTTTAAATAATAAAAACATATTTTTTAATACTATTTCTACAATATATTTTATGTTCAAGACCAGCTTCGCTCATTATTAATATTATCAAGTTATTATAAAATACATTGTGGAAATACTACAAAAAATGTGTTTTTATTATTGACTACAATGGTGATCATGGCAGGTTCACAAACAAAAATAACTATATAAGACTCGAAGGGATTGAATCGACTTCAATAATAATGAATACAATATATTATTGGTGCCATCAAATCAAAAACGTCTGAGTGACGAAAAAGGAAATGATGACTAGACTTTTTTGATGTATACAAAAGATGCGCCAGATACAGTTGAAATAATTCCTCGCGAACCTAACCATGATGATTTGCACTGGAAAAAGTGTGATAATGGACAACTTTCTATGTCACTAGAAAACACTATTAGAACCCACTCCAAAACGTTAGTAATAAACACTTGTAGAAAAACTTCACCTGTATATGGTACGACACATAATGTTGCTGACGCCACTGAGAGCAGACAAAAAAGTAATTTAGAATCCATTTAAGACCATAACTCTACAATGTTGTTTGATTTATTTTTTGGTAAAGATGTCATGAATTTGATACCAGAAAAAAAATTTGTAGCAAGAATTTTTTTGGGCTATTTGGGATATTGGTGCTAACTGGATATCATGAACTGCCAACCGAATGTGCTTACTTGAGTTTGGATGAAGATCTTAGTATTTCATTGGTCGAAAATTGCATGTCTCGTAATAAGTATTTAGTTATAAAAAGAATCGTGCCCTTTGCTGACATTTATTTAGCTGAAATGAAGCTTGAATGGTAGAAAGTAAGATTACTATGCAATCTTCAGGGAAACTTGTGCCAGTGGGAAGTCTTTCATGACAATTTGGAAGCATGACTGATCAAATGAATCAGTCCATTAGTCTTTATCAGGTGCCTATTAGAGATAAACAATGGTAGGGTATAATCTTAACCTAGTTACTGGATATGGCCACTTCTAATGCTTGGCAACTGCATGTGTTAGCAAGACTGGACAGGTGATTTCCATGGATCAGTTACATTTCAGGCAGATAATTGTAATACAACTGACAAAAACGAAAAGTCTTCTAAAATTATCAGCAATACTTGGACTAGAGGAAAAACAATGGTCAACCTCAATCGCATTGAAAAACCACTGCTTTGCATTATTTGTCACAGTCAAGGTCGCTGGGATTGCAGGATGTGTAGAAAATATTTGTTGAGTGACCATTCTTTAAACAATTTCACCGCTACACCACCCATCTTATAAATATCTACACCTCTCTATTTACAAATTTTTCATTTCAAACCTTTAGCTTTTTTAGTGTGTCTTAATTAAAATTAAAAAATAGTTTTCATATTTGGTTTTCTTTTGGACGTTTATGGGTTAATATAACACAGAATGAATAATGTATACATGTGAATTCCAAACATTTTTATTATCAAATATTGAAAACTAAATACAAACTTTTGATCATATGAATTCAATTTTACAAATATAAAAATGACGATGTAAAGACTAGTTAAAATGATTTAAATCATTAAGTTCAGTCAATGTACCACAAGAGACACTCGTTTGTTCAAATCACATACAATAAATACAGTCGCCCCTAATAGCATAGAGATTAGGACTACACTATGAGGAATAATGCCCTCTAGAGAACCCAAGCACCCATACAAAATTTGAGAGTAGAGATGTTCTTTCAATCGTATTTAGTCAATTGCACAAAAACGGTCACTGAAATAATGAATTCAATACAGGTATATAAAATAAATATGTATTTACCATATAATATATTTATGATAATCATTATTTGACGTTGAAAATACAGTGTTTTGTAATATTTCCACTGCGGGTGGTAATTCTATCAGTGGATTACTGTATTATGCATTTACATTGTTTAGGTAGTGTCAAAATGTGATAGAAAATATGAATAGTCAACAGATAGCTTATAGTGTATTAATTTGATTATATTTATATAAAACAATAAATATTTATTTTTTAATTAAATAATACTCCATACTTCTCATACTTAAATTCATTGACATGAATAAAACAATGCGGTATATATCATATATAATGAATGCTATATCTGAAATATTTATTATTTAAAGTTGGGCAAAAGTCATGCACATGGTACAAATGTGGCTGGAAAATGTCCAATTTTATTTCTAGTTTATTTTAAAATGAACTGAGGATTTTTGCAGTAAATCTGAAGTAGTAATGTCCTCTACTACATTTACACATTCTTCAAACGAAAATTAAAAATGCACTTGTATGATAAATCTGATTTATCATTATATATTAATCTTGAATTGTTACAACTTTATACGATTCAAATTTAATATTGAAGTTCCATCAAGCATCTTCAGTCGATATCATAAATTATATATTAATCGTTTTTATGAATTCTATTTATTGACACTATTTGCGGGCACTTTTAATTAGGCATATCAAGAAATTTATTTGCAGACCTAGCTTGTTCCAAAAACCAAATTTAATTTAACTGTTCAATATATATTCATTATTTTAAGCAAATGTTAACTGACTAACTAACATTTGTATCAATATAATTCAAGGTAAAATTTGCAATTCTTGTGGAACAAGCTGTGTTTTCGAATAGTACTCTCATATGTGCTTTATGAAATACCATGAATTAATGGGTTTGATTCGATTTAAATGAGTAATTTTTTGAAAATTTCCAGAGAAAAATTATTTATTTTAGAGACTGGGCAATGTTTGAGCAGCCTAAATTGAGTTTTTTAAAGTCATTATCATTAAAAATGGTGATCAAAAGTCATTGAATGTTATAAAGCTTGTTTCCTTTTATTGACTAAGGAAATTAACTCGTATGTTTGAATTTCCTAATTGATTTGCATGTTCCGTAAACAATGTGTAAATTAGCATCTATTGTAAGCAAATTATAAATTTTAGCTAGTATAATAATTGTTGGAAATGTGAATTTGAAAAATTACCACAAAACAAAAAAATTGAATACCCTTATAAGAATGACACTTGATACAAAAAGCACCAATGTCACTGATATAGCGGCATTCAAACACTAAATGTAAAGTTTCAATAAATAAGTTATTAATCTTATAAAAACTAAAAAAAGCATAGAAATCCTGGCCTTAAAAACAATTATACTGACCATAATGCTACCACAGAACTACTATAACGGTATGTATTTGCATTATGGTAAACCTTTTCATTTTATATCAATCAAGAAAATTCATATTTAATTGGATGTAGTCACTCGTGTTTATGTATTTATTTAAGCATCATTGTCAAAAATAATAACCCAATACATCATCATCCTATTCCACCTTCATTGACACTCTACTGTCGCGAACTTTCAGCATTGCTTTAGGCCCTATAAATGACAGGATCCTGAAAAATAATAATTTTCAATGATGCTTTGTATTAATAATTAAATAGTACAGTAGAACCTAGATTATCTGGATTTTCGGTTATCCGGACTGGTCAAAATAAACGAAAATGTTACGAATTTGCTGATGTGGATATGGCGAATTGGGTCCACTGTTTAAATATGTGATGTGATGTAAACTTAAAATTTTGATCATTGCATTTATTTTTAATGCATTCATGTTAACAACCAATCCTGTGTAAAATATGGGTCAGTAATCGTAGAAATTCGATATGTATTGAACGTATGTTTCTTGAAAAATTGATCACAATTAAAATATTTATTTTTAATATTACCAATGTGTCAACGAAAATTAAACGTGTTGTAGTTTCATTAAAAGACAAATTGGACATAATCAATGCTTTGAAATATGGTGAATCGGGACAATTTTTGTCTAATAAATATGGTGTTGGAACGTTAACGATCTCATATATAAAAAAACAAAGAAATTTTGGAAGTTTTAGTTTTGATGCAAACGATCCTGGATTCCAAATTTTAAATGATGAGGAAATAATTTAAGAAATATCTGACTCGGAGGAACAAGGTCAAGAATACGAAGAAGAGATTTGTGAGGGGGGAGATATTGGTTCTACACATTCTGAAGCATTTCAGTGCTTAGATATCGCCATGAAGTGGTTTGAGATTCGGATTTGTTCTTATCCGGACCATTTTCATCCCCAATCAGTCCAGATAATTGAGGTTTTACTGTAATCTGAATTACATAAAAATTAACCTAATTTTGTGACAAAATTATGCCACTTCATCAGCACCTCAGATTTATATTTTAGTTTTACATCTATTCAATAGATATTAAAAGAATGATGAAAACTATAGAAAGGTACCAACAGTGCAACCGACAATTATCAAAATAATATTTTTGATAATCATGTTTTATCCAATAAAATATACATTATGTTAGAAAATTTATTAAATTAAAATAAAAAAAAAATTATTGCCAAATTATACTTAAATTTGAGATTTGAAAAAAAGTCCTACCGCACCTTAACATCATTAAATCTTGATGTACATTCTACGGTGAAGAAAATGGCAGTAAGTATTTGATGTTGCCAATGATAATGATAGGGATTTATAAATCATAAAGAAATATTTTTTAAATGTGTACTGTTAACTTTTTTGCGTTGGTTACACCTTTTACCCTTCCAAAGGTTATATACAATTTGTAGAAATCGCCAATATTTCAAAATAATATATTTTTGATAAAAAAGAATTTTTGTTATCTGCTTTTGAAACAAGATTTATGGGATATGGACTGGACATTTAATTAATTATGATATTTAATAAAAATTGTAACCTTTTTAACACGTTAGGAAAGTAACAATTCATATATGACAAAGGCACAACTGGAAAAACTGCAACCCAGGCTTCATCAATTTTGTTAGCAAGAGATACAGCAAAGAGATGACCACATCTTTGACCTGTCATTCTCTTGTCAGTCGACTGAACAGCTTGTCCATATTTTTCATTCAGCTTGCCTGTAAAGCTTTCTTGTAAAAAATTGGTAAATGTCGGTCCAGGACAGAACACCGTAACTGACAAGTTTTTTGAAAATTTTTCTGATCTCAATGAATTAAAATAACCCTGGAAAATAAAAAAATATACATTACTATTGGTAACAGAAAATTTAATAAATTTTTGTAGCTAATTTTAACTGAATATTTTAGCTCTCATCAATTTCTTTTTATTCTTATTAAATATCAGCTCCTTGTATAGAATATATGGTCACCGTACCATTGTATCTAGTTTGCAAAATTTTTATTTATCTGTCAATCATTTTGCTACCTTCCATAACACATCAACATCATTCAATTTTGCTGCAAAACCCAATAGATAGCTGAACTGAAAGTTGTGCACAGCACTAGAATCTCACAGGTTGTGAGTAAAATGCAAGGCGTCTCTCCACAGGCATCTGCAGAACATAATCCAGATAGAACCAAAGTCTCTCCAAGAACACTGATGTATTATGGCGCTGCCTTCAATACTGCATTCCTATCGTTTCTCATGACACTAAATCACCCCACACCCAATAAGTGACATAAGCACCTGTTCTTGAAACTCAACACACTGATAAGACGCAAATATTGAATGAATGGCATTTATGGGATGTTGCAGCAAGTCCAAATTGAGTTGAATATGGCTCCAGTTATTGCTCAACGAAAGGTTTTTCATGCTATACTACCTATTTGAAAGCTATCGACTTTCCCAATGATTTGTCCTGATCAGGATATTGTCAGTCGCGACAGGTTTTGTTAAACATTACGTTGCTCTTTCACATATTTTTTTTTCAGACCAATGCAATCAAAATAAATTTAATACACCTGTTTTTATTAAGCTGCTGACTAGCCTTTATAGACGATTGAAAATACTAGTGAGACAATTTGTATTATTATGTAATAATAATCAATGGTTTTTTTTTTTACTTCATAATAAACAAATCTTTTACAAGGTTTAAATGTGAATTTCTGTACATTTTTGACATGAATTCATTAAAAAACATTATTAATATTAAGAAATGTTATTTTGTAAAAAACAATATGTTTAAATGACGCAAATCACAATGTAGAGATTGTAGCAAAAAACTACTATAGACAAATTTAGGTGTAGAAAAAAATCATTGTATCTCTAAGCCTTCATTAAATAACAAAGCAGTTGTCGATAAAAAAAGTAATATCACTTTTAAGGTGTTAACTGTAACTTCTTGATGGAAAGGCATGATATTTTAACTAATAAACACATTTTTTAGTACTTATTTCCACAATATATTTTTTGATCAGGACCGGTTTCGCTCATCGCGAATTATTATTTAAAAAAAAAAAAATCTATCCTATGTCAAATGTCGAGCCTGACTCGACATTTGACGGCACATTTTAAAAATGAAATAACGATTATTTACAATGGTTTTTTTCTTTCAAAAACCATTTAATGATGTTGTACAGGGTTTATATTGTCCGATTATAACATTAGGTATAATAAAACATTAATATTATAATGGCAATAAAGTAATCAAAGCGGCAATGTCTAAATGCGAATGCTGACCGTAAACAAACAATCTTTACACGTGCAGCTGTTCCCATTATCCTAGATCCACAAAGGATACCCAGTCTGCAGTTGTACCGCATTTGTGTTTCCGAAAATATATACTAGTAGTAACACTGATAAATTACAAAATAATAAGTATTTTGAGCTATGTTTTGTATTATGTAAGTCAGATGTGATAAAAAAAAAACATACATAAAAGCAATATTGTGTGATGTCAGAATGACGAGTAGCTGGTCTCGTAATATTTTCGATTGAACTATTTCATTTTGTTTCTTTGCTTTACATTATTAATTCTATAATAATAAAGATGCCACGAATTACAAAAAGAATTGCCACAACCAATAATGAGTTTGAAAGTAGTGAAGATGAATATATGTCTCAAATTGAAAATGAAATCGATGTATTGGAAGACTATGCTAATACTGCTATTTCTGTGCTAGAACTTTTACTCTCTATCCGGACAATTGAGAAAGAAATTTTTCCTAGAGGAAAAAGAAGAAGAATAAGAGTTATGAAGCCTGTTAGTAACTATGAGTACAAGGACAGAAAGAGTCACTAACTTTCTTGGCTATCTCAATAGAAAATTTATGGAGCATTATATACCTCAGGAAAATTTATCTGTTGATGAGTCAAGAGTATCTTTCAAAGGGAAAATAAACTTTCTCATTTTAACCTGAAAAAAAAAGCAGCAAAATGGGGTCTTCGAGTTTATGTTTTAGCTGATTCCCGTAGCAGTAACATGTACTCATTTGTACCATATTATGGTAAAATCACCACGGAAGGGCTAATAAGACCAGAACTGTATTTTACTGGCCGGATTGTGATTCATTTCTACAAACAATTGCAAGATTCAATTCCGGATGCCATAAGATATTATATATTTACAATCAGATTAAATGTTACCTGAGCGGTACAATAATGACCAATCGTAAATGATTACCGGAACAAACTAAGAACGAGACGTTGAAATGGTAGAGAAAACTATTTTTCTGTGGCTTAGAAACCTCAATAGTTAACTCGTATATATTGTACAAGGAATATACTATCAAAGCAAACCTAAAACAAATATCCCAAAGAAAATTTTGAAAGGTTATACTTATAAATCTAATAGGAGACGTTTGTGCACCTACATCAAAACCAGGGCGTCTTTCTACATGTGACGCTGAACAGCGCTTGAATGGACGCCATTTCATATTTTTGAAAAAAAAAAACATAAGGATTGCATAATATGTTTTAACAGAAAGGTTCCAGGAGGAAGAAAAGAGACCACATACTTCTGCGACACTTGTGAGAGGAAACCTGACCTTCACCCAGGGGAATGTTTTAAAAAATATCATAGTTTAAAATATTTTAAATAGTCGATATTTTTTAAAATATCACACTCTGAAATGTTAATTATATCATGCATATCACCCATTTGATTCAATGATATTTGAATTTTATGAAAATATTAAAATTAATTGAGGAGTTGCTACAGAGTTTTTTAGTTAAAAACTTACACATTTGATAAGAAAATATTATTTCTTCAGAGACAAAAATTGGGCGGTAGTAATAAAAAGGTTGACAACCACTGCTCTAAATGGAAATCCATGAGAATTTATATCGATATTATCTGCTTGAACGAATTTTTCGAAGACTTTCAAGCGAATAATATCAAAATATGTTTTGAAAAAAAATGATAATTTTTACATCGCCTATATAACAGCTTCGGCACCCAGGGCGCCGCGGCGTACAGTTTGGGAAACTCTGGTATAGTATTTTTCAAGGATAACATGGTACAGAAGGGTTCCAGGAGGAAAAAAGAGACCACAGACTTTTGTGAAACTTGTGAGAGGAAACCAAACCTTCACCCAGAGGAATATTTTAAAAAATATCACACTTTCAAATGTTTTAAATAGTACATATTATTTTTAAAATACCATATTTTGAAATGATTTTTTTTGTTTCATAGATTGAAGCTTTGCAACCATGAAATAATTATAAAATATGTTATTAATTAATTATAGCGTGTTAAGCGTCCATTTGATTCAATGACGGTCGAATATTACGAAAATCTTAAAATTAATTAAGGAGTTGCTACAACGCTTTTTTGTTTTTTTACGGAGTGCAAAGGGTTAACCTAAACATTAATTTGTATTGATAAAAAGTAAAAAATTAAATTGAAATATTTAAAAAAATATCTGACAATTTTTAGATACTCTTTCACACCAAAATCTAATTGGTAACTGGTTAAATTTGTTTCAACAAAATAGTTAAACTGAATTTAAGATTTTTTTCAGAGATCAATTTAATTAGGTTTGTGACAAGATAGAAAAAACCGTAAATGTTTGCTTAAAATACTATTATTGCTAAATTACAAATTTCAAAGGGCCTCCAATTTATCACTGATTGGGTTGTTGAATTCATAACAGCCACTGTTGGCAATAGCTAAAATTTGATTGTAATGATGCAAAGTAATTACTGAAGATATAGGAAAATAATTGTCATAAACCTATGTATGAAGTAAAGCAAATTATTTCTTACATGAATGGCATGCTTTGTAGCTGTATAGGATGCAGAATAGGGTACTCCTATAATTCCAGCCGTACTTGAAGTGACAGCAACATGGCCTTCTCCTATTTTTAAAAAATACTTTACTGCGATTCTCGTTAAATTCACAAGTCCGAACACATTTAGTTCAAACATTTCTCTGTCCACTTCTATGTCAATATTTTCCCACACAGATCTCTGCGATCGTCCAGCATTATTAACAATGATATCGAGTTTTCCATAATGCTCTATAACTTGGTCGAACAACTTCTGATGTAATTCAACAGCGGCAACGTCCATCGGTAACACCAAAACGTCTTCACCTTTTAGTTTACCAGAAGATATTCCTAAAAATATGCCACTTTTAAATACTTGTAAACATTCAATATCAAATATTCATAATACCACAGATAAACAAAACTACTTTGACATTATGAATATGTAAAACTTCAATAACAAACAATTTCGGAAGAGTAAAAAATCAAATATTGAATAAAAAAGGAAACATAAACGTCATATCAGATACATGTAAGATTTATTCCAAGCAAATTGATGAGAAAAAAACAAGATACCTGAACACCAAGATAGTAATCAAATTTTAATTATGTTGTGAGAAGGCATTGAAAAATAAATTGTTATAAGTGGCATGGTGCCACTTTTTCTTCTTTCTTCTAGAAAAAAATATTGTCATTTTGCTGGCAAAATGTGTGAAAATAATTATGAAAAGGCTAATTTTAAGTTTTTATCTTTAAAATTTGAATTGTCACAACTTTGTACGATTCCACATGTTTTGTCACTAACGACTTGGGTTTTTATATATAGAAATAGTTTTTACAAAGTTGTAACAATTCAAATTTGATATTGAAATTCCATCAAGCACCTTCAGTTGATATAATAAATTAATTTATCTATTGTATGTTGAATATTTATGGATTTAATTATATTTATATTTTATACAATTCTTCTTGAATGTAAATATTAAATTAAATTAAAGCACAGCTTAAATTTATTATTTCTGAGTCTTCTTTACATGTATATTTTAATTTCAAATAGATGTTATCTCAGAGCTTGAAATGGCTTAACAAGAAAACATACAACCCTTTACGGGTTGTATGTATTGTAAAAACAGAAAACATGAAAATAGCATTTGACTGAATGTTAACCATAATGTATTTAGACAATACATTATTTTATTGTTACTAAAAGGCTAGCCAACTTTACCAATATGTGTCATTTTTATATTATATAATGTAAAAATTCATGATCTTGTGGTCAAATCGCATACAAAATATACCTATACTATGTATTGTGCCAAAGTCAATAATGAGAATGTGTCTTATTCCAGATTAAAATAAAGAGTTCTAGCATCATATGGGATTTTTTTTAAAATATTGTAATAAGTTTTTATATGAAGAAATTATAAACCACCTACGGACACATTCTTGTTTCACTCTCTCCAATTCTTCTTTTCGGCGGGCAGAAAGAATAATTTTGGCACCGACTTTAGCACAAGAATAGGCCAAGTGTTCTCCGATGCCACTTGAGGATCCCGTTATCCATATCACTTTTCCAGCGAGAGTATCTATAAATTATAAAATTATTTGGATAAATTATAATGGTAAATATTGAATATATTTTTCATCACCTACATATAAATTGACTTAAAGATGGAATACATTTAGTTCAGAAATTCCCAACTAGTGGGTCACAGCTCCCAGGTGAATCATCAGAGGTTAAAAGAGGAAGCCGTATCGGATTGGATTATTAATTAATTGTAAAATAAATATGCATATGTAGTTAAATAATAGATTGTTTTAATTTGCATACAATATACATTTAATATTAAGCAGTAGTCATTGGCTTTGGACTTAATATCCATCTCTTGAACGACCAAATTTCAAATGATGAAATGATGAAAAAAAATGTATGAAATTAAGGACAAAATTATTTTTACTGGAAAAAAAAAATATTGATGGTTTGTTTCTGTATGAACATTTTCAAAACAATCTAAATTTTTATTTTATTTTCATAATAGAAAGAATAATCTAATGAAAATGTTTATGTTAATCCTTTGCTAACTTAGTAACTTAGATAAAGTTTACATCAACGCCATATTCTGTGATAAACATATTGCAATAATCTGCAATGGAATATACCCCATTTAGGTTATTGAGACAGTATCTTGAATATTTTTTATAGTTATTTTATATTGAATAATACAAACCTTGGATAAATATATTTTCGATATAAGTGAATATAAATAAGTTACCAATAGGTTTTCCAAATTTCTCAGCATATGTTACTCCTGCATCGCAATCCGATATGCATATAATCATAAATAGAAGCAAGTAGTAAACAAATGTCACCAATCCAAGCCAAAAGAAGAAATCCATTGTTCCTATAAAAAGTCAATGTAGAATAATTTTTACATTAATTATTTATTTGAAAGACAATGACTGTTAAATATAAAAGTGACAGTGAGACAGCAGTTTAACATGTTGTCATGTATTATCTATTGCCACCCTCAATTTTTTTTATTGAACGAATATTGAATTTGAATTGTTAAAAATTTATTGGATGTGTTTTTTTTTCAAAAACATGCTTAACAATTAAGCTTATTTTTAGAGGGCCATGAGTGAAATAAATGAGGATTTGTTGATAAAAGCATTCAATGCTATAAAAGTATATATACTTAATTAACTATAAAAGCATATATACTTAATTAAAAAGATCCGATAACAGATATATAAATATAATTTTGTATAAATATTCCTTACTGACTAACCTATGGCAGGGTTCCATTGATGGTAATAAAAAATGTAAGTACTACAGATGACAAATTTCATTGTTATATTTATTTATCATTCAAAACATCAATTAAGATTGTGAAAAAAAAACATGTTGAAAAATATGGATCAAATGATTATCAAATTGAATAATGTACATAAGACAATTATAAAATTCAAGTTTTAATTTATTTAAATTAAATTAATATTTTATTACATATACAAATATTCAATTTAAATTAACATTTTTGAAAATTGATTTTGAAGATATATTTAACTTAAATAAATAATAGAAAATGTTTGGTATTATTTCTACAATTTTATAATATAAATGTCAGGGACAGTTTCGCTCTTATCTAATTCAATTGATAGTACGATGAGATAAATCGGTCATGATCTTTGTATTATAAAATCATGGAAATATAACTACACACTGTGATTTATTTATTGAAATATAATGCCTTTCCACCAAGTGACAATTAAAAGTGATTAAAACTTACGTTGGACTGTATGTGTGAAAGACTGTGTCCAAATTACTATATCAAAAATTTGTAAAAAGGAACTAAAATTGAAAAATCGATTTCGATGATCAATTTTATACCTTGAAAGATCTCACAATTCCTAAGTTCAGGAGTATTCTTAATAAATCAATTCAATGCCCGACTGCAAACTTCAACAAAACATAAGTATATTTTCTGCAATTTTAACAGTGATTATGCATTTCATTAACATTGAAGCAACGCTCTGTCGCATGTTTAGCATTTACTGCAAAAAACTAACATTGACGAGCGATAATAACCTCGCAATAAGAAACACTCACTGACACCAACTCAATAATGTATAATTTAATATGCTATAAATAATGTTGACATATTTAATCTCAATGATTTCTATTATCACGATATTTTTTAAAAGATATGAATCATAGTGTATGGTTTACTTGACATAAGCGTGTGATAAACATATTAGATGTGACACAAATAAATCAAAAAATAAGCTGCCATATTTTTGAAAACTAAATTCCCATAATAAATACAATCCTTTTTATTTTGAAGATGCTATAATTATAGTCTATGGGTGTAATTTACAGTTCCACGAAAATATATGGCAGTGGAATAAGTGATGATGACAACTGTTTCCACTGGCACCGCATCACGCAGTCAAACTGTTAAATTTATGTCAAAAAATGGCGGGATTTTCAAAAGACGATAAGTGAAAAATTATTAAAGACATCTTGCAACGATACAGAAAATAATTCTTAAAATCTACAGTTATAAATCAAATAAAAGATACTACAAAAGAAAATGGTGGATGTTTGAAACGACTTCATATCAATTTTTTGAAACAATGGGGAAAGTTGCATCACTGAAAATGTTTTTTTTTTTATTAAATGTGACAAAAATATAAATAGATGGGATGCCCCCCCCCCCTCTACAATTACATCCCCTATAAAACACTTCGATCTAAAGTCAGCATTTGAAAATTTTTCAAGTAAACAATTTAGGAAATCGAAATACTTGTATCATAATATGAATGTAAATAAAAATTGGTTAAAGATAATTATGTTATATTCATAAAATTGCTCCATACATGTTTTTCTAATAACTACAGTTATAAAGGTATATCGTATTTTACATATTATATCAAACATGCCTTTGATTGCAAAGTAATTAAAATTTTCTGTTTTTTTAACCAAAATATAATTATTATATGTATGTAACAAAGCTAAAACCAAAGTTATAATATTTTATTGAAATTAAATTCTCAAATCTCTAGAACGAAGTCCAGAAATTTAAGTAGGTTATTGTTAGGTACTATTTTAATTTGCAACTATTAGATATATATATATACATGATAAGGTGTGAATGATTAGTTATTCAATATTACCAAAGATTAGATAAAACTTACTGAGCACAAACAAAATTTAACAATCTTGATAAATTACCAAATTATACACTGTACTTTAATATGCTATTTACACATAACACTGCACTCCGTAAAATCTTTTCATCTGAATGGTGTCCGATCGACTAATACAACAGTGACTACAATATGGCTATATTATACATAAACGCACGACCAAAAGTCACTCTCAAGATTGTAGACAAGGAATTTCAATAGGGCCGCATCAGTGTTTATTTGTTAAGCGGACATAGGCGGCTTGGCCGCCCTTTGCCTTCGCATAGGGTGCCATTTAAATTATAATAAGCATTTTTCCAATATCATGGACTATTTTATTATACAGTTTTTTTCTACCAGTATGATAAGAAAAGCGAAATAATTTAAGGATAATACACGACGTATAAATAAAATGCATAAATAAGTCTAATCTTCATTCCGGGCTGCTCAATGATTCGCTAATCCATAAAATGCTCATTTTCAAAACTGTGTCAATTAAATATTTAAATTATTTTGAAAACATAATACGACATTTTGAATTTAAAAAAATACATTAACACACTAAAACTCTGATTCATTGAAAGTAGCTCTCAACCTAAAAAAAAGTTGAGCACCCTTGGTGTATATAATTGTGAGACCAAATCGAATATTTGAGAGCAACATCTGAACTGAATCGAACAAATATCCATGATAATTCATGCTATCCCTCGAATGATCCATAGGCAAATTATTTTATGAATGTAAATCATCGTCTACGTTCATAAATTGATCTGAAATACGTAATACACATTCGTTATATGAAGCTGCTGATAAAAATTAATTTTCAAATTTAAGGATAAAAAAATATTTAAATCATTTAAAATACAAAAAAGATTAACGGCGTTGGCGATGGTTTATATATAACTTAATTAAAATATATACAGTTATTAATTTCGTTGATGGTATCGATCTAGGCCAGTGTCTGCCAAGATTTTATACTTCACGGCGTACTAGTGAATGGGATTTGTTCCACGGCACACTAAATAAAAATGCGTTTATACCAGTGTCACAACATCACTGTGTCGCTTTGACCACTCTACGGATATGATAAATATTTATTTAAATACTTCTACAATGTTTAATATATTCAATACTGAAGAAATTTTAAATAAACAGATGAAAGGCTTCGATTTTCGTGGCACACCCTAAAATTTCTTGCGTCACACACTTTGGTAGACACTGATCTAGGTGAATTTGCAATTAATATTTATTATTTAATACTATAAATAAATACGAATTAGTAAAGGAATACATTATTACAAGACTATTTGTTCTCAAATTATTCTATGAAACTTTTCAACTATAAGTCAAATATAATATTTAAAAATAACAATAATTATGTTTTATTGATTGAATTGGCATTCACTTGGTAGAACTCCATTATAACACGGTGAAAAAATAGCAATGTATTTTAGTTCTACAAAATTATTTTTAACAAATATAGTTGATAGCTATTTTGGCTCACGCCATCGTCAGAACTATAGAGCCGAAATAGCTATCAACTATATTTGTTAAAAATAATTTTGTAGAACTAAAATACATTGCTATTTTTTCACCGTATAATTATGTTTTGTTTATCTATTAGAATTTATTCTTTTTAGGGTGACAATTTTCTAAGCACACTTATAACAGTAGACCCCGTGGCGACCCTGATTCATACACAATTAATGATAAAAATTATTTTTCCAATATCATATCCGGACAAGATAAATACACCCACACCTCGCTTTACGGCCTATATACGTTCCACGAATTTGGCCGCAAAGCGAAAAGCCGTATAAGAAAGCAACCATCCTAATACAAATTCATACAAATTCAATGGGATTGGTTCCAAATTTTTTAAATATGTAACAAGATTTATCATTCAAAATGCATTTTATCTTTTTATTGCACTTTTTATTTAAATCAAAAATACATACATAACAAGTGCATATATCTGTATATAAAATAATAACAGACTCCAAAAACCAACAATAATCTATAAACAAAAATGAAACAACTTCATTTAATATAAAATATGTGTGTGTATACATACAATTTTTTTTAATGGCTTTAGTCTGAAGACGATGAAGAAATGGTAACCTGTAGATCACTGTCATCATTTTTCGTTAAAAAAATTGTACAACGTTGTTTGTCTTGCCTTCTTGTATATTTCGTTCTTCAGCTATGAGATATATCGACATCGAAAAAAAGTTTTTTTTGTCGTTATAGCGAAAAATTTTAGGCCGTAAATCGAAAACGTGCTTTAATTGAAGAAAGCCATTATAGCGAAATGCCGTATAGCGAGGTATGGGTGTATTGCAGTACATTCGCACGCATGTATTGACATAATTTTATCACTTGGTTTTGTGATAAGTAATACAAACGAAAGATGCATTGTTTATTTTGATTCATTGACTACCAAAGTTAGCATGAAGACCAACTGAAAAGGCAATGGAATTTCGATCGATAATAGGTAAAGTATGCGTCAACCGTTAACTTTAAAACGTATACAGCAATAGAATCCATGATAAATTGTATGATAGTTTACTTCTAATGGATTTATAATATTTAGAATAGCAAGGCTGTCGAATAGGGTTCGTTTCGTTTAAAGATTGTTGTTAAAGAGTAAATGTATTTGATTTTTTGATAAAGTATGTTTTATTTTGCGTCTTATAAAATACTCGCTATAAATTATAGTCAGCATACATTCGCTTTGTAGTCTTTTCCAAGCTCAACAAGCAAATTGGATAAGTAGTAAACATAGTTTTAAATTTTAGTAATATTTGTGAGATTTTAGATAACAATGTAAAAAGTGACTTTTTATGTTGATTAATATCACAAAATATTAGAAGGAAAAATATCTTGAGTCTCTCTTCTAGTCACCGTAGCCGAGTGGGCAGTCTTTCAACTCAGTTGAATGGTAATTGAACCCCTCAAGTTGATTTCAAATTTATTTTTGTTTCTCTGGAGAGAGCACTGTAGACGTACATTTAATAGTGTATGGACTATGCGATATCGTACTTTCGGTATTTACGTTAAGTATAGTTTTACCTCGTGCAATAACAGTGCCGTATTATTCTCTTCTCTATGCGATACCTTGGAGTAGATTGTAGGTAAAAATGATTTTGTTAGTTGGGCCAGAAGGTATACACTATTTTTTACGATCATAGTTTGGAAGTAGATCTAATACCTCCGCCTACCCTGGAATACAGCCCTGGTTAAAATATATTTTAATAATAAAAATTTTCCTCTCATCGTTTATCGAAAATATTGTCCAAAAATTTTGTCAACTTGAAATACAGCAAGCAAGTTTTAGGAAATTATTGAATTTTAAAGAAAACTTGTTATTTTAGTAATAGTCACAACATGTGTCAAAGTCATTTTTTATCCCAAATGCAAATCAAAATTTGGCACAGTATTATTACGCAACGAATGAAGATTATTTGTATTTTATTTATCCGAGACGGCATTCCCATCGCGTCGTTTACGCAACGCTTTTCCTCCCCTTCTTTTATTTTACATTTACCCTTGGCCATACTGTTTATCAGCTGTATCGATCACCGGTAGACGTTCGTAGCATACTGAAATAAAGGAATTTCCACTAAAAATGCCAGTCAAATCGTCTTCAAGTCAATATCGGTATATTGCAAATTCGCATTAGCTCTACATGGGTGTATTAAACGGTTATATTTGAGAGAGTTAAACTCAAATGCCTTCGCGTGCGGTGCTGCAGGAACACAAAATTCGTGTTGCAAAGTTTTTAGGTTATGCAAGAAGGGGTAGTGCTTTTTTATGGGCTCAAAACACAACATATTTCACCACGATCTGAATTGAATAGTGCGGTGTTGATTTTATAATAGTAGTCACAAAGGAAAAGTTCTTTGAATGATACATAATTATTATAACCTAACTTGGATACCGCCGGTCAATGATTTTTCATACTCATGTCGTAGACGTCGAATTGATTGTCAATAAATAATATTTAGGACACAGTGCTCCAGTTATTGTTTAATTTAGAAATTTTGCTTGAAAAAAATATTAAAAATCATTGTTTTAAGTCTGCTGACTGTGTAATTATAAATACATATATTGCTTGCATTGCTTATTATAGCTGACGTACAATATTGATTTTTTCTTTCAACATGACATAGTTGTTAAAAAAATTATTGCAAAATACTTTTTTTAGTATATCTTTTTAATACAACTCCAATAATTGAATTGACTCAATGTGAGAACATTAAGTGTAAAAAAGTGCATCGTAAAATTTCAACAGTGAAAATATAATAATAAACGATAAAGCGGTTAATAATCAAAAACAATTTATATAAAAACCGTTAATCAATTATATATAAAGTGCCAAATTAAATATGTCGGCCGAAGGATCTGGCGGAATGTTAATGTGGATAACGATTATACTTTTTGTTGTGCTTCTTCTGTACCTACTATTCGATGCATCATATTTTATTAGAATCACATTTATAGTTTTCAAGGCGAGATATTTCAAGACGAAAATTTGTATCCTAGAAAAAACTGAGTTGCAATGTAAGTATAAAGAAATTACTAACACCTTTACACGTGTATTAAGGTTCAATAATAAAAAAACACATGTTTATATATATATAGTATTAATTATAATTAGAATCGTCAATTATTTCGAATAATCAAATCTTCGATGCTTCAAGAACCACCGAATATATTTTATGTTATCGTAGTTGTCAGAATACTTATTTATATGTTGCAGTCAAGGTTTTAAATCTTTCATATACCAAAATACCAAAGTACATTCCAAACGACTTTATGTAATACAATTATTATGAAATACCACATGTGCGATATATACGAAACATTTTCACATCAATTTTACATGTATACTTTCAAAAAATAATATATTATTAGCGGGGCTTTACCATTTCATATAAGATTCTTATTTGCAATTATTGTTTGATCGATTGTAATAAAATAATGCAATATTTCATAAAATGTGCGTGTAAGTTTATCTTAGCTATCTTTACTAACATAAGAGTATTGGATCATTACAAGCCGATACATTTTTGTCTAATGCTTTTTAAAATTTCAATGAAAAATCAGACCAAGCTCTAGATCAGCCATACTCAAACTTTTTTTCCTTAGGGCCGCATTCCGATTTTTGCTTTTCTACGTAGGCCGCAACACATTAATAGTCAACTTTAAAAGTAGCACATACGCAATAAAACAATTAAACTTTTTGTAAATATTTATTTATTTATTAAAAAGGCAGCACCGCTCATATACACTTGCTAACCGACCGGTTGCTATCAAATATTGAAAACATGTTGAGAACAACACCAAAAAAATATTTGATGACTATAGTTATTTTGTGACGAACATAAAAGCAATTTGGGCCGCATGCGGACCGTGGACCGCAGTATCGCTGCTCTAGATGCTTGTTAAATATAAAAATTACGCTGACCGTATTGACCCTGAATGTAAAAATCAATGAAAAGCTTCGTGCAATTACAGAATAGTGGGTGAAAGCTCCTAGTCTTCATGTTTGAATTCATTTTCAATGGTCGCGTGAAAAGCACCTTTTTGTTTGCGAGTTTTTAACTTCATCGGCTGATAATTTTCCAAGGGGCAATTTTTATTCGGGTTGAATGTTTTGGTTATTTGTATTTTATCTGTTTTTTTTAATTGTGTCAAATGCCGTTAGCATTTCATTGTATTGTATTAAAATTATGAGAATAATCAATATTTTGCAATTGTGATGATTAAATTTTGCTTCGCAATCGACCGGTTTCTCATTTGATCTACATAGTTAGAAGTAATAAAAAATAGTCAACATATAATAAAAATAAAATAAAATTCTCAATTCTAAACATCGGCTATAACTGAAGAGGTCAAAATCGAAAATCAAAAACTATTATTGATATTTTTCCCATTTTCCGTGACGATAACAAATTTCTTTCTCACTAAACGGCCAGTGGACTTACGAAGTAAGATAAAGATTTTTTCATAAGTCAACTAGAACAATTAGTTAGACTTTATCAATTATTGATAAATGATTGTTGGTAAACAAAAAAATAAACAGTTCTTCTTATTTTTATTAATATAGTATGTCAGTACCACATAATCTGAAAGTGTATACTCAGCCTAAATTAATGAATTAGGTTAGACTACAAACTTATTCATACAAGACATATACATAATTTCCAAAATAGCTTATACAAAAAAAAATGAGGATTAATAGTCACACGACTTAAATGTCCGATTTTTTCCAAATCACATCCCACTTAATTTTTTTTCGTATTCTCTGAACAATCCTCATCAATAATTGCTCATGGTTTAGCATTTACGACATGCCCTTCACGCTATATAATGTAAATTACAGATAAAAAAAATTACAATATACTGGTAAGGCCCGAATGGTTAAACTCAGCGGTAAAAAATCTAAAGGTTAAAGCCTAATGGTAAAGCTAGGTGCATGATTGTTTCTCTATATACGAGAGTTATCCATTTACATTTCGGCTTTATTAGTTAAGGGCTGATCCAATCGTAATTATCTAATCTGTGGTGCATTGCCAAGAGCACTGTATCCACTTTTGGCTTTTGATTGTCCCATTGTATCAGGTTCTTTCTATCACAGCGGTTAATGGTATTCAATTGTTTTTCTATGTATGAAGGTTATCTATTGACATCTCGGATT
This sequence comes from Himalopsyche japonica, assembly GCA_028555115.1. Lineage (NCBI taxonomy): Eukaryota > Metazoa > Arthropoda > Insecta > Trichoptera > Rhyacophilidae > Himalopsyche > Himalopsyche japonica. The sequence continues at coordinate 1,909,044 of JAHFWJ010000222.1, read as the reverse complement.
TCATTCGTTTTCCGCTATTCTAATACTCACTAATATGACCTGAAACTTAATTTTAATGAAGCATTTAGCGTGAAAATGATTAAAAGAGGAACGCATATTTTTTAATTCCTTGAAATTACATTGGGTTTGGGGCATCAGACGTCCTAAGTCTGGAACTGCCCTTCGTGCAAACAGAAATTGCTTGCCTCCGTAAATTTATTTCTGTATAATTTAATACATCTTTCGATATTTTCTTACTGTCGTCAGTACAACAACATCGTCAGGCCTAAAAAATCATTGAACAATGACAGAATAATGTTAACGGGACTGATGCACTCATATATAAAACTTAACACTTAGCCAAGGTAACAAAGGTAATAAACAACCCAACTTTGAAATATCAATTTATTTCCTTTTTTCTAGTTAGGCTTTATTATAAATTATTATTTTTGGGCGTTTGACCGGTTGCTCACCCCTGTCCTAAACTCTATCAATTTTCTGATGAGATAGTTAGCATTGAATGGCTTCTGAGATTGATTACTTCCATTCATAATACAGAGAGACCGATAAATCTTTCTTATTGACAATACCAATATATTTCTTTTTGTTGTACAAATAGCTATATTATTTTGGCTGTTTTTATTGACACTAGCGAGTACTTGACACGCGTTTCAATGCCACTAAAAAAAAGTGTTTGTATTTTAATTCTGTTTATTGAAGTGCTCTAGGATACACAATATTTTTTGCTTTTCCGTCTGGTGCGTACACGAATACATCGGAAGGTTTTCCGACAAATGCGAGTTACACTGGAAACTGCAGGCGTTTGAATTCGAATTTCATATATATAGGAATCATCGGGACGCTTGGTAATGGTGTATAGTCTATTCCAAGAGTGTCGAATCTTTTGATCACTAGGAGCTACTTTTCTACATTTAATTTGCTTGGGATCAACGTCTAATTAGATTCTCATGCACAATTTAATCGGCATTTTGAATCATTCTTTAAAATTTAAATTACTGACAGAATTTTGGCTTGTGATCGACCGGATTGTAGCTTCAAAAAATTGAAAGGAAAAATTGTAGCTTCAATGATATTGTTTGTCATCTTTTTCACTGAAAGCCTGGTGCCGTTATAAAATTGTGGATGATTTATGTTTCGGAGAAGAAAGAAATGCATGCCAATTTTTTATGTTAAAATACACACCAGCATACTTGACAAATCAAGTGAATTTAAGAATTCAGTCGTATAGTTGATAATTTCATCTTACTTCATTACAATATCAATGGACTTTTACGTTGTCGATTCGCCTGTTATTTCGTTTTAATTTCAGAAATTGATGGTATTCACATTTGTAATTTTGAAAACTCGTTGAATCAGTTTGTCTGTGGTTGCTAAGATTTTACAGTATTTTGCAGATTCAAAAGCTTGTTGCCTTAAATTGAAATTGTTGTGCAAAACATTCAGTGGATGCATTGTGTTGTAGTTGTACACGTATATTGGTCTTCAAACTCAATTTTTGTATTTGAGACATGCATCAAGTTCATCAGCTGCTATTGAATGTCGTATAACTGTAAGAGTTTATCGAAAATCACCAGACAAAAAAATAAGTTCACCACGGAAAAGCTACTCATTTCTCTTCAAATATTATAGTGTCAGATGAACCGCTTCCAATGTTTTTATGTGCGTCAAAAGTCGTCCAAATCAATGAGTTGCCATGATTGGAGTACTTGAATCATTCCAGAATTTGTGTTGATATTGCTCGTTGGCGTCTCAGTGAATTGTATATTCAAGGCAATTTCGGTGCCGAACGCGCGGTTTGGCTATCATCCAAAAGAGTTATCTTGCGGAAGTACAGAAAGATGATCGCGATCGTATGGTTGCCAAAATAAGTGAAATGGGTAATGCCTGTGGATCTGGATGCATTGGAGAAATACAATCCGCCGCTTTGACTTGAAATTGTATATATAATTCTGTCATACGCTCTGCGTTGTTCTGGAACAAATTTCATAAAATTCGTTTGAAGAAATGTAATTGGTAATGTCGACATCAAAGTGTGTTTCTCGTTGCGAATCACGATCGAAAAAGTCGTCTGCAGATCGATTTGGCGCAGCCATTGGCAATTTTACCAGTGCTTTATTCAATGGTACACAACCAAACGCATATCTATACAAATACATGATGCTTATAGATATATAATGAATGCATTTGTGATGATTGAACTTATTTAGAAACCTTTGCGGACGTATGCACAACAACCCACCAAATTTTCATCTCAATCTGACTAATAGTATAGGAACGTATTCGGAAGACTATTTTTTTAAAATATTTATATCGATTAGAGAAACTAAATTAAGTACATTTTTTGCCAGCTGCGTCATTTCAGCGATCTCTTCAAGCTCGTTGGATTGCCTCGTTTGGAAGATTTTGATTTGAGTTGGGAAGATGCCCTCTCCCCCTTGTCGAGTCCTTTACGTGAGATCGGTTCATTAAATCGATAATCTCATTAAGAAAATTCTTACATGTTATCACTAGATGTTTGATCGTAACTTACCAGATTGAAATAAGTAATTATTTAGGTATTTCTTAAAAAAACAATTATACTTTAATGATAGTTGATTATTATTTCATGCAAAATATTTTCAAGAATAACTCATTAACAAGATCGTTAATGAAAATGATCACAGGCAATTGTGTTAATTATTATGACACGGTGAAAAAAATAGCAATGTATTTTAGTTCTACAATTTTTTTTTTTTTATGGTTGAAAGCTATTTCGGTTCACGCCATCGTCAGAACTATGCTTAAAGTAACATTTGCTTATCTATATATAGCTGTGTAGAAAAGGTACACAATACATCTTCTTTCCTGTTTTAACGACCTAGCTTGTTTCCTGTTCGCAATAAAACTAACAGTTGTAAATGAAACCAAAAAGGCTGCTATATCAATAAGTTTACATATGGCACGGAAATGGTCCATTACAGAAACAAAGATATTATTATTAGAAAATTATTATGTTTTAGCTGCCATTTACTGTATGCCTTGGGGGTCTGTGTTATCTTCTAATTAATACTCATATATTGAAATCATATTTAAATTATAATGCGAAAAGATTATCTTTCGAATAAAGTAAATTTCATGTCTATTTAAAAAAATTGTCTTTTTTTAAAATCTTTTTTTATTCCATTTCAAAGTTCTATACCTCTAAAAAACACCTTTAGAATGGTTGAAGATGCCGAAAGGCGAAACCCGGGTCGTTAGTAACAAAACATGTAGAATCGTACAAAGTTGTAACAATTGAAATTTTATAATGATTACTTTGTTCAATATAAATTGAAATCGAAATTGATCCTAAGCATAACACATATTGTGGAAATAGTACTAAAATTTATTTTTATTATTCAAAATATCATGTCTTTCCATCAAGAAGTGGCAGGTAACACATTAGAAGTAAAAACAGTATTTATTATTATTGTCATTATTGACCTTTTTTGTAATATTATAATTTAAGCTAAGATAATGTAAGCTTACAATTTATTATATTTTTTAACCAATGCTACAATGGGTCATGTAATTTGATCATATTTTTTTGATATATTTTGATTGACACATGTATTTTTCTTACGTGCTAAATTGCTAAGCTTACTTAAATATTATACGTTTTTTTTCGAGACTATTAATAATAATTATATAGAATGTGTATAAAGTAGATATTATTTCGCGACGAGTTTTTCATTGGCAATTTTTAGTCTAGGGTTGCCCTTAAGCTGTGTCCTTACTTCTAATTCTAATATAATTAATATTATAATTTAAAAGATGCTATGTTTAATGTAGAAAACTGTGTTGTATTAATAGCCATTAATTGTTAAATTTGACAACCTTGTACTTAACTGTAGCTTTCTCAGAAATTCTTTAATGTACTCAACCATTATAATTTTCTAGTGATCTACATTTCTAATATAAACATTTTTTTTTTTTTTTTAATAATGGGATATTTATATTTTCAACATCCATTACCTATTGATTACCATTATAAAACAATAAACAAAAAAGTCTCTAAATCATGCTCTAGCTTGAAAAATATTTTTTCTGTAAATATAATTTATTTTTAATACAAAACATGATCAATTTTAAGGTGTTAACTATCACTTCTAGGAAGAAAATTTTTAGTTCTATATTCACAATTTAATATTTTCAGATCAAGACCGGTTTCGCTCATCGCGAGCATTATCAACCGATGATGATAAGAAGAAACTGTTTTTATTTTATAGGATATTCTTTTACCTTTGCATTAATATTCTTTTAAGGATATCAATTTGAAAAATTCTTCAATTTTATGTAACTTAAAATTTCAGCTTGGTGTTTCCTTAATGACATTGATAATCTTCTTTATCATATGAATAATGCCCGATATTTACGAGAGCTTGACTTTGCGAGAGCAGAGTTTTACGAACGTAGCGGGCTCTACGCCGGAATCCGAAGAGCAGGTGGAAATGTACTGCAAGCTGCCACAACTGTACGCTACAGACGATACATCAAACCGGGGACAACTTTCGTGATCACTTCGAGGGTAGGAAAACTATAAAACTAAACAAAATTTCGGATTTATTTTTGATAGATTGATATATTAATTTAATCAATGCAAAAATTGCTTACTTTGCTAGGATGGTATCAAATTTATAAAAAATTTCAACCAAATAACTTACAAGAAAGTATTTAACATGTTAAAATTATAGCCAGGAAATTAATTCAAAATATTGGCTTAACACATTCAACCATATCAAATGTTACAAAATTTTTCTTGTTACTATTACAGCCTACAGATGGCGTTAATTTAAAAAAAACAATTTCTCTATGGTCAAATCTTTTGATATATATTTTTTTACTGAATAAGAAATAGAATGCTTTTTTTATTTTCTTTGAACATCATTTCAAAGTGAAAATTATAATAATCATTATTTTATTAAATAATGATCACACATTAAAAGCCATAACAGAATAAACCAATGAATTTTAATCCTTATTACAAAACCATAAAACTGATTCTCTCAAAATTGAATCCCAAAGCCTATGTTAATTGCATCACTCATATTTTTCAGGCTGTTTACTGGGATGAAAAAACCATATTCATGGACCATGAATTCATTTCGCCAGACGGTTTTATAAATGCAGTTGCAACCTGTCGACAAAGAATAATAGGCTGCGGTGCATCCACAGTTGTAAATTTATTACATCAAGTTCAATGTGCAGGGACTTGCAAAGCTGTTATGCCTACAGAAATGCCGCCAGAGGTACCAGACATTTAAATTTAAAAAAAAAACTTGTTTGAAACCAACGTTCTTCAACCATTTAAGTAATATCTAAAAACCAATTTCATAGATCACTTTTCATAAGTTTGTTGTTAGGTGGAGGCTAATTGACATCACCATTTCTTCAAATAATTTTTTGTGTGTGAAGGTGCACCATATTGTTGGAACCACATATTAATCGGGCCCTGAGAATTTGATTTGATTCTTTTTTAAATAGGTCACATAACACACTACATGATCATTTTCAATTTATGACAAGGTGACTGATAAATAATTTGAGGATGTTCTATTGAACAGAATTGATGTAAAAATGTGCCTCATTACTCATCATGTTATAGATGAAAAGTAAGCAAGTTGTAACATTTTATTTGAACATGTACAGCATTGTAAATGCTCTTGTGGAAGAAGCTCTTATCTTAATTTAATTTTTAATGGAAACAAATGTAAATCTTTATGCATAATTATCCAGATTTTTCTTACACTCGATTTCTTCAGCAGAGTTTCAAATTAAGATCAATGATTGTTTTGAACACTTAATTGGACAGCAGCAATGTTTTCATCTGATTTTCTCGTAAGTTAAGGCCTAGGATTGTGTTCATTTGATACGCAGCTCTTTTTTTCAAAATCATTTATTTAACGATAAATTGTGGGTTTTGATGATATTGTACCCAAAATTTCACTTAATTTTCTAATTGTCAACATACTTGATGATAAACTTTGGTGGAATAGCTAAAAAAACGTTGGTTTATGAAATATTTTTCCACAATAAATTTGCCACGTCTATACCCTATGACCTGCAATTGTTGAACTGCAAATCATGTTTAACAAATGGCTACCAAACAAAATGGTAATCTTATCGGTTAACACTCTGTATTTAAAAATGGATGGTAAGCAGTGAATAATTGGTGGATCTGTTAGACATGTCTACCTAATATGTTATCTTGAGTGCCTTGGGATAAAAATAAACAGCAAGTTCCATATGATATGGTAGGTTTTTCCCATTTAGTGAAAATCGTTTTACCAGTTAATCAGTTTACCATCTCCTAAGTCTTACAAGCCTTTTAAAATTTCTTCTTTGTTAACTGCCTGTTTATATTATTGAATATACTGCTAGACAATCTTGAAAACATTTCCATCTCATTATAAAATTGTGAAAATTTGAACAAATACAGTGAAAATACAAAATAAAAATGTATTCACTGTTTCATCTGATCTAGTAAAATAATAACAATTTTCAGTAAGTGAGAAAAGAATCTACTGTTGTCTTTTTTTAAATGAGGTAATATTTCATATTACTTCATATAATAGCGGTGCTCTTTTTATTTTGCTGTACTAATATAGCTATGGAATTTATAGTAAGTCAGTAATCATTTCATACTGATTTTAATTTGCATTATATTATACATTAGTCCAATGCCATCAACCATACAAAAATAAATTCCTTATTATTTCGAGAATTGTATTTCATTTACCATAATTTTACAGATAGCTGCTTGGGTTCGATCAAATGAAATTTCTTCAGCAAAATTAAGAAAACCTGAATGCAAATGCAACCCTGCTGACTGCCAGTGCCTCCCAAACATTACAGATCCTGTGACGGAAAGTGGAGAAAAAGTCAATGGACATGTGTAAAGACTCATTTTAAGTATAATTTATTACAAATTAGACTAACACTACTAAACAATTATTTGCTAATGTTATTAACTTAGGGTTTATTCACTGCTTTCTTGTCACTGATATTATTAATCACTGGTTCTACACTAACAAAATACATCATTTATTGTATTGTAATTACTCTTGTGAAAATAAAATATAAATAATCCAACTAACATAACAGCATGTTACATTAGTAATACATTACTTCTTGTTTTATAAGGTTTCCCACAGCTCTATAAATGTAGCCCTTAACAAAAATAAATGAAAATTTGAGTGGCCTAATTATGCTTTATGGATTGGGGCTTCATCTGTCAAATAAAATCAAGGAACCCTATAAATGAAATGCTAGAATTTTCTGAAGATTTTTTTGTGAGGATTAATATAATTTTGATAAATATTTTTAATGTGACTCATTTTTAAAATAAGAAATGTTAATATAGGTCATATTTGGCTCACCTCCTTTTTGTGTAACAGAGAGAGAGTCCCATAAATTTCAAAAATAGCTTTACTGTTTCAAATGACATGTGTTGACAAATGTGTCAACTTTGAAAATTATATACTTAGTTTGGTTTGGAAAACGTATTGGAGATATAAGTGGCTATCCCAAAACGAGGTGAATTGGAACAGTTAAGGGTAAAAGATACAGAATGTAACAAATGCCAAAATGTTACTATTTGCATCATATGAGTAATAATTTTTCTTTGGAATATGAAAATGTTTGTTGTGATCCGTATGTTTTGCACAATTGATAAAAACAGCTGAAGAAACATTATAATAGATATAATACATTGAAAATCATCTGATATCATTTTCAATGTCTTTTCAACCTTACCTAGTACATTTCTCATATTTTTAAGCTACTCTTTGAGAATACAAGAAAGGAATTTTATGAAAAAATCATTCTGAATCACAAAATATCACCTGGACTGGAAAAATAAAGTTCTTTAATACCTGTAAGGGTTAAGAACAATTGAATAAAATATTTAATGAGTCATTGACACATAAAAAGAAACACAATATTCCATAGTCAAACCACATCAAATGAAAAAGAAAATTGATATATTGCGGAAGACTGAAGGGACATAGAAGACTTTAATTCCATCAGCATCAAGTCAAAATCTTCAATGATAATTAAAAAACTGAGGCAGCTAGCACCAAACTATAAAAAACAGCTATCATCAACAAAAGATAAGGTTCTGCGAAAAAGAAAACAAGTCCAGTTAAATAGGTAAATAGGATAGATGGAGATCACGATTTTTGAAAAATATTGATAGCAAATGAATAATGACAAAATCTGAATTGCACTTAAAACTTTAGCTTTTCAATCACCTAGCATATGGTTGAATTTACTTTTGAAATCTTAAATTGTTCCTATTCACCTGTTTTATACTACATTTTGTTTGTCAAAAACACATTCTTTATCCAGCCACACGAGGTGTGTATACTCACTGCTGCGAATTTAATGTAAAAATATTTATCAATGTTGCAGTTTGTTCTCAAATAATATATTCTTTCTTCATTGAAGCAAATTAGAAATGCCTTTAAACATTAATTTTTTTATAATGTTTCTTTTGGATATGGTATTTAGCAGTCATGTTTGATGACTGTTGTGACTGATTTTTTTATTTATTATTTGAGTGTTGTGATACTTAATCTTCAATGGAACAATAGCAGGTAAAATGAAATCTATACTTTGATCCAGAAAACATCTCAAATTCTGATTATTTATAATATGATTCATGCTTTTTTTGCTATTGTGACATTTATTAGATTTTGCAGTCAATGAATTTGACATGCGTGATGATAAAAAAATATTATAATAACTTTTATTCTGTTTATGTATTGAATTATTGTCATTATTTCAGGCACCATTATATTCAAGTACCTGTAATATTTTTTACTCATTTTAGTGTGTTTTATTTCTTTTCATTTTCATTGAGGTAAATGATTTTTGGATAATCAGGTAACTTTCTTAAAATGATGACTAGTTTTAATATTAGTATATCAGCCGAACTTATTTTTTTAAATGTTATAAAATAGAGATTATTTTTTATTAACTTCTCACCACAAAAAAATTAATATATATTATTTAATATTGGCACATGAAGTAGCATTTGGAGTATTGAAGTATTTTGGATGACAATATTATTATTTTGAATTTAAATTTCCAGCGTTAAATCCAATTACTGATGAATGAATATGAACATGGTAAAATTCTGAAATAAGAGAGTTATTCTATTCCCACAAAATATGTATATACTGAAAAACAAAGCCTCTTGTTTGTTATTTATGAATTCTACCCACACCCATGATTATCTATGACATCATTTGTTTATAATATATCTATGAAAGGAGGATGCATGAGTACAATACAATTCTTCATAAGAGCAATTTGAATTATATTCTTCACAAAGCTATCATTTTTACTACTCATATCAGCAGTATTTAGATGCATAATAACATTTATGAACACATCACATTTACTTTATGGTATTGACTGAAGGTGCTTGATGGAATTTCAATATCAAATTTGAATTGTTACAACTTTGTATGATTCCACATGTTTTGTAACTAAAAAACCGGGTTTCGAAAGTCAGTTCTGTTGCATCCATGTGATAGAATGCCTGAAGATGCCGAAAGGCGAAACCCGGGTCGTTAGTGACAAAACATGTGGAATCGTACAAAGTTGTAACAAATGAAATTTTCATCACATTTATTTCAGGTATAACTAAGTCACAATAAAAGCATATTTGTTCATAATTTTTGTAGGGCAACTGTCAGTCCCACAGATCTTATATTTCATATGTTTTTGGTATAAATCATAAAATTACTAAAAACTGAGGTATTCTCGTAATTCTGCCTATCATAGATCTTTGACAATGGATAAAGTATGTTAATTTAATTTATATTTGGAAATATTCAACAAAAATGTATAGTCAAAAGGAAATAAATAGAAAAATGACTTATTTGCAACAACATTAGAGAGTAACTTATATATTCAAAGTAGTAATATAAATTAATGTTTATTTCTAGTTATGGCTAATTTTGGAAGTAAATGTATCTTTTATGCTTTGAATATTGATTTCTCAAATTTTATCTGCTGCGATTGGTGCTAGACTGTTGAAAGCTCTACATGGGCAGCAAAGTAGACAGTTCTATATTTATTTAAGCTAGCATTCACAACTTTTAAAATACCACTTTTCAGTATGGAAACTCATGATGGAAATTATTATTAATTATATGTATGTAAATATAATATCATATGAATAATATGTGTAATGTAGGTATTTATAGTCATTGAATAACAAATTTTCTATCATAAACTTGACAAAGAATTTCTAAGAAATCCAATTAAAAACGCTTTACAGTTTGTTAGTAAGTCAAAGTTTTGGGATCGTAGAGATGAATAAAAATTCTATAACAACATAACTAATGCACTCAATAGACAAAAAAATAATATTGGATTGCATGTGACGCCTCATTTGTTTTGCAAATCTAGGAAGAATGTTAATGCCAATTATAATTCTGTACAACAATTATTATAAAATCATTTGAACTCTTAATCTAATAAATTTTAACAGAGAAAATAGTTGGTTTTTTTTTTAATATAAAAGGATTTTGACTTTTTTTAAATTACGATATCGATTAAGAGTGCTTTGAATTATTTTCAGTGAGTATTTCACGCACAAAATTAATTATTTTTGCATTCACCATGTTAAATACTTAGCAGATGCTATTCTAACTAAAGAATAATTATAATTCATTTATCATATGTTTGTGGAACTGAGAGTGTGAAGTGAGCAGGAAAAATTGTCAGCAAAAAATTGAACATTTTGTTTATCACCATCTAAAAACTTCAATAAAATTTTGATAATGAAAACTCCAAAACTTAGACAAAACCAATAGCCTCTTTTTACATTGTTAAGACATGTGATGACTTTTCATTTCATCGGATCATAAAGAGAGATAGCAAACAGTTTCAAAATGTTTAAATATTATTCTTAACAGATACTTTTAACCTTTTGCACTCAAGCACTTTTTCGTAAGTGCCTACCAGCAACTCGACGCGTTTTTTTGCGAAAATCGTATTCGCTACATGAATCAAAGTAATAAAAAAAAATATATATAAAATTTAAAAAAAAAAAAAAGAATTTAAATTTTTTCTGTAAAATAGATATATAATGGATATAATGTACATGTTTTTATTTTACTTGTAACTCTTCATTTTATGGTATTTCACAAAGCAATCGCTCACATGTAATCCTGGCTTATTTACGCAGGTCTCGCAAAACAGCCGTGTTTCCGATCTCCCAAATTTTTTTATATTTGAACATACTCCACAGCCCTTCTTAGTCCCTGAACATAATCTGTTATTTATCTGCAAGAGGGTCTTCTGTAGGAACAGTTAAAGTACGCACTCGGGATCCACCATGCATTTCGATGACAACACTTATTGATATTACGCAAGCCGACTATGTTTGGCTATGTTTTTTTATCAGAAAATGACTCCCTAATGATCTGTTATTGTGATCTAGTTGAAATCGAAATATAAAAAAATGCTAAAAGTATACAAAACATGATTTTATAATCATGCCGCCACTGCGGCGGCATCCGAGTAATACGATAAACTTACAATGCCGCCTCTATGGCGGCATTCGAGTGCAAAGGGTTAAATATGGTATAAAATGTTAAGTAGTGACACGTTTTCTATTTGTTTGAGCTATGTCTCTTGAGTTGAATAAATTTACCCTAATCAATGCAAAATTTAAAACAAATCCTATTTATTGTGTGTTGTATAATTACAGTTGCATTTCTATGGATGGTGGTGGGTCCCTGAAGTTCCATCAAAAACTGTAAAAGAAATTATGATAAATTTTGTATTTATAATTTTATTTTTTACAAAATTTTATTATGATGTAAGTACCTATTACCTATAATAGAAACAATATTGCATTGTTAGTTTTATTATGGTAGTGTAGTAACAATACTGTTTCTCTTACTTCATTGGAATTTAAATTTAAATTTAAATTTTATTTGATTCATAGTCACCTCACACTTAATTGTTTGTATGTGATTGAACACAAATTTCTCTTTGGACAGAATGCCAGTTTGAAAGTTATTTTTTTTATAAAAATTCTGAGAGCATAAATATGCCTGCAGTTCAAAAACACTATACTAAATCAAATATTTTACACATAAAAACTTAACTGAGTTTTGTTTGTATAGCAAGGGATTGACATATACACTAAAAAAAATATTTTGAAAAAACTTCATTGTTCAAAGCAGACCGATGGTTTTAAGTTATAAAATATATATTTCTAACAATACTTATGAATTTTTCAATAGCCCTTTTATCACAAATATTTAGTTCAGTATATTTGTTGTTTGCTTCTTTTTCTTGTCTTATAATTTTTTGATTAACCATAAACAATTTTAATTTTCAATAATCTATCTATGATAAAGTTAACGAAAATGCAATTTATGCTTCTTTGAGAGAACATAAAAATAAAGTTACATATGATTAAAATTTAAAGAAAAAAATTGTTTTTTTTCTTTGTTATAAAACCTCTGAAATTTAAAAAACACTATATTCAATTAGAGAATATTGAATAATTTTTCCAGCCAATTCTATATAAATGTCATTATTTATTCTTTTAAAAATTCCATTTCCTGTCCATAATTGGTAAATTAAGAAAGTCTCACTAACCAATTTAACATTGAGTAATACTTTCTCATTTTAAATAGTTGGTAATTAGCTATAACAGTAAGAAGAAATATTATTTTTCTCAATTTAAAGGAACAATAATCATAAATACACGTTGCAAACTGTTTTTATTTTTTAATTTAAAATCTTTTTGTGTTGTTCCCTTATTAGAGTTATTAAGATAAATTATGTTTATTAGCGAAAGGAAAGTTTTTTTAGATGCAACATAATATAAGTATACTGTCATTTAATAAAAGATTCTACTTAGAGCGTCATAAAATTTTTTTTTTCAAAGTATTCTTAAAAATACTAAAGAAAAAGCTGAAATTACTTTTTGAAATATACAGCAAACATCTCTGTGACAATTTCAACTATTTTTTCTATCATCCACTAAGAATGATATAATATTAACAAGTAGTTGATACTATTATTTTAAGAATATGCCTTTAGCCTGGAAGGCGACTTATTATTACAGAATGATTAAAATTCAAGGATATTCGAAAGACTTTGTCTAATTTACTATGTATTTTGCTTTTGTATAGAATATCATTTAGCAATTAGACAATTATAATAAAGATCTCATTGATTTTGTTATAAATATTGAAATAAAATATAAATTATTTAAAAAATAACCACATTAAGTATTCATTTTTGCCTTTTTTATTGTGTACACTATATTTAAGTCTTAATTTATCTAACTACTTGTGATTGACAGAACACTGTCACTGCACTTGGTTCTAGCTATTTTTCCACAGCATAATGCTAATTTTAACAGATGGCATTGCTACTCAATATTATTAATTGAATATTAGTATTTATAATATTGCCACTTTATCTCAAAATAAATAAACTCTTTTATCAATTATTCTATCCTGAAGATAATAAATCTGTATATTTATGTCAGCATAAATCCTGTCAGAAAAATGTAATAAGGCAGTATAAAAGAGAGATTTTCAATTTACATTATTAGAGCCATATTTAATTTAATGCAGTTGGTTTTGAGCTCACCTCTGTAATCCGTCAAAACTAAATATCATATTATTATTTAGCACTTGTATCCTGTAGGCATTGGATAAAAAAGCAATCTATATGATATAATACGTGTTTCAGATTGTAAAGCAGATTTTTTCTATAAATGGAGTTATACATATGTTATTTTGTTGTCTTAACAATAATCTTCAGATTTTCATATTTCAAATTTTCTGAAAGTGTTGATATTATAGATATTTTAAGTGTTGAAAATTTTTAACCCACTCCCTCATTGTTAATAAAAGTGCTGCTGAAAGCTATACTTTGAGGAACTATTAGTAATTCTACTCCATCTCAAGACACCGCTGAACACTGGTTTCAATAACTGAGCCTTTTCCCTGCTGAACAATGTAAAAGGTATTAAATACTGAATTATTTTTTATGTACCAGAATACATGCATGCAGCTGATAAAGCTTAAAGAGAATATCAGGACAAATCAGGCAGTATTTTATTTCACATAAAAAATAGACTGTACACAAATTTTCACGATGTGAGTCCTCTTATTTACCTTAGTTTCAAATATTAAGACATTACATTTGTTGTTTCAGCAGTTAGTAGATAGATTAAAAGTGATACATAAGGTGTTATAGCTGTTTGAAACAAATATTTTTTTATGCTGATGACTTTGTCACGCAGTATCCACATTTTTTTTTTTTTACGTTACGTTAATAATTGATTTGTATTCAATAACAGATATGTATGATTCCCAAATTTCTTCAGTAAATAATTGTCTCCTAAAAACAGGGCATAACGAAAGTGATTACCTGACTACCTTGCTCTGTCCTTTCTCTCTCCAAAAGAAAGAGTCCGGGTAGTTGAATAATAAGTTCTATTCAAACATTAAATATATTTGTTGAGATACTCTATTAGGAGTTTATATGAACAATATTGGTAAAAGATTTGAAAAAAAGTGCCAGAACTCACTTCATGTACAGATTTTTACTAAATAAAATTATTTTCAAATATCATTTAAAAGCAACGGCTCCCAACCTATCTGTCTCGAGCCCCAAAGGGGGTCGCCAACTTATACAGTCGATTAAACTAACTATTGATTGTGTGGGGGTCGCGGGTCACATGGCTTTTATAAAAAGAGGTCGCCATCCGAAAAAGGTTGAGAAACACTGTTTTCAATGAAATTAAAAGCGCCCAAAAAGAAGTTAAAAAATAAATAAAATGTGAGATATTTTGGACTAATAAATTTTTACTTAATTAGTGTTTTATTTTATCCATGTATCTTATGAATCATACATTGTACCATTACGATCATTAAAAACCTGATAAATTTATTCAATGTGTATCAAGACTTGATTCCAAACTGGCGGTTTTTGAACTTTCAAAAGTAGCTTTGATTATCTCAGAATATTTAAAAAAATGTGACAGCTGTCTGTTTGGTATAATCAGAGAATATTTTTTTTTATTTTCTTATCATGAAACTCTTACACCCATCAAATTTGGCATTTGGATCGGGCTAATTATTCGAAAATTATTCTACATTTCCGTATGATTCAAATAATTCAAATAATTTTGAAATTCTTTCAAGCATCCTCAGTCAATATCTTAAATTAGTTCACAATAGCTAATTTTATAGAGAAAATATAATTGAATATGTATAAATTCATTCGTTTATCAAATAATTAAAAATCGTATGCCACATTAAAAAAAAAGGTTTTTAGTCACTTTTTTATCAAAATGCTAAGCCGTTTCTATACGAGTAGGACGAGTACGAGTAGCGAGTACCGAGTAACCTACCTGATTGCCGTTAGTCGGCCAAAAGTTAAATGTCTGATACGTCACTTTTTCGAAGTGCTCGCGAAGCAACATTTTAGTTTAAAAGTTATTTGATTTATTACTCGGTAGGATTTTCCATATTTTAAGTGTAGCACTTATTCACTCAACAAATTAAATGTAATTTTACCCTGTTGTAAACGTGTGTCACTTTAGAATCGGCAATCAAACGTTGATTTCCTCCATAGAAGTGACTAAAGAAATTGGAGTGAAAATAATTATTTAAAAATGTTTTGTGTATTTATTGTGATTGTGGCACTTCTCTACATTTTCTGGGATGTCAATTATTTTATTAGAATCGTTGTCACGATCGGATTAGGAAGACTTCTCGACAAGAAACGTAAACTCAACGAAACTACAACTATCTATGGTAATTTTTATAATCTGTATTAAAAGTAGTATGCTCTACCATTTAATCTTATGGAGTTGCTTTAGATTAGTTTTTTGATAAAATGGAGTTAATTGAAATAATCTTATATGAAAATAAAATTTAATCTAATTGGACAAACAAGAGACGAAACACGAACTTGAACGGTTTCGAGACAAAAGTGAATAAAGCATTAAGGAGCTTTATTTTTGCGGGTATTCGCGGATGCATTTTGATAGAATGGTTTATTCGGTGAAGTTTTTAATTTTCGTATTTTAATTATGCTTTTCTTTTGGTGAATTTCTTATGTACACACGCAAAACATTGGCGCTTGAGCGGTGTTCAACGGGTTTTTAACGCTGCCCGCAAACGATTAAGTCTAGTGTCAAGGTACAAGGTCACGAGTTGAATGGAAAGATTCAATTTAATGAATTATTAAACCTTTTTTCAGCAAAATGAGTCGTCTCTAATATATCACGTTGAATAAAAAACATTACTTGATTTATGAAAAAGTGCTAATTGTACTTTTTATTATAAAAAATAAGACATTACGAGATTTGCTTATAACTTGCTTCCCAACTTATTTAGATTTGGTGTCATCAAACATTATTAATTTTCATTCGGGAAACCGTTACAGAGTAACCACCGTGGACAATGTTATTATTTTAATCTGTCCTAAGATAAAATTGATATTATGATCTGGAATGTTTTGTTCAAATCTATACAGACCATTTCCAAAGGGGGTTTACATGACACTTGTCAGAAGTAATAACCGATGGCTATTTCTGACGCACACTCCAATTGGGGCACTCAATCCCGGGTTTGCCCTTATATAAATCCTGGAATTTCGAATTAATTTAGAAAGTGAAAAATGAGCGACTCCGACTAATTTTTCGACTAGATGATTTTTAAGAATATCTCAATGAACAATTTGCCGGATGGTTGGTTCATGTTATATGTAATGCAAATGAATAGGTAAGGCAGAAAAAACCTGACAAAAATAAACTTTTGTAGTCGGAGTCGTATTGTTGGTCAATTTCGGAATCAGGTTATGTTTATTTTGACGACTCCACAAATGGTTTTAGTCGATTTAGTCAAATTTGTTTATCTGATTCTATTGGATTTTTTTCGTAAAAAAGACGCACAAGGGTAGGGACGTACCCTATGTATGAATCCCGCTTTTGCTTTTTAAAAATACCAATATAATATATCTGCCACAAATCCTGCCGTTTATCCCCTCCAAATGACCCTTCCTACTTCCCTTACATTAATTACCACGATAAAAAAGTCATTTTGACATTCGTGTCTTTCCTTTGCATTAGCCATTGCTCGCTATCACTTGTCAACTTACAATATATATTTTTCGTGTATGTCTCCTAAAAGTTTGAGGAAGAGTCTTCAAATTACAGTTGCACCGTTTAAAAATACCCATAACTTTGTATCAGCAATAATATGCGTTTCGAATAGAATCCATTAAATCTCAATTATAATTTATTGTAGACTGCATTTATTTTCATTTCATATATAAAACCAATATGCATATAATGCAAATATTGACCCTACTTCACAGGTCAAGCGGCTTGTTTTGTATGCTCACCTCTAATTACAATAAAAGAATATATCAATATTTAGAGAGTATAATTGTATTTGGAACCAAAGTGCAACTTTCGTGTTTCATAATAACGTATTAACCGCTACAACTCATATGTCGAGCCTGACTCGACATTTGTACGAAGGCCAGAATAAATTTGTCTGTATTATAATTATTTATGTAGGTGTACTTACGTATATAGGTGTAGCCAATTGAATTATGATCAATGCATATTTTTAATGCTGTTAAAAAAATATCTAATAGCGATTAAGACAATATCAAAGCTACTAAGATTCTTATACGATAAACCTAAAAATACGCGATAGTTTTAATTAACTCCTTTCTCCTCTTATATTCTATTTAATAATAGTTTATTCTCTTCCGCTTATATCACACATATTTATTTGACACAACTTCATTAAAAAATATTCTATTTACTTATCATCTGTTCGTAGAAGTTTTGCCGCAAATATTATTCGTAATCGGCCTGTTTATTAATAACATATAATATTTATATCGGTTGCATTTGCGGTAATGCTATCAACATCCTAAATAGGGAAATATCTCCCCCAAATTTTGATAACTTATTTTGTACCGAAATTTGAAATATTCCATATGATTGTAATATATAAAATCATATGAAATATTTATACTAACGTATATGACGGTTTTTTTAAAATATATTTTAACATGTTGAACGCTACAAATTCTAATAAAAAATCGCTTCCCAATCTCAATCTAAATTAATTTTTGAATAAATGGGCTAAAGATATATTCATTTTCGATTATTTTAATACCATACCATAATAATCGACACATAATTGGAATTAATTAAGATTTTTTAAAATTGTCATGATGATACAATATTTTATTGTTCGAAACATTACAGAGAACTGATAATAAAATGAATAGTAGCACGTGATATTTTGTTTAATTGATTATTCCTTACTATCTTCAATAACCTCATAAGGTTTGAAATTATCCCATTAGGTTTCAAGTTTCAATCGAAATGAATATTTTTTTCTTTCTTATTACAGGTTTCTGCACGACAAATGACGTGGATATATTCCTACGTCATATGAACAATGCTCGTTACGTCAGAGAATTAGATTTCGCCCGTTTCCATTTTTATGACAGAACTGGAATTTACGAAAACATAACCGCTGTAAATGGACATGCTATGCAGGGGGCATCCAACGTGCGATACCGAAGATCTATTCCAATTTTTACAGGTTACAAAATCGAAACCAAGGTGAAACTAAGCATTTGTTTAATTTTTCATATCAACAACTTGGTAGCGTCTAACACATTTAAGGCTACAAATTTTACAAGGAAAGCTCAATGAAATAAAACATTTTTTTAACAGTTACAGAGACTCCCAAATATAAATATTTTATCAATCTACCTTATAGCTATTCTCCATCGTGGCGACTTGAAATTTATATTTAAGGATACTCAATCATTCGATTTGTTGTTGTAATGTTTGTGTTAATCTATGTGACAAACATATTCGTCTTTGTTTCAGTTAATTTTCTGGGATGATAAAGCGATCTATATTGAGCAGAAGTTCATTACAACCAATGACAATTTTGTGAGAGCAATTGCTCTCTCGAAACAGAATATTATCGGTGTTGAAGTGGAAGCACTGTTCAAAGGTTTGAAAGGGGCCGATGCCAAACCGCAATGCCCTACGGAATTAACCCAATGGCTGACATCAATTGAGACATCTAGTGCTAAGCTGAGAAAAGATGCAAAACCTTCAACTGACTGAATCCACATTTAAACTTTTCAGATTGTACTTACGGATAAATACTGTTCTCCTACGAATATTTAAAATGTATTTTGTGTTTTTTTATCAGTCTGATATCTAGTAGAATATAATAAAGAAATATTTTTTTATAGATACCACTAAAATATATAACGAAATTATATTAATAAAAATATTTATATGGTTTGTATTTATAAACGTTTTTAAGTAAAATAAAAAAAACTTTCTACCTTTTGTAATACTTGAATTTTATCATACTAAAAAATTAACACACAATAAAACGTGACGTTTAACCCGCGTGACGTAAGTTAATCTACCGTACACAACCTGGGGAATTCCTTAAATAATTATTTTGATCAGGGTTTTCAATTCTTGTACCTTTCACTTTTTTATATTGAAATCTGTCTGAATAATTCACTACCTTACAATGGCGTGAATAGAGACGAAAATAAGTATGAAATTCCATACAATTTTACCGAGTATTCAACGTAAGCATTTTAGTTAGGTGAGTTTTTTTTTCAATGATGGTAATACTATTTCCCAAATGGCATCGCAGTAATTAGCCAAACACGGTCAGAATTTGATGCCTGTGCGCTACTAATTTTGCTGCTAATAAATTTCTGTTTATTTCACAAAATGTAATTAAAATCAAGCTTTTTTTTAGTTAGTGAGATAAGATTTATATCCTAGCATAAACTACAGAACTTGATTTAAATGAACTTATTTTTTGCAATAACATTGGAATCTGCGTGTGACAGTTTTGCTTTGGTTAAAAGTTATTTTAGGCGTAAACAAAAGAGTTTACAGTAGATTTATTTATCATAGCCATATTTAAATTTAGACATATTTATTTTTATTAATTTTAATTGATAAAAGAAAATAAACTTTGTTCAATAAAATTTTCCTTTTTTTAAGAAGTTTAATTAGATTTTATTAATGTTTTAGTAGAGCGCTTATCAGACTATGTATGTTTATGTACTTTGCTATAGCTTAGATATTTTTTATAGTCATAACTTGGAATGTTCAAAATAATTACATATCCTTTGATTTGATTAACTGTTGTGAAATCATAATGATTTTTTTTAATGAAGACATTTTTCATAACGTGAAGTTTCTTTTATATGAACTGATAAACAGATTTTTATGACTTGGTCATGTTACTGGCAGCACAGGTATGTTTTGACGTTTTGTGATTTGTCAAATATTCCACTATCTGCAACGCCTGCATAACAGTTCTGCGGCAAATTGAATGCGGCAATTTTGAGTAATTAACATTGAGGATTACGACGCTAGGAAACCCTATATTTTTATTGCAAAAAGTAAGCAAGATTTATTTCAGAGTCATGGCATCCGGTGACAAGAGGAAAGCACTGTTTATCTGCCTTGGTAAATATATTTTTATGAATTTTTAGAATGCACAATAATACAATATCGATCAAATGTGAATATCATCCAAAAAATTATCAATAATTATTCTTATATCTACATCGTATCGCGTGTATGAAAATATTTTCTAATTTAATACTGTAGAAGGAGTTGTGGTATTGATTTCATATTTTGGCATATATCCACATACTATAATACATTAAAAGCGCTGTATCGCTCTACAGTTTATTTTTAAAATCGTTCCTGAAAATCATATTGTGCCGACATATGGAGCCGGAATTATGCTCGGTGAATTTATTTATTTATGCATAGTAAATCTGTTAAGAATCATAGAATATTAATAAATTTGGTATCAACTTGATTTTAGTATTGGATTGAAATTCTGGTTGTTTTGGTTTCTTCATTTTTAATTCTGGTAATCTGGAATTAATTGAAGTTTATATATACAGTGAAACCTCGATTTTACGTTTTCCAAGGGACCCTGAAAAAATAACGGTAAATGTGGGAAACGGTGAATGCGGGAAAGCTTTAAATAATAATAAACCAGTAAAATCGTAAAAAATATTTATTTATTAGTTACTTGTACATAATGTATATAAAATTTATTTTTTAAAAAAGTCCTTTATGTTAGTTTGCTTCTTAGTTATTTGGCAATTGAATCGGAACAAAGAATTGTTACTAAACTTGTGACTAAAAATTTGTATGTACAGGAATCATTATTACAATGAATTTTAAACAACTCTACATTTGCATCATAAACAATAATACGCGTGTGGTGGATTTCAACCCAAAAAACAGCACATGCATCCAATGCGTTACGTCTAACATGTACAGCGCATTCCAACTTGTCCAGACATAACACCTGCACTCGGCTGTGTCAAACTTGCTTGCCGAGATACGGAGAAATATGCAGTAAAAACGGTCAATCGGGATAATATTTGTGACGGGACCAAAATATTTAGACGGTTTATCGAGGAAATCGGGGAATCGGGAAACGGTAAATGCGGGATTATTTAACATTGTTCTTATGGGAGTTTCACGGGACTATAAATAATAAGCGTTCCATCCAGGAAAACGTATTATTCGAGAACGGTTGATCGAGGTTCCACTGTAGATGGATTTTATCATAAAGATTTGAAAAAAAGACATACATGTAATCAATTAAATATAATACAATATTAACTCTTTTATGGTTTTAACTGTCACTTCTTGGTGGAAAGGTGTTATGGCTAAATAATTAAAGCACAATGTTTAATTCTATTTTCACAATATTTTTTTTTTAAGATAAGGACTTGTTTCGTTCATTGTAAGCATTAAGACAATCCTGGCCTTAAAAATATAAAATTATGGAAATAGTAGTAAACATTGTGCTTGTATTCTTGAAATATCGCAAAAAAATCTTCATAAAATTGCAAAATGACCAGTTATTTCGATTTCAAATAACTTAGATAATTATGTTTTCAACTATCAAGTATTATATTTTATGCATATGTCTTACAAGGGATGTTGTGATTTCATAATCACATAATTGAGATTTATGTTTATTTTCTTCCCGTTTTTAGTAATGATTTCTTTTTTTTTTTATGATAAGCAGCATTTCATTAATTAACCTACAGAGAAATATTTTAAATTAAGCCTAGTAATAGATCAGGCCTATTTTGTAATTCACCCTCACCGTACATGTGTATTTATAAAATATTAAGTCTGACATAAAGTTTTATTCATTTTGATATTCCAGGGATAACAAGAAACAACTTGAATATTTAGGAAATTTTCCATTGTGTCCTGTATAAAACTTTGATGCAGTCTATATACTATATTAATCTGGGTCTTCATTTTCTCCAATCTGATTATTTTCACATTATATTATCGTAGAATAAGATTTATGGTTTATAGCATTGTCTTATATTTAATTTCAGGTAATATATGCAGGTCACCAATAGCCGAGGGAGTATTCATTAAAACTGTAAAAGATGCTGGGCAAAGTGATAAATGGGAAATCGACAGTGCTGGATTAGGCTCTTGGCATGTTGGTAATCATCCAGATTACAGGGCGCTGGATACAATGAAGAAACATCATGTGAATTACTCCAATAGAGCCAGGCAAGTATGTATCTTTCTTTGCACACACTTTCAATTTCTTAGATATTCTAAGCACATTCACTAATAACTGGTTTATTCAAAAAATATGATGAGTAAAAAATATACCTATGTGAGTGGTCAATGGTGACTTTTTACACAATCAAAGATGCTGTGGCAAAATATATCTACTAAAAATAAGTCACTAAGATTTTAACTTTTACACAATAAACCAATTATTTCTTATTTTATTTTTAGTATTATTCCTTGATTGTAAATTAAAATTGAATTATTTTCAAGCTTTGCTGGCTAGTATTTAAATTTTTAGTTATTTATTTTAATGTTCCTGTATAATATTTATGATTTGTTGTTTACAATACACATGCAATTTTGAGGTAAGAAATGCAGTAGATCATTAAAAAATAATGATTTCATACTTTCTTTTAATGACATTGATTTAGACTGATTTGTCATACATTGTCAGATATTTAAAAAATTCATGCTTACAGATAAAAGAAGCAGACTTTCATACCTATGATTTCATCTTTGGCATGGATGAAGAGAATATGAAAGAGCTAAAACGCCGTGCTCCCAAAAGCAGTAAAGCACAACTCTTAATGTTGGGAGATTATGATCCCGAGGGAGATAGAATTATTAGGGATCCTTATTATGTAAGAATTTTTAAATTATTTCTTCATTTTAAGATAGCAGTGACTGTATCTTAAAAATTTAATTTTCTAAAAACAATCTGTTTTAGGATGATGACTCTCATGGATTTGAAAAGTGCTTTCATCAGGCAACGCGGTGTTGTAAAAGCTTCTTGGAAAAGAATTCTTAAAATATAATTCTCAGCTGATATTTATAATGCTCAAACTTATGTGTTCATTATGGAATTGACATGACAGAGTAATAATATACGTTGTAGAATATAATATATTGATGTTTTATTTGACCCCTTGTAACCCCATTTTTGCAAACATATATTCTTCAGGTAATCGATAGAATATATAAATGTATGATTTGAAAATGATGTATACACCATCTCGGCTTTATGTAAAAAAATGAATAAATGAAAATGAATTGAAATTGGCTTTCAATAAAGACCATAATAAAAAATAAAGTTATCGTACATTGCAATGTCTGAAGAGGTTCAAAAATTAAAAGCTTGCAAAGCTTTTTTTCTGGCTTTGTTTCTATTTATTTATTGGGAGCATATTGCACCCATAAATTGCATTCAAGATTTTTTTCCTGTATGTTAGTGTCTTTAACTTATGGTTGGCCATCAGTGCTGGCATTTATTACGTATGATGCTGATTTTGAACATTTTAAAGCCACCACATAGAAAATTCAATCACTTTAACATGTTTTCTGTAACTTGTAGGTGGAATATATTTGTGTATAAATAAATAAAACATAAATTGGCAATGCTCTCAATGTGCAGATTCAATACAGATTATTATGTATGTGTCTTGAATTCTTCTTTGTCAGATATATTTTTGAAGCCTCAAGTAACAATTTATTGTGGATATTTTCTTGTCATTTGTTGTTTCAAAATTTTACTTCGCAAGCCCTATTTGCCCAGCTTAAGTTTTTCTTTTAAATTTTTTTTGCCATATATCAAATAGTGTAAGATCATTAATTGCCATTTAGTTTTCATTTAAAAAAGTTTTATTGAAGTCACATTGAAAGGACAATTCATGAGAAGAGTGCAGGTAAAAATTGACAATGTATTCTTAAATTGATTTTTTGGATACTACAATAATAAAGCATTCTAAAGTTATATAAATGAAAAGAATATTTTGTGTTATTTTTTTTTATTTATTCTTTGTTGTGATACAATTAACATTTAATTATTAAAAAAATGTAAAAATTATTACAACCATTTATAACAAACACCATATATATCAACAATAAACTTAATAAAACAATAATATAAATACTTTTTGGTTAAATGCAAAGATTATTTGAGACTGATAAATATTGTGATGCATGAGGACGGTGCTGATTTATTATTAGAAACTCATATTTTCAAAGCACACCTCTTAATTTGTCATCAGACATTGGTGAACCCTTACTATCGAGACTTACTGAGACATGGGGTAGGTTGTATAATTTTTGAATGGAACAATTTATCAGGGCGCTTTTTATCTAGATAGCCAGGGTGTTGTGAAAAGAGTTTAATTCAATTTATATTTAGCAAAAAACTTCTTATGAATTGGCTGAGCATGTTTTTTATTCAATTATTTTGTTAAATAAAATCTTTAGTTTAAGACATTGTGTTATATATTTAAGCTGCCATAGTAATTACGACTTCTCACAAAAATCATAAATGATATTTTTTATTTATCACAGCTTGAGTTATTTGGTTTTTATAAAATTTTATCAAATTCAATTTTATGGTATAGAGAAGATATAAAAATACAAATCTGGAATAAGTGTAACATTTATCACATGTGTGCAGGAACCAGGTAGAATATTTGTGTGATAAAAGAGATTTCTTAACTTTTTTAGTTTTCATTTGAAAAACACCAAAAGTAAAATTTTGATAGCAAATAATACTCGTGCTGCTAAAAAAATATATGGTGGTTAAGTATGTCTGAAATAAATATTTTTTTAAAGGGGAGCTGAAGTAAAAATGTGGTACATATATTTTGATAAGAAAGTTATTTGAATACGAATACGAATTAAGTGACTTATGAATTGTCTAAAAAGACTTGTTCAAAAGAGAAATACAATATCGAAAGCAATATTATTAGGAGTAATGTATATATGTACTCTAGATAATGTTATTATTTTAGTATTGTAAAAATAATCATAAGTATACTTAAACTTATGAACACATGAGATTTATCATGTAAATATTAGTGTGATAGATGCATAAATTTATTACAATTTTTGTAGAGCATCTGCGAGGTATACTGTTAGCCACATTGAAAAGTTATAATATTTGGAATATTATTTCGTACTTAATGTAAAATGACCAAATATGTAATTATATTCCAAAGACAGCCCAATAGATATACTCTTTGTTAACCTTTTGAATCCTAAGATCTCTAAGAGAATCTACGTTATGACACTGAATCTAAAATATTCATTCATGTAAAATAGGCAAACCGGTTGGCCATGTACGAAATGATATTGCAAGTAAAATAATCTGTGTACCAGCTTAAATGTTTGCACCAGAAACTTGTGACGAGAGTAGATTGCCAGTAAATAATTTTTAATTAACTTTTTCTGGCACACCGGTCAGCAGTATTAAAAATATTGAAAATTAACAATACAAAAAAGTATATATTTTTACTACTTTTAATTTGTGGTTGAAAACATCACATTAAGAGTTTGAGTAAGGCAGAGTGAGCTAACTGCTCTGTAGTCAGGTTTCCATAATAATATAATTATTTTTGTCAATGTCATTGAATTTTCTTGCTGTTAGACCAGTATTTATTTTCAAAATTATGAGATAAAAGAGAGTGCATCACAACCATAAGGCACATTATAGAGTATGATTATAGTTTAGTCTTCGTTGTTCCATAAACGGATCTGTATTTTCTTGTCAGCAAACGAGTACTTTTCTGCAACCTCTTTGGAAATAACAATAGAAAAATGGCTATTAGTATTAAATCATCTTATACATCATAAATTATTTTCTTTTTTTCAAGTCTATTTGAGGGGGAATATGGACAGATTATCTTCACATTAGTTACTTCTGGTGAATGTTGTCATTCTATTTGTCATAAAAAAATGCGCTTGCTGGAAGGCATAATATTTCCTTTAAAATTAAGAGCTCCAGAAAATTAATACAATTTATAAGATCTTAGAACCAAAGTAATATCCACAACATCGTATTAAACTGCTAAGTTGTGCAGTTTTCTTTACCAAATAATGTGCAAACACCATTTTTTAAAAATTATACATGGTTTGCTATTTGATGAATAACTAAATTCTTTATTGAGTGTTCCTAATTTATTTTTGACTGAATGGGTAGATAAGAGTCTGCTAGTTAAGCCAATGATATTATAATGTATGAAAATAATGTTTCAAAATTGTAGTAAATGTGCCGTCTACATTTATGAACTGGTAACTTTAAACGTTAATATTAATAAAATATGAAAACAATATGAAAATATGAAAAGCTTGGCAGGCAATTTAAAATTCTGTGATGTAAAATATTATGCTTTACCTCATTTTTGAGAGCCAGTTTTGCGATGTGATTCCTTCTTGCTAAAGCAATTCTCACCCATTCTGGTTTGTCAGGTATTGCTTGATGTAAAATGTATCGAACAAACAATAGCAAATGTTCCAGTACAACGAAATAGAAAAACCAATCGACTGGTTTTATTTCTAAACTTTCTCCATAACTTTTAATTTGAGGGGAAAGATATAAGAGACCACAATTGGTCATGATAGACATTGCTCCGATGACTTCAAATGACCTCTGGAAAATTAAAAAAAACTATGATAATAACAAATAACCATTGATTCAATTTTATAAAGGATTTAAAAAATTTTCAAAAGCCATTTCAGCATTATGTTACAGTAGTAACATTTTTTGATGCCGATTGAGAAGCCTACAACTTTTATCAATTATTTATACTGCTATGTTGTTTTTGGTGTCAATCATATCAATATAATATGTAAATAAATTAAGTAACATATTATTTCAAAACTTTTGTCACGTTTAAGGTGTTAAGTTTGACTTTTTGGTGGAAAGGCTTATATTTATATGATAAAAACAATGCTTAGCAGGGCTGTGAATTCATTAAAAAAAACACAACACTGACTGACATTGACCAAAGACATGACTCCGAATTCAACTCTAACTCTCACCAAACACATGACTGACTGATATTGACCAACAACACGACTCTGACTAAAAAAAGTTTATTTTTGTCAGGTTGTTTCCTACCTTTGCTATTTATGTATATTAAATTAAAGATCAAATTGTTTAATGAGATATTCTTCAAAATCATCTTATTGAAAAGGTAGTCGGAATCGCTCTTTTTCCACGACTCCACAGTCCTGATTTTTAGCCCTATTTCTACAATTTTATATTTGAAAGAGAAAATTTTGTGCTATTTTAGTTATGTTTATTTTCTTCATTCGGAAATATCCCCAAATCATTAGTTATTGAATACTCATTATATAGATAACATAATCCAGCCATATGAAATCATTTATACCTGCCATGCTCCAGTATCCTTTACTTTCCGAGCCATAGGTCTTTGGCAGACTTTACATAATTTAAAAGCATCTGCTCGAATTTCCAATACATTGTTGGCAACAGCCCAAAATGCCGCTAGGGGATATACGGATGAAAACAGAACCTGGAAAAGATATATTAAAGCTTAATTTCAATTCTTCAATAACTTAACTAATAAATAAGTAAAAAATGATTTATTTCAAAAATAAAGAAAACTTACCACATAGCCAAACTGAATGAATAATTCTAAATAATCATCATATGTTCCTTCATATTCATCCATTTGGCCTTCTTCATTAGCTTGTTGAATTCGTGGATCATCATATTGGAGACAATCTACATTCTGAAGGATATTAGGTAAAGCAGCGAGGTTTTCATTAAATGAAAAACTTCTTTTGGGTTTCTTCGGCGGCACATAGCCACTGGTCACCAAACCTTTGATACTGTCAAACTAAAAATAAAATGGCAAACATTTTGATCGATCGATTAGAATTTTACAAGTTGGAATGCCAGAGAATTCAAGATTCAATCTATGAAATGATATTATATTGCGGTAAATTGAATTTAATAACTTTTTTTAACATGTGATACCTGTTTCGCTTCTTTAAGAAACTTCTTAAAACTAATAGTATCCTGAGGTTATTCATTACCTATTTTCTTTAAAGTGAACATAGGGAGGGAGTTAGAATAAAACAATGAAAAAATAATATTGGATATCTTTAATATACTGAAATGGATGAAGCTAGAGTTATATTCTAACAACACCTGTCATCACTATGAAGTTTTAGAGTTTCTATGAAATTTTACAGCTAGGTTTCACAGTTACAAGAAAAATCCTGTGTTTCAACCTAGCATTTTTGCTTCGAAATTGAGCACATACATGGCAAGTTAATATATTATAATAACATTGTAAACACGATCAGTGAAAGCATAACTGGCATGATTGATCTGTCGTTATTATATTTTAATTAGTTGGTACTATATTAATCGAAAATATGAAATATTAACCTTGTTGAATGATCCACGCAAGATGAGGGGTAATAAAGCCTCTTGAAGATGATTAATAGCTTGAAGTATAATGAGCATGGTGGCCACTTGCTGTTTTAGCATTTCAGGGTCTTGAATCACAAAAGCTATGTAGAATAGTGACATGAAGTTGTTAACGAATTCAAAAAGAACCAATTTGATGACTCTATGTCTATCGTACTGTGACTGTGTGCGGTGATTTTCTACAAAAGTAAAATAAAAAAAAAACAAAATTATTGTTTAATGGACATAGATTGTTAGAATAAAATTTGAATTAAAACTAAGATACTATGTTCAAATAAATTTTCTGTAAAGTAATGATTGATAACAGTTTTATTCTGTTGGTTTTGTAACTAAGTGTGACTGATTTCGGTTTTAAGAAGCTTCTGTCTGCAAGAGTTGAAATATGCATGGTAATTTGTTACCTTATTATTCGATGATCAGTAAAAGTTCATCAATTTTAATTTAAATATATAGTATTTAAGTTTGAAATGTGCAAAACAATAAATTAGTAAAGTTTAATGAATATACATTAACTCAAACAATGCATCCAGAAGAAAGAAAAAAGAATCATTCTGGTTCTTTTGGTATAGGAGTGTATGGGAGATAGGTGACTCCTTATTTTTGAGACTGTGCTAAATATATTCATAGGAGTATTTTATAAAGCAATTAAGTTAGCTGTAACGTGAACCATATGTTTTAAAAACTCAGTGCCTCTTAACAATCATGATAATTGATGCCTATTGGACATGAAGGAATTAAAACTCATGTTATATTTATTATTAATGAACTATGGTTAATTAATTAATTAATTAGGTTACAATAAATTATCTTAAGTGTTGTACTGAGATGACCCCTGATACCTATTGCATTAAGATTTTAAAAAGGATGTAAAATAAAATCATATTTGCATATAGCTGGTAGTAGGTAGTCTCATCCTATTTGGACCAATCGTAATAATATATAAACTGAAAATATTCCATACCCCATTCAGTAAGGTACGTAGCAAAACTTCTGTACCATAAATTGACAATGAACACAATTGCTGTGTATATAATGCTAGGTATCATTATAAACCAGCTGTCAGGTTCAAATTGAAGTTTCATTTCATCCTCTGCCCAAAATGACCACAGCATAATCACAAAACCACCACAGAGACATAGAAAAACAATTGGTAGGGATACGCAGTACATCTGAAAATGAACAACAATATTGGGATCAGTTGTTACAAGTATATTTTTTTTTAACCAATAATGTTAAACTTGAATAATGTAATTATTAATAATTTATACTAAAATATGATTACTTAATTTTGCATTTAAGCCTGGTATTGTTATATTCTAGCCATTCAAATAAATTCATGTTATTGGTATTAAACAACATATTTAATAATGATTTTATGTTAGAATTAACACCACCAAGAAATTTTGCAACTGGTTTTTACTTTTTTATAGGCTATATTTAACTTTAACAAAAAAATTCAGCGGGTGTTATCAAATGGTTTCATAATTGAAGCACTATTCGGAAACATGGCAGCAAGATAAGATTATCAGATTCAGGATCAGGTCCATAGTATTAAACAAGAAAAAATTTACTTTTAAATTGGTTTTCCATCTAGGAGCTTGTGGTTGTGCTTTGCCTGTGACAGCGTCTATTCCCATTCTGCCACGAAAGTTGGCTCTTGGTTCATCCAAGCTTGTCATGCCAATGGTTCCCCAGTTGAATGCCAATTCGTTACTTTTACGTCTCCACATCTAATTGTAGTAACATACCGTTAATACAAGAATGATAAGAAATATCATATTGCGTAAGTTCAAAAATAGTCAATAAAAATATGCACCTCAAGAAATACAATTACCCACAAAACATTAAATACACAAAAGAATGTTAATGTTTCATGGCTCAAAAAAAGTTGGAAGAAGCCCAGGATCATTGGAAATACCATAGCTGTTGTGTAAAATCCTATGAATACGAAATATAGCGCTACAGATTCTCCAAAGTATATTCGTATTTCCTCTGAAAAAAAACATTTTAATGTGATTCTTATAAACTGACATAATACAAATGAAAATAAAAAAAAATCATTAAAAAAGTAATACTTGAATGATATGTCACTAAAAATCAGATGGAATTGATAAAAAGTCTTACAAAATAATGAATTAAAATCTGATACAAACTTGTTTCAAAACCCTTTTTAATAGTTTGTTATACTGTAAAATAGACATGCAAACAAAAAAGATTTTACAGTCAATTTAGAGAGAAAAATATAGATAAAGAAAAAAAGTTGATGGCCTAGTGTACAACGGGTCTATGTGTATTATAGGTGATATCAATACAGTTAAATATTAAGGAATAAATACTCCTAATTAGAAAGATAAGTGCATAATATTTACAGAGATCAAAAGATATCAGAAACGTTTTTAACTTACTTCTGTTAGAAATTTCAATTTAACCCTTGTGCACTAGGCTATTTGTTGATTAATAAAGTGTAGAAATAATTATTACCATACGGCTGTTTACTAAAAAGTGCCATAAACCATTTGGACCCTAGTTTACTGAGGGCTTCTTCGTCATGTAATGCATATATTTTTTCTAAAATTCCTTCCTTTGTAAGTGACTGCAATATAGATTTCCCTTGATAAAGACTGCTGTTGCTATAGCCAGGCACACTGTGTTCATCTGACAAAGCTCTTATATTTTCCAACTCGTGTCTTACAATGGTTTGTCTTTCGGCGGTCGTCAAAAAATCATCAACGTGCATACCATCTTTTATAAATTCTTCCAATTGACTTACTACAAATTCTCGGATGATTCCTGAATGATCTTTTTTAACAATTTCAATTTCTTCAGCAACTTGAAGAAATTTTATTTTGGATGCAGATATATGCAAAATAAGGCCCTGTAAAATGAAAGTTTATTAAAATTATGTTCTGATTACATTTCAGATACAAAAATACATTGTTTTAAATAAATAATAATAATAAAATAATAATTTATTTATTTTACGTCAAATAGGCAGGTAGTGATTCTTTTTAAATCTATACAATAATTTTTTTGAATTGAAATTATAGCTGAAAATATATATGTCAATAAGAAACAAACCTCATTTTCTTTATATGGTTGCCTACGCACTAATAATTCAGCCCCTCCTTCTTGTCGTTTGCCTTTGATTTTAGCAATGAACCATGCCAAAGCTTTCTCGTTAGCTTTGGGAGCAAATTTTAGGACTATATAAGTTTGCGGAAACACTCCAATGCTATCATCTGAAGAGCTCTCGTCGTCCCGGTATGTAGACATTTTTGAATTGTAATATTCGTTATAAAATACTAAAACTCTGCATAACTAATTAACAGTTAACAAATGAATCAATTGTATCTGAAAAAGAAGGCATCCATATTACAAAGTATAATCAACATTAACAACGGTGTTAACCATTACGAGATATTAGAAATTACATCTGTCTTCTTGGATGTGAACTCGTGCCACAGAAATCACTTTATTTATCAATATTTAAATTTGTTTTGACAATAGACAAAACATTATAAAAAAAGTTTAAAATCTATGGTGACACAATATTATTCACATTAACTTACAATTTTATGTTCAGAATTATTAAGTAAGCTTACTAAAAAATATTTTTCTTAAAAAGTTTTTCACATTTCACAATTATACAATGAAAAATTTTAAATTTGTCACAGATAGATTAAAAAAAAAGTAGATATTGTAAATAGCAAAATGCTAAAAGTTATAATATTTATCCTCGATATGTCAAGCTTTATTGACAATAACAGGTGGATCCATATGATTTCAAAAGAAATATATTTTTTAGTGATCGAAAGATCAAAAATTTTTAGACCAACTATTAAAGTTTTATTAATATACACCAATGTTAATGGTTTTTTTAAAAATTTATCAAGTTCATTCCCAATGTAAAACATTAGACTCCTGATAAAGATTGTCAACACAAACTAAGAAGATGGTAGATCTTCAATTTCTCAACCTTTTTTGAAAAGCGTAAAGAAATAAAACTAGGACATTACTAATAGTAAGCCTATACTTTGCTTCACTTTCAGGGTTTGGTGTATCATACACACATAGAGATTGTCTGTTCTGGGATTTGAGTCCATGAACAATGCAGCCGAAGAAGGAAAGGTGGCCATTTATTTACAGACTCAATATTTTGTGATATTATTATGAATATGAGAATTTAAAATGTTGTAATAGAATAATCAACAATGTTAATATATATTTTGAATAATTATATATTGAATAGTTTTTTTGAAAATGATATTTATAGTACTTATAGTTCTTATCTGGAGCATAAATCTTTCAACTGATATGAATTTGGTGGCTTAATAGTAACATTTCTTATAATAAAGTCTAATAAGGATTACAGTGGATGATTGATAACAGTTACCATTCTAATTATATCAAGCTAGAATCAACAAATATTGACTTTAGTGACATATTTCTTATTCTGTAACTAAAGCCATGGACGTATGTAATATTATCTCATGTTCCCATAATACTTAATTCAGAGAATTTTGTGTAGCAGAACTGATTTGTAAGCAGTTATATATTGCAATTCTTGATAGGAATCCGTAAGCAGATGTTAGGAGTAGATATGATTAAAAATTGACAATAGATCTTATTTGTTATATGACGAATAATTTAGTTGGCTTTGACTTGATATATTATTGTAGTAAGGGTATTATATAAAACGAATCCGAAGTTGCTGAAACGAATAAAAGCTTCAAAAAAATTGAGGTTAGATTTTTAGTTAGAATCAAATAAGTAAGTAGTTTTAGATAAAAATAAATACAATATGTCAAAATTATTAACCTTTCATCGAGTGACAAAAAAATTAAAGTTTGCGGTGTATAAATATATTATTATGGTAAATAAAGTACTTAGTACTTAAGTATATATTGTTAAATTTAATAGATGACAAAATAAACTGAAAGATATGTGAGATTGGTAAACCTATATAATATCGGTGAAAATTCATACCTAATTTTTTAATCAGTAAATCCACTAAACTATACGCCTTATACCAAATTAGGTTTCGATAAATAAAAAAAACTTTACTCGGCATGTTGACATAACCATCAGCTGTTTGGGCATTCAAACTTCAAATTGAATAGGTTCTCCTAGCGTCAGTGATTAGAAATATAATATGAAAGGTTTTTCGTAGGAGCATATGAATGCTTTATTAACTTTATAGGTAGCATATATGCTTTATGTGAGTAATAGAGTAGATGTAAATGAAAATAACACATTGAATATACGTCAGCAATAATATAAGTTACCAATTTACGTAAAATAGTCACGTGATAATGCATTTGACATTTATGCAAATGACCGAAATATCATTTGGTGTAATAGTAGACTAAGGCCAATTTGACACGACAATATTTACCAATAATGTTATTTGTGATTTTAATAAGTTATAGATATATTATAAATGCATACCAGAGAAAGTATTACTTACATTTTTGTCAAATGTTGGACTAAGTCGATCAGTACAGCCCAACGAGAAGCCAAAAATAATGTAGATGTTATTCCTGCCTGTATAGTTTGAATGCAATATGATTTACAGCACTAGAGATAATGGAAGCTAATTGATAATACATTTGATAGGGAATGCATTAGTTCTACCTGATATATTTATCTACTATAACTCATAAACATAATATTTTATGAATTTATATTTCGTTTCACTACGCTGACACACGATCTAATAATATAAGCTCGGCGTTATAAACAAATCTATTCTAGACTGAGAATGTACGGCACTAAAAATATTTTACAAAGTCAAACGCAGTTGTGTTTTATATTTCAATTAAAACTTTTCCTTGTTTGCTTTGTTTTTTATTACATATTTAATATTTTTGTATTCTGAAGAAATAATTTTTAAGAGTGTTTTCAGATTAAATATTTCAATAAAATTTGATATTGATTTTATTTTGAAAAATAGTATATTCTCTAAAAACTTAAATAAAAATACTGATTTTTCGATTTCTTAACAAAATCTTCTACTAGTCAGTGATTTGGACTCAATGGATGACGGTGTTTTTATGTTATATTAAATTCGAAAGAAATTAAAAAAAAGGTATACACGAAAGATATTCTATTAGTTTAAATCAAACTTTTTAATTGTCATTTCCAAGATAGGTGTCACTTTCAAAGATCTGGTGTCGTTTTCCAATGTAGGCTTTAACTAATTTTATCTAGATGCCAGTATACTGCCCAGAAGCGTGCGGAATGAATTATTAATTTTTAGTAATATTTATTATTTATTTTACTTAGTAAACGATATATAATTTATTACTACACTTTTTTTAGTAAAATATCCTTTCGTTCCTTATGTGATTGATATTTGTGAGTTTCACGTCGCTTCGTCTTATTAAGAGAGTTATTAGAAATATTATTTCAGTTTAGGTACTTGCATGATTTTTTTAACTTCAGGTGTCAAAATAAATATAAAGTTTTATACAATCCCTTAATTCCTTCACTTAATGTTAAATCATTTACCCTAATGTAGAACATCATAATTTTGTAAATCGATGACCGTTTTGCGGTAGTATTAATATTTTTCTGTTGATATCTTTTGGCTTTGAGTTTATAGCTGTGCTATTCGGCTACGGTGTTGGGCTCGAATCTTCGTATGAATAAATTCATAAATTGATATTTCATTTTAAAATATGAATATTAAATTTTCTTACACTGATCCGATATTAGAAATGGGCAATAGAAACAGCGATTCGTAAAATACCTGTTCTTTTATAGCAATTGGATTAGAAGTCGTTTTTTTTAAAAGATGTTTGTGTTTAGAGAAGATTCATTATGAGTCCATATACCATTGATATGTTTTCATTTACATATGAAAAGGCGTAGTGCAAGAATGTTCATGAGAAATATTTTATTACCCAGTTCCTGGTTTCTTTTTATCATAAAAGACTGTTCCGGGTGTCGATTGCGCGGAATTCGGGCTTGAGAATATGGAAGGCTAAAAAAGCACAGGTCCGGCCCAATCGAATAGAAACGGGCCCACAGAATGAGACACGTCTGCCTAACAATGGGCCGCATTCAGTCGGCCGTCCGCTGTCCGTCGTCCTGTCTATTCCTCCATTATTCTTTTTCCGTCAATAGCCTCCAATTCAGATCTGTATCAGAGCCGCCGTCCGAATACCTAGGGAGACCATAAATGTTCATAAAATTGACACATAAATCTCACAGGTAGTAAGGATATAAATAATCAAACAGCCAAACATACTTACATAATCTACGAACTATAATGACACCTCGTAAATACTTCCTAACTTTTATAATCCTGTTTAATTACGTTCACCCTATTTATCACAATAAAAGTTTTAAATGTTTCAAATTCATATCAATTCTAACAATAAAATATGCCAACATATATATTGCTGAGGCATATTGAGAGCATTAAAAGCTATTTTACTATCATTGAAAACGTGCAAAACTAAACTTTCTTTTCGATTTATAAGACCGAAAGAGCTGCAAACCAGCACAAAAAATGTACTGAACCGATTTTCGTGACTTAAATATTTTTCCTAACCTCGAATCTCCGCTTTCCTTCTAATCATATTTTTTGAATCACTCCATTAGAAAACGTAAAAACGGGCTTCACTGTATACTTACATTTTTATTTTTTTGTGTAAAAATAACTATTCTTTTACTAATTCCATAGCATTAAAATGTTTTAGAGATGATTTCGCTTATAGTGAGCGTTTTCAACTGATGAAAAATGATAAGATTGCTCTCGATGAGTGTGAAGATTTCTTGTCATATCTTAAAAATATGTAGATGGTTTAAAAAAAATACTGAATTTCCAATAAGAAGTTCATGCATTTAAAGAGATAAAATATTAAATTAATAAGAATGAATTGTGAAGAAAAGAAATTTTATGATGCTTAGTTACTCAGTGAGAATCTTGGTAGTATCCTTACTGGATGCAAATCGTGGCCATTTTAAATAACCACTTGTATTAAACTAAATGCAATATAAAGCAGAGCTGTGGAGTCGTCAAAAAAAA
The DNA here is from genome assembly GCA_028555115.1 of Himalopsyche japonica. Classification (NCBI taxonomy): domain Eukaryota; kingdom Metazoa; phylum Arthropoda; class Insecta; order Trichoptera; family Rhyacophilidae; genus Himalopsyche; species Himalopsyche japonica. Next base: position 1,872,108 of record JAHFWJ010000222.1, on the reverse strand, counting down.
ATTACTCCGACATCAAATTTTCTTATCCAATATATATATATATATATTAAATGTATTTAGGAATAGTATCTCAAAATCTCAATTTACAAATATTAAAAAAAATATGAATTTTATTGATAAAAAACAAATGGTCCAATAACTAAATCTTAGTTGTGCAATTATTGAAGATAATGGAGTTTTTTGAGTGTGCTCAATTTATTGTCAATATTTTATATCATAAATTAACGTCACCCCTGCCGCCTCATCCATGTCGCACACCTGAATCAAGACACTATCTCAACAAAATGACTTGATGTTTGAAGAATTGCTTTCGGGTCAGCTAAAGCGAGAAAAAAAGCTCGTCCAGTCGCATTGCACAGCGCAAGTGAAAACGAGACGCAGCTCACGTCACCGGATAACAAATGCGACAGATTGACTACAGGTCCCGATAAAAGAATCAGATTAACTTTTCTTGTAACAGTCAATAAACCACTACATCTCAGACCCCCCCCCCCCTACACCTCTTGCATCCCGTCGTATCCCATTTCTTAAAAAAAAAATTTGAAAGTTTGAATGTCCAAATTCGATTCTGTTATGAAATAATAGTTGATTTTTGTGATTCTGTTTATGGAAGTGAGTTAGTTTATTGTTATTCCGTATAAAGCCACCGTTAAAAGACTTCGATGGCTTGAATGAAGAATCTTAACTCGGAAATATTTTCGATTTTGTATTCTTTTACATAGCAAATTTCACAATTATAAATAAATGTGAAAATAAACAGAATCCTGCGTGAAAAATTATGTATTTAATACCTGCACGGTCGATGTCAATAATTATAATCTTTGTTTCTTTTCTACTATTATATTTTTATAATGCGCGTTGTACGGATAGTGAAATTTGTCCTGAAGAACAAACAGCTCATTTTTACGATATTTACTTTACAATTAGTTAATATCAAGGATAGCAGATTTGCCATATTGGTTTTATATAAATCAAAAGAAATATGTTATGTGGAAAGAAATATTTATCTTAAAATTTTTAAACTATTAAAAGTGTGCATTCCCAAATGAAAGACAGTTGGATTAAAACATGGATAGTGTCCATATGCGCTCAAGTAAAGAGGTCGCAAAAATTTCTTCTGAGTCTTTTCCACCGATCTATACGTTATTGGTATTAAGTCTACCGTAACACAAGCGGGAGAATCTAAATGAAATATTTTTTATAGCTGGTTTTATATTACAGCTATTCCCCTAAACCAAAAGAAAACCAATTCGACTAAAGCTTTCAGTTTCAACATTTCAAAATAACATACGAATATATGATATGGGTAAAGAAGATTTTCTACGAAATCGAAACACAAAAAATATGTGCATGATGCATACTCATCACAAAATTTACCGTCAAAATTACACTGCCAAAAAATTCAGCACTTACTCAAAATATTGAATTCCAATAAGTAATTATTCTTTTGAATATCTATATTCGGCCGTAAATTAAAAAAAATCGCCTTATCGAATGATAAAAATAATAAAACATTTAGGTCCACATATTTTTTGAAATTTGGCAGCTATTTCGTCAGAAATATCTTAAAAACTAAATTTAGCTAAAATATATAAACTATTTTAGAAGAGATAGACAGAATACATAGCTTTTATTGTTTCATATAATTATTCAAGCAATGAATATTTATTAACAATTACAATATTAATTATGTACCTTAATGTGTTTAAAGCTAATGGTATTGGCGATATAGTAAGCTGGGGTAGCTATCAATAACCAATTATAAAAAAAAAATGAATAATTATTTTCACCTTTTTTGTAAGTTAGCAGTAATTATTATTACGCATACAACATATTAAATACATGTCTTACATTGATTTAAAAAAAAAATTAAAGAATGATTGTCATGCTATATATCATGTTGTAAATAACTAAACTCACAATTCTCGAGTATTTGCGACCGCGACTGCCTCATAGTTGAAATATTACAATATAAGTCGAGTTTATCGGCCAAAGATATGGCTGTTTATGACCAACGGAGGAAATTCTTCTTACCGATACATTTTGTTATAAACAGAGCTGTTATACTCAGTATGGAAAAATATGTATATAATTCGCTGTTAGTAAAAGGTAAGGGATACTGACGATACTATCTCTAAAAGCAAAAAGGCATGTTTCGAATATGAAGATTTTGAGTCATGAATGCAATTTTTTTGTATTTTGTTTTAGACTCTAAGCCAGGGGTGGGGAAACTTATCATTTCAAAAGGCTACATTTACTTATCTGATTCAACATAAGTCCACAGTAAAGAAAACGTTGACAACCTCCCTCCCTATTAACTAAATATTTTAATTTATAATATAAATTAGTCAAAACGCAATTGACAAAAAAAACTTTTAAGAAAAAATACACATTTAAAAATCTTATTTATTATATTATTTTTGTTGAGATATATAATTATTCGCCGTTCCATTTTTTTTACTAATTATCAATCATCAAGCTGCGTATTTATAAGAAACATAATACATAATAAAATACGTACATAATTAGGAATATTTTTTGATGTTACAGTTCATTAACCTTTAATGGCTAATTTGCTTCTGCTTTTTGTCAGAAAACATTTGAATATTTGGTTCAATTTGACAAAAGGCCGCAGGTTTCCTACGTCTGCTCTAAGCGATAGATAAGAGAACAGTTGCAATATGAAACCTGAAAAATCTCAATTGAAAAAAGAAGAAATCCGTGTATTATTTGTCAAATAATCTTCAATTAATGTGGGGCCAAATGCTATCTACATAACGATAAAATTATATTTAATTAACTTATAAATGTAACTAAAATTTTTTTATCAAGTCCAAAATTTTATTATTATAGTTTAGTGAGTAATTATATGTATATGTAAATCGCATATGATCCAATTGTCTATAAAAATAGATAAGTAAAATCGATTATATATATATTTTATGTGCAATGATGAAATACTGTGAATAAATAAATATAATATTATAAATACTATAACGAGAGTGTATTTAATTGACGCGAGATTAACAAAAACAAGAGAAGGTTAGAGAGTCATTTTAATTCAACTAAAACAAACGTTAGAATAAAACTATTTAAGCTAAATAATATCAAGGTTTTTTAGAACACATGAAATTAATAACGGCAGATGGTTTTTAATGAAACGGTAAACCTGCGTTAAAAATAAACTTTTTGTGTAATTTATGGAAATGTGTTCAGACATATCTTTCAATTGGGTGGTGCAGTGATCATGGACATTACACGCTTAGTATGCATATCCATAACTTCAAGCATGGGCGGGCAACCAGTTTGAATTGATTGCTTGGCAAAAAAAATCATAAGTCTATCTTAGAATTCGATGGGAGTTATTATATGAACATAAAGATAACATTTTATATGTGAAATTGCAATTCGCTTTATAAAAATGTGGAAGATTCTCGAATGTGATATTATTATATACAAATACATTTTATTTTTTTAAATAATAAAAACACATTTTTTAGTACTTATTTCCACAATATGTTTTTTGATCAGGACCGGTTTCGCTCATCCGAAACGAAATAGCGAAACCGGTCCTGATCAAAAAACACATTGTGGAAATAAGTACTAAAATGTGTTTTTATTATTTAAAATATTATGCCTTTCCATCAAGAAGTGACAGTTAACACCTTAAAAGTGAAATACATTTTATTTATGGTAATATAGTAGAAAACTGATAAATACCAAATAAATCAAGTATTCAACGAAGTTAATATGACACGGGAAGAAACTAATATTTTTGTATATTAGAAAAAACGAAAGTCGGGGACCGCATGTATTTCATTTTAATTATAATTTATTCTTTTACAGAACAATGGTATTGTTAAAATAATTAATGTTTTGTATTTGCTTCTATACGAATGTCGCTTGTGCTATACGAATGCCGCAAGTTGCGTATCGCTTGCTAGTGGTTTGGGGTATCCACTTGCGTGAAATGAGTGCCTGATTATTTCGGGCATTGTCTATGACAGCGAAAGCGTGTTCAGTGTCACCGCCGCATGACAAGAAAGCTTTTAAATCGTGATCATGTAATGATGATCTTTTTACGAACAAAACGATCGCATACGAATAATGTGCCTAATTATAAATGCCCACGAATTTGGAATTATCATAATACGGCTATGCCCCCTTGAAGTGTACAGTTTTAGGCACTTATATGAATATGGCATATTAAAAATATTACATTTACCTACATATCAACAAGCGCGATTTAATACAAATAGCTGTACTTACCGTGAGGTATATCATACAATATTTTAGGTAAATATATTTTGAATTTCTCCGCTAATTTATTCTTATATTTCATGAAGAACGATGGGACGATTATAAACGGCTTTTATAAGTTTTATTGAATTTAAAATGCAGAAACAATTATTTTATATATTTTGATTGCCATATTCTCATGTAAAGTTGCGTAGAAGTGCCGAGACATTATTTCAACGCGATTAGCGATCGGCAATCCAAATGCATCTGTGTGACACATAAAGGTAATTCAGAGTACTGAACACTCCCTAGCGAATCTATTGTTTATTAAGATAATTTTATTTAAGCGCTGTACTGTAGTGATTGACTCGCTAACACCCACTCATTTGCAAAAAAAAAACAACATTAAAACATCAGGTAAAATTTAAAAAGTTTTTAAAATTTTATTAAATCGTATTTGTAAGGCGTTCCACCAAAAATCATTTTAGTGCGCTAAACTTGAAAATATAATAATGTGATTATAAATTTAATTTTTTATAAGTTCTTATAGACGTATATTCTAACATTTATAAAAATTAACCCTCAAGATATATTTTTCCCACCCCATTTGGGATTGCGCCACCGCGTTTGTGAGTCGGCGGAATTTGATGTGAAACAATTTTTACTACGTTGATGAAAAAAAACAGCACATGATTTAGAGTTTGAAATATGGTCCACGAAATTTAATTTATGGTGTTAATATTGCCTTCAACACTATTATATTAAAATAAAGTTGTAACTTTCGTTTGTATTATCGAAACGTCTTCAAATGAAGTCTTATGTTCCACAGTTATATACTTATGCTATTGTACATTTCAATAAGCACAATGGGCTATTGTTTCTGACATTTATGTGTTTTAATGAAGTCTAAATAGCTCGGAAAGATGATTAATGGATATTTGCGATGAAACAATCAAGAACTAACTTACCTACAGTTTTCATAGAATATATTGTATTCTGTGATCGCCATGTCTTTTGTTTATAGTTCATTTTTATCATTCAAGTACACTGGTAGATATTAGCAAGTGTTATGTATCTCTTATGTGCGTGGTGTATCAATTTGTAATCAAGTGAATTTAATTTATTGTGTGGTATTTTTAACGTAATATAGTCAATGGAAATATTGGCTAATTAGTTAATAAATTAATGTTTTTTCTTTCCTGTTGAACTACTAATTCCCTACAATAAGTAAAAGTCAGGCAATTGATTCATTCGTTAGAATATATCTTTTTTAAAACATGAATTTACTTAAACTTTTAATAACCTCGTCAAATATGTTGTTTTTGTTAAAATGAACTATTTGTATCAATTTTAACAATGATGTTTTAAAATATGTGATATATTATGGAAAATGTTATAGTTAGCCAAAACGAACAAAGCTTAGTTTTAAATAAATTGATTTTTTTATTTGTTGTTAGTAAGATCTTGAAAACGAAATTATTTAAAAAACATAATCATCAAATCCTCATCAGAACTAAAGAGGGCGTAAGCCGAAATTGCTATTTTAATGGAATTATACCAAGATAGTGTCGTTTGGAGCAATAAACAACATTTATTTATTTAAAAATGTTATTGTTGTTTTTTATTAGCTCTGTAAATGATTTTTTTATTAACTACTTTTCAAAGATGCTAAACTCACATTTTACTTATTTAGCTAAAATTTAGAGAAATAAAATGTTTTATAATGTAACAGTATATTCATTTTTACAATCCAGGTAAAGTATCAACACACAAGGTATTCATAATAATAAAAACTTTCTTATTTAAAAAAAATCGAAATGAATTGAGAAATTGGGTATAAAAATGATACAATTTGAATGGGTCTGTTTTTTAGAAAAAATATCGAATTATAAAAAATTATAATATTTATTATTATTTATACATACAGTACTAATTTATTCAAATATCAAAGAAAGGACTGTGTATTTAAGGTAAGGAACACCTCATTCATATACTTTATAATATAAAGTTTAACTTGTTTCGCGGCATTTCAGACACAGAACATTTTATACGCCGTAATGTAGGTCTCTAATGTTTTGTATCAAACAAAAGTTCGCCGCTAATGTCATACCGTCAAAGGGTTGCCATAGTTATATCTTTGTATAACATCTTGTTGGCTATGGTGTACTTGATACAAACAAACGAACGTCAGGAGTAACAACTAATTTAAATTTGAAATTAGAATTCATAACAGACTTAAATAAACTGATTTTTCTCAAAGCTTTAATACACATATCACTTTTAATTGCCCATTAGGTATGATTAAACGATTTTCGATAAAAAATTTAGATAATGAGCAAAAATCATTATTTTCGACGTAAAGGTGTTGGCATCCAGATACAGAACAAAAAATAGGACCACATATTTACTTCTATAGTCCCATCCTTTTTTACCTGTTATTAATTGCTTTTTAAGGTGTTAACTGTCACTTCTTGATGGAAAGGCATGATATTTTAAATAATCGGAACACACTTTCAGTAGTAAATTTCACAAAATATTTATGATTAGGATCGGTTGCGCTCACCGAAAGCGTTATCAGTTGAAAATAAAAAATATGTTTTATTATTTATAATAACTTATTAATTGACTTATACCTTGTTTTGGTATAAAATTTTGATACAGTAATAGTCCGTTGGAGTCTATAAAACAAGGTAAATAAACAGAAAACATTGCTTGGATTATATATTTTTTGTTCCTAATTAATTCATTTTTGGAGTATTAAAGATACAATAATCGTTTTTTGAAAATAGCTTAAAGTGTAAATACGGCGATAAAGTTATTAAAAAGATGGTCAGTGAGGAAGATATGTGTAATGAAGGGAAAAGTTAAGAGTGAATACAAAAAGATATATAAACTAAGCCAACGGTTTTAGCACACTAGATATGCGGAAGGCAAAGTGATTAAGTAAATATTTACTGATTAGTTTTGTTTATATTTTATTAGGTTATGGCGAAGAGTTTTGAATCCCTGTAATGGAGTGATATTCCATTTAGGAGTGAGGATGCGAAAGATGCACTCATATGCAAGTTTACTCGGCATATTTCGCAACACTACATAAAATGGGCCCACGCATGAATGGATCCATATTTATTGTGATGTGTGTGTTTTATTAGTACATATAACCAAGCTTGATGTATTATAATTAGGTTCCATGCTAGTAAAATTAAAGTTTTTGGATGTTAATTTTTTTCTATTTTTTTTGACGTGATAAACTGACAAATCAGTTTGTAAATGATATGACATTTGATTTCATATGTACTTTTTTATTATTTCAATTGGTTAAAGTAAAAATTAACTAACAAATGTGAAAAATTTGAATAATATGAATAAACATTTCCTGAACTTAATTTAACACATTTATATTACACACTCATATTCAAACATTCATTATATTAATAAATTTTTGTTAATGAGTGTTGCTCAGATGAAAAAAACTTCATCCGACAAATTCTTTTAGTGACGTAAAACTCACCTTGATAATAAACGAAAACGGCATTATAAACATGTAACCGCTGATAACTGCAATATGTCAAGAAAGTTTAAACAGATAAATTTCCTATAATTTTAATATATAAAAAAATATTTTTAGTTATTAGTAATGAAAGCAAAAACCAAAAAAAATCATTGAAAAAAATTGTATAAAAATGTTATGATTTTTGGGCAATAAGTTTATATTACACCAGTGTTGCTAGCTCATTAAGCCAGATACTAAAACCTATCATTTGGTCATCGTATAAGATATATCGAAATTTGAGGGTGTGGATGATGATCTGAAGAACAGAACCACGCAGGAGGTATCTATCTGGTTATCTCCATAATACATTTGAAGCTTGAACCAAGTTGTTTCGAGTTCTAGATGGGCCAAAGCGATAACAGGGGGGCAGAGTGTGATAGAGTCGTATCAGCAATCAGGCGCGACCAGCCCGCCAGCGCGCAATCCAAGTACTACTACAAGATTCCAATGTTTGATAATGACAGTGTTGCCACCTGGTATTAAATTCTGCTAAATTCGTAATTAAAGCTTCAAGTCGTACGTGAAAAAAAAAACTAATTTAATATGTAGTCGAGTAGTCAACACTCTTAGATGTTCGTATTATTTGATTTGGGTGGCCACATTTTGTACGTGTCGATAAAGGGGCAATCAATGATTTTTAAGCCGACTTATGAATTTGTCTTCAAAGGTATCGATGCTAACTAGTAATTGTTTGCGAAAAAGGAGAAGTAGACTATAATACAGCAAGATCATATAAAAAAAACTGTAATTTATATACCATTAAACTATGTGATTAACATAGGTAGTGAATATGATTAGAAATAAACTTAAAGTGAGATGTTTTTCGTAGCTAATTTCTTTTTAGGGTGAATATATAAAACTATTGACCAATCAGATATATTCAACAAAGCTTAATGTCAACTTAAGCTGTTGCTTTGTACTCATTCATGCTTAGTTTAGTTGATAATCCTCACGATTTGTGAAACCGGTTTTTATAATTATACTCTAAATGAGTAAATCTTACTAAATGATTTTTTTTATCTTTTTAAATTTAAATCTCTACTTTCAATAACATAGTTGTGCTTGGCTTTTTAAGCGTGACGAAACAATATTTCATGTCGTATATTATACTAAGTAAGTATACATTATGCAGGATTTTTTTAAATCGTTTACTCTATGAGTTTCTATTAAAAAATAAAAGATGTTCGCAACACGCAGTTTTATTTTGTTAAACAATTGACTAGTCGGACATCCGTTTCCCGTACGCTAAGTGACAAAACAAAAGCTCTCTGAAGATTTTTTTATAAAAGACCGAGCTAATGCTCGAACACGTCTGATCTTCGTGGGATGCTTGTGATATGGAAATATACACAGTTGCAAAACTTGCTTTAATGAAACAAAAATGATTTCGAACAGAGAAATATAATATTTAAATATCTTCTAAAATTTCTACTACGTTGTATGTAATTTCTGTTTCGTGAATTGTATATTAATGAATGTCGCGAAATTATAGATCAAAAAAGTAATATGTAATTTTTAACAATCGTCGTTAAAATGCAGTTATGGAAATGGAAAAATTACGAAACGGACTATTCAATGGTTTTACAAAAACGTCTCGAGAATTTTTCCATAAAATTGCCCATATTTTATTTTCTTTTAAAAACCGGTGATTGCTCTGATTTGTCTGATAAAAATCGAGTCTTGATTAACGCAGTGTGGAGCATCTATTTTGCAGCTTTGTGAGGGTATATGTGTTTATTATTTAATAATAGATAATAATTCAACAAAGACCTACCCTCCACGTTGAGACTCTTCGTAATCTCACAATAAATATTTACTCAGATCTTTTAAAATTACACCGCAGAAAAATTAAAATTATATGAGTTTAACGTGAAAGATGTAATATTCTGTGAGCTTGTATAGTAAATATATTTGAAATATTGCTTTTGTATGCAATCTTATATGCTCTGATGATTTAGTTACAGTTATTAGTATTGTGCACAAAATTGGTTTAAAATTTCATCCACAAATTGTATAATGCACCATATATTGCAGTAAATTACGGGCAATGTTTATCATTATGTATTATCGTTTTTTTGCACAACCTTTCGCAAGAAAACTGTAGAACCCTTTCAATAACAATTTCGTTTGATATAATAATAAATACAAACGCTAAAATTACTATGAATTATTTGTAGATAAGACATATGAAGACAAGGATTTTATTATGAGAGTGTAAAAATGACTGTTTTAATAGATAATAAAACCATATGATACTGAACAGCTTATCGATAAATAATATTACTCATCAAAAGTCTATACAAACATAAAATCTTCAACTCTTAATTCTATTCAAATAATGTAGATTATAAATAATATTGATGGTTTTGTTATCGCTCACTTAAAATGTAAAATAAAAAGATTTTATGGAAATCGTTGAAAGTCCATCGAATTATAAAAATACTTTTTCAGGTTTTTTTAAAGCTGATTGTGATTTGTTGATAGATATTTGTATGTATGTGTTACTCCGTCAACGATCAAAATAGATTATTTCAGTAGACGCATTAATCTGCACATCTTATATATTTTTCAATTCCCTAATCCAACTAAATCAACTTACACTATAAATATTTAACGGATTATATTTGATCAGTGGCTTACAAGAAAAGCGTTTCTTTTTTAGTTGTCTATTTGTGTACATCATTTATTTTTTAAAGTTAAAAAATAATTATGACTGATAGGGGATGCATTTTTTTCTGCAGCTGTTGATTCAATTACACTGGAAAAAGTTTTGTATAGGATATATGTTATTAAGGAGGTTGATATGCATCTATAGGAATTTCATTAATGCAAACGTGCTGAGTTTTAACTGATAAGATTTGAGAGGATATATTATCAAAAAATATACTGAAGTACATACGTACAGTTGTATTTTCCAAATATATCTTAGCGTTTGGTAAGCGATGATCCGTTTTATAATTTTAAATTTTATTTATCGCAAATTTAAGTATGAAAATCAGCAAATTAAAAACTGAAAAATGTCTCCGATAATAATGTAAAATTAAAAGATTCAACGAATAGTAGATTATGTTTCGTGTATATTACAAAAATTATAGGAAGCAACATGCTCAGGTTTGTTCAGAATCACTCTTAATGATCAATATCAAATGATAGTCTAAATTTGTAAGATGACACGACTGCTTTTTAAACAACTTTATGGAAAAACCTCAACAAGTTTTCACATAGAACTAACAGTGAACATTATTAATTATATTATTTAAATTGTAATATTGGTGAATTCATTTTATCTTCCAAGTGTTAAACTCGAAGAGAGGTTGGTTATTTATAAGGTGTTAATAATATTAGCAAAGTTTGCCGTCAGAGATTATTTTCCTCGGTCCGCTTTTTTAGCGAATACGTTTTTAAATGGATTGCCCTTTATAATAGGCCGTTTACTCTGGCAAAAAGCTTTCGGGTCGACGTCACCAGCGCACCTCGGGATATGATTTATAAATGACAAATTACACCAATTTACTGGTTATTTTAAATACACTCTTAAGCATATCTGTTAATTTTCAGACTTTACATGTATTTATTACCAAATATGGATGTTACCACTATGAATCATAAAAAGGAGAAGATTGTGTAGTATGATGGCGATTATAAACTAATTCCACAATATTTTTAATATATGATAAAAAAGAATGATATTTGTGTTAATCACATAGTAAGCTTAGATCGCAATACACGTATTTACACTAACTACAAAATTAAAATAAAGCAAATGTCTGTTATTATTTATTTTTTGAATAATAATAAACTCTTTAATAGCTAGTGCTTTCAATGTTATTGTAGGAATAATGCTGTAAACATGTTTTTTTTTTTTTTAATTAAAACACATTTTTTAGTACTTATTTCCACAATATATTTTTTGATCAGGACCGGTTTCGTTCATCGCAAGCAAATAAGTACTAAAAAATGTATTTTTATTATTTAAAATATCATGCCTTTCCATCAAGAAGTATCAGTTAACACCTTAAAAGTGATGTTGTCTTTCATAAATTTTGTCACATAAAATGTTCATTTGTTTTAATAAGCTGCATTTTCTAAAAGTTTTAAATCTAAAAGAATACTGAAAAAAACTATTTACACCAGAAACTCTTGGCGGTTGTTAGCTATCAATTTATGTAATTTCAATTTTTACTTGATATAGTTCATTGGTAAGAGAGCATTTTTTAAATATTTAAACACCCGACTTAAATGGTTTTATATATGTTTGTTGAATAATAAAAAAAATATCTGTCGGTCAAGATGCTAAACAAACAGAAAATGCTTTTATGAGAACTGATTATTTTCCTGTTAAGAAGGCTTATTCTTGGATAAGGTAAGAAAAGAAGAAGGAGGCTAGAAAAATGATTGGAAGCTAGAGACGCGCTTTCCCCGTACAATGTTTTTATAATAAAACTTATTTCTCAAAAAATACATAAATTTACAGAAAAAACAAGGCACGAAATTTTTCATTTGGAAATTCAAGCCCGTCGTGCCGTAGCTGAATAAGAAATACGGCCAAAAGCATTAACTCATTGGCTACAGAACCGGCAGTTTTAGTTAAAATATAAAGATCTGGTGCTATACAGTCTTAAGAGGATTTATATTCAATCTTAAATAGAAAATTATCTTTTTTAATACCTCTTTTCTTTGGTTGATAACAAGGAAACAACTCAATTTGAGAACTCATAGCATAACATATATAATATAATTATGAAAATATTTGAATATAATATGTGAGAAGAAAAAAAAATAGATACTATAATTTGTGTATCTCAATACAGTGAACCACGAAGGATTATGAGTAATTAATTACACATATTCAACAAATTTTATTTCAACACATGTTTTTATTGAGAAGATTCGGTATCTATTAATTAGGACAAAAAATTAATTGGCTTATTTTAATGAAAATGACTCACCTCGATGCCAACATATTGACGATATTTCCATTACGTAACTCTTAGATCATCTTTATTGAATTTAAATTATTGGCACTTAAAGTTAATTACTATGATATAATGAAATCATTTGGTATATTCTAGTTGGAAAGTATTTGTTAAATTATATATTTTTTTCATTTTGAATAGCATTTTATGAGATATACATATGTACTATTCTATTGTAGTGTCACACAAAAGTTTAGTGGACGGTTCTCATATATTCCATCATCTTATTATTGTCAAACGAGCTGTTAAAAGCCTAGTCAATGTGTCACACAACGAAAGCAGTGGCGATCCAAATAAATTTATAACACGAGTAAAAGTGTTTTGGCGACATCAGCTATTTAAAAACTATTTAGTATCCACCGTGTACCCACTAAGTGATATATTGTGCTTTCGTTTTATTCGAAATGTTTCAATTTCGATTCTTTTTTTTTCCAAAGAAATGTATGCCTGTAATGTTTATGCATGATCGATTTTTTAGCTACCAGTAGTTTATTAGTCCCATTCTCTTCTAAGAAAGAGTAACGGCCGCTGAATACTCAGTGCTTTTAGATATCATTAGATATCAGATGCAGAAAATATCATAACAAAAGGTGGCCAAAATAGTACGATAATTTTTGTGGTTTGTAAACTATCACAATGTTTGATATACGATAGAAATAAAATTTAGTCTTTTTAAATTTGAATTGTTACAACTTTGTACGATTCCACATGTTTTGTTACTAACGAAATTTGTTTTGGTTGTAATTTACTGCTTGCCTAGGGGTAAGTGTTTTCCTGTAATTAATAACTTTAGTATATATACGATGCTAACTGTTTATTTACGTCAGTTCTGTTGCATCCGTGTGATAGAATGCCTGAAGATGCCGAAAGGTGAAACCCGGGTCGTTAGTGGCAATACATGTGGAATCGTACAAAGTTGTATCAATTCAAATTTGATGTTGAAATTCCATCAAGCACCTTCAGTCGACATCATAAATTATATCTTTCTTAATTTAAAATATACCAAATGCTTAAGTTGTGTATTGATACTTACATTATATATTGCGTTATAATTAGAATATAAATTGTGACTTTAAAGGTAATTTTGTGATTTAATATTAAATGGCTCGATTTAAACATAAGCGAATTAGCTAAGTAACCAAATGAAGTCACAACAAACTAAATCAATTTCACTAACACGTACAAAGCAGAAAAAAATATTCGTCCCTAAATGCTCAGAAGTATGCTGAGGAATATAGCTAATTGACCCCCCCTCGTGCTACTGTCCCTGTAAAAATTCCAGCGGAATAAATCTCGATTTGAACGGCTGTCAGTTTTAATATCGGTTTTTGTCAAAAAACACAATTCCATAAATTAATTTCAAAAGTATGAAAGCGCATGGCTTTGACGGCAATATGTCATAATTTAAAGTCAGACTACACAAGTATATATTATTTTGTCAAAAATTTAGAGCATCTTATTATACTATTATAAATGAAAAATTATTAGACCCTTTTATAGACAATATTAAACATGTATGATGAGAAAATTTATGTGTATAATTATGTTAATTTTGGATAATTTTACGATATGTTCTTTAAATTGTAAGACATTTAAGAAAGCTTCGGTGATGCAATCAAATGAGGTTTGAATTGGTTATGAAGAATTCTCAAAAAAATTATATATTCAGCAATATCATAAACCAAATAATTATTGCAAGGAGTATATTATAGTTATCTAATCTAGAGTTAATCAAATTTTTAAGCCTCGTAGACCGCAGTCGGTATATATTTATTTATTAAATTATTATAACTTATGTTATAACACGGTAAAAATTAGCAATGTATTATATTTCAGTTACACACGCCCTTATCAGAACTAGTTTCTAGAATAAGAGAAGTATACAACCTGTATGTATTGTTTGGTGACATACTGGAATAAATTAAGTTTTTTTAATGAAATTTTCATGAAAAGGTGGTATATTTTTCAATATTTATGATACATATCTATATTATAAAATATCTAGAGAAGAATGAAAGAAAAATATATAAAACACCTATTTTTATTTTATTTAATATCTTACCAGTACAATGAATCTAAAAAAATGAACTTTTTCTTGACTTTATTATAAATAAATACGACTTGTGCATATAATTGTACTTAAATAAATGTAACCATTTACCTATTTAATTGCAATTGCTTTTATCACAGTTTAGCACAGCTGTGCAAATAATTAAGTTGTGGGTTTTTAATTGTACAGTAGTGTTTTTATTAAAAACATAAAATTATTTCAAAATATCAACTACCATTTTGTCCAGTTGTAATCACGCACATTAATAAACAAAGTGTATGTTTTAAATGAGAACATAATTTATAATGTAAGTTAGTAAATGATATAGAACTATAATTGGAATATGAACGAATCTAAAATTTGATTTATAATAAATATGTGCACATTTTTCGACATTTATATTAAAACGAAGCAATACTCATTCTATCAATTTGATCCTTTATATTTGATTACTGTTATTTTAAAAACAAATGAGTTATGTAAATTAAAATTCAAGTGACGTTCATGGAGGCGGTACGCTTAAAGAAAACGTCGCCACCTGTAATATCCTTGTTGATTGTTACTTCCGAAGTGCAGTTCAAAGATTTAAGCTTTTAAAGATGCCGAATACATCTAGAATTGCTTGCATCACCTCTAACGGAATTTCCTGTTTTAATTTTTTTTGAAACGTTGAAGATTGTATACAAACAAAAAATATTCAGTGTTTCTAAAAAGTAGACTCATCAAATAAACCAAATTGTAATATTATATAACACACTTTGCAAAATTTTCCAAAAAGACAAAATACCTAAAATATTTACAATGATGTAAAAATATCACAATGATATAATGGAAACAAATTATTTATGCAATCTGATATGATATAAGAATAAACGTATTTTCTCGGATTAATGTAAAAAATTAAAACTGCTTAGCATTGCTACATTATTTAGCATGAACTTTCATTATGATTTAAAAAGACAGTGAATCTCTTTGTCTATTGTGAATTGTGATGATCGTTTATAATGTAACAATCAAATAGTCTGTTGGAAGTATTCAATTTATTAACCATTGTTTTAAGAGGAGACCAGCAAAATTGCAAATCACGTTCGGCGTCCTTTTATTGTGACATTTTGTTTCCTTTATTGAAAGATGGAACATTTTTCTTTTTGAAAATAAATCAATGACTGTGCAAATTGTAACTAATTAAAGATGGTAATTTTTTTTAATATGTTATATTATATCTCCATATCACAGAATCAAAGAAAATTTTCCGTTAATAAATAAAAAAATGGAGCATTTATGTGGAAGTAGTGAGTATTTTCTACTGACAATGATAATTTGAAGCTTCGTATTCTTGCCATAGATGATAATTCGGTTTTTCAAGTGAACGTATGCTTGAGTTGAGCTTTTAAGGAAAGGCTTTTAAATGTAGTTATGAATATTTTGATATTTTGAAATCAGTTTCTGTCAAAATAAAATAATATTATTTATTAATTATTCAATAATCATAATATAAAAAAATGTATTGTTCACTTGAAAACAATGATAGAGCTTTCAGACATGTAACATGTAGCAAAAAATGCCGACAAGGAAAACTTTTTTAAACAATATATACTTCTAATAACAGGTGTTGCATGGATTTTAATATAATAATGAAAAACAAAAAACTGTCACGTAAACGTAGGGTCAGATATTAAAACAGAATAAATTAGTGTCGGCAAGAAGTAATCGATTTGAAATTATCAATTCAAGTCATGGTGCATCTTTAAGGGTTATATTATCTAATAGACCTCCCTGTCGATCAAAATAACGGAACCTTAGATCGATTGTTTTCTTTTCTTGTTTTTTCATAATAAAAAAAAATACATGTTGAATTTGACCGGATATTATAATATTGTGACTTTGATAATAATCTTGAAAAACCGTTTCTAACGGTAATTTTATTATTCAATAACGGTGATCATGTCTACTGAACAGAAATATTTGATTGATATTTAACGTCTTAAAAACCTAGTTAAAAAATATAATACTTCAAAAAAGTTGATTTAAGCTAGATATGAATTGGAAAATATACGTTATATTCATTATTTTCGTATCACAGTAAATGAAAAAGAGATTATGTTCTGCCAAGGCAGTAATATGAAAATTGCGCCCTTATCTATTTTCAACGATTTTTATTTTGAGCAAAAAAGTACACACAGACCTTTTTTAACGCGATACATTGGTTCCAGAAAAAGGCGCGTAAAAAAAAATCGCGAAAAAAGATGATTTCATGCAATTGCATTATATTTCTTCACACATCCTAAAACATAAATTCGCATAATATCCGATACACTCGTTAACATTTGGCGATTGTATGTGTATTTACAAAAATGGAATGCTTTACAAAATTAAGATTTAAAATACAAATATTTTTTTATTTAAAAAATAATGAAACCCAGATGCCTAGCATCATATATAATATTCTTCTTTAAAACAATTTTGGGGAAAAAAATACGTAAAAACGAGTGAAGCACGTAAAAAATGTAGCGGTGCCGTCCAAAAAAATCGCGTATAATCGAATCCGCGTAAAAAAAGGACTGGGTGTCATTCATGGGTGTCAAATCTTTAAATGAGTAATAAATAAACATTTTTATTTATATTGTTTATTTATTACTCATTTAAAGTTTTATTTTATAAATAAATTCAAAGAAATGCAGGGAAAGAGATTATTTATGTTCTATGCAATATTCTTAAAATATAATCTTATAAAAAGAAATGTTGACAAATATTAATTATGGAATCAATATCTTTCATGCTAGAGTTGTATGCATTAAAATTGAAATACAATTTTAAAAAAATACCATAATTAGAGCTTAACGGCTTACGACTACAATATAATATGTCATTTATTTTGAGTAGAGTTTTTGAATGACTCCAATTTAGTGAAAATCTCCATACAAATGATAAAATATATGTTAGAGATGTGACATTATATGAAATAAACCTAATCCCTCTTCAACATTTTACCATATGTTTACATATATTATTATGGACAGTGTATATGTATACATGATTTACATAATAATAATGATATTAAATATAAAAACGAAACAACACCCTTTTTTTGTAAAATTTAACATTCCGTTATATATGCTTACTATTTTAAATATTTATAAAAATAAGCTCAATTATTTGTGTCAATATGTATAAGATCGAATAGTTGGACTATTGTTTATATCCACAAAAAAATGAATTTATTGACGAAAAATATAGTAAAAATAAATACAACATGATTCAGAAAAAATCAATAAAAATATGAAATGAAATATATATCAGAGCGTTCAAATAATATTTATGAATATATTATATTATGTTTAAATGCATCTCACAGAAGGTGCGTTGGAATCAAACAAGAATATTGATTATGTTAATGAGTCTAATTTGAATTTGTACAACCATAAATTTACTCTTAAAGTATTCCCGAAGAACTCATTTATCAATCAGTTCAATCAACAGCCGGAACTTAAGAATTATTTATGACTGAGTTAACTATATTTGATTTATGTAAAACCACTTTGTTCGTCATTAAATTTACATAACCACCAACCTTCGTAGAAATTGCTCATTTATGAGATATCCCCACACCAATACACTTATATACGAAAAATATATTGTTAATATTAATTAAGCCTGTATCTACATCAATTAATATAACACATGTATAATATATTTATTACAATACCAACATAACGTATAGTTGTAAAATTCTTTCAAGTTACAGATAAGCCATGTATTCATTTATGTAAGGACAATCCACTTAAAATCTTATTGTTTATTGCTTCAAACGTTATAAAATAAGTGTTTAAAAATATTACACGCTGCTGCAAGTTTGTATAGTCCAAAATAAAATTTACGAACTAATTGTCTTGTTACAGAAAAAAATACCTTATCATGTATTTTAGTTTCAATGTTGGCTTTTTTAAGAAAGAAAATTTTCAAACAAAGTAAAAAGTTTGATTATCGATTAAATTAAAGATATATACGATTTAATTTTTGTGAGTATAGTAAAAACCATCAAAATATTAAGTTGTATAAGCTTATCAGAGTGCTTAGTTATTTTATTTTATTATTTACCGACATACCAGACGATATAAACATCGAGCGTAAAATTGCGATGATGTGCAATAAACGTCATCGAATCTTTTTCTTTGAGATTATAAAGTCAATCTTATGACTGTGTTAAACCAGCGAAGAAAATTGCTAAAAACACAGTATCGGATTACTCGAGTCGTCACCATTGTAAGGTTGGTAAAAGCAACATTCAAGTGGTTCTTTCAACTTGTATCAAGCACTTGACTATTTTATTATAAAAAGCTCCTTACAAAAAAAAAATATTTTCACAATATATAACATGACATGTTGATGAAAAATAAAGATAATGGTGACTTACCATTTAAATAGGGCCGAGTTTTTGATAGTTTCAAGTCAATCAGGTAGAATATCTATACCGTTCGAATTTGAAAAATATTCTGTACCTAATTCGAGTTTGTACTTTAACTCTCAACTCTCAATTGTTTCAAAATGTATTGTCTGCGAAAAAAAAACTTGATATTAAAACTATTAAGGGGTTAACTGGCATTTCTTGATTGAAAGACACGATATTTTAAATAATAAAAACACATTTTTTTGATACTTATTTCCACAATATATTTTTTGATTACGACTGGTTTCAGTTGATAATGTTCGTGATGAGCGAAACCGCGTTTGATCCAAAAAATGATATTATAACTATTTCACAGGGAATTTTTCTTAAAAGTTATTGTTATGAAGATATTTAAGTGAAACATAACATTGGAAAGTGATTCTATGTTCAATTTATTAATATTTTAATGAATGCTAAAAAATTCACTAGGGTGTGATTATGAAAATATTATTACTTCAAATTAATACTTAACTTATAAAAATAAAATACATAACTCTATTGTGTACATACGTAATAATTTAAAGAAAAATATATTTGTCTAAATCTTTAAACTGTAGTGTAATCGATCTTAAATTGTCTACGCAAACAAATACCGGACAGTGCAAATTCCGAAGATCGTAAGATTGCTGTAAAAAACAACTCTATTTTAGAGACAAAAAGTTTCATTTTTATGACTTAACGTAGAAATGATTCTCAAAGTATTCTTCTTTGATTAGGAATAATTACTAAATGAAGGGTTGTCAACTGCGATGACTATGTTTGAAACGCTTAGTAAGTTCATGGGGTGGTTTTTAGATTGATTCTCGAAGAAACTATTGTTATATGCAAAATAACATTGCCAATGCTGCTGATTAAATATCAAAATAAAATATAATAAATCTAAACGATGTATAATGTATAAAAAAAAAAACTTTTGCCCAATATCTACATTCATAGAATGTATTTAAATGATATAGAAATTAATACGATAAAAAATGTTCATTAAAAATCAATCACATAATTATAACAGTTTCGCCGAAAAAGATATTCACTTTGCTGTGAGTATGATACATAATGATTTGTTTTCAGTAAAATTGTGTGTATTTTGAAAACTACTGAAATAAATACGTCAACTTGTATGCGTTGATTTATGTACAATTTTATTAGAATATCCGCCGTTTTCCTCGTCTCATAAAATGTATCACTTTATTGATAAAGTGCTTGCCTTTATACGGTTTGATTTAAGAGTGTTTGGTGTGTGAGATCTTATGAGGTCTCGTTAATATATTCATTGCTGTCATAAAAACTGTCGACTGAGTAAAAGTTAACAAATCGGCGCAGACCATAATGGATTACAGCCCGTCAAATGAACTCTCACACAAGAAAAAGATTGACAGTCTCTCGACTGCTATTTGACTCAGTTAACGCCGTTTTTTTCGCGTATTAAGATTTTTACTAATATTACTAAAGACAACATATTATATCTAATTTTTACAAACCGAATTACTCTAATTGACGTTGGGCTGACATTTTCTAAATAAAAAAGCTAATACGATCAATTAATTAGAAAAAAAAATTATGAGGTGAGTTGTGCAAATAACAATCTCTTAAATATTCTGTAATAATAAATTTTACTTATTTATCATTTCTAATAGACTTTTCCAATTTTTTTCGCAATAGAACTCTGTAAAACGTATTGTTTATTTCTGTTACATTTTTATTTTAATGTGAACTTTAAAATAAGTTGGTTTAACTGACGTTATAGATGTATTTATATAATAATAAATGTTTCTGTAAACATCGTGTTACAGTGATTGTATGTTATATTTTTTACGGTGCCGATTATTTTTTAATTAGTTACCCTTATATTTATTCTGTAATTATAAAATGTACCGTCATATGCAAAAAATCATCATTATCGAAATTACATCAGAAAGTATCAACGATAAAAATATTTTCACGCGAAAAATGTTTGTTCGATCACATGTATCACAGAAGCTTTCCAACAATATAAGTTACTTTTATAAAACTTATTTTTAGTTGGAAAATAGTTATAACAAAACATTCGTGTTTAAGATAAATATTTTAGAATATAAGATTAAAAATTAATCTTGTACATATTTTGGATATAGATTTAGATGAATATAATAACAGTTGATAACAGTGAGTTATGATTGGATTATAAATAATTGTATATTAGAAATATGGCCAAATTTTATTTTGCTGAAGATTAAATGAAATCAACTGATGTCTAGTTAATATTGGCGTTCGATGCTAGTTTCCGACAGAGTCGAAGATTAACGTATTCATGGGAATGAATGCATTAAAAATGTATTTTTGGCAGGTACCCATCATTAAAATGACGTTTCGTTTTCTCAGAATCAATAATCAGGCTCGCGTGTAGAGTGTGGATCTTTCAATTCATCTCGATTCCCACACTCAATATTCTCTTTGATCCTTGAAGCTGTCGATTTTCAATCTTTGGGCCGACACCATGGATGTTGTTGAACACATAAGCATAAAATCTTTTTCAATTTTTTTTTTATATTTCAACAGGTACTGAGGGTTAGAATTCCAGTTCATATTAATGTATATATATGATTTTTTTTATTGATTTGAAAAAGTGACTTAAAGTGAAAAAGAAGTTTTGATAGGAAAATTTCTTTCCAACAAAAATAATTTAAAACGATAGGACGTAGAACGAGCAGGATATCGACGATTATTTATATCCTAACCAATTTATTCAATTGTGTAAGAGTTTGAATAGCAAAAAGCAGTCGCAAAAGAACATATGGTAAAATACACGGTATACGTAATTGTGTTTCATTTAAAGAGCGGATATGATTAAAATGTCAATAGTATAGCAAAATTGTAATTGATAATTATTTTTATTATAAATACAAATGTAATTTATTATTCTTTTGTACCCTAAAATATGAATATAAATGGTAAATGTCATTCATACATAAATAAGGTAACATAAATAATGAAATAATTAAGCATCATTCTGTTTTTGAGGTAAGTAAAAATACTACCTAAGGACATATATTTTTACACGATAAACAATATTTTTGGTGGCAAAATATGACTACACTTATTTGCATGAGCTAAGTGGATATAATACTTTCGATGGTTTTGGCGGTAACTTTGTGGAAGTTCATTTGAGGCATCTTCAGACTAACTGTCTGAAGATGCTACTAAAAGAGGCGAAACACGTGTCACAGTTAGTTACACAATACGTGGAATAATCAAAGTTATTTTAAATTTTATATTAAGTGGATATAATTTACTTAAAGCTTTTACGTATTTTTATTCACTTATCTGTACTTATTTGAAGTACTAATGAAAAAAGGATATACTGGTCTTCTTATCAATTATTTATGTAGTAAATAAGATAGAAAATCAAAAACCTGAATACATAATTACAGCAGGTAATTAAATAATTGACAAAAAATGACAAAATATATAAATTCTTGCAACATAATGAGATTTAAGTTATAAAGAAAAAGATTGCGATGCAAAGTTTTATGGCATCTTTAAAATATTCTCACAATACTGTAGCGGCCTACGGTAGCTGTTATGGATGGAATTCCTTTGAAAATTATACACATTTGCAACTTATTATTGGTTTATCGTTTATGGCAAAACATGCAATTCATGGATTGGTATCACATTGTTTTATGTCTGAACTTGCGACTTTGAAGACTGATTGTTAGATCAAAGCAGACAAGCGACCGTTATTGATAACAAAATATGACCCATTATCACTGTTGACATTTAATCAATATATAGTATATATAAATTTCTTATACTGCCTCAAAATTTAATAAAAAAAATATCATTATTTTTTGCCATTAATGAAGATTAAACTAGCCATATATTATTTCCACCCATTACAATACAACTCTTTTCAAAATAATAAAAAATAAGACTAGGCATCAATAGTATCTTTTCAACGTAATTGAAAATACTTAATAATTCTTCAAATTTGAATGAAAATTTTGCTATTTGTTAATTCTTTTAGAAGAAAGTAACCTAAGTTGTATTGGAACATATAATATTATATATATGAAATAATGACATATTACGATTGCATAGAGATAACTTAATTAACAATATTTTTTTATAAATTTTAAGAAATATATCAATCATTGCTTTTTAACTTCATTGCAAATTTTATTTGAGATAATATATTACTTAATTGATTTGAAGGTTTTGATATAAAAAAAATGTTTTGCCACTCACAGAGGCATCAAGAAAAAAACCTGTAATAATCTGCATCAGGTGAAACCAAAGTATGGTTAATCATAATATGTAACGAGTCGCTTGTAAATGTGTGAGAATATATTATCAATATTTATATGAATATTAAGGGCTTAAAACACAATTATCAGCAAACATATTACACTGTCTATATATAAAACAATGTATATTTCAAAATGTTTTTCATGAATCAAATTTTAACTAAAAAAAAAAACTAAAGCTTTTTATTGTTTTATGTTAGTTTTTGAATATTATATTTAAGTTGATTTTCATTCCGTGTCATTTAGTTTCCGAGTTTCATTGCTGAGTTTGATATGGTAGAAAATGTGGTCATATTGACAATATATAAATTAATTTTTATTTAGATCTCAAAAAGTAATCTACTTTCCATTAAATTTTAGAAAAACTGAGAATATATGTTGGAAATTTTACGTCAGCAAATGAATATGCCAAGAATGGCAAAGAAAGCAGTGATCCCTAAATTAGAAACACTAAATAAACTAAAATATATTTTATCGGGTGTGTTACAAAATATGGTATTTATTAAACATCTCCTCGTGATCTAAGAGTAATTCCCTTACTCTTAGTAAAAATAGCAATATTAAAAATGTTTCCGAATCTAAAGTAATTTGTTTGTCGTAATATAAGTTATTAAAATACATATCTTATTTCTTGAGTGAGTATTAAATGCATCTTATGGTAGAATTTCCATCTATTCAAACAGTCTAATTGTTATTCCATTTTCATTATAATGACTATTATTGTCAGCCCGGTGTATTTTTTTTAACCAATTATACTCTTTTGTTGCCTAATTGAATAGAAGTTTAATCCTCAAAATTCTTAAAGAGCTCTCGTTGACTCTTCTAAAAAACGTATAACTGGTCCTTTATAAATATTCTAGATTTTTATAGAAAGTTAAAAACGACAAACATTTTAATATAGCTTTCACAAATAATATTCAAATATAAAGTTGCATGTATGAAAGCATTTTATGAACAAACGCTCTCTTCTGCCTTCTGAGTAAGTTGTTAAAAAAAACCGAATTCGATCGTTGCTTACGACAGTAATTTGTGCTTGCATGCCAGAAAAAAGTATACATTATATATTACTACTTAAATAATTATATTGGAATGTGTTATAGATCGAAAATAATTACATCACGTAAACCGCATGAAATTAAATTAACGTAAATTAAATAGTACGTGATTTCTAACGCCAGTATCATGTTACACACACTTTTTGATGGATACATCTGCTTAGAAGATGTGGAACTGTTCTATTTTTTTGGACTCTTTTACTGTGACAAAAGAAATAATTACTGTCTTTTTAGAACTAGAAAACACATGTTTTTGAGGCAACGACAGTTGAAGTTGATAATAGTTCATCAAAAGTTTTCTTGTATCCTTAAGTGGTAAAATTTCAACAAAAAATGCATTGATTGAATTGGTATTTACTTGGTAGAACCCATTATGACACGGTGAAAAAATAGCAATGTATTGTAAGAAAATTGAGGCATTTTTTGAATATTTCCAAATTTGGCTTCTTAGACTTCTCCGAAAAATCGCGATACAAAAAATTAGTCATAGTCGATCAAGATCATAAAATGACATCGCGTGATTGAAAATTCGTTTGCAAGCGCTTTGTTATTGTTTTGTATACATAATATTATTTGATCTGCGAATACTTAAACGTGAATTAAATCGTTGTAGGATAAGTCAAATAATATATAGTAAAAAGACTTATTATGATGTTACCTCTCACTGCACTTGACATTAGACATATACATTAGGTTTTGATGAACTTCATATCTTCTTTATATATTTATGTGTAACCCATTCAATTATCGCAAAATTATTATCAGTATTTAGTTGAACTTTGAAAAGTGATGAGATTAAGACGATAATTACAAAAAGTAGCAAAACAGTAGTAAACAGTAGTCTGTCTTATTAAGATCTTCTGTTTTTTAGAAGACGTATAAACTTTTTATCCACGAAATTTTAAAATAATTACCATGAATATATTTTCTTTTTGGTTGTTAAAAAGGAAATTTTACCATACATAGGCTATTTACAAATCAAATTGCACATCCATAAAGACATGATTTTGTGCAGAGAAATCAATGTTGACCAAAAAACCCAGCACCTGTGTTCAATTATGAACATTTCAATAAAAATAGTCGATAAAAATGATTATAATAACACTGAGAAGCCACACCGAAGTTCAATAATAAAAAAAATTGTTTTTTTTATATCGACTTAATTGCATATTTCTAGTTTATTATATCATAAATAAAAATTAAATCAATATTTAGGTGATGTATTGATTAAATTATGATTTAATTATAAGATAAGATAGCTGGCGAGTTTTAAATATTTTATAAATTTACTAGATGGGTAGCCTATTAAAATTATTTAAATTGCTTCTTATTCAGAAGACGCAAATGACAAAAAATAGCCATAATGGTTTTTTATTGATCGAGTAATTGGCATTAATATATAATGATATATTTATTGATTAATAGTATAGGTAAATTTTGATGAATGTTTTCAAATAGATTTAAATCATTATATTTTCCATTTTTATGAATAAAAAGTAATTTCAATTGAATCAAACATATTTATTGAAAAGAAAACCCGGTGGAATCAAAATTATATCTCGTGGTAAAATTACGTTAATTTTTAGAATTTACAGAGCATTTAAAAGATGTTACATTTATATAGTCAAAATACATGAAATAGGTATTGAAATAGTTTATTGAAAAGCTACAAATCTCTTTTTAAAGAAAATTAAATATATCATGATATTTATGTTCTAACTCACCATTAAATTCCAGATAAATAAATACTCAAGACATCATTAATACATTGACATGCAGTATTCCACAGGTGTATCGTAATGCGTCCTTACACCATCTAGACGTACAAGAATTTTACTCCGTAATTTACCTATATATTTCATTGAGATCTTGCTGAGTGCGTACATCAAACTGGGAATTCCTTTTAGTTCGGAAATTAGACTCGGAGATGTGATTCCAATATGTTGCCTGTGAACAAATTATCTTTCTTGGTTTATTTTGTTTGCTACGCGTTTAGATACTGCTTACGTAGAACACCAGGGTTCGAGAAGTATAGGTGATAACGATAAAAAATAATTTATTATCTAAATAATTCATCAAAGTTTTGAAAAAAAATCCAGTGTACTTTTACCATCGGGACCGTGGTTAAATATTTATAGTCGTTTGCTTCATTTTCGGTGCTCACAAGATGGTGTTTTGGTTATAAATAGATTCATGTCTGTAAAATTCATTTTTATTTGATTCTAAAAACGTATTATAGCGAAAGAAATTAGCTGAATAATTTTATTGATAAAATACAATAATTTTACCTCTAATTTGTAGAACAAATAAATGCTAAGTATAAAAAAATAAAGGAAAATAGTTTGATCGTAAAACATCAAATGCTTTGAATTTCAAAATATCATTTTATTTAATAAATCATCTCCTATATAATTTCATCAAACAAGATTATTTTTGCGTTGCATTCAAAACTCACAAAAAAGTGAAAAAATATTTTCTTTAAAATGTTTCCGATCACATATTTAACGCACCGTAAAAAAGCAATGAACTACATATTCCAGGAGTGTTTCATTTTATATACTCAATGGGACTCTTTTTACACTAAGATAAAAATTGTTGAGAAAAATGAAGATTATATATAGAGCATGTATATATATATTATTTATTAGAACTATCAACGAATATGTTGATGGCGGGAGACTTGTATCTAGGATAGCATACAAAAATAAGGACGAATATTCTGCTTAAATAACTTTAAGACGTTGGGGTAAACTTAGTATAATAATAATATCACGATAAAAAAATTGGTTTTATTCTGTTGGCTCATATAATGAACGAAATATTTGTTAAGTCTACGGCCCTGCGTGTATTTTATCTGGTGTAAACAAATTTGAACGCGTGTATCGGATCAAGAATTTGTCGGCATTACATGACAGATCCGAAAAAAAGAGTACCGAATTGATTGTGAATTAATTGAATTTCTTGTCTTAAAATGTAAACCAATTTAAACTTTAGTTCGTTGACGAATTTTCTATCCTAGTTTTTGTGTTTCGAGGAATTTTAAAAATTGAATATGATACTTTGAAATTTAGGCTATTTTTTTTGATACCTACCATATATGCGGTTTCACCCATTGTATAATTGGATTAGAATAGAAATGGTAACCAATGAAAATATTCATATAGTTTTTATGAGAGAAATTAGAGATAAAACATAATCCAAAATTTAAGTCTTGAGTCTAATTGATAGAATGTTCGCTTAAAAGTCATCACGATTTCGAACAATTATTAATTATTTATTTATTATAATATTTTTCTAACCGTTTTCAGCATGCAGCATATGTATTATATAGTAAGTAACACGTGATGTAACATGTGTAACTGGAAAATGAAAAAAAAATCATTTATAGTGAACAATGTCATCAAGTGAGATCACAAGTTGGTTGTCGCATGTCTAGCCATTATGTGTATTCAACCGCTGTTAACAGGCCGCCTTCCATAACGCAGAACTGATAAAAATGGAGGTTCTAAAAGACAAGTGGCTTTGGTCAGCCATCGTGTTCATAGGAGCGTAAAAAGTTCATGAATAATGCTAAGATAAATATGAATATCATCTAAGTAAACGGATTCAAATTACTTATACTGAGAAGCTTTTCCCTCTAACTTTTGTTTGAAAAATATGAAGTCTTATCAATTTATATAATTGTTTCACAATTTCTTTGAAAAATATAATTTGAGTATTATTTGAAGCATCTCAGAAATAATTTTCAAAGGCAATCCATGAAAAAGGGGTTTATCGGAAAAGCTTAAGTTTGTACATACATTTAAGTTAGCTCAGATACGGATTGCTCAAAAAATATTAATGTTTTTAGTAACTTTTTATACAGTTGTTCAATTCTTCTATAAGAGTCTGATAGACGAAGAGAAATTATAAAGAAAATATCGATACTTATAAAGTGACTCATGCCACAAATTCATTTATTTATAAGAGGCATATAAATCTTTAATAAATTAATCTTTAGTTCTAAATCTTCAAGATAAAATCAATACTATTTACAGCTAAATAAATTGAATACACAAAATTTCGTAAGCGTATTTGATATAAAGAATGTGGCATAGTTAAGATAAACATCAAATCATGAATTTCGTATGATCTATATTAGATGAAAGCTTAAACATGAGAAAGGGGTGTGCTACTCAGCTTTGCTCTGAAGAACTGTAATTATATTAAGATCAGGGTTGAACTCAAGTCAAATATTTTTTATTATATTGTTATAATTAAAGTTTATTTTACAGTAAATATATATGAAACAATAAATTACTACTGCAAACTTTGCATTTAGTTGAAAGTATAAAAGAAAATAAAATGAATGGAAATAAAATAAATGAGGAAGTAACCGTGGAAACATAGACAATGTTTACCTTAATTTGATCGAATTCTATCGAATTGATGAAAATCTTTCAATTCTATGATTTTATCTACATTTAATTAATAGAATTCCTTGACAGAAGAAAACGTAGCTGATTGATAATGTTTTAGTTTATTGATTGAATTGGCATTCACTTGGTAGAACTCCATTATAACACGGTGAAAAAATAGCAATGTATTTTAGTTCTACAAAATTATTTTTAACAAATATAGTTGATAGCTATTTCGGCTCACGCCATCGTCAGAACTATGCTTAAACTAACATTCGCTTATCTATATATAGCTGTGCAGAAAAGACACACAACACATCCTCTCTCGTGTTCCAACGGCCTAGCTTGTTAATTTAACACAATGACACTAAATTTTCAAAATTCTAAATGAAACAATAGGTGTCTATGACAATAAGACTATATGTGGGACGGAAGTGGTCCTTATGGAAGCAAATCAGACCACCCCTTTGTACAACGGCTGGACAAGTGGCGATACTATTATGTTAGTTTGTTCGTTAAGAATCCTTTGTGATAATTGGTGTCTATTGATTTCCAGCTGTTCCAAAGCCGTCATTCTCCGACCCTTACTACAAAGATGCAAACATTTAGGGCTGAGTTTGAATTTATATTATGTGATTCATTAATAACGTGATTAGCGAATTGTGAATCTGTTATTTTACTGTTGAATGATCTTACATGTTCCTTAGCTTGAGTAGATATACTTCTACCTGTCTGTCCGATATAAACGGATAAACATGAGCCACAGGACATTTTATAAATACCGCTTCTGTCCAGTTAATTGATTTTATCTTTACTATTTTTAAGATTTCTGCCTAATTTATTGTTGACCTTGAAAGCTACGTTTATTGAGTTTTTAATCTATTGTATATAATTGTCCAGCCGTTGTATTAAACCTATTGTTTCATCTAGAATTTCGAAAATTTAGTGTCATTGTGTTAAAGTAACAAGCTAGGCCGTTGGAACAGGAGAGAGTATGTGTTGTGTGCCTTTTCTGCACAGCTATATATAGATAAGCGAATGTTAGTTTAAGCATAGTTCTGACGATGGCGTGAGCCGAAATAGCTATCAACTATATTTGTTAAAAACAATTTTGTAGAACTAAAATACATTGCTATTTTTTCACAATGTTTTAGTAGTTTTGCGTTGAATAGGCTACAATTTAAGGATTACAATACTGTATTGTTCTAAAAACATTTTTTACAATTTGTATTCAATAGCATGGATGTCTGTAGCACTTACCTTCCACAAACTGTAAACAACACTCAAAGCAGGATGGAGTTCTATTTTTTCTTTTTAATCTTACTACAATTGTATGATTTCTAAATAATGCAACTATCACCAGTTTGTGATAAAATAATAGATTACTTTTAGTTTACTTCTCAACAAAATTTATCATACAAAAAAGATTGTGAATGCTTCAATTCAACGAACTCCACTGTTTTACCTCATAGAGGGCGAACGTAACAGTATAACACTATTTTTTAATGGAAAACATAACGATACTTCATGAATTCTCCCAGAAAGTGAGTGTTTAAAAAAGTTTATCGAATTAAAGAATATAAAATTTATTTTGTTCTTTCAATAAGAAATCGAATTGAAATCACCGAAAGAATGTTGAAAAATTCTTATTCGATGAATTTTTTCGAAAGATTTCAAAAACAAAATCTCTTAAAAAAAATAAACCATTTATGTTCAGCCCTATTAGCTACCAACCGGTTAAGTTAACGTTCCGCGTGTAAAATCGACACTTTGAAAAAATCGAGGCTAACATTTTAATTGCGGGTTTTGGTTTAGTAATTGCTTGCTTAAATTATTGGTTTGTTTGCAATCGTTACGCCTTCTTCGCTGCGCTATCACTTCAGAAAAAAGTAAAAGTGTTTGAATTATATTAAATTATACCAATAACATGAGATTTTTCATGTTTTAGAAGAAGAATTTGATACATCAAAATAAAGTGATTGAAAATAATAGTTGTACGTAGCCAGTCGATATAATCCACCCGACATTAGATATTTGGATATACTACGCATAACCACCATATTATACGTAATTACAGATATTTATATTATAACAAATGACTACCCAAGTGAAATAATACCCATTGTCCAATAAGCCACCAATTGAATATTATATATTATATTTTAATCGATCTATAGATTTTTGTTGAAGGGTAAGAGACCCAATAATGGGTAAATTTCTTTATATTCATGTGATCCTTAAATAAAAACGTGGCAGTAACAATACGACTTCTATTATACTTGTCACTACTAACCTCTAACTACTGAGACCTCATTTTTCCATCATTACGGTCTCCGAAAAAGCGATGAGTAGGATTACGACGACTAGGTGTCAGACAACAATTTCATATATTAAATATTATTTGGCAAACATATGATTTTTTTTGGGGAACAAACCTATGAAGTGAGATACACTCCATCTGATAATGTCGATGCGCTTCACCCTAACAGGCATTATCATATTTGGCTTTTTAAATATTAAAAATGTTTATTATGTCATATTTGATATTGGATTCCGTTATGTAATTATTATCGATGCTATTTATACTCATTTGAGTTGATTTTAAGCACTTTAAAAAAAGTATTTGGTGTCTTGGCTGATTTTTTCTTTCTTTACAATAATAAATAAAAAAAATACATAAGAATTATTTTGAGGAAATGAATTGCGGAAAACAAAACATAAATTTTTGTAATCTAATAGTCATGACTGGTCAATTGATTTTGAATAATAAAATACACGATAACAATAAATTATTACACTTATTTCCATCAAAAACTTTCCCGTGGTGTTAGAGATAAGGGACACTTTTCAATATGATATTATTAAACTGTATATTATTTTAGTTAAAATATGACATTTATTCTGACAAAGACACTGTCTTTATCGCTTTAGACAAAATTAAAGATAATATATTAATTAATGAACTAAATGTGTACTATTTTCAAAACTGGTGACTCAAGAAATCGTTAAAACGTTTTAATTTTCTGATTTCGATGTACTTTAATATTCATAATGATCCATATTATTGAAAAAAATGTGTTTAAGAAATATGTAATTATTATTCACAGCCTGGCCTAAATGGAGAATCATTTTTCGTCCAGAAAGTGTGTCACACCATATTTTATGTATTAGGCGTTTTTAAGTCATACAGGAAATAAAAGTCACACCTCTTACGTGTAACAAATATTTTAATTAAGTAAATATAGTAACGGAATTATGATAATATTTGATCGAATCATTGATTCAGATTTGATTATTTGTCAAGCAACTAATAAAATCTTTTTAGGTTTTAGAATCAGCCCACAGATAAATCATATCGAGAAAAAGAATTAATTCAACTCGTAGTAACACTTTTATTATTAGACGTAGGTTGCTTAACGCCTTTATCTAATAAAATTTTAAAGAATGTTGTGATTTATTTCATTCAAATGGTTATTACGTGTGATATATTAAACACGTTATTAAGCTGTTTTAATAACAATATAATGTAATAGATGTCTTAATAATATTAAAAAAACAAATTATACCATTGCAATAGGCCTATGAAAATATTTCTGTCAATTGTTAAAGCTTTTTTGTTAATATTCGAAAGCGTGATGTCATATTGAATTAATACAGTGCACGCCTTAATTTGAGATGTCGATTTTGTAAATGTTGACCTTATCTTCACAGTAATAATTAAAATGTGTACATTTCAGGTTGGTAAAGACTGTGTTTTGGAAGAAAAAAGAATGACGTATTTTGTTAAATTGAAACAATACTTATTTGTTTATGATATGGTAACTGAAGTTTTATTACGATATTCAGATGATCGATACATTTTTATGTGCGTAACTTAAAACATAAATGATATTCATAAGGGTCGCACCAAATAGAGATTAAAGCCTTATTATTTCTACATTTATTACGAAATATTTCTGGATTATAATCTTAATAATGTTTTACAAGAATGAATATAAAATCTTCTTCGAAATTCATCTATAGATGTCATTTATATTTTATTATGTCTTGGTTAAAGACATCACAATTTTTTGTCCTTCTTATAATAAGTATATGTAACCTTTTCGCTGTTTTGACATCACGATATAGTCAAAAATTATACAGCTAAATAACAAATAATACTATAAACAAAAAAAGTTAAGAGTTATTTGAACGGTTATATCAAAAAAAAAAAAACTAATTGCTTGACAATTGATACTTTCTTAAAATCGTTGCCATTTTACTGATAAAAAAGAAAATTCTAAAACTTCGTTTTTTATGAGATGCCTGGTTTATTTGTACCTATGATACAAAATTTTTATGAACTGATTACTATTTCAAATTATATTACTGTAATACTGTAAGTAAAATTCACAATGTTTTGGAAATAAGGAGTCTTATCGAAAGAAAATTTCTCCGGTGAGAAATAATAAATTGTACTAGATATCTGTAATCGGATCCGTTTTTACAGTAAGAACGCTGTCGCTAAGAATCGTCGTATTGTTAATCAATTACAAACTAAATAAAACAACTGACTGCAAAAAATCTTTTAATTATGGGTGTTTGTGATTGTACACCGAACATTACAGATAAAAAACCCAGTTGATTTAACATCATGCAAATATCAACATATATAAATTCTTTCACAAGATTTTTCGTATTGATCTGTACAAAGTGCGTGCGCTTAAATGGGCATTGAATATCGTAATGCACAAGGATATAAAATGAACGTTGTTTTTTAAGAAAACGTTATACAGATTATGTTACCAGAGATATTAAATATTTTTTATATTAGTTAAGTTTTATATACAATATATTTATAAGACTACTTTTTATTCAATTAAAAACAATCAAACTCTATGATGAAAGTAGTGACTTAAGATAAATCTTTAATATCTTCATGCGTATTTTAATTGCTATAAAAAGATTGTAAATGAAAAGAAACCAAAGTTATTAGTCAGTCAGAAATTTTATGTATTAATGATTATTTTTTACTGTGAATCGGTAGTAAGCCACTTGCTTTTGTTCACCTACAATAGCTTTCTCATCCCTTTGTAAGGTAGGATCTATGGCGAAGTAAACGATGAGTTATTTTTTTTTAGGAATATTTCTTGTTTGACTACTCATGGTGAACGATCTTGAGTGTGCATAAAACCAATCATTCTAGATAAATTTTGAAGAGTTGAAGATAACGGGCTTTCTGAGGGAAGTAATGAATTTTTGAAGTTAAAATAATAAGCCATATTTCCCATAACGTTTCCGTGGTCGATCGGTCCGGTAGAAGGTTTGAGTGACAGGCGCGGTTCTTACATATTTTCACGCTGGTACATGGAGGTTTGGCAGTAATTTCTTCTAATCCTTAGTTTGGATTGACTAGATTTGTTGTTGTTATTCTACTCGTTGTATTAATTATTGAAACATGATTGTTAAAAGAGTCAAAATTGGCATAGATTTTATAGTTCTGTTTTTACAATCAAGTCATAACATGTAATTGTTTTTGATAAATAATCGAGATATGTAGTATTTAGATAAAATTGTATAGAGTGATTTTTGTCTATCAAATCGAATTTTGTGTAATGTTAAATAAAATAAAATTAATATTTTTCAATTTATAGCCTATTTAAGTATTTCGCTGATTTATATCAAAAAGGATTTTTTATGGAACATTATTCGATGATTTTGATAATTTGTTTTCGTAAAAGCACAAAAGTTCTTTTAATAATATCTACATTATAAAATAAGTAAGTACATGTATTTACGAAAGTATAAAAAAAGACTTATGATAATAAATTGTCGAGTTTTATAGAAGATATTTTATACGATTGATAAGGAGTTTGGAAATAAGAGGTCTGGGTTTGAAAATCCCTTTGCTGCAGGCAGACGGTGGCTGGTGAGGAATTTTTCCCACAGTCCTCATACTTGCTGTGCTACCGGCCAATGGGATCTTAGTCACGTTTCTATACTTTCCGCGCGGGAAATTACCATAAAAACACTATTTAAAGCCCCGCGAATTTCAATTTTTACATATTTCCCTCCCGTATGGCATTTTTGCGGTGGGGCGAAGCCACTGTGAACCAGCCTAGAAACCTCTCTCTCGTCCAATCATACAGCGCGAAAATTCAATCCACAGCTTTTTTATCTTCGTTTAACCAAATGGATCAACACTGGTTATAAACGTCGTGATAAATTACTTCTATCTTACTCTTGCATTACGCCGTTCCTCCGGCAATAAATAACCTGTCTCACATTACACTGCATCTAATTCGTATATGTGTGAGCAGGCGAGCATATGTCTTACAGGTAAGACGGTAAACGTTGTTAAATTTACCTGGTCAGATTTTTCTGAGAAAGGAAGATATGTATTTGCTCTTCTTTCAATTGGACTAACTATGAATAATTTTCCTCTACGAAAAGTGTCATAAGTTACTTTCGCACACATAGTTCGTTTGATGAGGATCAACTTTGTAAGGACATTATTTTTATACCAAAAGTTTACTTCACGCTTGAAAATTGGTTTTAAATTATTTAAGATTAACTCAACAGAAATAAGCATGAATTATAGACAGTTCATAAGAAGTAGAGAGTCATAACCAGCATCTATCTTGAAA
Organism: Himalopsyche japonica; assembly: GCA_028555115.1. Lineage (NCBI taxonomy): Eukaryota > Metazoa > Arthropoda > Insecta > Trichoptera > Rhyacophilidae > Himalopsyche > Himalopsyche japonica. Next base: position 1,836,482 of record JAHFWJ010000222.1, on the reverse strand, counting down.
ATAACTTGCATCATTGTCGTATTCTTTTTTTCAACGAAAAAAGAGTTAATTTGAATCTAACTATTTTGGTTCGATGAAGATCTGAATGATATTTATATTTTTATAATGCAAAATTGCATTTCGCATTTGAAAAAAAACGAAAGAATCACAAACAACTGTGGATTCAAAACATTTTTTTTTGTATTTGTTCCTGCGAGCCCAAATATCAGAAACTGAAACATGGTCAGTAATTTTAGCCATCGTGAATACCATATCCAAAGTTTCTCATAAAATGTGAAAGAATTAATATTTGCAAAAAGTATTAACAGCGTAAAGTCGTTAAGTAGAAATCGCTTTTTCCTATTGAACGTAAATCGATTTTCTTGAAACCAACTCCGCTTCTAATGTAAAGCATATGGACGCATAATAAATCTTACATCAACAAAAGTTTTGCTATGAGAACGGATAGTAAATCAGTTGCTAAGCCAATATCAAGTCTAATTATTGACTAGTCACCAACTTGAGCACAATAGATATTCATTTAATGAATATCTCGAACCTGTGAGCACCGCAACCGAAAGAAACGTTATGAATTTTTTATAGACATAAATTGTGTTTTATTTCGATTTTTGAATTTTTTAAATCTTTGCATTTATGACAAAAAAAAATATGACGGTAATTTTGTGACCAGTACTAAAAATATAGCAATTCATAAAACCAAAACTGTTTTTTTTTCTGACACATTAAATGACGTTAATATTCATATACGAACGTAAAAAACACAGAAAACAATAGAGAGAGCTAGATTGAGTATCGCATCCGTCCTCTGGCATAACAATCCAAGCGCTATCAGAGAAGGATACCTCACGTACCTTTCGTGAGGGAGATTAGAGTCAGTAGTGTATGGCTCGCCCGGCGCCGAAACACTTCAGTAGACTGGACCCGCGTGGAGTGGAGGTAATCAACCGGCCCGTAATACTTCGGACGCGGGCTTTTTTGTCACCGTCACCGGAGGCACGTGCCTTACGACCCTAAAACAATGGCTTGTGACAGTTCTCATTTGACAGTCACCCGGTGATGCAAGGATTTTTCGTTTGTTTTGCTTAGACTGTGGATGGTACCATTGCATTCTGATTATGATTGATAACGATCGTGGACCATACCGGCGCTAGTGATTTTATCAGTTGTCTTTATTCGTAAATGTCATTGACTCTTAACGTATTTTTTAAATAAATAAAAACTTGTGTGACATTATGACAATAAAAAATAGCAACAAAAAATATCATGAATTTCAACATATAGTTTGTGCAGTGTTATTTAAGATATCGCAGAAACATTTATATTTGAAAAATACAATACAATAATTGTATGACAATTTTTTGTGAATAAGTGGTAATTTTCGTGTACGAGTTGGACATCAATACGAAGATTGTTTATGTGTTATGTGATTTTTACATAGTGTGAAAACATTGGATTGAAATAAATGATAAAAATGTTTACTCGGTGAGTATTTTATTAAAATTCACTATTAAGTTTAAATTAGCCTGCTGAAAATAATGTATCGATATCTTTTAATACGCGTGGAAATTCAATGATAACAAATACTTCAACGCTTGGTCAGGCGCGAAACCATGCTAGATCAACCATATAAGTGCATAAAAATATAAATAAATATTATAAACGAAAAATTCGCGTCATTATTTGTAGGCTTAAACTGATAAATACACCACAATCGGTAACATGATAGAAATGAAGTTTTTTATTAAAAAAAAGAACTATATAAATCCACGATAGATATTTTTTCATCAAAAGCTGTTTTATTCAATCCAAATAATTCGCAAGATAAATGAGTAATCTAAAATATTTTAGATTTAAAATGTTTTTGATGAATTACGAAAATAGTTATTTAGTTGTCAAATTTGAAATTAGCTTCGCATATAATGAAGTATTGTTAATTTGTTACTGATTGAAAGTATTAAAAATGGTTCAAAATATTTAAACCATTGACAATATTACACGTTTTAATGTTTAAATAAAAAAAATCTTGGTTTACTTACCAGAACTATTTTATTGTAATACCGTCGGAATAATAGCTGTTTTTATAAGAATCATTGTAATCACAGAAAAGAAACATTTAAAACTTTGCACCATTACAAATCTATTATAATGTTAGGTAAATATAAATGAATAGGTGCTTATTCTATCGAATCAATTTCAAAATAAACACTTGATAACCAAAAACTACAAACGTTTTTGTGTCGTTTGCAAGTCAATGGTTTTTGTTTCCGGAAAAATATTGCCTTTTCCTTTTGATTGATTGTGAAATATGACTTATAATTTTAGGCTTTTTTTACGATAATGTTGCGAAATTCAAAATGAAGATGTGATTTATTATTTCTTGTCACGGTAGTAAAAAACAGGGTGCAACTTTGAAGATAGACGGATAAAAATATCACAGAGTAAACAAAATATCACAAATTAAACAAAATCCTCCCATGTTTTGATTATATGTCATTTACAGAACAAAATGTTAGTGTTTAAATCTAAAGCAGGCTATAAAATACTCGTTCGAAAATATCTTCAATCCTTTATATCACCCGACGGATATGAAATAAAAAAAAAACAATACTCGTTGAAAAAAAATATCCTAATTTATTTAAGTATGGCTATTTATCATAGGAAATCAAAACCAGTTTTGCTATGCCGGCAAACATCTTTATAGTCAGTTGAAAATTTTTGCTCACGAAACGAAACAGTATCATTTTCATAGTTCTATTAACTCAAAGAAAGAAAATTTTGAATTGTGACAACTTTGTACGAAGTTGTGAAAATTCAACTTTGATATTAAAATTCCATCAATCACCTTCAGTCGATATCATAAATTAAAAGAAATACCTGAAACTTTTAATAAAATATTTAATGTCGAAATCATTCAAAACTTCATAGATAAACATAACAAATTGGTCGTTATGGGTACATAATAATAAACATAGTTTTTATCAATACTTCTCAAACTCCTCAATAAAATATTTACATTTCCAAAGAAGATAAAATAAATGGAAAAGAATACAAAAAAATATGGAAAATTATTTGAAAAATTAAAGGAGGTACATCGAAGCTAACTAATGATCTCTGGTCGATTTAAAATATTCAAAAATAACTTTAATTTTACCTAAGACCTACAGACTTTAAAAAAGTCTTCAGAAATCAAATACATAAAAATTTTGTATTTTGACAGTGTAAAGTAAATTTTTTTCTAGCCTGGTTCAATTGAAAACTATTTTTTTAACTAATTTCTATTCATATTATTTTCCTTCAATTTTTAAGCTATTATAAAGTTTTACATCCATGACTCAAATTTTGTTATCCTAGTAAGTATCCTCTTCATGAAGTTGTAATTCAAATTTTGATCATTTTTGAAAATATAAGATTTTGTGTACAAAAATAATACACCGTTAGTGTCAACATTGGAAAAAATGTTTTCGTTTTATCTAGTATCATCTTTCATGAATATAGGAAACTGCCATTATGAATATGGATACTTATTAAAATGACATCATATGCTGTCTCATAACTTAATGACAAACACATTGAAACTTAGCAGAATCAATTTGTCGTATAATACTCGGAACATTTCTAGACTAAAAAGATCACGGAAATTTTTCTCCTTGTCTTTCTTACGTCTCCAAAGAAACCAAGCGACAAAAAAAATTCAATCTTTGTTTAAGAAATGACAATTTTTCAGACACTAAAAACCCTATGCAAAAACAGTGAACTACCCTGAATGTTTTAAATAAAATTGTGAAAATATCTATTCGATTTGATGTTTACAGATGTTTATTTATTTAATTTAAAAATACTTTCTTTATACCAAATAAATCACCTTCAGAATGGATTCATTGAATTGCATATAAATATTATTTGTATGCAAAACGTAACATCGCTTAGGTGTTTCATTTGTGTATTAGAATTGAATTACAATTATCTACTCACTGAAAGTGTTACTGATTTATTTTATGAATAATTGATAATAACGACATTTTTATAGACACAAACAAAAAAATAAAGCCTTTTTGACGGGTGTATATATTAGTTAAAGTTAATCATTTTTAAACCTAACATAATATTAAATATAATAAATAACATTTAAAAAATCTAACAATGCTTAAATATATACTGTACGATATTTTAAAAACGTGCAGTCAAAAATGAAAAATTACTGACTATTTTTCTTAAATTTTAATCATACAAAAGCCAATAAAAATATACATAACAATACTTTCATTTAAAAAAATCTATTCAGTTTTGCAACATATTATACTTTAATTCTGTAACCAAAGAAAGAATTTAATTTAAAAAAAGAAAATTCATAATACAAAATAAATGTATCTTTACTTTATCTTCCAAATAAAAAACATTATCGGTTTTGAAAGAATTATATTCTTACTTGCAAAACTGTTATATTAAATATGAAGAAAAAGAAAGATTTTCATTTTAAATAATAAGATCTATGAACATCAATACAAATATAAATCAGTGAATAATGATATTAACAAAAAAATATTTACTCACTCGAGATAAAAATCGTGAAATGTTTTATTTGTAATCCTACAATGAGAGTATTTTTAATAGAGATTACAGATTTTCAATGCATAAAGCTAATTGTGTAAACATGTATTTCATGCTATAAATAAAATAAAAAAGACAGTGTTAATCCGCTTTATTAGATAATAATTATTACACGATCGATATAATTTATCGATGTTTTGATATACAAACGATTTAAATAATGTACACGTACAAAGTACAAGATAAGATAAAATTTCGATTCGACCTGAATTAGAATAAGTTCCAAGAAACTGGATGGTACCAAATCCAGTGGAGTGGTTTCACATTCTAACTATCTGATTATAAAAGTGGCTCTTAGCTCCGCGTTAAAAAACATATTTTAATACCTAAGTATATCATATAAAGTAAGTTTAGAAAAGTATTTTTTAGAATTATTTAACGATACGTTGAAATTTTGAATATGCTATTTTCAGTAGGAATAAAAGAAATATGGAAATAAAATACAAAATAGTGTATGTTAAAAATTTATTAATTATAAATATTCGCTTTTTAATGAAAATCAAGTTAATAATTTGAAACACGGTGAAAAAATAGCAATGTATTTTAGTTCTACAAAATTATTTTTAACAAATATTGTTGATAGCTATTTCGGCTCACGCCATCGTCAGGACAATTATCACAAAGGATTCTTAACGAACAAACTAACATAATAGTATCGCCACTTGTCCAGCCGTTGTACAAACGGGTGGTCTGATTTACTACCAGAAGGATCACTTCCGTCCCACATATAATCTTATTGTCATAGACACCTATTGTTTCATCTAGAATTTCTAAAATTTAGTGCCATTGTGTTAAAGTAACAAGCTAGGCCATTGGAACAGGAGAGAGGATGTGTTGTGTGCCTTTTCTGCACAGCTATATATAGATAAGCGAGTGTTAGTTTAAGCATAGTTCTGACGATGGCGTGAGCCGAAATAGCTTTCAACTATATTTGTTAAAAACAATTTTTAAGAACTAAAATACATTGCTATTTTTTCACCGTGTTATAATGGAGTTCTACCAAGTGAATGCCAATTCAATCAATTAATAATTTGACATATCATGTAGACACATTTTTTTACATACAAATAACACTGTTTTAGCTTTGAAATGATAAGAATCTTAACGCACCAAGTGCTAGATTTATATATTGTGGATAATGCTTGACACAATCATCAATGATTTAATTTGATTTTTTTTTATATTTTATAATTGAAAAAGAAAAAATCAAGGAAGAAATCTAACAATAGTTGATGAAATTTTAACAATTGTATCATTTATCGGACGTACACTTTTGAGTATTCTGCTTATATTCAAAATTTACAATATAACACGGTGAAAAATAGCAATGCATTTTAGTTCTATAAAATTATAGGACGTACAGTTGATAGTGTTGAAATGTAGTTCTACTATGTAAATACGAATTCAATCAAAAAATCGATACAAATATGCTTAATTTACAACATATTTATGTAATGTAAATGGAACTGCACTAGTGACTATTAGTTAAGTGAGCCTTACGCAAAGTCAAATGAGTGTGAAGCAAGTTTAGTATTGTCCTGGGAATAGAATTATTCATTATTGCTAAAAGACGGTGGCACATCCTTTGGCAAGATCTTATCAACGCGGTGGGTGCAAATTGATCAGGGTTACCCATAGATATGAATATGGATAAACAATCTTTTGTCTTTCATAGTAATAAAATGCGCTTAAATAAAGAAGCTTTCAATAAATGAACATAATTTAGCCATCACACGATATATAAATGTTTATTAAATAATACCAGACTAATGAGATGTATTTAGTGATTTATTAATATTGCTGAGATCTTAATCATATCAGAAGTTATATAAATTAATGAAATGATTATAGTTGCAATTTTTTTACATGAGAGGTATGTTATATTATATAAAGCTTTTTCGGTTTCTAGCGATTTTTAGAATACGATGAAAAAAATAGCAATGTATTTTAGTTCTACAAAATTGCTTACATACATTGTTAAAATACATCGCAATTTTTTTCACCGTGTTATAATAGAGTTCTACCAAGTGAATACCAATTCAATCAATAGATTCTTAGAACAATGAATCCGTTGACGGAAATTTATTGAAAATTCAATAAGTAATCGTAGGTTATAGTAGTTCTATAATTGAAAATAATCAAACCCTTTGGATTCTTTTGGGAGATATTTCTAAAAATCAATACATATTATGCGATGAAACTATTTTCAAGAAATGTGATTATGCCATCAAAATTGTATTTTTGAAAATTGCATGACGTTATCTAAAATTGTGAAATAAAAAATTAATGCTTGTCAAATTTTCATGTCAATAACATTAAGAAAATAATTTTGAAAATTTAATTGCAAATCGAATATATTGTGCACATCCCTGCGTAAGAAAAATAATACTTCGATCGTGTGTCAAATAACAATCGCGTGTGAGATCAAGAAAAAAATCCGTCAGATTTATTCAATGAACATATTCGGCGTGGCGAGTAGGTGACCCGTAAAGCATACCAATTATCCACACACAAAAATTATTCGGCTATCGATCAATTTATGCAGTGACTAATAGCCATTATGATGTTTTAAATATTTGCGACAATTTACAGACACCCTGTACGTGATCGTATTCGAAAAACACGATTTTCAAGTCATGCATATTGCATAGCCTAAAATAATTTGGTATAAAATAATATAATAGTCCTATTCAGAAAACATGAATTGCAATAAGCATATTTATTTATATCTTTTGAACTATTTTGGTTGTTATTGATAGCAGTGATTAGATAACTGTCAAGTAGTGATGATACCGTATCTGACGGTAATTAAAAAATATTTAAATGATTCGTGGTTATGATTGTTGACTGAACAAGTGCCAAGTTTTCAGTAAACAGTTTTTTTGATTATTTTGGAATAAGATTTATAATATGCATGGAAAATATAATAAATCAAGGCTAGCTGCGAGTATTTCTATACGAAAAATTGAAATAAATTATCCAAAAAATTACGAGAAAGTATTACTTTTGCTTGTATTAAATAACTTTTATTATCTATGTGTTTATGTATTCATTTATTTGTAATATTCATTAAATTCCCACATTTTAAGGGAATATCATTTTATTTTTTTAGTGAAAGTGTGTTAGAGAAACCGCTTTATTCTTTTCACCTAAAATTAAATGTACTTTTTGTACCAGCTATATTCCACCTTTATTGTACAAAACTATAATTCACTTGGTATATGAAGGTATTTGATTAAAGCTTAAATTTAGTGAGGTACATTTTTTCATTTTCAAAACACAATCATGACAGTTCATATGGTTAAAATTTTGTTCTATTTTTGTGAGGTCTATGTAAAATAATTACAAAAATGAATGGCGATTAATAGTGAACGCTCACCTACGGAGAAGTTGACTTTGGTTGTCCGAGTATCTCCAAATTGTCTGGCCGAAAATAGCCCTATTAGAATTCGCACGGGAAAAATGTCGCATTCATTTGAATTAAGTGAAATGGGAATTCCAAAAATTATTTCATGAAAGAATTATAAAAATTGTCTCGTTTCATAAAGACCACACGTGGATAATTGATTATTTTGAAAGTTAATAAGAAATTTGACATACAAATTTATAAAGTAGTTATATTTATATTTGCATTTATTATTGGATCCACGATCCAATGGTAAGCAAATTGGCGAATGATTCAAATACCAGTATAGACAGTTTTTATAATCAATTTATATTAAACAATATATCGAATGCATTGATGTTTATGATGTGTAAAATTTAATCATATATTTGTTTCTTAAAACGGAACGTAGTAATAACTGGCTAGTTTTACTAACTCTGTCCTCTCCATTCCTATTCTCTTCCAACCGCAGCAACTGAGTAACACTCATTATTTAAATAAAACTACTAAAAAGATATAGCCATGGTTACAAGTTTATGAGATCATTGACATAAATGAATACGAACATTTCGCTTTACACCTAAGGACTTCAAATAAATATAATAGTTATTTTCCATGTCTCCTTATTTTATTTTTTTATAAAATATAAGCGCCAATGAAAATTAGAAAATGAGAGTTTTTAATTATTATAATCAATCAAAAATTAACAGCCGGTCAATAGTTCTTTCATTATATTTAGATATTTAATATCAAGTCACATAAACTAATTATTTTGAAAAAACTTCATGTTGTTTCGACTAAATATAATATTTTTTTTAAGCCATCGCTGAATTTTTTCTCACGAGTTTTTAAATATAACTAAATGAATGAGCCAAAGAAAAAAACAATATTGTTTTGTCATAGTTGGATTACAACATTTCTTAAGGTTAAAAACTTGTAAAAAAAATCACTGATATGTATGAATAGTATGGGGTTTTCCAAAATAATTTGTTTATGAATACAGCCCTTGAAAGATTTAAGTACTTATCACTTATATGATTTAACAATAATATTTAGTAATAATAATTCGTGGCACGTGGCTCATTGATAGCATGATTCAATTTATTGGAATGTCTCAAAGAAAAATAATAAATATAACCTCTAAGACAAAGTCAATATTAATTCATTTATAATATTATAATAACAGGCATTGGTATTGTTTGATATTAATAAAAATAAATTGATAAAATGTATACGTTGAATCCATTCAAACGACGCATTGTTTCAGCTCCAAGAAAATCATTTGTTGTATTAATTTTAAATAATTTGACGAAACTTTCTTCCGTACATGCAATTGAACTCTTTTATTATTTGTTTTTTGATCTTTGTTACTAAATTAAAAGACAGTCCTGACCTACAATTGCAAATAATCATGTTATATATTTGGTTATCACGGCGATGTAACATTAAAAATGGCTATGCAAACATTTGCTGTACTAGTTAACAGCTGAATGTTGAAGAGGTGTAATTCTTTTGTTGTTTTATTAGCGTATCCTATATTTAATACTAGTATTATGTTGAGCTGTAGTTTTACTTTGAAAGCCACTTGCTGAAGATTTTTTCCTAATTCGAAAGCGATTTTTAGGAACTATTTTTCAAATTTAATAGCAATAAATTAAATGAAATTAAAAAAAACTAAAAAAATAGTATTTTTTACTTTAAAAAAACATAAAAAAATGCATCAATCCTCTTGTACGATTTTGATCAGAAGTCAATCGCCAATTAAACTCCAATTTTAAATAGCTCCCAACCTTTAACAGGTTGTCTACCTAACTATAAATGATATTTCAATACCTTTAAATATATGTTACCGTCAACAACCTAAAAGCGTAAATTTTATTTGAAACCTTAATAAACAGTAATATTTAATCAGATTAAGGTGTTAACTGTCACTTCTTGATGGAAAGGCATGATGTTTCAAACACTTTTTATTTATATTATTATATTTTATCATCACGACCGGTTTGTTTTAATAGTGCTAAAAATTTGTTATGATTATTAAAAAAAAACGTTTTGTTGAAATGATATAATATAAAATGTGTGCAATTTAAGCCAACTCAAAAAAACCACGTATTATTCAAAACATTCAAAATTGTGTATTGAATTGGAATTAGAACTATCTACATCTAACATTGCATATTATAGTGTTAATATCTCTAATATTAAAACAGAGATTATTGTGCTTTGCTTTAATGGTCAACTTTATTTTTTTAATATTATTATTTCAGGCATGTCCGCTATTAGGGACGTCGTGAAATACATTTTCCACAAGAACTGCTTGTTATTCAGTTGCTAAGCCTTTCAGAATAGAGATAAGATGGGGATGATTAGTGGTTAACTAAAACGTCTGGTCAAGTTCAAATTGAAAAATTAATGTGTTGGGTAAAAATCAATTAATAGGTTTCTCCATACAGAGATTCACCACGTATGTTGATCACTGCCCCACGGCCGACTAAAATGTTATAAAGTTTATGAATCTAAATTTTTATTATCCTTGCAAAGAAGTTTACGCAACTTAATTAAATGAAACTAATGGATTCTCAATAATTGCTACTGCTATAATTTATATTGCGGAGACTCGTCCGCGAGATTTTGAGTAAGTACTTTAAACAACGACGGAAACAGTTGGAAAAAAACAATTTAATCTAAATATGTCGAGCTTAATATGGTCTTCTTTTTTACAGTTTTGAACCTACTAAGTCCACCAAGGGCGCCAGTAAGATGAGAAGAGACCTAATAAACGCAGAGATTGCCAACCTTAGGGATTTGCTGCCTCTCCCTCCTTCAACTAGGCAAAGACTATCACAACTTCAACTAATGGCACTCATCTGTGTCTATGTGAGAAAAGCAAACTATTTTCAACAAGGTAAAGACTCTATAATTATTATTGCCATGCAAGTTTTTACTAGGCGAGAATATTTTTATTGACTTGTGCAGCATGTTTTTTATAAAGTGGTTTAAATGAGTTATTATTTCTTCGCTTAATTTATAAATAGTGGTTATAGAATTAAATTGAAATGCTTGTGTATGCCAATTTATACGAGAATGTAATTTTCATTATGTTCGTACTTGTTTTTAGTAGAGATTTTTTTACTAAAATAAAGAAATAGTGAAGTAATGCGGAAAAATCCGTTATTTGTTAAAGATTTGTTAAAAATTTTACCTCGTCTCTGTCAAATTAGTAGATTTCAGAGTGGTTACATCTTAGCGTTTATTGACATTCAGGATTTCTGTTGAAAATTACGATGTGAAAAATAATTTGAAATTTAAGTCATTTTATTTATTTGTTCAGAGAGCTCATTTTAAAGTTAAATGTTAAATTTTCCGGAAGTGTGACTATGTAGAAATTAACTGCAAAATATACTTCTAACCGCATAATATTTCAGTGCTTTATAAAGTTTTCTGTTATAATCATTATTTGACAACAATTATTATTTTATGACGCGGTAAAGTCGGAATAATTATGTTTCTATTGTTTCCCACTGCACGCTTCGGCTTTACTCTTCTGTCACGAATATAAATGTTGTAAAAAGCAAGTAGCAGTATCTACCTATCACAAAAATAATATCGTTTGTTTTAATTTACATGTTTTTTGTTTGTTTTGTTATTTTTTTTATTTTCTTGTCTTTGTTTTTTAGTGTTAAAGTGTCACGATTTTACGCACCATTATCATCACCATTCGCCGACTCCGAATATTGGGTTTTCAAAAGTGAGTATACAAATTTATGAAAATATTAAATTGTCGAAATATAGATCAGCAATATCACATTAAAAAACTTTGTGTTTTCACGTCATATAAAATGATTTAGACGCACAGAAAAAGTTTTAATCAAAAATATACTGCCATGCTTAAAAAATGATAATTTTTTGTTGAGTTGAAAACAATTCTACATACTTTACTCTCGTAGAGAAAATAAATAGCCTTTTATAAAAATACACTTCGTATTGTTGGTGGTGTATACCACATACACATTGGTTATCTTTTGTGTAAATCTATTTAATATATTTATTTAGTAGACTTCAAATTATACTTTTGTAAACCATTACAATATTTTAAGTCTTATTAAGTTTTTTAAGTTATTAATCTTGGTGCAAAATGTGACTACTTCATGATAATTTTACTATTTTTTCTAATGAAAAATACCCTCAAAAGTATATGTTTTATGTGTAAAATTTTAGCATAAACATTGGTGTTTTTTCTTAAAGTGGCTTTTACGTAGTTGCATCATGATAAAACATTAATTATCATTCAGTTTACTATCTTTAAGCAAAGAATTTTCAGAACTTAAAATAATATGAGTTATGGTAAAAATAAAAAACGTTTGAATCAGACTTTTATTAATTCTAATGCACATAATTTGGTTTAATTCGAGTAGCAAGTCTTAAAATGATAATATATATAACATGTGAATATTTGTTGTCAGGCTCTAAACGGATTTTTGATGATGATGACGCAAAACGGAAAATTGCTCTATATATCGGATAATGCTGCTGAATACTTAGGTCATTCAATGGTAAGTTGTCAATATTGTACTACAATCAAAACAATAAGTTATAATTATTAATGTAATGTAAACAGCTCAATAGTTTATTTTTCAAATGATATCTAAAGATATTGAACTTTTATTGTTATGTGTAATTCATATTTTGAATGGTGAATAAATTTAGATAAACATATCGTTGTACCTTTATCGATGAATTAAATCGGTCATTCTTTCAATGGTCACGAAATCTTTGATAATTTGAAGACGTGAATATGATTAAAAATGCGCGCCCTTTTATCAGGAGGATCTGTTGATCCATGGCGACAGTGTGTACGATATAATCGACAAGCAAGACCACCAGGCTGTACAGGCGGAACTTTGCAGGCCTGCGACTTCCGGCGGCGCGACGCCGACGACTGGCGCCTCCAGCGTTCGGGATTCCAGAATGTTCCTGTGCCGAATTAATGTCGCACGAAATGCCAGGCGGCAAATGAGATTTGGCGATCAGAAGGTAAGGAAAAAATCAGTCATTTTATACCTACTCATAGCATATTGTCATGACATGTAAGGTAATGTAAATAATAAAAATATTACCATGCAAAGACAAATCATTGATAAATTTTACAGGAAAAATTATTTTTTATTCAAGAAAATTCATTTAATAAATTTTTGTTATCACATCTTATTATCTTTTCGATTATTTTGTATAACGTAGATGTTATAGTGTAAATATCAATCAAATTGACTAGTGAAAAAGATTTTTATCTTTATCGTAAGTGTAATGATAACATTACAATAATTAACATTAAAAAGATGTAAAAGCTACATAAAATATTTTCTTAAATCGAAATGAATAAAGGTTGGGGAATAATTTACATAATAGTGAAATTTAAATAATGTGATATAACTATGAACTCTGAGTAGTAAATTATGATTGTATTTCCAAGTCGTGTTGATTATTGATTTCTCTAAAACCATTTTACCATTGTTATTTAGATACAAAGTTAAATAAATTAATCGATATTGAATTGAAGATAATCATACAATTTATGATATCGACTGAAGGTGCTTGATGGAGTAGTACGAAGTTGTAACAATTCAAATATAACATTATTCATTCAGAAAAAAAATATAATAATATCGAAAAAATGAACAAAATTATTATTGTCAGTGATCAAATATTTTATTTTAATAAAAATTCAGATAATAGCATAACGAGTTTATTCAGGCAAAATTGTACATACAGTTGTAACAATTCAAATTTGAAGATAATCACTTAAGTATAATTTTCTTTGAGTAAAATTTATCAAGCATTAAAAAACTACCGCTGTTTTAAGCTTTTAGTATTCTGATATAATTTGTATATATATGACACTAACAATGATGAAAACATTTGATTTGAAAATGCAACAGGAAATAAAGGATTTTCCCAATCGTTTATTTCAAAGATTTATCTGCGCGGTCGACCTTATGTTGTGGACACTCCTATTCACGTATTCGGATTTTCAATATGCAGTTATTGAATAGATTAATTTTATATTACGGGGTCTCCCCTCCGATGAACTTCGGGTAGAAATATGATGGCATATAACAAAATAATTTACGAGGGAATGTTTGCATCAATACCATCTACGGAGCAAAACAATAATCTGCATCGAAAGGAATATGAAATATTGTGCATTGAACGTCAGTGATACTTGTTTATAATCACTTGAGGCATTTCAGATTGCCAGTATGTACTCGGGCTTGCATATAATTGAATTGCAATAGAAAATTTGATATATGCAAAGCATTCATTTGAAATTATTACTACCAATTATATTAATTTTGATCACTACAAAAGTAAATATTTTAATTAACTTTTCGTTGGTAAATACAAATATTTAAATTTTCAGAGCTTTTAACGAGTGTATTTAATTGAGGTAGATATTTGTAATGTCGTAATTCGTAATTGAATCACATTTTTTGATACAACATACTATTTGCCGATATTTGAATATATTTCTCTAATATTACCGTTATAGTTTTAAAGATATCAAATCAAGTAATAAGGCCGGTCAATAAATAATAAATTTAGAGTTTAAAATAGGTAAAAAAACTGAATTATATGCGCTTTTGGATACAAAATCACATACGGATCGATAAATATTGCTTAAAGTCCGATTGGTTGGAAAAATATAAGTCCATAACTTTTTTTTGAAAATCGAAAATGTAAAAATATAACGAGAATAAAATAATTTTGACAGTGGCATTTAAAATTCGTCATGTATTAATATAAAATTATAAAATAAAGTTTTCAAATTTAAGATTGAGTGGATATGTTTTTTATACCTAATTTAATTTGACTGCATTCAATTAGAATATAATTTGATATAAAAACTTGAGACTTTTTGAGAAGAAGACATTCTGATATCTTTTGAGAAATAAATTTAATATGAGAACCTTTCCTTTTTTTCGCGAAGTTTTAAGTAGTACTAAAATTATTAAATATTTGTCGCTAACGACCCGGTTTTTACCTTTCGGCATCTTCAGACATTCTATCACACGGATGCAACAGAACTGACTTCGTTCGATGTTGTGACAATTCAAATTTAATATTGAAATTCCACCAAGCACCTTCAATCGATATCCTAAATAATAAATAATGTGTTTTTTTCAATAATAAAAACACATTTTTTTTATTATCAGGGCCGGCTTCACATCAGTTGATAATGCTCGCGAAAAATAAAACAGGTCCTAATCACAAAATATATCGCAGAAATAGCACTAAAATGCGTTTTTTTTTATTTAAAATAGCATGCGTTTCCACCAAGAAATAACAGTTGTTATCATAAAGTGAATATTTTTTTATAATGTTGAATATTTTACTTGGAACTGAAAATCTTTGAAAGTATAAATTTTGGTATAAATATTTTTCAAAAACTGTTTAGCTTTAATTAGTTGTTTTACAATAAAGTTAAATCATAATATTTTTACGTTAGAATAGATAATAATGAATAGTTTGCAAAGATAAAATTGCTCATAACTTATCTGCTTGTTTAATTATACATTATTAAATCAATAAGAATTAAAAAAAAAACCTTTTTAACAAAATTTCTCAGACTGAGAAAAAACAATATAACTGTAAATAAGCAATAATTGTATGAAAATAACTCATTAATTTTGCTCTTAAAAAAACAAAAACACTATTCGGAATAATATATTACTCCTTTTCACCGCTTTCAAAACACAATATCCTTAAATGAGTTATGACTTGGTCATAAAACCTGCACCAAGTTCGGGCCTCATCGGGAAGCTGTAATAATTAACTCATCGGCAAAGCTTTTACGCGGAGAACCTCTGCAATAGTCTTCCATTTCCGCTTTTCTTGCTATACGCTCTGTATGCAAATGTGCATCCATTAAGTGTGCAATTGACATTTACGTTTGCGGGCGTTGAAGGCGGCCAAGTTCTGAACCGAGATACATTCTCTGCACTTAACACAGACTCCGTTAAATTATTGTGATTGTAGTATATACAACAATACAATTTTAAGTTAACTAGTAAGTTATTTATTAAAATAGAATAAAACATCCCACGAGGCTGCACATTTAGCACTTAAATATTGCTTATTTAAAATAATATATATCTGTATACTTAAAACTATTAAAAAAATAATTCTAAAATATTATCCATTTTGTATCAGAAGAACACATGGAACACAGGGCAAAATTGAACGTAACGAAGTGAGTGTTAAT
Source organism: Himalopsyche japonica (assembly GCA_028555115.1). Lineage (NCBI taxonomy): Eukaryota > Metazoa > Arthropoda > Insecta > Trichoptera > Rhyacophilidae > Himalopsyche > Himalopsyche japonica. Next base: position 1,820,229 of record JAHFWJ010000222.1, on the reverse strand, counting down.
AATTTGTAAAATCTATAATTCAATAAATATTTTTTTTATTAAAATGCACATAATTTATTTAATTGTTCTTGAATGGCGAGGTTAAATTTAGTTGGATATGAATAATAATATAATATTATGTTAGTTCCGCCGTTAGATATGAAACAACCAAAACAAGTATTGTAATATTTTTTTAGTCGATTAAAGTCTTAAACATTTTTATACACAATGCAATAAAGATTAAACTATTATGAATGCGCTTGTATGATAGTAATGGCGCATATATGATATCTTTTAGTAAATTAATGGTAGCTATACATTATCAAAAAAGACAAAACGTCTAACATAAAAAAATATCATTTCAAGGGCAGCACTTTCAATGATTACGAGTATCGGCATACGAAAAAGTCTATTATCAAATGCATTCCCGATGACATCATACGCAAACCTTCAAATAAATTCAAACTATTAAATTTATAACGAACAAGAATTTAATTATATGTTATAATATACAATATAATATCAGCAAGGCGTTTACCAATGACCATATTAAGAAAAAAAGCAATTATAAATAAACACTTTTGATTTATCAATATGTAATAATTTATTGAAACAATCTATTGTACTAAATGACGTTCATTTAATGGTTTGCGTAAATATGTTTTCTAGTCCAATAAACTCATTGTCTATATAGTCAAACCAAGACACAAAAAAATCGTTAATTGATGTTTCAATATATTTATGAAATGGCAATCAAAACCATGGATATCATTGGTAGATTAATCTTAACACACATCCAATTTAGAATCAGAGAAAGGAGATATTAAAGTCATACCCGCCCTACGACTCCCATAAAAAGTCGGTGAAGTTAAGCGACGAAGACCGTCAGTTTTTGTTGAAATAAGTTGTGTTGAGATAATCTATCGTACATTAAAGTCGATATATTCCGTATTGAGAGTTAGCATTATCAATTTCGTTCTTAATTTAGTTCAAATAAAATACATTCTAGAAAAACTTTATCAAACACTATTTTTTCATTCAATATACACATTGATATATATAACATATATATAGGAAGATTAGGATTGGCGTGAACTGGTTGTTAATATTAATTATAAATGTAATTTTATTATATGGTTACTGAAAAAAAACTGTATCTATATTGAAAAAAATACTCTTATTATGGTACGAAAAGTTAGTGGAACGGTTTTTTCAAAAATTCAAATGCTTAAAAATTAAAAAAACTTTATTATTTTTAACTATAAATAAGATACTTTAAAGGTGTTAGCTGTCACTTCTTGATGGAAAGGCGTGATATTTTAAATAATAAAAATACATTTTTAGTACTTATTTCCACAACATATTTTTTGATATGGACCGTCATCAGATCAGTTGATAATGCTCGCGACGAGAAAAACTGGCCCTGATCAAAAAAAATATTGTAATAATAAGTACTAAAAATGTGTTTTCATTATTTAAAATAAATAAGATAATAAAATAAATTTAAATTCTTTGCGTAAATAGTGCATGCAAGTAATATAAAATCAATATATTTTTGGTCAATTTTTACGTCTAAAATCTTTCACAAACACTAACGAAATGTATTAGATATTGGACGGTATCCACACATAATAAAAATGTTTTGTAACACCTCAACTTCTTCCATTTTATGACTCAATTTATTTCAGTCTCTGTATGTTAAGCTACTTTAGTTATAGATCCGGAACTGTAGACGAATACTCGCGAATAATAAATGATATCACAATGAAGCGTGGGAACTGTTCATTCGATTCAATAATAGATGAACGCAAGAAACTTAAGCGATAAGCGATATACATATCTATTTTTTTTTTAAATTGTACCATTCAAAACAACGAAGTTATTTAAATTAATTTATGAAGATAGAAAAATATGAATCATATAAATTTAAAATACTAACGATGAAACGTTTTATTTTTATAAAAATAGCAGTTATATATAGCTAATGATTTTTGAATTTGAAACTGAAATTTACCAACTGTGTAGTACACTGATATATTCAAATCCTCAAAACAATACTATTGATATAGTGATCAAAAAATTATGACGACATTAAATTACGATCACTTCTCATGAATTAAGCATTATCAATTTTACTCAAGTGAGTCAGTCGTCGTCAGATATTGGATGCATTATTCAGATAGTGGCTTCTTCGAACGCCGATTGACGTAGTTTTTGACATTAAACTGGCATGTTGCGTATTGGATGCCCAATATGTGAAAAAAATATTTATAAAATAAAATAAAAACAATATATTCAAGCCTGAAATGATTTATTTGAATTAAATACCAAGTATTTTTTCTATTTTCAATCTGTAAGAAGAACTATTTTTCTAAATAAAATATACAATTATTTGTTTTTATTTTTCCACATTGTTTAAATAACATTCGTAGGTGTTGGTTGAAATTTTTAATTTTTGATTTAAAGGCTGTACAATTAGATGGATTGTTTATTTTGTGAAGAATTACCGAATCAAAATTCACCGAAGCCAACGATCATTTTATCATTAATCATGAACATAAACTTAACTCAAATTTATGTGTATCGTAGACTCTATAATATGACGATTGAAATATAATGACGTATTGCTTATATTATTTTAAGTCTTATAAAAGTCATATCCGTAAAACTTTTTGACAGATGTAATATTTTATAATAGATTGAAATAAATCGTATTTTTGTGACATATCTATAATGTAACATTAACATGCCACACAATGTAACATTTATTTCTTTACGTGAATGATTGATCGGGTATCGTTATTAGTTGTAGGTACTGTCAGAAATATTTACATGAAACCAAAATTGTGAAGTAGAATAAATATAAATGTTGCCGGCATGAAAATTGGCACTACGGATTATAGTTATGGTACTTTGTTAATTGTAAGAACGAGAAATGGGTGTCTTAAGTATAATATTTAAAGTAAAATTTAATGTAATTGTAAGTATAATATTTAAAAAAAAATACAATATATTAGCCTTTTATTGTATTGGGAAAATTTTTCTTTCTTGTACGGTAAATGATATTAAATCCACTTTAAACTCTTGCATATTTTTAATATCTGTGTTGACTGAAACATTAAGTTATAAAATTTATTTTTACATGATGTAATTAAAATGTCAAAAGTAATGATTTTAACAGCATTTTTACGTAGTATAGATTACATATTACAATAAATTTTATATATATATGATATATCTTAATAAAAAGACCTTATAAAGTTCATTAATATCTGTTAGATCATACAAATAATATTGGTATTATATTTTGAGAAACTGCGAATAAGGAGGATAACCTAACAGGATCGAATATAATAAAAAAAAGTCTGAAGATCCTGTTTAAAAGGGCGTGTGCTGTGATTAAAAAAAATAACCCGTGTTATTTCTGCGCCATATAAAAAACAGGTTTACTATACGGATCGTGGCATTCGAGTTCTGAATAAAACGTTACAATAAAAAAATGAGTGATATCAGTTCTTGTGCCATAACAAATCATGGATATTAATAAATTTAATCATCATCGGCTTTATCAGTCTACTACTTGACGCAGGGATCTTAGATTTAATTGCGTCATTAGTTAGTTAGCTGGAATACATACCAACTTGATATGCTGTAATTTACGATACTATAATTTTTATTGTAATGATTTGCGCTAATTAGAATTTATTAGCATACCAGGTCTGTTGCCGAGTGGCGAATGCCGTGCTATTTTCATGTGGTACTCACAGGTTGACTGAAAAAATAATTTATGATATCGACTAAAGGTGCTTGATGGAATTTCAAAATCAGTCAGTTCTGTTGCATCTGTGTGATAGAATGCCTGAAGATGCAGAAAAGCGAAACCCGGGTCGTTAGCGACAAAGTTTAAAAAATTAATGTTTGTACCTCTTATTCGGGAATCAATTGTCATCAGATAAAGCGTTGTCATTCTAAGCAAAGTAAATATATTTTTAACTCATACATTATCCAAAAATAATCCGTGGGTCATTTATCTACTTTTGACGGAATATTTGAAAAAAAATCTATGTCTGGTACAGAACCGAAGAAAAGGGGAATCCTCTTTTTAGATGATAATAAATAACAACCATTATAAAAAAGAAAAAGACACACTCATGATTTTTAACGGAGCTAAAACATTAACAGATTAAGGTCCATTTATATAATTCTAGAAACTGCAAAAAATGATCTTATTTCACGTAATTTATTTGTCAGCGGAAAAACCTCTTACGATATAATCAGATAAAAATAATTCATTGTAATATTTTCCTTACAATTTATACGTAAATAAGTAATATCTATGATACACATCATGACATGATTGTCAAAGATCAAATTAATTATACTTAATATATTACTAGTATTGTATTACCATTAATCTAAAATTATGATATCGTGGCTAAAATATAAATGAGTTCTACAGATCTCTCCATGTTTATTATTTTTATTAGAATTAACTTTAAAAATTATTTTTAAATTGGACTAAAATATATTAAAATTTAAAGTGAGTCGGATATTAGCACGACATTCCCCCATTTTTTATTGTGTATGTCATATTTTTTTTTTTATAATTTGTCATCATCAAAGATAAAAGCCAAAAAAAAAATGAAATTAATTCGAAGAGAAAAAAATCCCATACAACCAGGTCGAAGATTTTAAATTCAAATTAAAAAACTTAAAATTTTATTAAGAGCTTTCTGAGACTTCAACCAATACGCATTTGATCGGTAGAACAAAGCTTTTAAATTTTTTTTATCTATTTCATGTCTCTTTTTCAAAATTGTTTTTTTTGCACACGAGACGGAGATATAAAGATGTTGATATATTTTTAATTTAGTTTTAGATTGGTTTTATTAATAAAAGGTTTCAAAAAAATATTTCATTCATATTACGCGAGCTTTGTGTTCATTGAAACATAGATTTACGATTTGGCAACCGGTTAAAGTCGTGTGTTAATTTTAATAATGAACACTTTACCAATCAATCAAAGTGACCTTATTAAAAATTCGTTTCGCAGACACAATAACCATTATTTTATCAATATGACGTTTGTTATTACTAAAATAATTCAAACAATACACATTTTACATATAAGAACTCGATATTATTATGAATAGCAAAAAAAAATTATTAATGACACTTATATTTTCAAAATGTTGCAAAATGCTGTCAAGAGTTGCTGCATTTAGAGTTAAGTGTTTTGATGATACGATTCTAGTTTTGGATTCATTAGTTTTCAAAACATGGAATATGTGCAGAACTTAACTATTTCACTGACAATACAGCAAAAATGGTACATTAATTTTATTGAGATTAGTAATACTTGGTTAAGCGCTAGTTTGTATGAAGCCTCACATTGTTTTTTCGACGATTTTTCAAAGCATAGCGAGAGTAATTAGTTAACATTGAGTCTTTTCCTAACTATATAAACGTCTCATTGCTTTTAAGATCATTTCAAGTGGAAAGGTTACTGCAAAAAACAAGGAAAGATTCATCAGCAATACTCTTAATAACAATGTTAGGGAAAAGCGAAGAAAATTAAAGTCTATCACGGTAATCCGATGTTTAATAAAAAAATAGTAACTTGTTTGCATAATAGTTTTATGCCAACAAATTTTTATGGTGAATCACCATCTGTACAAATTTAACCAACTTATAAAACAACGCATATGTTACGGTCGTAGTTAAATTATTGACGAACTATCTTTCAAGATTTACCAAGGTCTCATTTTTTATATTGGTACATATTGCAGAGCTTAGAAAATCACGACTGAACTTTTATACTTATTAAACTTGTTTCTTAACAATCTACGTCTGCAATAATAATACCATGTATATATAATTATTTTGAATCACAGCAACTAAAAAGGCATTTTAAAAGAAATTATTATACACATCCACATACTTATAATTCAGAGCAGTGAATTTGAAGTAATTTAAAAAATAAGTGTACTTTTTTTCGTAATTAAATCGTGTTAAAATCTGCTTCAATAATTATAGTTTAATCAAAGGTACTGGGATCAAACATATGTAATTATATAACTTTTTATAATTTATGATATCGACTGAAGGTGCTTGATGGAACTTCAATATTAAATTTGAATTGTTGCAACTTTGTACGATTCCATATGTCTGTTGCATCCGTGCGATGGAATACCTGAGGATGCCGAAGGGCGTAGACATATGGGCGAAGGCATATGGAATCGTACAAAGTTGCAACAATTCAAATTTAACTTTTTATATTGTTTATTCTACTAATGTTTATTATTTACGTTTGCCGTACTTTATGGTAAAAAATCAACTAAACCTGAAATGGTGCGGAATGAAATACTTATAATATGTTAAGCATATAAGATATGTATCATTATTTATTATTATAATTGCAGTACAAAATGCACTGATTTTTGACGTTATATATATATAGATAACATTTATATCAAAACTAACACAGTTATAGTTTGCCTATGTAAACGCATAGTAATAAAAAAATCATTAATTTTGCAATAGGAAAATAATGTTTAGTGAATAAAATGATAAATAATTTAAACAGATATATCTCATGTAGTCTTTTCTTGCTTTTTGGAGTTAAATTTACCAATATTTTGGTTTGTATAAAGCTCTTGATTGATAGCCTGTGCAACTTTATTTTAAAGTTGTTTTTATTATAAAATCTACAGAAATATCTTCTGTATAATAATGATAATATATTTGTAAAAGCATTTTATCTGTGAATTTCAACTACAATATGATACTGTATTTTTTAAAATTGTGAATATTATAAATCCAGTAAATGTTTTGTTAACTTGAAGAAAAATATAGGATTCACTTAATTCTAAATACTACATTCATAATGGGTTTTTCAAAATGCTATTTCAAAACCTTGACAAAATCCATACAAAAAAGAATTCAGTGATAATTTTTCAGTATTTTTTTTGTGTCTCGTGTCGCTAATGTTATAGCTTGGGGCACACCATGGCCGCATTTAGATGATTTTTCTACTTCGCTTCAGTCTCAACCTTTCCTTGATCGTTGTTGACCTCAAGCGCTAATAGGTCCATCTGTATTCTAATAAGTAAGTTGAATCGTGGGATATAAGCATTTCATCTTCATTCATGGCCACTGAATGAGAAGAATCACGAATAATGGAACCAAATGTGTCCATCAAAAGATTTCAATTAAAAGAATTCAACTTACAATTTTGTGATTAATGTTATCAATATTAAAAAATGATAAATTTTTATAACACTTCTTTAGTAATTTTTCTCACATAACGCATCGCATTGGTGGAACTTACTATTAAACGTGAAGTTTTAGAGTAAAAAATTAACTCAATTGTTTTACTCGAACATTATTATAAACTATTATATATAAATTTTTTAGGAAAATACTAATGAAAGCTTAGGATTATATTTTCTGTTATAATATAATAAAGATGCCTATAATTTAATATTTTATTCATAAGATTATCTATTAAATATATCTTGTACATACAAATGTGATCGCGTACTTTAAAAAAAAACATGCGTTTCTTCCAAGATTCGACACTTAAAAAATAAAATTATATCTTGGTATACTTATCATTAATCGATTGTGGAAAGAATTTTGAAAATTGTTTATCATATGCATGTATATTTTCAATTTCCAAATAACATATGCTGTTTTTATATTACGAAGAGAGGAAGCATAAATTTTCTATCGTACAACTTCATTAATTACAAAAACAAAATCATGAAAGGTAAAATTACATATGAATGATGCTAATATTTTACTTTAAAGCCGGAAAGTCTTCGTAAAGTAGATATATATGTATAAGATTGACATTATGTCGATGCACGCTATGATTAATATACTATCGTTTCTTTTCAATTTAATACAATATTTATAATGATCAATTTGCTAGAAATCAGATGTGAATATTGTTAAATTGATTCGGCAGTCCGACAAAAACAGATATCATTATGTAATCATTTCATTTTGATATGCCACTTTGAATCAGTGAGCGGCGATAGGCGAGCCGTAAGTTGAATTTAATATGTCCGCGTACTTCAAAATTTGACAGATACTTTTGTTTGAACGTCTCGTTCGTTACTTCAATGGCAACAACTCAATTCAAAGACAGTGAGAAGCGAAAAAAATAATAAAACATAACTATTTGTGCTACTTTACAGAAACACATATTGATACACGGCTAGCTGGTGCAACATTTATACTGTTCGATAGCGAACATATTTTTTGGTAATAAACATAATCATTTTTTAATTTATATTTCTGCTAGCACGAAGAATCACTATTTTTAAAAGTGTATATAAGTTATTATTTTTATAACAATATAAGTTTAAATTCTACTGAAAGTATAATGCGACATATAAGATAAATTTATTCTTAATTTGGCAGGGTGGTCTTATTGCCTGCAGTGTCAGTTTGAAATGCCATATAAAATATTTCATACTATTTTTCATTTTACTTCTGTCAGTTCGACCTATACTTGGACCGGTAGTATTTTGCCAATTTAGTTTCAGAAATAACAAACAATTATATATTTATAAAGAAAACTCGAATAATCATTTGAATATACTTAAAAACATTGTATTTTGAGTTGAGTCGAGAAAAATCTGTAAATCTTTAGCATTCTGTAGCATATACAATGTTCAATACTCTGCTAAGATAGAGACTTGGTGGACAATACAATCTTATAAGATAATGCGACATTTGAAATAAAGCCATACAATCGCCAATAATTTTCCTTCCACAGTCTTTTACTGTTCTTTCCAGCAGATTTATGGCATTAAAAATATTCATTTCATAGCTATCCATTGCTGGCAAAAGGCTTTTCTTTGACATCAAAGTAAGTAGGTATTTATTGGTATGTGTACGGTATTGCTTGAACATGATTGGTAAAAGAATATTTTTGTGTTCATGACGTAGAGAATTTAAATCACAGTAAAAGTGGTACATGTTACGATTCAACGATTTTCTACAACTCTTTTTCTGAGAATAAAACAAAATTTATGATATCGACTGAAGGTGCTCGATGGAATTTCAATACCAAATTTGATTTGATACAACTTTATACAATTCTACATGTTTTGTCACCAACGACTCGAGTTTTGCCTGACTGACTATGCTAACTATTTATTTACGTCAGTTCTGTTGCATCTGTGTAACAGAATGCCTGAAGATGCCGAAAGGCGAAACCCGGGTCGTTAGTGACAAAACATGTGGAATCGTACAAAGTTGTAACAATTCAAATTTTTTACTGATTAGATTGGCATTTATTTGGTAAAAATCTATTCAAAAACTTTTTCGCTATGGACATTAAAATATTATATTGGAACAGTTAAACAAAACAGTCGTCTCAGATGTTTTATTGATTTAAATAACTTGTAACCTAAACTAATATATGTAATTTTTCAAAGATACGCACTTACCTTCATAATACAAAAATTAAAATAAAAAAAATTATCCCGATAAAAAAATAGTATTGCTAAATTTATATCTCATTAATGAGTGAAAAGTTTATTACAGTTAAATTATATTTTTAATCGTACATCGTACAAGCTGGTATTGCTGATCAAAATAATTTAATTTTAACATACACGTGTGCTGTCTATAAAGTGTGCGTGATTTATCGATCAATAATTATCATTATATCATAGTTGTTTATACTAGCTACGTTGGATAAAATATTACATAAAAAAAACAAAATTTCATTTATTAGTCAACAATGACGTAATTTGAATTGTTTATTTTTTTCATGAAGTATTAAAAAAACTTCGTTGTATACTTATGTAAGATTAATACGTATGTATATACGTAAAATTGAGTCGATCAATATTTACAATCGAGTCTATTTTATAGGATAAAATGAGAAAATTGTTTTATATAAATAAATTTTTTCACCACACAAGCTTGATTTTTTGAATTATAGTTAAATTGTATACAACTTCTATATAGAAAATTCATTGAAAGTAGGAAAAAATATAACTTTAAAGAGGTAATGTTTAGCCGTTTGAAATGAAATGAATATACTTTTACGATATTTTGTATTGTTATATCTTAAAAAAAAATATTTATGTTAAGGAGACAAAGCCTTTAATGATATAGGCCGTTCTTTTCTATTTTGGCTAGAAAAATATATTTTGCTTTTTATAGTTTATTTTTTCAACTATAGTGGGATTTTTTCGTGAAAAAGTTTTCATACAGAGTATTTTGTAATTTTAAATTGGAAACAAAAGGCGCTATAAACTGTGGTGAATCCTTACGTCTACTGTAACAGTTTTATATTTAATACCTTGAATAATACACAAATTTCGAGCTCTTAATATAGACTACGAACTATTTTTTATAAGTGATGTATGTGCTTCTAGCGGTTAAGATGTGTGTCTTGCAGACAATATTTTAACTAAAAAACAAATTCAGTAATCGGAAAATTGTTACAACAAGAGGTCTAGAATAAGTTCCTTAGACAAAAAAAGTTCAAAAATTACAAAAAAAAAAATAACTCGAAGATAGAGTTAGACTAGGTTTTTATTGCTGAAATTAAATTATATGTAAAATGATTGTCAGTTCTATTGCATCTGTGATGCTGAAAGGCGAACTCAGGTTGTAAGTGACAAAATATGTGGAAATGTACAAAAATTTAACAATTCAAAATTATTATTGAAATTCCATAAAGCCTTTTATATTTTTATATGAATTATAAATAAATTTAAAAAGATTTTCTTGCAGAAAATGAAATATCGTCATAATTGTCGGTTATTTGAAGCGCCGAAAACTAATGAAGCTTAGTAAGTTATGACAACGTTTTATAATTTGTTCTCGCGGCCTTCACCAAAATATACACTGGCAGATTTATTTTATTATTGTATAAATAATAATTTTTTTATTGCTTAAGTTGCATGTAAGCACGTTTGCTTAGATAAGCATTTTGGAACCTTTTTGAAACATTCAGTTTGTCACAAAATAATCCATGAATTTTTGGTATCATTAGATGAATTTTATATTCGAAAATAATGAATTCAAAGCAATGAAAGCCAATCGGTCAATGAATCAATCATTATAAATACCTAATTAGTGTTATTTTATAATAAATCTGAAAATAAAAGTTCAATGAAACATTTTTTTTCTCACATAATGTAATTACTTTTACATTTTTACGTGTCAATTAATAATCAAAATAAAAAAGATGGCGGTATGATATGATAGTAAATTCCTGAATGTACTGTTTTAGTATTAACGTGTTATGCGAAAAAAACGTTTCTTAATACTTATATAATCTTTTCGCAAATTTCTCATTGTCATTTTAAGAATCATTTATTTGACATTGTAAACGGACCAGCGTTAAAAATAACCATGTAAGTAAAAAAAATGATCTGAATTTGTAATTTATAATAAAAATACAATATTACAAAATAAGAAATTTTTCTTCAAATTTAATAATATCAAAGCAATACCAGGAGGTATTGAGATCATTAAAAAATCTCTAATGCTATGGCTATAGCCAATGTGGTAGATTAATTTAAAACATAAGTACGCCCATTGCACTTTTAATTAATCGCTTGAACCATAGTAATAGGAAGGGTCTATGGCCTCGAAATATAATGACCAAGTTTGAACGCAAGTAAGATTTTTTTGTATATTATTTTTATTTATAAATTTGACACACCTTCCAAATGAGAAGATGACGAGATAAACGAATATTTCGAACATTTTCTAACTACATAACGCTCAAATAATAAATAGAAGATTCTGTAAAAATGTTTGATAAAGTAAAGACTCATTCTTAATAATCGTATAATTACATATTATATTTTGGTATTGTCGTAAGCAGCTCTTGAGTTTCGAAGTAATTAGTTCCTGAAATTTTACACGATCGTTTAATGTACGAAACGTATGATCAAAAATATGTTTTGATTTAATAATTAATAATTAAGTTATCGAAGTTATTGTAACATCATTTAAATACGCTACGGTATTAAATATCGAGGTTTTTAATATATATAATATAAAAGCACTCGATATAATATATTAACATTCATAAATTTGCATCGAAAAATCAAAAGGCTTTAGCTCTGCCACATTCTTCTTATAATACGCTGAAATAAATTATTTTCATAGTTTCCTGTTATATTTGGAAATTATTTTTATTTTGAAAAGTATATGCAGCACTGTCAGCAATGAAATAAACAATTTAGTAAGAAATTACTTTTATTATTGCTGTTTCCATTTTTATAATCATCTATTTATTACTAATTTTTATCACTTTTACGGAATTAATTATTACTTCTTTATAGAAAGGCATAATACTATAAATAATAAAAATCCACTTTTAATTTTAGCCCTTTATATTTCATGGTCAGGGCCGATTTCGTGCATTGCGAGTGTTGGCTGATAACTGATGATTTATTATTGACTTTATTTATGAGTGAATTAAAAATATATTGATGTGAATATTATAAAATAACACATATTTAATACATTTTAGTTAACAGTCAACTGTTGTATAAATTGTATCATTACACACACACATACATTTATTTAAATTATCCAAAATCCTATAGATTTATCATGCAAATAAATCCATCAATACTACCGGCATCAATTTCTGTGATGTTTCATAGCTGCCTACTTTATTTCTAAAAACTAAAGTCAAGTTATGGATTTGTTATCGTTGTAGATTTAATCATGATGTAGAAATGCTTTCAGGACTTTGTAATACTATCTTAAAAAATAATATTGTTTTCTTTCCATTTTCTCAGGTGGTGCTGGTTCGTGGGCATTTTCTGTCATATTTACCGCTTTGCAGTCGAAATGAGCCAGTTTTTTTGGCAGCTTGTGCACCAGTCGCTATGCCAGAAACAAGAGAGTGCGTTGTACAAGGAGCCACAAACGTGTTCACTACGATACATTCCATGGATATGAAAATAAAGCACATAGATAAAAAGTAAGTATCATTAATGAAAATAAACAATTCGAAATAATCCATTTTATATTTAAAACAAATCAATTTTAGATTTTATATAATTTTTATTTTTAAATATTGACGTTTTAATTCTGATTCCGTTACATAAAAAATCCAAATGATTTTGAATTGCTTTTTCTTATCTTTCACTCGTTGCATGTGAGAATATATGTTTAAGTGTTTGAATTTGTGATTAACAAAGATTTATTACGGTAATTCAAAATGCCTCTGAATGTTTTCGTAACGTTTCAATTAAGTGAATCAAAAGGTGTCTTGCTGAGAATTGGACAACTTCATCAGATATCTGATATAACATCAGTAACACTGTAAACCTTTTATGCTAAATACCAATGGCAAGATAAAGCATTTTTACACATCAAACCGTTATTTACATGTTAAAATATTTTCAGCACTAAAAAATTCAATGATATTGATTTATAAAAATTTAAAAATCTACATTCATTTAAGACGGATGCGAATTGGAGCTTTAGAGCTGTAAAGGCGTAACTAAAAAAAAGCTGTTATAAGCGAAAGCTGTATTTTATTGTCATAAAAAAATGAAGGTCATCAAAAAATGGTATGGTATATTAAAAATGCGTGGGTTTACAATTGCAAAAGAGCAAATAACTTTTTTAAAAATATTAAAAAAATTTCAATTTTATTAAGGACTAAAAATATAATAAAATTACACTTTTCAGTAATAAAAACTTACGTTCCACAAAATTTTCATTGATTGTATGTGGTAAACTTCGATCCACAATTTTTTTAATAAATTAAAAATCTTTTATGTTATATATTATACATTCTAATCTTTTTTATACTTCGATTCCGCTTCTTTTGTCGTCTGTTTTTCACATAGCTAATAGTAAAATTGTTATTGGCTTTAATACGTTAGTGATTCTTCAATAACAATGTGAAAAGTTTTCCCTTATTATAATAATACAAACGGTAAATAAAATATTTTTTAAATGAAGATATAGTATAAAACACATTAAATACAATCTGTTTGGTCGGTCAAAGTGTTGGGCACCAACGCTCTTACATATACAGAAGAAAAGGTGAATATCGATATACCGATAATAATATGAACGTTCCCACGGAATCTAAATTGAGAAATCTTGCAGCTAATTAAATTATAACCGAATTTGATTGGCTAGGAATGTTTAAAGTCAATGGCAAAAAGTTGTTACTGAATTAACATATTGGAATGAAATTTATCTTCACATTTAATCATTATGCGTAAAGTTTAATGTTTTCGCAACATTATTTTTCGTCGAAAATTAGTAATAATTCTCTAAATATTAATGACTGCTAATATGAAATATCGACGAAGTAATTTGGCATTAGTTGTGTGTAATCAATTTTATTATATTTATAAAAAATGATTCCTAATAAATTCATCGAATCAAATAAAAAAAAATTCACGAAATCAATATTCTTTATGTTATTAACGAAGCAATGTATACATTATAGGAATTTATAATACAATATGATTAGATAAAAGACTGAAAAAATTATCTTGACGTTTAAAAATATAACGTTTTATCGTGATATTAATTTCAAAAAGCAACCAGATTGTAGGATTTTTTTTCATATTTACATGTAAGGTAGCAGTCATATATCCTAATAAAATACGTTATATGGTTTATGTTTAACCGATGGTAACATGTGCTGTTTTTAATTTTTTGATTTTTATTATTTTTAACAGTGGCGAATGGTATCTGGGATGGGAAAAATCAGAACTTACGGGCATCTCTTGGTATCAACTTCTTCATTGGGAATGTATGAGAGAAGCTCAATCGAAACATAGATTAAGTAAGTATAAAATTTCCAATCTCTTTTTTTTACCATTGTTTATCAATTGTTGCAAGAAAAATAAATTTGAATTATATTTCAGTTACTCAATCAGAGCAAGAGAGGTCATGTATATTACTTCTAAGACTTCAAAAACACTCAGGAGATTGGCTTTGGGTGCATGCCGTTCTTCAAGTTAAAGATAACATGGAAAACAATCAGCAGCCTGTTATCGTTTGCACTAATCAAGTTTTGAAGTAAGTATATATATAGATGTTTCTTATTAACTTAGTAAAATATTTACTTTAAATATTTTCATTTAAAATAAATACTTGCTTGACAAAAAAATATAATTATTTATTTTGTGTTTTTCGTGTCATCAGAGCATAGAAAGACTGATAGATACATTTGAGAACTTGGAATGTTGCTGTTTTTTTATTCTCGGATGCACCATGAATGATTTTAATTTTATTATTTATTTGCAAAAATTTCTAAATAAAAAAATATCAGGGAATTTTTGCATGCTGTTTTTATTTAAAATATAAACGTGTAAATTAGTATTAATTGCTTTTTTATTTTCTTTATTTCTAGTGATAGCGAGGCTACAATAATGCTGGCAAATTCATGGCTTTATCACTATTATAGCGTTCAAAGTAAACTTCAATATGGGCTTGCCTATGATACAAACCAGCTTCAATCCTATTATCACCCTTCAGTAAATTCATTTTCTCCCTCACCTTATGCTATTAATCAAGAATCTCCGTATTCTCAACACTCAAATGAAGACACAGTTCATCATCATATGATTAACGGGCCCGAACAGACGCATATGGATCTTCAATCACCGAGACAGCACCCTCCTCCTACTGTTCTCAGGCATTCTGGTGGTCAAGTTATGGTCAATCAGGGTTTTGGGTTTGAGGGTTCTATGGCGGAGCGGGGACCAGTTGATTACTCAAGACACTCGTCGTCTTTCTCTAGCAACGAGAGGTTAGTTTTCTTCTATTGTTTTTAGCGGTTAGATGAAATAATAATTCATCAATTTAATATATTTCGGTAAATATTGTCAATTCTTTGTATAAAAAAAAATTTAAAACAATTATTCAACTTCCAGTGCAAAGTAAAATAAGCTCATATAAATAATATAGTTGATAATATCGTCAGAACTGTATACAAGAATCATTTTATTTTTTATTTTTGAATCAATTGATATTGTACAATATATTTTATGATCCATATAACATCATAGAGTTATATTAGCTTTACAATGACACAAAATAAAGTTCGTTCACAATAAATGTAATTATGTCATTCAAAATGTATAATTCAATTAATAAAAACGACAACTATTGTCTAAATCAAGGATTCTCAACCTTTTTGTACTCTCTAGAGTGCGCTCTAGCGCATTCTAAAATATCGGTAGGTTGGCGGGCACCACCTATTTTTTCTAAGGATATTTTTAATTGGACATGAGTAATAAATAAAAAAAGACTCAGTAAAGGCTCAGAAAGACAATATTGCAAACAAACGAACGAATATAATGAACCTAGGTACCCCAAAAAAATACAACTTATTAAAATTACAACATTTTCAATAAGTGTTTATGAAAAATTCTGTCACGGTCGAATAGTGGCGGGCACGGGGTTGGGAATCACTGATCTAAATGTATTTCAGTGATATGAAAAAAAAACTGAAATCACGTATTTTTTGAAGTTATTTATTATATTTGCTTTAACTATTGAACGTAATGTTTTTAAGCTTTACATCTATCAATTTATATCCGATCTTTTTTTTTAATTTGAGGTAAACGAAGAGTATTGTTTACAAGTTGTGCTATTTTATTATTTGAAATATTTTACTTATCTATACTATCTTGATTTTCAAGCGCTAAAAAGAACGGTAAGAAGTATATAATTAATTCAAACGAAGTCCCAATGAGTTACAGAATATTTTTGATCCATATTTATTATAAATTTATTGCAACACTACTTGATTGTTTCCTTTGATAAATTCACGTTTTTTGTTTTAACGGGTATAACATTCCGGCACCCCGGGGAGTCTTCAAGTATCACACGGCTTATTGATGGCTGAACAAATAAATTGTTTGGGACGTCATTTCTTATGCATGCACAAACAAATAATGACGAAAATGTGACAGATTCAATGATTTATGAACCAAAAGATGAAACTAGATTTACATACATATACTATACGATCATAAGTTTTATAATTTCAAGACGGCTAGATTTCTTAATAAACACCGTTTTTCAATATCAAAAATATTGGAACAATTCAATTTACAAAATTAAATTTTTTATTTATTGTAAGTCAAACTATTAAAAAATGCAAAAAAACAGTGTGATAGCTATTAAAACCTTTTTTTTTTACAAAGATTTAATACTTATTCCACAACTCTTTATTTCGATATTTATAAACTATTATAATTTTGATTAAAATCATAAGAATGGTTAACAATACTAATTGGCTTCTTATAACAGTAGACTTATATATTCTAATAACGATTAAATATTTTTTTCGCAGTGTTTCTTATTTAAAATATGCTGGAAAATATGTTTGAATAATAAATAGGAATAATTTTATCTCATAAGAAATATATAATAATCTATCCATGAAAATAGAAATTAATTGTCGAATCGTATTTATATAAAAAAAATCTTATGATGAGTACAGTGAAATTCACACGGTGAGAAAAATATAAGCTACTTTTAAAACATGACGTGATATTTAAATATTCACATCTTTACGATGCGGATACGTGTTGGGGAATAGATTATAGAAAAAGTGCACCATGTTTACAGTTTTCCATAATAGGATATCTATGTTTGTTTTACATTAGTAACGTGTATCGTTTTATTTGTGAGCATAAAATTTATTTCTGATTGTTAAATTGTAAAATGGAACCTTTTGGACTTACCGTGTGGAAATAAATACTATTTTTCGCCGAGAAAAGTTACATAATTTAGAGATGTGATAAAGATATTCTTATAAAAGTTAAAAAGTTATACAGAGCTTAAAATAAAATTATCATTGTAAAAAATTAAATATGCACTTTCAGTGACAGAAAAATTTATAAATATCAGAATTTATTACATTTTTTACACAAGAGCTTACAAGTTGCTGTTTAATTGAATGATACGAACTATCAAGAAAATACATTTATTGACAAATTTTATTGATATGGCTATATTTTGACCAATAAATATTTTTAATGTCGTATGATATTGCTTCCTTTGACTTTTTATGAAATGTTAGCTAGCTCTATTTATGATGAAGAAACACGAATAATTAACATTAGTTAACTGGTAACTGGCATTTTTATTTGAGAAATATTTGTTTGAATAGCTTATCTTTACAATATTATTTGGTTTATGAAATCAAATACAAATTTTACATATATATTATCGTGAAAATAAAGAAAATCACAAAAATTTAAATTCACTTGAGTTTTATTAAAAGTATTACAATTTTATATTAAACTGAGACTTCTTTATTTGTTTAATTTGAAATTCTGTTTTTTTGCGTTAAACGTTAAAAAGATAGAAAAACTAGGAAAGAAATATAATTTACCACAAACTCTTTGGAGAAGTCATAAATAAAATATTGACACCGTTTGGTTTTTTTACCAAATCTGGAAGTTTGAGATTTTTATCTTATATCAGAAGCGTCAAAACTCATCGAAAATTTGATTGACGCAAGCTGATTTATTTTCACCTGCTCAGACACTCAATCTATTGCATGATGTTTAATTTATATTCATTACTTACCAAACCACCTTTGGTTAGTATTTTGTTAAATTTATTATTTATTCGTTTGCCAGTATATTGTAATTGCATTTTAAAATTATATGCATTATATAAAACTATTATATTATGGCGCCAATAAAACGGATCCGTCTTGAGAGCCACTTGCGAGCCAGATCTCAAAGCTCCACTTTTTTATTTTATATTTTACTTACAATAGTAAAATTCAAACAATTTTAATTACATTTCTAAGCATTTTGCGTTTTAGATCAATCAAATATAGGGTGTTCGTCGGGGATAGTTACAACTCTCTACAATTACATTGTAAGATTGGCTATATGCAAAGATGCACCGTCTTTTTGTTACAACATATTTATTATGTCAAATGCATCTGGTGCCAAAATTTTATAAATATTCTCTTTACGTTCTTTTTTAACAAGTACTGTATCATTTAAAAAAGAGATGGGCTTAATCACTTACTTTAATTAATTATCGGTATAAAATAATGGTCTCATTTTTTTAATCGTTTATCTGATTTTTAAATTTATATACAAGTTTTCTCCTTATAAAATGTTGCTCATAATATGGACTGTACGTGATTAATAATAATATATATATTACTAAAATTATAAATAATTTTGCTTATTTATTTTTTCGACAAAACAGTGCCTTTCCATTTTTTTTGATGAAGTCGCCAAAATTTTTTTTTTTTTATAAAACGTGACTTTACACTATTCAACAGTTTTCAATTTACAAGACTATATTTATTCATGAAAATTTATAACATATTTTATCAACTATTTCCACTCTCAATTTGAGTTGCATAATGGGAATTTTTATTCGAAAACTGCTTGTAAACTCTCTTTTTGGTGTAACTATAAAAAGTCATTCGCTTTTGCAAAACCTTATTTTATATCACGTTAGAAGGTAAACATTCATCCTCAGATGAAGTCTATCATGGATAACGTACAATCTATAAATGATTTTATGAAAATGACAGTTTTGAGATGAGATTATTGAGATAAGATTATTATTATATCAGTTCAATTAAAGTCAACGAATTCGACGACTCGATTCGAGGCCTACTTGCTTTGTAAAAATACTTTTTAATTTTAATATGCATTACTGATCAATTAAATAAATATAACTTATAGAGAAAAGTTTGGTTACATTTATTATTTAATGATTTTTTATGTAGAAAGAATATTTTTAAAAATAATCATTTCAGTACGCAACTGGGTTACTGAGTATTGGGAGCTTTCAGTTTTGGCTAGAAAAAAGTTTCACGACCCGATTTCTTTTCCAATCACGTTTTATTCTAAAATCCCGGCATTAAAGTAATTGCATGCATATTGGAAACGAAATTGATAGAACACGAACAAGAGTGAGACATGTCCAACACACTCTGAGGCGTTAATTGATTTAATAAAAAAATATGATTGATACAGGTCAAGCGTATACACCTGTGCGGAAATTTAATTAAGATATACATTACGAATAAAAAATTAACGAGCTTTCATTGGATGCTTATGAGAAATGCTTTACTTTCTCACGATCGTAAAAAACATTACTTCGATAAAACGAGCGTTTTTTCAACCAGTTCTTTAAATATTTATCTTATTAGATAATCGTCTTTTGGTATGAGATTATTGTTGATAACATGTTTAAAATGTTTTGTTTTGGATTCTATCACTCTGCACACTTTTTATTAATATATTCACCATATATAACCATGGGAAAAACGTTAATAGTTATTATCAAATAAAAAAACAAATCAATAAAGTAATTATGTATTAAATGGCAGCTAATTTTTGGAATATATATTAGGTAGTTCGGAAAGAAATGACCATTTTTTTTAGTTTTTATAGTTGGATTTGTGTGGCTTCTTTGGATTTCAGTCCCTTATCAAACAAAAACAGCATTATATAGCGCAAATGAGTTTCTTCGATTCAGACTTCTTCATTTTTCTACAGGGACAAAAAAATAAATAAAACGTCAAAACAGAAAGAGTACCAATAGAACTTTAAAATGATACTAATCACGACGTGCTAACTTAACGGCAACTGTTGACAAACTGACGCTAAATTTACGCAAAGAAATGGTCATTTCTTTCCAAACTACCTAATATGTAATTTACTTTATATATTTGAGGATGTATTCAGTAAAAGGAAGCACCATTTAAGTATTTTTTGATTTACTGACTGTTTTTTTCTTCTTAATTTAGGTACGTTCCGCAATCATCGATAGACACACGTCTGAGTGAATCGCGAGAAGGAGAGCCAATCTCCAGTTTTCGACATCACAGGAAACGAAAGCATTCAGAACCGAATTCTAAAGTTGAGCCTTTGCAATTAGTTCACTCAAAAGAATCTCATATAATAGTCGACGTAGGTGGAGGAGGAACGCTCTTGGCATTGACTACGCCAGCTGATAGATCAAGATATCCCTCAAAGCCCGGACTCGAAGACCCCGCTGATTTCATCGACCGTTGGAATCCAAGTCCACCGTGGTCTGATACTGCTCTGCAAAAAGTTCCTCAGGTATATCAAGAGTTAAGTTATGCCACTACGACTCCTTTGACACCAACTGGTACGCCTGGTGCTTTACATGGATATGGAGGCTTACAAAATACTTTTACATTTGACTGGCTTCCTGAACATTATGTCAGCCACTCGGGAAACGCGCAACCAGTCTTACATATAGTTTGTAGAGATGATGAATTTAACGGTAGTGATAGTAATGTAGTGAGGCATAAAATTTCTCATCAAGTTCCTGTCAGCGAAAGCTCTACGCATCAAACAACGGGGAATGCCGAAGGAGATATTGAGGCGTCGTAGCACTTACTCGATTCATTCAAATTCAACGCAACGGTAAGCGAGAAGCGTAACTAATTCTATTTTTTATTTGGAATTTATTGATAAAATAAACCACAAATTAACGTACTTAAAAAAAATTTTTTTATTTAAAATATGAAGAGTTTTGTATCATTTCAGTTATATGTATATTCTACATAATTGGGTGAATTGAGGATTCACCAGAATCATGGTATTATTTGGATAACTATAATGTCTTAGCATTTAATATTGATGGTTAACACCATTGTATTTTGGTTAAAAAATAGCATATTAATGATACGCCAAAAGATTCGAATTAAAAGTTTCGTAAGATAGAATGAATATGTTGAGTATCAATATATTGTGTTCGGTAGATGCATTATACCATAACATTTTTTATATGCTATATTTATTTGTTAAGCATGAACTGAAAATTACAATTGAAATAAAAATGCGTGCAGTTTTATTTAAAGTAGCTTTCGAGATTTCCCAATTCAATATGACTTATGATATCTTCGGGAAAAAAATGAAAACTGATAATCTTTGAATACATTTTACTAATAAAGAAATAAGTATATAAAATATTTAAGCATTTACAATGGCTGGCATCCTAATTATAGTACACAATAAGAAAGTAACGTACATTAAAAATAATAAAACATTGAATGAAGTAAGTCAAAATATTTTCAGTTAGGTAAGTAAATTATATGTGGTTATTAGATTTTTAATATCATAATGTTAGGTTAAACCTATGAGATCATTATTTGTATATTGATTGTTGTAAAAAGTGTTATTTATTTTAAACCAAGGATAAAATTAAGATGTCTTATATTTTAAATTTATAAGTAATTTTGTTTTAAAGTATTTTAATGTAAAATATTATTATTAAAGAATATATATTTCTATTTGTACTATAATTATACATATTATTTTTTATTTCGACTTAATGATAATTGTTTAATTTGTCAATATTAAAATGATTACCAACTATCTACCAACTCAAAGAAAGCAATTGCTCACTGAGTATTGTTTGCATATTGCTAAATAAAAAAAACGAAATTCGTATATTATATACACTGTGTTAAAAAAAGACGAAACCTTGTGATCATCTTAAAGAAAATAATTTATGAATCCTTTAAATGTCACACAATAGTCTGATTTTCGATGAAGTATCACAATAAATTTGATTATATATTCGTATTAAAAAAATCAACCTGTCTGTAAATGTACTGTATTTTGTCATATTAAGATTTACTTAAATATAATGAAATAAATTTGATAAAATAAATCGATGTCTTCAAATTTATTTGATAACCTTAAAGTAAAACCTTATATTTTCCAACGTTTATAAAAAAAAAACTTGTTTTAATAAAAAAAAATATTACGCAAATAAAATATTTTTGTCTTAGTTGTGTTTAAAAGAATTTCTTCAAAAGGCATATTATTTAATCTATCATCAAAACGATATTAAAGAAATTAGGATTATGGTATATAAAAAAAACATTTTCCGAAAAACTCATTATTATTTCCATGATTATCTTTTTACTGAGCATCGTTTGTAAACTATATTTGACCCAATTATAATATATGGAAATTCACTTTGCACGATCTTTTTTAAGATTTAAAAAATACAAATAAAGGATACAATGAATAAATATACAATGGAACCCCACTCTATCGTTATCGTTGATGACGATGACATATCACATAGTGAAATAAAAAAAAGATATGTTTATCAGATAAACCAATATCTGAGCGTTTAATTTAGATATTATATCTAATGTAGTATACGAGTTACCATGAAATATTTAAAAATAGCTGAGTGATAGGCTAAGAGATTAATTTCTTGGAGTCACGTTTTGAAATCCATATCCACCACACTGAGACCTGCAAAATATTGCTTTTATTACTATCGGTAATTTTGGAAAAATATGAACATTCGTGGATAAATAAGCCATCTATAAAAGCTGCAAGTTTATACTTGAACTCATATCTTACTCACACTTAGCTAAAAGTAAGTACATAATAACATTTAAAGTTCTTGAAGTAATTTCTTTTGTTGCGCTGTGTTTCAGTAAGAGACTTAAATACTTCTTAAACAGGTGTATAGATTGCTACAAGTTGATAGCTTTAAGTAAGTTAAAGAAGCCGTAGCAAGGTTATACAAGAATTATTGAGTAATCCTTGTGAAAACCAATAATTACAAAATATGTATATATAATTACAAGATATACCGTGGAATAAAAACAAGAGTTTTATTTTACGGCATTTTACTTAATATCTTTCTCCACATGTTGTCATTTTGATGTACACACCCAAAATTCTATTTGTATATACTTTTTGCTCTTTTTTTAAATAAAATCCTGCACTATTATTTCTATTTGTCAGAATTTTTATGTGTTACTCAAAAGGTGATGTACAGAATCAATTATTATATTAATTGATAAAGAAGGCGGCATGATAGGTTGATGCAAGGTGTAATGAATAGTATAATTAAAAATATAATCTTTAATTTTGAGTCTAAATTGTAAAATTGATAAAAGAGAAATACAATTAAACGATAAAGTAACACGCACCCTTAAAAATTCTCAATGAGGTTTTACAATAACAAGAAAAATATATACGCTACCATTAATTTAGACTTTACATTATTTATAATTAAATAACATGATCGATTTGCAAACTTCATAAAAAACAATCAATAAAATGGAATCCTCAAAAAATGTCCCCCTTTTTGAAAATATATATATTATAAATATATACAATGTATATATTATATTAGAGCATGACTGTTTTTTCCGTTTAATTGAAATTGAAAAGGTTCAGTTTTGGACAAAAACAATGCAATTAATTAAAGAATGGTTAAATTATCTGCAGAAAAGCTCTTTACAAAGAATAAACTATGTCACCTTGTTTCGTTGATTTTGTAAGCGCTTATTTTGAATAAATATAATATAAATAAATAACTAGCTTTAACTATACTAGTGGTAGCCCTGTTGGTTAGTCAGGGTCAATATATAAAATAACCAAAGAGATCTATTATAAGACCTTAACCCTTCAGAGCTAACCATCTTACAAAAAGATCTACTAACGAGGTATGATCGGTTCACAATAAATATTTTCTGCACATCGAAAAGAATTTGTTACGTACTATTGGTACATATATAAATTAATTTTAAAAAGCAGTACTTGCTTATATATGCAATAATACTTAAAACATACAAAAAAGATTTCACATTCGAGAGATACTGGATATATTAATGCAGGAGATAATTTACTGAAAAAATAATATGTGAAAGCATTTTCGACGTGTTTCAGCATATCGTTAATAAAACAGATGTTACAGCAGTACAATCAAAATTGACTGCCGCGTCACATTGTTGGCAAACAAAGTGTTTTTTTATACATCAAAATATCGGTATCGTATTGAAATATCTACACATGTTCTCATTAAAGCTGATAATGTTTGTTATCAATTAATTAAGCTGTGCGCGATTCAGAATGGGGATAATGAAATTATTCTAAAATAACATATTTATTTATTCAGTGATCACCTTTTGTAAGTTATTTTGTTATACTTACATATGTTATTTTTCCACGGAGTAGTTAACATAAGCAGATGGGTTCAAAGCATCGCGAGGGCAATCTAGAAACGGGTAACCACTTTTTACTTCATTTATTTTCTAAGTATACAGTGGAAAAGCTTAAATCTTAATGGAATATGTTAGCTCTTTAAAGTATCGTATATAATTAATCTCACTCGTCTTAAAATGATTATTTGTTTTATAACAATTATTTTAAGTATTTAATACAATAAAATCATGTATAATTTAAATATCTGATGTTGCGTTGATTGATACAAATCAATCTGAAAATGGAAATATCAACTCGTACATACCGTAGCTGTTTGATTATTCAAAGA
This sequence comes from Himalopsyche japonica, assembly GCA_028555115.1. Classification (NCBI taxonomy): domain Eukaryota; kingdom Metazoa; phylum Arthropoda; class Insecta; order Trichoptera; family Rhyacophilidae; genus Himalopsyche; species Himalopsyche japonica. Next base: position 1,794,942 of record JAHFWJ010000222.1, on the reverse strand, counting down.
CAGAATTAATACTCGCTTAATGTTTGTCCGTTTTTATTGTTTGCTTATTAGTAGCTATAAACTGATCCCCAGGTAGTAAGTAACTGGTCGATTTCTATAGGCATAAATATTGTGTTTTATGTACACGCATTTTAAAATAAATATTTCCATTTAAGTTGTGGTGTTCATGTTAGCTTTATATGCCATCAGACGAACTCTCAAGCTGCAACAATGGTAGGTAAGTAATTGCATTAATTTTTTTTTACATAATATTTGAATTATCTTGTTTAATTATTAAATGTTTTAGGAAGATAACACTACGTCGTCTTTTAATAAGTATTAAAAAAGGCAATACAAGCAACGCAATTTAAATAAATACCTACCAATACAAGAATACACAACTTTAGAAAAATCACTATAATCCTACTGGTCACATTGACTGATCAAAAATTTATCATCTGAAAGTGAAGATCCTTCTAATGAATGTCTTAGAATTTACTCTGAACAATAGTCCGAAATATTTCTCTAATGAAAACAATAATATTCTATTGATGTTTGTTATAATTGGACTGATTATATTTCATTATCAAAACAAGAGCAATATTACCAAGATTGTATCAGATAAAGGTAATATTTTTTTGTCTAACTAACAAGTGCCAGTCTAGGTAAAGTACCAGTGTTAAAATTTTGAAGTGCCATTTTAATGCGTTTCATTTTGAAGAAGTTGGGTCGTATGGGTATATGATGTTAAATGGTAGGTTGGTATAGTAGTTTAAGATGCATCAAAGAATAATTCTATGGCAATATAGAACGCGAAAAATCAGGCGTGTTCGTTATATTAATCAAGGGTGAAGCAAATTTTTAAGTGACTATAAAAATATAGCACGAAAATAAAATCAACACCCGAACAACTACATGTCATATTGTAGATATATAATATTAAGTAGTTATTTCTAATGATTTAATATAAGATGCATTTTTACCGATAAATTCGTTACATCTTTTTCTGTGATGTGACAAGTGTTTTATTTTTTTCAAAACTATTTGCATACTTAATATACACTATAATATAAAATTAAATTTGTTACCTTTCTTATTTTACTGAAGACGATTCTTCTGATAAAAGGGATATCATAAGATTTTTTATTTATAGAGAGTTTTGTACCTAACGTTATAATTTTGGAAACTGATGGAAAGTATAAAAAATATATCGTTAAGATATGTCATTTATAAAATACTCTATTCTCATTAGATGGAATACAGTTCTGTATTTATTTGATTTTATATGATGTTTACATCAGTCAGAAAATGTACTATTTGATTGAAAATTATCTGTTATTGAAGTTATTATACAAGCGGGAATTATTTATAAAATTAATTTTTTGATATTATTTAAATAAACACGAATCGAGTTAAGTACGGAATTATTTTCATAAATAATTATGAAACATATTTATTGATTAATATATATTGGCAGCCCTGTTGCATCAGGGGTCGCCGAGCTCGGTCCGAGGCCCGCCCTGATTTAGTGGCGGAGTCCGCTAATTAAACCGTAAACTGGCTCGTTCCAACTGTACCGTTCCCACGCCTGGCCCATTGCCACACACGCACGTAATCACTAACACAAACAATGCATTACCTTAATTCAAAACCAAGCTTATAACTCAATACATGCCAAGCTTTTGCAGCTTTTGATGCTGTGTTTTTCAAGTAAACATTTGAATGTGTGCATACATAGACGCGTGCGTACACAAACATACGCGTGTTCGCGCACCTGACCAAGTGTACGCACACTTGTAAATACAAACACGGTGTGTTTGGTTTGTAATTAAGTAAAAACTGATAAAAGTGCTAAGAAGAAAAATCATCAATTTGAACATGGAAAATCAACTGCGTTTCCAATTAACATTACCTATTTGGATTTAAAATAGCCGAACATAAAATCTTGAACTAGCTACCAAAATTTACCCCTTCCCATTGATATTATATATTATAGTAATAAAATGAAACTTTTACATAACCGCTAGATTTTACATTTAATATCCCTTCCTATCCATATTTTGTATCCTAACTTTCTTAAAAAATACAAATTGAGTTATAGATTAATAATTTAGTGTCGTAGATTTTTTTTAAATTATTTTATTTTTTAAATTAGGAGTAAGTATAGCTAAACATAGATTGAATTGCTTAATTTGCGATAGAGAAAACTCCAAAATTTTAATAATTAAATCACAAATGAAACCGGCTTCAATTAGTTTAATATAAATTTATATATTTTTTATATATATAATGGCAACGATTAACCACTAAGTTTCTATACAATTTACATGCCGATGATATCACCGGAGTGAATATAAAATGAATGTGACATTGACGCATTAAGTCGTTGTTATAATGTAATTTTATCTATTTAATTGATGAAATATATGTATTTGTATTCGTTTAACCAAAGATAATAACGTTATGAAGTTCTATTATAAATACCTAATCATTTAAATGAGTTTAAACACGCATATTTTCCATAAAACCACAAAGATAGAGTTTTATGACAATTTAATACACCTTTTTAAGAATTATACCAATTATTTTGAAGATAGTAATAGTTAATAAAGAGGTATTCTCAAATGTCAATGATTATTGGATATATGTTTAATTATTTGGTTTGAAAAGAGTGATATGCTTATTTTCACAATCCTATTTAAAAAAAAAAAAATAGATTTTTAATTGTACTGTTTTCAACGCGGTTATATAAAATAATAGGAATGTGATTTAATATAAAAAATGTACAATATTATAAATAAAATTCACATTAAAAATATAGTTTTTCTCATTGATAATAGTTAACAACACGTGCAAAATATAAAATTATCGCAACAATAAAGAAATATACGGATATACCGTGGCTTGAAATCCAAATAATTTAAACAATATCATGACAATCAAATCAGTCGATAAAAACAAAAGCTCCCATATCGAGAAAGCCTTGTAAAGCTTAACGCAAAGTTTAAAGGTAAACTATGCATTGTTGATGATGGTATGTACCGTGCTAACCCTTTCGTTGGAGTGCGTAAATACTGAACTGAATTCAATCAAAACGTTTGCAATATTTGATGTACGTTATTTATTACACTAAAATTTATAAATACAATAAATTACTTATTGTATGTATATATATACGATTGTAGGTTCATAGTTTATAGAATAACATATTTCTTGTTAAATTGAATATTTTGTCGTTCCTCGCGTTCACTTATCATATCACTGTGATATACAAAAGAATCCTATCAATTCTATATAAAATATGATGTTTAACTATTGGAATAGGAAAGTTTGCTCGAGGTACTGTACTGATGGTTGCCGATGAAGTTGATATTTTTATCTCTATTATCTCTTATATTATCTATTTTTAGCTCATTCATAGAAAGATGAATATAACCTATTGTAATTAAACACAAAAGAATTAAAAAATCTGCATTCGCCATGATTGGATGGCATACTCTTTTATTTCGATTATATCAAATATTGAGATTGATCGAATACCCATATTTTAAATTTATCTTTGGGTACGTTTGTAGGGAGAAAGACATCCGTAATATTTTCGGCCGTTCAAAGCTACCCATATAATTTTAGATAAGGAGCATTTATTTACTTTTTGGTCATTTCCTTTCTAGTCTTTATATTACATATCTTGGAAGTTCTTAATTCCAGTTTTCGTTAAATAAATGTAATTGCTTTTTGCCATGAGAAGATCAAATTTATAGGCTACAGCAAACAATTGATATTTAAGTTTCAAAAAAATCGGTTAAAAAAAAGTGTCAGTTAAACTATTTTTTGAAAATAATTATTTATACTAATTAACCCTCAGCTTGTTGCCTTTAATAACAGCAAATTGATGGATGTGCTAAATGTATAATTCTTTGTTAAAAATAGTTCATATTCTTTTATTTCAGCACACCATTTTTTTATTTGTATGCCTAAAAATATATGACAGAGAACAAATATTAATTTAAAAACAAACAGAAATATATTAAAGCGGAATCGTTATGTACTGTTAATAAATCTCAGCTCGATTTGTTAATAATAAATTTCATTTATGTGTATAACATTTTGGAACTGTATTGATATTTTACGGAATTCGACTCCACTTTTATGTATATAAAAATATAGTTACTAAAGTATAAACTAGTTAGAAAAGTAAGAAAAATTTAATGAACACAATTATTATGATGTTAATAAAATCAGGTGTTTTTTTTCATTCTTACTGAAAGTAGTTTACTGAGAAAGTGTTTTTATCTTTACTTATAACTATGAACAAGGGAGGGTTAAGTATGCTAAAAATGTTCGATTGAAAATAACGCTGATCCGCACCATAGACAATGAGACAATTTATTACAGAAAAACATTCATACACATAAAAAAATAAAACGTTACGAAAAAATAATTCAGCGACGCAACGGACCAAGATAAGTAATTCCATTGTTTATATGTGGTCAGTATATCAGACGAAACTCATAGCCCCATACTGTTCTCGGTGACCCTTGTGGAATCGTCTTTTAAAGTGTGCTCCCGAAATATTGTATTCGACCTAACTTCTATACAATGCCTCTTTTTAAGTTGTATTATAAAACAACAAACAACGCGTGAATAGAAAGACCAATAAAAAAACAGGAAAAAATGTGTTGTATTAATTTGAAATGAAAACAGCCTTTTCTGTGCTATAAACCTGTTTTTTTTTATTAATGTGTTATGGTTTGTACTGAAATATTTGATGATCTTACCTGTATGTAAACATAAACTAATAAAGCTGATCAGTTCTGTTGCATCCGTGTGATAGAATGCCTGAAGATGCCGAAAAGCAAAACCCGGGTCGTTAGTGACAGAACATGTGGAATCGTACAAAAATGTAACAATTCAAATCTCACAAAATAAATATCTTGACATGTCAATTATATTATACAAGACATTTCACAGATTATACAACAACACTATTCATTTTGAACGGTGAATTTTTCACTGTAATTATAATTATTTTGCGAAGATTTTTAATAAAAATAATAAATTTTAACACTACATTTATAAACCAGATAAATGATATTGAATGCAAATTTTTAAATGAAATCCATGCGTCATGTATAGTTATATATAATTATGTGATGCTAGAGGCAAAAAGACAGTATTGATATAGTATTGAAATAGTCTGAGAGGAAAACTTCGCTATGCTCAAAATTCAATCGTTCATATAAAAGAAGGATATTATTACAAGAATGTGGCATAAATCATCCGTTTATATTGTGGCCACACTGCTCTTCTAACCTGTTCCGCACGGGCCGCGGTATGTTTTTTTTGTCCATCCGTAAACCGGCGCCCGCGGGGTTGGCGTGTGATTAAAGCTCTCGCAACCGAAAGATGAAAACGTCAAGCCAGTGACAAAGACGAACGAATCAGACTGCTATAAGTGACAAGCCACAATTTCTCCTCATAACATTTTAACATACTTGTTATAAGAGCATAGTCCATATTTTAAAAGGATATATCCTAGTCGCCACAGAATAGCTGATGTTATAATACGATTACAATTAAAAAATAATCTATACTAGTTTCTTGAATGAATTGGCATTTACTTGGTAGAACTCCATTATAATACGGTGAAAAAATAGCCATGTATTTTAGTTCTACAAAATTATTTTTAAAAATATAGTTGATAGCTATTTCGGCTTACGCCATCGTCAGAACTATGCTTAAACTAACATTTGCTTATCTATATATAACTGTGTAGAAAAGGAAAACTCAGCGACTAAGTGTTTGCATCTTTGCTGTAAGGGTCGTAGGATGACCGCTTCGGAACAGCTGGAAATCAATAGACATCAACTATCACAAAGGATTCTTAACGAACAAACTAATATATTGTCTAGCCCATTAATTAAACCTCTCCACGGGGGAAGGCGTCTGATTTGCTTCCGTAATAGACCGTTTCCGTGCCACATGTAAACTTATTGTCATAGACATATTTTTTAGTTTCATTTACAATTTTTGAAAAATTTAGTTTTATTGCGAGAAAGAAACAAGCTAGGCCGTTAAAGCAGGAGAGAAGATGCATTGTGCACCTTTTCTACACAGCTATATATAGATAAGCAAATGTTAGTTTAAGCATAGTTCTGATGATGGCGTGAGCCGAAATAGCTATCAACTATATTAAAAAAAAAATTGTAGAACTATAATACATTGCTATTTTTTTCACCCTGTTATAATAGTTTCATTTTGCTGGTAAAACTAATCGAGTAATAAATAAGTACAACGATAATTTTCTTGGCCAAATGGCTAATTTCATTTATGAACAATACCAAACAAGACAATTTACACTGAAAAATCAGAAATCGTTTTAAAGTTTCATAGATTTTTGTTTAAATTCCTCGCTTCGAAAATGAAAGATTTAGCGACTGAGCAATAATCAGCCGATATAAAATACTTTTATCAACGTAGATCATTAGGAGGTTATATGCTACTTAGTGAGTAAATAATCTCACTTGATCAAATATAAACCAATTCCAATATCATAAAAAAATAAATAATTGGGAAAACAAATTATGAATAGTGATTAAAAAAATTACCAGTACAAAGTGAAGTCAAAATATCAGTAGTTAATCGGTTTCCTTGTAAAATTATAATATTAAAAAGGGTCTAATATGTATTGTCACTATGTAATCATGCGTGTTAAATTCATATTCAAATCTTTACATATATCATAGAACAATCAAGATTTTTATTGCGACAATACTATTTATTGTAGAATAGTATATAAGTTTAAGTAAATATTATCTGTGAGTAGGCTTGCAGAACGTTTTCTAGTTATTTATTAATTCAATTTAAATTCTGCTGTTAGTTTGTAGCTGGTGGCTAATCAATGAACTTGTTTTGTTGCAGGAGGACAATAATGGGCCCATAACTGTGAATCATTTCGTTTCTTGTAATGCAAGTTTAATTAACAGAGAAAATGTGCGTTCATTAAAGCAAATGAGACTAATACGGTCGGTAGAATAGGAAAATAACGGAACGAGACTTTAATTAATTAATAAAGTTATTTTACTAAAAAAATTTTAGGTAATTTTTTTTAATTACGAAATTTCGACAAAATAATCACATGTCGTCTTCTATTTAAACAAAGCTTACAATAAAAAAAGAAAATGAACTACCGTTTACTGCACAGCTATTTTTCATCATATTCATCATTTATTTCGAAAATAATCTTTTTTCCTTAAAACGTAGTTGTTTTATTATATTTGGCTTATGAATTTTTGGATTATATTTTTTTAACCGTTGACATTCCATAAAATTTTACATAAATGACGTTCTTTTAAATTACAGATAAAATTTTACTTCTCTAATGTAACTAAAACCTTATTATAATTCTGAGTATTTTTTTATTCTGATTTTACTTAAATTTTTAATATCGTGTATAAAAATATATAATAGAACAGAAATTTACCACAAGAAAATTAAAAAAAAAAAAAGTTTACTGCTGTTATCGTGATGTAAAATATATTACCAACGTTGTTGACAAGAACTATTCTAGAAAGAAGTGTCTACTATTTTTTTCAACCAAGGTTTATTATATACTCACCCTTAAATATAATTGTGCTAAGCTCATCGTCTAGTATTTAGTATTTTTGAAAACGTACATATAATCTAATTGCAGACTGAACTTTCATATTTCACATTAGCCAAAACATAAAGTATTTGAAATTTAACGAGCGCTAAATTTACCTCTTCCACCTCTTATCAGAATTAGCAAGCTTTAACCGATTAAGTGAAAGATAGGAAATGAAATAGACTATTAAATGTTCATATTTTATTGTTTACAACTATGCAATCAGATGTTTTCAGGTTGGTCAGTTGCAATCAAAATGTTTATTTTATATACGTGGGTTTCTGGATCGAGCTTAAATGAATACTCTTTATAGGTGGCCTTTTACAACTAAAAACACAACCAAATCGAGCTTAATTGCTGCAAATGATTTTCAGAAAAAAGGGATGAATGAAATAAAGGGCACTACAAGATAGTCGAAAATTTACGAAAATCATTAATACAACCATAAAAAGAGTATTTATACATTAAAAATGTTATTCCTAATAAGCATTTTGGTTATTTTATTGAACTATTTATTACCAATCGGAGTACACCATTTTTTAATGTTTCAAGAAGCTTTCAAAGTCAACTATTATTCCATTTCAAATCGTTTTTAAAAATGATATGGTAATGAATCACACATTGTATTATAATAGAAACAAAACAAAAACATATATACAATTTAACACGGTGAAAAAAATAGCAATGTATTTTAGTTCTACAAAATTATTAAAAAAAAAAAATAGTTGATAGCTATTTCGGCTTACGCCATCGTCAGAACTACAATTTAGTTTAGACCTGTTATGTTCGGCGAGATTTTCATACATGGATTATTCAATGCTTGATTTTGTTTGAAAAAAATGATGGAAACGATTTTTGATAACAATCTTCAGTTCGATAATGTACGACTGTGCTAAATTTCTTAATAGTAGTTAAGTTACATTTTGCAAATTTATTGGTTAAGTATTATATTTATAAAAGGTCAGTCCTGTCTTTTGAAAATCCATTTATGTAAATATATTTAACAAATGCGAATGAAATGGAGTGTAATTAGAATTTATTCAGTTTTATTTGAAACAGCGAGTATTATATTTCAATGTAAATTTATGTTTTCATCGATGCGCTCGTTATTTTATGTGTTTGTATAAAATTGCAATATTAAATGCACACGCAACTCATGAAAGCTTTATTTAATGACTCAACACTTAATACTTGAAATCTTAAGAGCTAACCAATTCCATGTTATTGAAACAAGATTACTTTGACTTACTTCGTATTTAAATCAAACATAGATATTTTATTTAAGCTGTATCATTACCCATTTGAAACACTATAAAGGAAAAGCGAGGAACCTTGAGTTTAAGATGGCCCCGTAACTTTTACTGCAAGGTTATAAACAATTTTTTATTTTATATTTAAAGTATAATTAAAAATATATCTACGTAAATGTTTCAATTAGAGATATGAAAAGGCTACAGATTCCCCACTTCTGCTATCTGCTTTTTTTCGTACTCTATTGTGCGGTGATGGGCTTGAATATTTGAATCCATATAATAGTTAAGTGCATAATTTTGTACATCAAAGCACGCAAGGTTTTTTTATTTTATTTTTTTAACTTTTTACACCCAGTCGAAACAACATAATTCTAATAACAAATAACTAATAATTTTATTGCCTGCTTTTTTGTTTGTCTATTCATACTTATTATGCTATCTTCGAAAGAGGGTTGGAAGAATCTTCAAGCTGGAATTTTATCAAGCCTACTGATCTTCATCAATATAGTACAATAGTATTCAAACTACTACCCTTTTTTCAGGAAAAAAATAGACAAGGCCACCCTTCGTTTATTGTCTTCTAATTGAGAGCATATGATTTCCTAATAGAAGTTGCTGAAATAAACTTTTTTCTACGAGGACTACTTATTACTCAGTCGCTCAATCTCTCTTAAGTTGAAAAAGAAAAATAACAGCGGTAGCCTCTCGATTTGCCCTATTTTGGGTCGGATAAAAAATACTAGTGAAATTTAAATATAATAATTTTAGCCATCTATACCTTCGAACAGAAAATGTTGAAATATGTATCAGGCCATTATACTGAAAAAAACGAATCTCATATAGTGTCATCGATTTATTAATGAATTGCAGTTTGATATAAACAATACAATTATATCAGAAAAATATACAACTATGAAAGCTATTTTATCATTATTTAAAAAAATACTTTGGAATTAAAGCAAGTGTAGTGATAGAATTTACCATATTTTATTTGGTGACAATATATATATTGTATATTACGTATTTAAAAAAAATGTGTAATTCATTCTTCTTGATTATATTTTGATAACACACACAAAACTGGAGAATTCGTAGATTCTCCGATAAATTTATAAATCATGTTAGCCTAAAAATTAAGTCTTCAGCGTCGGTACTATTAATGACAAAAAGAAACTGTGCAATAAATAGATCTATCTATCAGTACTTTTTCGTTTTTTGCAATATCATGATAACGAACTTGTTACGTTTTATCAAGGTTATGAATCAATCGAATATTACACGATTAAGTATAATTAGCAAACAAATTTACGAACCTAATGAGAAAAAAGCATTCGATTAATATATAGCTTAGAGGTTAATCGATATCAACCGCTAATTGCTAGCACAGAATCATTAATCAATTGTAATAAATAACTATTGTATTAAAACTAGAATATTGTATAAGCTGTTTAGCGTTATGTGAAAATTTACAAATTGGTTTGTAATACAAAACTATGGATTTATATTGCAATATTCTCTCTCGTTGTTATTAATGTATAGACAATTTAATGGCTTGGCATTTCGATTTCTCATCAATCATATTACACGGAAAAAATAATTATAGCATAAATTCATTACTTTATGCCAGAACTTTTGTGTGAGTATTCAAAAAAATCTGTAGAATACACTGCACATAAAAATTTATGTTTTTTGTGTCATAAATTGTGAATATTGTTTGTTATTAGAATAATTATATATGGCATATGTTTATTTGTAATGTGTACACTGATTATCAAAATATACAGTGAATTTAAATATTATATTTCAGAAGATATAAGTGTATTTCCTTTCTTATTTAAAAAAATAAAAAAAAAAATATTTTTCACAGCAAGTAAGCAATTCTGAACATAATATTGTAATGTTTATCTTATGAATATAATGATTTTTTTATAATATACATAATTTTTTATTATGTATTAGTTTTTATTGTAATATATTGGAAAAAATATTTTATTTCTTCCAAAAAAGACTTAAACAACGACTGTGATTTTAAAAATCGCATTTTTATTTAAGAATGCTTAAAAAAGAAAATATTTGTTAAGCTTTGCGAGAAAAAAATGTTTTTGGTTTCATACCTACCTAGTTATAAGAAATGTTATATTCGCTGAATATTTCGATTTAAATTAGCGCTAAGAATAGTTTTACATAATTTATTGTGCTTGTGTATCAAAATTAATGTTAATTATTAAAGATATAAATTATATATTTAAAAGTTGAAAAATCGTCATAATATTGATTTCCAGTCCATACCGAGCTGTTATGTATTCTTTCATCGATATTGCAATATTTCAAATTTTCTATTAAGCAATCAGCGAACAGATAATAACGAGTGAAAATTATGTAAGCACGTTCTCGCCTCAGGGTGCATTTGCATTTTTGTCATTTTTTTCAACATCAGCTTTTACTCAGGGCATTTTTTTATCGAGCGGGTAATTTTGCAGACCAGCGTGGGATTCATCCCGAGGGGAACGAGCTATGTCAGAGGCTGGGAACATTTTTAACCCGTGCTTTACAGATATACAATTCAATTCAACAATAAGTACCATTTCAGATTTTAAAACAATGTATCTAAATTAGTTTAGTGGTGATTAAAAGTTCTAACAAATCTGTACTGGTACTTTATTCTATCTAAAAATGACATTTGATATGATATCTATCGAAAACAATTTGTGATAGCTTTGTTTCATGTGGTAAATTTTTTAGTAAATTTATCATAATATTAAATATTTTTATAGAGACAAAGAGAAACTCGATACTTTTAATTTAATCGAAATTAAAAAAGTTGTTTTTGTATTTATGCCATTTATATTATAATATCTAACGATATTCCATGATCTATATAAATTTTGCAAGGCAGTTGTTGAAAAATCACACATATCACAATAAAAACTTTCTTTTAGTAATAACTGCACTCTATAGAAAAAAAATCGGACAGAATTTGTTTATATAGAGGTTGCACAGTAAAGTAATTAAAAATGAACATTGAAATTTAGTCAATATTAATAAGGTAATTTATTTAATTAAAAACGTGGACTGTACTTTTGTTTTCCGTGTGGTTTACATTTCGGTCATTTTACAAGATAAATTAGGATTTCAAATAGCTGTCTGTTTCAATCAAGCGAGGGTTATGAGCCCCAAGCATTTGATATTAAGTAGCGGTCTTTGGTTCAGCACTGCTTCATTATTGCTTGTAAAACGGCAGTTAGTTCCGTATTGCTCTACCACTAAGATAAATCATACAAACGAAAAACCTATCTGATATCGAGTCCCTTTCCGAAGTATAAAATAACATTGTAGTAGAAAAACGTCTGATTTAACGAATTTTTCAATCAAAATACGTATAAATTGAAAAATATGATACATCTATCGCAAAAAACTGATTGATCACAACCAAAACCTAAGTTAATGTTACAGAATCAAAAAATATGTAAATATTTTTTTTCTGCAAAAATGGAATAAGTATGCCAAATAACAACATTATGACAACGGTGGCTAAGTACTATAAAATTACTAAAATTAACAATATCTCATACTCTTTTTTAGATGTGCATTATTATCAATCCTTGTTAATAATTGCAATGCTGTGCTGTTAATACCTATTATATATTATGAACTATCAATTTTTGTCAATGTAAATGTAAAATAGACCAATGATCAATACGTATGTGTCTCAATTTTGATTTATGATTAAGAAAGTATTAAGTCGAGAGATGTGAACTATATCAGGAACCAAAAGATTTTTTTCTAAATAGTGTGTATTATTTACCACTTTAATAAGTGTTATTAAAAATGTTTAAGGGTTCAATTAGATACACAATTAAAATGAAAGAAAATCTCTCAATGATGTAAGATTGTCTAATATGATAGTACAGGTTGCATTTTGGGTTTATCCGATTCTTTAATTTTATAATAAATTTATTTGATATGGCGAATACAATTGAGTGAAAAAACTGTTTTTTGAGGTGATGTTAACAAAATGTTTCCTTTTGCTTTGAAAATAAACTGTTCTTAATTGTATATAATATGATTTATAATAAAAATATGTTCTTATAAGCTTTTCCAGCAAAGATGTTTCCATCGACGCTACATATCTTTGCATTAATTCAGTTGCAAAACTGCATCATTGTTCCTGATATGTCTAAAAAGAGTGCACCCCGTTGATTGGGGTATTTTTACAATACCGCGTGAGAAATTTTCTTATCTGTATATTATTCTCCCACCGTAGTACAACATAAGAGATATGAATGAAAAGTACGCTTCAAAGGTTCAATAGTTTTTGGAACAAATAGATATCAAAGTTATGATAATATATCAGTATTATATATTTGAGAAATGTTTTTATTGATAAAATGTGTAATATTCAAGCTATTCTATGTTTAAATTATGCATTTGTATAATTGTGTCTACTAATGTCAAAAATGTTTTGTATTCATAAATTAATTTTTTTACTTTTTATTATTTGAAGACATTGTTTTCTTTATAATTGGCAATTGCTTTGCATTCATAACAACAATCTTTTAAATTTGAATTGTTACAATTTTGATAATGAAATTCAATATGAAACATGTGGAATCGAACAAAGTTGTAAACATTCAAATTTGATATTGAAATTCCATCAAGCACATTCAGTCGATATCATAAATTATAGCAATCTCTTATCTGAATTTTAACATTAAAAATATTTTATAATAAAAATGAATTAAAAATATATACAATAACCAATTAGCAGCTATAGGTGTAAAGCTACGATTAAAAGAAAATCCTTGAAAAAATGTTGTAAACAAAAATGTGACAAAATAAATATTTAGCAGTTAATTTCAATCATTCTCATTGGAAAAATGCCGTCAATCTTTCGTTAGTTAGTAAATTGTTGCAAGTATCTTGCTCGGAGTATCAAATCCTTCCCTTTTAATACAAAACATAATATGCCCCTTAAAGAAGCTGCATTGCGTGTAAGAATGTGTTTGAAGGCGGCAGTATTTTAGTTGCAACTCACCACGCATGAGGTGAACAATAAATTTGTATACAATTATTGCCACTATCAAATAATACGCCCGTAAGAGTAAGTATAATGTCGATATTGTTATTGCAGCACTATGTATCTATATAAGATATACAATAATATTTCTTCGACCAGTCCTGTAAAAGATTGTTTCATTATTTTACTACTCTATTTTACTGTCAAAGTGGCTACATCTAAAATCTTTCAATATAAATGCTTGTCTATCAAAAATCGTATTATTGCAGTGAAATTTTACTAAACATCAATTTATTTGGGAGAATACTGATAGAATATTAAAGAATAATTAATTATAACAAAAATCTGGTGATTTTTTTCAAATAAATGTTATACATGAATTGATGTTTGGTTGTCTAAAACTTCTGCTTAAAAAGCTACTACAGATGACTGTCATAACAAATGTGGTCTTAAGTAAAAAAAATAAAAACACATTTACTAAATTTAGACGCCAACTGGTAAAACAAATGCAAGAAAAAATAATTAGGAATAGATGGCACTAATACAATTTTAAGTGCAATCTGTTTTATCACACAACTTATGTTTATATAAATAAAATCACTAAAAACTTAACAGGAGTCGATATTTTATTGCAAACATTGAGGTCTTTAAATTTTTATGATAACAATAATGGTAACATATGTACCAACTATATATATGATGTTGCATGGTACGAAACGATATTTGAAAAATAAATCTAACCACACCGTTGAAAGTATAAGTTTAATAGATAAGATAATTTAAAATGCTGCTCACATGTTCTGGCTGTGTAAATTTAAGTATTAGTCTAGATATACCAATAGACAAAGGGTTATTTTTATAAAGTTGACCTAAAAGCTTTCTACGCACTTTAAATAAGCTCTATATTTAAAAATAAGATCTAAAAAGATCTTAAAATATAATTCATAGCAAACAAAACTGAGGATAACCACAACATGCTACATTTTGTGGTTCAATATTGACCAAGTGTGCTACCGCTTACTGTGGGCCGTTATTTTGTCCAAAGCAAACTGTTCTAGCCTATTAGACCCAGTTAGCAGAGTTTTCTGTTACAGCTATCGTTGGTTTTAGCTAAGTGATGATGCTTTCATCTTTCAGCGATTAGGAATGCTCCAAGGTGATAATTTTGACTCTAGAAATGAGGGTTGAACGGCGGGCAAGTGAGCTTACACGTTAACTCTAAATATGCACACATTTTAATTGTATTTAAACATTTAAAGAAATCTTAACATAATCGTGCTAGCACATTTTAAATGCTAGGATATTATCAATAAGTAAATAAAAAATAAATATTGTGAAAAAAATTATTATGTTTCGACCAGCTTGACATGACTTTGTGCACGACAAAGCATTAACCAACACGCGTCAAAACTGCTGTTATCAAGAAAAATATTGAATACGAAAGAATAATTAAGAAAAAATTAAAAGTGTATCATCTTTAAAAACGTATTGAATAATTTATATTTTTCCCACTATTTATGAAGTCGGACGTATTGAATTTTTACTTAACTATCAATCAAAGATAAATTATCTCCATTATAATTATCATAATCTAAAACCTTGTAGAGATTTAATTAAAGTTTATTTTGAATGGTTGTTGTTTGAAAATAGCTTAGAATAAAGCTTTACATTTCCGTAATACGATGTATAAACTCGTATGCATAGGATAATATTATTTTATTCATTTGATAATTTTAAAAATATATAATAAGTACATATGATAAATTATATCATTTTTGTATACCAAATTCGAAAAAATTAAGACGGTTATCTATGCCAAATTATAAAATAATTTGGGTTATAAACAAACATTTTATCCTTTAATACTTACTATACTGATAGATTTGTACTAAAATCTATTTTTCTTCTATGAAAAATGCCTTTACAATCGGTACCACATATTTAATATTTAAAAAATATTCCAGTGTTAGAAAACGTATTCGGAATCGAAGACTCAATAAATTGGAACAAAATAAAGTGCGATAAGTAATTCTAATTTTAAAATAAAAGAAAAACAAAATAAAAAGGCTTAAAACATTGTTTATATTGTAAGATCTGCAAGTGTTTGACCTATAAAATATTTTTTATTTTGTAGAGCATAGAGCAACATTTTTTTCAATTAACACATTTCATCATAATTTGGATGCTTTTAGGTAAAGGAATGCCATTTTTTATGTTATAATAAAATACATAATATTTTCCTGAAACTTGATATTGGAAGACATCAACACATTATATCAGTATGCTTACGTCATTTACAATACAAAATTTAACTATTTGCGTCGCATAGATGTGTTAGATTCTTGGAAAAAAATTCTGTACTATAAAATATCATCCTTTGTGATTTGCTATTATAATTCAAATCTTAGCCTTGTAATTTTTTTTATTATTATTTAAAAACTCACAACAATTATGCTTGATTTATTTCTCAGCAGAATTGATCGTGATCAAAAATTTTGACGGTGTGATACTCATTATGCCTTTTGTTTAAATGCTTTATATTTAGATCAGTAAAATAAAAGGTTCTTTTGCTTAGCTTAATAAATAAATAAATTTCGTTTAATCAAAATATTCAACCTAACAACTACATATTTTTACATGATAGAACGAGTATTTTTATGTTTTCATTTATTTTTATTTGCTTAAATTTTCTTGATACTTTGACAGTTTTATTATATTTTAATATATCGCCTTTAAAAAAAAACACTAAAAAAACATTTTCATTGATCATTTTTACCCTCGCGTTACCAATGTTTTATTAATTAATATGAATGGCATACTCAAGATAATCTGACTATATGGTTCACCTATTTTTCATAAATAACTATTTTCATCATCACTTTATGGGTTTTTGACGCTTTAAGGGCACTGAATAATTAACTCTCTTTTCTCCAAAAACATGAAGAAAGTAAATAAAAGATTTAATTACATACACTAACTTCAAACTTTCATGAAGTGCTATGATTTGCAACGATAAACCAAGGCTATCAAAAAGCGTATATCGGATAATTAACACTCGTTTTTGGCCGTCTATAGCAAATGAGACTCGTTAAAAATATTAATAGTTAAATAATTCAAAAGGATTTTATGTGCCCCACTTAAAGAACGGATATGGTTACGCAATGTTTTCTCTAGACATTCGTTTATAACAAATTAACGATTCTTGTTTATTCGAACTAGTTTCCATTTTATTTAACAAAAATTTGTTTGTGTAAGATATTTTAATGTTGTTGAACATTGCAAACAGCAATAAAAATCAAATACGGTATTGCCATAAAGAAAATCGTCAATATTGGTCGTGAATTTCGTCTGAACGCGAAGGCTGTAAATCAATTTAAGTACGCTGGAAACAAAATATATTGGTTTAGTGGCTGGGTTGCTAAGTGACAGCAATGTATGAGTTGGATTTATTGCTTTCTAGACAAAATTAACGCTTGCTCGCCACAACTGAAGTGTTAACAACAAAACGAGATTTCAATTAACCTGGACAAAGTAAGTAGAAGAAATGTCTGCGTAAGTGTATCACTTCTATATACATCTTAACACAATAATAATTAGCACAAGAAAAGTAAAACTACATTGTATGAGAGGGCGATGGAAGAACCATGATGAGTAAAATAAAATTTTCAATAGCCAGTAAAGTAAAAAAGAAAATTCCTGGAAAATAGTTCCTATGACTAATTTGAAACTCATTGTTTTATTTTTCTCATAATAGGAGCCAGCCTAGAAAGTAAAAATGTGATATAGGTTTTTAAACGATATCTTTAAACTTTTCGTATAAACGAACCAGTCTAGAAATAAGCTTTTTAAAATCATGAATTTGTCGTTTCCACATCCGACTATTATTTATTTTACAGAAAATTTTGAAAAGGAATAAAAACATGCGCCAAAGCTCGTTTAAGATAATGCCTAAAAGTATTTTAATTCTTATTGAATGAATTGGCATTTACTTGGTAGAGCTCCACTATAACAAAGTAGCATAGTAAGTATTTTATAATAGTTCTATAAAATTTATTAAGATAGTTCTGATGAGGGCATAAGCTGTAATAGCTCTCATATATATACTTTTAATTTTGTGGCACTAAAATGCATTGCTATTTTCTTAAAGAATACAATCTTTTCATGTTGGACTTATTTGAAAAAAGAAATCGAATTCCAAATTCAAAACATGTCGCGTAAAATATTTTTAAAGTATAAAATGCTTTAATTAAAAGTGATTATGAGGTGGGTTGAGTGACTCGCAGTGAAGATGTTCTCTTGAACTTCTCAAGGCCAATTACATATTATATACAGTATGTGTAGAAACTGGTGATACAATAGAAATAGTAGATTTTTTATTGAAAAAAATAGAATTTCAATCAACTTAAAATGAATCTCAGTTATTCAAAACCTATTTTACAAGACATTATTCTTATGTTTATTCTCCGGAAAAACAGTTCATGGAAATGGAAACCGTCTTAATAAATGCTAAACCAAATTCCATTTTCAAGCTATTTTATTATTTTAACAAATTTTAAAAAAAATCCAATCATATAATACAAACACAGTACGGCTTTGTTTCAACCAAAATTAAGAAAAAAATCCATAAAGTAATCAAATAAGAACGGAATCACTTGATTGTTATGGTTGATTCTTACTAAAAAGACCACAGAACTTAACCCTATGGTAAAATATCCGTCAATACTTAAAATTATCATGTGTAACATTGACATGATATCATCGTCTTTTTTTTTAATTTTTTCAAAATTTTAGCCATCTGAAATCAGCTTTTATATCAAAGAAAAAAAGATTAATAAGTTTGGATAATAAGTTCATTGTGGTTTGTAATCACTTTGTATGGTGGATATATTGCAATGAAAAATGATTGGCAAGTAGTCGCTAATAAGGACAACCGCTAATGTTTTTCATTAGAGGCTAGACGACAGTTTTCATATATACAAAATGGCATTGCAAAAAATGCTCAATTTTTGTCATCTCTTAGCTGTTTGCTTTCAGGTGACATTTACGTCACATTCATAATAATTAATTATGAATGAAGCCGTAGAAAAATATTTATGAATGATTTTTATTTCGATTATTGAATGAGAGAGCGCGAGTTTCGTCATGTCGTAAAAAATACTCACTATTTGTTCACATACTTTGAATATACAAGAAGCTTATACATTATTAAATCATTATGTAATTGATTCACATTACAGTAAACAACAAACCTCTAACTTCCTCAAGACATTGATTGAATTGGCATTCACTTGGTAGAACTCCATTATAACACGGTGAAAAAATAGCAATGTATTTTTGTTCTACAAAATTATTTTTAACAAATATAGTTGATAGCTATTTTGGCTCTCGTTAATGAATGGTAAATGAGAACTAGCTAGAAAACTCATTTACCCGAACCCAATACAAGATAACCGCTTCTATAAATCTATTAACTACCTAGGTAGCATTAGCGAAAAAATTCATCGGGAGATTAAAAACTCAATAAACGTAGCTTTCAAGGTCAACAATAACTTAGGCAGACATCTTAAAAATAGTAAAGATAAAATCAATAAACTGGACAGAAGCGGTATTTATAAAATGTCCTGTTGCTCATGTTTATCCGTTTATATCGGACAGGCAGGTAGAAGTATATCTACTCGAGCTAAGGAACATGTAAGATCATTCAACAGTAAAAAAACAAATTCGCAATTCGCTAATCACGTTATTAATGAATCACATAATAAAATTCAAACTCAGCCCCTAAATGTTTGCATCTTTGTAGTAAGGGTCGGAGAATGACAGCTTTGGAACAGCTAGAAATCAATAGACACCAATTATCAAAAAGGATTCTCAACGAACAAACTAACATAATAGCATCAACACTTGTCCAGCCGTTGCACAAAGGGGTGGTCTGATTTACTTCCAGAAGAATCACTTCCGTCCCACATATAATCTTATTGTCATAGACACCTATTGTTTCATCTACAATTTTGAAAATTTAGTGTGATTGTGTTAAAGTAACAAGCTAGGCTGTTACGATAGAGCTTAGATAAGCGAGTGTTAGTTTAAGCATAGTTCTGACGATGGTGAAAGCCGAAATAGCTATCAACTATATGTGTTAAAAATAATTTTGTAGAACTAAAATACATTGCTATTTTTTCACCGTGTTCCTCAAGACATTCTTATGAAAAGAAAGTTTTAAAAAACACAAATAATATAATTCGTTGATGAATATATGTATTTCTCTATGCAATGTATCTTTTTGATTTTTGTAAAATGTTATCTAATTTTCCAAGAAAAATAAATTTACCACGAAGAGAAATGTATTAAGGCACCCAAGTAACCTTTCGGTTTTAACTTTAACACATAACACCAGTAGTTTTGTTTGATTTTCGTACTGCTTCTTGTAACCAATATTTGTATTTTTAAGTCAATATTAAATGCCTTGTGATATTTTAAGGTAAAAATATTTTTTATGCGTTTTTTTATACACATACATGATACAAAACTATGACAGAGGTAAGAAAGACGAACTGGGCTTGACAAAAACACTAAAATGAATAACTAGGTACTAAATATTTTAAGGTATTGAACCTTCTGATAAACTATCAAATTATCATTGTTGGAGACACTTAGCAATGCATTACTATCTACATTGGTAATGATTGTACGAGATTCAAAATAATCCATAAAAACAGAGATCTATTGGATAAGCAAAAATAGTCTAATTCAGTCAAAATAATAAAAAACTAAATTATATATTTTACGACTTAATTGTGCTTTTCACATGTATCTTTAAATTATTAATAACAATTGTTTGAATTGTTCAAATTTTGTACGATTCCACATGTTTTTTCACTCACGACCCGGGTTTCACCTTTCGACATCTTCAGGCATTCTATCACACGGATGCGATGCAAAAGAACCGACCATTTTTTTTTTAGAAATATGTCAGCTCTCTTGTTGAATTTCAAAACGTAGTTAGAATTTTGTGATAGGAAATACTTCGATATATTTGATTTTAATTTAAATAGTCAATAAATAAGTTATCATACAGAGGTAAACTGAATAATATTTGCTTCTAATGAATTTAGTTAAGATGATTTATAATGAAAGTTTTTTTATACTGAGAGCAAATAAGGTTATAAATTATTGTTATATTATTTGAAATGTTTAGCTAGATGATTTTTTGAAACAAAACATTGACGGTTCTGATGATTTAATGAAAATGACTGAAGAACCAAGAATTTTACTGGATTCAGATGCGACATCATTATGAAGGGTATTGAATTTGTCTGTTTCATGAAGTTATCGACGGAAATTCAGCTTTTGCGTCGTTTGCCGCAGACGAAAAGCTCTCGGCTGCGTTATCGTTTGAGCTTTATAGTGTAATATTTCACACTGCGATCGGGTATTTAAAACAGAGAAAAAGAAACTTCGCGCTCGAAAGACCAAAGAGTATTACAATAGATATTAATCTTATTGTATTTAACCTTTCGCTTATGGTCGTGTAAAATGCTGAACCAATAAAATATTATGGACCAACTGCTATGTGCCCAGCCCGTTTTTATCAGATTTCGTTAAGTTTGCCAGTGGTGTAACAAAACACCATACATTAATTTACCATGTAAATAATAGCATTCATCGTTATCACTTGGGTTAATAAAAATAAATTAAGTCGTTCAATTATTTGTAGTAGAATAACTTTCAAATCACACATTTCTTCACATATATTTCAAAATGGTTGGAAGTAGAATCTGTGAGAAATGACTTACAAACTATCTATAATTTATATACTATTTCAACTAAGTGTAGCTGACTTAAAAAACAGCACAAGTGGTTTCAATGGCTTTTTGTATTATCGCTTCATATGAGTATTTTTTGTAGCATTACACATACATTGAAAAGTTAATATAAATTTATATTTATTCTAACAGAAACATAAAAAATACTCAGCAATCTTGTCAAATAATATATATTTAAAGATATTATAAAATATTAAATGAAAGAAGTTCCATTTACGGTTAACATGTTTGATTAGTAATGATTTCAACTCCAATTTGATCTGTTTTCGATTTCTCGGTGGAGAAAATTAATATTTTCTATGATAGATTTTATAAGTTTACTTTTAACTTACAAATAGTGTTGCTTTATAAAGTAATATTTATATGACATAAGATGAGTTTTTTTAAGACTCTATTTTGACGACAAAATATTGCCAAAAGCATGTATAGTATAAAAAAATGAAAGATTTTTGTGTTTATTATATTTAAAATATGCATTATTTTTTAAATTAAATTTTGTTTATTTTGATCATCCAGTAAATTCTTCAGATTATTATTGTAGATAATTAAAATTCTTTTCTTATATTAAAACTAAAAATGAATATGACTAAGCAAGCATTGAAAAAAATATCGCTTCTTTACAAACTACCACCGGAAATTATTCTGTTTGCAAATGTTCTATTATAAATTCTAAATACATTTTGCCACTAACTACATTGTTAGAAATACCTTGGTAGGTCATAAATAATTATGATGTGCCGATAAAATTGCTCAATATTGACCTATTCTTCTTTAACGTAGTGCAATAAAATTACAAAACCCCTAGTAAAAGAAGCTCAATAAGTACATATATATCTTAAAACAGGGCTGCTCAATAGTTCAATCGATAGCAGAATTATTTTTTTGATGGTTTTTCTCTGCATGATTCATGGTTCATGGTTCGACAGTTTTTTATGCATGAATATTATTTATTTAGATTTTTTTAAGAACGAAAAAGTTTTTTTCAATTGTGATACGTGAAAGCGTTCAAAAATTTACTTTCCTTCTTAATTTTTGACAATGAATAATATTATTGTAAATAATAACAAAAACCAAATTTAAATACCAATATTTTCAATGAATTAAAATATTTTTTTATACATTTTAATAGAAATTGTTTATTTTTAAAAATGCGTACTCACAATAGCAATAAGGTTTATCTTATCTTACGTGATCAATAACAATATTACCCTTTTTAAAAATATTAATTCTTTGATGTATATATGTTACAATACAACTAAAGATTTTAAATGTAAATGCTTGTTGTAAAATTTTAATGAAATATGTGTTTTTATTGATATGTCTTCTTCCATAAACGGTTAAGCATTCAGATAAACCTGCATTAAGATTTCTCTATTTGGCTCGGCAAACAAATGTGCACGACATCTCCAATTTTGATTACCATTTCGCATGTCGCGGATATGCAAAATGAGCGGCATTATCGTCGCCTACGCACATTCAGTGCCGTACTTCAAATTAAAAAATATGCGCTTAAGGTAATTACGCAATTTAAAAATTAGATAGAGTTTTTTAGATTCTTGTGTTTTTTTTAATCAAGGTATAGAATCTTAAAATTTACGTAATAATTACTAAAATTGTCAGAACTTTTATTATTTTTCCTAATGTAGTGTAAAAATTATTGTTATAAAGGTGATGAAGTCAGTTGCAATGAATTTATATGCAACGCGATAAAAAGAAGCAACGCACCCTAGTGATGCTTAGGGAAGCTTATATTTTTACTGAAAGTATATTTGGAATTAAAACAAATAGTTTATTTTTGTATTTTAAATATAATATTAGGTAAACTCGATGATTTTTTTGTGCCACTATCGTTCAAATTGCAAACAAAAGACCATGATCGAAAACTTTTATTTGAAAAAATTTAATTCAATATTGATGCTGCTAGAATTTGAGCTAAGAACCGTTAGAGTAAAACTCTTTTGTCACTATTCTAATTCCTCATTAAAAGAGAAACTTTGTGGTTGACTCAAATTAATAGTGTACCTTTGAAGTGTATATAAAACATGAATTCCGATTTAAAAATAACCTAACAATTCAATTACATTGCTTTGATGCCTTTCATAAACGGATAGCTTGGCATTGTGTACGCCACTCAATGTAGTGTGTATGACATAAACATGGGTGAATAATGCAGTTTTCATTTGCGAATGCACTTCTGGTGTTAGATGACAATCAAACGACAAAGTGGAAGTGCCGAGATACGAAAGTGGAACCGTTAATAATACTGCACAGAATACGAGGCGATTATTAACAACTACATTCAAGTGAAGGTAAACACCAAGAGATGGAAAGTAGCGTTACGTAAACATTAATTTTAGTAACGCCTGTAGAAAATGTCATTTAAGAACGAATGTATTTACTTCCTTGGATTTCTTAACCCTCCTTCTCTCAAGAACTGCCTTTTTCGATCTCAAACATATTTAATATATTATAATATTTTTTCTTAAAAAAATGTTATAACATTACTTACTTCAAACCAAGAAAACTATATTATATGGGCAATAATCATTGTAAAATTATTTTTTTATAATTAGCTAGAATTTTTAATTTTACATTTCTTGGCTTTCAGATATTAAAACTAAACGCAATCTACTTGTTGGTTGTATTAAGTGGGTGAGTTAGCATTCAAAATGTTGTATTTTTGGTTCTAAGCTTTCTACAATAGTATCATTCAAAAAAGCTTATTTCGAATAATTATTTTTTTTTTATTTTTAAACATGACAATCAGATAACTGCTTGAATAATTTAATATAATCTAATTTATTTTAATAAACACTCCGAGCATTCTGCGCTCTATGCATCAATACCATTATAAGACTTTTCTCCGCTGAAATTTCAGAGCAAAAAGAACTTTATAAGAGTAAAATAATAAAAAACTAGAATACGAAAATAATGAGTCGCTAAAGATAACAAAGAATACTTAGATGTCACATAATTTCAACACGTTTATGTAATATAAATAGAAAAATACTCTTCGCACTGTCACTGTTTCTAGACTATTAATATATTACTTGGTGTAAATTATGGTACCATGAATTGTATTAAAATAAATTTAATTTGGTAGAAGTATTAAATCAGTGATAACACTTTTTGTGGATTTTTTTTTAAAACATCTAATTTCTTTATTTTAAATTATGTTATATGTGTAAGAGAATTCTTTGTTGTGAATTGGAATAGTTTCTTATGCAGAATCCTTAATTTGAAGGAAGTTTGGATGAAAAGCCAAAAGCTCTGAGCAAGGATATAGAGCTTTTGATTTGCAGCTGCGCCGGATGGATGCGCCGCACAAATGCGCTTATTTATAGGCTAACCTCCGAACAACTTACGATTATGTAGTATGGCCAAGCGCAGAGCGAATCGCTGCTTGAGTAATGACTGCTCGGTTGGATGCGCGAGTAATTAGTTATTTGAACGTATCCAATGTGCGAAATTGAATATCGGCAATCAATTGACGCGACGTTAGAGATGGCCATATAAGTTAACAGACCTCGGATGATTGCATGCGAGCCATTGTGAGTGATGTGAGACCCCTGGAACGGCTATCAATGAGCTCTAATGCCAGTTTTATTCAAATATTATAACAAAATAAACAGTGCACTAATAAATTCAAAATAAATTTAAGAAAGAAAAATAAAATTAGTGTTTATGCAATGAATTTAAATAAGATGTTCGTGTAAACATTTAAATTAATAATAAAAAAAAAGAGGGAAATTTTATAATGTCAAATCGCCCAACGTTCTCCTCCCTCGAATCTTGATTTAAGACAAAAATCCATGTTAATTTACAATATGAATATTATAAATATCTCTTATTTTGGAAAAAAACTATACGTATATTAAAAAATGGTTTTATACTAATAAATGATTCATTAAATTTTGGCAATTCTGTATGGAGAAATGTTTGCCCTGTTAGTCTATAAAACACGAACTTTTTTATGAAAAAAATCATCACATTTTCACACATTTCAACCAGCATTAATTAATTTTTCTCACACGTTTTCATCAAATTGTTTCTAGTTTATTGACACAAACCTTTCATTTTAGATGTTCTCAATTTTTTTCTTGTTTGTAGTTATTAAATCCGGTGACCGGATATATCAATTGACATCACCATTTCTTGAAATTATTTGACAATTTTTTATAGACAAGAACAGATTACGGTAATAACCAGCATTTTCAATTACAAAGAAATGGGTTTCATCACGTTTTATTATTTTTTCATGAAAATCAGGTATCTTATTATGTATTTCGTCCCGATTGGTCTTGTGGAAGAAACATTTGGGTCTTTCTATAGTATTGTTGTCTTTAGTCAAATTTACTGAACGCTGTGTTGATTTGAGATTGATGGATTGTTTTAAGCACTTTCATCGTCAGCAGAAATGTATTTGGCTGATGCGTTGAGGCTCATGTTTGTGTTTATTTGCTACAGATACTCTTTCTTCGAAATCATTCAATCAACGATTAATACTGGATCTAAAATGCACATTATTTTACTCAATGATTTACGTAGTTTTCTAACCCTCATAAAATTTGATGATTGACTGTGATAAACTATTTTAACGATTTAAGTTGGCGTATCAAATATTTTGTAACAATCAATTTTCCAATACTTAACGACTGCCAAATATAATCTGTCAAACGTCATGATTACCAGAATCGCTGTCAACCAACGTAGTAAACCTTCTCGACGAACTACCTACACATAATTATTTTCGACTTATTTTTTATTTACTACATCATCACATCTATCAGTAATTTTGACGTCATTACTTCCGTAATATTATAAGACTTTTAATAAGATACGAGAAAAAGTGTTTTTACGATCAATCGAAAATATTTAATTCCTGAAACGAATATTATTTTCAAAGATATCTGTGAAAGTATGATAAGCAATTAGAACCAAGTTAAATTATGTGTTGAATTGTATATGCTTGACCTTTGTTTTAACACCACTTGGG
Source organism: Himalopsyche japonica (assembly GCA_028555115.1). Lineage (NCBI taxonomy): Eukaryota > Metazoa > Arthropoda > Insecta > Trichoptera > Rhyacophilidae > Himalopsyche > Himalopsyche japonica. The sequence continues at coordinate 1,768,229 of JAHFWJ010000222.1, read as the reverse complement.
AGGTCTTCCCTTCGCATGTACGATTAAATATATCACTGAACAATTATTGATTAATACAAATAAAAATAATTTTTGAAAACTCGTTAAATTAAATATATTTTTTCGTAGAAGACATTAGATAACTTGAAATAAATCCAACAAGTTAAAAATTAAATGAGACTCTTCGCTTTGCGACATATGCTTATTATTTTCTTTAACTAAATAATAAAGAATAAAGATTTTTGACGAAACATAAGTTTTAAGCATTTCCATAATTTTTTGTTGAAAACAATAAAAAAATACCCTTATCTTGGTCTTAATTATTAAAAGCAAAGTCATCAATTGATTCATGTTGATAACAAGGTCATCGTGTATTTCAAGAACTGAAGATTTGTTAAGACCAAACGTTTCTAAAAATATTGCAACCCAATATCGATACTTTTATTTGATAATATTTTCTTAATACATAAATTTATATTAAAAATAATTTATCAATTACTATTCAATGCTATCACTGTGAAGCATATGATTTTGTATTGGAGAATCCCATATTCCAGATTGAGCATATTTTAATGATTATTGAGAAGTTAAAATTCGTTTTCTACAGAAAATAGTGATGTAAAGATGGAAAAAGAATATAACTGACCGCTCTTTATGCACCCTGTTTTCAGTGTTGAACAATATGGATGTATTCATGAAACTTTAGTCATGGTTCCATGCCTAATAAAATACACAAGCAGTTGAAAAAGTTTTTTCAAATATAATATTTGGTAAATTGTATATTTTACATAGTGTACTAGAAAGATCCTTTGGGATTCGACTACACGACTAATTGCCATAAAACCGTGTATTAATATTGCAACAATAGAATTTAAATAATACAAGACGACTTTTATAATGATTAGGAAATATTTGGAAGATTTCAATTAAAATTATGCAATATTGGATACGAAATATATAATCATAAAGAGGAATAAATTTCTTCCTGAGAACTATGAAGTAAATTGACTTTATTGATTTTCGCAATTCATATTTTAATCTAACAACTTTCTAACTGTCAACTAGAGAATACTGTTTTATTGGATTCGTAACAAAGTACGAAAGTATTTCCGTTGTTTTATTATAAGCGAATAGACTGACAGAGTTTTCCGACGCTTCAGAAAACTTCAACTCATAATTTTTACGTTTTCTGTTAACAATAAATTTTATTTTTCTAACAAAAGAAATATTAATAAGTAAGCTGGAATCATTTTTTTATAGAAATTCATTTATTTAAAATGTTCATAATTATGTGTGCTATTGTCAACGCTATATTTAGATATGGCCTTATGTAATCATATATTTAAAAAAAACTCTTTCTCTAATGCTTTTGTGCTACACTATTAAAGTAAATAAATTATTTCTGTTCACTTGTAAATTTTGACCATGAATATATATTCAATATTTTTTTATCAGCGACCAATAAAAAGATGGGAGCCGATTGCAATTAAATAAGAAAAAAGTCAAAAAAATTAAAATTTAAAGGATTTCGAGAAAATATAACTGGGAAAACTTTTCCTCTCTTCTGAAGTTATTATCTTATATTTTTCATCGATAATACAAACTAGCAAACATCAAACTTACATTGGACCCTCAGTTTTGAAGATCTGAAATACAATTACCAATGGTTCATCTGATTCTCGACCGCCCGTGATTGCTTCTACTGAAACAGGGTTGCTAAAGACAATTCTTATAAAGTTATAAAAGAATAATTTTGCAAATAAATCTTCACAAACTTTCAATTGTATTGTATGTTACTTGAATTCAAGTTTTTTTTTTACTCAAAACAGCGCATAGGTATTTTGATATTCTAAAAAATCCGCTTTATTTATGAAGTCTTACAATTGTCAGAAAGTATGAGATATAATTGTGAATCATTTTTATCATTATTGAGTGTTATTCAATAAGGAGTTGTGAAAATCCTTATATTTGGCACATTTTCAGATAGCAAAACTTAGCAAAGATTTAAATAATTCAGTTATTGGAACTTGTCAGGCATAAGTCCTGTTTATTTACTCATGAGTCTAAGATAGGAGCTCTACAGATATTTGATACTTATGCAAACCTTGCCAGAGAAGAATGAACAATTTTATCACGGCTCAACCATTGAATATGTTCAAATCTTATTACATTGGTAAAATCGAGATCTTCGTATAAATTTATTGTTATCGACCAAAAATCTAAATGATGTATAGCGCCAACTGACAAAACCAAAGGAAACATAAAATTTGTTCTAGAAAAATATTTAGTTTCTGAACTCTTATATTGATGATTTATTTCAAGGCAACTATTTTTTCTTCATTTGGAGCGATTTGAAATCGCAAACTTCCATAAATATTGGATATTATCAAGATTGTTATAAAAAATTTAGTGGCTGTAGTATATAGCAAATATTTATAATAGTAATCATATAAAATATTGATTTAGTTTATGGGAATCGTGAGAATGTTTCCTGATCTAGGAGATTTCTGCTCTCATGATGAATTTCGATAGTGATAGATAACCCTTTGAGCGCGAATCGATAACCCTACGAGGGCGTACGCCGTTACTGTCGGTTTAAAGGTCAGTGTAACACGTGACCCCAGAGCTGTGCGCCGATACACTGAACAACAACATTCCCACGGACGATCCTGGCGTCGATTATCGGAACCAGCCGATACATACCTCTGAAAAGGGGTGAAGAACAAATGTCGCTCGAGCAAAAAATCATAATTTATAAGAGTTCATGGTTTTAATAAAAAATCTTTGGTATATGAATTAGAATGTTGTCCGTCTATTGAATTAAATACATGATTATAGAATTAATGTAATTTTGTAGCACAAGTATAAATGAATACTTTTTAAATTTGTTCCGTTTTTAAATAATTATTTTTAATTACTTCTATATAATTGAGTCCCATAATACCTGTGACAGTGAATCGTTTTAAACGTTAAAAATACTACTTTTATGTTAATATATTGCAGATCTTTTTGTGGATATATAATCTCAATACAATTTTTTTACATACTGTTTGCGTAACTGCGTGTAAGGTAACCGGTAAATTAACACCATTATTTCTTTTTAAGTCGTATAAAGGTTATGTTCACAGCTGAAATTTAAAAGAAAAGTTGTACATCAAATGTTAATATTTTTAATTGATATATTGATGAAAATAAATATTCGATAGAATTGATTCCGATGGGAATCTGAATTGCTCAATATTTTCAGTATTTTTTCGAAGATACATAAATTATTAACGATCTTTATAACCTTAGGCAACTTTTGACAGCCATTCAATTGTTGTCGATAACTGTATTGGAGTTACCCTTTTGTGTGCTTAGACTTATTTTTAAGTAAGTATTGCTACGAGGAATGAGTTGGGTATATATCGTTTGGAAACGAATTAACGTATAGTATAATGACACAGAATACTTGCTTTTTATCACTTTTTGGTTAAAGATATACTAGGAATATAAAAAAAAAATCTGCGACTAAAATATATAAATATGATTTGCCTTTCAAGATTCAAGTAAATTTATCAATAAAAAATGTTACAATTATCAATCTATTATTAATTTACTCTGAAAGTATTTTAACTCTAACATTTCTAAAACGAAAAAACAATTAAATAATAAATTAAAAGAAGTTGTAATTTTATTTTTTAGCAGTTTGTGTGAATGTCAAAAATTGTAAAATTACGGAAGTGATTTTTCAGCACAATTATTTGAGACTAAGAGGTATCAATTTTTCCTTTTATTTCATCGATATTACATTTGATTTACGTTTTAGGTTTTAAGCCGTGGTTGATGTGAAATCCTTTTTTCCATCTGATTTAAGAATGACTTGGCTTACAACATGCAAGAGTTTCTTTAAAATGTTTGCGATAAAATATTTGATTTTTTTATCCGAATTTAATAAAGCAATATCATTTTTTGTATTCAATCACCTGTACATCTATAAAAATGAAATAATCCATCGGCGATTGAGCTAATATTGCTTTATGAAATGACAGTGGGTGATCTGAATGATTGTTAATACATTTCGTTTCAAATTATAAACAATAGCCTCTTTCCGATTTTTATTATATCGTTGTTGCCCAATATGGCTGACTAACATACAATTTTCACAAATAAATAATAACACATATTATGTATTTTATGTGTTTTGCCAATGTTTTTCGTTGAGGGTGGAGTGAAAGATGATTCTTTTTTTTTAGTATTTTTTTAGTATTTGTCTTAGAAATATAGTAGGATTTACTTATAAATCATGACATTATAATAAGAAAATATGATTCTTACATTTATTCTAAAGTCATTTTATCAGGTTTGAAACATAATTTCGATCATGAAATAATCACATAAAATTTATTTTTTTCAGTTTTTACCAAAAAATTTAATTAACAATATTATATATATATAGAAACTCAAAATCTGTTGATTTAAAAATTTGATTCTAAATTATCAACCGATGTGAGTTGAGGCTAGTGACGAAGAAAACCGTTTTTTTTTAATTTAAAATCATATCAAATGTTAACATAAACTTCCTATCATGTTTTTATATAAAAAATAAACTCTATTTGTCATTGAAATATATAATGAAATAATAAAACAAATATGTTTTCAATGCAGAAAATCACTCCACCCTTTCCATGCATATTATAATATACGTATGTGTTAATAACAATGTATAATGGTTTTGTGGGAAGATACTTGAGATGAAGGCTTTTCTTTCAAATGTGATTATCATCACGCAATCTACTGCAAATTGATTGGGTGTGAAAAATATAACCTACGTACATCATGAAGCTACATATATGGCGAAACACATATTTTGGGATAATCGTTTTCATACACTATTCCTAAATAATAATTACAATACTCGTACAGCAAATAAAATTATACAAAGGGTCACATAAAGGTTATAAGAACTTCAAATAATTATATTATCTTTTCCTTGTGTGAATTTATCCATTCTATATTTAAATCTTGCGATTTATTATTGTATTTTTATAATAATAATGTATCAAAAAAGTATGCCAAGAAAATCATTACATTTTTTAGAAATATAATGTTTTTTTCTTCAAATAATACATATAGTAACAATAAATTAGTCAGGGTAGATGAATTTTATTTAATTAATTATATACTATTTGATTCTTTGTTACTTATTGTTGTTAATATTATGTAAATAGTGTGTAGTATATTTTTTTAATAAATTTAGCATAAATGTAAAATAAACCGTTTTATTACTCGTCACTCACTTATTCTATTGACAGATATATTTTAAAAATACTAAAAAACAGTAAAAGTCTAAAAATAATTGCAAATTGTTACTGATTCTAACATTAACGTTATCCAAAAAACACTATAAACTGTAAAAAAAATTTACCGAACAAAATACATTTTCACTCTGATTTTTTTTGGCAAATTCAATTAGAAAAATATAATTGTTTACTGTATTGTTGTTAAAAATTAATACTTCTATTATAATACTGGGCTTAAAAATTATTATTCAGATTTTTTTAAAACGTTACACGGGAGGGACATATTGTTAACAAATACAATCATATTGCGTATTATTATGTTTGTTAGGACCACCCATTGAAAAAATATCCGCTCTCACATTAAATACGTACGAATAATATACGATAATACTGCACCGGCTCGACATATTTGACTCCGAGGCAAAATGTTGGCAAGCACCGGCACTGAGGCCAATGGTTATTGATGACGTCATAGCAAGTGGCTGGTATCAATTATTGTTTATATTACCGTAGTAAAAACGGGATATGTCAATTTTACACACAAAGATATGCTTCAATAATAACAAAATTATTTTCCATCATATATTATAGAAATGAGATTCCAAAAAGTGACAATGAATCCCTTAAAATATGCAAAAATTTAATCAAATAATTGTTTCGGAATAAAAAATAATATACACACACACACACGATTAAAAATAATATGAAGTATCGAAGCATATAACTGTATTTTTTACATCACCACTTTGTTCTTAACATCACGTAGATAAAATTTACTTTAATGAAACTGAAACTTTCCTAAAAATATGAGTAACATGTCTATTAAAATATTGTATTTTTATCGCCTGATAATGCTAAATTAAATAAATATATTTTATATAAAAATATAATAAATAACATAAAAGCTTATAAACGCTGAAAAACTATCTTCCAAATTTTGCATACCTTTAACAGTTGCATTATTTAATAGAGATTTAGAACAATTTAGAGATTCTAAACACATTTGACTACAAAAATTTTTGCTTTACCAATTTTTATTATTAATTTTCACTACAATAAAAGTGATCTGAATACCACCATCAACGGAATTCGATATAGTTTGAATAGTTATACGTCTGTTACCTGAAACTAATTTGGAGCTAAAATATGATATGATATGAAATATAACATATTTTTATACCAAATCGATATAAGGAAAGTCAACGCTTATTTGTTTTACAAGGTTAAAATAATCCAAATATTATTTCTTAGAGTGCAATTCTGTTGACATTTATTTAAAGATTTTAATTATTTTTATGATTTGTATAGCTATATCCGTACGGTCAACAATTAATAAGGAACATCATTGTACTAATTCTGTAAGTATCTGTCGGCAAGGGCAGGTCGGCGAATTGTTTCAAGAGAAGTAAAGAGGTTCGCCGCTTAATCAATTATATTGCGTTGGGGAGTCATTTGTTAATAGCTGGATGCGGAGAATAGTCCTGCAACGTGCAATATAAAATTCTTCTCTAACAATTACAAGCTTTCATATTATTTTTATTATATTCAACTTTTGAGCTTTTATAAAGCATATGATTCATGGGAACGAAGCGTTTTTAATGCCAACACATTTTCTTTGTTGTTTTCTTCACTTTTAAAATGAAGTTTCGATTTGTGTTAGTAGTAGTTTTAACATGGGTCATTACCATTATACATACAGTGTCAAGTGAAATAATCATTTTTTTAATACAAACTATCGTATAAAATGAAAGTTTTTATACATTGTAATATCAATTTTATTTATTGAAATTCAAAATTTTTTTTAGTGTAAGTAGAAAAAACATATTTATCATATATTTGAAGTATTATAACTATTTTTTTGTCCTTAATAATATAAATATTTGCAGTACAGATTTTTTGACTACGGATGAAATAAATAAATAAATATAATTATTTAGGGGGGATTTTAAATATGGTCAATCCTAAAATTAATACACAATATGTTGTGTACCATAAATGTAAGAACGCTAAAATGCCTTTCAAAAAAAAAAATAATCCAAGAATGTTATGCAATCATAAGAAAGAGAAAATGTTGCAACCATTATCATGATTAAATTAAATGAAGGTTGGTTAGTACTTTATTGCCTAGTATTTACGAAGCCAGCCAAAACCATACAATATTTATTGTTTTTACGTGATGGAAACGCTTTAATGCCCCTGTTTGTTGATTATTGGTCCACAGTATCAACTACGATGTTGTTATGCCGCGTCGAATATACTAACATGCTCAAAAGCGGCGACTCTTTGATTTTCTCTCGTCTCACCGATCACCCTCTTTCAGCGCTAGAGCCTTCTCATCATAAATGACTAAAGTCTACGAAACAATGACGTGCTAAAATTAACAAATATTTTGAATAAAACCTATTTTCTTTTGTACATAGTGTATCTAGACTAATCGAACACGTATTATATAACAGAACAGAAAAGTGAATATTTAAAAAAAAAATAATTACCCTGAATTTTTTCTTCAAACTCTTTGACATAAAATTTAAAATTTTCGTCAACTCAATATAATATGTTCAATACTTTAATTCAATGTTTTCAATCAATCAACCGCTCAATCAACAGTTTTTCGGTATGATAATTTGGTCAAGGAAGACGACCAACCGTTTTTTAATTGTGAAATGAGTTTTTTTATTCAAATAATTTGAATTAAATAAATATATTTTTTTAAATCTTTGTCCTTATAATTTGTATATTATGACCAACAACCGTTTAAAAATCAATAATTTGATGTTTATAACAGATACGCTAAAAATAAGAAAACAAAATTAAATGTTAATTTATTTTATAATGTTAGATGTAAGTTATTGTAATGTGTAAAAAATGTGATAACTTGAAAACTTTCAATGCAATTTGAAGTGAAAGACGGCTTAGTTCTCTCATTTGGGCTATTTGTAACATCATGAATTTTTAAACATGTGTTATTAACACGCTTTTTTTCTAACGGGGAAGTGCAATTTTACCTCTGCTTTGAGCACACGTGTAATTATATTATAAAACTCACATTAAATCCATGAGAATATATAAAATTGAAGTGTTTCGTGAGGATTAAACTTGCTCTAAATTATATAGTTTATGTGTTAGATGTGTAATTATGTTTATTGATAAGCCTATTAAAATATTATTCTAGTTATAATGGGGCAATATATAATATGTATAGATCCAGGTTAACTATCGCGCAATGAATTTTGAAGAAAATTGACCTTTCATCGATTCCAAAAAAACATTCATAGCTTTTAGAGTAAAGCTGAAATTCAAAATATTTGTTTGAAAGGGAAGTTTTTAAATTTATAAATGACCACTTATAATATATTATTTTTAATTTTATAGAAAAAATATGTTTTTCCTTAAGCCGATACAATTCAATCAAAACTTTTTTTTCAGCATTAATGTGTTTTATGTTTGATTTGATTTTAAAAAATCCTATATAAAAAGAGACCTCTATTTCTTAAGAAATATACACTAATTTTATAAAAAATTCATCTAATACGACTCTTGTCAATGTTGATTGTAGCATAATTTTGTGTTTTTTTTTTCATAGCATTCTTATTTTATTAATATTTATATACATATTCATTTGGTTTTTAGTTTCAAAAATTTAATTTTTTATAAAATATTAATATCGTTACTTAAATACATCTAGGCTATTTCTTTCTATACTTTGTTTCATTTCAATATATGATATATCTTATACACGTTAAAAAATAATTAATTTATCGTATACAATTTCTTTTTTAATTTGCCTATCAAAAAGAAAAATTGTTTACTCTACAAAGTGCATGATTTATCATACAGATGCATTCAAAATAAATCATGAAGTAAATTTTCTGCGGAACTTTCAAACCCGAAAGCATTAACAAAAATCAATTAACGGACGATATTTTTTTTGTTGTCTCGTGCGGTTTCACGGGGAAAAACGTCAGATGTGGATCAAGACTATCATACATTTATTTGAAATCATTTTTCACAATAATAATGAAACATTTCACATATTGCATTGAATCTTAAATTAAAAAAAAAAACAATCATTTGTTTATTGAATTTATTGAAACATTGTCAGTTTATATATTTTTTTCCTTCAAATATTTTGAAGCTCAAAAAGAATTTGTAAAATTCTATTTAAACACTTCATAGAACTAATATTAATATCGATCGTTTTCTTGTATAAAATACCCAATTTTTTAATCATGTGTTGGTCTGAGATCCTATAAATAATAGTATGTAGTAATTTAGCTGAAATGTAGTGAGCGATAATTAATTAGCACGTAAATTATCAATCGATAAAATATGTTCTACAGCACGTGAGCTTACTTGGTTAATATCCAACAAATATGTATATTTAAAAATATTTTTACAAAACAGTTCAAACGAAAAATACATCACTAAACGCCACAATTTTGTATATTTAAATTCTATCTTATTCAGTTGTACGAATTGCCGTTTTTTTTCGAATAAAGTAGGGATAAAAACGATAAAACTCGTGTAAGATTAGTGATTAGCCAATCTTTGTTGCAATATCTTATATTCTCAGATCTTACTGTGTGAGAAAATTTCTAGGTATCACAAACACTTATGCCTTTGTACAGAAACGTATAAATCGATAGGAATACTTTTAAAACTAATAAATATAATGTAAAAATAAAATTTGTTTTAACTGAGCCCGAACTCATGAAATCCACAATAGAGATCAACAACTAGGACTACTGCATGATGGATAATGGTCCTTAGATTTTTGGAAAGAAAATAGTATTATAGTCATGTCATGTATTTGGAAATAACGTGAAAATACAGCAAACTATTAAAAGCATTGACTTTTCGGTTATATAGTCACGTCAAAAAATCAAAACGTAGTCATACCCAACCCCGTTTTAAAAAATCTTTTACCTTAATCGACTTACAATAATAACACAAATATGGCCTTTACATTCCTAAATTCAACTCTGCGAGTGGTCTTTGCTTTTTTAGCTGTCAGTCTGATGTCGACCTGCCAAATGGAATCATTCTACTTTCATATTATAAACGTGAGAATATATATTCGGTTATTACTAGCATATGAGGAGATACTACTCGTACGAAGTGATGATCTAAATCTCACAACATCGTTCCCGACCGAAGTCGAGATAATTAATTTCTAAGTAGCGGAATATGTACGCAGCGTTATTTTGCCATTATATTTTGAGATGAAACTAAGTAACAAAAAATCGGTAAACTTTTTTTGAATCGCAGTACCAAAATAAAAAAAAGAATATTTATGTGTATCATGAGTAAATGTAAAGCAATGTTAAAAAAATACATAGTTTGAAAAAAAATCGACACCAATGATTGTAAATAACACGTTATTAACTTTAATCTCTATGTTGAAATTTGCGAATTTCTTTGATGTTAATTTAAAAAAAATCTTTCAAACATGTTTGATGCCGCAATGAAATGAAGAAATAAAAAAAATTATCAGTGAACTATTTCAAATTAAATTATCTTTTAAATTACTAGTCTTAATGCAAATAATATACATTTTGACATGAAAAATGCATTGAGAAATATATCATATTATACTAATGAATAACAAAATGAAAATGATTTTCAACACATTTTTTTTGTAAGTAATAATATTTACAGTGAATAAAATGAATCCTATTATAATTATCTTAAATATATTTAACATCAAATGTAGAAAATGAATTGTAAAATAAAAAAAAACTCTTTTATAAACTTATTATCTCTATTACTCTAATGGCGAGCATTATCCGCTAATTCTGTCCTGATCATTATACGTAATGGGGGATAACTATAAGAAAGTTTTGTTTCATTTTTATCAAGACACTACTTTTAATAAAGAATTAACCATTAGCGATTTGGTAGTTCTTTTTAGTCGAATATAAAACAAATTAATTTTAGAATCACAAGAGATATACATATTTCATGGTACATATAACGTCATGCATATGTTTTGTCATTTATTTATAAAGTCTTGACTTTTATAAATGATATTGTTTTTAAACAATTGGCTTTATTGTCTTTATCTATTGAACTAAATAAGTAGTATATTAAAGCTGGGATGACACACACGAATATGAAGATAAATATTGCGACACTTAATATTTCAGCCATTAAACCAGCAAAATTCACGTTGCTATGCCTTTTATTTGAGGTTATTTGTCAGCTATTCAATAAAACTGGCAGTCGAGAGAAGATCGACGTTAAATTGAATTATCACTATGTACAGAAACATTGATGTGATAGTTTCAACACAATCAGTCATTATGTAACGTGTTTATGAGTATCTAGAGAATAAATATGAATGTAGGAAGTTAAATATGAATACATCTCAAGATTGATAAGATTAACCAGATGGTTGCCTGAGACGCGATATCTCGTCAATATATTTAAACTTTTTTTCCTCCAAAAGTATATCTTCTATTAAAATAATTCTTTGACAGGACACACACTGATATCTATAAGAAAGACTTAAAAATATTTTATTATAACTGTAAAGAATTTCTACATCGATTTTTCGCAATTTCGTCAAGTGTTAAAATTATGACTTGACAGATATTAATAGTTTAAAGGTTATCAAAATCAATGTTTTTCAAAATTCTTCAAGAAAACCTGCTTTTTATTATATAACAATAAACAGCGGAGATTTCATTTTTTTGTTACAAATAATAGCTGGCGTGGTGCATACAAACGTATATTTTTTCTGTCAGCCAAAGGATTAAGAAGGCTATAAAAACATGCAAAATAAAATACAACAGCAGATAATACTAATGATAACCCCAATGTGTTAAAGCTGTATTTCAAAAGATAAGCTGTCAGCTATCTTACCGTTATCTAAAAATTCGGTTCCTTATTTTACTTTGATTAGTTAAAACTTCAAAAAAGCTAATAGACTTGCACAAATTTTGAAGTGTGCTTGTAAGTTGCTGAGCGTGAAATTGCCATATTCAATTATGCAGACAGTTATATAATAGTCCTTTAACCAAAAATTACAAGTCTTCGCTTGCAGATTGGAGCCATGAACCAAAATTGTCTCGTCCTAAAAATAGTGTTTTATACACTATCAGATATATCTTAAACACAGTCAAAATAAGTCAAACTTTTCGTATAGGTAACAGTAAATACAATTTTTCTAATTAATTATTTTGACGTATCTGCACTGATCTAAATAATATGTATAATTAATAATTTTTCAGATGGATTCTAATTTATTCTACTCACAAAAAATAGCTGACTGTCTATTTGTAGTTGTAGAATATAGATGTTGATGGAGTCTTAATACGCCGTGATTTTTTTTATTTGTATCACAGAAAAAATATTTGATATCTGGATTTATTTGAAAGTTTTTTTCAATATAAATATGGCTAAGGCAGGTGCTTAATCTTGGGAAAATGTGTATATTTATATAACGCCTAGCTAACGAAATTATTTGGTTTTTTAAACTTTGAAACGAAAAAGAATATTTCATACGTAAGTTAAATAATACTAAAATTAGATCAGAAAATATCTGGGAAATGAAACATTTTGGTGATATTAGTCAAATTCATCCGGATTTGTTTTATAAAATCAGTTGTTTAAATTTCATTAACCTATGGCTAATTATTAAAAGGAATTGAGCAAGAGCCAGTTGAAAATTGGAATATTTCCATAATAAAAATACATATCATCAATTGATTTTGAGAACGAAATGTTGTACAACTAAAATACATTGCTATTTTATGACTGTGGTTTAATGGAGTTCTACTAAGAAAATGTCAATTCAACCAACCAATGATATATAAAAATTTAAATAATAGTATAATGAAACAAAAAAAAACTCATAGATTTGCGACGCTCTTTAATTTGTATAAACAAACTAATGTACTATGAAGTTAAAAAACAAAAATAAGTTTGTTAATATTCAGTAATAATCTTTTGCATCAGCATTTATTTGAGCATTTTCTTGAGAGCAGTAGTGATCATAATTTCCTTGAATGTTTTAAATGGATATCTGAAGCCTATGTTTTAAGGCAAAAATAATATTTGGTTTCAATCCGATACCTTGTGTTTCATATGAACGAAGCTGATCTTGTACACGCTGAACAATAAATCTCAAAAGACATTGAAATTTTTTGTGATTTTTATGAATGGTTTTTTATTTATGATATTTATATATAATGAAATTGTAAATGTTATTATATTGAAACAAACATTGAATTTGCGAGAGTATATGTATATTCAAATGTTCACAAATGTTCAAATTGTAATGTTATTAAAAGTGAATACTTTTTTAAATATATTAAAACAGTTTTCAATCATTTATATCAAGTGTTGATTCACAAAAAGAACATTTTTCTTTTAAGCGTTAGAGGCTGATTTACTTTAAAAATGAACACTGCTTTATTTGTCAAGTTGAAATATTCCCTAATCAAGTAAAGTCGTAATTGTTGAAATCTATACTGGATCGTCGTGCATATAACTTAAACAACATATGTATAATATTTCTGAGTGTAAAACATCTTTAAAATATTTAACACCTGCTACACAAAAGTCAATAAGTAATTGAACTGTTAAATGCTGTCATAATAAAATACCAACAATCAATAAAAATGACCCGATTCAGTGTGAAAAAAAACTGTGAAAATCCCTTAATTTTTGTTTTGGTTATATTGCAATTGCATGCCACTTCTGTAGAGTACCTACTACAGTGAAGCACTAATATGAATTTGATATCTTGGACTTGCTAACGATGAATAAGTTAATGTATTGTAGATGAAAAATACCCTTGTTAAATAATCCCCCAATACGACTTTATTTTAAAGAATTTGTTTGTTTTTACTGAGACGTTCTGTGCTGTTTGCCGTGTACCGTATGTGGAGGCAATACGAGCATGGTCAAGCTTTTCATAGTATTGTGTATTATTTGGACAGCGGCGTAGATACGTTTTCGTTAACCTTTCGCTTCTGATCAGAACAAATATTTTTCCATCATCGTTCACAATTGATGATTTATTCATGAAAATGAATTTTAAAGGAATAATGGTTGTAAAAAATTTCAAAATAATGTTTTTGATGAATATAAAAATGTTTGAAAAGGATAATTATAGAGACATAATTAAAGTTCTTTTGAATGCATACAATTTTAATACGGCGGAAAAATAGCAATGTAGTTTAGTTCTACAAAACTTTAATGAGATATAGTTGATAACCATTTCGGCTCACGCCTTCGTCAGAACTGGTTAGAAATAGTTCTGACGAATGGCGTGAGCCGAAATAGCTATCAGCTTTATCTTATCAAAATTTTGTATAACTAAAATACATTGCTATTTTTTCACCGTGTTATAATGGAGTTCTAACAAAGAAATCCAGTTTGATCAATAAAATTTTAATGTTTAAAGTTTAATGACATTTGCAAAAAAATGAATTGAATAACATTTTCATATTGCTATTTATTTACCTTTAAATTTATTTAAATTTGATTCAAAGTTTTTATTCATATTTCAGTATTTTTTTTATTTCTGGTGACTTTCAATACAGCTATGTGGTAAGTATTTTGCACATTAATCTAATTCCACTATTGAGTTCTTCAAATCGACTTTAATAACATTAGTGTGTAGAATTAAAAAAGGCTTTCACCTTTATTAATGTATACAACAAATGGTTAAATAATAGAATAAAATAACTTTCAATGTTTTTTACACAAACAGTTTAATTGCTCTATATCTAGAGATTGGAATCTGAAAACAGAAAAGCAAAGTCACTTTTTAATCCATCGTTCAATTTTGCGAGGGTTAAATTGAATGATGAAAAATCGGGTGCGCCGCTGTCCGGTCCACAATGCTGTAATGTCCCGGGCGGGCAGTAATTGGCTCGGATTATAGAGTGGATTACACAATCTAAGATGATCTATGTAATTACGAAGCCATCGTATTCATTTTGATTCGTACGCGCTCGGCCCGTGTAAATGCTTTCGTATGTTTTGCACTGGTGCCTGTGTGAACCGAAGGGTTGACTTGTAACTACACATGTACGTGTGCGCCTATTATACTGCAAGTGTATTCTTGTACAAATGTATGAATAAAAAAATATTTTTTGAAAAAAAAAAACTCTTCTTTTTAATTTTTTTCACATCTGCGAGTATTTTTTGAAAAACTGTTTGTGAATTATCCGATTGATATCACTTTTTAAAGAAGAGAAAAGTTTTTTGTTTCCAGACATAAAATCTGACGTGATTGTTAGTTAAAAATTGTCACATATTTTTTTCTTAGATCTTACATAGTCTTTCAGTATATAGGCATCGTAAAAACAAATGCTTTAACGTATCAAAAATATATGCAATTTATTATATACTTAAAAAATAAGTATAGCATTTTATTTGAAAAGGATATTTATCTGTATAACAGATATAAAAGTGACTTTATTTATATAATTTCAATCAATATAACTACATATAATTTTGCTTGCTTTAGCTGTAAAATAGATAATTTGGATAGTTAGCAAACAAAAATCTTTAATTTGGAATGGTGAATGAAAGAATGAGCTTACCATCAACAAAGTGTGCATGATATTTTAGAAAAATGTTTAGAGCTGAATTTTCATAATCAAAGAATATTACTTGAAATAATTACTCTTAACGAGAAAATCACTTGAAAGAATTTCAAACTTGAAACAAATGTGGTAACCTAACTTCCGGTGAGCTTTCTTGCAGTGTTGCCACTATTTTATTTCCGATCACGCGCAATGATGACACTTCCCCTAGAGGCTAGCGATGCGAGGGGCGAAGGTGAGAGGCGCAGTTTTTGGAAGCTTATTGATCCTTTAGAGCTTACTCCGCAGGCCTCAACGCATGCGCACAAATAGTACCAAAGTCGAATGCACAGTCAAAGCAAAAGTTAGTGCTAAGCTAAAACACGATATCATAAATGTGCAACAATGTATTATTTTGAAATATTTTTTTTTGATAAAATTGAAATTTTTCAATTTTAAAAAATAAATTCGCATGGAAAACATAAGGTTTAATTGTGTAGTATTTTTTAGCATATAGGTATTCAAAAAAATCTTTTGATATATTATATTTGAGGCTTACTATAAATATTTTATTGAAGGCATTGCAATAAATAAACTGGAATTTTAGTTTTAATGGTTCTTGCAAAATGCACTATATTTTTTTGTTCAATAAACTGGATGTGTCACACCAAATATCTTATAACCTTGAAGGTACAGCTAGAGTTCACATATTATAAAAAGCACAAATAATATACAATACATAATAACAAAAATACAGTACATAATTAAATTAAGCACAAGACAATTTCCAAAAAAATGTATTGAATCGCGAAGAACACGTAACGTAGTCGTTTTCTTTAAAAGAGGTCAAAAAAATATGATTATTATATTATATTCGATAAGATCAACGATAGTGTGTTAACGTGATAAAAAGATATATCTACATCAATATTAGTCATTGGGCGATCTTTAAAATTATGCTCTTAAAGGAAAATACGGGTCAGGCTAGATTCTCATTCACCACCGTTCTTAACAAGTTCAGAGAATAGCTTGTAAGCTTAAGAGTTTTTTTCTATTATCCTTTATACAAACGATAATAAAGAATCTTTAGGATTTCCCGGGTGACTTCTATTAACATAAAAATATGAATCTTCGCTTATTGTTGGAACAATACGAGAAAGCGCAAAGAGTGCATTCATCGATTTACTGCCTTTTGGGTAGGTTTTTGTTTCCGGATCTCCGTTTATCAAGCTAACTGACAAATATTAACACTTAATTACATCTGAACACTTGACTACTTACTAACATTTATTGATTTTTTTGTTGTCATTTATAATAATTCCAATTTACAAGGGAGCATGAATTATGTTCAATCATTTATCAGTTCAACAATTTATTAACGTACTATATGAATATTACACATTTTTGCAAAAAATCAGCTTAAAGTACATTACAGGGTATTACAACTTTCAAAGCTTGAAAAAGCTAGTACGCCTGCGTTGATTGATTTTCGTTGTGTAGACTGTACTTCTCTTTTCCGTAAACGCCTAAGCAGTTTGCTCTGTAAGGCACTTTTGCGATTCGATATCTCAGTTTTAATTTCGAATATTTCCCTCAAGTGATCACATAACCGGGGAGTTTCTAGTGAAAATTGTTCTACTAGGATTGTTTGGTGCAATTGTAGGGGTAGAACCTCATTTTTGTGCGTTATTGGGAAATACCAGCCACTCAATTGAAATAAAATGTAAGTAAAGTGTTTTGTGAAGCTTCTAATCGATATAGAATTATAAATGTCATTTAATATTATCAAACTGCAGAAAGTAAAGCGTATTTACACAAAATACATTATGATTATTCTCCAAGCAAAACATTCATCAATTCGAAAACAAATTCAGGTAATATTTATTTAAGCCGATCTAATGACGAATCAAAACATTTCGCGTACAGGCATATAAATTTATAATATCATGAAAAGAAGCTTCTTATCCAAGAAAACAAAGCTTTTTTGAAAAAAATTGAACGAAGATTGTAGAAATATCACATTATAAGAAATTTAATGTATTAAAAAATAAAATATACGTTTTTAATATATGAGTTGTATATTATAGTTATTTCAGTGGTAGAGAGAGATATACCATTATTTCGGAAACTTCCTGACTTAATAATATTTTTTCATGTTGAAAAAAAATTGTTCGTTACTTATACCACAATCGTAAATAAAACCGGTGCATTTTATCTGTCATTTTTTAACTGTTAAAACTCTACTTTATTTTCAAGTGTTTTTTTAATTCAATTTTCCAGCTTATTCAAAAATCTATCTAAAATATTATATATATATCAGAAAACTGTTTTTATCATTCATTAATATTATATATTCAGATTATTTGTTTGAAACTGTAAGTCCGACATTTTTCGTTTGCTAAAATATCCGAAGTAATTTTCTAATATGTACAATTTTAATTTTCATTTGTATCGATTTCATTCAAGAATGTCATGTTATGAACGCGCGTGTGGGTGTGAAACATCTATATATCTACGCGAGTCCACATATACATACACTTCATTCAATATCTGCGAATATCTGACTAGCCTACGTCAAACTAAAATGAACTTTCCCATTTCATGAAAGGTTTTGCCGCTTATAGCTACAATTATCTCTTTGAAGCAATAAATAGTCATAGCACTATATAAATATACGCAAATAAACTAAATAAACTTATGGGCGTCAACTAGTTTAAAAAAATCTTTTGCTTTACAAAATGGAATGATCGATATTTTGTCAGCCATGAATCATAATATTTTTTTTGAGTCAAAAGTTTTCTCATATCTTAATAACGTTCATTATGAGAAATTTATAACATAATGGTTAGTATTACAGAAAAACTCTACTATTATGTACTTAGTCTTAATAATACCATTTAATCTATTAGATATTTAGAATATAAAATTTTATTTTCTTGACAAACGGTTTGTATGCATAAAATAAAAATTCAAAACGTTCATAGTAAACTTAATTAAAATTTATTGAAATACACAGCATACAAAATAGAATCGATTGTTATAAAATTCAATTTAATGTTATAATGAAAATATCTAAAGATTTTTTATTGCGTATTTATCACAGAATTTTAAGTGGGTATAGCTTTGAGTTATTATTAATATGATGGGTGCATTTATGTATTCTTAAAAATCTTATCACACATATTTCTTTAACTCGCTCAAGAGAGAGAATTCTTATAAGATAACAGTGAATTAAAAAATGCGACCTATGAATTTATTGACTATAAATCAAAAAAAAATCGATGATTTTATCTGAAATTTACGAATATTTTATTTTAGCTCATTAATTATCGGAATATTTTTACTTACTTTAGAATACAGTTATAACACGATTTTGGCGACAGTTGCATAAGATAAGAGGTAACTATTGAACATATAGATGTATAATGATTTTTTGTATGAATTTCAGGGCAGCTGAAGGGGGGCTGGCACCGGCTGCGGCCGAGACAGGGCCTGACGGAGAAATCATCGGAGGTCCTCGAACACCACAACAGATAGCAGCCCAACGAAGACTGCAGCAGACCCAGGCGCAAGTTGACGAGGTCTGCTGTGTTTTATGCTGAAACAATATCTTTTAGCTGTATATAATGAATGCGTGTATATTGTACTTTTATTCCATAAAACTGATTTTATGTATATTGTATAATACATATCTTAAATCCGCAATAAAAGTGGTACAATCTTGAAAAGTTATTTTTTGTGAATATTAAGCTAAATTTTTTACATAAAGGCATTATATTTCAAATAATAAAAACGTACTTTTAGTGCTATTTTCAGAATATGTTTACAATCAGGACCGCTTTCATTATCGGATGAAAATTTATATTTTTGGTGATTTCGAGTCCCTGTAATGGTGAATATGGTCACTTTGCGTTGCGATCATTTTTCTGAAGCTTAACATTTGAAACTAATACCGGGTGTTAGTAAAATCTCATAAAATACCATACTATTTTGAGCTTTTTCGGTACTTTGAAGCTGATTCGACTTAATAGATCATTGACTGTCTTTATTGAATTGTGATACGTTTCTTTCGGGGGTGCTAAATATTATATGTAGACTATAAACTTCAAAATTTTTATGGTTGATTTTTTCAATTATTTGTTTCGGATAACGAAAGAAAGGTGTCGATTAAATATGGATGGTAGTAAGCTTAACGGTAATGAGTGAATATGAGAGAGATTGAAAACATCACAGAGGTTCATACATTTGAATAGGAAAAAAATATTTAAGGAATATTTCAGACGAGTCGAATCTGTAATCTTCTTACATGACAAAGACGTTAAATGAGCGAGAAATAACTTAGAATTTAAATAACTGTTGTAGTCTATCACAATATTAGTGTATAATCATTCCCGTAAAAACGATTCTTTAAGAGAAAAAATTCTTTACAATTGTTCAGAGCTTTGATTTTTGTTAATGTCCAATGTTGATAAAAAAATCCTTAAAATTTTGTTGGTTGTTATGCTTTAAATCTAAATTTCGATCAGAAACATGTGTGACATCAATGGTGTGACTTATATGTTTTCTAAGGTTTTTCTTTATTTTCGTGAGAAATTTTCTAAATATTTATGGTAAATATCGTTATTGGTAGTGTTTCATAAGCTGTAACGTATTTTTACCCAAAATCCGTATACTAAAAACTATTTTGTGGAATTACAGGTGGTGGATATAATGAAAACAAATGTGGAGAAAGTGCTAGAACGAGATCAGAAATTGTCAGAACTTGATGACAGAGCAGGTAAAAACGTGACAAGTGACGCATGGTATTGTAATTTTATTCACGCCAATTTTATTTTTGCATAGTTTAAAATATATATTTATATATACCATAAAAGTATAATTTGTATTGGTCTTTTCATAATATTAAACACTGAATATATACGACAAAATTTTAATATTTTTTTTGTGATATTTAAAACAATGCATTTATATTTTGACACTATTATAAAATGAGATTACATAATTATTTTTAATATTATTGTTGAAAATTTTGGTTTTTTTATAAATATACATTATAGCAATCCTTCAAATCTTATAATAACAGTGAAAACACTCATTTTAAAATGTGTTTTTTATCAATAATATTATTATAAAATATTTTCAGAAATATGGCTTATCCTTAACTAGTCTATGCTTTTTGAATCGTTTATGGAAACGTATTTCCCAAGCAAACAAATCACGGACTTAATATCATGTTATATCATAAAATTTAAGATAAGAAAGTTCATAAAACGACTTAAATAACCCTACACACGCATACAATACAGATTCATTGATTAAAATTAATAAAAGATACAGTCAATTGATTCAATATATTTTTTCATAAATATACCACTTGTCTTATTCATCAATTTCATCAATGTTTCAGATGCCCTTCAACAAGGAGCGTCACAGTTTGAGCAGCAAGCTGGAAAATTAAAAAACAAATTTTGGCTTCAAAATCTAAAGGTAAAGGCATTTCAGGACAAATAAATAATTAAAAATGAGCTTGAGATTAACTTAGAAGAAAATGAAGTTTCATTTCATCAGTGATCTTGATCATTTTTGTAAGCAAAAACTTCTGTAGTTAGCGTATTTATTTCCATAGTTTTCACTTAATGTATTCTTTTTGAAACGTGGTATAATTAAAAGCCCGTTAATATTGCTTGTCGTCAAAAAGTTTTGCTATGTTTATATAAAGTTTTGATTTAACTGGTATTTACTTTGTGGAACTCCAACACAACAACCCTTAACATATTATTTTATATATTTGATTTCGCTAAAAATACATAACATAAATAATAGGTTGATAGCTGTTTCGGTATTATGATAACGAAATAGGTATGGAAAACATTGCGTACATAGTTGTAAAAATAGTATTTGATGCGATTAAGCTAGTTAAGTTACTTTCAATAAAATTTAAAACCGTTTGCTTCAACATATTCTAAGGTGTGGCATTCAATTTTCTATGCCATTAAAAATAAGCAAATTTAAATAAATGATTTTTTTTTGTATATATTTTTTAAAATTAGTAATAACTAAATTTTAACTGTTACAGATGATGATTATTATGGGCGTGATTGGAATTGTTATACTGGGACTTCTGTTTGGTAAGAAAACTATTTTTTGGTTATTAGTAACTACCTACTTTCCAAATTGCTGTTGTTTTGTAAATGTGAAGACCTGGCAAATTTGCTTCGCCTCTGTCTATTTCGCTTCACCCAACGCTTATAAAATGATACTTACAAACGATGGAAAAACCATTTCAATGATTATTTTTTTAGAAAAATTACGTATGTCAATTTTGTAGCATCATTTCGTTTTTTTACACAAATATATCGAGTAAAAAATATAATAATTAATTGATAACAGTAATTCAGCGTACTGTATTAAAAACGGTAACCAAGTTTTAGTTTTTAATCGCTTTTTTGAACCAAAATACTTAAAAATATAGCAGATAGAGTCTAGTCTCTTCTTATCAAAATTTATTAATTTTAAAATAAAACTATTTATGCCAAGTATTTAAAAAATATGAATATTGGCAACTAAGTATTTATTTAAGTTTTTTGATTCAATATCAATTATTGATTGAAGATAAAAATCATTTTATAAGCGTGAATCTATAAAACCTTCCCTGTCTAAATGGAAACCATCATTGTCTATATACCTACTATTAGAGAGCCTTAATTTCATGAATCAATGTTAAAATCTCTGTACTGTGTTTTGAAATGATTGGCGTCGTTTTTAATCATTCACCATGCATAAGAAAATATTTATCAACATCAAAAAAATTATTGTGAAAAATGTGCTACTTATTTAGTAGCCAATTTTTCATTGCTAAAGAAATGAATTAATATAAAAAAAGAGATATTGATTGGACCAATTTCAGAAAACTATTAATAAAATTTTTCGGCTACAATTGATGGACAATCATTAATAAAAACGAGCTTTTCTGGTGAAATATTTTCTCATATATGGATGGACATAATATAAATAGAGCAAACACAGTACACAAAATAGACAAATGTTCATTGTATGAATGTAGGTAATTGCTACTTGTATTTGATTGTCAGTAGATAATTCAATGGAGTATTTATTTTAGACTTTGCGATTAATATTGAAACGCATATTTTCTCTCGATATAAACCTATCATATTATTCATACATAAAAGACGATTTTATTAAATTAACTCAAAATATACTTAAATGCTTATTTATCGACAAAGTAAAACAATATTTTCAAATAGAATTTAAAAAAATATATTCGAAATCAACTTTAGTAATTTATGACGAATCATGAAGCTTTGAATATATTCTGGCAATTAAAACAGATATATGTTAAATAATTATATTTTAAAAAGCACTTAATATGATTGTTCGAATTGCTTATATTTTACATTAATAAAATTTGAAAAATCGATGATTTTTATTATTAATCTGTCGAGATCAACTGAAGTAAAATAGAAATTACATAAAATTCAATCATTTTGAAGAACTCTCTATTCTTAAATATTTGTTAGCATAATCGATATTGCAGGAAAAATAATCTTGCAATATTATAATGATAAATACTTCCGAATCCATTCATTAATTACTAAGTTATTTGTGTTTGTAATAAATATCAAAGAGAAGATAAAAGTAAAATTTTTCATTGAATAAACTACAAAAAAGAACACAGAGGCATATAGAAAAAAGATAATATTGGTTATTTGTGTAAGGAATACTTTTTAAATTTTTTTTTTTTTTAAAGGGAATTGATATTCAACAATGGGCGATACAGAAAATATGCGTTTTATTTTAATCTGAAGCTATTAAGGCATGAAAATTGCATTGAAGATAATTCAGTGTTCAAACTAGACAGAAATAAAAAAAGACAATGTCAGACAATCATTCCATAAAACTTTACATAATGTAGTACGAATGTGTCTACTGACTACCCCCAAAAAAAAATTACATTGAAGCCACATTAAAAAAAAAACTTATAATACATATTCGATAATCCCTCAATAGTACTACAATATTGACATTTTTTATTCTAGGATAATTTGTGCAATTTAGGGGAAACCAGGTACAAAAGTAACAATTTAAAATATGGTCACAATTTCAAAGAAATTATTTACACCCACACTGCATTCAATAGTTAGATATCTTTGTAAATAATAATTGTGCTCAAAATTGACCCAAACAAAAAATGCTTTTAGATATATTCAACTGCGATAAACTAACACGTGTTTTATTGTATTCAATGATTACTTCTATGGAAACATATATCAATATAAATGATTAAAGAAAAAGTCGGTCACAAAAAAAAATATGTTTATAAATCATTGTCACAAATTTCAATACAAAGGTTTTGCATTCGATATTTATAAAAACCCTGTTAGTGCTATAATTAATATTATTTATATTTAATCAAATTTCGAGTGAACGTACCCTATGACTATGAAATCAATTAAATTTTAATTTGTACAGAGGGGCTGAATATTAATGATTCTTAAATTACCCGGGCCAAAACTAGTTAAAATCTTTTTTATATGTACTTCTTCAAAATAATCTACTATATATGTTAACGAATAAATATTTTTATATTCAGAAATGAATGATCTTGATTTAGAAAGATATGATATTATATTTTTACTTGTTTACAAAGAAGATGTGTATATTTTCTATATAACATTATATTAAGTACACAAAAAAGAACAATTTAAATTGTATTATCTGATAAATGAAATCCTTTGTTAACACTGAATGCTTTTTTACAAAAAATCACCGTATATTGTAATGTTATTGAATATGGTAAAAACACAACCACAAATGCATTTCTAGCTGCATACAATTAGATGAAATTATAACGCATAAAATGAAAATGTGTCTATAAAGCATGTTCGATGTTTGAAAATGAATTGGCATTAATGTTAAATGGGTAATAGCTGTTCTGTAGTACAATAATTATTGTAATGTAACCCCTAGACTCCACCCTAATGCAAAAAAACTCTTGTTTCCTCTTGAAATATCCATCAATCTTCTTTCAAAGTATAGAAATGATTTCTCTACAGCATTTCTGAGCTTTCCTTCCCTGCAAATATCTGTATAGTGTTTTATGTTCCGGAGTGAATACCCCGGATATATGTTTGTACCGTCTGTATGTGATTGATATGTGTCTTTGGTGTTATGTTATCGTGGATCCTCAAAACTGAATGTTACTTTTCTACTCGGTTTCTCCACGCCGGCTGCCGCTTAGCTCAAAAACATTTCAAATTGTAAGGTTAATAAGATCAAAAAGTGACAAAGAAATTCGATACTACGTCGTTTTTACGAAAAAAAACACATGAGTTAGTAGAAAAAACCGTTAGGCTTAAGTTAATTTTTAGAACACAATTTAACATAATATAAATTAAAACATAAATATATTTACGTGTCTTCGCATGTAGTATTTTTTTAGTTTGTTTTATGCAAATGGGAAAATTACCTTTCGTTTTTAAGTATTCTTTTGGATTATATTCATTCAAATTAAAAGAGTTTTCCAAGATCAAATAATAATTAAGAAGGTCTTCTAATCCAATATATTAATTATTTATTTAATAATTTCCTTTATAAGCTTTATTTTAAGCTAAATTTCGTATTCGCTATCGAATGTTATAGTTTATTACAAAGAAAAATAAAATGAAATCTGCGGCTCTTATGATAGAACAACACACATTGTTAGTAATTGTCACTTTTTTAACTAACCGATGCACTTGAAGCGTTTTTGTTTTGTTTTTATTTCCATCGCGCCGCTTGTCGCCTTTCAGGTGATAACATAAAACAAATGTTGAATTAGTGCGTTACCGCGGTATGCCGACGTTGGGAGACGCTAAGATTCCTATCGGATCTGCCAACGTCAATATCAGTAACCACACTCAAGGTGTAACGCTGACCTAGTTCGGTAAGTATTTACACATCCTTACAATCATCATACATACCATATTAATTTTACTAATCACAAAAATTATATTTATTTTAATATAATCGTTTTCATACGACTGCCTTAAAATGTCAACTATCAATCTAAGCTTAATATGGATTCTGTTGTAACTTTCTAAACACTTCACAGATTACTTTTTCATAACAAAATTAACAACTTCTTTATTTCTCAAATTGCGTAACGAGACTTTACACATATTACCGATAAAAGATATTTTTAATCCTAATAGTTAGTTTGAAAATGAAAAAAAATGAAAACATCTTTTTTCTTATTTTGTTTCGTTACAGGACCTGAAAATATTTTTTTATGGCTGAGTATTTCATCTATATTTATTTATATGATTTTTTAAATAAATTCACCAATATTACTAGGTTATAAAATTGCAATCGAAAATTAAACATTTATATTTATAATAATAACCATACAACTTTACTTTTCATCGAAACTCATTTACACTATAAATTAAACATATTTTAAACTACATTCAAACTTAATTGTGTGCGTTCAACAACTTTTAACATATACTATGTTGTGATTTACACAAAGCTTACAAAGATACAGGATATGTTTCATTAATTTTATAATGGCAATAATTTATCGAATAATATTTGCAAGCTGTATCTTCTTTAAGAAATCACAAAATAGTGCAGGATTAAGTATTAAATTAAATGTTATATTGATGTTAACGCATTTTCATAGATATAGAAATTGTTATTTCATAGAAATATGTGCTTGGATTGTATGTGTGAAGTTTTTTTTGATTTTTGTTTTTTTTCAGATTTTTTTGTTGATTTTTCCGAATTTGAGAGAGTTTCTTTACAAAATTAATTTTAAAGAATTCATGAATAAATTGTAGTCTTTATTTTAAAGTTAACTAGATTCATGTAATTTTAAATAACTGACTAATATTTAAAAATTTTAAGTGATTCAAAATTAGAATTTTCGTTTAAATGTTTTTTCTTGATTGAAACATTTTTTAATGTTTAATTTTTCATTATTATCAATTTGTTACTAATTTGTGTGTTATTTTAGGAAACTTCATGTAGGCCCCTCTTCGACTCACAAATGTCACACCAGAAAATCAAATCACCAAGTTATGAGTATTTTAATGTTAAGTTTATTAGAAGATTTTCAATTTTGAAATAATTGTATGTATCATAAACTATGTAATACTATTCCTCAAAATTTAATCAGGTTGATGATAATATAATAGTTAGTTATTTAATAAAAATTAAACATACTCGCTATTTGTTGATAATTTTGATGAAGAATAATTGCTTAAATCATGGTTTACGGCGAAAAATAAATAAATAATATCAATGATGTTACAAATGTTTTTTTTAACAATTAAAACATCAATAGTAGCTTTTTAGGCACATTCGGTCGAGTTATTTTGATAAGTGTCTATTGTAAAAAGAATGAAAGTATCGGAAGTTGTATGTATGTATAAGTATTTAAAAATTTGAATGTGTATGCTGCTTTTTAATAAGTTGCATGGCATCACAAGTTTAGAGTTCTTCCAATGTTTCTGAAGGAATATTTCTTTTTATAAATATTGGATTATTTAGTTTGAACACTGTTTCTGAAACTTAATTGTTGCCTTAGTATTGATTGAAACCTAAAACAACAAATAAAAAATAAACAATCCAAATCAAGGATTCAAATTTACGCCTTTTTGTTGTCATTATATTTTTTGAAATTGTAATAACATTTTAAACGAATAATTTTACAACTGCTATTCTACTTTCAAATAACATGAAATTGAACACCATAACGTTAAAACCTACCTACTCCAGGAACCAAATTTTTGTCAATTGTTTGATTCGAGTTGATTTAAGTTTGTAACTGAATACGTTGATAACAAGCCTTTTTTCTCTATTTAGAGAAGTCTTATTAAAGAAAACGAATATTTCTTCTGTTAATATTATAAAAGATAACAAATCACTTTTTTTTCAAAAATTCAATAGAGGTCGTTAGGTAGGTTATGAAAGTAAGCTCCTCAATCGTTCTGTTGAGTAGTTTGTGCTTTTATTAAGCTTTTAGATTATTTTGTATCTCTGTATATTATTAAAACATTTTTTTGGTACAATATTAATATTACTCAAAAAATAATCTAAGGCTTTTAACAGAATTAATGTTGATACCACATAATAAGATGTTGAACTTTGATGATGACCGATCGCGTAATATTATAAAATCTAAATAAAGTATAAATTTATATTATATAATTTAAAAATATAGGATAGACGTTTAAAAACACAATAATAAAACTAATAATTGAAACACATTAGTCGAAATATTTATAAAACCGCTTTTTGACTAGTATAAAAGCAAAGCTGGTTTCAAGGAGCAGCGATGATTTTTTAAAAATTATATTCATTTAATATAATAATTTATAACAGTTATTTATGTGCGATTAATGTTACTAAATATTAAGATTGAAAAATATAACAACAATGTTTAAAATACTAATTTAACGTAGTTGTTCTTTTCTCCTATATTTAAGAGAGACATTTTATTTCTGTTAAACACTAATCACAGAACTCATTTTAATTTTCACTTTCAACATCAAATTAAATTTGATTATTCACACGAAAAGCTATAAATAAAAGTTTATGTCAAGGATTAATCTCAGATATTTACCAATATTAATCTTTTTCAAGAACATGTGCTTTTTTTTAAATGAATTTCTTCAAAAAAGGTTAAAAAGGTTAAAGGTTTGTGATAAAAATCGCTATATTTCATTACAATATTTTATTATGAAAAATCACACATTTGATTGTTTGTAAGTAATATTAAAATTAATATATGCAAAATTTAATTTTTGAATTAAAATCTTCATGCACAGATGTTCATTTCAAATTGAGAAAGAAAAAAAAATCAATTTGGTTTTCCGAAAAAAACATTTCACAAAAAATGTGAATTGTTTAAAAATATAAGTGTCGTTTTCGTTTATAATGAGTAACGGCTGAAGGCGGTTAAATATATGCATATATATTTAATATAACTTGTATAAAAGTAGGGTGTGTGTAGATAAATGAAAAGGACTAGCTCATTTTAAAGAAAATGTATAAAACGATTTGAGATGGAGTCAATTAATAATATCGGCCGAGTATGAACTTGTAATATATTTTAGTATAGCATATATATTCAAAATGTTTACTCCATTGTCAAAGGCCTAAAACTTTCGCTATTCTGCATATCTTTGAGAAGTTTTTTTTAGGAAGGAGTTCAACACTTATGTAGATATTGTTCTATTTCATGAATATGTATATTAACAAGTACGTATATATTATATATAAACATATATAACTTACGAACCTTGTATTGTTTGTTTTGTTGATAATAAACACACTTATATTGGACACATAGTTACTTTTTTAACTGCTATTCGCCCTGGCTTGTTTGACCTGATCCCAATTAATATCACCCATTTTATTATTAAAATACGCATTGGTATAGTTTAAGTGTTTAATACATAAGATTCAAGTACGAGTTTTTAAAGATTTTGTTTCCATACACCTACAAAATACGAAATTTCGATCGAGCTATTTATAAATATTTGCAGATTCCTTCTCATACAATTGATACGTAAAAAGTACAACATAGATCTTATGTGGTGTCTTAAAGTTTTTTTGATTATTCAGAAGGTTTATGCTCGCATGGCTCTACGCTATACTTTTAATTATTTACTTTATATAAACCAGCTAAATTAACATCCGTCAAAAATATTAACTGATTCACATTTAGCTATCTTTTAATTCGTACTAAATACTGTGATTTGTCTGTCTTTTGCTGAAATAGTTAAATTCCATCGAAAAGTATCGATAAAAAAAGGATAATTTGATGACTCTTTGTCATAGCTTTGTATACATAAACAGAACAAAATTAACAAATGAACACACGGAGTAAATACTTTTAGGATACGAATAATAAAAAATAAAAAATAAGAAATGAGTTTTATTTATGCTAAGTGAATTCTTTTAAATTAAGATCATATCAAATAAGTTCTTCAGTCACCTCTGGGAAAAGTGTTCAACGGACATGACGGTAAGTGGCTTTGGATTCATGATTGGCATTATGACCCCTTGCTGTAACCCTCCGCGTCAACTCTCGCACTTTTATAATAGCTTTTTTGTATAATTTAAATATTTATAGAGCGAGCTGGGCGCTAAACGATCCCAAGAGAAAACATTAATGTCAAACAGGGTTGCCGATAAGCGTTGCGTGTAAACAAATATTGTTATTGTTATAAATTATTTTAAAAATAACTATACAATAATATAACTATAAAATATGAATATCTATTTCACAACAAGTTGTGGCTGTAAACTTTATTAAGGCATACCGGTAAAGGTGTTTTTAACCGAACACATTTTTTGAAACATACTTCATATTGTAATAGTGTGATCTAAGACGAGCACGAAGTTCACATACTTTTTATAGTGTTTTTTTACTATCAATTTTCAGTTTTGTATCAATTAATTTATACAGTTGTATCGATTCAAGTGGAAATAAGATCAAGAAGGTTAGGAAATAGTGTGATTATTTCAATTTATACCCACCGACTTGATAGAAAATATTACTGATTTGAGGAAATCCTCATACAATGTATTATTAATGCAAATACATATATAAAATATGCCTTAAAAACTATTTTTGAATGGCATTTTAAATCTATAACAGAACTAGCTATAGTTTTGATGAAGGGAAGCCGAAATAGCTATCATCTGTATATCTAAATAAACTAAAATACATTGCTATTTTTTCTCCGTGTTAAATGTTGTTTCTATCAATAATAGTGGAATAGTAGCTGTTTTTAGAATATTTACAGCATTTTTTTTATCCGCATGAAAGATTAAGTTGTAATGATTTTATTTGTACAAATTCTCATCTTGATATCAAAATATCCATTTTAAGTGGGTGAGTTATTTTAACAGTAAAAATAAAAACAAACTGAATTATCAAGTATAACATGCTTGTTGCTGTTCTATATAACTTTCTTTCGATTTAAATTAACGGAATGCATTGCTGAGTATCAATTTTTGTATAGAATCAATATCAAAAAGATAATCCAATAGTTTCATGGAGCAATGCATTTTGGGGTTTTTGTTAAAAAAATCGTATGATTTAAGGTTTATTTGTAAATAAGCTTGACAGTTACCAAAAAATAATGTTTTATTAAATATATTATTTTGTATTATATAATATATCGTTGTTATCATAACTTTATTATTTGCTTGTTTCCTATAATAATCGAATTTTGATAAATCGCTTGGTCAAGATAATTATTAAAAATCAAAATTCGGACAAAAATAACATGACTTGAAAAATTATACAATCAGTTAATTAAAGATGTTTTCAATTGTTAATATTATCATGGCATTAAAAAGGGGTCATCTGTTAAGCTTATTAAAAGTAAGTACATTAAAACACAATTTTTTTAATGTACAACTGCACACTCCCAAAACTGATTGAACTACGGTAATAAATCAGTAATGTAAAATGAAAGAAAAACCATTTTTATAAATTTGGCACATACATTCTCTCGTGTGAAAATTGTCAAACATTTTCCATAGAGCAAGCTGGTAAAAAAATTATATCCCAAATAAGGAACTTAAATCTCAATAGAAAGACATTTTAGAGGGTGCGAATAATATTACAATTTAACATATGAAAATAATTGTATTTTTCTAAAATATAGTAATGTAGAAGTATTTGATCCGATGAATTAGAAATAAACAAATGAATATGATATCTTTCAAAAAAATATAAAATTTATAATTCCTGTAATTCCAATAGTAAAAGTCATTTATTACTTAGTTACTATCGGCAAACTATACCTAACGGCAATAAATTTTAGGTATCAAATGTGTGACATAAGCCGACAAAGCTTTCTAATAGCCGAAGTGTTTTATTCTATTGTATTCCAAAATATCGAATTAATTTAAATGTTCTATGTTGCTTCTAGACGAGAAAAACAAGAATGAAAAATAAACACAGGAATTGAAAAGACATCATACAACAGTTTTTTATAGTTTTTCATGAATGACTAGCGAGATAAGGTGTATTGTAAAATGCAATGGAGATATATATTTTGTCAGTAGGTATAATGTGTATTTCATTACATAGCGATTTTACTAATATTACGAAGCTTATTTTCAACATTTTGAAATGTAAATATAAGTTGTTTATTAGCATAATTCCCGCGAAAACCACTAGTTATCACACAGGGTTGATGAAACAATAAATACAAAACAAATGCTTGCTTTATACGTGTATCATTACAGACAGCGTGATATGACGATTTGTATTTGAGGAAACGTTTAAAATTTTAACATTAAATTACATCATTTATTGAGAATAAATCGTTTTATGTAAATTGGGATCTAATATGTCATGTGTTGATAATGTTATTATAATTGCCTTGTGTGCTTTATTTTTGCATACATATTACAAAATTCCGTGACTAAAAAATGTTAAGCTTACGGTGTAAATGTTAAGAGGAAACTTTATGCTCAATGCGATGAGAAAGCTTACCCATAAACGCAAGCCGCAACAGCCAAGTCAGCAACAAACAGAAAATATACATTAATACATTCATATATAAATATATATTGTACATACATTCATTCCTTAAAAGAATACAGCTACATTTTTGAAATCTTAATTCAAAACTAAAACGCACATTCATTTAAAAAAAAATTGTATTCAACTTGAAGTTTTGAATGCATATCTCTTCACTCTTATATATACTTCAAAAATCGTAACGCGTTTTTTTCTACGAAAGTTCGATTGATTCGTTTTCTAGTCTTATCTCTGGCGTCAAATATATTTTAAATTATCGATAAATGTTCTAGTTCTGGCACATTTTGAGCAGAATATGTACAAATATATCTTATATATAGTATTAATTTTTCTTTCAAAACCTGTGAAATTTTCGATTTGAAGAGTTACGTGTTTTCCTTTAAATTTTTGAGACATGGTTCAAATTTAATACGACACAGACAAAATACATTATAAATCTCCGAGACAATATTAAAATATTTGTTTCAAATAATTAATAAAAAAATTTGCCAGTGATTTCATCAGAGAAACCTTCAGACTGGAGATATAATGTATTAATTACTTATTACATGCACCCTACGGAGTGTGATGTCAGTTTCTTGTATATTTAGTTTCATTTATGATATAGGGTAACTATTTTGCATATATTTTACCGGTGTAATTTTTCACTAAAAACTAAGCTAGAAAAAAAGTTTGAAGAAAAATACAGGAACTCGCTTAAAATAAAGTTGATTTTGAATTTCCAATCAATATTATTATCTCATATGTTTTATCCAGTGGTTTTTGTACACTTTAACTCATGCAGATTTTAAATAAATCATTTATAGTTATTTTTTTAATATACAGTGTAGATTTATTTTAAAATACCAAATTCTAGTGTTATTTTTTTCAATTTAATACAATAAATATCACAATGACGTATAAAATATAGTTTTCTATCACAATTTATAATGTATGTATTTGTATTTTAAGATGAGGAAATAAGGCTATTTTTTGAGGTTGAAGTCAATTTGAGAAGTAATGATTGAAGTTTTTGTTTTGGATGGCGTATCAAATTCAATCTGATTCAATTACACAGTTTCCCAATGATATTCAGTGGGATGCGAAGACGCGCCAAAGAAAAAACATGTAGCCAAACAAAATGATTTTGTACACCGGCTGATAGATAGAAAACATCCACAAATAGAGAAACACTCGGACGATCTATTGCTTCCCAACATTTTATACGCTTATTCCTTTTGGCGAATTTTTAGAAAATTTGCTAGGATTCTTTCAATAGCCGATTTTTCAGAAAAATTATTAAATATTTCAACATTTTTAAAATATTTAACTACAAAAAGAAAACCCGCTCGGTTTTCATGAATTAATATAATGATGCATTTATAAAATTGACATTTCTTGATTGCAGGTAATCAGATGATTACGTTTATACATGGTTCGTATAACAATATCTAATCATTTTAAGTGTTATGTATGATACGTTTAGTATTCTGACTTTGTCCCTTACAAATAGTATTTTTATACTAATATAATAACTAAATCTACAAAGCTGCTGTTTGTGTTTGAAGTTAAAAAAAAACTATTCTCTTCGCTTGCATAATATAAATTTCTTTTTTTTATTATTCGTCTTTAATAGATTTTTTTTAAGTCGTAGAAAAATTATATATAATTTTTAGATAAATCAATAATCCATATCATTCATATACATCGTTAAAAAATTAAAAATACAAACTCGTTTTAAAATCAATTTTAACTTAAAAATTAAAATTTATCATTAAAACATTACGAAATTATCGTATTCAAATTTTTAACAAAATGAGAAATGCTTTATTGTGTAAAATGTATAATGTATATGTAAAGGAATAAAATATCTAATAATTTTTCTATAATGGTTTTAGAATCACTGACAATTATGATGGAATGCGAAAAAAACTATTATTTTTTTCAAATGTAACATGACATATCATTTGTCAACATATCTTCAAGCCTTTTAAAAATCAATACAAATATTGATTGCAAAATGAAACGATTAAAATTCTTCATTTTATATGCCAAAAAATAAAATATTGATATAATACGATGTCTTCCATTATTGAACTTGAAAAAAACAGTCAAGTTGTGTAACGAATTTGACGAGAACTATTTTAATTCACGAACATAATTATAGCAATGCGTTAAGAGAATCTTGAAAAAATGAATTTTAGAATATAACAATAAAATTATTTTTTTTAGATAATGGACGTTAATTATTATTATAAACCACGTATTTTTGAACGATGCCTCTATATGACACTGTTTGCGGAATGTTTAATTCTTTATACTTTTGAGTTAAATTTATATATCAAGTCAATGTAACTATAAGTATAAAAGTGTGTAATGTGTTGATTGAATGGCGTTTATTAAAAGTCTTTGTAAAAAATGTGAATTTTATTTCTATATGAAATATTTCCTTGTATTGATTAATATTTAGTCTTTACGTTATTAATTACTTCATCGATGGCATGATATTGATAAATATATTGTATATAAAACATAGAACAGTTCTATTAGACTTAAGATTATCCTTTTAAATTCTGTTTGGTAGTAAAAATTAAAATAACATGTCGACAAAAATACCAAACGATTTCTCATAAATAAGTCGTGCTTATATTCGTTACCAGCTATACTTTTGCAAGCGATTATTAAATTTTGAATTGATGGGTCGGTGAGTATTTGGAAGATAAGATCTTAAGTCATTGTATTAGATATATTTTGAAGAGCTTTTGTTTTTATCATTTATTGATCTATATCGGAGATCGTAAGCATTATAATATCAAATCGGCAATAATTCTTTCAATTTGAAATGTTGAAATGATCTTAAAATGAGAACGAGATAAAGTTCATATCTCTTTTGTTATCCGAACTCCATTAGTAATTGAATCACATACACAATGACCTACAACCAGCACAGTGGCGCTTTAATGGGTATTGCTGAAAGGGTAAAGGTGAGATCAGAAGAAATATTTTAATCAATGATCTACTTTTTAATAATCCAAAAAATCAAGGATGCTTTATTAAATTTCAGTGTGAAATTTAAGTCATTACATTTTGAAAATTATCTATACAGTATTTGATCGAAAGGAAAGCGGGGTTTTGGTGTAGCTAATGCATTGAATTATATTAATCACATTAATATTCTTAAAAAAATAATTATATTTTGAGTAGGTATTTTGTCATTAAAGATAATATACGGGAAATGGGCGCTTCATAGACATGCTTATAACTATTTTAGTCGTATATTTTTACATAGATAATACAAACGAACGTTTTTAATTAATCAAACAAATAATGTTCTAAATAAGCCTGTTAACACTACCTTAAATATTGAATGCAAATAATTGTGAATTAACTAATAAAAGAATATAGTTAATTCAACAAAATATGTACTACGATTTTTTCCTGGAATACATAAATACATTCAAGCATATGTTAATTATTGTTATTGCGGGATTATGCTAAATTTTTTATTTATTTTTTCTTTTTTGCAGGAGAATCTTTTTTAAATTCGTTCAGCCTATTTTGCTTCTGTATGCCACTGAGATGCCGACGCATTTATGTCCAATTTTAAATTATCGCGCTGCACTCTACGCTAGCTACTTTATTTGAATCTCTTTCAACAGTTATTGGTTCTTGATAGCTACCGCTCAATCTAAGGGGTGATATATACAATAAGTGTTTTTTATTCATTTGGTAATTAAGATTTCCTTTTTTTTCATTGAATACATTTATATAATAATGAATCAAAGATTGCAGTGTATGTGCATCAAAATGGTATTACAATTAATTTATTTTCTATCATTAATTTTTTCAATAAAATTTATATAAAATCTTAAAAAACTATTTAAGTGCTTTCTTTGTTATAAAAACTATTAATTTACGCAAGAATGAGTTGGCTTAGAATTCATGATGCGATGAATAAATTCTCATTGTTCTTAAAGTAAGTTAGTTAAGTCGACCAGTGCTTAAGTTTCCAAATGCATTCATCATACAATTTATCCAAATGTATATATTTTTGTAATGTTTTTATCTATCCTCAAACTATTTTTTTACTTCCAAAATCGAGCAATTAGACCTTTTATTGAGTCATCCTCTTTCATCATTATTCTTGATAAAAATATAGTTTGTGCGGCTAGTAACATATATCATCAGTTATAGTAAAATTTTACTAAAAAATCTGTCGATATTTTGTCCTATTTACTGTTGCCTTTTATTATTAAATCAAACGTTAATCAAAATTTATTTACCTAGACAAAAAAACGTTTAAAAAAACAAAGTTTGTTAGTTGTGATGAGAAAAGTGCTATATATATTGAGTAAAATAAACATTATATTTATCGTACTGTTAAGTCAATTAAAATTATCAAAATTGAATTCACTTGTGTTTTTCCCTCATGCTTTCTCCAAATAGAGATTGAATATTTCTTCCAGGAACCACTTCTTTCGAGAGTTTTATTATGATGTTTGATATTTACACACATTATATAATATTAAAATTGATACCGGATGACGTTAAGATATATTTTTAAAAGTAGTAAGCAATATTAACGTTTCATCTTGAACATCTCTGATATACAGTGATGGTCCATTTGCTTCTGATCTGATTTCTTTTAAGTACTTAGTAAGCATCGGCAATTGTTCTTGCAGAGATATAGTTACGATTCTGAGGTGTTATCAAATTCTACGTGTCGCTTTATTGCGTACTCACTTCTGCAGTAGTGTTTCGCAACTTCAAAGGAACCTGATTTGAGATTGATCGAAAAACAGAATTCGCATCGATCACTGGTGGATCAAATTAACCTACGAATAAGAAGCAATCATTGAAGTACAGCGAAGATATCATCTAGTAAAGTTACAAAGTATTACATATTTTAAATTTAAAAAAAACACTTTTTTATTTTGTATTTGGCTTTAACAATTTTTTCGTCCAGCGGTCTATTAATGAAGTCATCTTTCAACAATTTATTTAAAAAAATTTGTTTCATATTGAGATGTAAAATTTTTTTGGGGTTAATTAATAAATAATACGAAAGATTCAGCATGAAAATGACTATTCGATAAATAGCATTTCAATTATTTTATGAATGTCTCAATACAGGAATTAAAACTTGATTATTTAAAAACAAATTCATTGAATTCGACAAACTACTAAGAGAGAAGCACACTTGGCAACAAGATCATATATCATATTTTATCTAAATCTATTATATTTTGGATGATTTTGCCAACTGTTTATAATTAATCCTGATTTGTGAGTTATGAATTCATAAATACATTTCTTTTATTGAAACTGTATTAACGTGGAATGCGTTATACCTTGAATGAGAAATGGATTAATAAATTATCCCTAGTGATTAGTGAAATACTGGTTAGTAAGTTTAAATGTCACATGCGAATTAGGTTATCTTAATTGAAGAAAGAATCTTACAGTTCATACATATTTTTTGAGATTGATTATGTCAATAATAAAGAAAATATTTTATACATATTTCCAAGATAAAAAAGAAGATTAATTTCAATGTGCATACAGTATTGTTGGCTATGTCCCAACTCAATTATTAAATCTGTTTTTTAATCATAACAAGTTTTTTCTTAATAAATGTCAATAATGAAAGCCGTTTTATTAAAATGATTAATTTTATTTTTGTCGTATTCGAAGATTATGCTTTAGTTACAAAATTTCAGCGTCAAAGCTTTTCAAACAAGGAAAACACGTGTTTGTTATGTAATCCTTTTAACACCGGCCATATTTATTGATTTGACCTTTTTTAATGTAATATTGAAAACCAGATAGTTTATAGCCGAGGTATTATGTATTTAAGCATAACCCATTGCATGCGTTATAGTAGATAATGTCCCGCAGGTTGTGCATGCGAGTGCGTGGCAAGAACCAGATCATAAAGCATATCTCTGATAAATCAGCAATTATATCGCTACATGATTAAGGTGTGAAACATATAGCACGGAAATAAGACGGTGAAAGCAGAACCAGGACATTCAGTGGCCTATCTGATGACTTAACTGTATACATTCCCTAATTAAACTAATACTTAATTAAATTTTAACTTAAGAATTCACGTGCATAAAGAGGTCGTTATGTGGACAAAAATTCCTTAAAATATGGCATATCATAGCTTTGAATCATTTTTTGTTAAAGCTGATTTATTGATTAATCACAAAATAATGTACAGATTTAGGAAATTTATCATTAACATTGATAATATTTTGATTTGATATTGTTGTTATTTATCGATTATACATTTTTATAATAATACTTGCTCTGATTACGTAGCATGAGGAGGCTTTATAAGACATTGAATGAAGTCTTTAGTGAGTGAACTTTCTGAAACATATGCGTAAAGAATTCAAAATCTTAATTTTCAATCTCAAATTACAGAAAGGCTAATTTGAAATATTCTGATAATATGGCAAAGATAACAATAATATTGTCGATAGATTCGGGGTTACTTTATGAAAACTAATTTTTAATGTTAAATTAAAGTCAATTGTCATTAATCTCGTGATCAGGATCGGTAATAGTAGTGGGAGAGGTTTATATAACATAAAAGCTCAAAATCGAATCGTAAGCCTATTTACAAAAGAGCCAATTTGTGATTTTCAGACCTTAATCACACTACTTAGTTTGTGTTTTTTTCTTAGTATACGTTTCATATTATATTACTAACGTTTTAACGATGCAGAATTTAAATAATATTTTTATTTCAAACAAAAAACATTTTTATTCAATTAAACTGCACTATTGTAATATTACATAAATCATGTTAGAGAAACAATAAATTGAGAATAATTTTTATTTCACGCCTTGGTTTTTAGTCTGTTGTCTAAATAAAATTAAGTAAGTATTAACTGCTTATAAGTATGAAACATGAAAACAGCTTGTTGCAATTTTCTCTTCATCTGATAAATGCATTATCTTAGTTGAATTTAAGTTGTAAAATAATCTTACATAATTGAGATTATCACGCGATGCCTGGAGAGATACCTTGTTCTGATAATAATGACTGAGAAATATGTATTCCTTTAAGGAGACTTATTCATTAACTTCGCAACAATGCAATTTCTTTTAATTTATTTAATATCGTTATATGTGTATTTGGTATTCCAATACTAGGCGAAGTTTCAAAATAATAGAAAATCTTACGAGTTTATAATGTTTTTTTTTACGTTTTATTATAGTAAAAAATAAATGAATACTTATCCAATCACCAAAGACAATATTTTTTAATTAGTAAGCAAAGGCTAAATATATGGTAACTTATTTCTAAGCTTAATTGAAGTAAATTTAATTTAAATAATAAAGTGAAAATTATTTTACAATAATGTTATGCGTCCGAGGGTTTTTACTGGTATATATGTATTACATAACGATTTGATATATCAATCATTGAAAGTTTTAGAGCTCTATTAATTTTTCCATTATTTTTAAAACTACAAAATTTAACGGGCTATTTATCGGATACGCTGTTTCAAAATTTAAGTTCAATTTTGATGCTGATATGAAATAGAATTTTTATCATTAAGATATATATCTATTCCTTAAAAAAAGTAGTTGAAATGCGTCATAATAAGAAATTTTACAAATAACTCGAGATTAATTCAATTAATTAATGACATATACAAGATTATATGTGTAATTGAAAAAAAACTTACATTTCAAAAACACTAATCTAATCTAATCTGATCACTAGGGCAAAGCTGTTTCTACTATACCATAATACATTGCTTAATAATTTTTCTAATTCACTTCAAAATAACACAGTAACAAAAAACAGAAGAAATAAATAAAGTCATGCTGTAAAAGATCATAATATAAAAAATATGAAATTTATCAGCAGATAATGCACTAGAAGAAAATCTATTTCACAATGTAACCAAATTTGGAACAAGTACTATTTTAATTGTACTTTCTATTAAAACTTTTTCAACTAGTAATTGGTGACATTGTCGTTTTATTCCTGCGAACGGGAAAATGTAATGCGATTTTTAATACATTTTAAAGATTAAACACATAAATCTCAGTAAGTGTGTCTCGGTGGAAACATTTCAGGCTTGATACAAGGGATAAATTATGTTTATTACCGCCATTCATTTGCAGAGTTGCGGGATAAGTGACTGTATCACAGGCGTAACGCGAAATAAATAAATAAATTCAATATTTATGTAAATCAATTCTCGCCGTTGGTTTCAATGCGGGTTTCGCTTAATGCTTTGAAATATACTGCCAGCGCAATAAAGACCCACCCACAAGAAAAGCGATCGAAAACCATCATAAATTGTTTAAAAAAAAAAACAATTATTGTAATCAATAGTCGATTTTATCTATTTGAAATTGTTGCTGTACGAAAATAATTTTATCTCAAATTAAATTGTATAATTTTCTAATTAAACGAATTTCTTATCCTTATCTATAAAAACTTTAATTAAATAACAATTCTTGTAAACGGCGTTTTAATAAATCTCAAAAGCTGCAATCAATAAATAAAGTAAAATATCATATTTCTGCATTCAATGAACAAGTTCCGTTCAAAAACTTGAGTAAGAAAAAAAGAAAAGCAGCAAAAATAAACAATGATTGAACATTTTTACTTTTAATGTGTTACCTGGCACTCATTGATGGAAAGGTATGATTTTTTAAACCTTTAAAGCATATTTTATATCAGTACCGGTTTCGCTCATCGCGAGCATTCATCATTTGATATTATATGTCATATTTTTTATCAGATTTCGTACACACTTTAGGGATTAGGGATGGTCTGCACAATCCTTTTTTTCAAGTTAATATTATTACAGCAACAATGTATTGGGTATACTATAAGGTATAATCAAATAAATTAATGTTTTTGTAGTCACCACAGATAACGACATGTGATGACGGTGTCCCTATAAAATTTCTTTCTTTTTATTGGTAATCCATTTTTAATCATGTTATTGAGAATGCGAAAAAAGGAAGCTGGTTATTAAATTGTCACTTAGACAGGACGATTTCATTCTGAGGTATTATATTTCACACCTGCAATATAAAAAAAGCATTAAAAAAAATTTTGAAAGCAAAAAACAAATAGTATAACGAACGTCTGCCTGGTATGTAAAATAGCTAATAAAACTTTAATGACGTGCTTAAATATAGAAAAAAAAATTAAATATATTTTTCTTCTTTTATGTTTTATTATAAAAAATATGAATTGATTTAAGTTTCAAATTTTAAATTTTCTACCGTTGAATCAGAACCATCAATAATACAGATTTTATTTAAATATTTATGTTGTGTTTTGGCATACACATTTATTTATCTACCCCTGATTAGGCTCTACTTCGCGCCTTTGGTTATCTCTTCACGATCCTCCTAATGTATGGCGGAATTGCCAGGTGGCCGCAGTGACAGTTTGCACGGGACCACAATGAAGTTAATTATTTTTGAAAAAATATGCAGATTGAACGACTTCATTCAAAGTGAAAATACCCCATAAATATCTCTGTACAAATGAATACGGATAAACAAATACCGACCGTATTGTATTCAAGTATATTGAGTTAAGAACCAGAAATGTAAGGATATATATCTTCATCTTTATCCAAGTTGGATTGTACAATAAATCAGAGTGGAACTAAAAATAAACTAACGTGGCCGAGTGGTAAGACTCTAATCCCTATATGTCTGAATCTATTTCTTCGTGGACT
The DNA here is from genome assembly GCA_028555115.1 of Himalopsyche japonica. Lineage (NCBI taxonomy): Eukaryota > Metazoa > Arthropoda > Insecta > Trichoptera > Rhyacophilidae > Himalopsyche > Himalopsyche japonica. The sequence continues at coordinate 1,726,144 of JAHFWJ010000222.1, read as the reverse complement.
GGAAAATTGTTATGATATAACGCTCATTATATATATCCTAAAATCAATTCATATAGATATGTATACTTATGTTGAATAATTTTTATAATAAGAATACAAATTAATATTTCATAATTAAAATCTTATTGATTTTATGGTTATACCAGCAATATCTTATGATTTGGCACCTGCAATGTCAACTCTCTGTTTCGATGGTATTTTTTATAATTATTTACAAAATGAGTCTTGTTACTTTTTCTCGCACTTTATTCGGTGAACTACTGTCTAAGCCAACCGTAATAATACTGATTTTCGTCGGAAACTATTATTCGTATGATTCTAATCATCTTGGGATTGTTTTTATTTTCTTTGACCTTGGTTGTCTCAAAGAAAAGTAGTACGAAAATTGTTTATTTGTATTTACATTACCTACAGATAAAATAAAATTGAATTCCAATAAAAGGTCCCAATCTAAGTTTTGAATGAAATTAAATTTCAAAGTGATTAGAATAGGAAGCATATTTTTTATTATTTCTAAGATAAATTAATGTTGTAAGTGATGACTTTATCATGTAAATAAATTATTTTGACAAAAAAAAACAAAACAGGATGTATCGTGTACCTTTTCTATACATATATATAAAGACAAGTAAATGTACGTTTAAACATAGTTCTGATGAGGGCGTACACCGAAATAGCTATCAACTTTACATTTTAGAAATTTTTTAGAACTAATATTAATTGTTGTCTACCAAATATAATAAATCTTCTTTTGTGTATTTTTGTGTTTTTGTCTATAAGTAAAGTATTGTACAAAAATCTAAAACAACACAAAGCCATTGCTTTTTTATTATTGAAAATGTCGAACGACATATTCGGTCCAATGTGCTAAGTTAAAATAAGAGCCTAAACTGGACGTGCTGTATTCTCTCTCTTGCTCAAGGTACACTTTGAGTATGTTAGATCCTATTAAAACGTTTTGCTGTAAATCCCATATGAGACACTTTGTTATTTTCAGCTCCCAACATGCGCGCGCAGCCGTTTCTACGACCTCATAAATATTTCATTGGTACAACTTCACTACTGAAAGAGTAAAACAAACGTACATTATGAAAGCTACTTGTATCAATATAAAAATAGTCAAATAAACCGTATTTCATTACAGTTGGTATTGTTGTCTAAGTATTTCTCATTCGAATAATGTACAATTACAATTATTTAGATATACACACTGAACTTGCAGTCATATATTAGGCGACTGATTTAAGTCTTTCTGTGTTTGGTAATTATTTCCGATTTGTCTATAAGATTTTGTCTCATCATCAAAATTTACATTTATTATACAATAAACATCTGCATACAATTATGTTTTTAGTTTTATTTTTTAAATACTTTTTATGGTAAATGTTACATTTTAGTAAAGCGTATAACGTAATTAGCATATGCATACGGACTTAGTTATAAAAGAATTCAAATTGTCAAATTTATGGCCATGATACTATTTGAAGAAAAAAATGACTCTAGCAGTTGTTATTGAGTCAAAAGATTGCTTATTCAAAGATTTTTTCACCACATAAGATTTAAGAACATTGAGACTGAAGCATTAAAAATGCATCGCAATTTATCACCTGCAAAATAATTGCCAATAACTACTAACCACAGATCAATTTTTCATTCTTTATACACTGATTTGGAGAGAGACATTAACTTGGAATAACTGTTTTACCAGCCCACTAAAACAGTAGTGGTAAATCGTCTAAATAACTTGTAGATTTTTCATGAGCTCGCTTTGTTAACTTTCTTGCTATCCTTATTTTTGGTTTTAATTTCTTTGATTTCCAACATGAAATGTTTAAATATTTAGACGTTGCAAAAGCAATGAACTTGTTATTTGTAATTTTTGTAACATGCATATACAAAAAAAATAACCAACACTATTTTTTTTAATTACAACCTTATTTAAGAAAAAAATCACTTTCATTAGATATGCTTGAAAATTGCCAAATAAGAAAATTATCATGTAATTTTTTTTACCATGAGCGAAACCTATTCTTATGATAGTTAAAATTTATGAAATAAATTCATAAAATTGATTATTGAAAAATCAAAACAATAGTGACTGATGTAACTGACTGTATACGTTTACATTAAGCAGATACAATTACGCAATTCTCAACATATTAGATAGGCAGTTAATTTCAATAACTCAATTTAAGTTGTATTTTATAACCCGATTAAGAATACAATGAATTGATTGTAGACAACACTTTAAAAATTTGTTTAGTCAATTTCGAGCCTTTGGGCTTCCAATGAATTATTTCAATGGCATTTGTTTAGCGAAAAGTGACTGTCAGTCACTCAATTTTAATATTCATAGACAATAATGATAGTTTTTTTGGTAAGAAATTTTCATATATTAGACAGCGGCTCTCTTTCTATTCTTTTATATCTAGGCAGTGATTTCAATATCGGAATAGGCAATTGGATTCTGGCTGCTCTTGAAAACCAGGTATAAAAAGAGGAAATTTTTAATTATTACTCATTTTGATGCTTGATGCTTTTATATTTGTAGTGTTAAAAAAAGATACATTATATTGAAATAGAAAAATCTTAAAGAGCACGACATAATTTTTTTGTAACGAAATGCGTATTACAATGCAGGACGATCAATTTCTATTGCAGTGTGTCGGAAAACGACTTAGAAACAATTGCGGAGCTTTTAACTAAGTAAAAGTTTATGGTATAAAGTCATTTGGCCAAACGTCGTGTTTCACACAGCTCTCTCGCTGCGTGAGCCATCTCACGAAATAAATATGGACAGCGCTGTGTGCTTGTACCGAGACGTGTTTACATAAATCAGAGGTGTTTAAAAAATGTGTTACGGGCCCCTACTGTTAGAGACGGTAAATTTCCAACGAGCTTTGACCGGCCGATCCCGGGGTACTTTTTGCAAAATGAGTAGAAAAATTATCTCAATAATTGCTCTTAGTTATTGGGCAATTTGTTGCTTTATAATTAACAGGTAACAATATTTCATCTCGGTAGCCGATTGGTCAAAAAACTCATGGATCCAAACTATTTGATTATAAAGTCACGAATTCAAATCATCACCGAATAACATTACGTAACATAAGGATAAAATATGATTTTATCCGATATATTTATTAGCTTCAAGCTAGTTTTAAATCCAGTAAAGATGTGAAAACAAATGATCATGTATATTATAAAATTTGGATAACATCGAAACTTCCTTTATAATATTTTTAGGAAAGCCTTATACAAGATGTGAAAATTCAGTCGTGGCAATTAATCTACCAACTATTGAACATAATAATTATGTCAGTTTTATACCTGCAATCAAATACATGGAAATCAATTTAAATTAAATCAACTTTTCTTGACTTACAGAATGAAATATAACAGATTATTAAATAAATAGATAAATTTCCTTATCTCAACGGCCGAATCACGATAAAATTACAAGGCATTGGTGCGAAATGATATGCGATACATTCATTATGCCCCAGCTGGCTCTGTTTTAAGTATAGACTTAGTTAAAACGATCGCCTTTACACAATTGGCACGATCTCACTCAACTATAAGTATAACTTGCACTTTCTTACATTAAATTCAAACATAATACATAAAATCAAATGCTATAGAGTGAGGAAATAAAACATGTTTCATAATATATATTCCGTCTTAAACTCATCAGATTATTTGCTTTGCAATAATCTTGTTTTGTTGAAACATATGTACTTTTAAGGTGTTAACTGTCACTTCTTGATGGAAAGGCATGATATTTTAAATAATAAAAACACATTTTTTTAGTACTTATTTCCACAATATATTTTTTGATCAGGACCGGTTTCGCTCATCGCGAGCATTATCAACTGATAGAATACAATTTACAAACAAGTCTATTTATACAAAACCATGGGTACATGAACTAGGAAACAATTTACATAAAATCATAAAATATTGATACAAATAAAGTAAATTAGTATAAAAATTAAATGTTCACAATCACTTATTAAGAATTACAATTACAATTATGGTAAATCAATAATCCATTAGGAGCTCTAAACAATCAATAAGGGAGTAAGGAGTGGGAAATTTTTAATGACGAAAATAACCCACACTCACTACTTAATGGAATGGGAAAAAAAAAAGAAACATATGTATATATTTTTTTGAAATACTAAATTAAAAATTTCGGTATTCTTAGTTGCGCAAACTTTTAATATAATTGATTGAATTGGCATTCACTTGGTAGAGCTACAATATATCAGAATAGTTCTGACGATGGCGTGAGCCGAAATAGCTATCAACTATATATTTTTAAAAAAAAAAAAATTGTAGAACTAAAATACATTGCTATTTTTTCACTGTGTTTTAATATTATCATAAAAACACGTAAAATATAACTAATAAACATGTATCTAACATACATATACATATATATTTATGAAGAACTGCAATAATGTTAGGTACCTAAAAAAATATGCAAATGATTTTTAAAAATGTCTGGCTAATGAGTTTAGCTATTTTAAACGGTATTTTTGTCACAAAGATTTATTTATGACACACACACAATGATAAATAACTCTCATATGAAAATTTCATAAGTATAAAATGAAATTTCAAAACAACAAATCAAGACTTGTGGTTTGTTTGTATAAATTTTGAAGAAAAAAATATTTGTAATGTTGAAATATGATGAACATTTTGTTACTAAATTTAATATTTTAACGAATATAACGAATGGAATATAAATCTAATTTTAGTTATTTGTTGAGTTATAAGGTTTGAACTCAATGCTAGCGACATGTTATGCAAGTTCGTATTTTCAAAGTAGCTACTTACCTACATTACCGTTAGTTTTAGACAAGAGAATTGTCTAAAGTACTCTAAACGTTTGTTCATGTGGGCAGTCTTTGCGATAAACACAAGAATTTCATTTCTTTTTAACAGAAAGTCGAAGTTTTACTCGTTTTTGCTATGTTAACGCGTTATCCCACATTGTAATCACAAGCAAATATGATAATAATAATATAGTGAGCGTTAGGATTTTATTGTTTTCTCGTTTAAATATGACACGGATTTATCAAAGGTTATGCTGGGGAACGTCATTTTATACAGTAATTATAAATGTGCATTTATTGAAGATATCTTCGAATCAGAATAAAATTAATTTTATACAGGAAAACAGCTGGGCCTGTTTTACTCATCTAATGAGAAGTAACCATTTTCATTCTCGCGCATAAAATACATTGACTCCTTATAAAATTAGTCAACGAAAATTGTTTTGCGAGATTTTTTTGTAGTTCAGTTTTCTCAACATCCAGTTTTTGTCAGAGAAAAAATTTGCCGGCCAGACAAAAATGAGACTAGTAGTTTGTTTTGGGTCATTTATTGAAGAAATTTTTATTTAAATAACATCTTCAATCATTAATGATTAAAAAAACAACTTTCAATTAATGAAAGATATCAATTTCCAGATGTAATGATTTTCTAGTAATTATGAATCAATCGCCAATGATAAACAATAATCATTTACAAAATTAAGTATTATAATATATCAACCGCACAGGTTATATCGATTGCAATATTTTGAATGAACTCAAGTTTTTCATTTTATTTAAGAAATAGTAGAATCATTCGTAATAAGTTAAACTAAACTTAAATGGGAATCATCATTAGTAAAAAATATTTAAAACCTCAGAAAAATGCGATTAAAAAATAAAAAATATTTATTTAACTATCATACCGAAAAACGATTTGAAATAAATTTCTTTTAGCATGAAAAATAATGATCAAAATGTTTTCAATAAATGATCCATCAGCGTCAGCTCGATTATTTATAAATACATTTGCTTTAAAACTAATTAGTAACAACAGTAAATTATTATCGCAGAATAATTACAAGAAATATTTTGGTTTGTAATATCGAAATATATTTCATTTCCTGCTTAGTCTACAATAATAATTATTGTTCTTAACAAGACTAAGTGTTTATACCCCACAGCTTTTATCTTTAACCACTTTTACTTCATTTCTTATCTAATTTATCTGGATTACAGCTTTCGCGATACGTGTCGATAGTTGACTGGTATTAATAGTACTGGTTAATCATATTCGAAACGTAATCATGAGCAAATTGGAATTGAGATTTTGTCCATACAATATTCTACACGAAAGTGTATAATTTTGAGGAAAGAATTTTTTTATACCTTTTCCAGAAAAATATTTTACTGTGAAAACTATATCAAGTATAGACTTGAATAAATTCTTGTTACTCACATGTTTTCCTTTTTGAAGAGAAATGAGGCAATAATAAAAGTAGGGTTAAATTAATAACCATAAAAAGGGCAGATCACACTGGTTTGAGACTTTGAAAGCTTGGGTGTTTACGCTATAATAATTACCCCCTCATTCACATAAACCACAAAATCATTTATTTATATTATATATATAAGAGGTTAGACATTTTCAAAAGATTCGCATTATACATAAATAAATCAGGAATATTATTTTTTATGATTTACGATTTATTTTCTATGTAAAGTTTTTAAATTTAATATAAAATCATGTAATCGAATCCCCTTTTTTAATTGTTTTATGATTGCCTATGTTGTTTTTACTCTTTTCTAACCAAAAAAGATTTGGTAAAGCTAAGTAACAATTAGTCAATTGAGAAGTATATATGTTATGTAGACAGTGTTAGTAGATCTGCAATGCTACGATTGGTGAATTATGAAATATTCTTGAACTTTGTGGCTTAATAAGAAATTGATATTCCATCAAGCCTCTTCAGTCTTTCTCGTAAATCATAGAACGCAGAGAGGTTGAATTGGAAAGGTATTGTTTACTATACTGATCAGCACTAGTTTAAATAGTACGCTTATCATCAATTGATCAGTTAATAATATAAGCTTTTAGTTATTATCATATCATGAAAATGTTTGTATAATATATATTTTTGTAGTAAAATCGTACTTAATATAGTATTTCTTTATTTTGTATTCCCATGATTAAAATAATCTTCAATTAACATATAGCAAACTTTTCATAAAATAATATAACTGCTAGAGGTATAATTTATGGTTAAATATAAAATTATTTTGAATGTACTAATTGAATTACAACCATGAATATCTCATAAACAGTCCATTCAATTCTGTCAGCGACAGTTATCTTGGCATAGAACAGCACTAACGTATTTATAAAACACCTTTATTCATTACTTCAAAGATTCATGACGAGCATTGACTCCCAGCTATACCTGACAATTATCGCGATAGTAAATAGTCTATCGTCAGGGTATAAATTATGCTGACATGCTATAATAATAGCTATCATGACTGCGTTGTAAAGTGATGGGATTCATCTCTTCCCCGTGCCTGAGACACCTAGCTTCTTTATCTTGAGATCTCATTAGCCAACCCTATAATTAAGGCGAGGACTGACCATTTACCACTCCCACCTTTTAAAAGTTTTGTATTTTGTGTGCTTGTTTTATGTATTTTATAGGATGTTTGATAAATCATCGTTTGTGAAAAAGGGTTTGAATTCAATTTATTATAAATTGAAAAAAAAAGATGTCATTGCAACATTAAAGTTTAACGTATGTTTAAACTGTGTTGTAATAAAATATATTCATTATTCAATACGTTGAAGAATGCTCAACATTTGTTTGTTTGTTTGTATGCAATATTTATTCTGTTATTCGTGATTAATTGCATCTAATTGGATTTTTTATTAACTGTTATTTGTCAATATACTGAAATTTACATGCTATTTAAATTGCATCTATTTCAAAGAACTGACGATGAGAATACTCAAAATCTATAGAAATAAATGATAATTAATACTTTTATCCATAAAAGTATACAAATAATAGAACTTTAATACTTGTCTATAAGTATTGGTGTATTCGTAAATAGTTATAAAAGTCATGGGGAAGTGCAAGAGTGAAAGAAAACACAAATTAAAAGCTTATTCGAGCCATATATGAAGCTTATTTGGTAAATATAATAAAAATGGTTAAATTATAAGAAGATCAATATAAGTTTCCTCGTCTGAATCATGGTATTTATATGTTCCAGAATAACCCTTGGAGATGAAATATTCGAGCTTGTTCCGCGCATTTTTCTCGTACGCAGAAAAGACAAAGGGAGATAAAACTTGTACGGTCGTAGGGGTACGGGATTCGATGCTGGAGACAATAGGGAACTCACTTTTTGCTCACTTTGTTTGTTGTTGAATTTATTTATTTGCCAATCGAATGGCTACTACACATCTCGAATGCAATATCATCGGCGAACACAGATTCTCTCGATATGCGCTCGCTGTGTTCAAACTTAACCCCGAGTCGTAAAAGGTTTGCTCCGAAGGTGGCACAAACTCATGGCCGGCATCCGAATTTATCAATCGTCGTATAAAGATTTAGCATATGTTCAAAATATAATATTTATCTAAGTACATGACTACTAAAACATTTAAATTGATTGCATGGTTTTAACTAAAATTATCCCAAGCATAAAAGGCTTATCTCGTGCCATACATGATAAATATGGATATACTTTACTATTCGGATTTTAAGTTAGTTATGTGTTCTAATAAAGTGTTATGAAGCTGTTAAAACAATCTAAATGTACGATATACGACCGTATATATTTTCAAAACAAATATATATATTTATAATTTATGATATCGACTGAAGATGCTTGATGGAATTTCAATATCGCATTTGAATTGTTACAATTTTGTACGATTCCACATGTTTTGTCACTAACGACCCGGGTTTCGCCTTTCGGCATCTTCAGGCATTCTATCACACGGGTCGTTAGTGACAAAACATGTACAAAATTGTAACAATTCAAATTTTATATATTATATATATATATCAAAAATAATCAAACGTTTTAAATTGATTTTTTTATTAAAAGATAAATATACGTTAAATGGTTTACATACTGTCTTATTTAATTGTTAATATAACATGAAATTTAAAACCTTATTTTTGATTTAATGCGGTTGTTATTTTCATAAAATGAAAATTTTCAGGTAAATAATTTTACTATCTTCATTTTAACATATCTTATTCAATCAGTAGATTATGTTCTGGAAAAATTTTCAATATAGATATTTTACACATTTTTTCACACTGCATTCATACCTTAATATCAACTGAAATTTGAAAACCGCATTTTACTGCGTCACTAGAAAGTTCCAAAAAAATATTTGCAGTTTACTTTACCTGCATTTTCAATATCACCCCAAGGCGGTTCAGGAAAGAGACTCTCAGGGATACATGATATGTAGAAGGAATGGGCTATTTTTTACGTTGACCACCGCGGGAGCCATCTACTGAAGTACTCGACCTCTGACAAGACTCGACCCTGATATCTTTTAGCTAACAGTGGCTACTCGGTGAACTGAGCCACCAAAGTTGGCAAACCTCTTCCTACATAAAAACATTAGAAATCATATTCTATTTCACGTATTCACCAAAACGGTAAATTATATGCTTTATATTTGCTAAAAAAGGCGTTAATTGAAAAAACTAAAACTGGAAGAATAATTAGATTATACAAGATTCTTTTATTCATTTATAATTTTTATCTTCGCATAAACTAAATGATGAGCGTTAGTTTTTATAATTTATGGTGATCGAAATTCCCAAACAACGCAAAGAAATATCCTATCTGTTTAGTAATATTAAAAAATGTAGCATCAATATTATGAAACTAGTGGAATGTATGTTATAAACTACAAGCTCAGTTAATACTGGAAAATATCCACACAATAAACTACGTCGCACTGATTTAACCTTCAAATTGATATGACATTACTTTGTACTTTATGACAGAACAAATATGAAGCTAGCGAATTTTATTTAAACACTATTAATCTTTGACACGTTAAGTTTTTGAAACTTAAAGCATCCTGAGCTGATCTTAAGTTAAACCACCTCGTAAACTTTTTTTTTTGAATTTACGAAAATAAAATCCACCCATCGTGTTCAATTTTTTGCCTGAAAATTAATACAATTGGTAAAATTCATTCGATCGAAAAAAGAATATCAACAAAAATCTCTATCTTCGAAAAGTATAATTTAAAGCAGTTGTAATATCCAAAAGCAAAACTTGACGATTGAAAGGTTTTTGTACGTTTTGGCAAACCATTTTTATAAATTTATTGATTGAATTGGCATTCACTTGGTAGAATTCCATTATAACACGGTGAAAAAAATAGCAATGTATAGCATGTAGACGTAATAGCTCTCATCTGTATTTTTAAAAAATAATTTTGTAGAACATACATTGCTATTTTTTTCACCGTGTCATTTTTGTAAACATAAAATTTTCTTGCTTATACTATTCCACATTAAACTTATTTCTCTCTATAATCGTATTCATTCTATCTAAAAAAGACAAATCGAGTAATAATTAGTTCTCATGAAACTTCTTAATTTTTTTTAGATAAGCTCTATTAGAAGTTCATATGCATATTGTCATGGAACATGAATACAAAAAAAAAATATTTTCAAAGAGCAAAAACGAATAAAAAATAACGATTAATTTATACGTTGATAAATACAATAGTATTGTAGTTAAATGGCTCACTGAGGTTTTTTTTATTTTATTAAATTGCTTCAAAGCATTTCTGTATGATTGTATAAAACTATACAATATGAAAAAATTATTTTAACCTTATATGCAATATGACTATATGGCTACAAGACACGACTATGGAATATAGATTATACATAGAAGACATGTAAAAAAAAATTGTGTCTTTTTTTGCATTCATTACAAGTGAAGTCATTTTTACTTACATATCAAATACTAACTGTGAATTAGTTTAATCAAAAATAAATTGAAGTAGAAAATACAAACATATTTATATATATATATATATATCTATATATCTATATACGAAAGTAATGCATCGCCGAAGAAAATCGATAAATAATTGATTTTTACTTTCTATGCGCGTGGGTCGTATAATGATCACGTACCCTAACACTAACGCATATTTCAACACACAAAGGCAATATGTGAGCGAAGCCTTCTGCCACCTAAAGTGTGTCATTATCCAAAGCCAACGAGGAAAGTTGCGGTAGGTCAGCCCGGAAAGGAAGCTTAATTTATGAACACAAGAGAACACGTACGACATTTGATTCAGCGAAACGAATTAAACTAGTGTTTGTAATATCAAATACATAGTATATGATTTGTTAATATTGATAGAAAAAAAAAATCATATTTATTCGACCGATAAAGGAGTCAAAATTTTTATCAGAAAAACTTGAATATTTGTACTATACACATTTTAAGGATTAAGCAATGTGTATCGTATCATAGAATTTTGCAAAAATTAAATCAGTTTTAAGGTATTAACTGTCATTTCTTGATAAAAATACATGACATTTCAAATGATAAAAACAGATTATGAAGACGGTTTATAATGCTTGCGATTAGCGAATCTCCGGTCCTGATTATAAAATATATTCTGATAATAGTACCAAAAACATATTTTTGTTATTAAAAAAAATTAAAATTAAATATTTATTTGTATCTTTGTGCATAAACAAACAGTGATTGTCACAGCTAAATTGATATTTTTTAACTATATATGTCTACAATAATTTAACTTTTTACGCGTATTATTATTTTATTCTTTTAAAAGAACAAACTTTCACGCAAGTCACAGAAGTTTTATTTATAATAAAACAAAGAATTATTATTCAGATTATGAGAAAAGGCTTTGTATCTTGAAGTTTTGTTGAAAGCTTTTTGACACATGAGAAGAAAGGTTCAGAAATTTTATTTATTCTATTCTATACACCTTTGCGCTTATATACCACTATAAATTTTATATACACGGTGAGCGTGAGGAACAAAAATAAATAAAGTTGAATAAAAATCATGAATAATTTGATTCTGAATGTGAATTATACGTCTATAATAGCTTCAATCGTAGATTAAAAATTTTACACATTTTCACGGTTAAAAATGATTTTTTTACTTTGAGCTTAATTTTTCCATCACTTAAATCGTATTGTTTATTTGATGTTTCCATTGTTAGCAGGAAAAAACATTAAGTTTTACATACAATTTGAAACGTTCTGAAAAGAAAAGCCAGATTTGAAATATTTCTAAGCATATAAATTAAATCATGCAAAAAATCCAGCAACTATTAATAAAAATATTGACAATATAGAAATTAAAAAAAAAATATTTCGAGTCGAAAATAATGCCCATTAATGCGTAAATATAATGAGTCTAGAAAAAAATAGTTTGAGCCTTTAAAAACCTGAATTTATTGTCAATAAATTTTGGAATATCCTGTCTATTTATAATCGGATTAAGCCTTATATTCGCGCCTCGGACATCATCCAGGATAAACGTTATGTCTAACCATATGGTTATTTGTATAATATGAATACACAAAGCTATTTACAAATATGGCAAAGTTGCTCGGGGTTATATCAATAACATCCTACGCTTGATGTCGTCTTTAGATTGAAATAAATCATTGTTTTATGAATGTAATGCCTTTATAACAAGGCAAAAATGATCTCTCAAAAACGTAGATTATAAAATTTTAGTGTTCTATAAAACAGTGCGTTTTATTATAATTCCTTTATACAACAATAATACCTCAAATACCCACATTTATAACACTTTTTTATTATTTATTTACATATTTGTTGAGATTTACTCAGATATTTATGTCACGTCAATCGTTTAACAAAGATAATATTATGCCAAAGAAGTTTTTGTTTGGAAAATGACAGAAATAGAGCAATTGAATCTTGTTTTCAGAACTCGATAAGAAAACATGTTTATTCCGAAAATGCTTCATCATTATATGCAAAGCTCGTTAGCTGTGACAAAGTTTCTGTGATATTTTGTCATTGCCGACACAGTGCCAATTCGCTGACTAGGCCAGTCGATGAACGGAATAATGGCAAATAGCACCTACGACCGCATCTCGTTAGCCCAAGGCTTTGGCTGATTAGCGTCGGTACGCAACTTGGCGTCGTAAATACGTCGGAGGTATATTTTCTACTTTACGATCAACTACTTGACGCGCAAGGATGCACTGGCATAGTGGAAACTTTTGAGCTTTTACATTAAAAACATGATATAATACTTTTCATTGATGTTTGGTTTTAATGAAATAAATTTTTACGTGGGAAAATATATAAGATAACATATAACATCATCTCACCTCAATTTTTCAATAATTGATATCACATTATAGTTTAAAATATTAAAGATATATATATTAATTTATTCATCCTTTTTTCAGTGTAGATTAGCTGAAATTTTGATGCTTTATAGTACTTCAACCGAATGTTAATTCCTTTACTCTTCTTTTTATAATTTATGAAATTAAAAAAAAATGAAAACAGTTCTAATCTGTAATAGTGAAACTGTATTGGTTTAGCAGTCACAAAGGGTTATAATATACAATATTAAACTTAAACCGATTTCAAACCCCTCCATTTGGATAAATTTAAAAATACCGTTCTTTTATCAACATCAGCGAAGAATATATGTATTCATCAAATTGGTGAATAGATTTTACAAATATCGATAATTTATTTATAAGGGTTGAATAGGTCAGCATATCATCATTCGATTAAATAAAACCTAGGTAATAAAACTAGATTTCCTTAAAAATGACTAAGATATTAACTTATACATCTGTGTTCTAAAAGCGTGATGATATTCACAACAACGATTATTATGATTGGTTGAAGTTGGCAGTTCACCCACATCCGCCGTTGGCAAATCTAAATTATATTTTATATCAAGTAAACGGCTTAAATTTATACCAATTTATATACGTCAAACAAAATGATTGACTTATTTCGTGTGCTTTACCAAGTTTCTTTAATGACAACGACAGAATCTTTCATAAAAAGTAGAAAATATATTCGAATGAAAAGTATATTCATCCAACTTTTTTTATGTTCAAAGCTATTTATAAAGGGTTTTTGAAGTAAGGTTTAATGATTAAAACAGAAAAAAGAAATATTGCTTGAGTATGTTAAGAGTCAAGTTTCTTACTGTTTATAATATTTTTTAGTACAGATCATTTGAAAAAGGCAGGCATCGTATTATGATATTAATAACGCAATTAAAAATAATATAAATAAATCATTTTTAATATTAAATAATTCTCTAACATTATTGTGAAACGAAGTGATGTTTTTGATTGATTTTGGCGGTTAGTTGTTATTTTTTATTATAAGTAGAAATTGAAAATTTTCGGTAATACAACTGACGCAATGCGAAATGCATTTAACTAGTATGATGGCGGCGGTACATAAAACAAATAATAAAAATAAAGCTGTTTTTAAACGTCGTTTTTTTTACCCGAAGGTTCATCAAATGGTGGGAAATGATTAGACCTTGGAATGAATATTTGTATATTGGACACTTTAAAATTCAATACACATTTTTTGTACCATTGAAATTTTACGCAGCATTTTTCGGTGTCTTTTGAAGTTCGCCAGGATGCTTTGACATTATAGATTGCCATTTAAAACATGAAATCGACCATCAGCAAGTAATTTACGCTGACAATAATAATAATTTTAATTCGCAACATTGCTTTCATACTACTTGTATAACGATTATTTAAAAACACTCTGAAGTCCATAATTTTTATTTTACAAAGCATAAAAATATAAATAATTCTCAAAGCTGTGTCACCTGCGATATGGACTACATATTTTCCTTGCGAAACTTTTGTAAAAAAAAATACGATAACTGATTGTCAAATAGTTTTAGTCAAACCATTTTTAAGAATCGATTAAAATATTGCTTTCCCGTTTTGCTATATTCTGTTTTAAGAAACAAATAAGTGGAAAGAAATTCAAAACTTTGGACATAATAAATATCGATTAAAAATGGGTTTATGAATCCATGCGTACTGGAATTTGAAACTGCGATCACATTTACCGAAGCCAACAACGTTGACCACTCGGCTAATTACTTGATCACTACTTTTATTATTATTACAACATCTCACCTGGTAATACTAAATGGTCAATAAAACGATTATTTTTTTTTCAAGCTTAAATTTAATTTCGTATAATAATTTTGAATTATTTTAAGTCAGAAAAAGTTTTCATACCAAGAAATGTATGTTTATAAGGGTTTTGCCTTATTTAGTTTACATCTATTTTACATGACCTTTCCTCTTATATCTCAATTAAATTAGTCACTATCCAACAGTCATACTATTATATATGTTGTCAAGCTTAAATAATTCAACTCAAAGATGATTAACGTTGATGATCCTTCATTTAAAATTATATTTTCTTTGAATTTAAAGTTAATTAACAGAAAAATTGTTTATTTAATAGAAAAGGTTTTGAAATTTTTCGTTAATACTTGCAGTTTTGAAACAGAATACTATTGAAGCATTCATTAAGTAGACAAATATATGCTTTAACTAAATTATAAACTAGTTTGAATGACTATATCTACTAACACCAGTTAGTATTCTTATTGTTTTTCAAAAACAAAAATGTTGTTTTGGCTGTCAAGTGTTCAAAATTATTTTTTGTCGTTTTAAAATGCATTATGCGTCAGTTAATTGACCGTGGAAATTTAAGGCATTTGTAGTTGGGCGTGTAATTGAATTTTATTTAACGTGAGATTTCGTTTATTTCGTTTGGCTGAAAAGCTTTATCAGCGAAACGGCTAAAAATAAAAAGGCTTTTACTACTCATATACTCAAGAGCGGTTTTAGGGTTGAGTGATTTTGGTCACAAGGAGTGAGGACATCAAAAATGTGGCGAAGCGTAGAATTTTTAACGGTGCCAAAATACTCTTATAAAACTGATATTGACTTAGATATTGTTTACATTTTATGTTATGTTTTTCCATCTGAGGTGTAAGTTATAGTGTTTTAATTACACCAATTTATGTGGTAGTGTTTCAATTTCGCAATTAACATGATAAAATGATAACGATCAGAGTTTTATTAAATCTTAAATAGCAAAGATTATAAAACCATATTTCATACTTTTAATTTAAACTTTCAAAACTGAAGACTTACTGACAACGTTACTTTTATATTATAAAAATATCAGAACTGATTTACAATCAATCGAATCTTATTTTTTTTAATCCTCACGAATGAGTGATAATTTCACTTAAATCGACTAATGTATGGTTTCATGTTTAAAGACCTGCTCAGTTGTGGTACAGTGTGTTCAAATCAAGAAATCAAAATGTCGTTTTAATAGATGACGAGTACAAATTAAGTGCGGTTCGGGATCGACAAAGGAGCGAGTGGTTTTGAAAAGTACGACACCATTAGTGTACCAAAAACAACTACTTACTTACTAACTTACCTTCATTATAATAAATTGTATTGACGACGG
Source organism: Himalopsyche japonica (assembly GCA_028555115.1). Classification (NCBI taxonomy): domain Eukaryota; kingdom Metazoa; phylum Arthropoda; class Insecta; order Trichoptera; family Rhyacophilidae; genus Himalopsyche; species Himalopsyche japonica. The sequence goes on along the minus strand of JAHFWJ010000222.1, from coordinate 1,709,745 downwards.
GTCCCGTTTTTTGTATATCAGCGAATCTGAAAGGTGTCCCGAACTTAATCATAGTATTAACATTTTTGATTATAGATTATTTTAAGACTGCTTGAGAAAACTTACATAAAAAAATCAATATTTTATGTCTAGTTTATTTACACCCATCTCACGCTTATCACGGAAGATAGGTTCTGCTAGATCGTCGTGCTAAGCGAAATCGTGTTAAGCGAGACTAAAAATCTATGAAATTAAGGGGGTAGGGTTTTTTAGAGATATTAAGAAAAAACAGATAGGTGGAACTTATGAATTTTTATTGATGTATAATGATTATTATATTATTCAGTTCAGACTTATTTTTTTTATTTGCAATATCAGTCCATCTTTAAGTCAATCCAAAGTTTGTATTTTTGTCTCCAGATAAATTATTTTTCTACTAAATTTCGATTTTGACATTATGGGTCTTAAATTTTATGTCGTTATATTATTTTAACTTCATTTTACAAACAATAAAAATATTTATTAGAAATTAGAAAAATTATCTTGAATAGTTGTGAAATTATAAGCAGTAATTATTTTATCAGCTGTCAGGATTTAACGAGCGATAAACACGGTGGGCAACGAGAGACTAAATGTCTGATGTATTGTATATATATTTCAGGTATTATTTGTTGTTTAAAATGCGCAGTTCTATTCCCGGTATACCCTTACTGTTATTCTTAGAACTTCGCACATCTACGAAACGTCGAAACATTTTTTTTCCACCAAAACTGAAACCATATTAAACTGAAACCGTGTAAAGCGAGTGTTGTTTTAAGCGTGGGATGGTTGTATTATACTATTATTAATAAAAAATAAAAAAATATTCTGTGATAATTGATTGAATTAGATTATTATTTAATAGAGGCATCGCAACAGAACTGAAATTAGATTTTTATGCGATAATTGCCTGTACCTCACTTGCACAAAGTGTTTTTTATGACAGTGAGGATATGAGTAAGATAGGGTTAAAACAGAACTAGCGGATTACTAATTACTCTCACTTTCTCGTTTTTAAGAATCTAAGGTTATTAATGGATTTAATCATTCAATAAATCAATCTCTTTAAATAGGAATGCATAAGTCTACTGAAAATCTTTCATTTATCGAATTATATCGTGAGAAATCCGTTTATTAAAAAATGACAGTGCACTACACCACAGACTTTCTGATTTTCTGGAATCGAAATTTCAAATTAAAAAAAAAGTTTTGGAATCACTAGCAAACAGTATCGTCTCTTTGATTGATACCGACGGACGTTGAGTGAGTGATGGGTTACTATTTAGTGTACATACTGTATGCACAAACGATGCAACAGTCATAGTAATCGCCTGGACTACAGGAGGTTCGTAGTTTTAACTTTAAAAAACCAAGAGTACCAAAAAAGGTAAAAGCGTTAGTGAAAAGATGTAACAATTATTTTTAAAAAAAATTTTACGGTATACTAATCAATTAAAAAAACTACAGAATCACCGCCCAACCAACTTTTTATTGATCATTGAGAAACCACTAATAACATCTGCAAAATAACGTAGTACGACAAAACATTTTTAATTCCAAATTCGTTGGTAATTGTGGAGCATAAGGATTTCTAATTAATGTGTTTCGATAAAAAAAAAATATGACAAATGTTTGTTGCACAAGTTCTATTTTTTCGAATAGGCTAAGAATATAATAGATGGTGCGATGACCTTTTTTAAGCCATGTCAAAATAAAAAAAATACGAGAAATATTTTAGATTTGTAAATATTTTATAATGGAAGTAATAAGAAGAAATAAGCTTTATTTCAACCACTTTTGCTAATATTTTAAAATTCACGTCTATATTTTTAATGGTCATATCAAAATTATAAATAATATTCGAAGAGATATTTTATTACTATTTATAGAAAGTTTCCTCTACCAAGTATTAGAATAATATAAAAAAAATATTATTTAAGTACAAGTATTATGTGCTACAAGCTTAATGATACACCACACTGCAGACATATTTTGCAACTGTACTAGTAATAAATTCAATAATTATAAGGTGTACCATCTATGAATCATAAAAAAAATCTTATCATAGATCTGATATATAAAGAGATAAATTAGCTTTTTGTTTGTCCTATTAAAAAACGACGAGGAAAGATGCTCTATAAAAATGTTTCACACCTACATACTGAAGTTTTAATAAGGTAGGCAAGTGACTAGAGGCATTAGACTCATAAATATTTATTAGCCTTTTAACATCAAACATTAAGTTGAAGAAATATTACGGAAAATTTTATCAATAGTGCATAATTCACAACGAATACCAACCGTAAATAATGGTTTACGATATCATGCAAATATTTGATAAAATTAAAACTATCTTAAAATTGTATGAGCAATAGATTTATAATTTAGTATTGAACTACCCCATAAGTAAGCCATCTTTAAATCCAAAAGACCCAAAAGTATACCTAAAAGAATAAAATTATATGAAACAATTGTTGCAACTAAATACTATCAGTATCATATTTTTTCAGTAAGTATGCAGTTTAAATTTAAAAAAAAACATGTTTGTTTACTAATGATAATAATATTCTAGAAACATTGTGATGGACAAAACATGTAAAATCTCTAAATAAAAAGATTATGCTTAGCTTTATTAAGGGAGCATGGATAAATGTTGTAATATAAAATAAATAAAATGTTTCAAAACTTTTTTTCGTTTAAGTATACTTCTTCCTTGTTATAAATATATAGTTTCGAAAAAAACGCTCTTTCATTTCTTTTCTCATAACATCATCGTCAAGCTAGGAATCAAAAGCATAGAATATATTTAAAAGAAAAACTGGATTAAAATACACATTTAACAAGTCTACTAAAGAAACAGGATCTTTTAAAATATCGACCAAGAGTGCTTGATGGAATTTAATAATCAATATGCAATTTAAATTGTTGAAACATTGAACAATTACGCTTTTTTTGTCATTAATGATCCGGTTTTTACCTTTTGGCGCTAGGTCTATGTTTATCCTATGTAGTCTTCTTGTATCTTGCAGATAAAAACAATTAATTGTGTCAGCTCTATTGCATTCATGCAATGAGTGATTGAAGATGCCGAAAGGATAATTTCTGATAGTTTGTGGCGAACCATGAATAGTTGTGCAAAGTTTCAGCAATTCAAATTTGAAGCAAGACCGATTTCACACATTGAAAAATATTCAATGATGAAAAAGTATTGTGAAGTCTATATTTCAAAGAAATTTTACGACACAAAAAATACTTTTAGAGTCTTTTCTATACTAACTAATAAACAAAAATTATACAAAATATAATATTGCGTAATACTACAAGTAATACTAATTATATTTTGTTTATCAATCGATTATTCAATTTATAGCGAAGAAAGTTTTTATGTCTATTTAACCTGAATAAGAGTTTTAATAACGCCAAAGATCATTACTGCTGGCAGATGGCAGTTAATATGCCAACATAACAAAAGCAAAACGTATTATGCTACTTTGCCATCATAATAATATTTCAAAGATACAATCTGACTCTCAGAGTGCACGTTGGGACAGTAATTACTATTTTCTATTTACCATTATCTAGATGTGGATTATCTTCAGTTATCTTTCATTTAGTGCGTTATACTTCTTCTTTGTTTGACGGCAGAAACACAGTTGAATTTTAAAAAATATTCTCATTATTGGTTTCTTTGAAAATCTTGTTCTGCCAACTCTTCACTCGACGCGTCATATTATGAGAGTTATGAATGCAAACTTCTTTTATAATCTTTTTATCGTAATTCCTTAATTATTTTTAAGGCAAACTCCCTTCAATTTGCTTCAATTTTTACGTGACTTAATATTTGGTATGCTTTGAAATTTTTGAAAACAATCATTCTTTTGTTAGATTTATGTATATACAACTTTTTCTACGCCAGTAAATATGATTGGCGGAGCTACGAGCATTGAATATCAAGTGTAGAACAAGGCAATTACGGGCACAGTGGTCTGAAAGAATTAATTAACTCTTATAAGATAGAGCGTTAAAATGAAGATAAATATGATATTTTAAAATTAAATTACTTGTTTTAGATATATAACCAAAGAATTAATAGTATTTTTAAGGGAAATATGATTTCGTTAAATATTGACAGTAAGCACTGCTTAAGTGAAAGTAATATGAGGTGAAAAGATTAATCAGTAGACGAGATTCAACGACTGAAATATGCCACAATAGAATAATGTTAAATTTTAACAAGTTTACCGTTTGTTATTTCAAATTAGCTTTTGAAAAGGAATCAATACTAAAAGAAGCACCGTTTATGAGGGTATTATAAAAGACAAAAGTTTCCACAATAAACGCCACAAATAAGAGGTAAAATAACACCTGGTCATATATATCATACTTATTGTACTTAATAATATATATGAATATTCATTCGAGGCAAGCGGTTTCGGTATAAACACAAATGCCTTAGGCAAATCGCCCACTAATCTGGATCACCAAACCGTATGGTATAAAGTGATTTATGTTCTGCGGCTCTGTTGGAAAGCTCTAAATCTATTCTTATTTATTGTGCGGTTGTCAAAAATCTATTTAAATACACGATTTTTACATTATGCTAATTAACGTTACACCCATTTGCGGTCCATTATGGTCTTGTCAACAACGGCCATTACTTCAGGATGAGCCGTGTTAAATTTTCATAACAAATTGAGAGATTATTTAAGATCAGGGATTGTATAAGTGGAAAAATATTTCATTTAATACACAAATTTTATAAATTTCAATTTCAGTTACAGAAACAAAAAAAATTATTATCATAATTATGGAAAATTCTGTTGAATACATGAGATGATACAAAATGAGCGTCTCATAAAAAAAAATTAAAAAAAGTTTTCATTTGAAGTAGAATCGAAGACATAAAAACACCCACGGTGAAAAAAATAGCAATGTATTTTAGTTCTACAAAATTATTTTTAAAAAATATAGTTGGTAGCTATTTCGGCTCATACCATCGTCAGAACTACGGCTTGAGCCGAAATAGCTACCAACTATATTTAAAAAAAATAATTTTGTAGAACTAAAATACATTGCTATTTCTTTCACCGTGTTATAATGGAGTTCTACCAAGTGAATGCCAATTCAATCAATAAACATAAAAATACAGCAATCGTTTAGTTTTGTGTATTATATGAAATGATTTTATAAAGATGTGATTCAGTATTATCGACCCTCTTTTACATGTTGATTTTCGTTTATCGTCTTTATTCGAAACCTTGGAAGTTTTTGATTTTACCATATTTTTAGCTATTAAATTAAAAAATGTATTGATGATTTGGTATTTAAACATATATTTCATATTGATTGTGAATAAGGTTTTATATGGCTATGATAAAGACATCTGTGAACTCGTTTGTAGACTCATTTTATGTAAATTCGTAAATAAATCGAATCAATATCTAGCAAAAAATACAACGACGTAACACGTAACCTAAAATGTATGATAAAGTCCAAACACATAAAATAAAATAAAAAATATTTTTCACGCTAATCACGAGAAGTAGAAACCTCTTATAAGATTACAAAAATGTGTATGTTACATGTGTAGATGGTAAAACAAGCTATGTTTTCTATTTAATACTTTTTTCGTACTAACAGTTAATTTTTCTATGTATTTTTGTATTGAATAAGAAAAACATGATCATAATGATATAATGTTTCAGATTTGGTTCAACCCACATGAACATTTAATAATATATTTTTTTACCTAAGACTAGTTTAATAGCACTGTATAGTATTTTTTAAAAGAAACCCCACAACTCGTATATTTTCAATAGTATTATTATTAGCATGCATATTGTATATATATATGTATATATATATATATACTTAAAAAATCGATATTTCATTATTCATTTTACTCAAATTTAATCGTGAATATATTTTCATAAATGATATGAATAGTAGTAAATGCCTTATTTATGACATTAGGGACTAATATTTTTTTAATGATGCTCACAACAATCATATGATAAGAGAATTAAATATGTTCCGATTATCAGCTGTCGAAAAAAATGTGTCTTATAAATACATATATTCACTAGCTCGTTTGAATGAACTTTAGTTAAGTATAATAGTGAAAATAATCTTATCAATCAATCTAAAAACATCAAAAATTAGCCTACGCATTATTTCGTATGCTAATAATAAGCTAGCAAGTACTTTTTATAAGTGGGCGTGGGAACAGCCTGTCCAGTCCGGGTTCGAGTCTCCTACACGACCCATTGACCTTTTTCAAACCATCCATACTAGGCATTGCATTACCGGTTAGCCGGTAAATGGCCAAAAAGGCACCAACGGTAATTAACGGTGAATAAAAAATTTACCGGTTTTTACCGGAAATGTTTTTATCGCAAATTAATACCAGATGCAGTCGTATTATAACGAATTTTTATTATGATATATGCAAGAGGGAGTGAGAAGTTTTTTTTCAATTCCGTCAACATTAATAAAAAGTTTTTTACTTGTCTGGTGTCATCTGTCATCGCAATCGTAATCGTGGTCACCGTGATGCCCACTGCAGGCTGCAGCTGATTCTAGTTTTTATGGGACAGATAGCGAAGAAAATTCGTATTTAGATACGTATTCAACTATGTTTTCATTATACCAAAGAAAATAACCACTAATTTATAAACTCTATAATCCAACACATTGTTTTTTTTAGTTATGAATTTATATTTATAGATACAAATTATGTATACATATATATATACTAAGTACATCAATAAGTTAATGGATATACTAATAGTTTATGCATGAACTTCTTACAGGCGGGTAAACCAAATATTACATAGTCTTTGATAAAACATACACATATTCACCTGAAACATATTTAAAGTACATTTTATGACATCAATATTAACCTGAAATGTATTTAAAATTATTTATGTTTCAATCCAGGATACCATTTTTACTGAAAGTAGCCACGTACAGTTATACTTTAATGATATAATCCACACCTTTTTGTTTTTTCATTTCAGTAAGAGGTGAAATTATTTACCGTTTACCGGTATTGAAATTTGACGGTAAATTGCAATCCCTAATCCATACTGAATAGGTACTCATTGACTAGTAAGTGGTGCCATGGCAAGGTAACTGCCTAATGATTATTTGTTCCATAGACATTTCCTCTACTGACAAGGAAAGGGGCATGTGTTCATTATAATGTCAATAAAAATATTCGGTATACACATTCAAGTTGTTTTTTTAATAAATGGTGATTTTAAGTATATTGATTGAATCGGCATTTACTTGGTAGAACTCCGTTGTAACACGGTGAAAAAACAGCAATGTATTTTAGTTCTACAAAATTTATAAGATATAATTGATAGCTATTTCGGCTATCTAACAATGGAGTGAGGCGTGTTTTTTCACCGCGTGATAATTTTAAGCTGATGGATTTTTATTAACGTATTATTGACTAGATAAAAAAATGAAAATGGTTTCCTTCGTTTCTTTCGATTTGGAACAAGAAAAATGGAATTATATTATTTTAATTTTAAATTACAAGTTTTGTATTTGTGTTCTTTCTTGACGTGGGTTTTTTTATGAGACGATCGAAAAAACGACAATTTATTAGTTTTAATAATTTCATATGTATCAAGTATGTATTGATGAATTCCAAAAGATATGTAAATTAACATTGTCTTTAAAAATTCTAAAGCTAATTGTTGCATGAACAAAAAAATATGCATTTATAATACAATTTAAAGTCAAATCATATCGAAATATACAAATTTCAATACGTTCAAGCATTTTTTAATTTCACATTTATGTTAATAATTCAGGCTTTTTATGATATAAGATAAATCAATATCCGATCTCCGTATAAACAAGGAAAGAAAACTTTTTGTTTGAAACAAGATTGACAGTTTTGGATCAAAAATAATCATCATTATTATAGATTTGTATTATTCAGTGTGTGCACGCTGCAACTCAGAAATAGTGTGTGAACGTGCATTTATTGTAGTTTAGTATAATACATTGTAGTAAAACAAAACGCATTCTCAATACGCTCACTAGCTCGTTGAACTAAAGACGTAAAACAGGAGGATGTGTATACATGTTACAGTGTCGTCCATTACCTCGCGAAAACATTTTTTTCTTTTTCATATTGTATCAGTAATTTATAATAATTTACAAAATGAAATTGTTTTACTCATCCTTTAAAAACCCAATTCCGTTAATATTTTATATTAAATGACCTGGTCATTTTCTCATTTATTTAATTTTTTGACAATGTGGACTTCGATTTTTTGGTTTAGATATGATAACATTATTTTTTTAATTAGCTCTGCATCGATTAAAATAGGCTAAATATAATAAATGCAATAAAGTCTTTAAGAGTGCAGTATTGATAAAATGTTTATTCTTATTGATTGAATTGGCATTCACTTGGTAGAACTCCATTATAACACGGTGAAAAAATAGCAATGTATTTTAGTTCTACAAAATTATTTTTAACAAATATAGTTGATAGCTATTTCGGCTCACGCCATCGTCAGAACTATCCAACGTCCTAGTTACTAAGTTAACTAAAATACATTGCTATTTTTTCACCGTGCTTATTCTTATAAATATGCACTAAAAATATTAGTGAATTAATTAAATGAAAATGAATTATTATATTATTCTCATAGAAGATAAATTATTTTATGTGTTATTACTTAAAAATTATCGCAGTGATAAATAAATATACGGTTATTGAAAAATATCTACGTATTGAATATAAAATTTTACGTGAGAGTAATTTTACGAATAATAAGACGTATCTTTATTATTCTTTTCATTTTTACTTTTAAAGTGCTTACTGTCACTTCTAAGTGGAAAGACATTACATTGAAATAAATAAAACAAAATGATTTACACAACTTTGTGATGTAAAGATCAATTAGGTGTAGCTCATCGCGAGCATTGTCAATTTTGCCTGTATTTATATTTTATTAAAAATTAAAATTATAATACAGGCAAGCCTTTAACTTATCCACTTGGACTTAATACCAATAACAATATTTTTTCTAAATAATGAATATTCTTTTTTGACCCTCATTTTGAAAAATTTCAGTACGCATATGTTATACGAGTGACGCAAATAAAACAAAACACGTTGACCGGGTCAGTGTTGCTATACTGAGATCTTGTCTCTTACTAAACATCCGACGACCGGTAGGTAAGCAACTCGCAAAAACGACGATCCGATATGCTTTTGCGTGAATATGTTTCGTGAATGCGTATTATTGAGAAGTCTGTTTTTGTTGACTGGAAAAATATCAAAACGTATTGATAATTTGACTATCTGTCCATCGTTGAAAACTTTATGTAGCAATTATTTGTTATAAATTAATTCTTACTACGATGCATATGGATTTTATTAGTTAATAATTATTTTATATCAACAAACAAGCTTTGTTAACAAAGAGATTGTCAGATTTATATTTTGGTAGATGTTATTTGATGGGAATATTACGTTATAATTTATACCAGTTACGGCTTAAGGCAGTATCATTAGGCTTTGAAAATAAAATGATCGTTAAATAATAGTTGAAAATTTTGATTTCTTAGCGTTATTCTTAGCGTAATAAGGGGTGAAGGAAATCGTCACTGGAATTTGGGGGACACCATTTAAATATGAATATCTGACTGTATCATCGGTTCATAGTTTAAATTTCAGAGATGATATGCTTTTTTCCATAACAAGATGGTTCACAAACCCAATGAACAATTTAATATTTACAGAAGAAATAGTATTTTAACTTATTTATGAGAATGGTAGAATAATAAGTAATATTGGTAAAAAAACTCCATGAATGGAAATCTATTTTTTTTCTAATTCCTATGTATATTTTCCCTATCTAGATTTAAATATAAAAACTATGTAGGGTATTCTGAATGGCTCTAAAATTTTCTGGTGATTTTTTTTTTGAAAAGAACTTAACCTTTAAACGGTCATGTCCAAATTTAAGATAAACACAGCCACAGTTAAAATTTATTCAGTTTGATTCAGAAATAAAAAACACAATCAATGACATTTTGTGAAAATAAATCGAATGTGTTATAATTTATACTAAAAATTAGTGTTAAATTCAGTTTCATAGATGAGTAATTGTTAAAAACAACTTCTTGATAATTCAATATTCAAACAATACGTAAACGGGACAGTTGGAAGCTGTTTGATTAGCTTAAAATATTCAAACAAGCCTGAAGTGCAATGAGATAAGCGTATATCCAAGAATAACCGTTGGAGATACTGAAAGTTATCGTATGTTAACACGCGACACAATGTGTGTTAACGCACTGTCAACGTTTCTACCACCTTTGCCACTCGACCATTGTCACAATAAATAAAGCATAGAGATACCATGCGAAATCAAATACACGTATTAATTTAGATTAGGTATGTATAATATTAGTCAAAATATATAACTTCAATCTTTAGAATTTTGTATATAAATAAAGAACAAAAAACTTAATAACATGTGCATTAAATAACATGCAACTTTCAGGCCGTGGGTTTTTTAGTTGTAAATTAACACAATGCAATTGTTTAAGGCTGATAAAACTTTTTGTAAGTATTTTTCTTAGATTTGGCGATCACTGATCACGTGCATAATATTATTACACCTACATACAATATATATATTTATATCAAAATAAGTTATAGATGGGATATTAGTTTGATGGAGTTTTAGGTTCCAATACACGTCAGTATCATAATTCTTCCAGTGCTCGTCATCTTTTATGGATTATTTGTTAAATTTGTGATAGAAAGATGTAATAGCTGTGCAGTGAAGCCAATTAACTTGGAAAAAGTATGCTTTTTATGTTACCACTTCTTTTTATACTATTTTGAATTAAGATGGAACGCACACTGTTTATTTTATACTTAAAATGAAATTCAGGTCATTTTGAATATTATTTATGAATTGATTAATTTGCTTTATAAACCATCGTTTGAACGACACAGTTGAAAGTGTGATGAAAAAACGGCAACGAGGTTGGGCAATAGCAGGGAGATTTTTTTAGTCCCAATTAATTATATTTGTTTCTCAATAAAAACTCTGAACTGAAAACGCCACTGGTATCTAATGATTAATTATGACAGTAAACAGTGGCTCTTAAATATTGAACATTTTCTACAAAACAACGCATAAAAGTCTTATTCATGTATACAAAGTGATTATTAGACTTTTAGATACAATAAAGCTTTCAAGTCTACAAATGAAGTGCAATTGTAATACGAAAAATTGATTGTGTATATTAAAAAAATTAAAACAGGAAACTAAATATTTTTTAAATATTTGTTGGTCTCATAATACAATTTCGATATCATCCTGATAGAAACAAAAAAACATGTATTTTTTCTTTTATATATTCGTAAGAGGAAAACTTCTATTTTTGATAATTATGTCTCGCTTTATAATAGCGCTGATTATTTCTTGATAGTTGTTGTCGTGTGAAAATCATTCGCTAAAAATCAAAGTTAAAGTGGGGGAATATGAGCAGTGCGGTAAAGTGGGCTGGACCTCTATGTTTGACTTCAAGACAACACCGAGTTTCTTTTTGAGACAGCGGGTTTCTTGTGTGCACGTGCGTCGACATATTTATTGCAACACCGGCAAAGTGGTGAAAATTTATTTGCTCATCGATGCGTAAAAGCTATATTTCAAAGGTAATGAAAATGTTGAATAAGCGCATGAATATAGGGTCTATAGGAATGGTTTATGAACCTATAGAAGAAAGCTGACTGCGCATAAATCAATCAAGTTTTGTCACAACATGCATAAATATAGGAAAATCAGCAAAATTGAATGTTATTGATTAGACATTTAACAAATCACCTCCACTCCCATCGTACGGTATGTAATTGGATATCTAGGTTATCTTTCATGAAATATTTTATAAAAAATTTAAAACGAAAACAATTTATCATGTTTTCATTTTAACGAGTCCCTTTTTGAACAGCGTTAAACAGTACTAAGACATAAAAATGATTTATATTTTATACGTACTTTAATCACCACATTAAAATTGAATGAAAGCATGGATATTAATACCATTGAACATTTCTTCTTCGAGTAATTCAAAAAACATTATAAGAATGTCTTCATTTTTGAATAATTCCTTTTCAAATGCTTGACTGGTTGGACTAATATATGTAACAGATTGTTATCGATTTTTTCGTAGAATACGACCAACATCGATTTATTTCTGGAAATTTTGAATATACCCACATACTAAAGTGTGTTCTTATTTCAATATAATTGGTTTATATTGCAGCGGGGCAAAATTAAGTACAGATGGTTTTGAAAATTGAATATTTTGAACGATTAATGAATCTCTATAAAAATGAAATAGATGACAGTTATGTCTTAAAAATATCTAGCTCATTTGTTTCTAAAAGTTAGCTGTGTCAAAAACGATCAGCAAAACATTTTTCTTTATCCAGCGAAATCCATAATTATCAGTCGTTAATTAAACACGCAAAAGAAGTGTAAAAATTGAAAAACAAGCAGCTTTCATTTGAAAAAAAAATGTTTGTGATAAAAATTAAAATTACATGAAGCAAAAATTGTTAGGCAAGAAATAAAAGTATTTTTTATATAAAATAAGTTTTTTTCTAGCTGTCACAATATTTTCATTTCGCTAGGTGTGTATTTTGGCCGTGCAAATTTCAGTCCGACAATCGCAATAAAAAAAGGCACTAAGCCACGTGTTCAGCTCAAACCGGATCTTACAATTTTTACGGTTCAGAATTAAAACGCTAAAATTTATAGCTATCTGCCTTTGCAGTTATGTCATGTTGTTTGTTCAATGGGGTCAAAAATCTTATGACTAACCATTTTGACGAATGATCGTATTCTTGGTTTTATTCTAACGATTATATTTTGTAAAGATTTGAGACTTAAGACATATGACGCAATCAATCATAACTCGGTAATGGATGGTTTTTTTTTGTTTTATTGCTGTGTAAATGCTAAAAGATGTTTTGATACAAAAAAAGTATTACGATGACTGATTGGGACCTTGATTTGAAAATTGGTGTAGGTTAAGCGTCTATTTCACGAAACTTATTAGGCAACTTATAAAATTACCCGAATATTTCCATATTATCTTCTTATAACTTACAAAAATTTTAAATTATTTTCTGCTGCTATGCCATTGATTAAAAAATTAACAAAAAATATTTTTCTGAATTATTTGTCCTATTTTCAGTATTCAAAACAAACAGCAAGAAGGAATGTTTATTTTCTATTTTTGAACGGTATTTTCAAAATCTAGGGTGCAGGAACTTCAGCTTAGCCAGATTACATATCAACTTATTACAAAATTTAAGCACACCTATGGCAAAATCTAATTATTTATAATGTATTGTAAAAGATATTCCCAGTAGTAGTTGTGCCATAATTGTCTGATTATTCACTTGAAATCAAAAATAGCTCAGAAATATCGTTTCCATGATAAAATTACCAGCTCACAAGCGTTTTATTAAAATAATCTTCATACTGAAATACAATACTTCATGACACTGACGAAATATTTGATATTTGAAAAAAAATATTTGAAGTAAAATAAGAATCATTTTTGTTTTCAATTATTTTTTTGACATAAGGTTATAAAACCAACTAAATTGTTTTCATCATCATCATCATCATCAGACCACAGGGCCGCCCTAAGACCCGATGGTTAGACGAGCTAACCAAGTTCGGAGGTAATACGTGGCAACGAATAACTAAGGACAGAGAAGAATGGAGAAAGCAGGGGGAGGCCTTCATCCAGCAGTGGATCGAGCCCGGCTGATGATGATGACGATGTCTCCTAAACCATCATTTTGGAAAAAAATTAATGAAAAATCCTTTAAAGTAATTTAATTACCATAAAAAGCATCGCTAAGTAACTTTATCAAAGAACATTTTTGTACAGTGTAATAGTTCAATTGAATTAGTTTTGAAATTGTAATTTTGAGACACTACGCTTTTATTATTTATTTGACATTGCCATGAGGAAACACAAATAAGCCTCGATGCTTTTAGTTATTCTGTTAATTCATAAAAATAAACACTTTTAATCATACGGATGTGAATGATCACGTTTAGTGAGTAATACGTTTATTATGCTTTTATTTACAATGCAACTGATGCTTTTATTTACAATGCATATGAGGTAATTATGACGATATTAAAACTTAGATGATATTAAAAATAGTTTAAAGCAAAAATCTTTACAGATATCTATTCGAATTGATAATGTTATACATTCAAATTGACTAAACTTTCGGTAATTTTCAAACTCGAATTTGCTTTAAAATTTATTTCAATTATGATCACACTATTTGTAATCTGATTTCTTTTGTAATATTTTATTTTATTTGCCTCCTTACATATTTTTTAAGAATTTGCAGGCATGCATCGATTCTGCCAGATCTATGATTATCTTTAAAATATTATAAATATTTAAATATCCGTTATTAATTTTTATCCGTTGGCAGCATTTCATCACACAGTAAACTTTTAAGCAATAAATCAAAAAAAGATCACACTATTTTTGGAAAAAACCTTTTTATCAATATGTTAACGATATACTGTAAAAAGCGTAGACAAATTCTGTTTCTCTTTAATAATATAGAATAGATATATGAAGTATATAATTACCATGCGCCACTAACAGAATTTTCCAAAACTTGTGTTGCTTTTATATCCTTAAAAAGAATTAGTATTTTTTGGAATATATATATTCTGTACATTGTATTAAGACATTCATTAGAATTTTTAAGTTTTAAAACTCCATAGTCCAACGAATACACAGAGTTGAATCTTTTAACACACTTTACAGTAAATACCAGTGTGAGTGTAATTTTTAACCCTCTGAAAATAAATACACGTAATTGTTCAGTGAATACGATTGTTTAGCTTAAATTTTAGTGTTTTCACGCTTTACTTTTAATGCAAAATAATGATTAGACTCTCACAAGCGATTGAGTAAAAAAATTGGTAATTTTTATTAATATTATGAAGAAAAATTTCAAGCGTAGGTATTTGTACCAATCGTAAAAGCTGTCATATCGAAAAATAACGAGGTAACAAAATAAGTCATAAATAACAGCCATTCAAATATTTATCCGGCTAACTAATATGCAAATAGGAGTGAAATTATTGTTCGCTATTTATCATTGACGCTGAATAAATTTGTGTCACTGGCAACAAATTTAATTATTGCCATATAAAAAACAATAAATATCAAACTATCGCTCATAAACGGTCCCGAGTGTAATGCATTATGCTCAATTAAAAAAAAGAAAGATTTATGCACGAGATTTCAAGAAAGATTTGGCAACTACTTTAGATATTATTTATGAGACAAATGTTTGCTGGTAAAGTGTTGAACGTTTCGATTTTAATTATAACATTATACCGTGAAATCAATGAACCACTCGTATTATACACGGCAAACCTAATTAAAAATTTATATATTCGTAAACGGATTAAGTAATCACCCATTATTTTCGTAGGTTTTTATGTTTGTATAAACTATTAAAGCACACTGTCTAATAATTAATTTAAAAAACAATTAAATATTTAACAATTCAACATGACAATAAACAATAACGCGTGGCCTAGTTTTGAAGGCTTTAGATAGTAACAACAATATTGTTAGTTTATTTAATTGTTTTTTGTGTATAGGATACATAAAATGTGTGTTTCTAATTAAAAACTTAAGCCAACTAAAAATAGTTACAAGACGTTTGTCCATGTCCGCCTTTTATAGAGTAGAATATGTCTCCAGCAAATATTTCAGCGGATAATTTTAGCACAATAACTGCTTGAATCACTCGACACATGTATGTCTTTTATAATATATTATGGAAATAAATACAGAATAAGTAGAAAAACATTAGTTAATTAGATAATTTCTCATCATATTTTGAACTGTCATAAAATAACTACGCATTATACATTTGGAACACACAGCAGTCAATTGGAAGGTACAAAAGTTTATATGGCAGGACTTAAGCGCGTGAACTTACTATCTTTAAAAGCGCTAAAGATATATTGCAAAGAACATTTAAAAAAAAAAATATTTAAGAATAACTTTGATTATTTATATGACAGAATCTTGCCCATTTTAGACTCATGAAAGAAATATGCACAAAATTCAAATTACTAATTGTAGCTATTCATATTATCGTCACCGCATTTTACCGTTTAACCTTAGATGTCTTTTTATTGTTTCGAAGAGATTACATATTAAAACTGCTCATGGCTGATAAAAAGCTCTTTTATTATTTTGCTTGAAGTTCACCTTTTGCAGTGTATATATATTTCTCTAAAAAATATCAGATGTTAGTGGTATTTGACAACATTGACGCGCAACTCTTGATGCGCAAATTTTGTGTGAGGATATCCATGTTAATTTTTTAATGTATATTTTGTCATATAGCATATTTCTTTCACAGAGACGAATCAAGGAAATTGCGTATATTATT
Organism: Himalopsyche japonica; assembly: GCA_028555115.1. Lineage (NCBI taxonomy): Eukaryota > Metazoa > Arthropoda > Insecta > Trichoptera > Rhyacophilidae > Himalopsyche > Himalopsyche japonica. The sequence goes on along the minus strand of JAHFWJ010000222.1, from coordinate 1,693,205 downwards.
CTGTAAAATATATCGTATATTTAAATTTAAGTTGGTAAAGAAAGAACCATTTTTGTGATAGGAGGATGTCATTTTGTTAAATAATATAAGATTGTATAGAAATATTTTTATTAATATGCATTAAGTCTGAGTGAGGTAAAAAAATATTGAATTTATTTTATATAAAAAGGTGAAAGCTCTACAAATAAAATAATAATCCAAGGTTGATAGAGGCTGTCTAGATTTAAATTGACTGTATGTTTTTGACAATCATATCAAACCATCTCAAGTATTTCACAATATCACTATGATAGTAGAAGGCTACATAATGCGTTTATGAATAAGTAATACTCGAAGAGTGCGCGTCGCAAGTATTCGTCGTTGCTTTTGCTCAACCTCCAGCCGCGAAGGCTTTGTTGATAAAAATGGTGAGGCAGTATTGCGGAGTCCGCGATGCACGTCGGACGTCTCCGCCGCCAATCGGCAGGGTTCGTCGCCTTCCGTTTCCGAAAAGCGCCGTCGTCGGGACTTCCGCCTCTATGTCTAGTTGCATTAAAAAATACACATGATTAGGCTATCGTTAGTTTTATGGACGAACTTTAAAGCTGTGTGTGAATGTGTTTGCGTGAGTGATGTGTGAAGACAAATAACATTTATACGTACATTAAAAAAAAAACATAATTTATGGAACTTTTTATTGAGTTGGTACACTGTTCAAATGACAAATATCTTTGATGTTAAACATATTTATCAAAAAACAGTCGAACGCAATATTAATAAAAAAATACGTACGTCTTGATTTATTATTACATAATAAAATAAAAATATGTTCATTTCAAAATATATTTTGCATGTTTGGAATGCAAAATATATAACCTTTTTGTAAATATGTAAATTAACTTTTTCAAAAATATTACATATATTTAACCGAAATATGCACATTTTTTTTGTAGTTTTGCAATAGATTAGGATTGATAATATTTTGGTTTTTGTAATAGATTCAAGATGTCACATAGTAGATATCTATAATTTTTTTGTGTATTGTAAAGCTGTAAAGGGGTTAATTTTTAGAATACATTAGTTTCAACATTGGCGTCCTTTATTTGTTAAGTTTCTTCTTTAAAACAAAACTATAAATGTCTGATTTGGTTACCATAATAAAAATTATTTTTTTATTTATAAAACTTTTCACGCAATAAAGTTCTGTCGACAGAAAAACAAATGGTGTTAATAAGACACAATTAAAACTTGAGCTTGGCATGAGGAATTAATAGAAAAAAGTAAGCCATTTACAAAATAATATCAACTTTAGATTTTTATAAATTTTACCCTATCATATTTGATTTATAATTTAACTTCAACACTTAGGAATAATATTAGTAAATTTAGTTAATTAAACTAACTTTTAATGTGTTTTTCCCAAGTTTTTGATAGAAAATGAATTCGCGGTAAGAATACAAACCCGTCGGCAACCAACAATTGCGTTCAGTTTACGCAGTTTTTTATGTTTACATAAACTCATATGATATAATTCAAAACAGATTATTTTTATATTTTATATAAATTCAAAATTATTTAGACCCCAGGATAGTTTCATACGATTGATTATTTTTTCCCAAAATTTATGGCTAAATATATTTAGATCATATCGTATAAGTGAGAAAAGTATTTTGTATGTAATTCTGAATAGTAATTTAATCAATGGTGAAAAAATATTTTCAGGATAAAAATTATGAAATATTAAAATTTTCGAATGATATGCAAATATTATTATACACTCTCGAAAACCATCAAACTCCATTGCACTGTTGGTAAAAAGATATAATTTCCATATTGTTTCTTTCAGTATCTTACGAAGATAGAAAAATCTCTTTCATAAATTCTTTGTCTTTTCGTTGTATTTATAACCTGGTTGTTGATATAACTTTTACTTTGAAGATTTTTTACGATTCTTTAAAAAAATCTTAATCGATTATATGTATAAATTTTGTAAAGTTTTTATTATTACATGCTTCATTTTAACAATTTTAGATTAACAGATATGAAGTAGAATCATTGATAAGTCATAAAATAAATTTAATTTTCAGTACATAATTTTACGAATTACTCGAATCTGTAATTGCGATAAAACAAAATCATGGTGATTGGCAAATTAAATTTAATAACACTATTACTTTTAGAAATTGATTGATTAAGATTGAGAATGGAAATATTATTCCAGTTATTTACAACATTTGAATGAAACAGTTGATTGTTTCGATATACGATATATCTCTGTGTGTTGGTAGGTTGCTAAACACAAAATGTTTAAAGTTTACCGCATTTCAATAATTCAAATACTATTTTAAAATTATATTTCGAAATTTAATGTATGACTAATGAGTAATAAAAATTATTGATGTATTATTTATTTATGTTTGTTTACAAGAATACCTAAATGCAACCGTCGAGCACTCTCAGAATTTGACGTTATATTATTTATTTTTAAGCACACATAATTATTTTCATGAAGTACAGAAAGGAATAGTCATATAAAACGGGCTTAATGAAGCAACAAAGATCAGTTTGTTTTCTCCTTATTTTTTTCTTATTTATTTATTTCTCCTTATTTATTTCTCCTTATTTTTTTCTTAAGTGTTTCCTATATTTTTTGATAATTTGGCTGTAATATACAGTATAATACTTTCAAAGGTAAATTTATTTATGAAAAATATTCTTGGATTAACATAAAAACTTCACAGGTATAATTTATGTAATTAGGTTTGAAATAAGATATTGGTTATAAATGCATTCGAAAGAGCATTGGCAATTTTTTTCTAAAAAAAAACATCTAAAACGGCAGCTAATTTGCAGCCGAAAGATATGACGGCATTTTGTTTGCCATTTTAACTAGCAAACATGTTGAAGCTGTATCAATCGAACAACTTGATTTTAATTAAACGATTGTTGATTTCAACCAAGCTTTAAACGATACCCTGTAATAATGATTAATCAGAGAGGAAGATCCTTTTAAAGTACATCCACGCCATATGCGTGTATAATCATCACCTCACCAATCAATCCGACTGATGGACGACAGCGCTGGATTATTTTGACAAGGGCCATGCGTAATCATTACATAATGACGTAATTTTTATATTTACTCGGGCTTTAAAGCGTATACAAGGTGATAATAAACAAAGTAACACACACAAAGAACAAAAAATGCACAAAAAAAATTTTCAGTATTCAAAAATATCATATCTGCTCTTAATTAACAGTATATTGGTTCTAAATAGAACTTATTTTAAAGTATTTTTTCTACGTAAAATACTTAGTTTTTCAACCTCTCTTTCTTCAAAGATTTTATAAATATAAAAATATGTGTAAAAAAGGGAATGTTTTCAAAAGAGTAAGCTTTTAATTAAAATCATTTTTTTTTTTGGATTTGGTAGATGTGAATTAAAAACTTCACAGAATGTTAAACTACACCCAGTCCTTTTTTTACGCGATTCATTGGTTCCAGAAAAAGGCGCGTAAAAAAATCGCGTAAAAAAATGATTTCACGCAATAGCATTATATTTCTTTACACACCCTAAAACGTAAATTCGCATAATATCCAATACACTTGTCAACATTTGGCAATTGTATGTGTATTTAAAAAAATGGAATGCTTTACAAAATTAAGTTTTAAAAATACAATTTTTTTTTATTTAAAAAAATAATGAAACTTACATGCCTAGCATCGTATATAAATGTCTTCTTTAAAACAAATTTGGGGAAAAATTGTGTAAAAACGAGTGTAGCGCATAAAAAAATGTAGCGGTGCCATCCAAAAAAATCGCGTATAATCGAATTCGTGTAAAAAAAGGACTGGATATACATCCGTTGATATAATAAATTTAAAAAAATCATTTCATGAAACTATTCGTACTGAGATTCGAACCAATACATGCCGAAAACGTAGCCAAGAACGTAAAAAAATCAAATTCAAAATTCGGTAGTATTAACTTTCGTTTTCTTGGCTAGGCTTTATGTCAACATTACACGCAATTAGTTGAACTAGTATAGATTATTGGATAAAATTATAGAAATCGTACATAAAAAATGTTTTTATAAAAATTGTATTGTATTGAGGTACGAAAATACATAATTTTTTCACGACTAGTATTTAATTAATTGATTATTTTTATAATTGTTATGGAATCACCCAGTACTTGCATCCTCAACAAGAAATCATTTGATCGACTCGATATGCAGCTAATAAAATGTCTGAGATTAACTTCTATAAGCTTAATCACGGGTGTATGTGATGCGTATTCATAAACGTTGTGTAATCCAAAGACTTTGATTAATAAAGCTTTTTAGAACTACCAGCTATATTATTATTATAAGTGTCATCATAGACATTAAAAAATCATTGAAAAATTAAACGCTATTAATAAAAAAACTCTTTGGAATGAAAAGTTTCACCTTGGATGAAATTTCCTGTATTTTTTATTTATTTATAGTACCACTCGTGATGTAAATGTGCGCTTAACTTGTGTCAAAGATATTTATTAATATTTTTTTTTACTGACAGCTAATGAAAACAAACTTTTTCATTTATGAATAATTATTGATTTTTAATCGATTAGAAAAAGTGTATAAACTACCGTTTCTTTTTGAAACTCTTTAGTTATCATGAAACAATTTTGACAGTTTTTGAGACAGTGTTTTTAGCATTATAATATTTCTGATTAGGTAAAGCGTTCGATATTTTTAAGACTTGTTAATTTAATGAAAATATTTTATTCTATCAAATAAATTTAAGCTTTTTACTGATCGCTGTTGGTTTTTTTTTTTTACATATTTTTATTAAGTATTTGTTTCAATTATTTATAATTTTTGGTTTCATATACACGGTCCTTAAATAAACGATTTTACTTTTTAGGTGCTCAAAAAATAAAACATAACTCGTATTGTATTGCTAATTTAACGATTGTTTATAAGACTATCATAAGAAAAATTATATGTAAATATTATAATTGATATTAAGGTATAAAAATCTGACATTCCTTGTGGTTTTTTAATCCGGCCCTGATTAATTCAAAAAATATAATATTTTTAAAATGAATTAACTGGTAAAAATAACTCAACCTCTTAAGTCTATGTGTATAACAATGAGATAAAAAAAATCATAAGGACTGGTAGATATCATATTGCTGTATATCTCAGTTTGAATTAGTCTTTATAAAAAAAATCAGATATTATACTTAATATTTTTGTTCCGCTTTAAATTAATTATTTTTTAATTTATTGAGATTTTTTTTAAATCAACATGCAAAATTTGACGAACAAATATTAAGATTCGTAATATACAATATGCCGTGTTAACAATTTTTTTTATATAAGAAGCTCAACTGATATTCTGTACTAATTATTTATTCTGTAATTGCTTTATTTATTACTGGTGAACCGAGTTAGTAAGATAAACAGTCATATGAACAATACTGCGGTTTAATTTTGCTCTGTTTCTTATACCTAAATACCAATCGCCTGATGGTGGAGGTTTTAATATTTTGATGTTATGACTGTGTAATCATATCATAATAGATACTTCCTCTAAATATTATATGTTCATTGTGATAATTATAAGAAAGAAAAACAAAAACTTACTTCCGATGAATTTCAAATATAACGAAAAAAACCTCAGAAGAAATAATCCATTCACTTCAAATTTAGAACTATTTCAAAACATTGACATCCATTGTATCCACTTAGTTTTTCATATTATTCTGTTTTCATGCAGAAGAAGAGAGCTTTCAAGTCGAGTTGATTTATACTGCATCGATCGTTTAGTATAACTTCCGAATAGAAAACAAATATCCGTGTCGTTTCTTGCAATACTTACATTCAGCTACCGATTCAAAATGCATATTACATTTCTCCATATATTGGAATAACAATGAGCGTGTTCCATTTGCACATTGTGCTTGATAAATAAATTTAAATAAAATATCATATTTTGTGTGAAATGTACTAATATACATTATAAATACATTTACTAGTACAAATATAATAATAATACATAATCTATTTTTTTATATGTTATATACTAGAAAAAGTCTTTTTTTATTTATTATTCTTTTCTTTTTAAATAATGTAATCAATGTCATAAGTCTCACAAGTATGGAAAATGTCTTGGCGAATTGTCATATGGTATTCTAAAAGCTTTGCCTTTTTCATCTCAATCGTTTATTGTTAAAGAAGAACGAGTGTTTTTTTTTGAAATTACAAATATTTGAATTTTTCTTATAATTATTGTTTTCATTATCAAAATGAATGATTCATCTTCAAAAACTGAATATGTATATTTATTATTGTTATTAAAACACTTCCACATAATATGATGGATGTTATTTCATTACGCTCGTTTTTCGTCGCTTATATATACACATATGCTATATATATATCCTTCTGAAAGGTATGAATTGGAATTGGTAAGCTTTAATTTAATTGCTCAAAGCTTAGTCAAAGATGCAGCAATGAAAATATTTCTCTTTATATCTACGAAAGTGGAATGTCCATCAATTTTTTTATTGACAAATCGATGTATTGTGAATTTTGTATCTGTCGTTTTGGTACACTTTCGTTTTCATCCCAACTCTATAATACTATCCCGACACCATCACTAAGAAAAAATAAAACAATGGGAGCTTCTCTCGAGGCAGTGGCAGAGGCCAGGAGTTGAGGGGAGGGGCGGCCACCCGCGAAACGTCGCGGCGTCTCTCACGACCTCCATCATCACGACTCCTCGCCGTGGTCGCTGCCACTGGTGCGCACTTGCTATGTCGTAATATTACTCGCTACCAGACTTCCAAATCACTAAAGCATGGAATCAGTAAATCATCTGGTACTGAAGGATGTTGCTTTTAAGTATTAGTGACATCCATGATAACATTGCTCTCACTCTTGAACTTTTTCAACTCAAAAATGTTTCTCAAAAACTCTATGGAAAGGAATTTTTCACTTTTCTTAATGATTTCCTTTTATTACTTACTAAATTCATAAAGGGCAAGTTTAAATTTTAAAATATCCTAAAAATGTTTTATATGATATCATCCGAAAAAATATTGACAGTGTGTGACGAAACTAATTTTGCTAGGGTAGTCGTTTTACTTTTTTAATAATCTCGATATTAGAATGAATTTATAAAACATAACCATCCTCTAAAATAGCAATGTCCAACACGTGGCCCACGGGCCGCATGCGGCCCAATTTAATATTTTCTGCCGCTCTATTGGAGCTTGCAGCCTTCTACGAATACAGTTCACATTTTGTTATTCATAAATCAAACAAAGCAGGGGCGTGTTTTTAAGTAAAAAAGTGCCATTGTTATTATTAATTAATATTTTTTTATTATGTTTGTTTTGTTTTTTTGTGCGGCTCACAATTTACCGGTAATATTTTATTTGGCCCACCAAACGATTTCTGTTGGACAACGCTGCTCTAAAATATGCACTTAATTAAAAGAGCTTTCTATTTTTATTTATTTTTATAACTTCATCAGTGAATACAATATTAATCACACAGTATATATTTGATTATCTTTCATTCAAAAAATAATTATTATCCTGAAAAAAATAGCGAGCAAAAAATGTTTAAAATATACTTTTTATTGATTATACGACTTTGATGTATCAAAATAGTATTGAGTATCTTTTAAAATTAGCAGCATATATCAAAACTGTATGAATTTAACAGATGCGTTTTGATAAAGAAAACCACTACAGACTGAAAAGTGAAATCATCGTCTTGTTTGTATTTGCAGTGAATTATGAAAATAAACTGAGTGGATATTATATTTTTTGTGCTTTACCAAATATGAGAACGTCAAAAACTATTGGACACTTCAAGTGGTAACGTTTTGACACGAGCTACAAAATGTTTACAAGGTAAGTTGAAATGATTATTGCTTATTTGATTTGCCAATTTGGTTTTATAATCAGTGGCATAGCCTCTTCAATTTGAAATAATAATTAATTTAATAAATTTCGATAAGACTTTTAAATATCTGCAAATTTATTGATATTTAATTTTTCGTTTATAAATCTAGACAAAATGTTATGAGATATTTTTTATTTTGATTATTATTTTATATTTTCTTTTTGTACTAAGATAATTGGTAATTGTATGCAATGTTTATATTTTCTTGGCTTAATCCTTAAAAGTCGTTCTTCATATGTTTATCTTATATTTTTAATATCCCAATTTTTAGCATATTTTTGATATTCAATTCAACTTTTATGATACTGTAAATACTTTATAACTATATAGTCTTTCAAAATAGAATCTATGGATCCTAATGTTCCACTAAGTTGGAATGATTTTAATTAGAATAGCTTCAGATTCAGTCGCTGAACATCTCTATACAGATCTGGACAGGCAAATACTAATCACTTGAACCAGTTGATCATTAAAGCTTCATTTGACTTGTTTTAGAATCAGATAGAGTGACTTAAACTGAACAAAACCGTTTACAATCCAAAACCGAAGAATATTCAAATATCTACCATATATTTCGGTATTCACACCCACAATTTTGTAGTTAAAATTATAATACGCCTTTCGCGAAAACAGTCACCAAAAGAAGCATCAGTAAAGTTAGAGGATAATATCATACAAATGAGACGGTCCACTCATTATTAAATGGCAGTTTCTCGACCCGCACGTCACTGTTGTATTATGCAAGAATTAGGTTCATTCAAACCACCATTCATCGGGTTATACTATTAATATTTGCTTTTAAAAATAATAAATCATCATTCAAGTGGAAAACTCCAATACGTGATGAAATAAGGCTAATTAAATTGAATCGAATTACCCTAGCAAGGCTGTTCCCATACACTAAGTGTTTTTTTTTTATTTCTGATTGACTTACGAATAAATGATTGGTTTATCGATTTAAGAATCCAAGCATGGGAAGATAAATGATGTTGGGAAATGTGTGAAATATTGGTTCTTAAATATTAATTGTTTCAATATTCACCAATGATAAAAAATCTTCTTACACATGATAACCACTGAATATTGAAGTAATATTTTTCAGCCCAAGGGCACCAACGAAAGAAAAAAAAATTTAATTGAATTTTTTGACGTCAATTAGATGAATAAGATTTGACCACACAAAAAAAAAATTATAATTTTTAAATGTTTTAGAATAAAATTTTATCAACATTTAAATTATCTTTAATAAATTAATCTGTTTTATTTATAAAATTTCACAATTAAAAAATAACAGTTTCTTATTCAATAATAGGTATAATATCCGCTACACGTTTTTGTTACTATTATGTATATGTATTATTGTGTAATATATTTAAATGATAACTTTTACTATGTCGTATTGATAATGTATTCTTGTTTCCGTGATTTTCGGCGGAATCCTATGTAGCCTAGAGATCAAAACCTTATTACAGTGATGATATCGGTCTGACAAAGTGTTCTTATTTCTTTAAAATTCATATAAAATTTCTGTGAGTGACCAGTGGTACGTAAAACAGAGCCACCTCGAGTATGATGTGGCAGTTATCCATGGTAAGAAAGTTACTATGGGCCTGTATGTGAAATAATAAAACTTTCACGTTACCGTGTAACCTGATCAGTCCACCGCTGACCCTATCAATATTAATATCTGGAATACTGTACACTACCATAGGATATGTGACAAATAATCCGGTTTTTTTTTCGTTTTGAAATCGTCAGGCATTCAATTCCTATATGTTCAATGAAATACTCTCAATAAATGTGATAAATAAATTAGTTGGCTTCTTAGGATTTGATGAAGTATTTACGACTTATTTGGCAGTGGAGTTCTGGATGAAGTCTTTCACGCATATCTTTGTCGATCGATGCATGAATTTTTAACACCACTTATTAGATCCTAAGAGCAGGAAGGCGCAGCAAAGCATCGTTCTAAAAGTTTTTAAAAACCCTGAAAACTTTCTTTCCTTTGTCGTTTTCAAGTTAAGCGATTTTATACAATATATATCAAATTTGAATTGCTAAGACTTTGGACGAATTCACATGTTTTGTCAATAACAACTCTCTTTGAACATCAGTTCTGTTCCATCCGTGTGATAGAACGCCTGAAGATGCCGAAAGGCCGTTATTGAAAAAACATTTGGAATCGTTCTAAGTTTTATCAATTCAAATTTAAATTGAAATCCCATCAAGCACTTTCAGTTGAAAATAAATTATAGAAAATATATGTTTTCTGAAATATTTTTACATCGATATGGTTTAATTTTAATTTTTATAAAAAATCTTTATCATTTTTCTGCTAGGACTTGTTTTTGTATGGGAAATAATGATAGCCAATGGTATTTAAAACCCTATAGGCATTAATATAGTTATGCATTGCAAATCATATTGCTCGCTTTAAGCCAAATGTCAGCAGCTAAATTTAAATGCACGTGTCTCAGAGAGTGAATTAAATAAAATAATATAAATTGCCATATGGCTTTGATAGATATATTTTTAAAAAAATAAAGCTGTTCCGGTTAAGAATTGAATCCAAGGTCATGAAAGTATCCATGATTTAATAAGGACGAACGATGATTCATTCATATGTTGGTTCAACAAGTTATACAAAAACAATCCGTTTTTCTCAACGCCATGGAGATTATGGGGTATCTAAAATATTCATACTTGTAAAAATTTTAGTAACTCCAACTGCAATTTTTACGTATTTACGACAGTTTTATGTTCCATCATTTTATAATTACACAAAACAAATAATTTACTCATTGTAGCGCTTTTGTGAACAAATGTAGATTTTAGAAAAAGTATATGTGTATGACTTTTTTTGTAAAATCGTGTATAATATGCATTAATTCTTTTTGTCTTTCAATAAGTATACAAGTCAAAAGCATGAGTATTTATGCCTGGAATTGTAGAAATGTGTCGATAAAAAATAATTTAAAATATTAAAAAGTGAAGTTTGAGTATAAAATTTTAGAGCCCGAGTAACATATTTTACAACTTCAATACCGTCTTTTTAAAAATAGTATTTGATATAAGAAATGTAAAAATCGTTAATTATGATTTTTATAGCAATCAGTCAGTAGTTGTAAATTTGTCTTTATTCATAAGTCACCGAGTATCAACGAAGGCGTGCCAAAGATTATTTCATAAGAATTTTTGTTTACTGCATATTATAAATATGTTGAATTGTCAAAAAAATCTGACACAGCTGTAAAATATATATGTTTTTATGATAATTTATTATTAGGGTTAAAATAGCGATATCGTAATACTATACAGTATGATCGAATGACATACGTGTTGAGAAATGCTACCCAAAATAATGATAAGAAAATTATAAACTCACTAAGATTGTATCGACATACTTATGGTCATATGTATTTTTAATTTATAACTAATATAAAAGATTCAGATTTAAAATATAGACCATTGCAAAAATCTTGACATGATCGCAATAAAAAAAACATTATTATGTTATAAAAATCAATTTACAACTAAGAGCTACTTTTGATAACTTTCTTGGTTTAAGGGTTATCGTTAAATTAATAGCTTAACTTTATTTTTAGGTTTATAAATTTTAATTAACATGTTCTCACTTGTAATGACTTTATTTTAAAGCTTTTAAAATTTATTTTTTTAGACTTGGGGAAAAACGTTAAAAATAGCTTCTCCTACTGACAATATCTGAATATTATTTGTGATTACATCAGAAAGCATTGAATATATGTATGGTGTTTTGAAATTGAGATAGCATTAAAGGAATACCATTTTTTTTTTTTGTATTCATTGAGAGAGTTTAAGAATTGTGATATCGTCAGAACCTAAGAATCGGGTAGCACAGGTTCTTAAAAGTGTATAAGCTATTCAGTTTCGTACATTTGACAATGTTTTATAAAAATAGTCTTTTTGAAATAATTTTATTTTTAGGTTTGATTAAAACTAAACAATCGATAAACTATTGAAAATAACTCTTATGGTTATGATTTTATGAATAAATATACAATTATTGTCATCATCATTGATCGTTATCAACATTTTCCTTTCATTAGATAAACTTGTTATTTAAAAGCCGTAATACCGCATAACAACACCACTTATTCACATTAAAATTTATTCTATCACAAAAAATATTTCCACGTGTTTTAGTTTTCCTTTTTAACATTACATCACGTAAGTAACAACATCATTTTTTTGTTGATGTTTATCATTAAAAAAGTTTGATGTTTTAGAAAACATCTCAGCCATAATGATTTGCAAGTTTCTTCTCAAGACAAATAGACGAATGTTGGTTATTTTATTGTATTTTTTATATCTTGTTTATGGTGGGTATTCAACAGAATTTTATTCTATCTCGCTTTGTGAAGCACTTATTCATCCCAAAACATCACTTTTGTCATTAATGATGCCATTAAGAAATCAAAAAGCTTTCAAGACCAGTCATGGTCAATCTAAACATATTCATTCAATATAAATATGCATTTAATTTACAGTAGTGCATCATATGATTTCACACACTATTAACCTACTGTTGTTAAAATTATTTTAATACAATTTTTAAAAAAGATTACGTTTTTAAATTTTATATGTATGTGTGTTTGTGGACAACGTTGATTATTATAACCTATTTTTTACTACTTAGTTTGTTATTACAAAACATCTTTCCGAGTAAATTTTTTTATCAATCGTACGTGATGTTTTTATAATTCATGCCTGTTCTCGATGTGGGGCATATGGTTTCTGAATAGAAAGATATATTTGAACATAAGTTTTTTCTACGAGAACTCCATGTGAATCAGTTCTTAAATCTCTCTTGATACGAAAAGAGTAGAGATAAAATCGTTACGTCTCAGACAGGACTGTTTCTTATTTAACCACATTCTTTATACCAGTGGTTCTCAAGTAAAAAAAATCAGTGGTTCTAATGAAATATCTCGTGGCCGCACAGAGACAAATTATTTTTTTTTTTTTCAAGATATTAATATTAACTATAAAGGTGTTGATGGTGAAAAGCCACTGCTCTTTACCTTGTTTCTTAGGATCGTATAGGTAGAGAGTAATTTTGAGAAAATGCGAATACACATATGCTTTTGAATAATATTGATTAGTCGATTGAAAATAAAACGAGCACTACTGCACTACAAAGTTGTCATAATTAATCATACAATAAAGTTATGTCTATTTAACCAATATTTTATACAATCAAAATGAGCTTCAATTGAATTATTAAATCTGATATAAATTTGAAAAAATGCAAAAAGTTTCAATTTATTTTACACATGTCGATAGAATAATAATTGCTTTAGCCTTTGTGATTCATTAAAACTTTAACCAATACAATAATGAAATTAATTGCTATCATATATTAAAAAAATAAATCATAGTACATTTTAAGATGTAAAAAATTATCCGTGCGACAGCTTGAATTGAGCTTGAAAAACTATGTAAATAGTAATGTAAATTAATTGTCACTCTATTAACTATCTATTTTTTTAAACGGAGCTATTTATAAATTATATACATATTTAAAGCAATTGTTTCGCATGGCAAAATTATGAATTGTGAAAAAAAATGTATCTGTTATTTAATCCTTTTATTTACCACATTCAGACCATTTATTTTAACTCTGACTAACTAAAAATTGTCGAAATAATGATTGAATGCACTGTTTTTTTGAATGCGTAAAACAAGCTTTTTATACATTCATTGCAATCAAAACATGTAATTTACATTATCTGTTTTTGAATACTGATTTTTTCGAAGCTTTAATATTAATTTATGCTTAAAAATAAAATTCTTCTCTATCGTGAATGGTTACTCACCACTAGCTCAATAAACCAATTTTATAGTCGACAATTGCTCGCGGTATTAGGAAATCATAAAATCGTAAAAAGGTGAAATATATTATTTCCTTGCATTAATCTAATGGGGTCAATCTTGTAGTGTATCTCTGAATTGTTTCGAACATTTTTATGATTAACGACTCTTTCTTTTTTTTGCCGTTGAATAAAACCACAAGTATCTGACATTATATTATACTATAGCAACTAATTCTGCATTTACAAACGAAACTTTACGTCATGAAAATTTACGCAGAGGTTTGAGCAAATTTTTGTAAGTTAACATATTATTTTTGCGAAAACTAATTTACTTATATTAGAAATATTTTGTTGAGAAATGTGCTTTTGATCAATTCCATTTCCATAGTATGGCATTGTTATTTCCATAAGTAATAAATTCCAAAATTTATTTATTAATCAGTTTATAAAGTTCCCAAGCCAGGATACCAACCCATGGCGCTATAACTATGTGGACGAACACACAACACCATTGAATATTAAGCTATGAAACTTTTTTGCAAACATTAACAAAATTAGTTTGCTTGCGACGTTTATCCCCAAGAATATCATGTTTATCTATGGATGCAATTTAAACTAATGGGATTTTTGGTTGAAAATACTCATATATTAAATGTTTTCATCATGAATTACCCTTTCAAAACGGATTTATTTAAATAAAATAATAAATATATCTTGAATTTATATAAAAAAAACCCATTAAAAGACAGAAAATTGCCTATTTACAATGTTTTTCTTGGAATAATTAAACTCCTTCTTCATGGCTATGATATATTTCAAAAAAACATATTTCATATATTATAAAGTCACTGATTTCGAATTAAATGTAAAATATTTAACTTAAGAGTTTTTGTAATAACCTAAAATTTTTTTATTGTTTTACATTTTCAAAGAAAATTTAAAAAAATAGTTAATTTGAACATATATTATGATGAAGGTTACTTTTTTACCATTGATACAAAAGACAAAATTGAGGTGAAAACCAAAAGATTTTTCCGTTATTTCTTGGATACCGTACAAGGAAACAAGGAAATGTTTAAATTGATAATGCTGTGCTACATAGATACATATATTATATTTATAATGTATTCAAAGCAAATCTTCTAAGAAGTATTTACATGTATACTACATATTTAACTAAGTGTTGTCGAATTCTTGTTATCGTTTAACAACAGTTCGAGCTGGTTTAACAATCGATATAGTTTAAAGCTATTCGTTATCTTATCGTAGCGAACAATTTCAATTAATTCCTAAGTAAAAGACACAGCAATTTAGTCTGTCGGTGTTTTCAAATAAGATTATGCACTATATCTGTTACCACATAAAAAATATTCATACATACCAGTCAATAATCTCTCTATAAGTTAACTTATTGCCATCACATTATTTTCGTTTTTTAAGCCCTTGCTCGTCGGACTTCTAGTTGGACGTGATCATAACGCAGTGATGATACACATTTTTAAAATTAACCCATTAAAATTTTTTAATTTACATCTAAATTTTCTACTAGTTGTGACTTGTGAGATGACAACAAATTCGTTCGCAAATATTCATTTATTGGATTTACTTTAGAGAAAAAATTTTCAACTAACTATTTCGTTTACCACCCTTCATTTTGTCGTATACAGGTAATATTTTTGGACATTGAAGCTTTATAATATGAAAAATGATTTTATAGTTTCATTAAAACAATCGAAATCCAAGTAATAATTTATATAGTTATATATATAAAAAACGATCATATAACATCAAATTCACATTAGTATACTCAAATACTTACACATATTAATTTAAATTATAGACACAATAAAGTTATTTATTCAAGCTTCGATGAAATTATAAATCAAATCAACTAAATAAAATATAACCACAATTCAATGATTCAGTATTCATAAGATGGCATAATAAATTTATATACTTTCTATTGCATAGTGGTTTCATATCACTGGTTTTGTACGTGACATGTTGGCAGCAGTGAAGAGCAAGTGTTAGACGTCGCACATACTAGTTTGTTTTATTTTTAATGCCTTGTATGTTGTCGCTCAGTAAATAATTTATTGAGACTATTTATTAGATTGGAATCCATGATTTATTTCGTAGGATAAAACGTAAATAAAATTATCGGTTCGTATTACTACTCGAATTTGTATTGGAACCATGTCTACTTTTAGTGTGGAACGTGTAGATATTCTAGCCAAGCAAACAACTCAGGAATTTTACATATGCTTTTTAAGGTTGCTTATTTACCTTATTAGCATTTCACTTATAAAAGTGTTTTAATTCACTGAGATTTTTATATCTCCTCTTGCCTCAAGTAGTGATGATTGTTTCATGTCATTTAAGACACACTTTCAAAAAAAATCACAAACAGCCTCAAGGTCCAAAATTGCCAGAATTTGAGCCACAACTGAGCCTGAGTAAATCTCTTAAAGCTATATTACTTAGCCTGATATAATCTTTTTTCCTTTTCCACTAATCTGTCAGAAGAATTAATGAATTTAGCATCAATAATTGTATCCAGATATGTATTAGCTATTCCAAAGATTCTAGAGTCTTCTACTCTCCATTTGTAATAACGTTTCTATCTTTTTATGCCTCAAAATAAAACACGAAATAATACCTATCCAAAAAGAGCGCCGGCCACTCAATCATCTAGAGCTTTTATTTGTCTTAGAACAAGTAGTGGTGCGTCAGTTCTCATATACTAGTACTTGAATATACTATTATTGCCGTGAAAACAAAATCAAAACAACAAAAAATCAATTCCAAGGTAGCATCTATCGCGTTTGTTTCTTTTAAACAGTTCACTAGAAGATATGCATAGTGCGAGCTACGGAACAGACTCAACGATAATGAGTTGAAGACATATCGTTCATAAGTGGAATTCAATCTTCATTTCTTAATAAACTGTTTCTTTTATTTTCAGCAATATTTGAGAAAAATATTTTTAAATACGAAAAAAAGGACAATTTTTGAATGTATTATTAAAATCTTCAACATATTTTTTTTACGCATAGCATATAACTTTTATTATTTGAGAAGCTCTTTTTATTGTGTGTGGGTATATATATATATATAATATGAGGAAATGCGTCTTATTTTAAAAATGTAAAACATTACTACAAAGCCATCGGTTAGGTTTTAAAATCAAAATTATTGAATTTATTGATTAAATTGGCATTTACTTGGCAGAACTCCATTATAACACGGTGAAAAAATAGCAATGTATTTTAGTTCTACAATTTTTTTTATAAGATATAATTGATAGCTATTTCAGCTTCTGTCTATTTTCTCACCGTGTTAAAATTATTGAAGTTAAAAATTAAAGCTCTCATTTGAGTCCAGGCCCGTTGTTGTGGTCTTAAATTCAGAACTTCATATGAGCCATTATCATTTCTGGAAAATTTGTGCTGTTTTTTAACGTATGTAAAATATTACCTGAATAAGTTTTCGAAGCAAAACTACAAGGTTTGCACGAAAATTTAGAGTAATACGCGAAACTATTACGGATTACTACGAAAAATAAATCTATTGAATGAAAGATCCAGCTAAATATTAGATTCACAGCGTCTATAAATTGCGTCATCCGTTCTTTTATCAAAGCTTAGTCAAGACAATTTCAAATACTTTTTTTAACATGCATAAAGCACGCTTGTCTCGAGATTTTTTTTCATTTTGAATGGTTCATCTCATTCAAAGCATTATCTCTCAATAGACACATACCGCAGCTGATTGTTTCATCTCAAAATAAAGCTCACAATCTGATCACCATCAACATAAAAATAAATACTGATGAAAGGCTTGGAGAGGATGTACATCGCAATGAAGTCGATATAAGATATCTTATGCCCAAATAGCCGACTGCTTAAAAAACGATTTTTTCGAAAACTATTTTATAAGAAAAAAGTTATTCGCTTAAATGAAATATTACACTTCCATTCGCCTACGCAAAATATATTTTTACTTAATAAATACTTAAATCTTGACAATTAACATAATGTTGTTATTTATTATTCGGTTGTCGGTCATGTGCTTCGTACGTTGGCAATAGACACCGACGCTCGGAAAAGACAAAAAAATATGTTATTATCTTATTAAAATATTATTATATATTACCATATAACTTGTAAAGAGGTTTTAATTGGCTTGATTCTTTAACGTTCCATAAGATGCGTAAATAAATTTACCAAGAATAACTCAACACTGTGGAGGTGCGTTTCTTATAAATACTAATTTACTAATACATTAATTTTTTATATATAAAACGATATTTGATTAAAAAAATCGCAATATGCATCAGTAGAAAGAAATATTGTCTGAATAAGATGTATGAGTTTTTAAAAAACTTCATACAAATAAATACAAAGCGCTTAAAAATCAAAAATAACTTTTCTCTGAACCACTTTGAAATTAGCCCGATTTATTTTTTTGTACATCGACATAATCTAATATCAATTTAAATGTGTTAATTGTGAGGAGCTGCGTAGTAAAAAGTTGGAAGCCTTCAGTGAAAAGCTTTGTAATAAACACATTTAAAACTAGTATCAACAATTAATATATTAACACAAAATATATTAATGAATCAATCTAGGTTTTAATTGGCATTTTTTTCGTTTTATAGTGGATAAGTCTGTTTTGTCATAAATTAAAATAATATAATTACGACGAAAAGGATCAAGCTTATTCAATATCCATAGATTAAATCAGTTAAATGTACCAGTTGGCAGTATGGCTAAAAATGGTAAAAATTGGCTATTGTGCGGGTTACCTACTTATAACACCACAACAACATTCAATTTTAGACGGGGAAAAAATATTCCAACATGTATAGGCCAGAAATCTTACTGCGTATGGACTATATGATACGTTCAGTTGATTTTACATACATGAAATAAAGCATCTGTTTTTTTCCTATCGACTTACAAAAAACATAGTAACTGTTTCTGCCTGTCTACTATAACATTTCATTTGTTAGATCATCGAGTTGGACTTAAAAAGAACCCTGCTGTGAGTCATACAAAGAGACATTGATTTTTTATCATTATGTTGCGTCTATTCTGCCGAGTATGGTGACCATTTTTTTCTTTTTGATTATTTTTATACGTATGTTATAGCATCGCTGACTTGCTATTTCTTTTTGATAACTGACACGCTTTTAAATATAAAATAATATAGCTACTACCATGTGATAAGATAAGAAAAATGCAAAATTTTATTTTTTTGAATAATTCAGTTTTTAAAGAATATTTTTAAAAAATTCTGTATATTCTAAAAAAAACTATTCTTTTATTACTTTACCGTTCTTAAATAATACATTTTCGCATTTTTATAGCTGAAAAAATGGCTCTTACGTTTTTGTAGATCACTCATCATTTACAACCTTTTTTGTTTTTTCATGCATCAAATGAATTATGCGAAAATAGATAAAATGATCTTTTTGGTTTGATAATTCGAATAACACTGTATGCAAGTGAAATGAATTAAGTGTAAAGAAAACCAATTTCTTTGGAATAAAGTAAATTTTCAACGAGTTTTAGGTAACACGCTATTCACATCACGCTAAATATTGTTATAAAATATGCATAATATGGAAAAAAAAAGAAAGGAACACTCAAAAAAAATCTCAAATTGCAAAATGACTGAAAATACATCAGTTTTCTTTTTTTTTCATTGAAAAAGTTAACTAATTTCTTGTATTAATTCACTGTCTAAATTGAACCAGAAACCTTCTGATTATCAAAAAAAAATTGTCGTGTATAGACAACAATGGTCTCAATGCTTTAAATCACTAGATACATGTTGTTTATTTGTATTCCCCATTGTTGCATATGAAAATAACAACGGTAATAGTTTGTTACCCTATTCATATGTTACAGAACAAATGCAAATGAAATTACAAAAAATCTTGATGAAGATGAATGAGTTTTTAAATGCGTCCGCATTATATGGATGATAGAACAATCACTATATCAGAAAAAACGCGTAATTCTTGGTCTGATTTAATTCACTATCGATCAGCGCACCTCTATGGAATTCTTAGAACATTTTTATACAATCACTGCCAATGGAGAAACCGACAAAAGAAATTGCGATTAGTGTTTTGTGTAATTAATTTAAATGACGACTGAAAAGATATATAATTGAATAATAACAGGCGTTGCCATTAAAACTAGCAAAAAATGTTTTAACAAATGAGAAATAAAATTGGATTAAACTCTTAAGCAATTTTCAATTTATAAGGAATTTTGAAGATTACAAGAGTTACGGAAAATGACAATTCGATTTGGTTTAGTTAATAGGATTTAAATTTAACAAATATTAAAATTAAAAATAATTGGCATTTTTTCGTGTAAGTATTTCAAGTGTATTCACTAAGCTGTACACATATAGCTTATGCAACTTTATATCATTTTACAATATTAGAAGAGTCATATTATAATGTATTTTGGTTATTTACAAGATACTCACTCTATCCGATTTAAGGAAACAGGTATTCATAAGAACTTTATATATTTCAATAAGGTTATTTATTATTGAGCACTGGAGCTCTTAGCCTCAGTTGTGGAAGAGCAACGTTATTATCTTAAAGCGTTTGACATCAAGTAAAGGAAAACGTTTTTTTTCATTTGATGCAATATTTTAAGCAATTTAAATACATATTTTCATTGCTATTGCTAGATGAATAAATTATTATATTACGTTCTATCAATGATAGTTATACAATTTCTCAGACATTAGTACTGTAGATCCTCTTTTTACTTCTACATTGTCCCAACCTTTGTGTTGTTAAATATTTCATTATAAATAAAACTTTACAGGGTATATTTTGTCTACTACGCTATTTAAAATCGAGCATAGTTGTATTAATATTATAAAAATATACTTGATATTTCATACGAAATATGATAAAAGAACTTTGATCCGAAAGCTTGACAAAATAAGATCAGCGAAGTGTTACTGAATACATTCTGGTATACATGCAACTTGTAGCTGTCTATATTTTAGCGATACGGCCTTAGCAGAAGGCTTTATGGTATGTTTAGATGTCATATCAAACTAGTTGCTAAGTAACGAGTGACATCAGAGAGGCAGGGCTAATTTCTATAAATTAACTTCGTAATTTATAATCGGTATATTCGTAATAATGTGGTTTTATTCAATAAGCGCTGGTTTTATTGCAGTAAAACGGTTATTAACTCGGCTTTTGAAGTATAATAATTCGTTCTCTAATTTATTATTTTTGTTTGGAATATATTTATACGACGCGCCATAAAAACAAGTTTAAGCATTAATTTAATATTGAATTCAGAAAATAGAAAAAATAATAAGTATCATTTACGGTATAAATAAGTGTAAATATGGTTGAAAATTACTTATAAATAAATTTGTTTTCGTTTTGTTGGTATTCCTGCACCAAAATATTGGACGTTGATTGAACTAATTTTATCAATTATCAATTAATTAAAAAAAACTTCTCATAAAACACACTTATTTTAAAATCAGATGCATCGACAAGTTAAACTATTTCTTAATTACGTTTAATGTAGTATATTCTTATCAAAAAAGTGTAATTGCAAAATCATTTAGTTTTTAATGATTTTAAAATCATTTTTATAAATTTGAATGTCGTTTTTATCAAATCAGAACTAAATAAAAAAAAATAGTTTCTTGACATTATCGAATCATTATTTTTTAAATAAAATCCGTTACATGGCAGTCAGCTCGAGTGCATCCGGGCTTGAAGATGCTTAAAGGAGAAACCCAGGCCGCGAATGATAACTCACGTGGGAATAAATGTACAGATATTAAACGATATATTGCAATTCCATCCAGCACCCTCAGTCGATATTTCAAATAATATTAATGATTGCTAAGAATACAAATATTATATAGTCAAAGAAAATTATCAAAAAAAAAATTACTTAGAAAAAAAATATTTCACACAATTTCCAAGCTAGCACAACATATTATTGAAAAATACAAAAAAAATTGTTTACGTATCGATGGTAAGAAAAATATAGTCCAACGAGATGTATTATACATAAAAAATGTTTACCGTAGTAGTTATTTCACTATTTTTAAAACTATCTTAATCTTAAGAAGTGATTGAAAAGTAATTTAATTGAGTTATTTATGAGCTGTTATAATAATTCATTTGTGCAAAAGACCGCTGATTGCGATGACTCGCCTTTATAAAGATGACTACTGTTACTAATTATTTTCATAAATACAGTTCTGATAATTTTGTATACGGGCTATGTCTTTGCCGTCACCTTGTACGTTTGCCGGCAATTAGTTAGTTACCTCATTTCTCAATATCCGCAACAATCCAATTTAATAACTACTTCTAACGATCACACACTATGTGTTTAATAAAACTTTATCATATTTAGTGTTAATTATAACCAGTGACCTACTCTTTCATTTTACGAAGCGGGAAAACTATTTCGTATAGATTCAACGATATACAATTTAAAATAACACTGTAGGGAGTGGTATAATATATCCGAATATAAACTTTTTATAATAAATGTGTTGAATATATATAAGTAATAATATAAGAATATGTATAAGTTTTCAAGAATTAGATAGTTATCATTGTACTTAATAAATTGACTAAAATACGTGCCAGAAAAGATTTTATATACAAAATAAATCTTGCTACTTCGTCTACTCAGTAATGTCAATATACATTATGATTGACATAATACTACATATGTGCTTCAAATTTCACTATCAATCAACGTATTTTTTGAAACTTTTGAAAGATGTTTTATTTCAAATAAAACAAAGCCAATTATGCTGCATGTTTTTCTGTCGCACCTGGTTTGAGACTTGTGCCAACAGATGGATACGCAGTGTTTTCTGATACTGGTATTGAATACAAATAAAAATATTTCATCAAAAAAATTCATTCATTCATTTATTTCGTCATTTTTTCTATTCTTTTTCGATGCTATGATTGCACGTAATTTTATTTACAATAAAACATAGGTTTTAATATCATTTAAGAATAAAAATTCCGACGAATATAGAGATATATATTCTAAAAGAAAATACAACTTTCTTTTTGTCGAATATAAGATATCGTTACAAAATAAATAAGCAATTTGCTTATATTTATTCATGATCTGTAAACATGTCAACATTATAATAGCTTTGTAAATTTCTATGGGGTTTATCACTTACGATCCTGGTTTTTCCTGTGTCAGTTTTATTACTTCCATATCATAGAATAACTGAAGATGTCGAAAGGCGAAAAATGGGTCGTGAATGACAAAAAATGTGGGAATGTACAAATGTCAATATTTACAATTTAATCAAGCACTCTCAGTCGATATTGTAAATTGTTGCGACTCATATATATCCAATATCAATGTTAACAATTTAATGATTGAATCCGAAGAGATAGTTTTCTATACAATTACTTCCAAGCCATTCAATGCATTAAGTGATGCACTGCAATACCGACTAACTAATCACTATTCCTGTTCAAGCCACACTGTTTTATCTTTACTTCCAACGAAAAATAAAAGTTCTGTAACAGACTACCTAGCAGTTCTCGGAGAACAACTCTTGAAGATAATAACTCCATTAGAAGACTATATGCTACGCTGCACATTGATAACGAATATGGTTAAAAAAAATACATGAAAATCATACATTTAAGTTGACTTTATTTATTTATTAATCATGTAATGTTTCTTAATAATTTAAAATGTTAATGTGGTTCAACATAGACAATTTTTATCAAGCGAAAAATCTCAACCTATATATTATGCTATATGTCCGCCACTGTCAAATTGACCATGCCATTAACAGGTGTAAAGCTTTCAAGTGTGTATAATTGGAAGACAAATTAGCCATAGTTTTTATGATCAAACTAATAAATACATCAGTAAGATTTTTGATTCACATTATAAAAAGACGACCGTAGGATCAACATTAAATTTAATTATACTTAACTTTACGGAATAAAGTAATTTATTTCCTCTCCTCTATATAAATATATATTTTTCTCAGTTGGAAACAATAAAATCGAATGATTTAATTAATCACTTGAATGAATGTCGATTTAAAGTACTTAGTCATTCACGTTAAATTTTAAAATTGAAGCACACCCTTAAGAAAAGTAAGTAAGTGTTATATAATATAACAGATTTAAAACTTATAGTATTTTAGATTTCAGAGATAGAAAAAAGTAACAATATTGAGACACATTCAATACAACCAAAATAATTTGTTTTCACTTCATTGATTTCATTTGAAATACTTGCTCAAATTTAATTAACATTCATTGACCTTAAAAGATAACAAGTATAGTTTATTTTAAGCAATAAATTATAATCAAAAATCAAGATTGGCTTTTAAAGCCGTTACACCTTTCAATGATTTGAAATGAGCAATATATAAAGTGGTTTAAATTTATCTGTTAACTTACTCTATTTAAATGAATGTATGTATATAAGTAATGTTGTTTTATTCTTACAAATGAAATCAATTCACAGATCAAATATAAAGGTTTGTTTTGTACTTATTAAAGAACGGAAACGATGTGTTATTTTAATGGGGAGAAATTTATATACATAACCAATCCCAATATTGATTGATATGTGTATTTGACGGTAATTCATATAGAAAACGTTCTCACGTGAAAAAAGATTACTTTCTTTTCTGATCCAAAGTTTGTTTATCTTTTCACAGTTTCGATTCACATTAACGGTGATTAAAATTAGCAGCAAAATAAACTCTTTGCTATTCCAAACTATTAATTGATGTGAAAGTTTTATATCCTTTTTCCAGTATAGAAAGAATAAACTTCTGCTTAATGAGAATAAATTTAAATACTGTAGAATTTTAAATGATCACAAAACAGTTGAAAGCGATTAATTTACAAATAATCCCATTATGAACATTCTAATCAACTGATAGTTAACATTGAACTCGCGAAATTAGTAGTTCATACAAAATATTTTTCATTTTTTGTAGGACAATAGAACTGATTTTGCTCACATCGTTAGTGTTTTCAACTGATAATCAAAAACGGTCAATTTTTGTTAGGTACAATGAATAGTTATTTTATAGAAATCTTAGTTTTAAACATTAACTGTTCAGTAGAAAATGCAATAAATATTATCAAGTTATATATTTTTTGAGAAAAGGTGTAAAACATGATATATGTAATGAACTATTACATATTTCTTTATTACAGTTTTTGAAAGATTTTCATGCGACAATATTTTACATACAAAAATTTCTCCCATAGTAATTTAAATATTTGACTTCATTGGTGTAACATTTTTATATAACATAGTGTCTTCGGGGATTAGAACCTTTGGCTACGCAACAACGTAACAGAAAAGTCAAAATATTTACCACTTGCCAGTTGGACTCACATGTACATGAATGTACACTACTAGTTATCTTTTTGTTTACTAGAGTTAACAGTCATTCACAATAAAATGCCGAGTCATTTATAAGAACAAGTGTTGAGTTACTAACTACATAATATACATTTCTAAACGCATCGTACATTTACTTATATATGTAATTACCAATGATTTCTTTAATTGAATGTCTCAGAAGGCACGGGAAATATTTGACGCTTATCGTGCTTAGCAAACGCCGCTGGTCTAATCTTCAGATAGTCGCGTGCCAATGGAAAATAACTGTAATAACAGTTTACTAACTTATTTATCAGACTTATAAACACAATTATCGTTAAATGTTATACCTACCAAAAATCATAAAGTAAAATTCTTCAGATCAATTTATATACGGGAGTGCTTGGCATCTAAGAATTATGAATTTCTAAAAAAATGCTTATTGAATAAAACGTTATCTATGTTCGCTTCAAAAGAGCAGAACTCAAAAAGAGTGTCGTGGCGTAATATGGTTATATAATATATAAGTATTGTCCGAGTCTTTTTTTGTAAAAATGTAATATTCATATAAGTTAAAACAAATTTACTACACATCGTAATTTAACGGTTCTTCATAATTGTATTACAAGTAAGGAAAAATTATTGAAAGAATAAATGTTTATGTTTTTTTATACATTAACTGTACTAATATTTATACTATTTCAAAATTATTTTGTTGAATTCAAAATTCAGAATTGATGCTGAAAATTTAATTAAATAATCTCATGTTTTGGATTTCATAACAAAAAATATATATTTTACATAATATGCAAATTGATTGATGAATTGTTTTTTATTGACATCGTATAATACTAAAAGAGGCTTCATATGTGCAATTACGCCTGAAATAGTGGTGTCAGCTGACACTATTAAAATTAGAAGCACCTTCTTAAACGAAAACACTGTAATCAAACTATTCTCGTTTCGTTAAATTTCAAAAACATTTACCTCTCGACCGTTAACCGAATTAGGTAAACGACATAAATACTGAAAGTTGTTTTTCTTTCAAGCTGACGTAACGCAACGCATCAAATAATTATTGCCTTGGAAAAAAAACAAATAAACCATTATCATCTCATCGCGTCAATCATCTTTAAATTGAATTTACATTGCCATCCATAAAAAGTAATAATAGAAAATCTAACAAAACCGCACTTTGTAAAAATTATAGTGCTTGCCTTAGGCTAATACGAAAACAGATTGACAGCTCTTTGGTAATTCATCACCATCTTGCAACGGATACTTCGTAGCAGGGCATGTCTCAAATCAAGGGCTCCAGTGTAACGCTTATATTTAATCATATATCTATTTAAAAAAATACTATTTATCTAACACCTTAAAATTTTCCAAGATGTTGGCATTTCATATTTTTCTTCAACTCTGACTGACGTCGGCAAAAAATGTTATGAAATATCCGAGCCTTCACATATAAGTCCTAATAGAAAAAATACCAGTGGTGGAAAAGATGTATTTACTTTCGAATTTTCGATGACTGTTGTTCGCTTGGCGCTAACCTTTAGGTTTCACGATAACATTTCAGATACAATATGCAACAAATTTGATACATCATTTTTATTTCTATAACGATAAATGTCATGAAAATTAAATCGTTTTCTCGTGAAAAATGTGGTGAGCAAATTCAGTTCTGATCATAAAATATACTGTAGAAATTGTACTTTAAACGTGCTATTAAATAATTATTTAAAATATCATGCCTTTCCATCAAGAAGTGACAATTAACATCTTGCGGATAATTTCTTATTTATACTTTGTATCATTTTAGAATAAATATTTGTGGTAACCCTAGATTTTTTACTTTAATAAACTGTCATTTTACCAAGAAAGCGATAAAGTTTACTTCGCGAAATTGGCGCAGCATCGTAAAATTGATTTATTATTATGCTTCAATGAAAAACTATTGAATCTTAAAACAATTAACTTAATCATTCATCACATCCATATATCATTATTACGTATTTTCGTACAGATTGGAGTTTATCACAAAAGATGTTTTCGCATAATATTGAGTCAATATCTTGAGTGTTGTTAGCTTTATTTATATCAGGAATTACATTCATGCAACCGTCTCCAAAATTAAATATGTTTTCAGAAACTATTGTATCATCTCATATTCCAAATTCAAATATAAAACCCACTGAATATTTCACCTGCCGATTAGTTTACGGTTGGGGATGGCAATTTTTTTAATTTTGAAAAATGTAACAAATATTTTATTGCTTCTATTATATTGTTTTCAGTGAGCAAATATTTTGAATTATTCATGTCATACCAAAGTAAACAACCAATATTTACAACTAAAAGATTATGAGGCACACACAAAATGTGTATTTATAATTTTTTTAATAAAAAACATCTTTTATGATTTAGGGTGACATTATTTCGTTCATTAGTTATAATGTTTATCGATAGAGGAGACTTCTTGATAACGGGGTAGATATGGGGTAAGTTGTCCTTAAAGGCAATATCGAGGCGACCATACATATAAGACAATATGATCCTTCTCTCAGTTATTTGAACAATAAAAACTTAATGTCGCTGTCGGAATTCACGTTGTCAAAGAGTCTACTGTACTTTAAACTTGACTAACTACAAACAATGTGAGTATCATTAAAAAACCAGATCACTGTTTTTCGAGGTTTTTTTTTATTTTAACTTATCTTAAATACGACTTCAATTACAGATACTTTTTCATCCTTTCATTTTAGACTATTTCAAGTCAAAAAAAAAACGTCATCACCAGGTCGTCTCAAAGTATATGTTGACAAAACAATGTTACGATGACCTTTCCAAGAATTTAGAATAAGGCCTGACGATCTCTGATTTTAGCTGCCAAATATTACATAACATACATTTCTAGCGCATTTTTTAAAATTATTTCTTATTAATCGTTGACCTTAATATTTTATACACAACCTCCTTCATAATGAATGGACATTGTTATCACATAACACATAAAAACTATTTCTATAAACACAAGCCACAATGAAGGCAAGTGTTAGGTAAACGTGTTCAAGCTATGTCCACTTGGGTGTCAATCATTAAAGTGTGGCCACACGCAGGGGTACCAATAACTAGTTGAATACTTAAACTGAAAGTCAGTTTACGAAATGTTCACCTATGTCAAGACAGCATTTAAACATTGAGATAAATATTAACAATGGGTCACTTGATAATAAAAATCACATTGTTCCTTTCATAACGTTAAATATTGAGAAACTTTTAACGAATTATAATAATGATAATAAAACATCATGGTATTGAATATTATTCCTTGATAGAAATAATTTTATATATGCAAATTTTATTAAAAAAAGTACGTTCACTCTAAATCCGTTAGACTTATATTACACAGCAGTTTTTAAATTTTTTATGCTACTACGCTTCCCCAAAAAAATGGATTCAGTAATATAGTATTTTATTTGTTTTGTTAAAAAGAATTGCTGCCTAGCATGTTGGAAACAGCTGATATAAGATAATAATATGTTTCGTAATATGAGCATAATTTTTAATCATAAAACATTATTATTATAACACTATTTTTTATTTCAAATATTGAAAAATATCCTAAAAATACACCATCAGCATATACATATTTAAAATATTAAGTATTTGTTCTCATATTTACTTTGAAGATACTGTTAGTACGTTCGATTTCTCCATAACATTTTCGTCTTCAAGAAACTTACTGTTTTACGACATACTGTTTTCGTTCCTCTTTATAATTTTTGTTCAACTTTAATATGACATAATGAGAGCGATTAGCTCTATTCGACTTTCACTACCCTATTTGAATATTCACTGAAAAAAAGCTAGAAAGAGTGACTGACACTTTTATCAAAACTTTTGAATTTAATATAGGTAGTAAGCATTGGAAGCGAACGTACTAAAAAAAATATTTGATTCTATTCACAGATAAAATTTAAAATCACCTTTAAAATTAAATACTTTATAAATTCCCGCTTAACTATGATAGATTTTCTAAAACATCAAATCTCGAAAAAAATATAGCTTATATATATCACGAATAACTATGAAAATAATAAATCTCAAAAGCTATTTAAATATTGAAAACGATACATTCGTTATAATTTTTAAATCATTAAAATGTCGTTAAATCTGGTCATCAAATTAGTGTGTAAAATAAACCAAATTTAAATTGGTGAAATAGATATTCCCGAGCAAGCACTGCTTATCTTTTATCTAATTTGACTAAATCATCGCCTATTTAAATAATTTTCACTTTTGGGACTGCTTTATGGCATATTTTTATTAGGCATTTAATTCTTTATTCACGGTCACATAATCGAGTGATTTAGTGAAGCACTAAAAGGCGCGCGCATGCTGTATGTAACAAAATAGCCGTTTTCTGATTTATAGTACCCCAGTATCGCAGCACGGCATGCCACTAGACTTTTATGTTCTAATCGCCGAGTAACTAGTTTCAGATGCCAAAAAATCTTTATATTAATATCGTCTTACAAAATCGCATCCAGGAAGTATTATCGTACAATTCATAAGAAGAAAGAATATTTGTTTACATTCAACTAATTTAATTCATTTTTAATATAATATGTCATCACAGCACGGTGAAAAAAATAGCAATGTATTTTAGTTCTGAAAAATTATTTTTAACAAATATAGTTGATAGCTATTTCGGCTCACGTCATCGTCAGAACTATGCTTAAACTAACATTCGCTTATCTATATATAGCTGTGCAGAAAAGGCACACAACACATCCTTTCTCCTGTTCCAACGGCCTAGCTTGTTACTTTAACACAATGACATTAAATTTAAAAAATTCTAAATGAAACAATAGGTGTCTTTGACAATAAGATTATATGTGGGACGGTAGTGGTCCTTCTGGAAGCAACGGCTGGACAAGTGGCGATCCTATTATGTTACCTATTATGTCCAGCTGTTGTACAAAGGGGTGGTCTGATTTGCTTCCATAAGGACCACTTCCGTCCCACATATAATCTTATTGTCCTAGAAACCTATTGTTTCATTTAGAATTTTGAAAATTTAGTGTCATTGTGTTAAAGTAACAAGCTAGGCCGTTGGAACAGGAGAGAGGATGTGTTGTATGGATTTTCTGCACAGCTATATATAGATAAGCGAATGTTAGTTTAAGCATAGTTCTGACGATGGCGTAAGCCGAAATAGCTATCAACTATATTTGCTAAAAATAATTTTGTAGAACTAAAATACATTGCTATTTTTTTCACCGTGTTATAATGGAGTTCTACCAAGTAAATGCCAATTCAATCAATATAATATGTCATAATGAAAAAGATGACAATATCAAAAATCATATGGTAAACAATAAATTCACAATCTTTAATTCACATAATTTTCACAACCAATGTTTTATTTACTGCGCGGCCGTGCAGCAGTTTTAAGACCCACACTCACCTCAATCGAAATGTAGAACCCTCAAATATGCAGTGTTTATTTATTATACATTAGAACCTGACATAAAGCATTATATTTATAAAAAAAATATTAAATTTGAATTGTTACGACTTTGTACGACTCCGCGTGTTTTGTCACTAGCGACCCTGGCTTCGCCTTTCGGCATCTTCAGGCATTCTATCCTTTCTTGTATGTATCCTTTCGATCTGACGGCATCCGTGCGATAGAATGCCTGAAAATGTCGAAAGGCGAAACCCGGGTCGCCAGTGACAAAACATGTGGAATCGTGCAAAGTTGTAACAATTAAAATTTCATATTGAAATTCCATCAAGCACCTTCAGTCGATACCATTAATTAAAAATATTATTGTTTATGTCAGAGTACTGCCCATCCGTGTATGGCGACAATATGGGCCAATTGTTGCTACTAGCGCCACTGTTGAAACTTTGAAGATTTTGGGTGACATTTAGGTTAGTAACAACCACTGGATGATGAAATTTATCCAATGAAAATCTGTATAAAAAATATGTCATTCCTTTTTACACCACTCTTGTACCAAATAGATCATTAGACAAAAAAAGTGTTTCTTTAATACATATAATATGATCTAGATAAATTTATTTTTTGCAACGTAATAAATCAGTTTTCAATACAAAACGGTTAATTCATGTTAATAAAGTAACGCGTAAGTTTCTCGCAATATTAACCGATGATATTTCACAAGGTTTATCATATTGCAAAGCAATTAAATATTTTTAGATAATAGATAATAATGAATAAAGTGAACAGATGACTAATAAATTCTTACTTATCTGTATTGATGACGTGATGGTAAATGCCCTTTAATAATAAATAATTAACCTGTTTACCAATAACAATAAGAAGTACGGATTACTTTTACCATAGTTATAATTGTGTCATAATTTAAATGTAACTTCTTATAAATTATTAAGCTAACGGTATTGTTGATTCACATAAAGTTCCATAAAATTTACGAAAAAATAATAGAAATTTTGGTCGTAAGATTTGAAGCTTTAAAATTTTTAAAATCTCATATACAATAAAGAAATGCATTTTTTGAAGTCCAAAACTGTTATTTGGTCTTGGTTCATATAGTTACATCCAATTACAAATGTACTTAATGTATCGAAAATATTGACTACTATTACTCGACTCGGGTTATTGAACAGACATTCATGATCAATAATATCTATAGCAAATAATATTTGAAATTAATTTCATCGTCATAATTTCTAGATTACATCATAAAAAGAATTCACGTGCGTCCTTATCTTGAACAAGTACAAAGTAAAAGTCTACCAGCGACGAGTAAGATCGGATCCATCAAACGATTTACGTTTTCCAAACTGCTGCGTCATCGACAGAGATGGAATCACTTAGTTAGACCTTTGAAGTGAAGACTTCTCAATGTCAAGATTTCTGTTCTAACCTTCGGACGGCTGGAAGACCTAAATTAAGTGGAAGACTTTTCAGCTGATACAAAAAAATGAGTTTAGAATTACTTTTAATACGCCGATTGACGCGCTTGGAAGCGGAAATATACGCAATGATCAGGCATTGGTTATTTTTTCTATCCCGACTAACACAACATGAACTGTATGGTGATTTAAAACAACTCATCAGAAGTTTAGAAGGTATACGTGACCAAATCGTATGATGAAGATGTCTTGGTAAGTCATTAAAATCATTTTTTTTTAATGTAAAACGCAATGTTTAACAACATTTGAAAAATAATACACACACAAAATGTTAATGTGGAGAAGTTAAACACGAGGTCATCACTTATAAGTCAAACTATCAATCTTGTTTTTTACAGATATAATAAATAATAATGTTAGGGAAGAAACAAAGTTGTGTTAACTTATTACTCTCTCTCTGCGTCAAATTTTCATACTTTTACTTAGAGTTTGTGAATGAACAAAATAAAATATGTCTTTGAAGCACATTGATTTTAATTTGGTGAAAAATCTAATGCGTGGTGATTTGTTATTCCATTATAACTATAATTATAAAATAATGTCATCAGCGAACGAAAAAAACAAACAAACCAAAAAGTATTTAGTTACACCAAACATACATTGTAAATTTTAATTCAAATTTATTGGCGAACCAAGATTTTTGTGCGCCGTTTAGGTATAGCTGTAGTTATCAGGAAGTAAAAATTATTAACGCTTTTAACCTTTGTCAGTATTATATTAATTTGGTATTAAGATATCTAAATCAACTGCCATCATTAAAAACTGATAATAAATCTTTATTTTACGAGGTTTAAAGCCAGCTAATTAGAGTTACCACAAAAACCTCTACGTGCTACTAATAACCAGCCCAAACATTTATTTTATGATCAATATGTATCGCAAAAACTAATATTTCCTCAATATACTTTGATATCTTCATTCAAAGTAATTCATTCGGTAGTAACTAAAATCTTTTGAACTGCAATTCATCTAGTATCTCCGTCTTTCCATATGAAAAATTGTTTAGTGCCATTTAAACCACCTTATGGAAGATTCCACTCATAACTACAAATATTACTAGTCTATTTTTGTAACATATTATACGATTAAGGAAATATTACTT
This sequence comes from Himalopsyche japonica, assembly GCA_028555115.1. Taxonomy (NCBI): domain Eukaryota; kingdom Metazoa; phylum Arthropoda; class Insecta; order Trichoptera; family Rhyacophilidae; genus Himalopsyche; species Himalopsyche japonica. The sequence continues at coordinate 1,659,906 of JAHFWJ010000222.1, read as the reverse complement.
TTACAATATAAACGTTTTTTTTCGCTTGTGTGTGTGTGTGTGTGTAGTTTGCTTTAAGAGAATACAAAAAAAATATTCTTTGATATTTCCGTATTGAAAGACATATTTAGTTTCAAAGTGTTTCATCCTATATTATCGGGATAAATTGACATTGTAATATTATTATTTTAATAATCTACAATATGAAAAATAAACTTGATCTAACAATTTTATCTTATTTTATGATTATTATCGAAAATTTCGATGTACTAGTGTTTTATTAACGGAAAATGTATGTAGACATTTTTACGTGCTGTTTTACGCATACTCTTTTAATATATGAAAATAATCATTAAAGTTTTTTTAAAAAATAATATTTAGAAATTTTTACTGCATCAAAAAACTTCAAATAACTTAAGGTTTCCTAGATGAATATATTATAATATAAAAATATTTTAAATAATGAACCCTTAAGAAAATATAAGCTTTTAACCGTATAATATTTTCATTAATTTGAGTCAAAGATTTAAATAAGCAATTCAGTTTAGCTAAGAAGTTATTTATATTTTAAAAAGCTATAACAATATTAAATGAACTATCATAATATGAAAAAGATGTTTTTAGTATACAAGAAACATGCGAAGGATGTTGATTGGTGTAAATTTTTTACGGAAATTTCGTTTATTCTAAATATTGTTTCGAAATGCGAAAAGCTTAATGTAATTGAAAAGTAAATTCAAATAAGTAAAAAATTTTTTTTTCTGAATTCTATTAACATCCGATTCATTCTTAAATAAAATGAAATAGAAAAGAATATGAAATGTGTTTTTTATAAAGCAATCTTCAGCGGAATGTATGTAGACCAAAACAGAAATAATGTGTAGTTGAATCGCTGTTAATGTAAGTCTACTAAACTGTGGTGAATTGTAAAAAAAAATAGTTTTGTAAAAAAAACCGATAATGGGATGGATACGTAGTAAGGATTGGTTGTTAATTTGCATGTTGTTGTTATATTGCTTATTTGTGTAAAAAATACTTTATGTTGGTAGTGGTATTTTTTAAATGCAATATGAATATCGATTAAGAGAAGTATGCATGCAAATATTAGTATAAAAATTTCATTCCGTTTTGATGACGTCAAATAAAAATTATTCGTTTTTTTAGAAGTTCCATTATGAGTTATTAGAATCATTTTACGATCAATTATTGACAAGCGAAGTTAATATTTGAATAGTGAATTTTAACACTTTACAGGTCAGTATCTTTAGACACAAGTACATTTTATTTTCAAACAAAAGTTCTATTGTTATATAGTTATTATATTTTAATGAATATTGTTTTTAGTAATTGAAAATATAATTTGAGAATAATAAAGGTCAATATTTTTTTTTAAATATTGCAAAATCTTATTTAGGATCTCACGCTATAAATTAAACAAAACAACACGAAAATTAGAGCTTTTATAACTACGTTGATCGACAAATTTAATTTATTTTAGAAAGTCATACGGCTTTAATCTTAACATTTTGATGTTTAGAAACTTTCGTAAAACTACCCGCACAAGTTTAAAAAAAAACAGTTTTCATATTTGTCAACAGTCTTTTTAACCCATTCACCGAAATTATATTTATTATTATAGTTTAATATCAAAGGCTGAGGTAAATAACAGTCAAATTATTTGGTATTTTGTTTTATTATTTTGAAGCATTTACCTTAAATTCACGTGTGCGTATCCATTATAGTGAAATATTTTCATAATTCGTTATTATTGATATTTTAACTAAACCTCCAAAATACTTCTATTCAAGGAGACATAACTGAGAGTTATATTATTATTACGAATTATTTGATAAAATACTCAATATGTCTTTGGTTCATTAACCTTTTGTGATATTGGTAGTGTTAAATTTTATTTTAAAAAAATTTGGAGAGAAAAATATCTTTAAAAGAAAAAATAGTTATAACGATATATCTATATATCCTATAAATTTTGTTGAACGAAAATACATTGCTATTTTTTCAGCATGTTACAATGGAGTTCTACCAAGTAAATGCCAATCCAATCAATATGTTTTAACTACTAGCACGCCAGCAACTCACCGGCGAGTCACAACTTTATTCACTTCATACACTAACGACTCACGGTGAGTCCGAGTGTGTATCACAGATTCGGTCGGTCCCTCGGAATCAATTAAATATTGATTCATGGCGATTTTATAGGTAAAATTGAAAGGATCTACCCTTTTAAAGTCCAAATAGCTGAAGTGGCGCGCTACAATATTTTACGCTGGCAGCTAAGTGGTTAAAATCTTTATAACATTCTCTTGCGTGATTGTTCTCTCACTCATTTGTAATACTCTATTTTTATTGAAACATGATGGTGCAAATTGTTTTTTTTTTTTAACAATGTCTAGTATCTTTTTGACCATCAAATCTTAACTCTTTTCCCGAGAATTGTTTATTACCTCGCTCAACTTTTCTTTTCAAGAAAGAATGAGATAGAAAGGATGGTCATATGGTAAGTATTTTCTATTCCTATTCTTTGTATATAATAAAATCGATTTACATCAATTTCCGTTAGTAAATCCATATGCATGACCAAGCAAATTTGAAATATGCCAGTACATTGCTATGTGCAACATCTTCAAATTTTATCACTAAAACTTAATATTTATGTACATATTATATTCTTTGATCAAATACTATTTTTAAATTAGTCAATGATTGTAATCAAACAACTCATGGGACTTTCGACCACTTGTTAAAATGATCATACCATCGTAAAATGTTCTAATCACATATTCTAAATAGTGCTAACACGTAGATACATAACTGTACAATAATTATTAATGTACTCAATAAGTGTTACAGGTCTGAAAAAACCTTAACTATTAACTTATATCGCACATATTCGATAATGTTTTTTGGCAATCACGGATTTAAATACTTATATTCAATGATCATCTTTCCAAAAATAAATCAGCTGTTTACATAACAATTTTTTAAGATTTTTTTATTATTATCTCTGATATGATCGATCGTATACAGAATGGAACTAATAAGATAATACATTCCCAGACACCTCAAACAGTATATGTATATGTAATTTAACGGGAACATTCATAAAATATGTTTTATTTAACTTAACAATAATCAAAATCTCGGAAATATTTCAAAATATGTATAAAACTAAATTCATTTAAAATAAATGTTATTCTTTTCTTCCTAGAAACAATTAGAATATTAATGCTTATCATGTTTTTATCAATTTTACTTAAGTTGTAATAAATGACATCTGTTTTCAAATGAAAATAATTTTCCAGCTATCTCTCGGTCTTTTAACTTTTACGTTTTATTCAATATTTATTTTTCTAGTGTTTATTTAGTTATGTATGCCATTTTACGAATAACTAAGTGGGTACTGTTAATTATAAATGGGATGGTATTGTATATAATAAATTTTTAGAAAGCATTTTTAGACATATTCCATAGCAAAATACCAATACCGGTTCCACTGATCGGACTCATTTTGAAACATTTCATGAAGAAAAGATTATATTCTCGATTTATAAAAAACAATGAAAAACATTGTCAAGCTTACGATTTTAAAAAAGAAAAGTTGCCAATCCAAAATTTCATTTATACTGTCAAACAAATATATTAAAATCAATGCAATCGTTTACGCGCTCCGTTTAAAAAACCACAATAAGATGTCTTTAAGTTTAAAATTTAAAAAAAAAACAGATGTGCCAACAAAAAACTAAAGAAACTGATGTGCCAGTGGACTTGAAAAATGAACTATTCCTTTTGTAGAACATAATTCTTGGTAGTTGAGTGTTAATCTGTGCGAGAAATCCACGTTACCCCCTTGTTCTTATTACCCTTTATCGAAGAACAGCGAAACCATCTTCCACTTAGCTACTTTTTCGAGATACTCTCAGTTAACAATGGTAAAAGGCTTATTTGCGATAACTTAGCTATAAAAATATGTCATATTATATGAAATATTATTGCGATATTGAATATACTTACTACTAAATACTAACTACTCGTGAAAATTAATTCTTAAAAGATATGAAACGACAGAAGAGCATAATTATATATTTTTACATCTATCCTTAAAACAAAGGAAACGTCTTTTTTCAGGAATTGATTTCTAAAAAATGTCTATAAAGTGGCGCGAACGAAATCGAAAAAAAAAAAAAAAAAGATTAAAAGATTTATATATAATATTGATTTTTTATATGACTATCTTTGACTGGTTAAAATAACGTATTACAAAGCAAAAGCATGACAGTCTGTATTCATACATCCATTGTTGGTTTCCTAAATAAGATTAATCAACAATAATATTCATTTATTGAACGCTCATAATGTGTGTCGTTTTCCATGGATCATGCATATAAAAAATCAATTTATAAATATGAAACAATAATTATCAACAATACGTTTTTTTTTATTTATTTATATTGTGTTTGATTCCATTGAAATTAAATTTAGTCAAAATGCACTCGAATTGAATTTTAAAATATTATTTTTAATGATCTCATTTTGCAAAAACATCTTTGTTGTCGTGAATGAATCTTTATATTCAATACGAACAAATACAGCTTACGGCCGAAAAGCAGATAAAACGCTGTTACTGAAACGGAGTAGTTTTGGTATACGTTCATACATTATATATTCGATACAACTTCAATAGTTCATATTTTCTTCATTTTCTATACGCTTCAAGAAAGCGTTTAAAAGATTGAGATCTGCTGGAATTCTTAAAATGAAAAATGAAACACAAGTCTTAAAAAATAAACGAAATGCTTAGTGAGTAAGGCGCAAGATTCTTTTAAATGAAATAAAATAAACTCTATATAATAAGATATTTTTGACTGTATCCTTTTCATATGGACTTCTTATTGAGCACTTAAACCTGACCGTTTTGCCATTTTCTTAAGGAGTAGATAAATTACATTAGATTTAATGATATTTTAATTTCGTGTGGCTCTCTCTCTCTCTCTCTCTCTCTCTCTCTCTCTAATGTCAATATTCTGGATCGAAGTAGAGGTCCACGAAGACATGTAAAAACATTACGGAATTTCCATTAATTGAATAAAAAAAATCGGTGTCAAGTTTATGTTGTTACATGAGCTTAAGGCATCTTAAACAAATACGTACTAAAATAATGAATGTACGATTGACGCATCATAAATAATTTACCTGTGTAATATATTTTGGTTCAAAAAAGATATTTAGGGAATAAAATGTTGAGAAATTAAATAGTTCTGTAGTAATACATTATGTTACAATTGTTAAGTAGATGAACCATTTAACTTAATGAATAAGCAAAGTTTTTTTTAAGTTTGGCTAGAAATAAAAGTTACATATTTTTTTGGTACAAATTATCTGTATATAAGATTAAAAAAACGTTTCATAAAATATTTTTTACATAAAGGTTTTTAAGCTATGCCAAAACATAATACTTTCATGAATACATGTTTTGTTTTGTAAAAAATAAAAACCATTTTCCTTAGAATGTTGACATTACAAATTCCAGTCTCTTAAGCGTAAACAACCTAAGAAATAGATACATAAACGTTTTCCCGCCGAAATGTCAACCGAGCTTCGTTGTAATTAGTTCCGCACCTCCACTGGTGCCAGCCAAACAACTACAATAGAGGCTAACTCGTTGTTGTCTTTGATTGCGTAATGCATAGACAATGTTAGGAATCACATTGTTGCTTTAACACATTGCTTGCTGTCCACTTCCAAGCATCAGCGCTTGGACCTGATGAAATTCTATCAGCAGATAAGTATTCGGATTTAATGATGATTTTGAACATAGCAACTCTACTAGTGATTTACTTTCTTTATTGGTCGTGTTGCCGACTGGTCAACGGCTTTATGAATTTTAGATAAGTTAATCCAATTGAAAAATTATCTAGTAGTACTTGCCTAGCGCTAGAAAAAATTAAGAATCTATGAAAAAACTTGTACCGATTTTATTTGCATTTATAACGGAAAAAGTTTGTAACCATAAGGTAGTTTTGTAATATACAAAGCATGTGAGAAAAAAACCAAATTATCAATCGCATAAATACTGTCCCAACAATTTAATTTCAAAAATATTATACATAATAGTGTTCCTGCAACGGTGTGACACACAATTTCATATAGATAATAATTAACGATTTTTACACAAATATTTATATCTAGAAATAGAATCCTTTTCGTATTATTATTATATGTATTAAGTAAATTCTATTAAATCAAGTAAGATAATTTGGATGAGTCTAAAATAATAGAACTAAGACTGCATATCTAAATATCTGTCAAGGCTAAAATCAATTCCTAATACACAAAAACCTCTGCACTTTTTTTCGGTATGATAATATTCTTTTCAATGAGCGCTTTTTTTATAAATGTTTGAATAGTATCCATATTATTATTAGATAACTTAAGCGAGAGACTTTGCGTGTTACTAAAAGTAATCCCTGAGGCAAAAAATAAATACTTCTCTGTTCTTTATTCGAATCATTGTGAGTATTATAAATGTGTTACTCTTTAATGGCAAATTATCGAAGGATAAGATCTGTTCCAAGTTCGAGATCATGTTGTGACATAGATTTTGGTTTCGACTAGAGATTACGCCAGATGTTTGCTTTGGCAATTTTATTGAACTCTCGAAACTTATTTTGGTCTACAACATTCAAGTCATTGCCCAGGAAACATATTTATAAACCTAATATTTTATTTTATTTTATCTGTAAACATCATCAGCAGACAGCAAAAAGTTTTGAATATGGAACGTTATAAAGCAAGCAAAGACAAACTTAATATTAATAATATAATTATCTGCCTTATCATATTCAACAAGTATACAACACAAAAAGATATATAATATATTACTGTAATTAAAAACATTATTTTTTTCACATTTTATCTGCCGCATATTTCAAAAGCTTATTAATATCAAATTTATTTATTCTTCTTTATTGATTTTCATCTCTTTATGATTTATTCAACACAAATTAAAAGCTCAGGGAGATGATGTTTTTTTACTGATCAAAATTCATTTCAATAATAGTTTATACTAAGTAAATAACAAAACATCACTAGGATTATAGTTTAGGATTTAAATGTACCTAATTTTTCTCGAAACTCGCGTTAGCAGAATAAATTCAATTTTGTCAAAAAATGTTTAAATATTTCAACTAATAAATTTGTGAATTTTAATTATTGTGTAAAACCAAATGTTAAGATGCTTTCAAAATACGCAGAGGTCAAAACTCTTAACAAATATCATTTTTTTTTCAATTCAACTAACATCACATACTCCAAAACTAAATAAAAGGTTACTTGATTAAATTATCCATTATAAATTAATTTGAAATATTATTTATTTTTTAAACAGTAAAACAAAACACTTACATTTAATCTTTTAATAATATACATGTATTAAGATTATTTTCGTTCTACATACATTCACTTATAATTGATAATTTTCTCACGTATACTTTTTTATTCATTTAAATGTTGCTGCATTAAATATGGCATTGAAAATAATTAACATCAATCTGCTGCTGTTAATCAATGAATATATTACAAATATAATAAGGAAACTAAAACAGTCCAAATGTAAAGCTAATGAAGATTTTAATCGTTAAAAATATTATATGTTAGTAGTAGATTGTGTACGTAATATAATATTGTAGTGTTATATCAATTATTTTCATACTTGTGAGTATTTACTTGAATTTCATATTTGCGAGTTTACTTGAATTATTTTTGTTCAAAGAACATATTATTTACTATTTATATATTACTAAATAACTTTTATTTAATATTGTGTCCTTTACTATGTTTTATAAACATATAAGTAAAATTTTCATAAAAAATAAATACTCATTATGCTTATTGTGTAGAAATTTTCACGCACTACATCTTCCTGCAAAACCGATAAGTTTCGTTTGAACATTTGAATACTTTTATTTTATTGTCCTGTCTAGATTAATTATTCGATTTTTGACATTGAGAATGATAAACTTTGATCATTAGGCTGTTAAACATCATATTTTTAAATAATCTTCTGATGCTGACTAAGCAAACTTCAAAACTTGCATCCTTCCATCCATCCATCTGTCAGACTGTAAATTACTTTATAGAGTTTTACCGTTTAACACAATTCAAACAAAGTAAGCGCGTTGTGTAAATATGAAGTCGCGTTTAATTATTCTTGCATATTAATCTTATACACTACGATCATTAACACGCACGGAACTGTCTCTAAATACAAGGATCTGTGCGTAAATTTAAGCACGCACATAAATAAGGCATATGCAAATCGTGTCGTTTGTAGCCTGCCTAAAATGGCAGCATTAATCTTTATAGAGGAACACCATTCACACACTTTGGCTGCAACAAGTTATAAGTATCTAGTCTCTCCTCTATAGGTACACGGTGCAGCCTCTCAAAGTGCACATACTTGCGGTATCTGAACACGTAAATCGAGCGTGGGAACATTCGATTTTTATCTATTGCACTTTGCACACGGCAAACACAAATAACACTCACCGATGATAATAATAATACTTAAAGGGGCACGGCGCTGTGTTGTATCGTGTACGTTTTTTTTTTTGCAAAGATACCGATTCAATTAATTGGATTTTAATTTACATTGCTTATTTGTATAAAATCTGAAAATAATTACATTGTTTATTGAAATTATTGTGCTAGTTTGATACATTTAAATTACGTAGAATAGAATTTATATATAATAGAACTCATATTTGTCGCAGGATTCCTTGGTATTTGTAAAGCAAATATAAAAATTTTAATAACACATTTATAACATTAAACAACATGTTGTGAAATATTTACATCTTAAAAAAGTTCGCTCAAGTATTCTAGCCAGAGTATTTGATAATACTTATGCTTTTGAAGAAATAAATTCTCAAAATCACATTTAAAACAATATCTACATCATGTTAAAAATCTCAACCAGACAAGTAACATCGAATAGTTTTTGTTTAGAAATCTTGGACTTTTTGTGGAACTTTCTCACAAAAAGAACAGTTTTTTTAACAGATTAACCAAAGGCAAACTAACTTAAATAAACTTTGGAAAACTGTTTCTGATGTTCAGATTGATAATGGTTCGCTGTTTTATTTTCAAGCATCATAGACAAAAATATTACAATACTAAATTTTTTCGTCTAAAGTAAACGTTTTGTTATAGTGAAAATCGTTACAAAGTTTATAATAAATCAAATTATTAAGATTGTACTGACCGATATTTTTAAATATTATTTTTGTATGCAACCTGTATATTTTCTTCGTATGTAGAGTCATAGGTCATATAGTGTGCTTTCCAAACGCATGTTCATTTAAGAACACATTTATGAAAAGACGACCACGCAGTAGCGTTTCAAACTTGGATGGATTATATATAAAAAGAAATAATTATTGTTTTTTTTTTTTGATAAATTATAATAAAATAGTTAGGTAAATCATCGGTATATGGTTAAAATCTGGTAAGGTTATTATCAAATAAAGATTTATTCCATCCAATGTTTAATACCAAGCTCTGTACTCGCTTGTGCATTTTTGCGCATAAAATTAATACTTTTGCACACTCGAGTTGATCTCAAACTATTTTATCTTTCGTGAATCTTAACACTCAAGCGACCGGTCCCGCGTTCGCGCGGATTTCGTCTTGCGCTGCATCTTTACGTCTGCTGCTCGAATGCATGTTACATGTGGATATTTTTTTTAATTTACGGCTAAGAACTGTTTTGTTTATTGTTCTACGTGTCTTTCATTCTATTTCTCCGAAATCGTTCTTGAAGTAAACAATATTTGCCAGGTCCAAAAATTTCCTATAATTACTCTTGGACTGTAACAAATTAAGTTTTTTTGTTTATCACAGCTCAGCAATACACTTTCATTGTTTAATTATCATACAAAAAAATATTATTGATAAAATTTAAGTGATTATAATAAGTGATAGAATACTATTACTAATGATTAGGCAATAGTAATAATATTATATTACTACTTACTTTTTATTATTAGGCAGTGAGAATATTTAAATAATAATATTTAAATGTTTATAATTTATTTTATAATAATAGTTTCAACAGGTATTGGCTAGTAAAAGAAATATTTTTTATCTCATTATGCCTCCTGTTCCTGTCGTAAATCACTGATGGATGAATAGTAAGCGCCTACCCTGACCCTAATTCTCGGAAGTGTAAAAACTCTCCAAAAATATTTTTTGTTTGTTTCGTATTTTATTATTTGAATATATTACTATTGGATAAGACGTAATCCCTAAAAATATCTTCACAAAATCATGATAGTAAAGGTACAGGGACCTATAGTATATGATTGATTATCAACATATTGATAGCCAATAACAATTCCGTTTTGAGTGACTTATTTTGAATGGTTTAGTTGAGGCAACCCGACAAAGACCATTTTTGACCAAAAGCAATAAAACTCTTGAGTTATTAGAATGAATGGTTTCATTCATTACGTAAAAAAAGATGTGAATCATGTTTCTCGAATATTTACAACTTGAGATCCAGTGATTGTGAAATTGTAGGAATATCGAATATATATTGTTATTTATTATATAATTAAAACTTAACTATATCATGAAACCGCGATATCTTAAATATTTCAAATTGAAAATATGTTTAGTTCCATTTACCTAATTGACAAAATTAGAAAACAGATGTTTATATTCGGCTTAGAAATATGCTGAAATTATGACATAATCAAATCGTTTTTTTATTTAGTAGATGATGACCAAATATCACACATGATTTCTTTGAAAATATCAAAAATTATATTGTTTGGCTCTCAAGTTATGCCGAAAAACGCCCGTTTTCGGCTAGTCTATTTTTCGAAACTCCCGACAACCGAGTGATATGAGAATATAACGGAAACAAATAAACATATCCACAGTTTGAGAAACTCCACATATAATAAACACACCAAAAATGTGTTACATGGTGTAGGATTTCTAAAGAATTTGATATTCCTTTGTGAGTTTATATGAGTGTTAAAAGATTTTTTTTTTGATTTTTATGAAAAAAAAAATTGAATCATGCATTTGTAGCTTGATAATTTTATTTTTAAGCCAATTGTTTTTAAATTACATATATTATACAATACTCTATAAAATACTTTTTGTTTTATTAAATTCACTCAACTGAGTAAAAAGTTATAAGCATAATAATTGATGTCGCGAGAAATAGCAAAGTATCGAAAAATGTGCGGTAATAAGCGTTTTTTCTGCGCGAAATGTGCAGTTGCTTGAGTGTTCAGCTAAAAATCAAAATATATGGTTACTTAAAATGCTTTAATCAATCTCAAAATTATGCATAAATTATTTTCAATTCATCGTTATATTATATAACATAATAAATATTCCAATTGAGGTTTAAGTATAAAAATTACAAATAGATCTTTTTGATTATGGTGTACACATAGACTCATCTTTATTGAATAATAACTTTTCTATCATTAGTTGTCATTAGATATCAGTCTTTAAAACCTTTTTATTAAACAAGAATGAATCAAAACTTCATATATAATTTTAAATATAATAAAACAGAATTTAATTTCAACTTTCTTGTAAGCCACTGTAGCTTTGTATGTTAAAGAAAATACGCCAGCTTTTCCATTACTTTGCATTACACTAATGACCGTTCGATTTCACGTAAAATATTTGCAGCAGAATTCATTTCTTCGCTAGAAGGCAAGGGTCATAGATCATACGCAAATGTCTCTATATATCTATTAAGAACAAATATTGTCTCGTTAGTTAATTATTTGTACATCGTAAATATGAATTATTTTATCAGTCATTAGAAATTAATTTTCAACGCTCGTGTACAGCAAACTTTCAAAATAGATACTTCACTGATTGTATATGTATCTACAGAAACAAGAAGAAAGGCACAATATTTTTTTAACGAATCTATATTTTTTTAATAAATAACCTAACTGGAGCATTACTAGTGATGTGATAGTAGCAATATAAATTTATTTTTTGAGTCAATTAATAATTTTATCATTTCATTTCAAATTTTACGTTATGAATGTTTTGTTAATAGCGCTTAGATATTACTTTCGTAGAATCATTATTTATAAATATTTTGTACACATATAATTATACGCACATATTCTATAGAGTAGCTATCCTATTTATACAGATTTGATAATTATTGAGTTGTCACATTTATATGGTATGAAGAAAAATTATACTAAAAAATCGAGATATAAAACAATCTTCATTGATGAGAAAATTTAATTATTGTTACGAGCATATTTATCCTTATATAGTTTATTTTTTTAACTTGCAACCATTACTTAAAATCAAAGCTAGACTCCTAATATAACAGCGATACTCGCTGATATAATTTAGTCACACTCTAAGACTGATTCTCATCACATTTTGAAATGATAACACTTTATAATGTGTATATATCTACTTGCCCGAGCAAGCTTAATATAAACAGTTCCGGCATCCAGTTATGTGAGTACTCCAAGGAGGTGAAAATGCTCAGATCCTGTTGTAAAAGCGAACAATTTTAAAACGTTTACGAACACGACTAATGCGGCAGTATAAATAGACCATACACTCTCAAAATGATTTATTAGATCATAAACAATCGGAAATTACATGATCTATTACATTCCTTATCTAATCAAGAGACCGAGAGACGAGGGCCACACACACCCGCGCATGTTCGCCTGAGTTTAACATGAAATATAAGCAGTGTTTTAATTAATAACTTATAAATAACAATCACGAAAGGCTTTGATACTATTTGAAATATCTTTATAATACAAAATATAATTTTAACCTTGTCAACTCGATACAAAAATGAGTCAAATTAAAAAAAAAATACTAAGCTAGTGAAAACGATGATGTAGAAATACTCGTTCAAGTATTGTTAGATGGCATTGTCATTTAGTTTAGTTAATGATAAAATACGTAGAATCATACAGAGCTTCAAGAATGAAATTTTGATATAGAAATTCCATTGGCACTTTCAAATAAAATGCAAATTATTCTGTTTTTCAAACAAAGTTTTGAAATATTTATTTAATTTACGATTCATAATGGGTTTATTATGTATTGCTTTTTAAAATGATCAGTAGTTTGGATTACTTCAAAGATTTACTGTCATTTTTTTATCTTACACAATTCTACGAGATTCGTGTATCTATTTTTATTCGTACAAATAATAGCTATGCGATTCACATTACTGTTAAATATTGGCATAACACAAATCTTCTTCTAAGAATCATTTATCAGCTATAGAATACATCTCCCAATTGCAATATATCATCAAAAAGTTTCACTACAATTTTATGATGGATGGATCCAACTGCAGATGTACCTAACTCAAAGATAACGTATCATCAATCGATCAAGAAGTGAATCAGAACGGATAAAAAATTCAGATCACATCCAAACCACGCTGATAAGCTTTTCCCACAGAACAATAAACATAAAATGAGCTATTTATTTCGTCCCAGACACGTTATTTCTAGCAATGTCCCGATACGCTTTTAATGGCTGCCGGGGTATTGTAAATATGTTAACGTCGGCAGTTGTAAATTTTCACTTTTATTGAGGAAACTTACTAGCACTGGAGGTGAGGGGTCGCATCTTTTTGTGGGAATAAAGAAGAAAAACTTACATCGTTAATAAATTGATACTAATCCCATATATGCCAATAGTTTCAACAGTTTTGTTTATTTACATCGATCAAAAGTCTTGTTACTTCGACTGATAAATGTGTCACATATAATATTTTGATACCCTTATTAACACAGCTGTTTCGATTTAAGCACGAATTTATTAATTGTGATCACTATAAGATATACATTAACAGTTAACAGTTCAGTTTCATCAACATATATAATTGTTTGTTGAAACAGAACTCTGTGTACATTTCAACTCATTTTATTTAATCCTTCAATTCACATTTGAATTGTAATAACGCAAATAGTATTTTAAAATTGAGACAGCAAAAAAACATAAATAAGACCATATTACTATAAAAATTGTGAAGAAAGAGAAAAGAAAAATGGAAACCGAATTTTTAAAAAAGCTTTTAGTGAAATGGTGAAAACTTTACTTATAACTCTTAACATATATTATATTTGAAAGTTGTTAGATTTATTCAATATTATTTAAACTAAAAAGTGAACACCTTTTTACTACGTCTCTTATCATATAATGTTATTTAGTATAGATATCATATTTTACGATACTTTTTATTATATATTCAATAAGAAATAAACTTAATAATTATTTCTTATGTAAATAACATATTTTCCTTTAAAACACACCGTATTCAAATGACAAAGAAAAGAATAATAAAAAGCATGCTACGATTAGCAATGTAGTAAAATTTTGGAACCGCTTTGGATTAACTGGAAATCAATAGACATCAACTATCACAAAGGATTCTTAACGAACAAACTAATATATTGTCTAGCCCATTAATTAAACCTCTCCACGAGGGGAATGTGTCTGATTTGCTTCCGTAATATACCATTTCCGTGCCACATGTAAACTTATTGTCATAGCCGCATTTTTTAGTTTCATTTACAATTTTTGAAAAATTTAGTTTTATTGCGAGTAAGAAACAAGCTAGACCGTTAAAACAGAGAGAAGATGTATTGTGTACCTTTTCTACACAGTTATATATTGATAAGCAAATGTTAGTTTAAGCATAGTTCTGACGATGGCGCGAGCCCAAAAAACTATCAATTATCTTTTAAAAAATAATTTTGTAGAACTAAAATACATTGCTATTATTTTCACCGTGTTATAATGGAGTTCAACCAAGTGAATGCCAATTCAATCAATCAATAGTAAAATTTTCGTTACATATTTTACATTATAAACGAACTGTTTCCTTTTTATTGTAACAGATTTGACACCAACAAATCAACGAAGGGTGCCAGCAAGTTAAGAAGGGATCTGATCAATGCTGAAATTGCCAACCTTCGAGATCTGCTGCCCCTACCTCCGTCCACTAGACAAAGACTGTCTCAGCTGCAGTTGATGGCCCTCATCTGCGTCTACGTCAGGAAGGCTAATTACTTCCAGCAAGGTTGGTATAGATATCAAGATAATTTCAACACTATATTTCTCTTAGTAATATTTTTCGTGACTCAATATTTCAACGCACGTATGATATTTGTTACATAGAACGTTTTTAAGTAAAAATAACGATTTCTCATTCTTGTCAATACTCAGATTAGTAATCAAAATGTTGCTGAATATCCGTCAATGGATCAAATAGTAAATGAAACCGCTTTTTTAATCAATATTTAAAAGGTCTTTGATCTTTTTCCAGCGGTGCACGTTCCGAATATAACGCGGATGGAATTACTTTTGTTATGCTGTTGTTCAACTTTTACTTTTCGGTGACATAAAGAGTAAAGGGACACGGTTAGGATAAAACTATTAGTTAACTAACCGCTCCATAGTTTCATGATCAAAAAAGTAAAATGACATTCCATAGTGATTAAAGAAATATAAATCACGGCAATCAAAGTATCATTGTTGAGATCAGATTCATTGCACAACGCAACTGAAAAAATCTGACGTTGAACATTCAGTTGATATCATATCGCTTTCGACCTGAGAGCTAGAAAATTTTCAAAACCGATTGATTGTTAACAAAACAAAAATAACAATAAAATCTACTTCGAAATATGTTCTGATGATACATGAAAGACTTAACATATTTTTTTAATTAAATTAAAATTCATGATTGTTGAATCTTTGTAGGAATCGACGTGTTTTGTGACTAACGGTCAAGATTTCGCTTTTCAGCATCTTCATGCAGTCAAATAAAACTAATTACCTTGATTTTCTCGAATTACATTATGTAGACACCAATAAAAAACCAATAACATCAAGATAATCAAAAAGACATACGTAAAAATAGCAAATATTTTGTGCGTGTATGAGATTTGAATAATTGTACACCCACAGTGCAGTAAAATTACACTCAGTTCCCAAACAATCTCCGCATTCCGAAAGAAACAAAATGATGCTCATACATGCCTTTTATAAATATATTGTAACTTGTCCAAAATTGGGTGTTCGAGATGAAAATTATACAGAAGAATCGTCTGCCTCATTTTAAATTACTCAATATTTTTACATAAGTACACATTAATAATCAATTATTTTAATGAGTTGTTTCGCATACTGCTGTGGTAATACTCTCAACTTTTTTCAAATGACGGTCTTTTGCCGCCAAATTAAAAAAAAAAATATATTAAAATTACGATTTTATCGGAATAAAACTCTCTAGCTTACTAACTACTCGATATAAGTCTCGAAATTGAAATAGTTATGATTACTGATCTATTGAAATGAAAATTAAGCTTCAAGAATAATATAAAAAAAATATATTACCTTACATATATCTTTCACCTGGGTGTTTTACTCAATACTTTTAACAAAAAATATATTTATTCAGACAATCTTCTTTGAATTAAAATATCATAAATCCAAGAATAAAGCTTAAGTGTTTTTTTATCTGATTATTTTAATATATATACAGATTATTCCAATAGTGTAAAACACCAATAGTGACTCTGTCACAACTTAAATAAACAAAACACAATTTCTCTTTTTTACATAATTGTCGGAACAGGATTTCATTATACGTTTGATCAATGCCAAAAAAAGTAGTAAATATGTCATACTAAAAAAGTATTACTTTAACTATAACTTTGTACGATTCCATATGTTTCGTCACTGACGACTAGAGCTTCACCTTTCGGCAACTCCAAGGAATTATATCAAACAGATGCGACAAAACTGACTTAAAACATGTGAAATCATACAAAGTTTCAACAATTCAAATTTGATATCAAAATGCCTTCAGTCGAAATCGTGAATTATTTGGTAAAATCCTTTCATCAAAAACATAAACTAATTGTTCGTATTGTTTATAAAAAAAAAATATGATATACGAGCACTTTATGCGATAAACAAATATTTTTTAATTATTATCTTCTCATAAATTGTTCTTATTTTTATGTAAGGTTGATATTAATGATATATTATTAGTGTTATCAAAATTGTCTACAGCACACAAAAGCTTTTTGCCCATACAAAGCCCATGGATCAAAACTTTTCAAAGCTCGATTGCCTTCATTATAGTGGGGAGCCATACCCGCCAGCAAAAACGCCCAACGCTGATTATTACCTCGTAACACCAGTAGCTTTTTCCCACGAAGATTTTTATCAATACGACAGGTGTTGCAAATTCAGGCAAACAATGCTTACTTATTCTTATTGCATCTGATATTTTAAATCGATGGTACTTGATAGAGATTTTACCGGTAATGTCACTGGTTTACTTCAGTTGTTTGTCAATGTCAATATATATTTGACTAATTTTTCCACCTGTGTTTTGAAAGAACACTTATCAATTTTGTTTTTTGATCACGTCAATTTTATATCATTATACAAAAACATTTTTATACGTGTATTTCTTCAGTTAATGGAATTGATCGTGATAATAATGGATTTATTAAGAAAAGAAAACTATAAATATTTTTATAACTTTATAAATAGTTCTTACCACCAATAAAATATTTCGTTGTTCTAAAAGAAAAGTCAGATAAACAAAAATCAGTTTTGATAAGTACTATTTTTATTCATTTAATTAAATATTATTAATACGTTTATATTCTGAAATTTAATGGTTACATTGCTTAACGTGTGTTGATTAACCAAATTAAACCTAGTTGGAATAATATTGTCTGCATATTGTGACCGAAACGTCAGTAACACGGTGAAAAAATAGCAATGTATTTTAGTTCCACAAAATTATTTTTAACAAATATAGTTGATAGCTATTTCGGCTCACGCCATCGTCAGAACTATATATATATAGGATAGTTCTGACGATGGCGTGTGCCGAAATAGCTATCAAACATATTTGTTAAAAATAATTTTGTAGAACTAAAATACATTGCTATTTTTTCACCGTGTTATAATGGAGTTCTACCTAGTGAATGCCAATTCAATCAATAAAACGTCAGTAACTTATGAATTTTAATGTTAGTATTGCTATTCTCTCAGACAATTTTTAATTAAAACAACTACATAAAACATTTTATATATACATATTGCTTAAAAAAAATTACTCGGAATATGAGAGTGTTTTTAAAAATGGAATATAGACTTAATATTGGGATATTATACTGTAAAAAAAATGTTTTTTCTGAGTATTTTAGCCGGAAAAAATATAATTGTATATCTACGTTATCAAAGATAAGTAGTACAATAAATTTCAAGCATGAAGCATTTGAAGTTTTTCAACAAATTCAATCTATAGAAAATGTTACATTTTATGGAATAAGTGTACATTTGTACAAAATGGAAATCCCGAATGAAAACAGTAATGTATTAGAGAGTAAAAGAAGTACACACAATATTGTCAGTATAAAAAATGAATTATCTTGTATTTGTAAACATGCCTGTCTGGCGTTTCATTTCAAACCTATTGATGGCATGAAATTCCGGGCGATTTTCACTCAGATAGAATCGACAATACTGCTACCGTTCAAGCACAAATCGTTCTGCCTAGAGCTATCGACCGTTTAGTTCATAGTGATAAAAAACCACCAGAATGTGAGTGAATAGGAGCCACATGAATACTTGCAATAAAATCAATATTTTTATTCTTAAATCAATGAAAAAATATATCATAAACAATACTTTACTTGATTCACTACCTTATTGAAAAATAATGAATTGTAAAATGTAACCTATGTATATTTTTAATAGTAAATAATATTTTGGTTATTGTAAAATCTTAAATCTTCACAGCAAATATGATTTTATTTTATTAACACATAATATATACTTTAAATTTTACGGAAAAACAATTTTTTATTAATTCAAAGATTTTTTCCCCATTTTCACTCTCTAGTCACAATCTTTAAAGTTTACATTTTACATTTTTTTTTTAAATTTATATAATTAGTTAATATAAGAATGAGATTATTTTAACTTTTGTCGCGTAAAGTTAAGACTTAAAAAGTAATTGTATTTATTGCTACATTACATATATGCTACAATATGATTAATTTCGCTAAGCTATCGAAGCAAAGTTTATCAAGTAAATTCTTAGCTTAGGCTTAGTATGTATGTCAAGTATGGTTTTACTTCACTGACTAAGAAATACCGTCTAACAATCGTGTTCAACCAAAACTGGTGATCGATGCAATTTTTTTCGTTTATTTTTATATATTCTTCTGAGAGCCGGTGAAAACTTTGTTGCAGCACTTAACAGGTGTTTTTTGTGCATATGTTTTGTCAGATATTAAATTTTGATAGAACTGTAAAAAATAACAATGATCGAATCGAATCTAGGCATGCATGTCTGTTTTGATATTCATACAACCTTTCAATACCGATATCATTATATAAAATGCATTCAAACTGGGCACAAAAAAGATGTTGTTTGAATGAAAAAGTAGTAAGATGTAATCGTTTAACATAATAATATATTAGCCTGCAATATATTATCATAATACAAACACTATTGATCGTATCAGTGTTTCTAAGATCACATGGATGCATCATTTATTTTATTCTACGTAAGTGTAGATTAATCGCCTTCTACATCGTGGGCCATAGATGACCGGTCCTTAGGGTATGGAAAGGACTTTTATAATTTTTTCAGATTGTCGAACAAAAAATACTAACTTAATTCATATCTTGTCAAAGTAATATGATATGATCTTTCATTAACAGGTTAGCTAATAACGTTTTCGTGATACAGAACATATGTAAACCGTCTGAAACGGCTGAAATCCAGCGCTATCATCTATCTCAAGATATCACTTTTAAAATTAACAGGTATTATATTTTAGATAGTAAAAACACATTTTAGTACTATTTCCACAACATATTTATTATCAGGAGCGGTTTTACCCATTGCAAACATTATCAATTGATAGAATACACATTTACAAACTGGATTTTTTGCGTTTTTTTGGGTGTAAATTTCAAACAGGAGCGTCAATCTATCTTATCTACTTATTACTTCATTACTTACAGATGTCATGTATTTAGTAAGAATAAGTATTTTCGATCTTCCTTTCTTAACTTTCATTTCATTTAAAATGCTACACGTCATTTAAGCTTTGTTCATATAATATTTTTTTATATAATATATATAATACACTTACTTACTCAATTGGGCTCTTAAACGATAAAACATTCAAAAGCTTTATTATTTTTCCGCATTTCGTGAAGAGGAACAATAAACTGAGCTGTTACACTGTGACATTGTTTGATACTTAGTAAAGATACATTTTTAGTACTAAATATATTTATGATTAGGACCGGTTTTGCTCATCGAGAGCATAATCAATTGAAATCATATAATACCTTCAATGCGCAAACCTAGTTTTAATAACTATATTTTTAAAAAAAGTTACGAAAAACTTAGAAAAATTATATTTTATTTGTCTTATTATTTCACTATTCATGTAACAAGTCACAGTTAAAATTTTAATAAATGTTTACATAACTTGAATCAGTGTTGATCGATATTTTTTTATTTAAAATAATTTAATAAAAGATATTTTTCGCAATATATGCTGTATTATTACAATAACATTCAGTTCGTAAGTAGTGAAATTTATCGATATATCAAACTTGACGGGACGATATAAAAAACATTATCCGATATTTATGCTTCATTAACGGTATATCATATCAAAGATAGCCGCTTCTAATAAGATTAATACTCACTATTCATTATAAGGCACACAATATGCAATTTGTACTTAAGTACTACCTATCACAATCACACAAGCTAACTGAAAAGAAGGAGGAACTTTTGAATATATTGATTTTTTACATTCATCAAATTGACTGTCAAAACAAACAGTAAATTTAAAAATAACATTTGAAAGATATAATTTAATATTTATTGTTTTTACATAAAAAAAATATGAACGATCTCATTTAACCCGTCAATTATTATCGGTCATATGTAATTTAATTAATTTCTATTATTGCGCTTAATTATAAGAGATTGCTTAAATTTATTTTAAAAGTAGTTTGATGACATAGAGAAATAAATTGACGTATTTTCTATTGAATATTTTAATTATATGTGTTTGTCAGCTTTTTAATTGAAATTTTAATTATAAAGTAATGTAACACTTTACTTTTATAATACTTTACTACGATTGTCGATAGTTGTTATGTTACTTAGAATGTTTAATTTAGCACACTTTACATGAAATTATTTATAGATTGTGGTGTTTTTAATAGAATAAATTAATAAAATTTTCCCACCAGGTATTGATTATATTGTAGGTAACTCATTTGGTATGTAAACTGTTATATTAGATGCGTGGTATAAAGTTTATAAAAGGAACAAATGCTGAATGGTTAAACACTTAAAAATCTAAAATGAGCGGCACAGTAACATAGTTGATGGAGTTTTTATAAATTTAAATTTAAATCAAAAAGTCTTCAATACGGTGTCTGTGCAAAAGCATTGTTAAAAAATATTGTGAAATTTTAAAGTATTTAGTATCATGTGTGTTCGGTCACTGATACATCATCATGGGGGAAATGTTTGATTAATCTTTGTAGAGCTTAGAAGCAATGTTAGCAGAAAATTATTAATACTAGCTCTTTTGAAAATTGATTGGAGTTTAACCCTAATAGTTTAGGATTTCAAATTATTATATCTCAACATTTAAAATATATGTTATGGATGCTTGCGATGTTTTTCCCGTTGATATTAATTATATAATGAGATTCAAAATTTCTGGCACTTAAATTGTAGATTTTTTTTTAATAAATACGTAAAACCTCGATATAACGGACTAATTGGGGGGTGGAAGTGTCCGTTAAAGCTGAAAGTCTGTATATAAAAATATTTTTAATAAGTAAAAAAAAAAAAATATTTTTTTTTGAAAACACAGGGTATTATAAAAGTACAAATCTCTATTTAATTGTCTTCAGTCACTCGTTTTGAAGTGAAATGATATGATGTACGATATGCCTCAAATTTTAGAGCTAAACGTATGACGCCGCTAAACATTATTTACTTGCCGCGAAAATTGAATTTAAGCATATATAACATTAAGAGGACATTTTTTATTTTTTTACATTTGACCGGATTTTTTGTCCGTTATATCTAAAATCCATTAAATAGAGATCCATTATATCGAGGTTTTAGTATATTTCATAAAAAATATTAACACCCACTTTATTGAGTCCACGATAACAGTAGCTGAATAAATTGGCTGACTACTGAACAATAAATGGAATCTTTAATATAAAATGTTTATCATTGAAACAGAAGGGCAAATTAATACGAATTTTATCAAGGATCTAATCGTGGTAGCTTAATAAATTATTCCATTGTCCTAACTTGTGTACGAAATAAATTTCAATAAACAATACGTCACTCTTTGGTACCTTCTGGTTGCACTTTAATTGCTTGTAATAGCGGTTAATTGACTATTGAAAGATAAAGGCACTCGGTATTTAATATTATGCAGGAGTTAAACCGGATCAAAGCGATATTGTATTAATTAAATTACAGCCTTCGAAGCTTATTACTTATTATTATATCCTGATACATGTTTATAAACAAACGCGATGACAATCGATATTCACGACTTGGTGTACTATAATTATTATAACTGTTATTTTTGAATAATTAAATAGCTACTTTGTAACTGTGGCCGATTTCGTATTATATCTACATAGGATTTGATAAAAGCCTTGTTAGCTGAAATTTATGCTGATTTGTATCATTCACGCAAAATTTTCAATGCTGGGAAATAATTATTCGTAAATAATAATTTAAGCAGATTTTTTTTCTAACATATGCGAAACACAAAAACTCTTTACTGAGATATCAAAACAAGTTGTACGCCAATCGCTTGTTATTCTCACATACAATATAAAAAAAATTAGAAAAGAGAAAGAACAAAAAGATAAAACTAAGAAAATACAAATAGATGTTTAATAATTTTCTTAATGTCTCGTTTGTAGGTTTGGATGGGTAAAATGATATTTTGATTGTGTTAATTTAGAAAATATTCATATATTTATTGTTTTAACTTTAAATCTTTTTTGTACATCTGTATAGCTTGGTGTTTTTAATCAAAAACAGATATGGCTCATTTTCAACGTTACTTACTTATAATCAACCACACACTCTAATATATTAGATCAAATTGAAATATCTCTGTGAAAAGCGTGAAATGCTTACGTTATTATTATATTTTCACACGCAATATTATTATATGTATCTCGCTAAAAGACTTTTTGGCTATCGGATTTCAAAGCCCAGAAAGATTTTTTACACAAAATCTTCATGTTGGCTAAACATGTCTATACATGTTCTACGTTCTACGAACACAGTTATAACAAGATAAATATTAAATTAATTTATATGGGTATGCAGATTTTGGTGGCTGTGTAAATATTATGATATACAAACAAGATTACAACAAAATTGTAATGTATGCTTCAAAGTTGTCGTGTGCACATGTTATTTGATAGAAATTGAAAAAATCAGCATGGAAAATTTCCATTTTAGATATTTCATAGAGAACGTAATTTTTATCTCGGTATAGCGTTAAAAAATAACATATTTATTGAAATAAATAATTACGCAATCATTGCTACGGTTTTTAATATCCACGATTAAATCCGATCTAGTATGTGGAACAGTGGGCTAGTATCTAACTATCAATGACAAAGAACGATAGATTCTTATTACATATTTATTAATGTAACTATTATACTTATTTCCAATTGTTATTGAAAACGAAGAATACATTTTTATGTGTGATACTTTCTTGCTATAATATATCTCAATTCATATCAATACAGTCAAGACAATGGCGTCTTATGGTATAGAGTATTTGAAATAATAACTATATAAATAGGTACTAATAAAATTTGCCTCCCGGCTGCAAAGCGCCTACCCTCCTATTGTTTTACAAAAGCGCGTGTATGCGCTATCGACGCCTCGTTTTAATAGACAGGCAACCACACTGTTGTTTGAAGTGTCGATATCTTTATAGAATATTACAAACCCTGCATTTAATTAGAGAAAGAATATTTTAAAACTCTTGTTCATATTTCGTCCCGAACTTAAATCGTTTACTTCGTATACTACTTAATAACAAATAAATGTTGATATTTTTTGATGCTTTACGTACTCATCCAAAAAAACATACCCGTGTCGTATGTATAAAAGTATAAATGTGTTACAAACAAATGTTTAGTGATGTTTAATTATCTCTAAGTAACATGGTTTGTGAACTAATTTATACATAAAAGGTTTTATATCAAAAACATACCACATAAAACGTTTCCTCGCAAGTCGCAAAATATACTACAAAAATTGATAAAACATCTAAATGCTGAAATTAATCAATAATAATTAATCAAATTCTGTTCGATAGCGATCATATCATCTCGAATAACCCTGGTCACCTCACTTAATATACATAAATGCTATTATTCAATTCTCAACACTCGCCAACATGTTGCACTATTGTGCATCTTCCGTGTATATTTTTTCTCCTTTCATCGCTCGGTGATCGCTACGCCAGTGCGGAATCGTAGCGCGTTGACAGATTTAATTAAACTTGTGATTTATATTTAATTTTAAGACCGAAGACATAACTCAAAACTGATTTTATGTTTTTTGAATTGAAGAAAGCCGTTCGTAACCAATGGACATGTTTGAGCAGTAATATATAATAACTAATTAGTAGGAATATTTATTGTGCATATCAATTATAATTTATTACTCACTCGAGAAAATTTATTCATCTATATTCTTTTTTCGACGTGGCGCTAATATTTTTTTTGATTTATTATACTTCATAGATAAATATAGTCGTTCATGGATAGTGAGTGGTATATTAATACAACAAAAATCTTGGCTATACGTAAGATAAAAGCACGTAATATATATTTCTGAACAAAATTTTTACTTTTTTTATCATGTCTGTTTCCATTTTATGATTTATTCGCAAATATATTAGTTAGTTACTTTTTTAACCCTTATAATATTACTTAAACATTAAGGATACAAAAGTTAAAAGTGTAGCACTCTTTAGGTAAATATGAATTGTAAAATGAATTGATTATCATATCAATAATTTTAGCTGTTTTAAGCGATAATTTGGTTTCGACCAAAATCAAATCTTTTGGCCGTTCCTTGTGTTCAAAATAAAGTCCAAAAATATTTTTAAAAAAAGCATGTATTCTTGTCTTAAGAATTATAAAAAATTAATGTATTTATTGGATTTTTTTTAATAGCAGCCTTGATGATTTTAAATTTTCAGTGTTATTTTTCCAGATTTCTAAAGGATATTTCGTAAAAACATTTCAAAATTTAAGCATTGATTTTGTTACCAATAGTAAGATACGAATAAATTTAGGAGAAATCGGAAATTTATTGGATTCATCACTAACCTGAAATTGTAATCATAAAAAAGACAACAAATAAAATAATTTCAAAAATATTAAATTAAAATTGAATTTCTTCGTTGACAATTGGAGTACTTATAACATATTTCAGGAATCTGCAACTTTTTCAAATTGATAAAACAATTTTTAAGTTTGTATATTGTATGATTACCAGTTAATGATAAATAACAAATTTCTACATTCTCAATACAGCCCTATTCAATATGAATATATATTAACATGTACGATAACGGCAAAACACAAAGTTTATTATGTTGTATTGAACAATTGAATTTCAATTGATACACCATTGTAACCCACTGGGAACTCGTTTATAACATTTCAATGGACAAAAAATACATTACAACCATCTTTGATGTATCGAAAATAAATACAAAACTTTTTATTGAAACATTTTAACTTCATTTTCGAAATTCTGTATTAATATAAAATAATTTATATTTTCTTTAGATTTTACGATAAGAATCATTTTATATATTAGATAAGAAGAGTTTTTTTTTTTGAATTAATTTTTTCTTTCAACTATTCTACTTATGATCACATTTTTACATTTTTTTAATTACCAAAGACAAAATAAAAAAATACCGTGCTTTTAATTGCCGATTTAATATTACTAAACTAAGCTTATTACTATCTAAGCATCGGCATATTGAATTTAATAAATTCATTCATTTTAAATATTTCAGAATAAGTTTGTTTTCCTAGTAAGTATTAAATGTTTAAAACAAGCAATCGATTGTTCATAATCAATTGATAAACATTTAATCTATTTTATTAAAATTTGTTGTTTCATCAAAGTATTTTTCAAAAACTCACCACAGCTACGACAGATATGAGTATTATACAATTCTTGATACTAAAAACGAATCAAGCTTAATTAAGTATTTGGTAATGAAATAATTAACCCATTATATTTTCGTCGTTCAAAAAACCATAATACCAATAAAACCGATGAATGGTATTTTATGAATATAACTTATTTTTTATCTAGTATGACTGAGCATGATTATCAATGAAGGTTTTCGACGTATTGTATTGCTGTGATGATAATATACGATTCTGAATCTTTTTAAAACTATATTATACAACAATTTCAATTTACAAAAGTCAATTAATTGTTAAGATCTTATCGTAAACTATTCATTCTTTATCTCAAAAGTAAGCTTTAAATGATGTTTTATTAGTTTGAACAAAATTGAAAGCTCTTCCTGCTCAACATTGTAATATTTTGTTTGCGTATAATTTACGAATAGCCAGTAAAAGGTGAATTCAAAGCTTTTTATCTAGTATTAAGCAATACAGTTCATGTAATATTTTATTTTTCAAAATACTTACCTACCAATCAATTTCAAGAGCCAGCCAAACTTATTTCGAGATATTATTATATTATATCTGCTAATATTATCAACGGGTTTAGTGAGTCGTAGCAATTTATTACAGTTTCTTTGTGTATATCATTGAGCAACAATGGAGTCCAGAGCGGCCAGACAAAGATATGAAATTATTATTGAGATCTGATTCAAATATCAAAGAACTCTGCGGTAGGTAAAATTTCTTTCTATACAATCGTATTAGTGAGATTATCTGATCTCCAATGTGGTACGGATCGCTATGAATTTTTTGAAAACAAACAAAACGAATTATGGATTTCGTCAAATTACGCAGTCAAAAAACAGCTCGGTTTTATTTAAAAATTAGAGGCAACTTCTTTTACCAGTGCAATTAAACAACAAAAGCTTTTTTAATAAATTTTACACAACAACCAATAAGAAATTTGTTATAGACCTAGTTTGTTAAATTCAACATAAATTTGTACGTTCATCGAATAAGCACTGGCGTTCCGAAAAGAGAATCTACAGAATGTTTGACCAATTGCAAAAACTTAAGTCAAAAAAATTTTTGAAAAACCAACCATTTTCACGTCCTGATCAAATCAATGCAAACTTCGATACGAACAATGATTCAAAAACTTAAAATCTAAAAAAATATATTTCATACTAACTACTATGCTGCATTAAAATAACTTAAAAATACATGCTTGTCAATCAAAATCATAAATGGAGTTCTATTCGTTTTGAAAAAAAAAATCTTATACGCAGGCATATTTATTTCATAAAAAGTAACAATCAAGTACAATTAAAAGCTTTTATACCCCATTTGTAAGAGCTAGCTACGTTTGAGAAGGTAAAATAAGATTTTTTCTAGTTCAAGTGATGACAATATCCTTAAAATCGCAAGATGTTTATAATGCGTATGATGATTTTTCTTTTCGAATGTTAGTCTCTTAATTAAAAATTATTATTTTTTCTCAAATAGCTATATAATAATCGATACCGAATACTTGTTTTTGTATATCCAAGATCATTATCATTTTGAGTTTAGTAGTTTATAAGAAAATATAATAAATTGTTACTCTGTTTTGTCTTGAAATGCAAATAAAATTTTGTAAATTAATTCCTTTCATACCTAACACAAAAGTGTACTATATAAAGAAAACTTATTTGAGATCATTCAAAAAAACCGTATTTGTTAAACGCCAAGTGATACGGTGAGAATAGATTGTGATCATTTGTTAAAGATTTTTTCATTTGACTCCCTGCCAGTTTGTTTATCAATCAATTTTGCAAGATGGACAACAGAAACGGGGTTAATTAAATAAATTGAATGGTGAATAATATTTACAGCACAAAAGTAATTATTTCTATGATACAAGTTATTCAATATGCAGTGTTCATGGCGCTGATTTATCACTTTTATTGCCTGTGTACGTTAGTGGCAATTATTTTGATTATTTTTGATGCAATTACGCTTCATTCTTCGCTTTTAAAATGCAGTGTTACTTTCAAAGGCTTTTTTTCCTTTTATTGATAAAACTCATTTGACTTTTTCACTCATCTTTTGTTATGTTCTTAATTAAAAATGCTAAAATCTTAGGCGAACTATAAATTATATAAAAAAGCCTTGTTGATTAAAAATATAACAATATGTAATTAAACAAGTTTTGATGCCTTGAACTAAAATTTAAAGATGTTTAAATATCAATTATATTTCTAATACTACCTTACCAATAATACTGTGAAAAAAAATATATATATATGTGTATATGAATCTCGACATAACAAATTTTTGATCAATAAAATTTTATTTATTATGAAAATATTATCAAATATTTTGTTTGGCACAGTGAAACTTTAGTCATTTTCCTGTAATTATTCCATTATGTACCGTGGCAGTGCCACGTGTCAACATTCACAAACGCTGTCTACGTATCATTGTTTATGTACACGCTGAATTTAAAAATATATTACTATTAAATGAACGGTTTAATAGTTTGTATCAAGTAGGCTTGGCAATCCCGAAACTCGGAAAAATTTCACCTTTTACTGTAAGGTTGTATAAATAGGTATTCTTCAAATTAATTATTTCCCAAAACACTTTAATGTGTACTCGGAGTTTTGTAAACATACTTACTGTATATATCACCTTCATAATTGATATTTTTATGTATTCTTTTTCTCTGAGCAGACAATTTTGACCACTTTATTTATTTGTTTTATTTTTAAATAAAATTCATTTAAATTGTCTGAATAAATACTATTTTTCTTTATTTAAATTACAGAGGACAATTATTTGTTACGTAAAAAATAAAATAAAATATGATTTTGTACTAATTACTATAGCTGAGTACATTTTTTTTTGTAAATGATGTAAAAATATATATAATAAAAACCACTTTGAATTGTTACGATTCCACATGTTTTGTCACAAACGACCCGGGTTTCGCCCTTCGGCATCGTCAGGTATTCCATCACACGGATGCAACAGAACTGACGTAAAATAAAACAGTTTGCATCGTATATATAATATATTAAAGTCATTGTTTACAGGAATCTACTCACTAATAGGCAAGCAAAAAAAATGCAGCTGAAACAAATGTAACAATATTAATCAAATAATAATTAACTATAACAACTTTCATTAACGATCTTGCTAATTAGTGGTCATTATTGAAAGGGGTTTTAAAAAAATTTCAATCAAGTAACATTAAACTCTAAATGGGTCTTTTTTATTTAAAGAATACCTTATATCAAACATCTAGTGATGAGTAGTCAGATATCATAAAATAATAAAAACAACATTTATTCATTGATTGAATTGGCATTTACTTGGTAGAACTCCATTACAACACGGTGAAAAAAAAACAATATATTTTAGTTCTACAATTTTTTTATAAGATAAAGTATGTACATAGTTCCAACAATGGTGTGAGCCGAAATAGCTATCAAATTTTATAAAAAAAATTGTAGTACTAAAATCCATTGCTGTTTTTTCACCGTGTTGAGACATTTATACAAGTTCATCGAAAAAATGGACACAAATTGAATTTAAAATTTTCAATTTCAAATATGAAATCTGGAATCCTAAGATCATTAAAAGGGTTCGGGAAAGGATACCCAGCATACTTAAGTCCAAACATATTAGAACGTATCAATATTAGTGCATGCAATAATGTTTAAAAAATCTCGATATGCTTTAATGATAACTTATATTTAAAACATCTGTTGTCCTTTTATTTCAGTGTTCAAGAGATTTGATATAAGCCATCACTCGCCGACTCCTAATATTGGATTTTCTAAGGTATGTTAATAGCTTAAAAATATAATATTTTATACTTAATGTAATGGTAATGAAAGCTTTAGACAACGCTGCTGTGAACCATTAATGAGGTCATGTTCGCGTAATATGTAATTATATTTTTTACACTACCTGTCTGTCAAATTCAAAAAAAAAATATTTTCTTTTCCTACATACGACTAAAAGTTTATTCTCCAGCTCATTTGAAATGACCCGAGAGTTCAATATTTTATATTTGTAAAATAAATGTTTGACTTGGCGTCTGCCGGATTTTAAAGATTTATTACGAAAACCAATTCGAAAATTCGAATCCAAGGTTTGTTTTAAAAATTGTTAACCAATCATCGATATATCAATTGGTAGATTATAGATCATTTATCATCGTCTTCGATCAATGATCTATGCCAGTGTCATCGATCATTACCAGACTCCCGCGGCAAGGTCGTTGGCGTCATGGCGTACTTAAAAAAAAAAAAAACATTCATACCTACCAAATATCATAAACGCATAACGTGAGAAATTAGTTTCTTCGAGTACATGAAACGTACTTTAAGTAAGTACGCGGTAGTATAATATAATAAGAATTTTGAAGGCAGTGTATCAAATCGTTATCACCTTTCTTTTATTTGTGTACGATCAAAACAATATTTTTTTTTTAATTTTTTAATATTCTCCCCTTGATGAAGTCCGCGTTTGCTCTCAATATACAACATATAAACTCCTAATGAAGGTATTTCAAAAGATTTTTCTATAAGATTTTCTTGCTACTAAGTTGGAAATCATGTATTTTTGAAAGAGAGTTGAAATTGACAGGATAAAGCTTACAAGGCTTACGGTCAGCTTAATGGTCTCAACTTATGCAGTTTTTTTGTATCCAATGTGCAGGAAAGAGTTTTCATCATATATCTCACAAATCCTTAAAACAGGGCAGAGCGAAAGTAATAAGCTAACTACATATCTTTTCCTACATTTTTCTCTTCAGAAAATAGATGCTGGTCAACGGTCAAATAGTAGTTATCGTAAATCCATTTTTTTAAATCATCCGATAAAGGTTAACGGCTGAAAGTTATAATGAAACAATATAAAATTTCAAGCTAGTTTTTGATATTTTTTGAATTGTGCTTGTGTTAATCTCATCTGGAATATCATCGTTCCTCACTACTATCTATGAATTTGAATGATGAGCTTATACTCACCCATGTCATAATAATGATAAAACTCTTTATTTTATTTATATTTCTTGTAGATCAAATTATTTAAAATACTGACTATGAAAACATTGACAGTTGATGTTTATATTTTCTCAATGATGTAATATATAATACAAATATAGTTGTATCTCTGCTTTCTTTCCGCTTTGACAGTGCCAAGATAGACTGTCCATTATTTATAACTAGGAGAGTTAGCTAAAGAACTAACTTAAAAACCCGGAGATTAGTCTTGTTTTTTTTTTTTTTTATTTTCTATATAAAATTCTTTGAAACGGTAAAGAAACCTTCCAAACTTATCCGAAGTGGCACATAACCGACACTTACAGTGCCGTTCTTAGCGCATCGCCAAACAATGAGTCTGGTAGAGCAAAAACAGAGTTGTGCAAAATTGTTTAACACAGAGTCCAATTAAAATTGAAATAGAGTACATCGCCTTATTGGAGCGGGCGTATGCGCGAAACGTAAATCACGGAACACCGGCTGAGGGCCGGGTATATGTATACCCGGTGCCGTTTCGACGCACACCGCCTCCCGGCAATAATGCACGGCAGCGTCTTAACACATTGAGAAGCAATTAATACCCATCAATTTGTCAATGTGATGACATTTATCAAAACCTAAATATTGATAGAAAAAATCCTGTACGAATTTTAATATAAAAACTTACACATTAATGTTTAAGAGCATTTTTCAATATCAAATTTGAATTGTTCACGCATTCTATCACACGGATGTCAGTTATGTTGCATCCGTGTGATAGAATGCCTGAAGATGCCGAAAGACGAAACCCGGGTCGCTTGTGACAAAACATGTGGAATCGTACAAAATTGTAACAATTCAAATTTGATATTGAAATTTCGTCAAGTACCTTCAATCGATATCATAAATCATTTTTCAATAATTTATTGGTGCCAATCATATTGATCAGGCGTTACAAAGGATTGCAAAAACTAAAATAGAATTTTAAAGAAAATATTCTAAAAAACATTGAAAATACCACTCTTCTCACTTAGTTTGAAGATGTTTTTTGAAGTAACGGAATATATCTCCTAAAAAGAATGAATTAAAAAGTAAAACTATACTGCAAACTAAACGGGATTCCAAAAAGAAATATGAAATAGAAAGATATCACTCAATAGATAGTTTTGTATACATTAAAGACTTGGAATATGGAAGAAGAAACAAAAATATTAGTTATGGTAAATGTTTTGAAAAACATTTAAACTGTAATTTGCTAAAGCTTACAAAAGGTGCTTATAAAATGCGCATTAAAATTGAATGACTCTTTGATAGTTTTTTTTTTAAATCAGTCTTTTTAGCATATTTTATCTACAAAAATATTTCTGAGAAAATATCATGTTCATAATGCGAGAATTTCAACGATATCCCCAAAGTAAAAGAAAAACTTAAGTAGACACTTAATCTCTTCGGCTACCTACAAATGTGACTGGAAAAAAATTGGAAGTAAAAAATTAAGGATAGGTAATCCGAAAAGAAGATGTCTAGAAAATGGTCGTAAAATTGATCTTGGAATAAAATGTTCCATAGTTAGTAAACAAACAAAGATTTTTTTGAAAATGAAATAGACAATATATGGTATAAAAACTGACGTCAAATTTATTTTTATATATCCAATACACATAAAGTTTGAAAATAAATTGTATAAGATAATCCATATTCATAAATTCTTCTCACAGCCTTTATTCTATATTAAAAGTGAGATTTATAAAATAAAATGCTTAAAACAAATGAATATTTTATATCGAAAGTCTCCTTCTGATTGAATTTTAAATCAGTTCACACGGGCCAATAGTTATAAAAAAATCGATTTATACAACAACAGAAACATATTTGAATTTTGCGAATTACACTGAATATGTCACGCGTTGATTAATCGCGAATCGATAAATTACGCCGGCAGGGACCGAACATTGCCCACCTGTCCCCGAGCGTGTTAAAACTACCAAGCACCACTTGTTCTGTCAATCGCATGGGGACCAATTTTCAAGAGTTTATTGTTCGCAAATTGTCAGCGAGAGAGACGGCCATCCCTCAATGGTGCAGTGCGATGTCGCCAATTCGATTACTGATTGCGCGGGCCGTGGGATTATGGCCTCCCATTGCAGTGACTCTAAACCAAGAGTTCTCTTGTAAAATTTTACTCTGGCTGTATTCTATACATCGTCAGCTATCTACGGAAATATTTACATAAAAAAAAAACTTTTTTAATATGACAATATTTACTATAGAATTAAAAAAAAACCCATTTATTGATTGACAAAAGATTCTTAACGAACAAACTCTAATATGTCGATCATCATTGCTTAACCCACTGCGGGGTGCTTCTTTGTTTCTGTAATAAACCATTTCCGAGCCATATGTAAACTTATTGATATAGCCGCCTTTTTAGTTTCATTAACAATTTTTAGTTTTATTGCGAGCAAGAAACAAGCTATGTCGTTGAAACAGGAAAGAAGATGTATTGTGTACCTTCTCAACACAGCTATATATATATAGATAAGCAAATGTTAGTTTAAGCATCGTCCTTGCGATGGCGTGAGCCGAAACAGCTATCTACTACATTTTAAGAAAAGTTTTGTAAAACTAAAATACATTGCTATTTTTTTCATCGTGTTAAACCCATTTATATTTTAATGTTAATTATTATTTGTTGTAAAACCCTTTCAAGAATGACTCATTAATAAGATCGTTAATGTAAATTATCTCAGGCAATCGTATTAATTATTATGAGATTAATATTATTAAATTTGTTTTAGCTGCCATTTACTGCTTGCCTTGGGTTGTGTGTTTTCCTGTAATTAATAACTTTGGTATATAGACGATGCTAACTGTTTATTGTACGTCAGTTCTATTGCATCCGTGCGACAGAATGCCTGAAGATGCCGAAAGGCGAAACCCGGATCGTTAGTGACAAAACATGTGGAATCGTACAAAGTTGTAACAATTCAAATTTACTATAAAACTATTATATACTATACATGAGAACGACTGGTCCTAACTCTCTACGTCAATATGATATATTACTATAATACAAAGGCTAAAACATTTTTATTCACTTTAATTTTACTCTAGATTATTAATATATTAAGTTGATGAGCTTGATTCAACACATTTCTGTGAAATGCCAAACGTCGGCTGTGTGCACACAAAAAATGCTTTTTAACTAAGAATCACATAATTTATAAATATTTATCACAAATGTGATGAAGAGAACACATAATTCTCATTAATTTAAGACTATGTCAGTACTGCATTAGATTACTCGTTGGCAATAATTGTTGAAATCAAATAATAAAATCTCAACGTTTATTTAAAACAAAATGATATTCACAAAAATCTCACTGAACAAGTTTTTTTTTTCTATTTATGTGAATGTTCACCCAGGCCAGAAGTTCCTTTCGATTATTCCTATTATGTTTTTCAAATTATGCTCACTAATTATACTAAACATAATATATCTGTCAATGGAAAAATTTCTAAAACAATTTGAAAAAACTATAAATACGGAAACTATTTACTATTTTATATATGATCCTTCTACCGTCGTATAATTTGTGAGTTATATATATAAAAAATCCCGATTATGCATATGAATAGTTTCATAATAAAATATAACAAAATTAAATTAAAATATTTGGCATTGAAACAAAAAAAAAATACATTGAACACATCTTAATAATCATGTCATGGTATCGGAGACGAGATTTAAATGCTGATTAATTATCGTCATTTTACAATTGAATGTAAATCTGATTATTTCATTTTCATCACAAAGCTTGATTTTCATGAATGTTATTAATTTTAATATTTGTGAATTTGATTTATTTAAACACTAATAATGTTATAAATGCATTTAGCAATATAATATAATAAGTAGAAAATTTTTAATACAATTATGAATACATATAATCTTTTAAAAAATAGCACTGTGAGGTCATACTAAAAAAAGTCTTTATTTAAAATTACATACATTTCATAGTATAACGAAAACGCATATACAACAGCCTTCTTGTTTTTAGTTCTGAGTCTAGAAAATTGAATGAATCTAAAAATTTTATATGATTCATTATTTAGTTTTCAAAACAAAGAGAATTCATGAGATAATGTATTTTTATCATATAGACATAAATAAATACCCCACCTATTATACAAACAATATATAACAATACTTTTTTTAATAGTGGCATAAAATCTCATACACTCGTATCATGTATATTTGGTGCCAAATAATTCACTCAACTATCAATTCTTCATAATTACATAGTTGATTCGTGAGCTAAAAATGCTCCTTCACTGAACGAAGCCGGTTGTACTAAAGATGATAGTAGTAGTTATAAACATTTGTAGTGAGCTTCTATAATTAAATAATATATTTGAAAATAAATATAAATATACATTATTAAAAAAAGCAATATTATATATATTATCTTTTTATTCATCGCGGGTATTTTCAACGGATGAAACTACATTAAAAAGTGTTTTATTGTCATAAATGAAATGCTTTCTACAGAGATGCTAATACACTATTTAACTAACACATTGTAAATTTGTTGATATTCTATGAGTATGGCAAGCAATATTTATGTATTTAGGTAGATTATATATTCTTCTCACTTTATCGAAGTTCTATTACGGAGCTAAGAATAATAATTATTGGTAGAAGCCTCAATTAAAAGGACAGCCGATTGCAGACATCGGCGCACGTTTTTTAACACTTCCCACATGTATTTCTAAAGATGGCAAATTCAATGGGGTTGTAGGATCGAGTGTAACCGCAGCCATTCAGTTTTTTTTTTGCATCCAGATACCTGTTTACTGTGAACCATTTAAAGACTTGATAATTAATTAGACGTGATTTATTAACGTGTAAATTACTTTTTTTATATTTATTATTTAATACAGTATTACAATCCAATAAATATATGCATTTTACAAATATTTCTGCGTGATTATATTTCAATCTGTTCAATTTTTATTGCTTTTTGTTGACAATATTTTTTTATATTTTCTAGTAAAATTGAATGAACTTTTATTTTATTGACAATGTGTTCGTTGTTCTATGACTGTAACATGTGATTAAACTACTGTATTATGTAGAAGAATGTGATGGCACAAGATTTTTGTTTCATGGAATATTTACTGCGAGAATGTGTATCAAAACATTTCTTTAAATTTCCCAGTATTCAATGCTTGTGAAACTTTAGATATTTTTGAATACAAACTTTTAGTTTAAAAAATCAATAACATATAGTAATAAATAAAATCCTTCAATTCGTATTTTAGCTCACTTACACTTTATAACACTTTAATTTATTTTTAAATGATCGCAAGTTTGCAAATAAATATAATTTTTCAATCAATTGTATCATCAAACTTATCATGTATTACACAACAAAAGCGCTAACAAAAGATTTTTTTTTAAATATTTTTTAAAAGCCTACGATATATCATTATACTAACTTTTACTTACACATTATACTTTCTTAGGCTTA
Source organism: Himalopsyche japonica (assembly GCA_028555115.1). NCBI lineage: Eukaryota > Metazoa > Arthropoda > Insecta > Trichoptera > Rhyacophilidae > Himalopsyche > Himalopsyche japonica. The sequence continues at coordinate 1,623,017 of JAHFWJ010000222.1, read as the reverse complement.
CTTTTCTAAAGATAGAATATAATATATAATACCAACTTCATTAAAATGTGTTTATAGTTTACTATATGGTAATTATAATCCAAATAAACTTATATTAGTAATTGTCGTTTATCGAGTTTATATTTGAGTTATATTTTAATTATGATTGTTGAAAAAATGATCAAAAAGCCAAGCCGACAGCCTACCCCAATAAATATAAAGCGGCTTGTCGAATTTATTAAATAGCCGTAACTTTTTTCGGTTGTTTTTGATCGTCAAGCTTTTGTTTATTCTTTCCATTTCGACACAGCAGTAATTTTTTTAATTCACGAGCGGATATACGTGACCGGATATTATTGTCAAGCTTACGTTATTCTACGCCCAGGTGCTGATTTTTTTCTTACTTTTCACAACTTAGACGTTAATTAAATCAATTTGTGTTACGTAAACCAATTATTTCACAGCGGTTATAACAACACCGATATAGGTTTGCCGCTGATTAACATCATCGAGTATCAAAAAACTAACAAATAATTTATTGACTGTATGACTGGAGTTGATCATGTTTATGACAACATCTGGTCGAATTAAGTAATTAGCTTACTTCTATCATATCATTGACTTTTACAAATATCTCATAAATAATATTAAGCCCCAACCAAATTTAGATCATAGTATTATAAAAATTAATATTTTTAGTAGTGTAATACTGAAAGGATAATTTATTATGTCCATATGACGTAGCTGAAAATTATTTTTTAGTTTATTAAGAGTGTAAGTTTAATTAAAACGCTTTTGTGTAACAAATTCAATAATTCGTTTTAACTTTATGATAAGAACTCAGTATTCATTTTCCGTATTTTCAAGTTTTCGCTCCTATGAAAAATATCGTTACACCAAGCCTATCGTAATTAAGTAAGCTTTCAGCACGTTACAATTGCCCTTCTTGAAAATTTACATGATAATTCAGAAAACAATATCATTATATAGCAAATTAAATTGCAGTCACGAAATCGGCAAAACATCATCCCGAGATAACGGGCCTATCTGATAAATGAGAGTCGGAAGCTCTTGTAGCAATCAAAGGTATCCCATTTGGTTCGTATAAAAAAACAATCGTCAAACAATTTATGATATCGACTGAAAGTGCTTGATGGAATTTTATATTGTTAAAACTTTGTACGATTTCACATGTTTTGTCACTAACGACCCGAGTTTCGCCTTTCGGCATCTTCAGCCATTCTATCACACTTAATATCACTAGTGACAGGACGTGTGGATCGTATAATGTTTTAACAACACAATAAAGTACAATGAGAAACATTATTATAGGAATCGGTCGCCAAACCATCAACCGTTATAAGTACCAACTACAATTTCAGAAGTCATAGAGACTTTCTATTGAATGTTTCTGATTATTAAGATAGGTAGATTAACAAGCAATTCCGTTTTGCAAGTAGATAACAGTGTTGTACAGTATTCATTCAATTACGCTGCAATATAATAAATCGTAAAGCTGTGTCATGTTTAACCAGACCACGGTGTTACGGCAAACTTACACCGTAGAGACAGGAAAATCCTGGACGCATTCGTTGATTGCATGTTAATCTATCTCACTTTAAACGCGCATAAAGCCGTTTTTGCGATATCGAAATATCCAGTGGCTTACTTTAGCTAACTTTGTATACAACACCTCTGTAAGAGTTATATTTCATATCACATTTCATACTTTTATACGAAGAAAATGTCAATCTTTGGGGTAAAAACTAATGATGAAACATATTTTTTTTTCTTCTATCAGAATTAATTTGTATCGGTAATTCATTAATATTCGAACGTTCTTTTACAAAAATCTGTTAAAATAAACTAATTTTTCATTAGTTTACTTTAAGTATAAGTAGTAATTTGAAATATAAGTAGTAATTAACGGATTGATAAAGAATAGTGAGCTTCCTTCCAAAAATAAAAATTTCTGATAATAAATTAGATGTATACTATATTTTTAACAGAATCTCTATAAATTAATTTTCATTGCCATAACATTGAAATATATACCAGGAAATGCTAATCTTAAAAATTAAAAAACGATAATATTTTCTATTAAAAATAAATTTACGTTATAAAATTCAATGTTTTGTTTTTTTTTTAAATCATAGGTGTACTTCGATAATTTTCTATTAAATTTAATCGATATGTGTACGCTAATGTAAACTCAGTTCGTATGCAAGCAGTTTTGTGCCAAAGAAGTGACATTGTGGCGTATGGCTAACACTCCAAAGGCATACATTATCATGCCACTTTAAAATTGCATTAATTGGATGCACCGTGTTGTTTTGGATGCGTCCAGTTTGCATCTGGTGGATGTGCGTGAATGCAATCCTTATCCTAGCAATTACTGTAATGCATTCATAAATATTGTTTAGTTCAATTTTAGTAAACATATTAAAAAAAAAAGTAACAGAATTTATTTACAATAAAATCATGGAAATGAGTAAATGCCAATTCAATACACCACATATTTTTAACGATTAAATGGACACGTTTTCTAAGATCTCAATTAAATGCATGTATTAATATATTTTATAACTTCATATGTATCATATAAGTTAAGAAAATATAATATTATACTTAAACTGCAAAATAAATCAACAATTCAAAAATTCTTCAACTCAACATCATCCGTAAGATGCCATCGTTAAATTCACGGAAACGGTTGACTGGAATGTGTCAAAAGCACCTGTATATTTTTATAATAACTTTTAATCAAAAGAATGAAAAAATGTTTATAGGACATGCATTAGGTGTTAGGTGAATGAAATAAAACATTAACCAATTGGTGAAATATTAATTCAATTTGCATTTAACATTGGCTTTAAAAGATCTGTTGATTGTGTATCAATTTTAATAGTACATCAAGTGTGCTGTAAAAAAATTTGTTAAGTGATCATTCTTAAGAAAAAAGTGTCTCTGAAACGCATTTATGTTAGTTTTGACAATAGTGTTGTAAATAATCGAAGCAAAATAGTATTTTTTAATACTCAATACAAATCTTCATGGTCAATAAATTTGATTGAAGTAACTTTAAATTATAGCCTTATAAATAATGTAAAGCAGTTAATTTTCAAAAAAACTAATTATAATAATTTTTAATTAATTTAATTACATCTACGCAACGATAAAACGCTCGCATGTAATTTAATTATTATGATAAATAGAGTGTATACATAATTATCATAATTACTAATTCATCGTATCGATATAATTTATTAATCTTTTTATGTTAATTTGATATTTGCATGACTCATCTCTATTATTAGACAATTTCTTTGATCAATATGGTTGTAGATATTATGAAATATTTATGAAATGATTCGAGTAAAATCTCAATCTGAATTCTCGTGAAAATGGAATCTGAAATACTTAAATTTCATTAAAAGCATTTAATTTAAATATTTTGAAAAACTCTTGAGATACATCAATAAAAATATATGTATTTCACTTTGGTTACAAAATATCATTAATTTTATGCTTTTCACATGGAACGTGCTGAATTTTTTAAAAAAATGAATCACTAGAGATAAACTCGAATATACGTGTCCAAATTTAAAATAAAAATGGAAATAATCTAAATTTTATACGAACCTAGTTAGGGCGTGAACGGTTGAACCCCGACCTATCTGATCGATATGGTAAAGTTTTTACCACTAGTCTACAGATACTAAAATATCAAATTAAAACATCTTGTTATATATGAAACATCATCGTGTCTTACAGAAATTGCAGCTGATTTCAACGATCTATAATTTAACTTTGAAAGAAACTTTAACGATATTTCTAGGATTTGAAATATTCCAGAGAATAAGAATCTCTCATACATCATTAATAAAGTTTTGAAAATAAAACAATAGACTGAAATGACAATTAATCATTATAGGTAATCCCGCCACAAATAAAAAAATATATGAGTTATTCAGACGATTATCTGTTGGTCTGATTCGTTATTAACAAATGAACAAAAACCGTCTAATAAGACATTGCCTAATCCTAAAAATCGGCGCGCCTAGCCAGTGTGAAAAAATAAATCCACACTGAGAGCTATTTGGTCTTAGACCAACCTCTTTGAAAAATCAATTAATAATATGTATAATACACTTTTTATCTCTCATCGCCGGTAAACTCTAAAAGAATAGAAAACGAGGTACTCAAAAAATAAATAGTTTCCAACACTTGATAATTATAGGCCCCGCTGACCTTTGAATAAGAAAAAAAAATCACCAAGACAACCGCGTGCGGCGAAAGAATATCCCACGGACTTTTGTACTGATTTCAGCGGTCAACATATTCATATTACTTAAAAGTTTATTATTAAAACATTTTTCTCAATTGCCACCGTGTGAAAAGTTTACGTTTGAACAAATAAGCAGTGTTCAACTAATTGCACAATTAACCCAGATAAACAATTCTACTACAAACGTGTGTTTTAATTATTTTTTTTACGATAGAAAAAACATGTACGTCAAATATTAGAGTAAAATAAACGTGTCAGTAAATAGCCGTTTAGTTTACAGTGATAAATAATTATTATTTTATCTTGATATTATTAATATTTTATAACATACGATCATATTTCAAATTAATACAAATAAAAGAAATAATGAGAAAAAGAATAACACCAAAATATTAAAAAAATTATCCAGCTTTTGACATTTGCTCCAGATGCTTTAAGAAAACCTAAATCCTGCCTGTCTTTTCTATTGAGTAAATAGATCCCGTTGTCGGGAGAACCGAAAAGCTTCTGCTATCCATCCATAAGATATACTCCGCGGAGTTTCGGGAAGCTATAATGACCTATGAAGAAGCAAAAGGATTTACGGGGGACACATAATCTTGGAGACAGCGTGGAGTGACCATGTGCTCCGAGTAGGGAGGATATATCTTAATTAATGTTTAGGTATAATGAAATAAACATAAATATTCTTTCGTATTACGTTAGGTTAAGTTTGCTCGTTCTATAGAAACGTCAATGTTCCTCAGACAACACACTAGATAGATTCAAACAGTTATTTTTAAATATTAGTGCCAATTTTTAGGTGTTTTGTATGTAGTCAATGGTACTAGAATTATAATTACACTAATAATTGGAAAATCATAAAAATTGTTCATTTCCTACATGATTTTCTGCGTTTACATTTACTTTGCTACCAAGGTATTATAGATAATTTTTTAACTATATTCTTACATTAAAGATATTGCATGAATATTGCTTGTAATCACCTTTTTAAATTATAGTATTGTGCTTAAATATTGTTTAAAAAGTCGCTTCTAATCAAATCTACTTAAAAGTGTGATGCATCAAGATTTATTGGATAATTTTTATACTTTGAAATAAATCCTATTAGTAACATCGCTAAGCCAATAAGTATCATCGTATAGTGTTAATAACAATTTAACAATTTATGTGTAGAGTAATACCCATTTAAATATCAACTATCACTTGACTCTCAAAAAATATTCAGAAGATACAAATCGGTAGTTAAAATTCCTCTAAACGATTGATATGCTAATATCACAACTATAAATACGTTCCGTTTACTTTCGGGCCTAAAATAACATTGAATTAAATAATAAATATTCAAATTTGTGCTATAAAAGATATAATCTAGATTCAATTATGTGAGTTAAGTGAGACTTTACATTTATTGATACGATAACACATGTATTTGTTAGAAAAAAACATGTGTATTTTTATTTCATAATAACAATATTAAAATATATGATGATTTATTCAAAAAAACTGGTTTGGAGTACATAAACCTTAGTGTACATTACCTGAGATTCTCACTCCGCAATATGCAATGCTTCTCAAAGCCGTCACCAATTCGTTTTTTTTTTTATAAATATTATCTAAGCGTAACCTCTTTTTTTGTATGTCATGATAATAATAATTACTTACTACATATAACTACACTAGATCAAAGAACATTTGTTTTTAAATGATCGATAATTAAAATTCAACTACAATATTTCGATTTACTCAACTTAATAATTAAATAAAATAACACTTTATTCAATTGAAAAAAAAATCGATGAAATTTTGTTTTAGAATGTTCATTAACCAACTGCAATATTGTTCCATTTTCCAATAAACACAATTACAAGTAAAAATTTCTTTTGGTCAAAAACTTTATAAAATAATAAACTATTTTATATAAGCTTCTAGTTAAAGTACAATTGCGTATTTTATAAACATGTAGCACTATTTTTAAGCCAAATAATGATTTCTTGATTTATCTTTCTACGTCTAAGGCATCATATTTACGATACTTTTTCCCACGAGTTGACTGATTTGGTATGTCAAAAAGCTTAACAATAAAACAAGCTCACTGCATTTGAATACCACAAAAATAGTTTTTTTAAATTTCTTTTTATCAACTTACAATACTGTTTTTGATTTATTTTGATGATATGTATAGATAGACATATGTTAAGAGCTAACAAAACAAAGCATTTTTCTATGTAAATAGCACAGAAATCAACGATTCTATAAAAAAGTTTAAGCGGAGAACCTGTGGTCTAAATAACGCCGTATTTACAGATTGTGATCTCACAGCGGGAATAAAAAAAGTTGGGCTTAAAGGGGCGCCACGGTGGGATGAACCTAATTATTGTTTTGTGCCCATTATCTCATACAGACTGTTTCAGAAACAGGATAATTTAACAATAGATTTGGCAAGGTCATCTAGATATTATTTAAACGGGAATATAACACTGAGGCTTTTTTAAATTTACTCTATTTACTGACAAAATTATTTTTTAAATATAGTTGTTACATAGCTATTTCGGCTCACGCCATCGTCAGAACTTTGCTTAAACGAACATTTGCTTATCTATAAATAGCTGTGTAGAAAAGGTACACAATATTACATATTCTCTCCTGTTTTAACGTTTCCTTATTATTTTAGCATTGTTGATAATGAAATGTTTTCACGCAGTAGTTAACTTCAATTCATTATTTATATTTCAAATGTCTATTCCTGCTTTTCCTCATTTATTCCAATATTTTAACGTTTATCTCATCAATCATAGCAGGTATGCATATTATGAATTTCATATTTTTCTAAAGCTAATTTCATTTTTGTTTTTCTGATTTTACTTAAACCTAACAATAAGATATGTTTTAGAAATTTATAAAAATCTTCGGGATCACTCAGAGTTTGACTGAACTTAAAGAGCTCAATAACCGGACAAGTTAACTCCTAGATAGTTTCATTAAGAAGTTGAATAAAGTTATTCTTAAATAAGATAACAAAGGTATTAACAGAATGGGTTGATTATAATATTTTCCACGTGGTTTTTCATTAAATGAATATTTCACATAAATATTGCCGTCAGAAAATATGAAAATCAAAAAAAAAATCCTTTCATTGTTAGGATTATTTTTAATATTTAGTTTTTAGTAAGGCTGTACAAAAGTTCTATTCCATAACGTGGCTCAGTCAATTATGATAAGCACCCATAAAAAAGTATATGGCGCGTTCGGGCAGCATACTCTCCACCAAACAGCTCTACTTTTAATCGATCGTGCTTATTATTGGAGTCGATTATTTTTATTGCATATTTGGAAAGAATTTATAATATACGTTTCGTAAAGTATTTGTTTATGTGCTTTCAAACACTATACGAGTATGCAGACATCACTTTTATAACGTATTTATTTTACAATATTTTTACAGTTAATATTGGTATTATGGTAATGCCATTTTTAGAACATTTAAGTCTTTCATTAAAAACATTATTATTTTCAGGATTTCAATAAATGATTTTAATTATAAAACTGCTTTTTCCACTCTATTTTGTTGATCAAATGTTAGGGTCTTTTCGACTTTTCGAAATTTGTTGAGTATTAGTCAATGCAAACTCGTTTATACGAAGCAAATATTAAATCCACTAGAAAGAATTCTATAGTATACGACATTTTTTGCGCCATGTATCATAATTCTGAAGAATATATAAATTTAAAGCATAAATAAAACTGTATGAAGTTACATTTTGTAAATTTTTTATTGAATGTAATTTTAGTTTTCTGTGATAATGTATTCTTTCGTTATACTCAAAATGTCTACTACTAATTTAAATAATTGGAACATACTACATCGACGATTACTTTTTATTTCAAAATGATTCAAATGAATGTATTAGTGTTTTTTTTTTCTCTTATAAAACTCTGAAAAAGATTCTACGTAGACTTCGTAATTGAAAAAAGTATTTATTGAGAAATTATGATATACTTTATGGAATTTCCGACTATAAAAAGTCAAATTGCGGGATCATATAGATTACAGATAAAAATATTTTTTCAATAAATTGACAGTCTCTCAATAAGCCATGCATAGATAGTTCAAATAATCTCCAGAGGTGAGAATAAGAGTACATAACGATTAAAACGTTAAACAATGATAATATTTATAATTATATTTTGATATGTGTAGACCCGTCATTATTCACCAATCCACAATGACACACCTCCCGGATTTAAAAACACCTGACGAAAATAATATGTAAGATAATATACTTACATTTTTTGGGAACCAATTAAATGTTTCAAAAACGGGTTCAATGAAACCGTTATCGATCAATGTTCAAGACAAATTTTGCTAACGCTGAAATTTTCGAAGTTTTTTTTACCATAATAACATCGATAGAAAATTATAGCAATAACCCCGAGTATAGTCTCAGCTATCATACGAGAACTGGATTATTTATAATATCATCGAATGCTTTTACATTGTTATGTAGTGTTTTCTAACCACTATTGAAGAAAAGCAACAAACTTAATAACGCACTTATCTATCGAATATATTGTATAAATCTACCTAATGCGTTACTAATGTATCAGTTGTGTATTAACGATGCAGTAGCTCAATTTAATGTGTTAGATCATTTATGAAGCAAACTTATTTGTTGTTTATGTCAAATATACACTACGTCATTTAAAATTTCAAAGCAGTGTCAGCATGTTTTTATTGCGTAAATAAAAACATGTTTTATAAAAAGCTTAAAATCTAGGTATTGTAGCCAAATAGTGATTCTTAAGCATGAGGCAAATGCTCTAATTTTAAGCGGCTGCGGAGTTCACGGGCTTAAGTCCTGGATTTTTTTAAATCAATTAATTTATGTAATTAAAATAAAATGAGATAAAACAACTTCACATGTTTGATTTTGAAAATGGAGAGTTAAAAGAGCTAGTCTGTGATAAACATTTCGCTTCATATTTCTGAAACCTTTGTGGAATTGATAATCTAAGCAATTTGCTTTAAACCGAGTTTCATAAACATAGATTTAGTAGATAGTTTAGATGCCTAATCGGCTGTCCACATGTTCCACAATGGAAGGAGTTAAAAATAAAAGAGTTAATTTTGTATTTACAATATAATTGACACGTAATTTCATGTTTTTTCATGACTATCAATCAATTTAAATTCTAAAAAATCGTCTTTTATTGACATATTTATGATATATCATATAAGAGCTTATTATATCACAGAAGGCTGAATGGGCCAAACACACACCGGAAAAGACACAACTATGCCGGAAATATGCAGTGTCGATGTATTTACATTCGCAAAAGATCTTTAGAAGGTTGAAACCTTTTATTCTTAAAACCACTTATATATTCACAATTTTTTTTTCATGAATAAATATCCAACTACAAAAAGTTTTGACAAAGATGTAACTGTTAATATATTTAATTTTATGTTTATTTGTACTGTATTACTCCAGTAAAAAAACTATATGAATTGCTGTGCTTTTTCATTTACATCGAATAAAGTTCCAGGAGAAATCAAAGTCAATTTATAAAACTACAATATTTTGTAACTGTGCTATTTTGGAAATGCTTTGAGAGACCGAAAAATTTTGCAGTTATTTTCTTGGAAAATATATTTTTTTTTATTTCAATACATATTCAAGCAATTTTGTAAATTTTAAAGTTCACCTAGAAGCATCGTCGGCGCTTTTAAATATGAAACCAATGTTACAATTTCCCATCGTTCGATTTTTTTCAAACCAGTTAATATCGACTAGTTGATATTTTGATCCGCTATTAATAGAGAGAAACCCATAGCTCATATAAATATACGGATTACGCTTTGCGGTTGGATGATTATATGGAGTTAAGTTTTATTAAGAGTTTTTTTACGTACATCTATTTTTTCATTGCCGTATGATGATGCGATGTGCACCTTGCGTGGGAAACACCCGCAGAACGGTAAAGCAAGCCTTCAAAGACGTTTTAATAAGCTTGTACTATAAAACCCTGGAGAATATAAAGAGAATAAAATCAATCATAACAGCCACTTATTACTTTTAACTTTATGGTAATATTTGCTATTATTTTTTATATTTACATTTGCTTGCAAGATTTTTATTTCTTTTTAACTTACTTTCACCAATAAAAAAAAAACTATGTCAGAAACACCACCAAATGTAATATTTATTGCTAGTTGATAGTTTTAACGATGAGGCTAGCTGAAATAGCTATCATATATATTTTAAAAAAATAATTTTGTAGAACTAAAATACATTGCTATTTTTTTTTCACCGTGTTAATATTTTTTGCGTGCGAAATTTATTACGTATGTATATCGAGCATAATGTATTATAGTTATTCAGAATCATTCAAAATTATCATCGTGATATAAGTTATTCACAGATTCAGAGACATGTCAGAAAAAAACAGTTTTTAAATCCCACTGACATTTTAAGTATGTACACAATCGTTAATAAAAATACATGTAGCCACTTTTAAAAATTCAATAAAATGTATCGTATAAAGTGAATAATATTTTTAATTTTGTTTTATTAAATTAATTTATATTATTAACATTTTTTTATATTTTTTTTTCTTTTTATGTTATATTATGTAATATACACAAATACACAAAAAAATTATACGCTTTGTATCATTCTATGATAGGTATATATTAACCTGAAAGAAAATAGAACACATTTTTCAAAAAGTGGATTTTGTAGTCAATTATAACACTCATACTTATAATGAATATGATATACCACCCCTTTAAAAGGAAGTCTACCCTTGTAGGTGGGGCAAATTCTAAGGGTTTATTACTGCCGTGAGAACGGGAACTAACAAATTTAATAGATAGGGTTAAAATAATTAATATAACCTCCATGCAATCTGATCAATAACTGTAATTACTATATACGATCGGTGATACATTGTTGTTTATAGAATGATTGCAGAGAGGTGAGGGATGCTTCTGCTCACAGTTTAACTTCTTAAAACAGAATATACTACAAAGTATTCAACGTAACTTATTCATTTACAGCTATTAATTTTAGTGAAACAATTCACTCTAAAAACATTTATTTTCGTAATAATGCATTCCAAATATTCTATTAGAGTCTCTAGATACACAACGTCATTTTTGGCTTTGTTTCATATTTATATGACATGAAATATATTTATAACTTTTACTTGCACATAGCAAAGAACGAAGTGTCTCAATTTATGGTTATTCTCTTAGGAATCGTCAGTATATTATTACAACGCTTGCTTTCCATTTTTACACGAAATTACAAGCATTAAGTTAAATTCGTAGTCAATTAATCGAAATATAGCTCAATCAAAATGATATTTCATATTCATGAAATAATTTTTTGAAGAACATTATATCCACCTATAAATGATCATTGCAACATGAATGCAAGAAATAAAACTGATAATAATAATACGCCAAATGGCTGGTTTCTGTATCGGTTTCTGGTCAAAACAATAGTTGGAACATACTATTAATTATTTATAGATATTACAACAAAAACACTATTTATCTTAACATCTCACAAATAAATAAAACAAAATAGCTCACTTTGTACCAAACAAACTCTATTCTTCGAATTTGATAATATAGGAAGAAAATTAAAATGAATTGTGGTACGTGGGTCAATCATTATTTTTGTTCTTGAAGAAACTATGTATCTGTAGAGAATTCGGTTTCAAATAGCATATATTGCAGGTGTAAAAATGAATGTATTTAAATACAATAATGGTTTTAATATTATTACGTGTGAGTTAGTTTACTTAAAAGAAATTTCTGCATTAAACAGTTTTAAAACATGAAACTATGTCAATATGTACCCAGTTTCAGTCGATTTTGGTAAAATAAAAGTCATTAAATATATATGAAACATGGTGATATTCAAGAACTTTTAAGCGTTTAATACGATATTATACATCGATTTCTTATATTCACATATTTTTTAATGAATAAAAATAAATATAAATACTCAGATAAAGCTCTGAATTATGAACACTCAAATGATTTTCAATTCAACACATGTCAAAAAATTCAATATATCGTATTAATAACAAGATTTTGTGGCAATGGTGAAATGATTCATCTACTTACTTCGGAGTAGCTTATTTTCAAGATGTAAACAAAAATAAGTATTTCTATCCCTCCACAATGTGTATTTATATTTATTTGTGTATTTTATTATAATAAAATGTCAACATGTTGTCAACTCAATCCTTCAAATGAAGAAAAAGGTCAAATTATGTACACTATTTCAACAAATTTGAAAAGACCATAAATGACTGAGAAAATGAGATTTTATCTTTTCTGATGTATATAATAATTTTTCAATGATTATATATTATGGATAAAATAACAACAAAAACGAATGACAGATTTTGCAATCATATCATCAGCTATTTGTGATATATAACAGTGATAATTTATAATTTTTATAGCATTTATTTGTCACAGACAATTTCTAAGCATACCTACATATTAATAATCGCTATGATGTTATATAAAAAAGCCATTTATGTTGGCTAGCGATTTTCGGAGATGAGTAATAGTAATTCTTTTCTGTTTTTCAAGGATTTTTTGTCTGTTTATTGCAGGCCTTGAGTGGTTTTCTAATGATGATGACACAAAACGGCAAACTGCTTTACATTTCGGACAACGCGGCCGAGTACTTAGGACATTCTATGGTAAGTTTTTTGTCCTTTATAACTATAATAATATATTCATTTTTTGTTGTGACATAACTTTTCAATTTAAATAAGATTCCAAGATGACTGGAGAGAAACTTTGATAAATAATTACGTGAAATAAAATGAACTAAGCTTAATCTGTAAAAAAATACTTTATGTTGATCAAAATATGAACTTATGATGGAATTTATCTCAATAAACGTTTTGGTACAACTACTTTTAGCAAATCTCTTTATTTGACGATAGTAAGGATACACGAATACAATAAATAGGTTATGTGGTTCGCTAAATCCTAAGTTTTAATTTTAATGTTAAATGGGTAAGGGATCACCAATATTAAAAAAAAATATATTGTGTATTCGATTTTTTTTTACATATCAAATTTATGGAGCATTAAGATCTATGACGCGTTAGCATCAGAGTTCTTCGGGTCTCCTTTATCTCTTATACATAGATTTTTTTATTTTTTATAATTGTTGCGTCGTTACTGACAAACTTAGATCGCTGCAGAGCTGAGAAATCCACAGTGAATTCGGTTCACGTGGACATCACACGCACTATATTTACATATATCTCCTCAGATACCATACCCACATATGCATATGTGTGCATATAGGCATACACACAATTACACGCATGCATAAACAACATGTAAAGAAATAAAATAGGAAAATCATTTTCAGATGCCGATGCTATCCATGTTGACATAAGAGTATTCGTTAAATTTAACATTTTTTCAAACAGCTTAGTGTGAAAAAATTGCTCCTGAGACAATCCCAACACATATCTTAATAACATTCTAACGACACGAGAAACGTCTGCTAAGCAAAGTATATAACTGTTATGCGTAAAAAAGGTATAGTACCGTCAACTTCTATTAACATATACTCTCTAAGCAGTCCAAACAATTAACAATGTGAGCGAGCACATTAAAAAAACTTTTTTGCTGTCCTATGAAAACACATAATATTGGGGCTTCACTATATTTTTAATTAATATTGACTAAGTATAGCTTATCTTTTATATCTACACGATACAAACCTTTTAGTGATGTAAGACGAGAGTCTATTTATTTGTTTCCAGCCGATCATTTCTGCTTCACATAATTAATGCCTGCTGTTAAGCTCATATGAAACACAGTTGATTGATTATTTTGAATATGTCTGAATTAATTTTTCAATTTTAAAAGCACAAGACCTCCAAACCAAATTAAATGTGAAAATGCACAGTTGTTCTATTATCAAAGCACCACAGTGGCGAAGAAAAATAATATTCATATTCTATTTAGAGTTAAAGAAATCAACAAAAATGTGTTTACTAGATCCTGTTATACAGAGATCCACGTATAAAGCCAGAAAAATAGATTTTTACAGTATTGTTTCAATTATAACAGCTGAAATTAACTTTTAATTTATTACTATTTTTTCGAAAAAAAATATATATATTGTATATATATATATAAGGTGCCGAATTGCCTACTTTTTTTGAAAAATTTTCTTACCCAGGATGGCAAAAACGTTTAAATAATTATGTTGAATATTCAAATTCATTAAATATCAAAAAAAAACAAAATATGACAAAAAACGTAGATATTTTTTTGTTACAAGTTTTCATTTTTTCGAGTCAATTGAAACTACACAAAAACCGTTTTTTTATATAAAAACTTTATATGAATCTTAGATTTAAATTTTATTATTTTATTAGCCTGGTGTACTCCTACTGAGATCAATTGAGATTTTGGACGGTATTTCACTACATATGTAGTGAAATACCGTCCAAAATCTTAATTTGCTACTATCGCACATGTAAATTAAAAGCCATAGTTGCCATATCAGATGGTACATGGTTGATTCAAACATTTAATTACTTAGTTCTTAATACGTGTGACAGATTAAAAAACTGTAGTTTGCATCAAAATTTTCTCTTCAAATTGATTCCTAATGGCGCAGAATAACATAAATTATTCTGCAAAATCTATTTTTTTCGATAGATAAATATTATAACTTTAGGGCTAAAATGGTTTCAATTAGAATGATTACTGTCCTCGATACGCTTTGACTTAAAGACATCGAAGAAGATGGATACAAAATTAAAACGAAAATATCAGAATGGTTATGCATTTCAACACAAACCTAAAAATGAGTAGTATAATTCAATATCATTTTGAATTCATCGCTCAAGGGAAACATTTAAAATAACACTTGCTTATATTATTTGCATAAAGCACTATACTTCCATGGTGAAGTTACAAGGATTATGTCGAATAAATAAGTTACAAACCGGAGAAAATTTTGATAAAAAATTCAAAGGACAATATCATTAAACATAATTTTCTGTTAATTGAAACGTTTAAATCAAAATAGTGCCAAAACGCAACAATTGTCTATCGTGTTAACTATAACATAATTGTTCTATCATTTTTTAAAGTTATTAAAAAATATAATAATCATTGAAATCTTTGATAAATCTATATTAGTATAATTCTAAGGGAACCATTATTGATTTGATAATATTTTTTATTGTGAACACCACTGATAATATTAGATACAATATTATGCGGTAGTTGCCATCATCACAAAAATCGTCAAAAGTGATTACGAAGATAGCATATAAGGAAGCTAATTATGGACTTAAATTATAGCGCCTGTCTATGAATTAGCAATTGTACATAACGGTTTTTTTGTCTATTGATTATGCTCGGCAAGGTCGGTGGTCGCACGTAGAATTATTGACGAATCAAGAAAAATATATTTTGGTATGCCAGTATCTACACATCATGATGCTATTTTTTTAATTCGAAAATGCGACTGCTAATTATTTAATGTTTTATGAGCCAAGTGAATACTAAAATAATCACTTTTCTTACGCCTTAAAAGCACACCACAAAATAAATATCTTACACATCTTGAATATAAATACAACATTAGTTTAACTGAAATCTTCTCTTATAAATTCAAAGTGAAGTGTTTCTTTTCATGCGATTATTATAGATAGTTTACGTCTAAAAAACGCCTTGTTTCGCCTGAAAAATTATTTTTAACATTTTCTAGCGATTACGAAAAAATATGAATAAAATTTTAATTAAAATGTCAAATTATAAAATTGTCCCACAAATAACTCGTCTAAAATAAATGAATCATATTTTTACCGAATGTTATTTATTAAACTAAACTAAAAAAAAAGAACAAGACTTTTTCGTGGAATATAATATATTCTAAGTCCATAAACTATTCATGCATTAATATATATAATGTATCACTTAAGCATAAGTGTACTAAAAAAAAGGTTTGGGAAGGCACTTATCAGCGATGATGTCATTTTTTTGATTAATTAGTGGCCCGCGATCAATGGCCGTGATTTTTTATGGGATAATAACAATATACATATATCCGCATATTACGATTAGAACAGGTCCGGCTCAAGTATATTTATGCAAATGAGCTTTTTTGAATCATAAAAAAACGAGTATCGAGTGTAAATGGTATGTTTATCAAAATTCTGTAAATAAACCCGGGGCGACAATTTTGTATCGATTAAGAAGATAGTGATTTAGAACGGAACATACACTGCCAAATTTCACAGGAACTTAAGTGTAAATCTTGTATTTTTTCAATGCAAGATAAGATTTTCGACTATATTTCAAAATCATTCAAAAATTCAAAATAGCACAGAGTGCTTACAAACTTAACTGAAAGATATAGGAGTTCTATATTAACGGGAATAATTGCTTCAATATAATGAAAAATAAATTGAGTGGTCCAGATACACAAAAAATCTTTAGTTGTTCTTTCACACTATGTATTGAGATATATCCGCGGGCTGAACAAAATGGTCTGGTAATCGTTTGACTGATACCTACTATTCAATTTGATTTTCTATGCTTATTGTATACAATTATCTATTCAAGTATTTAGAATTTTTCGGTATGGGAATAGCTATGAATTGCGCTTAACTTTAAATATGCCATGGGAATTTAGTGAGCTTTTATGTAAAATTCACTTCATTGAGTAATAACATAATTAACTTTGAATGCTAACTAACAGTGCTTTAAAGATAATTCATTCTTAATAATAGACAAAAAATTGGTATAACTACATTTATATTTTTATTTAGGAAATTTGGCTAGACGTATTTTTTTAAATGATAATGGCAAGATTCATACTTTATAAGGTTGGATAATTTTTTTTTTACTTTATCGTGTGATAGCTGTCACATAGTTTTAGCGCAAAACCCACAATATTAAAATAATAAAAACACATTTTTTGGTAATGTTTCCACAATTCAAAATTTGATGATAAATAATTGTGTAAAACATTGTGTTTTATTATTCAAAGATTTTCTTTTTCTATAAATTTGAACATTTTTCAATTCACCAACAAATAATTGTCGTGAATTTTTGTGTATCGACTTAACAATTAATTTTTGAGAATGTTTACAGTGGACAAAAATTCTCTTCCGATGAAATTTGTTTTAATATTCGGAGCCGCATTCACTAATTAAATAAAAATATTTGTATGCAGATAAAATCATCACACCCAGAGTTCAAGTAAAGCTATCAAAAAATTGTAAAATTGGTACATTCTAAAAAAATATTTCCTTGAATTGGAAGATTGTTTTCAAATTTTCTTCAAAATAAAGTATTTAAATAGTTCCCTGAAAAATCAGTTAATGTATAATATTATAGTGGAAATCTTTTTCTGAGTCATACCATCGTAATATATTATATGTAACATGAGGCGTGGTATGGAAATCTTTCTAATACAATGAATATTTTTGTGGTACTGAATAATTTGCTATTTAAGTCGTAATGTAATAGAGTTTTTTTCAAGATAAGTATGATGAAATGTATTGATTGAATTGGCATTCACTTGGTAGATCTCCATTATAACACGGTGAAAAAATAGCAATGTATTTTAGTTCTACAAAATTATTTTTAAAAAATATAGTTGATAACTATTTCGGCTCACGCCATCGTCAGAACTATCACTTGATAGTTCTGACGATGGCGTGAGCCGAAATAGCTATCAACTATATTTGTTAAAAATAATTTTGTAGAACTAAAATACATTGCTATTTTTTCACCGTGTTATGATGAAATGTTTCACTTTATAAATTTATTATGTTATAGAATTTTATATCAATTTTTATCTTTAGATTCATTTCATAATAAAGCATTGGAGGAAAACTTCCAATAATTATATTATAGCATAATATTTTAAGAGACTACTTGTTTAATACTGAAATAAATGTGAATTCTGATAAAATCGAAAAAGAGAAAAAATGTAATGGACTTCTGAATATTCTGTGATCAAATGCAGAGGCTTAATTTTTTCAAAGGAAGCTTTTGATTACAAAGAAAAATACAGCTAACAACGTAACCTTTTTAATATTATCATTGAATTTCACTTTAAGTGAATAAGGCAAAGAACTTTACGTCTTAGAGATTTAGAAACTAAAAAAAAGTGATAGCGTCGAATTGCCGAGAGCGGGTCACAAAAGGCCAGTGTTGAGCAGCTACCGAAATCGGGTCTGATGTCGGCATCAGCTACACAAACCGCCATGACTGTGGTCTTTCTTTCATATCACAGAAAACATTAATCATCATTTTAGTTTAAACAGTGCCCAATGACAACGGTAGTCTGGGATCTTAAGTTCAGCCGCTGTGTAACTGGTCTAAGTGATTTTTTTGCTTTAATAGTCTTGCAGTCAACACGTTGAAATGTGGCCGAGAGATGAACGATATTTAACGTTAAATATCCTTTGTACATAAAAGACCATACAATTTTTCATTTGCAAACGCCCTGTGATGTTAAAAATGCAGTAAGAAAAAAATATTTTCCGAAAACGCATACAAAATAACAATTGATGTCGTACAATATAAACCGTCCTATAAAGGAAATACCATATAAAAATAAACATTTTCTTTTTAGTAATAAATTTATGCTGATAGGTAACTAGTGGCTTTTATCAAATTTGATTGGTATAATCCAGGGTTGTAGAGTTAGCGTTGAAGTCGTGTTTATGGTCAATGTCGGATTCGGAGTCGTGAAAAATATCTTAATGATTCATATACCAAAATGGTTAGTTTATTTTAATTTAATGCACATAAATAGGAAAGGTAGGAAAAAACCTGAACGAAATAAACTTTTACAATCGGAGTCGTGTTTTCTTAACAATTCCACAGCCCTGGTAAAATCGATATATTTTTTGATAGTAGTTTTTTAATGAAGACTATTTAATTTTTGCCATGTTTTTATTCTCTTTATTCAGCCATAACTGCGTTGAATTACCATTTACTGTGGTTCAGAATATGTTCACATATATATTCTAAAATCAGTATTATTGAAAACGGGCAAACTCAAGTTATCCAATCAACAATCCGATTGAATAGTTTCCACATGTATTATGGTAATCGATATGTTATGTTTATTCGTTATTTGATCTAGTATATTCATTGAGATAGATCACATTAGACCAATAGATCTTAGAAACGTTATTTCATATCTTGAGGAATGTTGCATACATATTAAGTGTGATCACAGTTTTTCAATGAAGATACAGTAAACATTATAATGAACTAACCATATATGGCCGATATTATCATAAAATATTAAAACAAAATTATTGAAACGTGGCAAGAAAGTGTACAGGATTAAAATCACTACCTTAAAATTCTCTTCAACGGGATATTTCAGATTTGACTGTTAGGAGTATTTTGTGTCAGACTTATTGACGCGAGTAAACAATTTAGTAACAAGAAAACATAAAAATACGTCGTTTTTTTTTCGATTTCCAGTCATGAAAACGAGGTGGGCTGTCCGAATCAATTGTTTATTTCTATTTGACGAGGCATTTTAAATCTTTTCACAGACAACTTATAATCACAAAGCGGTTGAAATGAATAAAAGAAAATGTTTAATAATTAAGCGATTTACCCACATTTTGGATTAAATATAATACAATAATTGTATTGATTAATATATAGACACATTATTTTGGTACACTCTACACGGATATGCATGCAACGTAACATGTACAAAAAAATGATGAAATGTTAAATCCGTGAAAATAAATACTTTGTTATGAAATTTGATATTAATTTTATTTATATCGTAGATTTTCCTTTTTTGATCCTGGTATTGTATTGAATGACATGAATTTAATTTCTCTCTTTATTTTTTTCATTATTAGGTTCAGACGTTTTAATTGGTTTGCATATCTTTTATTGCCGATACAGCTCAAATAACATTTTTCGTGCCCCATTATGGCTGTACAAAATATTTTATAAGATAGCATTCAATTTTACCTTAAGTATTAAAGATTTCTCTAAAGAAATAAAACAGAATTTTTGATGAGACATTTTTTATTTACTAGACGAATATAAGTTCTTCCTTAGAGAAGGTATCTATATAAAATATTTTAATGCTTCATATTTCACAAATCAACTTTAAACTAAAAATGAACCGACTTAATTGAAGCAGAATTATTAAAATAGCCTTTAAAAATAGCACTGTATTTCATTCGTAAATATTGTTATCTTTTTCAGAAAATAGTCAATTTTATTGTTAATTCTTTAATGGCTAATTTTATTATACGCTTAATTTGTTTTATTAACGATTACCAATATTCAAGCATTAAATTAATAATCGCCTACTCCAATACATAGCAAATTCTTGCAAGTCCATCGTGATGTTAAAATTAACGCATCTTAGAAACCACCCTCTTGGTCACGTCTTTCTGATGCCATCCGTCAAAATTTTGCTCCAGGCAAATAGCAAACCTTATCCGTTCCATCTGTCCACCCCACGCCGGTAACCCGCCCTTCTATATTTCCCTCTAGGCTGGCACACCCTCCTCAGCTTCTTTTAGCGTAAAGTTGACGATCATAACCCTCTAGTTAGTCGATTTAGACATTAATTTCTGTAAATGGCTGCTTATTTAAACAAGAAGAAAAAATGTAATGGAAATCTCTAAGTATTTAAATCCTTAAATACTCTCGACACTCTTAACATAAGTTTAAAGTGAAAAAACGATTTTTATTATATAGTTATTGTATAGTATAATATAGAAGAATTATCTGTATAATTCAATAAAAGTAAAGCTCTTTTAAGATATTAATTGTCACTTCTTGATGAAAAGGCATGATATTATAAATAATAAAAACACATTTTTAGTACTTATTTTCACACTTTATTTTTTGATGAGATCGCTGATCAAAAGCAAAGCTACAAAAAGCTGTAAAATTTCTTCTTCAAGAACTTTTTGAATACAATCGAAAAGATCATACTACGCGATGAAAATTCATGATTATACAATCACACATTTTTATTAATTTATGTTTATGATAATTAACAATTATCGGTAGAAAGACATAACACACTTATTCACAATGTCAGTCAAAATCAATCATATTCATTAATTGTAATAAAAGTCATTTCGAAATTCAAAATCTGATTCCATCCAAAATACAGACATTCATTCACTGCTGATTTTTTTTTTCACAGTATTTGAATGAAAAATTTCTTACTGCACTTAAACTATTTTTTCCGATACAAATATTGTTTAGATTTAATTATTTCAAACATTAAAATGAAATGATAACTATAGATTTTCTCAGCACTAAGAGATTTATCCATAATGCATTATTATCATAGCTGTAATTTAGGGTTAACATAATATCATAAGATTGCAATGCAATGACTCAATGAGTCTCGGTATTATATTTACTCAGTCATTATCTTATGATGGGGATTAATAAATTTTTCTTATAATGGATGCGAGCCATATGGCTTTTAGATTTTATTTAACGATATCAAGAACACAGATTATTTTTGTAAATGAAAATAATATTAAAAAGCACATATTTTATCATAATTCGCGTAATTACGTATGACGAATTTTATTCATTAAAAAAGTTTTCAATCAGATTTAAATTACATTCTAGTGTGTTATTTTAGTATATTATATTTTTGAAACATCTGCAAAATAATTGGCATGAACGGTTAATAAGTAAAATTATTTTAAAACCAATAATTTCATCGCACGTAATTACTAGATCGGGCTATATCGATGATGCACATTTTCTTGCTTATTATTTAAATATCAAAAAGATCTATGAGTTATTCAACTCTTTCATATTTTATATAAATGCTAAGTCTTCAATTTATACCAATATTAATATTTTTTTTAAATTTTAATTGGTGTGCTTGTATTCATATGTTAGTACAAAAAAGCGAAACACGTGTCAATCTAGTAACACAGCAAGTTGCATAACAAAGTTATACATTTAATTTTATATAGAAAATTAAGTTCCACAAAGCTTCCGCTAAGTCCATCAAAATATTAAAAGCATACTTGGTTATCATGGCCAGCGTAGTATATCAATATTTCTTTTTAATTATTACGGATTTTAAAGAGTCCAGAAAAATTGTAATAATCCCAAACGCCTAATTGAAAAACCCTTACCGTAATTACATAAAATAATAATAATTCAAAAGGATTTAATTACAGTCGTATTTATATTCTTTATTGCACGTGATGTTTTAAAAAAACGCTCTTTACTTTGATACGGCAGATATGTATCACGTTGTAAATAGTCGACGCATCAAAATCGCAACGTGTGATTAGCGTTCCAACCCGACGCGGAATTATGACGTAAATCTTTCCGAGATGACTGGCATTTGAGCTTTTATTGTAAATATAGCTTTTTCCACCAAACAACTGTGATAGACATCAAACTATATAAATCAACATTATCCTATAACATAAGCTACTTTCACAAAATGTTTCATCGTACCTACATCTTCTCTCACTAGATTATATTTGATTTGACAATTACCACAAAATGGATAAAAAGACTACGAATAATATATCAACTTATTTTATATCGTGAACAATATTAAATTTCATTGATATTTCATTTTACTTATTTTATTGAATTTTATTTACGTTTCATACCATGATATTCCAATAACCACATATACGACTGCGAATCCTGCAGATTTAGCGGATACGAAGTCTGCTGTCCTAAATTTCATTCAATATATAATATCTAACCAATAAAAATCGTTTTACTGTTACATATGTTATGTTCAAAATTAACGGTATAGTTAATTGGGCTGATAAATTATAAAAATAATTATGAATAAAAAATAATCTTCTTTTATTCTTTCATAATCAATGAATTTAGTGCTTTTAACAAAAAGTTAATATTTAAGTTTGAAATTTTAATTCCATTTTTCACTCTGTCAGCAGTGATTATCTGTCTCTATTATTGTGCATCGATTAATATGAGAACCTTGAATAAAAATAACGCTTTGTATATAAATTAATTTTCGTGTTTGAACAATATTTAATCACTTCACCAATATTTACAATATTTTACCACTGACTTCAAATACATTTTGTACCCATATAGATATTATATGGAAACCTTAAAAACCCTTTTTAATATAAAATAATACTTATATGAAAAATCATGGGAAGGAAAACCCAGACAGAAAACCTAACACCAACCCGCCTGGGCAGCGTGGTGTTGCTATGTCCAAACAACCCCCCAGGAAAAAAAGCAGGGGGAGGAATTTCATCCAGCAGTGGATCGATCCCGGCTGATGATGATGATGATATGAAAAATCACTCAGTATGATGAAACGAGTCTATATCTTGTAAATAAATACTGGGAGGGCATCTCTTGGAAAAGTTTCAGACATAATTATCCCTGACGCTTACGAGAGACGCGGATTCAAAGAGAAACCCACCCGGACGATTACAGCGAAATCTATGCACTTGCCCATAACACAGCTTCAATTCAGGTTTCTTCGTACAAAACAACTCTGAATAACGATCAATATTGTGCTAACTTTAGATGGAATATATTGAATCGAATATTAGATATTATTCTAAACCGACATTTATAGTATAATTTTGGTTGCGTATTGTCCAAAATTCAACCTAAACCATATTGTTTAAGTAATGCTCGACGCCATAAAACATCAACTTAAAACGATTCCTGATTATGTTTTAAATAACGCTGAATTTACATTTAAAGATAGCTTATTTATAGCGTGAAGTCTGAACATTTTTATATTGGATTTTTTTTATTCAGTCATTCAAACGCTTTTTTCTGTGGAGTATATTTTAGACTGAGATTAGGGAAAGAATAATTGTTAGCTAAATGTTTTTGCTAAAAAAAGCCTTTTTGTAATAATGGGTTGAATAAGAAAACGTGTCAACGTCAAAAAATCTGTACCTTCACAAACAAATCTGTAATTCAATTTAAAATAAATTTAATGAATTTTAGTATGGTGGAAAAATAGCAATGAATTTTAGTTCTACAAATTGGTACAAAGCTGATAACTATTTCGGCTTACCCCCTCATCAAAACTAAATGCCAATTCAATCGCTTAGTAATTTTTCTTAACATAAATTACAAACACGCTTGATTTTGAAAAATCCACTACTCAGCAATTAATACGAATATAAATTTAATTCAAATAAATATGACTACTATTTCTCTTTACATGTTAAAAATTCGAGTTCTATTGAATCCTCTTTAACCGATAAATTTTACAAACACAGCGCAGTGTAAGATTTTTTAATCGATTCCAATATATATTATTTGGTTGTTTACTCCTTCAATCATAAATTGGTTTAGATATACAGGCTTTGAATGTCAGAATAAAGTTACACGCCATTTTAAAATTAAAAAAGAAATATTTTATTCTTAAAATATTATGAGAAATATTTAACAGAAAGGTAACGGTGAGCGTGGGGACGGGCGTATTTGCAAAAGACGTCGGCAAAAGCTTCGCCAAAAAGCTCGCGTTTGACGTAGGCATTGCGCGTTAATGGCATATTATTATTTCGTCTTGCTGCCCACATTTTGATAGCTCAACGTTGTATTTCATGAGAGTTCATGACTGTTTACTTTTTGCGGAAAAAAACTCCAAACAGTCTCGATAATTCATTTAGCTATTACCACTCCACGGAAATTGTTTTCTGAAAAATAATGGACAAATTTCACCATATTAGCAAAATGCGTTATTTTAAATATAATATTAATGGACTATAATTTTAATCATTTTAATGATTATAAATCACTTGACAAAACTATAAATTAAGTAACAATGCTTGACTACATCTGCTAATAAAGATGTACACAGAAATTTTCAGCTTTAAATAAAAGTCTTAATTAATATAAAAAAGTATTATATTTTCCCGAACCGATTTCATTTAATCAATTTTTTTTAGAATCATATTTTTTTATTCTTCATGATACTATGTTATTGATATGATAATGTAAAATAACTAGTAATTGCAAAAAAACTGATAATAGATAAAAACTTTATTTTTCAGGAAGACTTACTTATCCATGGAGATAGTGTCTATGATATCATAGACAAACAAGATCAGCAGTCTGTCCAAGCAGAACTATGTAAAACCCCTACAGACGGAGAAGATCGAATGTTTCTCTGCAGAATGAATGTTTCCAGAAATGCTAGACGGCAAATGCGTTTTGGAGACCAAAAGGTAATGCAATATTTAACATATCTCTTGCAATATATATTACAGATTGCTCTACGTTATGTATGTTATTTTTGACTTCACTGTCATATAAATGAATAACTATTTTGCTTGTAGTAGATTTATACACGATAAATATTTAAAAAATTCTCTCTGGCTGAACAACAATCTCATTATGGCATATAAGACACTATATAAGTAAAAGTCAAATTATAAAATAAACATAATTTATTTATGAGTTATGTGACATGCAATGATTAAAAAGGGCAGCAAAATAAGGCATACCAACTATTATATAATTTATGTTGACATAGAAATATGCTATATATAATATTTAAGCCCATTTATTGAATATTTCTTACACATTGATTACTTTTAATTTTCATTGATTTAATTAACTTTTATTCTTTTTAAATAATATTTTTCCTGGTGTTGGTGGTTGGTTAGGTTTAAAAATGTGATATAAATTTTATTGAATACACCTTCTATTCACTTCGGTAACAACTCCATTCTGCAACCATAGTGTATGTATATTAAGTTTGTTTTTAAGTTTTATGTTTCGAATTGTTCATGATGCTTAGGATTCTTTTCCTTCCAAGTTAATTAAGAATCTGGTTTGATAACTAAAATTTACATAAATTTCACTAAAAAGGCAAAATTATTTTGACGTCTTATAATATTCGATTATTAGTAGATATTATATATTCCACAGCAAAACATTTTAACGATAATATTCTTTTCATCATTGGTGTATAATTATAGCAAATAGATAAAAAATAAATATAGAGAAATAAGAATGGAAAACAGTCCTTGTATGGCTCGATATCGACAGATCATATCTAGAGGCTGCTGGTAGCATAATAAATAAGTGTCAATGCAAATAAATGCACAATTTCTGAGAACGTATCTCGATACGAGAAAGTCCAACACTGACCCGTAAATGTACACTCAGCAGAGACTGTCTTAATTAACCCTGGCTTTAAAGAAAACTTCTCAAACTTTTATACTAAAATAAAAAATGACGAAAATATTTTTTTTCGTATGAAATTGAAAAAAACTACTTTTTATACACTGGGTTATAAAGAGTTTCAATTGTAATTTAAACATTTCAATGAAAAATACTTTTTTATTATTATTTTATAGTGCATCATTTATTAGAATTTAAGCTGTAAAATATGACATCAACTTACCACCAGCTTCTATCCAACGACGAAACATTTCGATAGAAAATTATGCATCTTTGATTATTTTGCTTTCCAGAATTAACTTTTTTTTATTAAGATCCCTCAATATATTTGACGGTTACCTCAACTCTATAATGTTACAGATTTTTTTTTTGAAAAAATGTTTTTGCATGTTCAAGAATCATATAATTTTTTTAGGAATGTTTTAATTATTTATTATAGGAAATATTATATCGTTAAAAAAAAGCTTAAGAATTTCCCTCGAAATTGTAAAACAAAAAAAAAACATATTTCCGGTGAACGTAGATATTTAAAAATATGGGTCTAAAATTTTTTTTCGTATTTTGCAGCATACAAAAGATTCAATATGCAATCCATGAGCGCAGAAAGTGATTTTTTTTTATTCAGTTCTGAAAGTTTACAATTTAAAAAGATTTTATCTCCTATTTGATAATTCCAGAATTATTTAAGGTCTTGAATCTGACAGCTAAACATACGCGTATGAACATTCGTAGTTTTATCTAGTTAATGGGAGGAAGCTTAAAGTGCATGACGACATTATCAAGTACTCTTCGTGCAGTTTCGTTTACGAATGTTTTCTTAT
Source organism: Himalopsyche japonica (assembly GCA_028555115.1). Classification (NCBI taxonomy): domain Eukaryota; kingdom Metazoa; phylum Arthropoda; class Insecta; order Trichoptera; family Rhyacophilidae; genus Himalopsyche; species Himalopsyche japonica. The sequence continues at coordinate 1,595,707 of JAHFWJ010000222.1, read as the reverse complement.
CATGCTAAAGTTCATTAAGTTACGCTCGAAATCTCGTATTTATACTGCATAGTTGTCATATATTACAATACTACTTCTATCGAATACGTTTATGTTACTTGGCAAAATTAGAATCAATGAAAAATCACAATAAAGATACTAGATGTAAAAAAATGATATATTTATGTTATATTTATGATAATGAGACTGTATCTAGTTAGTACCTCCTTATATGACTAAGATATCAGCAATAAATATATAATTTATGATTTCTGCAAGTCCACATTCGTTTGAGTAATTAAATCATAGTTGTTACCTCGCACGAAGCTGGTGTGTTTTGTCCTCACGAGGTCTCTTCGTCGAAGAACAAGTGATTTATGCCGATATTGTACAGTGTCATTGTTAGCGAAAGGAATGAAGACTTCAATTATGCTAATGGCGGATGAAGTCAACGCGCAGAGCAGGGAGGCGCGAAACCCGCTCGGTACATCGACGTATTCTTCAAATGGCATGATTGTCTATAGGAAAACCAAGAAAACATCTAGAAAATCGATTTGTCTTTAGAACTCACCAAAAGTGAGATTATCATATTTATTTCAAATTTTACGCTCAGAATTAAATTGTTGAAGGCTATAGTATTGGTTATTTTTAACAGAATAGTCAATAATTTGATTAGATAAATATGCCAAGGTAATAAAAATATGAGAATTGATAGCCATTTCGGTTTTAGCCGCCGTCAAAACTGTTATTAAACTTTGTTTAATTGTACTTTTATTTGCTGTTTAAAAAGAAATTGACAACATATCGCCCTCTTTATTCTCTATTCAATATTATATATCGAAATGAAATTATTTTATGTATCACATATCACGTTGTTTCTTAATTCTTCTTCTATTCATTTTGAAACGTAATAATTACGATATTACAGAGACTTAATTGAATATTATAAGTAGAAAACAAAAATTAGTATGGAATAGCATAATACAAATGTTTTTTAAATACTTTAATGAAGTTGATAGATGTCTCCTCTTCACGAATATTTCTTATGATGACATGATACCAAAATAGCTATTTACCATATTTGATTTACTCCTTTTCATAGTAAAAATATTTGATAACTTTATTTATTATATTTTGAAATTTGTTGAATGAAAAAATCTTTTGAACTAAAATCCGCTTATTCGAACAATACAACAAGTATTGTTTTACGTACTTGAATGTTCAAATATGCCCATAAATATTTCTTACATAACATATGTAATATAATAGCCCGCTTACGTATTTTAAATGAAATAATATCGTCAAAAAATCTTCGCATTGTTGTGTTCCCATTGCTTGGACGCTATACCTGTGTCAATAGTTCAAGAGAATTTGCAATGGACATCTTCACAGTCGAGCTAAGAATACAGTCATGTAGCACAATGTGTATTTCGTATATATTTTTTTTTATTATTTTATTTATGATCGAAGGCTTTCAACTGATATCTAATAGGTTTTCGTAAGATATATATGTATCATGCATTGTTTTATGATATCGACTGAAGGTGTTTGATGGAATTTCAATCAAATTTGAAATGACGAAATTTTGTTCAATTCAAATCTTTACTGTTCTCAACTGTGATAAGAAAAGAATATATGTCGTTCAACATAAATTTAATCATCATTTACTTAACGCGTTTTAAGCGACGTTTAGTGACAAATTTAATATATTTTTTTACTTAAAATAATTCAATGGAAGCATAAATTTATCGTTTAATGTCATACACAGCCATTTTTTAAGCACAACAGCCATTGATTATTTCAGTATTGTAGTAGCAAACGGTTATAACTGCTTGTTATTTACACGAATCCACAGGAGAGCAAAAAATGTGTTTTATTTTAAATCAGTCTGACCAGTTTAAAAGATACGGTTTTTTTTCAAATTACCTTACAAATAAAATAATAGTTTTCTTATTTTGCTCGTCAAATAATGTACGATTTTGAATATATGTATTACGTAAGAAAACTTAAAATGTCAAAAACAAACTGCAAACATTATCGTCTGCCACGGTAGTACCAATGTATACACGTTTTTCTTATTTGACTATTTTTGAAAAAGTGAATAATGAATGGTCAACTCGAGAATTTATTGACTTACATCAAATTGAATAAGAGTAACTATCAATCTTTTATGGAATGACATAAGTGACAGGAGCTGTATTTTCACGTTATACATGTATATGACATCAGAAACATTATTAGTGGCTACCATTACGACTATTATGTGGAACATATCACACAATGGTGCTAATGGATGTTACAATTTGGACAATATATATATTTTTCTGTAATTGAAGAATTGAAATAAAAAAAGATTTGTGCATAAAATACTCTCCAATGAATCGACTGGGATAAAATACATCTGCTGCTAAAGCCTTACTTTATTACATCGCGCCCTTCCTATATAATAAATATTCTTGAAAACTTTTGTTAAAGACATTTTCATTGATTTATAAACAAACAAAAATATTTTTATCTAACGTTTGATTCTTTGTTTATTTAAACGTTTTAAGTAAATGAAAAATATGTTGTTGTTTTTTTTTTTGATCATTACAAATCTTGTAAATAGACGTTTTGAAGTTTTTAAACTGTTTGCATCTCTTCATGTTTTTGAACTTACTACCCCGGTATTGCCTTTCTGCATCTTCAGACATTGTATCACACAGATTCAATACAACGTCCAGACAGATTATGAAATTAGTAGTTATTATGCAAATTATTTCATATATATATTTAGCTCCTAGCCTTAGGATCTATAATTCTACTGTGTAATTTTTCTTGGTTATAAGCGATGCATACTGTTTACTCTCCGTCAGTTCTATTGCATATTCGAAAAATAATTCCAAGAGATGTCGAAATGTGAAACTCGGGTAGAAAGTGCCAACAGACACGGAAATATACAGTTTAAATAACACATATTTTATATTAAAATTTCATCAAACACCCAAGTCTATACTGTGAATGATTATATACGTGCATTTTATTTTCATAGAGTCAAAACAAATAATCAGATATACACTGATAGACTATAAATGTGATGTGTTTAAAAATATAAAGTTAGAACTATTATGTCTTTCAAAATGGCTATGCCACAAAAACATTCAGTTTCAGAATTTAAAAAAATATGTTTAGCTTGAAAGCTATACCATACATAAAAAAACTTTAATCAGACATTGGGCCAAGACTCAGGAGACAAAAAAGGTAAAACCAGCGCACAATACAATACTGGAATAAGATAAACACAAAAAGCAAAAGATGACTTCTCTTATTAAGTTCAGTCTAAATGTGCGCCATAAATACAATTTTAATAAAATTTCAGTTGACTAAAATACTGAACTTTATTTAGTTGTATGTATTGCATTGACTTATAAATTTATACATGTTTCAAAATGTGTAGTAAAATAGAATTTGTAATCAAATCAATGAGTTGAAAATGCCAACCAGTCAAAACGGATCTTGATATGGTTCACACGAAAATTATATGTATTTTTTTCTTTGAGAATATATATATCCACTGTATTTAGCAAATAATACCCAAATCAAACATCTCTTTAAATCATAAAGTTATTCTATCCAACAGGAAATGTCCTGCTCTATCGTCAACGCCAAAATTATTATAGAATTATGCATACATCGTCACAATAAATGCATAATTCTGCAATGGATTTTGACGCACGCGTTGTTTATAAGACTGCAATGTTTTTATTGAATATGGACACTATTTTTTATTACTTCAATAAATGGCTTTGTTTTATTATTACTCTTTTTATGACGTCAGACACCAAAATTAGTTTCAGCAATATTTTGTTCCGAACGAGTGTTTCTGAATTACAATCCAGTATATTGATTGAATTGGCATTTATTTGGTAGAACTCCAATATAACACGGCGAAAAAATAGCAATGTATTTTAGATCTACAATTTTTTATTATAACATATAGTTGATAGCTATTTCGGCTCACGCCATCGTCCAAACTATGTTTAAACGAACATTTGCTTATCTATTTATATATAGCTGTATATATTTTTTCACCGTGTTACAATCCAGTATTTTTAATATTTTATTAGTCAAAACTTTTAATAATGGATGTCACCAGTGGTTACTGTTTTTTCCACTAAGAACGCAATGTAGTATACATGTGGTCGTGTAAATTCAACCCCATATCTATGTGATATAAAATAATGTGATTTCAAATCGATGCAAATTTATTCCCATCGCCCGAGGTGCTACTGAGCAATACTGGACGCAGACTCGAGCGGGACTCTACGCTCGACAGGGGCGGACTAAATTTTCAATAAGATTTATTTTTACCATTGTATTTTAATTAATTACTTTTGTTATAATAACGAAGCAATAATACTATTCGACATAAGAATTAATTTTAATTTTATTAACATACTCTTAATCTTAAATTGGCGGTGCAAGGGTATCATAAAAAAATGTGCATATTTTAACCATTTTAACTTAGAAAAAAGCTAAATGCCAATAGTTAATACTTGTATATTTTTTGCATACTCATACATAAACTGACTGTATACTTCTAAGCTATATGACAGGGAATGCTCACTGACAAAGCGGTGATATTTTTTCTATTCAATTTTTCTAAGACTTAATCAAAGTATTTAAAACGGTAAAAGTATTTGTTTTTGTAAAAAAAAAAAAAAAACAAATCTCTGCGTAGTTTTCATTTTAAGTACTTTATTAAAAAACTGTTTTTTTTTTTTAAATTTTAAGTACAGATATTCGGCTTTTAAAATTACCACCTTTCTTTTAAATTTTACCATTCAAAAAGATTAAAAAAAAAATATATTTAAATTTTTTATGGCTATTATAGCTGGAAATAAGTGACATATTACATAAATGAAATTGATTTTTACACATTCACATACACGAAGAATAATTCTATAATATAATATATTACAGTCAATCCTTATGCGTAAGTATGTTATAATACCATTAGCGTTAAAAAAATGCATAGTTATTTGAATTTTTTTCATACTAAATAGAATAAAATCTAACTGCCTCACTGTGTTTATTGAGTGTCGCTCTTACTCAACGACCATTCGTTCTCTATCAGATATAAATTTTGTCAAAACGGAATAATTTTGCATCAGAAACAAGGTAAAGGAGGTTCAGAAATCTTGCCAACTCAGAAATTTCTTACATTCCAGCTGTTTCTTCGCTCACTTGAATATGTTTATAAGCTTTTCTTGCAATATTAAATCTTCTAAAAGATATTAACAAGTAAGCATGAGCTGATATTTTTAAAGCATTTTATTACAATTTTGAATACACATCTGATTTTCAATATATGGCACTGTTTTGAAAAAAAATATTTCATTCAATTAAGAGCACACAAATAGCGCTTCCAGGATATAATCTCACAATGACCGAGTTTCTATTATAATTTTCTACGAAAGTGAGCTTTCTTGTACTCGATTACCTTATCAATATTAAAAGTACTTAAATGAACGAATTGATGTATGGTTTTGGATACAGGCAAACAATTAGTGGTTTCTGATAATTACTTCTTTACAAAATCGCCTCTCTCTATGAGATCATCAAAACGGGGTGTTGAAAGAACAATCCTCTAGCAGTATCTTCTTTTCTTATTTACCTATTTTATGAACTCTCCCTTAAAGATGGAGGAAGTTTAATTAATAAATAAATACATTTTTTTTAAACAATCTCTGTCGATACGCTTACATATAAGCCATATTATTATTAGGCAAGAAATGATAGACAAAAAAATGTTGTGTATCTTAACACGGTGAAAAAATAGCAATGTATTTTAGTTCTACAAAATTATTTTTAACAAATATAGTTGATAGCTATTTCGGCTCTCGCCATCGTCAGAACTATGCTTAAACTAACATTTGCTTATCTATATATAGCTGTGCAGAAAAGGCACACAACACATCCTCTCTCCTGTTCCAACGGCCTAGCTTGTTACTTTAACACAATGACACTAAATTTTCAAAATTCTAAATGAAACAATAGGTGTCTATGACAATACGATTATATGTGGGACGGAAGTGATCCTTCTGGAAGTAAATCAGACCACCCCTTTGTGCAACGGCTGGACAAGTGGCGATGCTATGATGTTAGTTTGGTCATTAAGAATCCTTTGTGATAATTCTCCGAGAATGACGGCTTTAGAACAGCTAGAAATCAATAGACACCAATCTTCTTAACGACCAAACTAACATAATAGCATCGCCACTTGTCCAGCCGTTGCACAAAGGGGTGGTCTGATTTACTTCCAGAAGGATCACTTCCGTCCCACATATAATCTTATTGTCATAGACACCTATTGTTTCATTTAGAATTTTGAAAATTTAGTGCCAGTGTGTTAAAGTAACAAGCTAGACCGTTGGAACAGGAGAGAGGATGTGTTGTGTGCCTTTTCTACACAGCTATATATAGATAAGCAAATGTTAGTTTAAGCATAGTTCTGACGATGGCGTGAGCCGAAATAGCTATCAACTATATTTGTTAAAAATAATTTTGTAGAACTAAAATACATTGCTATTTTTTCACCGTGTTATAATGGAGTTCTACCAAGTGAATGCCAATTCAATCAATAAAGTTGTGTATCTTCATCGGTTATATGATTTTTGATATCACAAAATTGATCCTATTTGCCTCATAATCAATTCTTCAACAGCCACAAAAAAAATATTTTTCAGAAAACATAGATAGTTTTAATATTGTTCAATCGACGATATTTCTCGTGGATGTTTCACGAATTTACTAACATTGCATAATCTCTGAAGCTGGTGGGCAAAGTGCCGTTTTGAGACAGACTCCGGCTGCAGATGTTGTGACCATTTGCATAAATATGAGAGGCAGTACTCTGCAGTATTCACTCTTATGAGAAGTGGATCGCAGAGATACGCGGCTTCTTTGGAATATGAGGACAATTTCAGATTATATTAAACTCAAGTTATCAAGTATCTTGTTAATAATACAAACTTTGCATACGTGTATACATACTGGAATGTCTTTCTATCTCTACACTTGCAAAAATATTGAAAATGTTTTTCGTTTCCAATTCGTTTTATGTAAGGGTGGGCACGCAAAGGGTTGATGAAAACCGCATTACAACTGTTTATAAAGAGCCTTGTCATAGTAACATAAAAGAAAATATTGTAAAATTTTTGAATTGTTACAACGTTTTACGATTCCACATGTTTTGTCACTAGCGACCCGGGTTTCACGTTTCGGCATCTTCAAGCATTCACATGTGGAATCTTACAGAGTTGTAACGATTTAAATTTGATATTGAAATTCCATCAAGCACCTTCAGTCGATATCATAATTTAAATAGTACAATTTATTTAATATGAATATTTTACCCAAGTTTGAGGTGGTATTCAAATAATACATAAACAATAATTTAATCAAGAGAAAAAAAAAATATTTGCTAGCCAAAATAAATTCATCAAAAAATATTACATTTATCGGAGACCTTTGGTCAATACAATGGCATTTAGCGTAAAATTTGTTAATAGGTACCATTCACAGTAATTCTTCAGATGATGATTGGCTAACTGTGAACGATATTTTGATTTCACAAATTTTATTATGGATTACGAAGCTAATCGGTTTATCTCTTACTCAATTGAACATGGTTTGGGAAATAAATGATTTTAATTTTCAATAGAGCCACACAAGACGTATTGAAGCGTCATATTTGTCCAGAAATATGCAAGATCTTAATATTAATTATTTTTTTTTTTAATATAATTAATTAGCAACTTCATGTATGGCTTCTCTGACGTATTAATTCATAATTTCGATTAACCAAATCTTTAGCCACTTCTTTAGAGACTATTAACCATAACATAAATAGTATCTTTTTTATAAAAATATAGTATTTTATTCAAACATATCGCGCAGGAATGAATAGTATACAAATTTACAATTAATATTTATCTTACGAAACTGTATAAAATATTGTTAGTATTCATAAATAAGATGGACATTTAAATAGATTTAATTCCGATAAACATGACTTAAAAGTACGCTATTCAATTTAACGTGCATTAAACAAACTTAAACCGTGTTGTACATCTAAGCAATATATATTTAACTTACTGTTACTGTGTCACTTGCTTAGACAGTGTTAGCAAGTAAAAAGGTATAATAACCTTGCGATTAGTATTGCCGGATCTTCCATTCACTAGCTATCGTTTTTTTCTTACTATCGCAACAACTGTTACGAATTCTCCAAGGCTGCGGAGATTTGCGCCTCTCCGAATACGTCCTTATTTGGACTTGACTATTTATCACATTTGGAGATGGTTTTTAATTTATTTTTTTCAAATAGCTACCACAAAACATGGGTCATGCACTCAGTTGTCGTGTCAGGGAGACGAAATTATCGTTTTTCAATCGTGAATTCGCGATCTTGTAATTTTTACGCCCATATCAACATGTTTTTATACTATAAAGTAATGATGCCTGCTAATTATGATACATCACTGAGTTTATTGAATATATAATTATTTATGAAACCATTAAATAGCTTGATTTTATTGAAATAAAATATCCAGAAAGCGATCACCAAATACATGATTATATTACGTTTTAGTTCGAATAAGATTTGACAGACGATTGATTGTTTGAAATGTACACTTAAATTTATGGTGAAGAGTCTTTGATATATGTTATAAAAGAACGTTAGCATTTGTATCAGTTAGACCACGTATAGGCTTTATATACACATTTAAATATATTGATTGAATTGGCATTTACTTGGAAGAACTTCATTATAAAATGGTGATAACATAGCAATGTATTTTAATTCAAAATTTATAAGATATATATTTTATACAAATACTTTTCTAAAAATATATAGCACTATAGTTCAGATGAGGGCATAAGCCGGAAGAGCTATCAACTATATATCTTATATTTTTTTTAGAACATAAATGTATGATGAAAAGACTATTATATATACAAGGACTACAAAAATTTCTATCGCCATTCGTGAATCTGTTTCAAAACTTGCCTTATATGAATTTTGTTAACATCTCTCAAAATCTAATAACACATATTCTGAAAATAACGAAAAAATCTGAAACCTCCTTTTTCATTTAGCCAAGATTACTTTTCTTAAAAGCACATTTTTAGCATTATTTCCACTATATATTTGTATTGATGATCAGTTGATGCTGCTCGCGATAAGCAAACCCGGTCCGGATCATAAAATTCATTGTGTAAATAGTAGGAAAAAATGTGTTTTTATTATTTAAAATATCATGCCATTCCATCAAGAAGTGACAGTAAAACCTTAAAAGTAAGATTGCTTTATTGGATATATCCCATAATTTAAAAAATTTACACCGAAAAAAAGGTTAAACGTTTTCCTTGCTAGAAGGTTGATATAAAATGACAAACGTAAGAAAGAAAATAGCACGGTCTGAATTTATTTATGAAATGTAAATCGACCTGATTGTAATAGTGAGGCAATAGTATGCACAAGTCTCGGAACTCCAGTATATTAAGATGTTGCATTAACATATGGTATCAGAGGTAGTGTTTGTTGCATTCTTATACACTTTACTCAAGTCTACTCGGTGGGGAATGCATTCGAAGGCGTGATCTGAGTGAAATTTATAAGGAGACTCTTTTTAAAGCACACGGTTTCATCAGGTATTCTTCAATTTACATTTCGGATTGTTTGGTTTCACTTACTGCAAACTATTTACATACAGCGACAATTTCATCGTACATATTTTAGAGAAAGTAGAAAGTAGATTTTAAAGAAAATGTTTCACGAAAAAACTTCATAGAAAAAGTAGGCTATATAAAATGTCCGTGACAGCGTGACATTTCAACTGCCCTTGCAAATTTAAAACAATGTCCCAATCTCCCATAAAGTCATGCTATTTTGCGTGAGTCTTTTTTCTGTGAACCGAATCATTGAAACTAATCTGAATGATCTCAAATGGCTTAAAAAATTTAAAAGCGTTTTGCTTTCAAATCACTGTGACAATTAATTGTTGAGCTTGAGCAATAGACATCTTAATTTGGAGAAGTTGTCACATGCCCTATCAGCGAAAAGCTGTATCGTGGCTTAAAATTAGCGGTTGGCACTACTTTGATTTCGTCAATTAATCAATAAATTAAAAATATTAAAATATTAATTAGAAACATAAGCGATAAGCAAACGTCGATATTAACGTATTACATTTAGATTTCACAGTCTTTAATATTATACTCATAATTTTTTTGATTACTAACGTTAAAATATCATACCGTTTATTTCTGCTAAACATATTACCTGGTTTATTCCAAGTCAATTACAAAAGTATCTGCCTGTACTGATTTTGATATAATGAAATGTTTGATTTGAAAACACCTTTTTTTAAGGGTGTGTTAGAACATAGTTTCTCAACCTTTTTACATCCGCGTACCACCAAAAAATCCAAAAATGTTTTGCGGACCATCAACATTGGAATAAAATACAAATATTTATGAAATTGGTGTTTTATTCAAAATATTTCATTTTGCAATACCGTACGCTAATACAATATTTTAGTGTATTAAAACAAATAGTAACAAAAAAATATTATTTGAAAATCCATAAAATACAAAATAAAATTCGATTGTTTCGTCCCACCCAAAAAACTTCACGGACCACTAGTTGAGAAACTATTTGTTAGACAACATCTTTCATTGTCATAACTGCATTTAAATATGACGCCTCGTATCCCAATAGATTACAGGGACTAATTTCTGCAACCAGTATTTTTAAAATGCGATTTTACTCCAATAACAAGGTAAGACATGACGTAAAACACGAAATTTCCATTGAGATTTGAATATACAACAATGTATATAATACAAATATAAAATAATACAAAATAAACTTTATCCTACTTTATTAATTATTATACCCAAACATTTTCAATTCTGCAAACGCCGTATTTAATAAAAAAATAATAAATGTCGATCAATATTGCAATGATCGCTAGAATGTCAAAAGATTTATTGAAAATTTGTACTTAACTACTTACAAATATATTTCGTAATCTGGAGCGGTGACAAAATTTAAATACTATTATTTTAACAACCGCTCATCTTAGTGATCGATTGTTCTTCTTGCTCCGTTGTTAGGATTAAAGGTTTACGCTCATTGTTCTGTCACAGCAGAAGAAATATTTATTTTATTTTTCCACCAAAAAAATAGTCATGAATGGATAAATCACATTAACAGTCATCTAATAATTATCTCATTGAACAGATTATTTTTTGCTTTTTTATTAATATATATGTTACAATGTTCGAAAATTCACTAACAATTAAGCCAGTCTGTTGATATTTCAGATGGTGAGACACACGAGATCCAAAATAAATATCACAACTTCTAATAACTTCATAATTTTCCTCAACTGTGTGGTCGGTAAAAGAAGCATGAATTTATTATATCAAAAATTGTTTTTTAAAAAATGCTTATAACGTTTGTTGAAATTGGACAATTACTTATAATTTGTCATTGAATGGCAACATCTATATGTGCTTATTACTTTTAATATTTTATAAAAGAAAGACTATCTAACTACATGATACTGGCAAACTAATCGTCTATAATTTAATTACGCAATTGGAGACTTATTAAGATTAATTTACAAAATTAAGCACGCTTTTTAGTATTTATTTTAAAGTGATATATGATATTATTAATCAATAAAGTTATCTATACTATCTATAGTTAGTTATACCAATGTTGTATTTATGACAAGATATAATAAAATTCATGTTCACTTCAAAAATTTTGCAGAAGAAAATACAACATTAGCGCCTACAATTTTAAATATGATCAAATGATTACATTTTTGCTTTTCCTAAGCTTATTTTTTTGGATCGAATTGATGTTGAAATATGTGAGAAAGATAATAAAAGACATCACAAGCCTTGTTTTCTCGCATATCTGCTCGATGGACTGTAGGACCAATAACATCATTAATGTATGTAATAATTTTATTTCTGCTTAGATCAGGCAAATGTGCTGAAATATTTACATTATTATGGTGCAATATTACATCACTGTGCAGCCTGAGTGCAATGGTAAGCCGGTCGTTCATAATAATTACCTACATGAACAATGTAATAATTCTAGTGCCGCGTATCGGATATTGAGATGAGTGTATTATTTAAAAATGTTGTGTAGATGCCGTCCCATCATAAAGCACACAAATCGACAATCTCTAGTGGGGCTGGGTCCATTTCCAATAAAAATGTACAAAAACCCCAGCTGAATCGTTGAAAATTAGTTATGTGACTCGATTAAGTTCGAAAGGACAATTAAAAAACATGAAAAAATTACAACCGTGTTTTGTAACCAATTTAAGAGCATCTCTCATATCTATGGATACAAATTACTTCTTCTATTCAAATTACAATAAAAAAATTGGCATCTTAAATTTGTCAGCTAAAAAATATTTCACTCTTTTTACGGATACCATAAGAAACATTGATACAATGATCTCTATATGCTTAAAATATATAACATTTTCTAGAACATATTTGATGTTTCCTTCGCACCGTTATATATATAAGAAAATAATTAAATGTTCTAAAGCAATATTCAAAATTGATCAAAAAGATGTATTTTATTATATTGCCAACTAAGAAATTTTAAACAACACTTCCAAATTCAAAATAAATTAAGCATTCAACTAAATATATTATTGTCTTCATTACAACACCAATTCAAATGTTTCCGGTATTCATTTTTTCTGCCTTTGGAAATTTTAAGAAGAATTTAGACTCTCAATAAATCTATGGCTATATGTTTCACTAATCACCGCTGCAAATGAATAAGTATTACTTCAAGAGAAACTGTATAATATTGTAATAGTAGAGTGATGTATGGGAATTGTTGTAATGCGAGTGAAATCGAAACAAAGAATTTTTGCCTTTAAGGACTTGCTGCATGTATAATTTTCTTACTAAGGAGTTACTGCTTAATAACAATTTACATATACGTACTTCTCTATAATAAGGAGTATACACTACTTTTTAAAAACATTGGTATTGTTTGAAAAAACACATTTTTTATTAGAAATAAAATTTATTAATCCTTTTCTGTTTGTCTCAAATACAAAAAAATAGTATACCATATTATGTATCATTTTCAGTTCATAATTATATTATATAAATTTCTTAAAATGTCTTACTCAGTTTTTCCAAAAAACATTTTTCATTTTTGTCAGCAAAAATTTATTTCTGTTAAAAATGCATTTTTTACGACAGTATAAGAAATGTTTATAAGAGCATTATTGTAACAAATATACATTTTTATCATTTTCAAAAATACCTTTGTAAATTTAAGCTTATATTATAACTTGCTTGTATTTCGCTAAATCTCAATATACCGGAAACTTAAGTCTTTGGAATGCGACACCAAGCGACGAACAGTCGTGACGTAATGTGGTTATGGTTGCACTCGCTGTTCGTTTTCGTTGAAAAAAATCAATATATGATAATTAAAAGTTCCTTCATTAATGGTTTCTTCTGTCTATTCTTTTTTACAAGAGTAATGTTGATTTTGTTTTTTTTTTTTACCTAATTTAAATTTCTTTTTTTGACAGGTTGTTTTAGTACGAGGACATTTTTTATCTTTCCTGCCTCTGTGCAGTCGTAACGAGCCTGTGTTCTTGGCAGCATGTGCTCCCGTTGCAATGCCAGAGACGAGAGAATGTGTTGTCCAGGGAGCAACCAATGTCTTCACCACCATACATTCCATGGACATGAAGATTATTCACGTGGACAAAAAGTAAGAAATTCTTCTTCTTCTATTTCTATAATTGCAATTCAGTCACTGATATCATTATTAGTAGACGTTATAAAAACTTGCGTTTTTTTTCTTTTTAAATTTGTAATAATAAATACAAGCCTCTCATAAAGCTTATTTCAACAGAAGTTGTTATATGAGAAATCCTCGTTATATGATTATTTATTTATTTTTTTGAACACCAAGTACATGGGAGACCATTTCTTTATTACTAACATCCATACCCTATAACAAATGTTTGAAATTCGATTAAAATCTGTACCGGACCATGAAATCACCCCAACCCATACCACCCACACTAATCACTCGTCTACTGGTCTGAAATTGTGTTACAATACATGCTGGAAGTTTTGTTGACAGGAAGTGTTTGAAATGGAAATCGCATAAAAAAGATATTGTTGCATTCTTATCAAACACGTCATCGTTTAAATTCGAAAAGATTTACCATATTATCCTGCATTATAACCAAGTAAATGCCAATTCAACCAATATTGGTTTATTAATTTCATCATATATGAACTATCCCGTCGCATTTATTTTCATTTCAATCAATCCGCTATGAATACATACAAAAAAAATATTGTTGGACATAAAACACTTCCGTAATTATTCAATTTAAGATATTCACTTAAACGTATTGAATACTCGGACATGCACACATTTGATATTTATAATTCAACACTTCAACACTTTTTCTATTTATAAATAAAAACAATCAATTTAAGAACAAAAAACGTATGCGTGTCTGCGTTTTTGTAATGACGGATTTAAAAACAATAAAATAATGCATCACTTGTAAAATAATATTGGTTGTTACACAGTATTAAGTGTAGGCATTAAGTGCACCGAAGATGGCAAAAAACGACATACCTACTTGATATTTTACACCTCATCTCAAGTCAGAAAGTGATATATGGGAAACATTAAAAGGTCATTAGCGGTACGCTTACGTTATACCAACTAAGAGCCGCGAATTTATATTCTCAGGATCGTATTTCTTAAATATTTTTCTAAATAACATATTTTTATTTAATGTTTACTTTATTTATCAATCTGAAGCATACGATCTCTTCACAGAGCATTTAAAAAAAGTATCCAGTAAAACTTGTCATTTTTCTTTTCAATAAGAAAAAGAAAAGAATGTTGGAAGAAGTTAACATTTTGCTTTCCTCATAATTCACACTCTGATAGTATTATCCGTTATATCGGCTATTATTCCTTTATAGATAATCACCGATTTTTTCAGATCTGGCGTCATCATTTAAGAAGTATATATTTTCAGTATGGTATCAATTCCGGAATAAAATAGAATATTTATTGAATGAAAATATAGAATTTTTTTCTTACTAATTATTTATTATAAATTTGTAGCAGTTCTTTCCAATGCAAAAGGAAATTAAATAATTAAAAAAATCTTGATATCCATATGTTTGATAATAAACATTGAAAGTTGAATACGGAAAAAGCAATGATGTAAGAAAACCGTAGAGCAAAAGTTACTACTCGTTGACGACGTTCAGATTTTCAATTGGAACCCGAAAATCACTTTTATATTATTAAGATTACCTCGGTACAATAAATAGCTGTTAGGGGAATTCGATTGCTTATTCAGTCAACATTAGTTTTGTTTTTTTTTTAATCTTTCTAGTACTTATTAAATTCTTCATATAAATATATATACTGACCATATTCTGACCAAGTTCACTTCTGTCGTTTTACATACTTAAAAATAATTATGTACTTACTATAAGTTTTCTCTTCTAATCAAGATCTCGTCCACAAAAACAACTTTTTAGAAGGAATAAACATATGTGAGTCCATCTCTCACTTCGTAGTACAGTCTTGTTGGCTAGTCACGGCAGTCGACCTTAACAATAAAGCTAGTAACATTGTCATATATAGTATGCTAAATATATATTTACCAATCAGTTTATTTTATGTTTTAGATAAATAATTCTAGATTATTTGAAAAGCTTGTATAAGTGAGACCGATAGTTTTATATTTTATAAATTATAATGCGTAATTTACACGCGTGGAAAACATTTTTACAATTGTCTCTTCAGCTGCTCTATTACTTAATAAACTGTTCTATTACGTAACACAAATTAGATATATTTCAATTATGTTAGCAATTCATGTATTGCAAACTTGTGGTCACACTCACTCCATTACTGACTCAATCATATTATTTCGATTCTACACTAATTATTTCAATAATTATCTTTGCTAATTTTCACATTTTTTTAATCTTCCAAAACCTTGGTACACTCTTTTTAAAGATATATATGTGATTCTATTATGATTTTATGCAAAGAAATTCATTTATAAGTTTCTTTTTATTTAATTTTACAATACAGCTCAATATTCGACAAAACAAATAACACAAAATTCAATTATTAATAACACCAATTTTTTATTTGATAAATAATTTAAGTGCTTAAGAATTAGTAATCTTATGTAATAGTCAACGCTTATAAGAAAGTAATGACAAATAAAAAATCTTCCACCGCAAATATTTATGCCGCGATATGTTTCGCATCCATACATAAAAGCATTATTAAACTATTAAGAAATGTTTTTTACTCATCTATCTGGAGCACTCAGTTTTTTAGATATTGCACATCCTAAAGTGTTAAAAGCAAAATTAGTTTCTTTTTACGTCAATCAACGCTTTTTTTTCACTACATACCAAAAGAAATAACAGTTATTCGCTTTGAAATTCTTCAATAATGTAATTATTTCTATCACTGGCTAATCGTGCGCAATTTTATTTTATTTTTCTATTTGAAAGAGATTTATTACAAAGTAAGTATTATAATAATGTAAAAACGTTTTTCAACATTTTTTTCGGAATTCTTTCTTCATTTCTATCGCTTATTTATGTATTATTTAAAAAATAAAAAACAATAAATATTTCTAATACACTATATTTATACGAGACCTTATAAAATAATGTTTTTTGAAAATGCCATACTATCATGAGTCTCTCAAATCAATTTCTGGTTTCATTATCCTATTCCTGATGTATCCTATACTGGTTCCTAACTGGTGTTTTTTGTACCACTGATAGTTTGTGAGGAGTTTTGTGGTTCATAGAACTGTTGAACTGACGTCATCAGAAACAATAGTCCAAAAACACATTTCAGAGATACAGGAACAAATGTAACTAACAAATGAGTCAATTTTCGGCAGTCATTTTTTTAATTGAAAATTTTAGTACTTAGACATGAGTATTTGTAATGATAAAAATCCTCAGTTAATTTATAAATTTATAAACAAGGGCATAAATATTTTTTCCATTATTATTTACCTTCCATGATTTTTTTTTTTAAAATATCTGGTGCTTCAGTTGATAATTGTTGTATTGTTGATAAATGTTGTGTAAAACGATATTTTGATACATTTTTTATATTGGAAAAATCGTGATTAGAATTTTTATTTTTATCAGCTAAAACAGTTGTTTAAATTATATTTAGTCGTTCGAGGAATTCAAAATTGAAAGTCAACGAGCTCATGAAGTTGGAAGGCTTGGCCACTGCTGATTTAGAATTATAATAAAAAAATAAAAAATATGATACAGACAATTCTGGATGCCATAATGTAGACTAACACTTAATGAATCAGTTATATCCTACTATTTTGGAGATAAAAAATAATATCATTACCTACTATTGTTATTAGCTCTGTAACCGAGTTACCAATGCTTTGCTTACCCAATGTACTTCATTGCGGCTAACATTGCTACGACACCTTGATTAGTTTTACAAGTATTGTGACAGCTTACTGCTAACCATTTTTCAGTTCCATATTTTTATTCTTGCATATCAACCAACTCTCGTAAAATAACTTCCGTTGATATACTCGACAGATTTTACAAGAAGTCCATAACAACATATGAAAAAATATTTGCTATATTTTATTTGCTTAAAAACTAATAAAAACGTTTTGTTTCAGTGTCTCAAAGTGAAATGTCAACGTAAGTGGTTTTCACTTCACATTAGTTATGATAATTTACAGTAGTTGACAGGTCAGCAAATGAGGTGTTAATCGTATGATTTACTGTTTTTTCACGTAATATTATGTTTCAAATGCGTAATTATAATTTGCCGCTGAGAATCATTTACTTACCCAAGTGTGAATGACAAGATTTACGACTGACAAACGATCGTAAAAATGTTCACATTTATGTCACAATAAAACAACTCTACATGAAAAATACCTCATTCGCGTTATCCTGTCAAAATTATAGTTTATTTGTTATTAAGTTTCCCGTTTTTGTAAATTGGCAATGCAGTTAATATTAAATCATTTTATATAACTTTGAATATTATTAAGTAGTGATGGTATCGTAATTTGACAAAATGATAAATATGTTTGCTTAATATCAGTATATGCTGTTTCGGAGAAAAAAGCATAAAATATACAAGAAGATAAATGGATAATATTCCGATAATTTTTTCATTTAAGTAATGCGAATAAAATATGGTGCATTTAAGGTTTATGTACAGAACATCTATAATATAAATGATAGTTTGTAATATGTAAATAATCTTCTGTTTCTTTTTTTTTATTTTTTATTATTTTCATGCTACTCTTGTAAAAGCAACAGCTGATTGATGTTCACGGCTTACTTTTACATCCTTAACAACTGCTTAAAACAACTTCGAGTTTTTATTTTCTTATTGGTATCTATAATATGTAGCCAACGACCATACCACGTTGAAAGCACCGGCTCTCGTGCGATCACCGAAGTTAAGCAGCATTAGACGCGGATAGTGCTTGGATGGGTGATCGCTCGGGAACACCGCGTGCCGTGTTCTCATGGCTATGGGAAGGAAAACCCAGACATAAAACCGAACACCAACCCGCCTGGGCAGCGTGGTGTTGCTATGTCCAAACAACCCCCCTGGAAAAAAAAGCAGGGGGAGGCCTTCATCCAGCAGTGGATCGACCCCGGCCGATGATGATGATGATCTATAATATGTGAATGAAACAAAATTGTAGTGTAAATCTACCAGTTAAATACGGTTAAACTATTTGAAGCCGAACTTTATGAAATGTACTTGATTGTTTGTATATTGTTATGAATATACCGATCTCTATCGAGATATATTAGCCATTTACAAGTATTGTATTTGTCACGGTGAAAAAATAGCAATGTATTTTAGTTCTACAAAATACATTGCTATTTTTTCACCGTGTTATAATGGAGTTCTGCCAAGTGAATGCCAAGTCAATCAATATATTGCATTTGTGATTTCAATAAAATATTTAAACTGCTGTAATGACTGCTTATTTCATAAATTATCATTATTTTCTGCATATCCAAATTCTACAATAATATAACGATTATAAAACAAAATCAAGTAAGATAATTAACATTTGATGCGTTTATAAAAATCTATTGTTAATCTCTATTTCAATAGAACCACTCACCTACGTTATATTTAAAGTGAGCGACAAAATGTCAACACATATTCGACAGTAGAGACGCTGTGTTATATAAAATACAAGAAGATAAAAATGCTTCTTAAAAAAAACGATGAAAATTGCGGGAATACGTCAGATAACTCGCTTTGCATACAATGGGCATGCCATCTTCTGCATTGTTGGAATAAGTTTATATGTACGACATGACTTTTGTCATTATTATTTAAGCGTATTTATTTATGCAAAACAAGTCGAGTAAAGCGCAGCATCTGGCCTGATCTTCATAAGTAGTTACTTTCTTACATTTGCAATATCAACGAGCACTACCGATTTATGCGTTTGCTCTTTAGGTTAGCCAAAAGATAATAATATCTCTCACATGGATTATAATACAATATTACAGGCATAACAATTACAACAAATAGTATCGAAAGTATTTGAAAAGAAAAATCTTGCCCAGAATTAAATTTAGCTTGAGGTAGATAAGACACTCGAAGAGAAAAAACTCAATGTAAAGGTTTTTTAATTGATCTTTCGGGAACTTGAACCTTAATGGATCTGATCAATATGGAAAGCCACTACACAACAGTCCAATAGAGTATAACATCGCCTTCTTCCGTAATAGTCCACCAGCTCAAATACTCTTACAATTTCGTTATATATTTTAATTAATTGAAATTTGACGACTAGTAATGACGAATCATTTTATCCATACACCTGCTAAAATCAAGAGTCTGATAGACTTTTCTATAAAAAAACTACTCTTAAAATATTCCATTTGGAATCTATAACATAATTGATTCGTGTACATATTTTTTTCTATCAATAAGCTCCTAGTGTGGAATATATTAGCTATGCATGACACATTTCTTTAAAATATACAATATGTTGACTGTTATTATTACTTTATCAACAGTGGCGAATGGCATCTAGGATGGGATAAAGCTGACTTACAAGGAGTATCGTGGTATCAATTACTCCACTGGGAAAGCATGAGAGAAGCTCAAGTGAAACATCGATTGAGTAAGCATGTTTTAATTAATTTAAAATTCATACAAATGACAAACATTACAATGGCTTAATATTTTTCAACTCAAAACACACGATGGAAACGACATGTTAATATAGATTTGCAATGTAACTGTGCTGATTTTAAGTTTATTTGAGATTTTTCATTTAAGCTCTGGCTTCTATGACTGGTCTGAAAGTCTAACAACAATTGTTTGATAAACTGTTGTTACATTTAGCTACAAATGCGATTTCGTATATAAGCGTGATAGACATATTGATATAATGATATACTATTAAGTTATACTTCAGGAGTATGTAATAACAAATGCAGTACTCTAATGTTACAGCCAAATTATAAAATGAAAAGTCTTAAGTTTGAGGTTTATACTTAAAAAAAAACACTAACACGAAAACGTGACACGTGACACGTTTTCACCGTACTTTACAATGCATCAAACTGTATTTAACGTAGTCTCTGCCCATTTCAGTGCTTTCATTGAGTGTGGAAATATTTTCAGCAAATTGAACGGAGTGCTTAATAACATTGAAATAATTTGTCTAATTGAACAGATCAAAAAATAAAATTTCATTTAATAGAATCGCTTTGCAAAACTGATCCCAAGCACAATATGAAAAAATACATTCCCAAAAATATGTTCTATTATTATATTTGTTTACACATACATTACTGCGATAACACTTGTATAATGTAATAAATTTATAATATAAATTGGATAATATTTTAGAGATACTATATCCGTTAAGTTATTGCTAAAATGTTTATTTTTGTTTAAAACATTTTATTTTATTACTTTGTGTCTTCAATAACTTCATCTCCGAATGCGATCTATACTTCAAAGCGCCATCGATTGATTTATGCAATAGAGGTCAGCAGGCAGCTTTAGCTGGGAAAAAAACAGCTTATTAAGACGAAACATAATGCTTTTTTTTGTTATGACTATTGTTCACTTTGAAGTTGTTTCATCTAATGTTACATTTGCTAACATCAACATTTAATAGTCCATTAGAGAAGACAAAGCACGCGGCGCCATCGCGTGGCAGATCGACATAAATCTGCATGTCACATTTAAATTCTTTCAACTTTACCGAAATATTAGTAATCTAATTCCATTATTCAATCTGGCAAGGTTTCCACACCATTTAAAATAAAATCAATAAACTGCCATTTTTCCTTCAAATATACATTAAATAAAAAAAACTTATGAAGCATTTAAAATGATTTTTTATAAGAGACACAATCATTATTCGATTGAAACAGTCAGTCGAATCACTCACGGTGTGCTCTGCATTATCTTCGATATATTTTTTTTCATTAACATTAAAGACAAAACCCATATATATGTATACATATTCTAAAATCACACTACCTTTGGAGACATACATTTTTATCTACTATAATATGTACATAAAACCGTCCATCCATTGTAATTATCCTAACTATCCTACATGTACAATCACGAACATCTCTGAAAATATTTGGTCGAAACTAAACTCAATTTGAAGCATAATAACATGCCATTAGCAAACTCCATTTAAATTGAGTAACGATTATCTTTATTGGAGGAAGAAGAGAGACTATACCGATCCTTATATAATGATGCACAGATACAATCGTTCGAAAACGAAATATGGCATTGATTTATAATGAAATCATGTAATGCTTTTGCAGTCTTGGTTTTTTTCGTATTTTTTAATCTCCCCTTTTACCGTCATTTCTACAAGAAATATTCAAGAAAATTTTTATTAATTCCAATTTCGCCATTAAGAAACTAGCTTTAAAATACTACCAAGACAGATATTATTTTGGAATATTTGTAAATACAATAAACGTAAATACTTTTTCACAAAAAAACGATAAAAAAAGTTAAAGCTTAACAGTGATCCCTTTTATTGTTCTAACTGTCACTCTGATGGAAAAACATGATATTTAAAATAATAAAAACACATTTTTTAGTATTTTCACAATATATTTTTTGATCTGGACCGGTTTCGCTCAGTTGATAATGCTCGCGATGAGTGAAACCGGTCCTGATAAAAAAAACATATTGTGGATGTAAAGTAGTAACAAATGTGTATTTATTGCATAACAGTGATTAAAATATTTATTGAATGTTGTCATAATTAAATAATAGAGCTTGAAACTTGCGGTTCGATGAAATATTTTGAAATATGCATGGGTCATTTTTTATGTTTTGACATTTTATAATTTGTCCTGAAAATCTATTGCTTAGCATAGAAAAGTAAATAAAAATATTTGATGACACCCTCTGCTAATAAATTTGGACGTTCTTTTGAGATGAAAAACATTAGTTGTTGCTTACAATATTTCCATCGAGACAATCCACATCTGACTTGACCAAAATATCGATGATAATGGCATAATTTTGTTAAAATCATTAGGTATTAGTAAACGGTACTTCACCATATTATAAATTAATTATGAGGGAAAAGACAATCTTTCTGTGACTAAGATTGATTTTCGTCTAACATGTCGAATACTCTTAGTATAAACGAACTGAGCAATTTTGATTTTCAATAAGTTAATCGCAAAGATTATTTATCTATGTAGTCAAAGGCGTGGGAAATTTCATTACAGTTATGCATGGTTTCACTTTAATTCACATTTTGTTTTAGTTTGATTGATTAATGGTTCGATTAAGCTATTAAATTGAGATCAAATAAAATCGGATTTAATTCAATCAAGTCATTTTGCCTAAAGAACTATACCGGTAATTTTTTTATCTATGAAAAATAATTAAATGAAAATATTTTTACTGTTGGATTTATTATAGAACAAATTGATTTAACCTAATTAACCTTAGTCATATAAAACAAATGATTTTAGACTTTCATGTCGATAAAAAGGTTTTTATATTATTTCAATAACTTCGGGTACGTGGTGCAGTGGTCAATGTTATTGGCTTCAGGTAAAGAAATCACGGGTTTGAATCCCAGTACGAACAGTTTCAATAATATATTGTATATATATATTTTTGATAGATGGACTTCTGCTTTAATATATTGTTCTATGTCGTGCCGTCGAAAAATGTTGTACAACAACGTCCAATAAAAGAACACACGCTCCACATTAGAAAAGTGAATTATTATTAATGTATATTTATTAATAAACATATAGATATCACCTCATCTTAATACAAACATAACTTTCTGTTTGATATAATATAAGTCACAATAGATAAACTCAGGACATTAACATCATGCCAAAACGATAATTGTCAAATTTTGTGTTGAAAAACTCTTTTACGTATCATTTTGAACACTAATCGGATATTAAGACTTAAAATCAAATCGTTGAAACTTAAATAAACTAGTATTCACTGACAGGTGAGGTAGTAAAGATATTCGTGATTAAGAATAATTTTAACAATCAAATTGACTACTCAAAAATCATGTTAAAATATAAAAACACGTCAGAATGGAAAGTGTTACTATAATGTGTGAGTTAATTTCTATCAAAAATTTTACAGATTTTTTTATAAATATCATGATAAAAGTTTTCAGAATATAATTCAATTTAAGAACTGCAATTTATATGAAAAATAAATAATTGAAGGATTCAGTTTCTGCAATAAATTTTGCAGTTGACTCGTATAACAGTTTATCTGCCCACGCTATTATTTCTATTGCAAATCGTCGTATTTTGCTTGTTTCTAACGCATTAAAACGAAAAGGAATTTTAACTTGCATGAAGGAAATCGTCGCAATTTATGCAGTGCTATCATCATCGCTAATACCATATAAATTATACGTTATAATAACATATTCATTTATCTTAATTATCTCGCATATATCTCAACAATAATGCATTAATTCCTAGAAAATCTTCTTCTAACGATTGTACAATGTTATAACTGTATTAAATAATGTGTTATGTGATAAGTTTCTTATATTTTGCAAGTAATTTTACACTCTATTCAACGTTGAAAAATAAAATATTTAAGTGCAAGACACAAGTTTCTACATCCATATGCTAAGTATAATATAATATTGAGAATTTCACTATATATACATCACGAATATAAATATACTATATATAAGTCTAACAGGTTTTGCAATATTGGTAATCTGAGAACAATTATTTAAAAAAATAATAATTAGAAAAAAAATATAATTTAGTTCACTGGCTTGAACTTGCTTGGCTGTCATAACGAAAAAATAAATATTTTATTTTTCCACTTTATCGATATATTTTTTTTCACATAGACATATCGGATATTATGATAAATAATAAAAAAAACTCTCAATAAAACAACGTATTTATTGATTTAAATTTACATAAAATGAATTGGATTTAATCACTATACTTTCGTCCACTTTTTTACAATCTGTTATTTGAACGATATACGTAACAGTATGTTTACTGTATTGCATTAAACCTATGCTTATTGGCAATAGCAATATTAAGAGTTTTCCAACTGTTTTGAAAGTTTGTATTTAGTAAGCGTACTAAAGCAAGTTTTTATTTGGTTTTAAAAACAATTGATATTAAGCTTATTATATGTTTTCTAACAGTTACCCAATCTGAACAAGACAGATCCTGCATCATGCTCGTTAGGCTTCAAAGACGGACAGGTGACTGGTTGAATCTCCACAGCGTTCTTCAAGTCAAAGATAACATGGAGAATAGTCAGCAACCAGTCATTGTATGCACTAACCAAGTGTTTAGGTAAGTTTTTCTATTAACATTTTTTACAAGTACAATCCTTTCAACAAAACGGATTTTCCAAGCTGCGTTTTTTAGTACTATTACCGAGAAGTAAGCTTCCAGGACTTATCTCGTGAATAATTTCAGGAATTTTAACTATTTACTGTGCAGTAGTTTGTCAATCTGATTGACTTCGATTACCTGTTCCCACGGGCTCAAAACCCAGTACGATATACGGAAAGTATCATCAAAAATATTTTTTCAAATGGACACCTGTTCGAAAGCCATGGTTATTTGTAATTTATAATTGGGCAAAAGGAATTTAAAGATTTCAAAAGTACGCTTCTATTCTTTTTGATTTACACATTATTAAGTCAGTCTAAATCTGAAATTATCTAAGATTAGTATTAATTTATTGTACAAAAGTTTGTGTTTTCGGATTATTTTTCATTCGTATGGAATACATGTAACTAAGTGTAAGTAACATTTTAATCTGGGATTAATGTGTTGTTTTGCTGATGTATTGTATTTATTACTCTTATATTATAATGGTAAATGTGGCGTCTAGAGACAATTTCGATGTGCATACTGGATTGCGTTGTTTTACGAATAAAGCGGTCGCTAAGATAGATGGGCGTACCAGGGAAAACCTTTGGCGCCTCTGTCGCGTAACAAACCACCCAGAGTGAATATTCTTTTCAAATCAGGAGTGTAAAACCACTATTTTACGTCATATCAATTTTGAAAAAAATTTAATAATTTTTTTAAAAGTACAAATTATCTTTATTTTTTCATGAAGTTGCTCATTTGCTACATAACTTTTTACAATAATGATTAATATAAATAAAAGTCATATGTACTTAGGAAAATTTTACATAGATGAGTTAAGCTAATTTCTTTAAGTACTTTTGATACTTTTACCGTCAATCGTTTTACCTAAGAAACAAATAAGTCACAACTAATATAATCTAAAAGAAATGACTTGAACCACATCATACAATATCATATCTTTTCCATTTTTTTTAAACATCTATTATACAAAAAAATTACAGTTTATATGTTATAGCACATCGTTATTCGATTCAATACCAGTGATAGCACCATCTGTTATCACTTATTAATAATAATGTCCAGTCAAATACAAAAGAAATTTGATTTTAGTATTCAAATATTTTCTACTCAATTGAATTAGATAGTAATTTGACAAATTAGCTATTTTTTTTTGTATATCGAAAGATATGTCTTCTAGTCAAAGCTTCTGATGTAGAAAGCATTACTGGCCACCCATTTAACTTGACAAATCGAAACATTTTTCCTACATGCTCTGAATAATATTAAGTTGATTTTTTGTCAATAATAATTTTAAATGTTGCGTTTACTTTCTCTGGTCATAATATAAAAGATTCAGAAACCCTGGCTTGCAATAATTACTTAGATTTCATTGAAAAGCTGAGTGAATGCGGCTTATGATGAGGATACAGTGTGAACCGAAACCGCAAAAGTCTGCGGAGGCTAAACGCTTGCCTTTATGATAACAGAACCGCGCTTCGAGAAAGTCAACTCGACAAATTACTTCATTTTTTTTTTGCTACTGTATGTGCGCTGTATCTTATAAAGAACATAAGACTGTTTATTAAACTTTATTAAAACTGAGCTTAAAATTTTAAACAATAATTAAGTTTACTCAATAGTATCTTTACACGATAATAGTATTGAATTACCAATTTTAATTAAGATTTTTCAAGTGTAAGGATTTTATTATTTTCAATGCTTGATTAAGTAAGACATAGGGGGTAGAAATCGGTGATATTCGTTCGCCGTTTAATATAGATTTTTTTTTAATTTCTAACAAGAAGAGTTTAATGATTTTCAACAAGGGTCATACGATAGGGTGTTGTTTATAGGTATACTTTTTTTTTCTTGTTTAAATACCTCATGTCTGAAATGAAAAATTCTTATTTTGATAAAAGAGTGATGACTAACATATATTTTCTAAAATATTTTTTAAAAAGATATTTTATGTATGCCAAGAAAAACCATTTATATCAGATGTATAAATTTGAATTTTTGATGTTGACAACTAACGCTACCTATTGTAAGCAAAATTCACAACTTTCAATTGACTCTGAATTTTTATTTGAAATGACAATTTTTTAAATAATAAAAACATTTTTTTTAGTACTTATTTCCACAATATATTTTTTGATCAGGACCGGTTTCGCTCATCGCGAGCATTATCAACTGAATAATAATATAATAAGATAATGCTCGCGATGAGCGAAACCGGTCCTGATCAAAAAATATATTGTGGAAATAAGTACTAAAAAAATGTGTTTTTATTATTTAAAGTATCATGCCTTTCCATCAAGAAGTGACAGTTAACACCTTAAAAGTGAAATGACAATACTTACAAAATATTTGTGTACCAGGATTTTTTTTCTATTTCATTGTATTCATCAGAAGAATTTCGAAAAGTAGTTCTTCACAATCAAAGCTTATATTAAGAGTCATAACCATCCATAAAAATACTTAAATATTACATTATTTATTTTATATCGCTACAAACTGTTTTTGACAATAAAATAGAAAATTATTCCGAAGTAATTATTTCATGGTTCATATAAATCATATCGAGTATAAAATACTTAACGAGCTTAATCTATGTATATTAAATTTCAAAAATAATAACCTTTGTGTTCTTAAATATGAACAATTCACCTTTAAGACTATAAATAAATAACATCAATAATAGTAACGGAATTCCAAACATAAATTCAAAATGCCCGAAGGCGGGAGATTTATTGTAAATTCCCGCCATCATAAATATAGTATTTGCAAATTAACAAATATTTAATTTAAATTTAAGTAGAAAATATTTTTCAAAACTGACCGGGTCGCCTCGGGGTTGCGATAATATTTTGACGTTAATTTTCATAATTGAATAAAGACGTCTTCAAAATAACGTTGCATAATAATTTTAAGTACTATGAGAAATATTGTAGGCTATTCATCAAGCTTTATTTTTAAACGCATCATAATTCCTCCACGGATAATGTATAATGCAAAAACGATATTACATGAATATAATAATATAATACATCATTTATTATATGATGACGCATATTCATTTTATTAATTTTAATTCAAAAATTACGTGAGAAAAATCTCTTGGACTTTTTTAGCATTATGAAGTCGTGTCACATTTGGTCATAAATGAAAAATGAAGAAAAATATACAATATATGGGAATGAACGATTAATAAGAAGTGTAAAAAACAATTATTCGTAACGAAAAAAAAATAATTTCAAACACTCATATCTGAATAAAATGATTATATTGCCTAAAGTAAAACTACTTGAGTTTTTGTCACTTATAATTGACAAGTCATTTTTATTATACCTTCGCAATCAAATGAATATTTTTATCCCAAGACAGTTTTAAGCATGATCCAATATATATGGTATGCTAATTAAAAATTATTAGCTAAATAATTTAATGGCAAACATTACCACATGGGTATTGTAGATTAGTGTTCATTCATCCAAATTAATAATAATTAAGTACGTGAAAGGCAAATAAGTAATTGTATAAACGTTCATAATTATTATCAAGGACTTTAAATTATATTCAAACAAATCATATTCTCAAATACCATTCGAAGATACATCTCAATTGGAAATTATTTAACAAACTTAAATGCGATTGCGTCACTTTAATTAAATTCTTATAAAAACGCTTAATAAATTATATTGAAATTGAGTTCTTTGACAGTACAAAAAATCGTTTATTTTTAATATTTTTTTCTTAATATCAAAGAACTTGTTATATTCACATAATATATATCTGAAAATAAAAATAAATCTTAGTTTGGCTCGAATAATTTTAAATATATAAGACGATTGATTGATGAAGTCACTTTTCAAGAGAGAAAGAAGATACTCTGACAGTTTTAGAAGACAAATATTAAAGAAGGTAGGTAGAAAAAAAACATCATGTTGAATGGTACCGTCTTGTGCAAAATTATAGGGACCATCAAATTTTATTTATATTTATGAAATCGGCATTTACTTGGGAATAAGTCATTTTGAAAATAGCGATTTAAAGGGTCTCACATGAACTACAAATAAACGATAGAAGGTTCCTCATCAATATATCGTAAGAACTATGTCTAGAGAATAGTTCCCATGATAACGTGATACTAAAATAACATGCCAAAACTCGTGTTATGCTCATTACTCATTAACCCTATGACTGCTAACGTCTCAACTGTTGAGACTTCTGATTTTACTGTGTTGATAGTTGATATCCGAAAACATATGAATTAACAGTGGTTGAAACCTTCTACAACAGTACTCGCTAATTTTTGAGTTAATGCTTTCCTTGATTTATTCTGCCAAACTCAATAAGATTGTTTCAAACCAATATTATTCAAATTTGATATTGAAATCCCATCAAGCACCTTCATTCGATATAATAAATTACATCAATATTATTCAATAGATTTTTGAAGTCTAGGCGTTGGAGTGTCCTTTAAAATGCTCAGCAGGGAACGAGTTAAATCAAAAACCTGTAAATAGTATATTTTTGCATTGAAATATTTCACTTTTAACTTTGATTCAATTAAGAAAATTATCTATAATTCTATATATAGGAAGTCGAGTTCAAATCATTATGGATTGTTTTAAAAATGAATGGAGAAGATAATTTCCCTTTATTCAGAATCAGGTTGCTAAACTTCGCACCATAGACATAAATGAGTACAAATGGCGCGATTTCCGATGCAACCACTTCATAACATTAATATACCCATAATAACAGATCGCTCTAACAATAAAGAGTGCAAACGGTACAGGCACTCACTGTGATCGTTAGAAATATAGGATGCTTACAAAATCACAAGCTTAAACCTTTTTTTTAAAACTAAGCATATTCTTCATTTAGCTGCGAGAAAAATGATTTTGAAAAAACATGATTTTAATGCAAATACAGTAATCAAAATTATCGCGAGACGTTTCCTAACTTTACCAAATAATACTTTACCACAAGATTAATTTACACGACATAATGTGATATAAAAAGACTTCCAGTAAAACAAACTCCAGAATTCATGCCTAGGTAAGTGACCCTATACGATTATATAGGGTCCGCCATCTAAAGTTTATTTTTTCAACTAGTGCTTATTTCGTGAATGGTAACACTTAGCTCATGTCTGATTTGACAGATAATTAGTTTTATCTTTCCGCTGAACGAATATGGTTGTGTATACGCTTGAACAACGCTGGGAAATATTGCAACATTACTTTGAAAATTTTGCCAAAAAAAATCATCTTTTCGGATGAAGCTCATTTTGATCTTGGCGGGTATGTAAACAAGCAAAATTGTCGCATTTGGGGCACAGAAAACCCGCACGCACACATTGAAAAGCCGGTACACCCAAAACGAGTCACTGTTTGGTGCGGATTTTGGTCCAGAGGCATAATTGGGCCATTTTTCTTCGAAAATGAGCAAGGAGTGGCCGTTACAGTCAATGGCGATCGTTATCGGACCATGCTGAACGAATTTTTGTTCACAAAAATTGAAGAGGAGGATATTGGCAACATTTGGTTTCAACAGGACGGCGCTACGTGCCACACAGCCGAAGCTACACTCGATGTTTTGCGCCCTGTTTTTGAAGAACGCATTATCAGCCGCAGAGCTGATGTCGTTTGGCCACCTCGGAGCTGCGATTTGACAGCGTTGGACTATTATTTGTGGGGTGCCCTCAAAGATAAGTGTTACGCCGACAAGCCAGAGACAATTGACGCTTTAAAGGACAATATTCGTGAAGCCATTGGTGAAATACAGCTGCACACAATCGATAATGTGCTTAAAAATTGGACCGATCATGTAGGCTACTGCATGGCCAGCCGAGGCAGCTATTTGAATGAAATTATTTTTTATTATTAACCGGAAGGATTGTACCTTCAAATAAAAAAAGAAATTTGAGAAAATATTAGTAGTTTTTTTTTTATAGCATTTTCAAAAAAAAAAGTTATTTGGCGGACGAAATAAGCACTAGTTGAAAAAAAAACTTTAGATGGCGGACCCTATATACTGTTTTATTCCACAATTTAAGGACAATACCATATTGAAATAATTTACATACCACCAATATATGTCAAATATAAAACATACAGCCAAGAATTAACAATTTTCCAAGGTTTTTTGAAAAACAAAATTAAATTAGATAAAAAAGGAATTCTCGTTAGCATGTCTAATAATTATTGAAACGTTAACGAATGGTTCCTAAAGTTTTAACTATACGTCCAATTCCGTGGTGTAAAGTTAATTTCTAATTACAAGATAACAAGCTTTTTGGAAGACCAGCTTAAATCGTATAGGATTTTGCTGTATATAGAAAGATTTTATAAAGTTATATTGGCTTGCGAATTGCGTAAATGTTAGTGTGATTTTATATTGTTTACTTCTTTCTCTACACATTTTGTTCAAAAAAGTATGTCGATTGTTTGAACAACGTGTAGAAAATTTGTACCAAAGACAAGCAAAGAGTGAAAGAGTGCTATCTACCAACCATAAATTATAATAAATATCCCTTAAACCTTTATTAGACGTTTAAACATCACAATCAGTTTCACAGATCGAGCACGATCTTTTTGTATTATTTATCCGACGTATTATTATTGGTATGTGTTGTTTATATTTTATTTATTTACTTATTTATTACTGCCGGACGGCTTAAAGCTCAAACCAGGCGGGAAAGATCGATATTTTGATTATGAAGTGATTCAGGGTATTGAGCAATAAATCAACTATATTTTTTTAGTTACACATTATTTTTAAAACAATGAATACATTATTGTGGCTGATAGACAAGGACGTTGTGAAAACTACCTTGTGTAGAATTAAGATAATCTCTCCCGTGATCCATCTCCATTATCCTTGAGAAAAATATATGTAGACTTACTTACTCGCTGTAAAGTGTTATGGCATGCTTCAGGTTAAATCTATTCATTGGATGAACATCGAGAAAATCGTTTATATAATTTTATTTGTTGAAAATATCCCAATGTTTTATGTGAGTATGATAATTTTTTCTTCATTTTCTTAAAATGCCTTGACCTGAACTATTTTTTGCAATAAGTGATTATTGCTAATGTAGATATATCAACATCAAAATTTTTAAAATTCACTATACGAGAACATTTTTCATTGTCACTTTTATGCTTTGAAAAAGATGCCTGTTTATAGGTAAATCTTTCCAATTTTTATAGTTTTTTCTGAATGCCCGAATTCACCGCAATATTTGCTTCTTCTTATTGTAATATTATGTATTGCGGTTAAAAGGAGAGATCTTATTATTCCCCATAAAACATTGTATAACGCTGGTTTACTTTTGCTAGACAAGTCACTTATACCCTATAAAAGTCTAACATAACGATAATTTTATTCATTGTTAAGGCTTATTCACACACAGAAATATCTTATTCACAATGTCTGAGCTAACAAGCTTTATGTCTCTTCAAGGCGACATTTATCGTTTTTAATTTGTGCTCTTAAATGAACCCACATAATGGGTTTAGAGTGCCTAAGTAATGTATATGAATAAGAAAATGGATGTTGATAGTGTAATTTTCAATCATGACCTATAGCAGGGAATTGGTATCAAATATGTTACAAAACATTATATACGCAAAACCTTTTAATTTCAAAAGGAATAAATCGTTTAGCTGGCTTATATTATAAAACCATATTCAAGAGTCATCAGTTCAATATACTTCTAAAATTGATTATAACAGCTATTAATACTTCGAAGAATTCATCAAGTATACAATTTATTGATTTATGTTTGACTTAGAATATGTCGTGTTTTAAACGGAAAGGTGAATAAAAGACATTTAGCTATGTTTCACAATTCGTTTGTCAACACGTAAACATTATTGCTTAATATAAAACCGGAGTATCAACAAAAAATAGTAAGACTAATATTATATTTTACAACCTATATGAAACAAATTATAATAGAAAATTACCACATTATGCAAGAGTAGTTTTTATACTTTTCTTTTGAATAGACAATTAATCTCGCTCATTTTTGATCAATAATAAACTATATATCCAAGTATTTTCATATCTTTGACGAAATTATTTAAATTTGTTTTAAATCAGATCATGTGTAAACGGTTCTTTAGATTCAGCATATGGTAAAATATGACTTCATGGGAAAGTCACCCACGCTTCACAATCTATTGACAGCGACCCTAACATACGACATCATCCAACCGCTGTAATAACACTCGTAAAGCAATCATCGCATAATTTCGCAATAACATATCGCTGGCTACGGTGTAGAAAATCGAGTCACGTTCAAACAAACGTCCAATACTGAAACAAAAGCTAAACCATGTATATTTAAAATAAAACCACTTCCGTAGAATGGAGAATCGTAATGACAGTATTTTACACGGACTCTTGTAAAATAGTACAGTACAGATGATTCAATAAATAATAATTATTAACTCTACATTTATATTAATCGCCTTGTTTAATCTGTATTGTATCAATTTAAAATGATCCAGATAAGTGAAACGGGTCTGATGTTCATATTTGAAAATTTTGTAAACATCACCAAAGTGTGTGTTTTATTTATTTAAATATTATTAAATATCCTTTCTACCACGAAGTGACAGTCGACACATTAAAAGTAATTATTTACATATTATTGAGTACAATTTTATAGAATCCACGAAAACATTGAATTATTTAAACGTTGATTAGCCTTGAAATTATACATTATCCATAAAATATTTTCAAAAACTATTGTACTTGTTGATTGAATTGGCATTCACTTGGTAGAACTCCATTATAACACGGTGAAAAAAATAGCAATATATTTTAGTTGTACAAAATTATTATTTTTTAAGATATAGTTGATAGCTATTTCGGCTCAAGCCATCGTCAGAACTATGCTAAAACTAACATTTGCTTATCTATATATAGCTGTATAGAAAAGGTACACAATACACCGTCTCTCCTATGTAATAATTTTGTAGACCTAAAATACATTAATATTTTTTTTCACCGTGTTATTGTATTTGTATTATCATATGAAACCATTCTCTACATAACTAAATCAAATACATGTCGAGGGCCATATTGTCCCAAGCACCGAGCAAACCATGGCTAGTACTATAGCATTAAAAGGTACGAGGACTTATAATAATAATATATCTAATGCGTTCCATACGCTTGACTTGGTAATAGTAAGGACAACCCTCTTTGAATAAATATTCAAATATGGAAACATAACTGTTTAGTTTTAATGGTATATTTAAGTTATTAGTTAGTATACTTATAAAACCATTAACTTCTTTTAATACATAGTGACCGAGAAGCCTCCATAATGCGCGCTCACCCCTGGTTATACCACTACTACAGCGCTCAAAGTAAAATGCAATATGGTTTGGCCGGATATGACGTAACTGGTCGAAACAGTGCTGACCTGCCACCGCCTCATCCTCATCCGGGGATTTCTCCTTTCTTGAACGGAGTACGAACAACTGTTCCACCTCCGATGGGCGACCAGCCAGTTCACCCCGGAGCTCAACCATTTGTCAATGGAGGGAGACAAGGTATTGCGCCGCCTACGCCTGGTCCTCATCTGGCACACGTTGGATTCCCTTATGAAAGAGCTGATGCGGGACCCGTGGATTATTCAGTTCATAACTTAGATGACAGGTAACATATGTCAACAAAATTGTTAATAAAGTCAGCGGTACTCTCATTTATTGACTTGATTTTATGACTTTACAGCAAAATAATCAAAAATAATAGTAAGTAATAAAAATATATAAGAAAATCAAGCATGAAACTTCGGATGAAATCTTTTAATAAATAATATCTTTACCTAAGCAGTATCCTTTAACATTGTAAAAGCTTTTCACAGTGGCATCATCACCGTTGACAGGTGGGTTCTACACGTTAGAAGAACACAAAAATCACGAGAACGATTTCTCAAAAATTATTAGAAATATAAATTTTAATTTCTCATTCTTAAATCATTTTAGATAAAAGAAATATGTGGCTATAATAATATAAAAATAATACAAAAAATATTTTTACCTCATTCAATATTTTAGTAAGTACATATATATATATATATATGCCGATTTTTTTTCTGTAAGGAGATTTCTCTTTCTATCCAGATACCAACATCTTCCTGTAGAAGATGTACGATTATCTCCAGTTGCACCACACCCTAAACGAAAGTCACGCTCTCCGTCCCATTCGAAACTTCAGCAACTTACACCTGTTTCACCGTGTCATTCCCCAGCCTTAATAGATACAGGAGGAGGGGGGATACTTATGGCATTGACAAATTCTTCTGCATCATCATCCCGAAGACACATTACAAAATTGGGCATTACGTCATCTTCCGATCCGACAGACCTCATCGACCAATGGAATCCCAGTCCGCCGTGGTCTGAAACAGCTTTGCAAAAAGTTCCGGATCTATCTAGACAAGAATGGGATGCTACTATGACACCTCCTACTCCAAGTGCAACTCCCATCGGTGGATACGGTCACGGCCAACACCATGCTGTTTTTGCATTTGATTGGTCACCAGAACAGCATGTACCACATGGTCAATATCACGGGATACCTGAAGATGCTTTGGTGAATGCTTCAGCCCAGTGGCCAGAGCACCGGCTCTTCCCATTACAACCTCCGCCACCTCCAAGAATAATTCTGCCACTCCCTGATCCTGTTGACAGGATGGATGTTGAGGTGGTTCCAACCGGTAAGTGGATTGGTATTTGGAGCACATTTGGAATATTGCTTTATCATTAATAACAATACGAGAACAATATGAAACTATTTCATTTAAATATTATATCTATAATATTTGAATCGTCTTTTTTGATAGCAATGTTGTTTTTTTAATTCCGAACAATAAAAAAATATCTCTTTCATAGATAATTCAAGCACCAGAAATCTTCACAATCCAGGAACATCAACGTCCTAGCACAAAACCACCAAGGACGCCTGACGGGTCTCGGGAAAATAAAACTGTGATGAAAGTTATTTTAGTATAAATAATTGACGCTAATAATCACGCACTATTTAAGAATATGGCATTACTTTTATAATACCGTTATATTAGATTTTATTTATTTATTCTAGGCAATTAAGTACTTATTATGAATTATTACTGTATAAAATATGTTAAAAATGTAAATTTTTGAATTAACTATTATAATAAATTAGATATTTTTATTTGCAATATGTGAAGAATCAAGTTCTATTAGTATCTAAGAATATATATATATCTGTTCCTAAAGGGAGGAATTTTATACTATAGATAATAATTGTAAGGAAAAGCTATTTTTTTTATCATCATTTTCAACAAATTATCCTAAACTAAATGACAGATTTTCTTGACATGACCAGAATTATTGATATGGATAGCTCTTTTCATTTAAATCCCATCAAAAAAAGAAATCATTATCTTTACAAATGTTCTCTGAACCAAAAATGTTAATGGAAACATATTTAATTGTATAAAATGTGCCAATTTATAAAAAGTGTTCCTTTTAGAGATAATAAGTATACGATTTTTATAAATACTTTTTAAAATAACTGTTCAGCTAATTTTTTATGTAATAGAGTATATTTTTTATAAAACTCAATGTAAGTATTTCTCTAACACTCATTCAAAATATTATAATACAAACGGCTGACCCTGTTTTACAGAGTGGTACTAGGAAATTATAGGCATATTACCTGAAACTATGATTTCACTTTTATTGCCATAAAGTAAAATCTGATTGTTTCGGATCACGCGAATTTAATTAAAATACAATTTTTGACTAAAAACAAAATATTTTAAAAAAAGCAACCATCCTTGTTTATACATATATTACATTAAGTATCTCCGGATATAAGTACCAAGCAACTGTCATACACACACAAAACGTGATTTGGCCTTGACTTACTTCGTTAAAAAAATGTTATCATGTTTAAGAGTATAAATATTTTATTGAACTATTTTTTGACCTTTTGTAAATTTGAAATAAATATAAAACAAAACAAAAAAAACAATGTTTTCTTTCCTATCACACATTTTCTTTGTAGTTATTTTAAGTAGAATGTTTTTAACCAAACTCATTTATACCCTTTCAAAACAAATCTATATCTGTGTTATACAAATCTGTCAAACAAATTTTAAATTTTGTGTTTAAATGCATTGGAGAAAATTATACTCATTTATTGTTAGCAAGTACTTGTACAAGCTTTCGATGTTGCTGAAATATTGAAATAAATTTATTGTAATATGCGACTTAAGCACTTCTGCCAGGTGATTCTTATTTGCCATTCTCTATGGTAGGTCAACAAGATCAGTAAATAAGTTGATATAATGCTAGGTAAGTAAAAACAAAAAATAAAACATAATTATATTTGATAAAAATTTATTCAGTCAAATCAAAAAAAGTACAAAATTACATACAGTTTAATCATTACCTATCCCACGGCACTTTAATATAAAAGCATAAGGGTAAAAAAAGTGACAATGGATGAATAAATTCATTTCCCCAGAAAGATATGGAAAAAACTTAAAAAAGAAACCACATTTGTATCATTAAGTTTGACATTCAACACAAATTTATAAAGAAGTTTAACAAAATAAAAATAACATGTTCTGAAATGAGGAATACAAACATATCAGCCTGCAACTTAATTAAATTTTATGAATGATGGAAAATATTAATAATATTTACATTACGCTAGATACTTTGAGATTGGCAGTGTGTTGATTGACTACAATTTTTACTATCACACTCACAGATAGATTAAAAAAACACAAACCGATTATCAACAAAAAAATCCTAACATCAATAATTTGTTGCAAATATAACAAAAAGTGTTCATATAAAGTTTTTCTGGCATGGAGTATGATCAAAGTTATTAATCAACAAGACGTGTTTGGTTTATAAATACATGGATTCAAATCAACAGCAAAAAATAAACCAATGAATGTTTAGGATTTAATCTACCTGTTGTGCAATCTAATTTCACTTGTACCATAAGATTATCAATACAACATTATAATTCATTCAATTTGGTCTAAGTTGCATATTTCTTAATATACACAAATCTCTGGCAGTAGCTTTTCTTCCACCCAATGTTCCAACATCATACAGCCTCAACAGTAGACCAGTATTGAAAAGTTCAGGTAATGATTTCACCAACGTTGCTACTAAATCATTAGGCATCCCTTGAAGAACAACTCTAGCCCTGTCATGACCACACTGCACCATGAACACCATAAATTGAAATATAAAATGAGTCTGTGGGGATACTTCTCCATCACGACCAACAAGTTGAGAAAAAGTCTTGTACAAATCTTGCAGCGCTGACTGCAGCGGTTCCTTCAAAATCACTGATTTTTGCCCTTGCATAGGTAATGTGTTTGCAAACAGTGTGCTACTCTCTGCTGTGTTGTCATTGAGCCGTCTCACTTTATTTGTTGGACACAAGGCCTCAATATCTTCTGCGTCTTCATATCTTGGACGCTTGCGAGAGTTCAAAGCAGCCGGATTGGAATGACTGAATTCGAGAGCTGCATAAATGGAATAAACACATAATTTAGCCAAGTAAGACGCTTGAGGTTCTACAAGTTCTTCGCTTTGTTGGCTATTATACAAATACTGTGGTAGCACTTGAAGTAACAATGCCTGCGTGCATTGCTCAATGTTCAAATGAAACATTGCGAAAGCCAAATCTATGGCTCTATCCAAATCTTCTTGATATCGGAATTTTAAAACTTCTTTTACTAGATTTGTAACAAACCAGATAGGTCCACCAGTATTAAGAAGACTTTCAAAGATATGCGTGGCTTCAATATGCAACCAGCCTCTGTCTTTTACCGCATCCCAAACCGACTGCAGCTGCTCTGATATAGGTTGACGAGACACAATATTATGACTGAACGATAAAATTTTAGCCTTAGAAGCTGTCGGAGGGTGAACATCATATTGCATTTTTCGTATAATTTGAAACATCAAAACAGATCGCTCATTCAAATTATCACTCTGAGCCAACTCTATTTCACTCAGTGGTGTTAAAAACTGTTGAACCATATTCATTGGCTTAAGAAGGGCATCTTGATGAACAATGTGCATGTACGAACACAGCCAAGCAGAGGCGCAAACGGCTAGCGATGCCATTTTCTGTTTAAGAGCATCTAAGATTCTTTTGACGTCAGTAGCTGATAATGAACCTTGCTCCCAAGCAAACAAAACTTCTTTGATAGCACCGCACACATTGATGCACAGGTCATGACATTTCATTGAACTGATCTTAAAATCAAAATCATTTGAATTAAGTTGGCGAATTAGTATATCCACTTTGGAGATATCACACTTTTGCAGCATTTGATCAGGAGACTTAGGAACACCTTTTTCTACCATACAATCCCTTACCCACTGCTCAAAAAATGAATCACCACCTTCTTCCAAGACAGCATCGGCTCCATACTGTTGTACTATTGCACATAATATCAAAAATGATATATCAAATAAAAGTACTCTCGATTGAGAAGCTTTTCCAATATCTCCGCTGACTTGTAATGAACATTCATTAAATTTAATAAGTTTAGACACAAATTGTTTCAATTTTCCATCAACAGTAGCAACTGCGAGGATCACTTCCAAGCTTTTTCCACTTAGTACTTGACAAAGCATACTATAAAGAGCGTCTTGTATTTTTACAAAATCAGCGCTCATTGTTTTTAAAATTCCAGCGAGAGTCGGCTCAGCTCTCATAATAAATGTTGGAATTGAACCTTGAAAACCAGACGGCTCCAATTTTTGTAATCTCGTATTAGTGTTTTCTCTCTTTTGGCTAAAATATGTGAGATGTTGTTCTGACACCAATGATAATTTTACCAAGCCATCTAGTAATGATTGTATACAATTACATGAGCATTTTGAATCAAGTATATCGAGCAGAGGTGTATATTGCAACAGCATTTCAAATGCTTCAACTATCTCAGAGCTATAATCTGATTTATCATCACAACTTCGAACAGTGGAGTGAAGTTGATGAATGATTTGAGGCACTTTTAAAAACGTGAATGCTCCCCAGATAGACTGCTTAGATGGGCTTCCACTGACATCATTCAAAGATATTAAGCAAGCTCTCATTAACTCACAATAAAGACGTGACATAGAGTATCCTTTGATACGCTTCACCATAAGCAGTTCATTCACAAACACTTGCGTATCAGCATTGGGATTTGCTAACAGTTCAACAGCCAAGAGCGCTTGAAGACAGTAAGTCACCGGTTCAACTTTGTCATTCAATGGAGAGAATTTATCAACCTCAAGATTAAATAATTTCTTTAATGATTCATCAAGAGGTACATTAGCCTTGAATTGTGTATTCATCATCATAAGAGAATTAATATCTTGACACTTCTTGATGACGTCTGCATATTGTTCTTGGTCGTCTTGTTTAGCTAAGTACAACATTGCAATTAGGAAATCTGAGTTGACAATGCTGTTCAATAGCGATGCAGGTTTGTCAAATAATTCCAGGTAAGGTGAATACGTGGGGACAGATGAAGGATACTTAGACAAAGTATAATGATAAACTTGAAGAAGCCAGTGAACGATTGAAAGGACTGCAGCAGCCAGAAGTCCTTCTTCCAGTTTGCCCCTGCAGGTTACGCCATCCAATATGCTTTCCACAAATTCCAATAGACTCACCACACAGTGTGGCTTGTGGAACGAGTCAAATTTGGCTATTCTTTGTAAAACAGCTGCGTACGATACCAACTGGGCACTGAGAGAATGCATTAAATAGGAAATGACAAGTTGGTTTGCTCCACATCCGACCATCGCCTGTTGTAGAATGCAATCTGCCAAATTGTAAACGTCTCCACTGACCCCCCTAGGCAGAATTGTTTTAATATTTATCCCCCATCTCAAATCAGTCCATCGCTCACGCCACGCCTTCAAAAGAAGGGCTTTCAACGAGCTAGTTTTGCTCGTTGTCTTTGAAGCTTCCATTTTTACGACAACGAATGGTTTACGCATCGTAATTTACAAAAATGTGAGAAAACATTTACACATCAGGATATAAATATCAAGATATGATTATTCGGTCATCCACAGCAAAACACATCACTAAA
Organism: Himalopsyche japonica; assembly: GCA_028555115.1. Lineage (NCBI taxonomy): Eukaryota > Metazoa > Arthropoda > Insecta > Trichoptera > Rhyacophilidae > Himalopsyche > Himalopsyche japonica. Next base: position 1,554,561 of record JAHFWJ010000222.1, on the reverse strand, counting down.
AATAAACCACATATCTACCACAGGGGCCAACCGAAGTTTACAAATCGAAAACGTCAACTGTTAGTAATTAGAGGTTATGTCGCTTCTCCAAACAGTAAATATATAGTTCCAAAATACACCGCTAGAGATGAACACTAGCATGTATTTAAGTCCAGTACGATCATTATATATTTTTGGGACAAGAGCTGTCAAAAAAGTGTGGTGTTTTGTTTAATATAAATTTGCAAATTGTGCCTTTAATTTGCCGAAAGCAATAAATTCTTATTACGGTTAATATATATTTACCATATTAACCGCTATACCGACAAATTCATTTACTATAACCAAATTATTCCTAATCAAAGTTTGAGGTTAAGTTATTCAGCTCATTCATATATAAACAACTCCTCAAAATGAGTTTTGCAAGAAATAAAAGTGTTATTGACGAAGGTGATACGGTTATTTTGTATATGAGTAATACAATGTACGCCATTGATGTATATCCAGAAATAAAAAATAAAAAAGAAGTTATGGTAGAGAATGTCTTCCAAACTGCCTTTGGTGCCTTAAAAGTAAAGAACTTGATAGGTAAAAAGTATGGTAGCAAAGTAAGTGAAATAGTTTCCATTTACGTTCTTTGTTATATATGAATAGAATTATGTATAAAAATGAATATTGTAAAAAAATTACCTAGACCTATTTTTTTGAAAGTTTATTTTTAAATTGATTATTTATAGCAAAAACTATTGGCTCGAATAGAATTAATTCTGAAATTGAGCACCTGTTTCATTCAATATGTACTTTTTTATATATATTCTGTAAGTATAATGTTATTTACTTGATTCACTCTGCCTAATACTTACAGGAGTAATCAACTCTTTTAAGATTTCAAGCACTTGGTTGGAGGTCATGAGCTTGAATCCTGAATTGAAAATATTTATTTATAGTTTTTCAATTGATTTTTGAAATAACATCCAAAAACATGAATTTCTGTGGTATTTCCCAACCTCCCACAGCTGTAGCATTCAATTTTTAATAATACAATTCAAAAAAGGATACTTGTAAGGTACTAATATTTTCATTATTCCTGACTTGATTCCTTATCCTCTCTAATGGAAAATTTCAGTGACTAACATGTCATTCAGTAATGAAAAAACAATTTCAATTAGATGCTCGATAATATTTCTGCTCATATATAGAGTTTAAAACAATATCAAACTTAAAAAGTGTAAACCCTATCTTACAAATCATGGCAGATTCATATCTACTTATAGACAGTGAAGCAAATATCTATATAACATTATGAAGGTATTCCCATTTCACATAATGTTCATGAGCTGCCTTGGAGGACATAAACAGTTTATTATACCATTGATTTAGTAATTGATCTTATTAAAAACCCTTTAACTAAATTTAATGTTTGGTATGTGATATTATAAGAATAATCCATAAATTTTACAACTTAATGGATTATTTCAATGCTACACATCATTTCATGTTTAGACCTTCAACTGAAACATAATAAAAAAAGCATAAAACATGTTTAATCAGGCTATTTATATATATAAAATTTATTTACACAGGTTGAGCTATCAAAAGGTTGGGCACACGTACTTCAGCCAACTCCAGAGCTGTGGACCCTCACCCTCCCTCATAGAACTCAAATAATTTACACCCCTGATATCAGCATGATTATTTTCCAACTAGAAATATGTCCAGGAAGTGTTGTCATTGAAGCAGGTAGAGCTTATTGCTATACTTTTTATAGATTTATCGATAGCTTTGTGTGAATTCAACATTGATATTTTAAATAAAAAATCTATAAGATAAAAATATATATAAACTTCTGACCACAGGGTGATTCCAAAATATCTGTCAGTAATTGTTGAAATGTTTTTAATATCTCTACATTATTTATAAAGTATTATTATATATTTTTTTTTTCATCTGAGTACTGGACAGGTTCCACTCGATAACGTCTTTTATATCATTAAAGCAAATTTTTTTGATAATTATTGTCAAAAATCTTTTCCTTCTGGTTGTAGGAACAGGCAGCGGATCACTTTCCCATGCGTTTATCAGAGCTGTTAAACCTTTTGGTCATCTGTATACATTTGACTTTCATGAAAATAGGGCGAAAGTAGCTGGAGAAGAATTTAAAAGCCATGGAATCGCAGATTTTGTCACTGTAAGTAAGACTTATTTGATCATGCAAAAAAAACTTTTTGCTTACTTAATTTGTTTACTGAAAACTCTGCTCATGTTAATTCTTTTTACTTATTAATATTAAATTTATCATATAACATGATATTTGATCGTTATAAATGTCATAGTACTAAAAGAAGTCAACGCACACAGTAGTCTGTCTTAGCGAGGAACCCAGAGGCAAGAGTGAATTAACCATAAATGGACCTGGCTTGAAAATGTACTGCAGGTTCCCGAGGGATTTTTTTAACATTGCCTGTCTCTCCTATCAACAGAATGAATGGGAGGTTGTAAGAAAACTGACGAGGAGCGAAGAATTTTAAAGGCACTTATAATAGCCGTTTGCCCTAAAAAGCAAGCGGATATGGCTTAAGAAAATAAATTTTCTGTGTGGTTGTATTCTTATTGTGTTGGATGTATTAGTTTTACTCACGTAGGTCAAATCGGAACAAATGAAAATCAATAATTTTTTCAGGCCCAACATCGTGATGTCTGTATGGCTGGTTTCGGAGATGACCTTGACGGAAAGGCTGATGCAGTATTTCTGGATCTTCCACATCCGTGGCTTGGTGTTCCTCATGCAGTGAAAGCTCTTAAAGCTAAGGGTAAGTGCTGTTTATGTGATCTCTTGGTTAGCTCATATAATTTTCACAGTAACTGTCTTTCATTTATTGACTTTTACTTACAATTTTAGTAAATTAATTCATTTGTGATATTCATATAGTTGCTTGCTTGATAATTTTTCCTATTATATTCCTAGTCAGAAGATAAAAAAATATTCACAGGTACAACAAGGGTTAGGTTATAATGCACAAATTGAAACGATCATGATCAATTTGACTGGTTACTTCATTATTGAAAATATATCATTAACTATTGCTTTAATTTCGTAGAAACATCTGGAGACTGAAATTATTATGATACAAAATGAAAATTATAAATTTGATGTTATAAATACTACACTTTACATATTATCCTAAAAATATAAAAATTATAAATATTGCTATTCCTTTCCCGTCTATACTTACCTAATAAAACACATTCCAAAATATTTCTTTTTCCTTCATAAAATTAGACACACAACACAGTAATATTTCCTTTTTCAAAAAAAAATTTTTTTGACATAATAGGCGGGTAATTGCAACGGTTACTGACGTCTTTCCGTATATCTTAATTATTTATTAGCCTCTGAAACATATCATATATTGACAATGACGTAACTGTCTCTAAATGAGATACATATTTGAATCGGATATACAACATCGTACTATGTCATTTGATCTAGCCTTACGAAAGACCACCGACATGGTACCCTGATCAGTCTTTCTCAAATCTACCACTGTCTTAAGAGACCGTATTACATTGAACACGGTGGCGGATTAACCCATAAGTGAAACAAGCGCGCGCTTGTGTGTCTTTTTATTAAATATTTATTTTCTTCCTATTAATTCTTATAATATCTTTATTTCTTATGAAGAATAAATAATTTATGCGATGTTTTTTTTTTATTGTTTATATTTACGGCGTTGATACTAAAAATTTTGTGATCAAAAGGGAGTGTTGTATATGTAATATAAAAAATCTAGCGTCCATTTTACGACGCTTTATGCTATCCGAAAAATAAGGCTTCCAATTTGCGTATTGACCCGCCACGATCCGCTGCTAAATGAATATTCAAAACAGCGGACATAAATTGAAGAAAAACATATTATTATCGTGACTTGACTCTACAAACGTTTCGCGAAATGATATATTTGTTAGTGATGCAATTTACTGGTAACAAATGGAAAACACATTTTTTAACAGAATCGCTAAACAAAAACTTCATGATAAACGGTAGCGTTAAAAAATTACCAGTATGCGCAGAAATGTATTCAGCGACATTGTACTAAAACACAACACGTGGAAATTTTGTGCAGTTTGAAGGGTATATTGCTTGATGTAATACGGCTTCGATCTCCTTCTTCAAGGAGTCTCGCAGAGAATTATGTTTATTCGCGGAACAATGCAAAATGTTTGACGCTCGCATTCATTCCGGGGCCGCCGTCGCGTCCTGTCATGCCACCTGAAAGTCATTCAATCAGCTGGGCGAAGGCGCGCGCTCTTTGTAACATAACAATCCCTGACACTGATATCCGCAATTTCGCCATTTATGCCAGCCTAATGATGGAAGCGATGCAATGGCCGCCGTGAGTAATGAACGCGATGTCGCCACCGGACGCGTAACGAGCATCGCGCTACAATTTGAATACACTGTCAAACGGCTTAACGCAGATTCATTTTGTTCTTTTGTTTGGCGTTATTGTTTTACCTTATTTCGCTCATGTCAATGAGCTTTTGTGTCCATTTAAAATCTCTTCGCTTAAAAGTAAACTTTCCGCTTCACTTTAATTGCGCATCATGATAAAAATCTGACATTAAACTGACCAGAGACAGCAGAACTCCTTTTAGGTTTTACTGAATTTCACTTCGATATTTAAAAATAATTGGTAATTACAATTTGGTCACTTCAGTCTTGTGAAGTGTAACATTTGAACTATCGACAAAAAACAGAAATGGTTGGAAAATTAAATATGTTTACAAATAAATCCTATGCATTATAACCAAACGTAACATCCCAAAACAAATACTATCAATCATAGGCTCCCCAAACAAATGTTTAAGATCAGGACCGGTTTCACTAATTTTAAACATTATCAATGCTCGCAATGAGCGAAACCGGTCCCGATCATTAAACATATTGTAAAAGTAAGCCTGTGTCTTCTGAATGATTTTAAATATGCCTTTCCATCATAAAGTAACAGTTAACACCTTTAAAGTGATTTAAAAAGCTTTCTGGACTTTGGCATTGCCACATTAACAAGCAATGATATGTAAACGACATCATTTGCTTTATAATGTGCCGTTTCGAATGGCGAGTATATAATACTTTCAAAACGGAAATGAAACATATAAAAAGTTTTCTCAGCACATGAAATTTTTAAGAAAAATCCAGACTAATTCACCATACATCGGTCTAAACTCACCCTGATTGGTTTTGAAATTCGTTTGAATGCTGTTCCAACAATTCGTTGTCAATACAGGAATTATTGAGATTGAAAATTTATAATCTTACTTAAAAACTGTTAAGCGTCTCACTTTCTCAAACATAGCAGTGAAGCCCATGCTTATTCTAGTACATTGCACACGATCAAACAGTTAACACATTAATATAAAACACAATTTGAAGTTTTAATTTCTCAAATTGACATTCTTTGTAGACGATCACTTTTGATCTGATACTTTTCATGTTCGCAACTATTCTGCCGACTCTTCAAAGAATCGCTGAGCAAGGGGGCTGTTACGCCAGGCACCACATTTTTATAGCATAGATCTTAACATTTTTAAGACCAAGTTTTAAATATTTTATTTCTATCAAATTTTTCTCGCAACTCTTCTTCCTGTTGCAGGCCAAGGAGTTTCGAAGACAAAATTAATAGAAAAGGCTTCAGTGTTGACAATTACCAAAGTTTCAACTGTAAATTTTCCATACCTTCAACAGGGCGCCATCTGTTAGATATAAAAAGACATTCTTTTATTACGGAATTCTAAAAAAGTTTTTCTTCGTTAACAAATGCTGCTTCTCATTTATTTTGATTTCTACGAAACGTAAGGTTCCAATTTCTGTTTACATATCGAATAAAGATAGGCAAATAAATACATGTTCCGATATTATGCTTACTGTTTTATAGCTGTACTTTCATACACGCTATACTCGATTCTCGGAACATAATATCTATTATTCTTACACACCGATACATTTTTATTCGATATGTATTATACATTCTATGGTCGATATTGATTATGAAGAACCGGATTAAGCTCCTATTGTGATAATGCAGTAATTGATCTAAGGTCCATTTTTTCAAAAAAAATTATTACTTTTTCATAAACTTATTCGTATTCTTTATTAGATTTCGGTTATATTATGAAAAGCTAATCAAAAGAATATGAATGTCGCTTCAAACGCTCATTAATCAAAAAGAAACATCTTAAATAATAGTATAGGACAGTGGTTCTCGTGTGCGACCATCAGAAAGTTTTGGTGTGGCCACCAATAACATTTTTTTTTTAATTAATTTGTACCGATGCTGCCACAAGACATTTCCATATGACGTGATATTTGAGACTTTTTCCTATGCAATTATTTAAGAAATTGTATATTTTTCAAAATTTTATGAAATCTTTTCGCCAGGCTGCCAAATATTTAGATTTTTAAAAATCAAGTGAGATAAACCGAAATGATTGTGTTTGAGTCACGATAGATGAACTGGTTAAGAAAAAAAAACATTTCAAGCACCAAGTTCAAGATCCCAAATTTATATTGAAAATAAATAATATCTATAAGCCTGGCTGTGACTTGAACCCAGACCCACTTGATGGCTTTGGTAGAGTTCTTAGTAGTGGACCAAAGAGGCCAATAATATGACTGAATTACTGTGACTTGTGTATTATTTAGTATATTGGCTGATGATATCTGTCTTTCTTTAAAATCCCCAAAATTTGGTCCATTTCATATTGATATTATCAAGCAACTGTAGTTGCCACTGATTTATTTCCAGATTGAGTTAGCCAACTCGTAGTCGATATGTGATTTAATTTACTAGAGAAGAACCCTTTTTTAATTTAAACGCCCCTACACCATATACAAATGCCTTTAAAGAAACATATCGCAATTACGCATGTTCATGTCCGGCCCCATTGAAAAAAGGCAATTGTGTCTACTCCTTGATTACCATCTAATTATGAGCTTTTTTTCTTTCAGTCCTTCTTAATGTAAAAGATAAGTGTCTCGAAACTATCACAACTGAACACAACTTATGTGATTGATAATGCGTTATGTAGAATACATCGTGCATAAGTATAGTCACAATATTTAACATAGTTTCTCTTCTCAAACTGTGTTGCTATTCCTATTTTTAAAGTTTAATAAATCTAAATATTCACATAGCTTGTTAAGTTTGCATAGTTTTTTAATGAAACGCTTTTATCGTGTACGATGTCCAACGTATGAGTTAGTCTCGTATTGAAAATTGAAATGTATGCATTTAACAGATATTACGTGTTGACATAACTAATTTATAACAGCTTATTTATACGATACATTATAATATAATGTGTAATCAACCATTTCCCTGGTGAGCCTTAAAAAGAAAACTCCAACACCAATTTCTTTAAAAAATATTTCAGAAGTGTGAGGTTGACATAATTTTATGATAATTTTTAGAATCAAACTATATTTTAACACAAAAATCAGCTTGTACACATTTTTTCCAAATACTCTTTTGTTTTTAAGTATCACCTAGCAATACACAATAGACAGCCGTCTTAACAGTTGAGACGTTTGCAGTGAGTGGGTACAATGAAAATTCTATTTTTCAAAAACATTTGCAACCAAATTCTGATATTTTCTATAACTTAAAGTAGTTCTTTACTCGGCACGTTTATATGTTGAGAGTCACAGACAGTGTAAAAACAATAGTCATTTGACATATTGTGTAAACCGAAATGTCTACACACTATGCGAATGTCTCTACGCACAAAAAATAACATGTTTACAAACGGATAATGATCTTAAATATATTAATGACAAACTTTCACACGTCTGGTGGTCTAAATCACTATTCCTAAATAATCGATTTAATCAAATATTAATAACCTTAGAATTGTTACCTTAGAATTGCTTAGTACGATGGCGCAATAATAGTTAACAGTATTAAATACGCATTCATAAAACTTTAAGACAATCTAAGCTTAATCGTTCAGCTTAGAGTAGAAAGTGACATCAAGATATTATATGTAATATAATTATGTAATACTTGCCTTCATTCGACGTACATTCGATTCCATACCTTTTTAGTTTTTATGTGCCATTCGCTAAGGGTGTGTGTGAAGCGAGTCTACTTCGTTTTCCAATCGCTTCTGTCAACCTCATTCTTTTCCCTGCGTACATCTTATGTATATCTATAAAAATAAACTCCCATAATTCAACTTTACGATACTGTATAAAAATAATACACCACTACGGCAATGTTTGTATGTATTAATATGTATTGCTGTATATAGAATAGGAAATGTTTGAAACTTTCAAAATATCTTCTTTACACCCTCGTGAAGGTTTCTGTATTACTATAACCACACAAAAACATATCTGAACAGTTTTTTAACCATTATCAAAACCCTTACGAAACTGTCAACCACGTCACACTTTGAGAATGACATTTTTCATACTTTCAATTGTCCATAAAGTAAATTTGATTTTGGAATAAACTTTTCACTAAATGACATTTTTTTTACTAAGCATTCACCAAATTCGATTACTTTGAATTTAATCAATTACTCTTAGTATTTTGGATGGGTACCTAGGTTCCACCTTTGCAAGACTGTCACATTTTAAAGTTATGATTTTCTAATGACACTTTGTAAACCATCGATTGTTCTCAAACTAAATTCTTTTTTCAAATACACTCTTTAACTCACTGATTTTTTAGCGTAGCAAGTAGTTCACTTTGTTTAAGTGGCATTGCAACGCATGCCGGGTACATGCTAATTTAATTGTAAAAGTATCGTTACTTTATGGTTTTGAAACGTCTTAAATTTTAATAGACCTCGAAGCTCATATTTTTAATTATTACGCATTAATGTTACATAATTATAAAAGAATTTTATTCATTTTTTTTCAGAACGCATTTATGATCAACACAATAAATATAATACTTAACAATTTATTCATCCTATGCAATATTGCGAGCATTTTCAGCTTGCTTCTAAAACACATGAATATAATCATAATAAATGAATACATCACTAGTGTCAGTATCGTTGTTCTTTTGCTATCTTCAGATCAGTCATTTGTTGCTAACAGCCCGGGTGAAAATAGGCAACCGTCGTCAGCGAAATCGATCGTTCTGGGTTCGATTCCCGGCGTAGATCGATCGGAAAGATTTGCTTGACGGCGACTTTCTTCCTCATACGACTCCCACGCGCCGCCATTCACCACTATTTGCCTATGCCCATGTCGATAGATACTTTATGCCACCGCGTATTTAATTATCACACTCTGCCATTTTGTTTTTTGCAGTGGTGTTAATCACAATTTTCAGAGTAGACAGTTTGTCCTATTCCGTTCCTTGCATACGAACAAATAATTTGAAATGAGATACCAGACGTCTGTTAATCTAAAATAATCTCAATAATTGATTGAGAATTCCTCTAATAGAATAAACCATGTTTATTTGTTTTTCAATTTAAGGAATTTTCTTTGCCACAACTACAGCTTATAATTATTAACTGTTACTCAAAATTTGGCGCTCAATGTCTAATATAATTAAGAATAATTACTGTATGTATGTTATATGATACACGTGATATAGTAAGTTGTAATTTATGATATCGACTGAAGGTGCTTGATGGAATTTCAATATCAAATTTGAATTGTTACAATTTTGTGCGATTCCACATGTTTTGTCACTATCGACCCGGGTTTTGCCTTTCGGCATCTTCAGGCATTCTATCACACGGATGCAACAGAACTGACGTAAAATTAACGGTTAGCATCGTATATATATTAAAGTTATTAATTACAGGAAAACGCTTAGCCCTAGGCAAGCAGTAAATTACAGCTAAAACAAATTTAAAAATATCAATGTAATAATAGTTAACTCAATTGCCTGCGATAATTATCATTAAGGACCTTGCTAAAGAGTCATTCTTGAAGGGAGTTTTTTTAATATCAAAATATTATATAAACATAAACAGTAAGTTGTGTTGAAAACGTTTCAGTTTTTAGGAAGTGATGTTTCAATACCTGTAATAAAATAATGCACCTTACAAAATAGATTTTTTTCAAATATTTGAAATTGCAACCTGCAAACATTATGATTTGTTTGTTCTTCCAAAGTGTAGAACCAGTCTGCCAATGGGGATGCCAATGGTAAGAGCATTAACAATGTTCAACAGTATTGCTTCGGATGTTGACATATTTCATGTGGACGAAAGTGAGCTCAGACGAATGCTATTTTTTCAGTTAAAGTAAACATTTCATGAGCTTACTTGATTGACTTTCTTTTTTTGAAATCCTTATTGATTGTTTTATAGTGTATTTGTTGAATTTCTATATTCTTATATTTAAATATGTTAATATGTTACGGTGCAAAAGCATTGAATTGATAATTTGTAAGTTTTTAACCGTATAGTTGTAATAAATAAATAAATAAATACTCCAGATGATTATAAATTCAAGCAATTACATCGCAATCTTAATAATGTATTTCTGAAAGTTTTAAACCATCCATAATTTCTTTATAATCTAGCCAAAAATTTGACAGAGAAGATCGTGCTAATCTTCTTATTTTTTATTGTCTTTAAAAATTCATCCAGTTATTTAATTAAAATGGACAAAACGATTTATCGTGTTGAGAAGTCATCATATAATTTTATAAAAACTGACTCAAAATTTATGAAATCAATTACAATCCTTTAAATATTAATTGTTAAAAAAAACCTTGACGTACCGCCTCTGTATCGTCGAATGTCAAATAATAGCGACGGTTATCTCTGGTGGGACATCTATAATTGCTTCCAGTAAGTAAGAGAACTGCTCACATCATGACGCCCTGTTATTCTTGCGCACTGTGCATATCGAGTGGGCGAAACCAACAAATGCCATTATTAATTCTCATTTAAATCCAGCACCTTTGATTAAACGAAATGTGTTTTAAATCTGAATCGATTATTTACAATAAATAAACTAAAATAACTTACTAGATTTTATAAATCTCATCGAAATAATCTAAAAACGTTTAACAAGAAGATATCTAAACCCAAACCACTTGAATATTCCTTTTTTGTAGATGCTCATAGGTAATAATACAATATAATATATTTCATCAATGATATTTTGGCTGATATGCCCATAAATATTAGATAATTATATATGTATTGAATTAGTCGTAAACTTTTGAATCTTACTTTCTACATAATTTATCATAATGACCAAGGTCATTGTCATGTAGGTAATGATCAAGATGAAAATATATTTCTACACTTCCATAAGTTTGTCACCGACTTCGTGTTTCAGCAATTGGTATCTTCAACTATAATATGTAAGCCCAAAAAGCTCTTATGTTCGGCCCAAAATTTTGGTTTTTTTCAACATGTTTTCAACATTGGGTTGCAATCGGTCGGTTAGAAAGTGGATATTTGCTGCACTGGCAACACCGCAGTGCACTTTTTTAACAACACCAAACATTTTAAGTTTTTAGATTGTATCTAGGAGACTGTTTTTGGCAGTAAAATTTCCTTTTATTTCTAACATATTTTATATTTTTTCTTATACTGGAAAGTCTTCTAATAAATAAGTGTTCACAAAAATTTAAATAGTTTTATTTTGACATCATAATACATGCATACGAATGGAGTATAATATGTGTTTCACAGTTTACTATTAATATGTTGCGGCCCACGTAGCAAAAGCAAAAATAGGAATGCGGCCCTGAGGAATAAAAGTTTGAATATGGCTGATATAAACGGATATTTGACAATTCAAATCTGACACCGAGAACTTGGAGAAATTTACAATGATACCAATCTTACTAAAATAATTTGAAAGCTCAAAGTATGCATTGGCGAATTTCTAAAATTAATATTATATTTATCGATTGAATTGGCATTTACTTGGTAGAACTCCATTATAACACGGTGAAAAAATAGCAATGTATTTTAGTTCTACGATTTTTTATAAGATATAGTTGATAGCTATTTCGGCTCACGCCATCGTCAGATGTTATAATACTTCATTGTTTATTTTATAATTTATTGAAAATTCATAATCAGATGATGTGACTGATCACCAGTGCTTGGTACTACATCTTTATTAAAATCTGAACTTGATTTTCAATCGATTTTAAACCAAAACTGTAAGTTTGTTTTTGGCGATGTGGTTTTTTTTGTTGTTGTTTGTTCCAGTGTTCCATAATTTGTCAAATCCGTCTGTGTCACCGGTTATCCATCACTTCGTACCGGCTTATCTGATACCGCAAATAATTTAAATCTCAAACGGAATACTAAGGAATAAAAAAAACAAGAGACAGACAAATATCTCCGACCGATTACAATCAAATATCTGAAAAGCCAGCACAAGCCTTGCAGGTTCATAAGATATGATGTGCTATCGATAAATAAATAATGATAAAACATCGCGATAATATCTAATAGTTATCGATGCTCAGTGCGAGCAGGACTTTTTTAAAATATAATTTGATTCTTAACAGCTTATATTATTAATTATATGTTATATTAAAGACAGCTCCACAGTGCATTCATTACTTTTATCATAACATTTTCAAAATTAAAGCGTAATATATCGTTGTAAAATTTTACACTTATCCCTTCACCAATATGAGTACTTATAGCGTATACTAAAACATGTACATAGTTTATATCGAGATTTTTTTTTGTTTCATTTCAAAACTTGACATATATTTAAGTTTTTTAATTTGTATTAAGACTATTTCAAATAACCACCTGATCAATTGAAAATTTTGCTAAACAATCAAATGTAGTTACTCCGTTTATAAGGAAGATTAATCGATCTAAACTCTGTCAAACTTTAGGATTGGAACGATATTGAAATTACAAAACCTAGGGATTCAATACCGAAATACCGGTTTCGAAAATGTTAAATTCCGGTGTTTTGCTGACACTAAAAAATTCTATCGTATTAGTCACTGTTCGTGCAAAAATACAAGGTTTTCACCACACATACTAAAAAATAATGTTTTTGTTTTTAATACAACTGAATGTTGCATATAATATAATTTTCATTCTGTTTTGATTTTTGCGTACACTTCCTTGCTTTCAACTGGCAGTAAATATTTTTAAATTCTTGCTAGTTTTATTACCGATTTTAATATTTGCAATATCGGTAATCAATTAAATAATCCGAATTACTGGTATTGCCATATTTTTTTCGGTATTGCAGCCCCTAACCAGAACACGTATTTCAATCGTTACTTTTACTCATTTTTTACTTGAAAACACATGCATTATCAAAGACATCATAGCTGTAAAATCATATGTTATATTATATCAAATAATTGATTTTGTTATTATATGTATGGCTACATCATAAATTCTGACTATTTCTTGCGGTATAATTAAAACTGCTGATGATAAACCCATCTTTAAATGGGATACAAGATCATTAGAAAATGATATTACCTCAATTGTCATATACCATAACTGTGACTTAATTTAATAGACTGTAGGTGTTGTAGAATTTTCGTTACTAATGCTATCTACTTTGTTTATTTTTGCCATATGAACATCTTAATATTTCATTGAGTGCTCCTTTATGTTTTCATAAGTTTATCGCGCGTTTTTATTAATACATTCGAGTCATTTTTGACAAATTTAAATGATCATAACACAATGCTCATTACTTTTGCGTTATCTGGACAGTATCTGACCGCGCCACTGCTCAACTGTATAGCAAATAACTCTGAGATATAATCAAACTGTGTGTGATCGTCGATAATAAACAGCTCATTTGATATTTATTCACTGCATTCCTTGCGGACTCTCAACGACATATTATTACGTTTACTCGCCAATAGCAAACGAATTTTTCGTGTGGCTTGATTCAAAGTAAATCATCGAATACATAAATTATAATAAAATACTTTAATTTAAATGTTGCTATTACAACTCTTGGTATCAGCCCGAAAAATCTTCATTGATCAGCCACATGAATTCATATTATCCCTCCGTTGTCCGTCCAGACTTAAACACAATAAGTCTGATTTCTCTGGAAGAGAAGCATGATTAAAAAATGTCTTTTTTGTATAATACACTTGATTGAGATAACATAATAAATACATAGACATATTATACACATATAATGTTATAAATTTACATATTATGTATCAATAATATTAACTTTCTTTTATTCAAGTGTGGTTCCATAGTGGCTGAATCACTTTAATTAGAGATATATATTACGAAAGCTATCATTAAGTAACAATTTCAAAATGTGATAAATGTAATTTTAAATGTGTTACATTTTTTCGGCCTTTTTCTTTTCATACCACAATGCCGAATCGCATACAAAAATCTTCACATTTGGAAGTTTTCCATCAATATTTAAAAGATTTAAAAATGCTATTTTTCACCTTTTATATGGAGCATTTCAACATATTTTATTATGACTAAAAAGACCGCTTACATGACCGGATGACAAAAAATTGTAAAAAAAAAATAATTTCAGTTTAACTCAAAAGAGTCATTTTTTACTAAGATAACAAGAATTTATTCTTTCGTCAATAGTAATTTTTCAACAAATTTCAATCATGAAACGAACCACTAAGTAACTAACATTTAATAGTTTTTTTAGATTAAAACGAAATCCTTCATAGTGTGGTTTTGATTTTATTTAAGAATGTTCGGAAAGGTCCATGACAACTGCTTTGTTCCTTGGGATTAAGTGTCAAGGAGACAGAATGATTTACGAACATGCTGTATTTGAAAAAAATACAATTATAATAAATATTGCTTAGCGTTCATTAATGAGCAGTTACCTTGATAATGGAATCCTTAAATATACATTTATTTTTATTTATCATTTGTTTTGTTTACTGTTTATCTCTTATGCTTTCAACTATAGTTTTCAAAATTACCATTCACCCGTTTCAATTTCTGTGGAACTATAATAAATGAGATTTGTATTTTTTTTCATTTCACATAAATTTTCTAATAAACCGTGTGTCGCGCTAACAAACCATCAAATCAAAATGCAATTAACTATTATTATGAGATGTTTCTGTCATGTAATGTATCAATTAATAGAAAAACAAAATGGTAAATCTCACGCATTAGTGGTTTTACCAATTTCTTATAAAACTTAATTGCACTCATGTTAAAGAACGTTACAGAGTGTTACAAATGTCTCAATTTTTTTGAATCGATCTCCATAGATAACCATTGCGTAAATCAATATATTGTATTCTCTTTTTCACACTAAACAAACAAAATTATTCAACTCATCGTTTGTTTTATAATTTCCTTACACCAATTTAAACGCCTTGTTTTGGTGAAACTGTCAATTGTTATTAGCATATTCCGCTCCCTTATTTGACTTGCGGTAGGTGTATATATTCGAAAAGGAATCAAGTCAGGCAAGATCCAATTCACCGTAAATCGTGACTCTAGAGACACGCATCTCCAGTCTCGTCTATTCTCTAATGAATCCCAAATCGGGCATATTAAGTACACGGATACTTAATGGTGAGGCTTTCCCTCACATCTAGAAGAAACCGTTCTAAGTAGAACTAATACACGTTTATAAGATCATCGAATACAGGTGGTTGATTATTTTCAACTGGAATCTTTTAGTGTTTTACAGAAAACAATGTTTCAATTTACACGCTTAGTCGAATCAGTTCCTAACTTTTAAAAACAACACACAAATCTAGCCATTCCCACTTAATTCAAATCCTAGCCCATTTGTATGTATCTCATATCGCAATAGCGAATCTATTGAATTCTCAAAAATATTTTCCATGTGTACACAAGAAAAAATAGATTATGCTATAAAAAAAGTTTCTATGATTTATAAAGTAGCTTTTTTTTAATTCATTGGAATTATTCCACATTGTCATCATGTCTGCAATCATAAAAAATGGCATATTAACATTAATTCATCATCAGTACTTAACATTAATTCATCACAAATAATCCGTAACATTAAAATATAATGCATTTCTTTTATCAAATTACAATTTTTCTTTATTTTTTTTCTCATGACAACTTCTAACGCTTTTAATGAAATGTTTGATCCTAGAATTAACTAGACTAAATATCATTGTCTATCTCTTTTTTTACATATATAAAGATAAATATTTTTTGTAAAACCCTTTCAAGAATGACTCAATAACAAGACCGTTAATGAAAATTATAACAGGCAATTGTGCTAATTCTTATTAGATTAATATTATTAAATTTGATTTAGCTGCAATTTACTGCTTGCCTTGGGGTAAGTATTTTCCTGTAATTAATATCTTTGGTATATAAACTATGTTTCTGCTTCTTTTACGTCAGTTCTGTTGCATCTGTGTGATAGAATGCCTGAAGATGCCGAAAGGCGAAACCCGTGTCGTTAGTGACAAAACATGTGGAATCGTACAAAGTTGTAACAATTCGAATTTCATAAAGATTAGCTTAATTTAAGTTTTAAGAATAGTTTTGACGATGATGAAAGCCGAAACGTCTAGCAACAATTATTTTTTTTTAATGTAAACTTAAATGCTTGATATTTTTTTCTTTATCACAATGGAGCTCTACCAAGTTGATGCCAATTCAATAAATGAAATGTCAAGGTTTTCAAAATGAAGTTATTTTTTTCGATATTCAAGTCGTTTTTCTCAAAATGCGTAAATATCCGATTATTGAACCGTTAAAAGGTCTACCAATAGAACGATGCAATCAAGAGTGGAATCTAGTTTTTAAATAATCTCAAATAAATTTGTAAAATGTCGCCATATTGTTAGCTAAATAATTTATTTACCGACTGAGTCATGTGGCCCGTCGCTTTCTTAATATATCCCTCATCCGATTGATGGCGCTTTGAGCCATAGACCTTAATGAACTGAGGTCGGAAACTAAGGTCTAAGAAAGGCTTCATCGGATGAGTAATCAAATATCCATTCGCGAATCTAGTCGACCAATTAAAATCGGATTTATATGCGCGGGAAAGGGGTCACTAACAAGTGTATGTACATTTCACCTTTCTTGGGTATTTCAGATCCTATTCAAGCTTTATGGTAAAGTCGGCGTTTGACTATTTTCTAGTGTAGTTTGTGTTTCTTTCACTGTTAAACACTGCTTTATTTTTCTTGTATATTGATGTTATACTTGCAACAAAAGAAATAACAAATTATATTTACACTGCATGAGAATGCCAATAGTATAGAGAAGACCAATAGTATCTATCTTAAACCGTATGAAAGCCGAAACAAATAGTTGGTGACAAAACTTTGGAATCGTACACAGTTGTAATAATTCATTTTTATGTAAACTTTCACTTCTTCGCAGAAATGCATTTTATTTTAGCACACTTTTGTTGTTTTTATCATTTTCAATACTCTCTTGAGTTAATGCTCAATTAAAAAAGTAATAAATACTTACTATGCATACAAAAATCAAGCCTCAACAATCTAGATATCCATAACTAATATACTGAAACAAAATCAATAGTTATTAAGCATAAGCATCTTTCCTTGTATTTACTCTCAAACCACTCTCAAGTCATCACGTGCCAAAAGCTCTATATTTCTATCGCCTTTCGCTTCTGTTTGGTCCTCCGTCATGAAGAAACGCTCGCAAATTTTCAACCTCATCTACTTACCTCTTCGGTCTGTCACTCTTGCCGTGAGAAAAAGTCGCCGCGCATTGTAAATATTAATTCTGGGAGGGATTGTATATTTACCATTTATATTGAAATAAATGGAAAATGAAATGAGAAATTCTTGTTCAATGAATAATAAGATTTTTTCAATCACATAAAGTAATAAAAAAAATATCAAACATTACACATTTTTATCAAACATACGTTTTTCAATGAACACTGATTATTATTCAGTTCCTCAATCTCTATCATTTTCAATAGAAAAATTATATAATGGATTGGGCTGGAACATTACAAACAGACAGTCTAGCGGCTTCCAACTTGTGAGTGTTCAAAACTTTTTAGTAAAAGAATAATTATTTTACCATATTGTAACCTAACAGTAAAAATTCAGTGAATGAATGTGTATTTTTGTTTTTTTTTTTACATTTTTATGCATACATTAAAAATACTACATTGGAAAGAATGTGTAGATTTTTTTGCTATGAATAGTTAGCAGGATGACGGTTTGAAACCGCTTAGCTAGTCAACTGCTCAGATTTTTTTAGACATGAGCTAATGACGTTAACCATCTGACCACGTACCCTTCATGTTCACATCATTTGAAAATATCTGAATATAATAAAACGAACGGAAATTTTCAATCGAAGACACGCAAGTACATGACTTAAAAATGTATTTATTAGCGTTTACAGCATATAAAATACGATAACACACGATAAGAGATAATTACTTTCAATTAATTAAACAAACTGAAAGTATACACATGCCTTTTATCTATACATATGCAACATTTTCGCATCCGGATCTGGCGCATGCATTTCTGCATGTCAGATTTCGCGATGCAGCTTTTGCATTCGAGAGCTTCAAAGTTGGAATGAAGCCTCCGCGTTGATTGACCATCTTTATCGCGCTTTTGTCGTTATTAATGACCACCCGGCCTAGTTGAAACGGGGCACTTTGATTGCAAACGCTATTTACCAGGGAATACTAACAAGAATTTGATGCAATTATGTGGTATTTTATCGTTTATATCTCCTGAATTGAACTTAAGATCTAGAACGCGGTGATATTCCAGCAATTCGGAAAGATAAATAATATATACTGACATCGTTAAAAGGTAATTAATGTGTTTCGTATAAATTAAAGCTCCACTTCTAGAGACGAAAATATATTGAAGACCATCAAATATTTACAAATCTTCTTTTCCACAATAAATAGATTCTAAGCGCTGCATTGTAAAAAATATGTAAATGATCGATAACACGGTGAAAAAATAGTAATGTATTTTAGTTCTACATTTTTTTTTATAAGGTAATGATAGCTTTTTCGGCTCACGCCATCTTCGGAACTATGTTTAAACGTACATTTGCTTATCTATATATAGCTGTGTAGAACAGGTACACTATACATCTTCTCTTCTGTTCTAACGATCTTCCTTTTTTATTGCTAGCTAGATCTTAATTTAGTATTAGAATTAGAAAAGAATTTGTAGCACTAAAATACATTGCTATTTTTTCACTGTGTTATAATGGAGTTCTACCAAGTAAATGTCAATTCAATCAATAAATGATCGGTTTCTCTAATTTAATAATAACTAAGTAATTTCGAAAATAAATTTATTTGCGAAATGCTAACATATGTTATAACATTAATATTTGAATTGTTGTAATTTTGTACTTGTTTTACTGCTTGAAAATAAAATATATTAATCAGCATCCAATTATGACACAAATACTTTTTCGAGAAAAATTTTAATGTTATAATGTAAGAAGGTTCATAAAATTGTTAGAATATTTGAGTAAGGAAATAAGCACACAGTTTATAGATGCTTCTCGAGTGCGAATATGGTTCGACCAAGACAAAGGATGGTCATTGTCAAAGCGACTACCGTCTTTCACGCAAATGCGCGCCAACACGGATAAGTCCATTTAACTTAACTGCTCCATATCGCATTCTACATGATACTTTGTTCTAGAATCCGGGCAACTTTGTGCCGGCTATTGTGCGCGCGATATTTATTTCTATAGGCAACACCATCTGCGCGGGATTTGTCGTCTTAACTCGCCTGGAAATATCTCATTAATTGAGATAGTGTAATGACTTCCATGTAAACTTACTTTATGCCCGTGAAAGTCTTATTTTTATCACCTGTCCGTATAGATTTTCAGGGCTGAGAGATATCAGTATCTTATATGTAATGTAATAAAAGTTTTCCACTATTTAACTTTCCAGGCATTTTGAGTGGTAAAAGTTACATTCAATAATTTATAAATATGCAAAGGTATATTCATAATATATGAATGACTTCATATGTTAAATGTGAATATTACAATATTACAGATGTTAGTATTACCGTATCTAGTTACCATCATGTCGCTCAAAATCTGTTTTTTTAATCTGTTGTTATTAAAGGTATCAGGAAGTTGCTAGGAAAATAAAGCTCCATTATTCGTATCAAATTAATGGACGAGAATCCAAACATCACTTAATCTATGTCATTGAGCACAAAGTATATAAATTTATTTAATAATCGGTTTATGATTTTTTTTAGCATTGATTCGAATCCGTTGATACTCCAACAGAATTGGCCATCCGCTAGCGTCGACCATTCAGCTACAAGACTGGATATTTAACTATTAATTAATGAATAAAATTTAGTGGGCTGTATATAAATTTAGTTAAATAAATATTATTTTTGAAGACCCTGGAGTTAAAGTCTATCTAATAGCCCAAAATTCTCTATATCTGAACTCTTCATTTTTTAATTAAATTTCACTTTTATTTCAGTAGTTTCTATCTAGCCGTAACTACGATATTATTGAAAGATGCGTGTTAAAATACTAGTTCTAAACTCGACAGGTTATTATTTAAAATATTGCAAGTACAAAGCAAAGTACTTAGTAGCTTGTCATAGAAAAGACAATAACTTATTGACCCTTGCACTCCAGCAACAGTACTTGACTTCTTTGCGAGTGTCATACATTTGATCTCGACCATTATTATAACTTATGAGTACGCATCCACTATTTATAATACATGTACCCAATTCAAAAGCCGTTAAACTCCACATTTCAATAAATACTGTCTTATGATGGAATTCAAAATAATGAATCAGTATTTGTTGTGCTTATAAAATATTAAACATCAAAGGAAAAAATATGACAGTGTTACTCGATCTTGCCGCCTATTGGAACGATCGGTTATGTCCACCAAGTGAGTAATGATAAAATCTATCAGGAATTTATATACTATTAAAAAAATCTTCTGCATACAAAAAGCAAGTAAACATCAACTCATTAAATCTGTCAACTAGATTTTCTGCACGCTTTAGTTGATTAAACACGAAAAATTTATCAAAATCTGTTTGAATCTGAAATGTTTATGCATTAGGTGTTTCTTCCGCAGTCAACGTGTCACGCATTTCGAAATTAACAATGTCACTGATAACATAATATGTTAAAAATACTAGTTTCCTAGATTATATGAATCATTCTTATTTCACATTTTCTTATTTTAGTTATGAAAAGTTCCCTTATTTTAACATTTTTCGATACGTTATTCCCACTATTCAATAAAACATTTACTAACGTTAAACCATTTTGTTTTACACGGTTTTGTATACCTGCTATCAACATTTTGTATAAATAGACTTGCTTGTAAATTGTATGGTAATTCTCGCTATGAGCGAAGCCGTTCCTGATCTTTAAATATATTGTAGAAATAAGTGCTAAAAAATTATTTAAAATATCATACCTTTTCGTCAAGAAGTCAACGCCTTAAAAATACATAAATTCATACAAAAATAAAATAGTAAACTTTCCCGGCAAACACCCTATATACCCGGTATATAATTTGGAAAAAAAATACAGTATCTATAAATAAAAGAGAATTATTCATATTTTATATTCAGTATTACCGTTTGGGAAAGCGGTTATACGATCATACCCGATATTGTTATCGGGCTCGCCTTACTACAGGGCTAGTGTCTATTTGTTTTCATACTTGTTAAATCATTATTGTACAGATACCGATCTTAGATCATTGAATATATTACAAATATTGTATATGAGCCGATTGTATGCACAACAATAAATTCCAGGAATTATATGTTTGTAATAAATAACAGTGTTACGCGGCTTGTTGTTGCCCGAGTATTAATTTACCTCTATAATGATATGTGTTTCTTTGAAAATAATCGCTAGGAAGTGATTTACTGTTTGATTATTTGCAAACATTGTTTTCTAAAACGGTGTTTTGTTTAAATTAATTAATTCATTATTTATCCGCAAAGGCCATGGTCGCTTCATAATATATTACTTGTTGCAAATACTTCGATACTACCATTTGCAAAAACAATTTATTTGAAGAATAATAAAATTAATTTCTTGATACTTAATTCTTTTTTTTATAATGACCAAGGATCATTTTGAACTGCTGTCTGACAATGTATTCGCAATGAAAAATCGATACACCGTTGTCGACAAATTCGTTTAATTTCATTTTTTTTTAAAATATTATATTATACGTACACAGCTAATTTGTATATAATTGAATGTGTTATCATCCAATCATGGAATGTGTTAAAAGTGTGTTAAGAAAGATTGTAACTAACAAAGTGGCATATTGAACTAAAAATTGTTTTATTAGAGCATTCCATGATTCCATGATATAAAGTTACTCTCGGATGGTAATCCAAGACATCGCTGTCGCTGAAAGTTAAACAGTCTACGTATATAGAAAATTGCTTGAAACTATTTTCCGCAGAAAAGTCATTATATACCAGTTTGTTGGTTACAACATTTTCCAGGTGATGATTCAACTATTTTTTCGTGCTAATTGTTTATAAATTAGTCACTATTTTCATCTTTATTATGAATAATTCTCAGTATAATTATATATTATAGTTTCGCCATTTCATAGAAACACTCATTAATTTTTTATCGATTTGAAATTTTTTCCAGCTGAAAGAAATAGATATTGCGTTTTTGATTAATCATGGAAGATGAATGTTACAATTTTTTTTCTTTTAAGTCTTATTTTTACTAATGAAATTCGTATAGAATTTATTGGCTATTAATTTACTTAGTTGGTTATCAAATATTTTTTAACTGCGAATTACAAGACAATATTTTACAAAATAATATTCCTTTTTTTTTTCTTACTTAATCTGAAACATAATTGAAAATATTGAAACAATGACACTGACAAGTTATACGTTATGCATCGAAGGTTGAGTTTCACTGTCCAATCAACATGACTTTCAATTGATTAATTATAGCGCGGTGGTTACTTTCAAACGGATGAACTGTCGCTCCTGTGTTTCTTGACAACCATCATCAGTTGCAGTGGTTGGCAATCTCATTGTAATACGTAGTAATTGTCAAACCGTTTTTTCTATTTTTACGTCGGGATTTTTTAGAAAATCATTATTAATTGTTTGTTATTCTACGTGCATCCAGTAGAATAATTGTATCACCTTTAAGTTTATATTTTTTTTAAACCACTTAAAGTTCGTTGCAATGTATATCTTTTTCCCACGTCAACTTTAAATGTGCAAAACAAGTCTTCATTGTGTCTAAAAAATATTCTTCGTGTGATAAGTAATCCGTCACAGTAATTATCACTAAATGCTTTGCTTTTCTGAGTGGCTTTTTTGTGATGTTCATTTTATCACATGTGCTTGTGATTTACATGTTTGTCGCCGCTGGATTGCATTTAATTTAATCAGCTGATAGATCTTGAGTTGAACAGATCCGACGATGCGTCCAACGGGCGAAACAATTGCGTACTACCTGACAAACTAAGTCTGTCGCCTTTTACAACCATTCCTCTTCTTGTTCCCTTGTTAACTTTTAAATATCGCTCAATACTTTGTTTACCATTTCGTAACCATGAGAATTATTTTTAAAATATTTACGCTTTGATATATTCTCTGCGTTACCCAACATTGTAACACTTCTTACACTGTATATTTTGGATTGTAAAAACATCATTCGACTTTATATCCGAGGATAAAACTCATTAATAAATATTGTAATGTGCATGACGTCAAATCTCTATGAAAAACCTGTTTTTTTTCGATCGGCGTCGTAAACGTCCTGGGAGCCCTACATGTAACCAAATCGACATGACCAACGGAGCTGACACATAACTTTTTCCAGTCTTTGTCTTTCTTCAACTATCTACTAATGGTCAAGCTAGGAGATTTTGGCAGCGAAGTTTGAGGGCCAACTGTTCAGTTAAAACTTCGCTGGTCTATAAATTATACAGTAAAATATTCAGTTATCGCCGTTCGTCTTTTTTACACTCTTGCAATATATAAACATACAATTATGACGTATAGACTATAAGTGATATTCTTACGCAATGAACGATAATTGTGCCACTCTTCGGAAGCATTATTTTTGCCACACGAAAATCTAAATGTATTGCCATTTTAAAAAATTATATACTCCATTTATTATCAAACGTCGTTAGTTAATATTTTCTACGTGCAATTTAAATATATTATAAAATAATTATGTTTTGATCTTCAAACAAAAAGTCATCTATTAATCACAAATCAGAGTTAATTAACCATTAAAAGTACAATGCTAAAAATATTTGAATGTCAATTGCCATATCGATCAATGCCTGACCAACTTATTTTTTATCTCATGTTTCAATGGCAATACTATAATATAATTATGATCGCATTGATCAAATTTGCAACACAGACTCATAACTCGAGCATGTATTCTTGATAAACTCTTTTGTGTTTTAAGTATTGTTGTTTTTTCTATACTTTTTCTCTATGTCTGATCTATTTTCTCCTAAGCATTCTAGCATCTAAGAGGTATTACATTATGTATACGTAATCTTCAATATTTTGAAACAATTTTAGAAACTGGCGTTAAATCCTGATTATTATTGAATGGATAACATAATAAATTGTAATATAAAGTATTTGTCATACTGTGTGATATTAATAAGTGAATGTCATGTGTGGAATTTGCATAACACTGTGTACTTAACACGGTGAAAAAATAGCAATGTATTTTAGTTCTACAAAATTATTTTTTTAAATATAGTTGATAGCTATTTCGGCTCACGACATCGTTAGAACTTCTGAAAGAATTTTTTCATCGTATCAATCAATACTGTGTACTTATTTCATAATTTTTACTTCAGCTGTCGGGCAAATTAAATTAATAAATTTTCAAAAATTCGCATAATTAAAATGTATGTATACATACATAAAACACGATGTTTTAAAGAAAAATTGACAATCCCAAATTTTGTTAAAATTGCACAAAAATTCGTATTATGTACATTCCTTGTAAATTCGGTCATATCATAAAAATGGAAAGATTCAACGATTATACAAATATATCATGTAATGAATGACTTGTGATTACCGACATAATGTTATTAATTGAAAATACAATACCATGAAATAAAATTATTTCTATGATTGACGAACTTTTTTAAAATATTGGATTAAGTATGAAAAACATTTTCCAACTGCAAAAACGCTTCGATGGGACAAACAGTTAACGTTGCAGATATATGTGTGAATCAATTGTACTTGTCACTGTTATTTTATATAATTTGTAGACACTGCTGAAAACAATAGTAAAACTGGTTATCTTATTAAGAGTATTATCGTTATTGCTGAAAATTTACTTTCTATAATTTTGTATTTTGTTTTTACTCTTCTGAATAATCAGCCCTTTGTATGTATACTCGTAGCATAGATATATTAATTAAACACAAAAACGTCTTTTAGTATTATATTAACATTGAAATGTTCACAAATTCGTTATTGCTTATGCCCATATAAAGTTGTTATCCAAACCAGATTATTGGTCACACTGTCCATTGCCCAGATTATAACAATAAATTCTATTAGCAGACACAATAACAATTATTATTCTAATGCCCCGAGGGGTAGAGCCCTTATCGATTATGACATTCAATAACAAAGGCATTTATATAATAATTGTTTGGCCGGCAATCTTACACTTTCATTATATAGTTACTGCTTTACAGTTGTCATTCAACATATTGCTTATCATCGAGACTATTAAATCACATTTTTTTATTTCCATGACGGCTACTAAACAATAGAAACAATGCCACCTAAAATGCTTTAATACATCGATTAATAAGATATTGATCCAGTAATACACAACTTCCCCATCGTTGAGGAATTCTACAAAAGGCTTTGGTGAGAGATGCAGAATTGATGCTTTTATATTAAAGTATATTCTATATTTTATTTCATATCTTTGGAAAATGAATAGGTAGTGGAAGGGAGGACGGAGCAAAAATGATCGATAACCTCTGTATCGTACTATGAATATTATTACACACAACCCTTTTTTTACTTAATACAAAAAGAACACAAACAAAGAAATAAAATATCGTTTCACTTTGTCACGGTAATAAAAATAATTTATCAATATTTATTTAACAGGCATCGCAAAATATTAAATGTTTTGTTAGTAAAATTTTGGATATTACCAGTCTCTAGAATATGTAGTTTATTATAATAATGAAGAATCTCAATTATAAGTGTTTTAAGGAGATACATTTGTTAATAAATCGCTCGATCTCTTTTCCAGTTAACCTGTATTTACTGACAACTTATATTGAAAGGCAGCTGAACTATTACATTTTAAGGTGTATATACCACATTTAAAGCACTGGTTATTAACCTTTAACCGTCCAAGCATTTTTTTGTGAAATATTCGCGCGACCCGCAGTTGTTCTAAAAATAATTATATCTCTAAATCTATTCATTATATTTGGGTATAATAAGAAACATTATCAAAATAAAAGATTGTTTATAATATACTAAAGCTTTATACGTAATTTTTCACATTTTATATAATAACGCGTTAAATTTAAAGAATAAAAACTTCTCTGAGGGGTTCGCGCACTCAGATTGGGAGCCACTGCCTCAAAGAAAAAATATTCTATGTATTGTATGAAAAAAATCTGTTTCCCCACCAAAATGTAGTGAATAGTGTAGATTAAGCTGATTTATTATAGTTCGCCTAAAATAACAACGCACATACCAAGAGCCAATATTGTAACACAGATGTTTATATTATTCATCACAGTAAAAATATTTTTTGGAACCGAAAATAAAATTATTGAACGATATCTCAAAGACATTATTTATATAAGCTATTATTCATATTTTGAATACTATTTTCATAAATCAGTGTAACTCGATAGCGAAATGCACCATAATCACCGGTCCCGTACGGGACCGCTGGGCGTTTAAAGGTTAAATATACACATTGATAACAGAAAGTCAAAACATCGATACTTTAGTTCGAACATTCCTCAAATGAAAACATTGTGTCAAAGCTTGACATACTTTGCTTGATTTTGAGACGTGAATAACTTATAACGAATACTGTATAGTTTTTAAAGTCAAAATTATTATCATTGATTGAACTCACCTTTTCTTTTTTACCAAGCTTAATATTCTCGTTAAAGCGTAACGTCGAGTTTATTATAAAAATTCATTTATTTGATATTCTTGACCATCTGTTTAATAAATAAATCCAACTCAAAACATTAAAATAAACTTCAATGAACATTTTGTATCTTAAAAAGAAAATTAGACATATTTAAAGTAACTTTACTGTGATTGGAACACCCATAAGAAATACAAGCCACCGGTTGTTCCTAAATAAAGTGATAGACATTGACCAATCTATCGTTTTCGAATATAAAAAAATATCTCTGTTATTTCAACTCGTTGCAAAATTGACCTCACATTTTTTTCTTCCCAGTCACCTTAAAAACATTTCACATTGTATAAATTGTTATCCGATCTATCTAGGGTCAACTGCCCATTATAAAATGCATTGTTATGTGAGTCAGTGACACGCCCAGTCATCGAGATTTAGCTACATTTACTATTTCAATCTCCTCACTTTTCTGATATCTAAATTTATGTTGATTGATTACTCAACTTAACAATATGTGCAAAGCTTGCACATGTAAATATGAATTATTTGTTAATACTGCAAAATCATCATTATTAGGCATGCAACAGAACATAAAATTTCTACATAAAAACTTATAGGCTTCGATACATACATATTTATTCTTAATTATTGATCTATATCAGTAATACGAAGAGTTATAAGAACCTTAAGTTCAATAATCATTGCAACAGAATTTCATGACAGAATACAGGTTTTTAAGTGCCATTATTTTTTTATTGATTGAACCGTTTCGTGCTTTTTAATCGTTAAACTCAATTTCCATATTTTTAATTTAGAACTTTGATGGCCGAGTTGGCACGGTTAAGTCAAAAACGAACGGTTTGAGAAACTAACATTTTGGAATGTGAACATATTGAAATTTAATTATTTTTTTGTTTGCCGAAGATTGAAGTAAGTATCTCCAATTTACTTCCTTTTTAGTGCACTTAACAATATACCTATCATCATTCAATATATATTTTCAAATCTTACTGCGATGAATATAATACAGAATCATTAAATAGTTTCAATTATTTTCTAATAATACCTTAGTATCAGGTAACTAAAGCTATATAACATGGTGAAAAAAATAGCAACGTATTTGAGTTCTACAAAATTATTTAAAAAAAAAAATTAGTTGATAGCTATTTCGGCTCACGCCAATGTCAGAACTATGCTTAAACTAACATTCGCTTATCTATATATAGCTGTGCAGAAAAGGCACACAACACATCCTCTCTCCTGTTCCAACGGCCTAGCTTGTGTGCCTTTTCTACACTACACTGCTATTTTTTTCACCGTGTTATAATGGAGTCTTACCAAGTGAATTCCAATTCAATCAATAAAGATATATACTTTAAATTTATCTGTGTCGATAGAAAAAATGTCTGTACGTAAAAAGCTTCCATAAACGGGGATATACGCACCCTCTGTGCGACTAAGTTATTTATTTGCCCTTTTAACGACCAAGTTGGCATAAAATGACATGCGTAATAGTTTTCTTTTATATTTTTAATATCTTGATATTCCCATCAGGTTTTTTTTTTAAATAATAAAACCACATTTTTTTAGTACTTATTTCCACAAAATATTTTTCAATCAGGACCGGTTTCGCTCATCGCGAGCATTATCAACTGATTTGAGCAATATCAGTTGATAATGCTCGCGATGAGCGAAACCGGTCCTGATCAAAAAATATTTTTGTGGAAATAAGTACTAAAAAAATGTGGTTTTATTATTTAAAATATCATGACTTTCCATCAAGAAGTGACAGTTAAAACCTTAAATGTGATTCCCATTAGGTATGACGACTACTATAAATATGATCATGATTATCGGCGCCTTCAGTGTCGCAAGTTTTTTTTTACGTATCGGCATTACAGACTTTGATAATATGTGTGTTTAAAATAATAAGCTGCTACGGATAAGAGCTTAGAAAAAACTGGTTCATCCTCAAGTGGTTCACTTAACACTAACAATAGTTGTTTAGTTAAACCATTCTTTTGAAATACTACGCAAGAATTGATATCTATTATGATAAAGTAGAATTGTCTTGATTGTAATGTAATCTAGTTCTTACTCTGTAAAATAAGGGTCAATAAGACAAGACGGCCAGCCGTTAGAAGTGGCTTTTACTAATTCAAAATCGCCGTTGGGGTCTGACCTTTGTTGCGCAACTTGATTGTGCACTCATTCTGATGTCCAATATTGCATATCGTATTATATTGTTATGATGACGTTTGGTAAATGCAACCATTTCGAGATGTAAAGTTTGTACTTCACTGAGTTACCTTATTTCATAATTACATTAAATAGCTTTTAGGCATCGTTTGAATGTATTGTATGTTCTCTGAAAACAGTACTTTACTTAAAATATCAACAGTGCTAGATCATTTGTGGCGATTGATTTTCAATACATAATTTAAAGAACCGAACACGAACACAATATTTTACCTGCCTCTAGAGAACTATATAAGGTGAATCTTTAATCGCAACAAAATCACAAAAATCTATTATTAAAATAAAAGTTCTTCGGTTGCTTTGAAACCGTATCGAACCCTCATCACCACAAATGCATTTGGATAAAATCCTTTAACAGTTACAAATCAACAATCAATAACAATCGGCATAAACATTATCAGTTATTAGTTATTGAGCGACTAGTACTGTATCTTAACTCGTAATGAAAATAAATGTTCTTCTTATATGACCGTGCAATTTAGCGCAATCTATGACAATAAATTATTTTTTTAGACATTTATGGATGTATCCTCACGAACACATTAATAGTTCCACATTATTAAGTCGTCCTTTAGTTCAAGTCTTTCATTTTTATTACAATTTTAATGTAAAATAAGATAAATCAATTTGACTTAATCACTATATACATTCTGAAAATTCATACATTATGAATGGCATTCTTAATAATCATCAAAACAAATCTTTTGAAACTTCCTTTATTATATTTTCCAAGTCATAGACTACTATTAAAAACTGTGAATAAGGGAAGAGATTGATTACAATCTATCTCACCTTTCTGCTATTTGGCTTACCTACTACGTTTATTATCTTCTTATAATTTCTTATGTGTCAACATCTAAGACTTAAAACGTATATTTTTAATACTTTATTATTAATATTTTATTACTGGCGTACAAGATGCAAAGTATTTTGATAACATTTACAGAGATTTACACAGATATTAAAAAAAGAAACCTTGTATTCATTTACAAAAAGATTTTTATTCCCCTTATAAACGTTAGTTTGTGATTACACTGTAACGGATTCATTTATTGGAAGAGGAAAAGTTGTCTTCAAAGAAATATCTTTGAACTTTAGTAATTGGAGAGAAACTTTTACACGATGGGGTTACTTCTTATTTCCGATATATTAATATTGAATAGTTGTAATCATGGTGTGTTGTATAACTGGAAACTTGTATCATTAGCACATCTGCATCAAACCATAAGTCACAACCAAATTATATGGTACCAGGCACGCAGCATTTAGCTTGGGTGATTACTTGCAAATGAGTAAACTAGCACTCTCGCATTCATTCTACCGGGAGTTTGCTCTTATGTATCGCTCATGTCGTAACTATGTGAAGTCGTTATACCCTTCATGCTCTCCTAATAACGGACTTTATCGATCGCCGTGCGGTTCTGATTACAAGACAAGTTTCTTTAGTGCATCTACCGTATATATCTGTTGGCATTTATGACCGCCGCGTTGCAATTTCGATTCATTTGGACCACGGAAATAGCTTAAATGCTCCCGACAGAATCTATATGTACTACAGCAGTGATCTCCAAACTTAATAAGGATGTGAGTTACTTTTGGAAATTAAAATTATCTGGTGAGCTACCTATACATATTCCTTCTTTATGGTGATACAATGATCGAGATAGAGAGAGACAAAGTGTATGGTGCAGTTCGCATCAATCGTAATATATCTCTGACCGCTTCTCTATTTTATTTCGTTGTACGCACAAATTGTTATGCCAAAAAAATAACATTACAACGGCAACCTTTCAAGCATTTCATTAAAATTTAGCTCGATTCATTTTTTTTTTATTTTCGGAGTTCAGTAATAAATTTTTTAAGCCAAATTTATAAATATGATAAAACATACTACGCGAGCTACCGAAAAAGCCTTGACTAACTACCGGTAGCTCGCGAGCGACCGTTTGAAGGTCACTGTACTACAGAAATGATACTTAGAACACATAAAGTAAGCAATTAAATATTACATAAACATCTAAACATTTAACAAACTCTAAATTCATTACCATGAATAATTATGATATATTTTAATAAAGGCACATACAAGCTCAGTGCATTTTCAAACAGTTGCCATGCTTACGAACCTGAACTCTTTAACACAAGACTTGATATACACTAAATTGTGCTGAAATAATTACTTATTAATCTGCTATTAAACATATTATTAATTGCTTACTCGAACTAATTTTTATGATATAATTTATGGTGTAAGGTCTGACCGGTGTCGAAATATAAGTATATACAATTATTTTGATTTTACGAAAGAAACGATTATCACAAATATATACACAACTGTACTAGTATACTCAAAAAATAACATTCAAATTAATAAATAATACTTCATTTGGGCTACTGCGACATATTTAGAGATGATCATTTTACTAAATATGTCTTAAATATTTTTTTAACAACGATTCTTTTTGTAGTAAGAATTCTAAAAAAAAAAATTAAACCGTATCAAACCTCTCGATAAACCTGTTTGGTTTTCCATTTAATACTAAGTTTAAAATAAATGAATTTAATGCTGACACGTTTTGAATGAAATCCTCATTTTCTCTCAACGTAATAGCGTCGACAGATACAGTTGCTCTATTGTGAAATTTAAGATTAATAGACGACATACTACTTAATTAGTACAACATTATATTGCCAGCATGAGAACTTTGTGCAAGACTCACATTTTAATGCAAATCGTAATACTTAAAATGTCGCTTTGGGACAGCGAAAAAATGGCGCGTGCACGCACTCTTGCACAAATAATTTTCCATCAACTGAGTTCAGCTGCGCCCCGTGTCCACAGCTCGTAACTAACTAAACGTAAATGTTGAAAGATATATTTCGTCGATCATAAATAAAGTTCGTGTCGAAACGCCCCAGTTATGTCAACGCCACGCAGCACATTTTTAATTTATTCTTAATGCGGCCCTTAATCTGTGAATTTGTAATTCTGAATCATACCTTGTAATATTCCTTCACATCTGTATAACCGATAATAAACACGCGGTTATCGTTATTAGTGTCATTGAAAAATGCCACAGGAATATTCGGTTAAGATGTAAATTCATATTGATAGATGTGTTATGCTAAATCAGTGAAATTGCTTATTGCATGGAATCGGCAAAAAATTGCCGAATTCATGAATAATACACGCATGTTGCTTTTTTCATGGGCTAAGTCAATAATTTGACGAGTGCGTGAATTGAGCAGACTATGAAATTCTTCAGCTGTCAACATGAGAGCGGAAAATGTATAATTTGGCTTGATTTTTAATACAATATCGACATTTATTAGACTATGGACATATATTTCTCACGTGAATTGCATTGTCGTATTCGCATTAACCGCAATAATGCCTTGTATGATTATAATTATGTCAATACAATCTAGATTTATCATTTATGAAAATAGCAATACAAGAATCGCCGCTGTTGAAGAAATACAAAATACCGTTAAATATTACGATAAAAACATGTTTCCCATTTTTTGATTGTCTTTTCTAATAATATTACTAAACAATAAAACAATGTATCATATATTTAATCATTAGCTTACGATTTACAAATTATTCCATGCCATTGTACCACGAACACATTTATCTTCATTAATAATAGCAAAACATCTTCCTGGGCTATAAATTATTGCTCTTGATTTAATAATCCAGCCAAGATCTCTAGATTCCTCGCCCAACTCTTTAGGACGTGCATTGAATTCACAATGTCCTGGAGATACAACATCGCTGAGACGTGTTCAATGCAGCCTTTGATTTATTTCCAAACACCACAAATGAATGTTTTATTGCCTACTTGTTAAAAAGTCGCTGAATGTAATAGAATCGCTTTATATGGACTTTATCAAGTGTGCTGCTCTTGCGCGCTAAGTGTAAAAACTTCACACCTTATCTCAGGCGCAATGACACTTGCAGGAATCACCAATCACCAATATCTTTTGTTGCCTTTCGAATTTGATTTTAAAACTTCTCAACGTTTAACTCGATATTATACCGTATTTGTTGTGGCTACAGTGTGTTTTTTTATTGTATAATTAAAACCAATTACAGCAACCATTCGTTTAACTATGTTCACTCTTAATTTGGAGCACGTGGACTCATAACTAATTTATATAGAATTAAATTGAAATATATTACTTTGTTTTTTCACTTGATGTGTTACTAGATTTACTATTTTTAAAACACTTCAAAATATTGTCTTAAGGTTATCCATTACTGCTTGCATATATATTATTATAATCATTTTTTCCTTAATAATAAATACGAACGAAACGTTGAACGTTCACGAAACATTGAGTCTGAAGATGCTTCTCAAGTGAGCGAAACACGTGTCACATCTAGTAATACACAAGCAACGCCTAATCTATCTAACTACTATATTCAGTTGCTCAACTTTTCTTCTTTAAATTGGGCGGATTGGTGAGAGAGTATTTATGACTTAACAGATAACCATACCTTCGATCACAAATCACCACCAGAGAGCAATTCATTAATTAACCAACAATGTACTTATTCAATTAATACAAAAACTTGATGAAATATCAATCGAAAACTATTATTGTTTTCGCAAGTTACTGAACCATTTGCATCTTTATGAGCCGACTGTAAACTCAGATAACATTTTTATTATTAAATTTTGACGATACATTTTTTAATTTTGAAATGCCAATCGGTTTATTCGACAAAGAAATGAACTTGAAGAAATTCATACTGATACATTATATAAAGCGATACTAATTAGCTTTTTTTGCATATTTAATTAAAACTGAACAGTTTAATAAAAACTACTTATAGTGTTAAAAAATGATACTTATAATTTTGAATACAACTCGAGTATAATAATCAGAGACCGTTTACAAAAATTATCTGCTGATATCACATTGACGTTTGATAGTAAAGGTTGCCGTTGTCGAATTTAAAATTCACTACAAGACATTGAAAACATCAATCTATAAGACGTCGCCGTTGCCTTTACTTGTCACTAAAGAAACACCGACACGTGTTGCGTGTTTTTTTCCATCGCGCCCGACATGACTCAAATAAAAATCTTCGCATCTCCAGCGACGAATTGTCAACGAAGACAGCGCTAGAGTTGTACTCTATCAATACTGTTACGCAATCAATATTGAATTAGTTACATCATTTTTTTATTCTTTAAAATCAACTCAAAAATTTTTAAATCTACATTGATGTCTTATCAGCTATTTTGGCGTAAATACATTTCTTCCGTCACCTTATTAATTTCCGTGTTTATTTTTAAAAAATGATGAGTAACATTGAACACATTGTTTACATTGCGCAAAAAACCTTCTATTAGTAATTGAATACTCAATCAATAAAAATAATTGGTATCCAAATATTATCAAACAAGAAATACTAAAAAAATTGTTTTAGTTATTCAAAAGCTGTGGTCTTAGATTATATGAGTTGCTTAAATGCAAACGCCGCTATGCCCACTTTGATATCGTAGTGAAAGGAGTTAGGTGATTGACGCAAAAAAATAGTTTTAGCATTATTATATTTTTCCATCGTATTTCTTATATACTAAAAGCAACTATTTTAAGTTGCAAGTTTTAAACATTTTTTTATAAATGTAAGTGAACTTGAATTTTACTTATCGCTATTTGATTGTAAGTATTGTAAACTGATCTCCATGTCATTAAAAGCTTAAACATTTTATAGTATATTGCTTTTGTTATGTTGTCAAATTTAGGATTTTTTTTTTACAATTTGAACAACGTGGTTTTAGTTTTTCATCTCTTCATATGTCAAACTTCAACGATGTTGCTTTTATAATGTGTAGAATCAAGGTAATTACTTACCTAACACCATTGACTATAGACATCGTTGAAGCTTGACCAATTGTTTTATAGCACCAATGAATATAGATGCAATGAAAACCACATGTATAATATAGCACTGCCTACATAAACAATGAAGCAAAATGTTAGTATCTGGGTTATAATAGTGTCTAGTCGCTAAAATATATAAATAGGACAGTTGGTCGATACAAATGTAACTCGTTATAATATATATTCAGGTACATTCAATTCAAAGTACCGAATTCATCTTTCGTGGCCATAGTGCATCCCTTATCCTAAACCCGATGATATCGCTTTGCCCTTACCGCCATCCATTTTGTTTGATCATGTTTTATTAGTTGGACGCCTTTTATCGGTTTTTGCGGACACCCGTCGGGAGAGGCGTGAATTTAAACACCTGACGACAGGTGTATGGAGTGGGTAACATATCCACAATCAATTGCGTGATTTAAGACATATCGATATCAGAAAATCGATCTGTTGATAAGGGACCTTGAGATTGATATCATAAACTTCTCTATAGTAAAAAAATAACATTTTCAGTATTATAACACTAACTCTACATAATTATACTGATATGATAAACACTTTTACCGCATCTAAAATTCTATCTAGTTTTTTATACGACTAAAAGTGCTCCCTCATAAAAATAAAACAAACCGTTTCCAATTGAATACAAATCAGTCGCTGTTACATATTGTAATTAAAAATTTCAACGCATGGTTAAGCAGCAATGTAGAACTTTCGCTTAGAAAATCGACTCATCAAAAATTCGCGCGCACTCCAATGCAAATAATTAAAAATCATTAATACATAAATACGAAGCATATAAAGATCTAAAAAATAAAATAAGACAATTGATTTTTTTATGTATACCTTATGAGTAAAAACATCAGAATGGCATTTTGATGTTTGCGAAAAGAAAAAAAATGTGCCCCCAATTCCTTAGTCTAGCTCAGTCATACTCAAACTTTTTTCCTCAGGGCCGCATTCCGATTTTGCATTTCTACGTGGGCCGCAACATATTAATTAATAGTAAACTGTAAATGTAACACATACTATAATAATAACATAATACATACATATGTATGTATTATGGTGTCAAAATAAAACTATTTTATATTATGGGAATATTTATTTATTAAAGAAGTCTTACCTGCATAAAAACAAAATATAAAATATTTTGACAATAAGCAGCACCGCTAATACCCACTTGCTAACCGACCGATTGCAACCCAATATTGAAAACAACACCAAAAAAATATTTGCTGACTATAATTATTTTGGGCCGAACGTAAGACCCACGTGGGCCACAGTTTGAATATTGCTGGTCTAGCCTATTCATCATTTGAATTCTCCACACAAAGAACTTCTCGTTGTAAATGAAACATTGCTTCCATTCCTTAAATATCAACGCACATTCACCAATAATTTACTGTAATCAATCATATGGTTGCTTATAATTTTACCTTATACGCACCAAAATGCCGATGTGTCTAAATTCAACGCACGAATCCTTTTGGGGTGATGGAATTTGCTGGCCATCGGCAGATATTGTAATCCCGGCTAATTTAGCAGAGAGCAAACGGTATTATCTTGGCGCTCTCATCTCGTGATTCATCGTCGACTATCGCGTGTGAATCTTCCCTATTTATCTTGTTTGCGGCGATAAATAACGGAACGATCTGTATGTTAACAGAATGCATAGAAAGAATATTAAATAATTAACACATGATTATTGCAGTTTTTTTTTGAATTAAACAAAAGACAAGATGAGGGTTGGAGCTTTAAGCTTGTAGTCGACATCGATGACGGCCGATACAATAATTCACTCTATTGCCAGAAAATATACACAGCAAATCAGCAGTGATGGTAATATAACTGTTACATTCTTATAACATACCAGAAGCGAAACTTATAATATTGCTTATATGTGTAGCGCGCACACTGGTCCTTAATCCGATAGTACTAATATTGTCGCATAATAAATAATGATGCGTATGCGGTGTTACTTATATCAATTTCTTTGATCTGATAAATGATAATGACCAGTTTCTCTCATTTCGAGCATTATATAGAGTTGTGGAAAAAACTAGGCTATGCTTTTTTAAATATGACATTGCTGAACAATTGTAACAAAAATATTTTTTTTTGAAGTTGAAAAAATTCTAATTTTGATTTAATCACGTTAGTTTGCCTTCAAAATATACCTATTATGTTTTGCGTCGAGCGGTTTCACTTTTCACAAAATAATTTCAAACTTTACAATTATTTTTAATAGTTATATAATTAAATAAATGTATTATATTTCAAATATGTATAATCAATTGTTGTTTATAACTGCTTGTAAATTTAGTGATATATGTTATATAATTTCCGGTGAAAGTCTTTCGGATCGCCGTATACCTAGTTGAAGCTGAGTTTTTCTCATATTAAGCTAGGATCTCACCTTAGTTTTGCTCTGTGGTGGCGTGTAAGCCGAGCGTAATGTGCGCCGCACTTGCGATAAAGATTAGTTAGTAGCGTGTAAAAGATTAGACGGGGAAAATTATTTACATGACATTATAAATCTGGCCGCGACCCGGTCGTGGTAATGCTGACATGTAGTATACATCAGGGATAATCAAGCCAAGACCTAAATTTTGACAATCGATCCGACACACCGCTTGGCTTCGTATGTCTTTACACGCTTCTGTATAGTTGAATTTTGATTATTGACAACTTGTTCTATACGGATTCCAACGCATTCATGTACTTCATTGTATGCTCATAACATTTACTTTTTCACACGGAATAATACCAAAATAACCTTACTGAATTAATAGGAAATATTTATTTAATTAAATACCGTTTATTACAATCAGGAATAAACGAAGTCCTGATCATTTGCTGTAATTATAAAAGCAGGATACTTATTTTTTCTTTTGAGATAACTTTATTTTATTTTCATACTTGATGTTGATAATCCTTTTCCCCAAAGGATTGTCAACATCCAAAAGATTTTCAACATATTACTAATCTTTTACAATTATATACAATTCGTCATAAGAAATTTTGCAATTTTTGTCTTAAGCCAAGTATGAAACAGGATTTTTTCAAATTAGACGCTATTTATATAATGCTTCATTAACTATTATAAAACTGTACAGGAAAAAAGTAAAAAAGTTATACTTTTTTAAACTTAACCGATTTACATTTTTATTTGGTACAATTTTATTTACCTTTCCTCTATTATGTAAAAGTAAAAAGTTTATTTCACCAATATCAACGATATAAATGGCTGGATAACGTCTTCAAATGCCGCCTAATAATGTGAATTTACGTTAGTTTTTGCAGTTCTCGTATGCCGTATTTTTAATTGTAATCTTTGCTGATAAACGCAAGTACTACGTCTTAAAGCAAAAACGGAGAAAAATATATTCATGTACTTTTCTTGTAAAACCATCCACTCCGACTATACAGCCTGTCACACGAGAAGTTGTACAATGAGAACTATTTTTTTACTCTTTATCGGATAAAGCTAACATAGAAAATTTTGGATGGAATAGGAATATTGATTTACCATTATTTTCTTGCTACTGTATCAGATGAATGTAAAAACATGAATAATATTTCACAAACCCGTAAATCTATTGAGACAATAAATTTATGAAACTTTCCATATTAATATTCGAATATCGTTATTAAAAACAACGATATTGACGACTCGCATAATGGTCCTGCATTAAATTTATATCATATTTTTAATCTTATCTATGGTTTTCAATTATTCAAGTCAATAATTTAACAGCTCTGTCATAAACCTATAAACGATTGAAGTTTCTCAGAGTAGTGTTTTATGTTGTTCTTTGGAGGCTCGTGCAAAACACATTGATAAACTTACCTTTTATGGTATTTTCTTAACGGCTTTTGATATTCACTTATTTTTCATTAATCTAAAGTTATTACTATATCTATCTATTACTATTATCCATATAAATGACACCATATCCTTAAATGTCGCGCATGAACCTCAATCATTTTATAATTGGTAATGACATATTGACATCCATTGCTTAGTCAGTCATCGTAAGCAACATGTGAAGTATGAAAAAAGAAACGATGAACTTTAATTCTTATGAGATCAAAATTATAAAAAATAAAAAAAAATATTATTCAATCAGATATTTATTCATCATGATATCTTAAGAAGAATCCTTTATCAGAATCAGTTTATATTATACATACACTGAGCATATGGACATCATTAGTGTTCTTTAAAAATATGACCATATTATTATTCTAAAATTGACTCGAAAAAAATCTAGTTAATATTTTTTTAAGCACTCATATTATAATTTATGATATCGACTCAAGGTTCTTGGTGGAATTTCAGTTCTGTTGCATCCGTGTGAAAGAATGCCTGAAAATGCCGAAAGGCGAAACCCGGGTCGTTAGTGACGAAACATGTGGAACTGTACAAATTCAAATTTTACCCACACTATCTAACATATATATATATAAATTAATATCTGTCTGTCTGTATGTCCTTTATAAACTCCTACACCATTAATTCAATTGCGATAAAACTTTGTCGAATTATTGCTTAGACTACCGGGCAAAAGATAGGATACTCAGAATTTGATTTGATTACGAAAATTAATTGAATATTTACGAAAAACATGTTTTCATACAAGACTATTGTAATACAGAATGGCCATTTATGAAGCATTGTATCCATAGCAACGCCGAAAACAAAAATGTCAAATCTGTCACATGCACTCACCTGTAGGTATTTTAAGTAGGTACTGAATATTTTGAAACAAAACTCGATTTTCGAATAAAGTATTTCAATGTTTGAATTTTTACCGACTTTTTTTGTTTTTGTTTTGTGTCGCATAACAGAACGAATTTAAATAAATATTACGTATAAATTCCAATTGCCGGTCGACTTCGGATATCATTATATCAATCATTTTTTTTTTTTTTTCAAAAGTGAATTTCAAATCATAACATTCACTGTGAAATCAATTTTGCCACCCAAACGAAAAGCAATAGGTCAGAGTACAACTCATACTCAGTATACTCAAGCACGAAAGAAAAGAGCAAAACAATGACGTTAAAGTTGATAATCGTTGGATTGTACCATATTCACAGCTTCCCTCGAAAACGTACAAAGCACACACCAACCTCGAGTATTGTAATTTAGTGAAATCCATCAAAAACATTTGTAAATATGTCAACAATGGAAGCGATATGGTAGTTTTTGGATTGGGAAATTCAACTGCATCTATCGATGAAATCAACCAATATCAACTGGGACGCTACATTAGTAGCAATGAAGCAACATGACGCATTTTATCATTTCCAATTCATGAACGGCATCCACCAGTTACTCATTTTGCAGTTCACCTTGAAAATGGACAGTGAGTGTACTTCACAACAGAAAATGCACGTGTAAGAGCATTATCACCTCAGAAAACAACGTTAACTGCATTTTTCTTATTGTGTAGGGATGATATGTTTGCAAAGACGCTACCTTACTCTGAAGTGCCAACATTCTACAGATGGAATGCATCAGAAAAAAATTCAACGTCGCAAACAAGGTAAAGCAGTTGAAGGACATTACAATGTATGATATATTCAACCGACGCATTAGGCCGTCTTTACACTGTTCCACCAAATAATGCAGAATGCGTTTACTTGCGATTCCTGTTAATCAACATACGTGGACCGACATTCTTCCAAGAATTGAGAACAGTAAACGGTCGAATATGTTTCATTTATCGTGAAGCTTGCCTCGAATTAAATCTTCTAGAAAACGATGCACATTGAGACACTTCACTCGCTGATTCATCAAATACTGCTGACCCACAACAAATACATGCATTATTTGCAGTAATATTAACAATTTGCTTTCCACCCAATCCAAAAGATCTTTGGAAAAAATACAAAGGCTACATGAGTGAAGATATTTTACATAGTTTGCGTGCAACAATTTAAAATCCACACGTTCAATTCACATCAAACGTGTATAATGAGGCATTGTTATAGATTGAGGACATATGTTTAGTAATCGCTAACAAATCATTGGTACAATTGGGAATGGCTACGCTGAATCCATCTGAAAACGACTGACGTGATCATGATTTCCAACGTTAAACACACTTTGATGTGAATGAATTGGGTAAATTTGTTCAAACGAATCTTCCGAAATTGGTTTCATTGATATGATTGATCGTATAGTGTATGACACAATCATGGATGCAATTACAAGTCAAAGTGGTAGATTTTATTTCATAGATGCACCCGGAGGCACAGATAAAACCTTTCTCATTTCAATCATTTTGGCAGTCACACAATCACGAAAAAACATTGCACTAGCAATCGCATCATCTGGAATTGCAGCAACTCTTTTGGATGGTGGCCGTACAGCGCATTCAGCACTGAAACTGCCATTGAATATGTAAATAATTGAGAAACCAACATGCAATATCAACAAAAATTCTAAAACGGGCAAACTACTTACATCATGTAAAATCCTTGTATGCGATGAATATACTTTGGCACACAAAAAATCATCGGAAGCACTTCATCGCACACTAAAAGATTTGAGAGGAAATGAATAACTTTTCGGTGGCGCTTTCATTTTATTGTCTGGTGATTTTCGACAAACTCTACCTGTTATATCACGCTCAACAGTGGCCGATGAACTTAATGCATGTCTCAAATCATGCGTTTATGGCGATACGTACATAGATTCACTTTGAAGACCAATATGCGTGTACAACTACAACATGGTGCATCCATTGAACGTTTCGTGAAACAATTGTTGGATATAGAAAATGGGAAAATGGCAATAGAGGAATCCACACAATGAATCACATTGCCAGCAAATTTCTGTAAAATAACCGCAACCATAGACGAATTGATTCACAAATTTAAATTGATTGAAATTGAAAAATTGACAAATTGAAATTGAAAATGATTGACAAAAAACATTGTGTATCCAAAAGCACTCCAATAAATAAAAACACATACGGCCGCCACTGTCAAATTTCGGTAAGAAAAACATAACCAAAGCTTATCGTTTCTAATTGGCTGCGGCCTCGCATCAAGTCTGACTTATCCAATCGGAAGGCGAGAGGCTCCCGACGAGGCGATTCCATAAAGTCGGGGTTTCTTTTTTTTGAGTGGCATTGCTACGCATGCAGTGTACACGCTAGTAGATTATAAAAATAGGCGCAGTAAGCATTAAGTTAACTTAAAGCTTTTTCTTGCCTAGAAATCTTTTCTCGCCCTCTCTGAAAAGTGAAAATTTCACTACTAACTTTTATGTATAATATATACATCTATATTTTTTATTTTGTTAGAGTGAGAAGGCTGTTACCGAAGCGTGATATATTTTTAATTCAACCGAAATCAACTTGAAGACAAAAGGCATGAAAAACATTCAATAATTTACCTGTTGTAATATTTGATATTGAACTTTCCACAAACTCAGTCTTATACGTCGTACTTTTTTGACTGTATACATATGCGCTTTACTTTGATTCGATTTAAAAAAAAAATATGTTTTGAATATAACTGTTATTGGTATTTTAAAATAAATTGTGTAC
Source organism: Himalopsyche japonica (assembly GCA_028555115.1). NCBI lineage: Eukaryota > Metazoa > Arthropoda > Insecta > Trichoptera > Rhyacophilidae > Himalopsyche > Himalopsyche japonica. The sequence continues at coordinate 1,511,737 of JAHFWJ010000222.1, read as the reverse complement.
TATGTGATCAACTATGCTCACATAATATGATATTTGATATGGAACAGTAACGTGATGAATTTCATTCATATATTGTTCTTTTTTATATTCCCTTCCAAGAAGCTTCTCATGAAAACAATTTAATTCTTGCTTCATAGTTAAGTATCTACGAGAAGTAGGTAGAAGCATTTATTTATTTAGCGGCCGTGTTAGGAGATTGCAATTTGTTGTTCTCGCAGATATATTTGCTAAAACCATTTCCAAAGATGCATTTCTGTAGTAAAAGATAACAGGAAAATAATAAAATCCGCCATGTTTGGAAAGTTCCCATTAAGGATTGAAGGCTAGCGCTTTTTTAAAGCCTATTTTGATAAAACAAGGTGTGTGCTATAATGTCAGATAACTTTAAATTTTACCAACAGTTCTTTATAACGCCAATCCGTTCGCGTTTGTGATAAAATAATAATATTAGCAATTTTTGTTTGTACTTTGTGAACCAATAAATGTAAAATAAATTGATTTATATTTTTTTAGATATAGCGTGTTGGGAAAGCAGTTTTTTTGAGTTGTGGTAATCATACGACGTTTCGAAACCGTAGCTAGCTTAATTTAAAATGGTAATAATCAAACACTGCGAACTATTGATATTACGCGGATAGCTTTATACTCAATTTCTTCGGCCCAGAATTTTTGGCTTAATTTTCGTATGACCAGTGACCACAAAGTGCTCGCCAATCGTTAAAATCTTAATATTTTTCAGACAGTTTGCTTATTTAATATACAAGGGGTGTTTACATATATATATTTACTTTTGATGGGTTTTTTTAAAATCTTAGTTAGCTATGTCATATTATATTGATGAAATCATCTTCCCTTATTTCAATAAATATGCATAATTACAGCATAATTTTATATTTTCCTCCTGGGGGAGGGTGTTTTAAAATTGTATTTTTTTTTAAATATGATGAATGACCTTTAACAAGGTTAAGAACGACTTATAAATTATTATATAAATCAATATGATGAGAACATTATTTTTAGTGCCTACATTTCGATTATAATCAAAAATTCTAAAATATTTGTTTTTCTTATTTGACATTAAATAAAAATACTCTTTCAACGTTTTTCTTTCAATTCTCTGATAGTGATTTTCGTAATCAAATATCTTTACTAGTGTTTTATCCAGAAAAATCTCAAGAAAATGTGCGCATAATTTACTACTACCCAAAAATAATTTTTTAATCAATCATTTCGGAAGCTTACCAAAATCTCATTAAGAATTTTACTTATACATCATTTACACCGCTAAAGTCGGACTATTATTTTACTAAAACCTATGATCTTTTGTTGAAGTGTACAACAGTGCGTGATCGCCTGCAGTTTTAAATCAAAGTGCACATTTTTAGTATCAGTTTTCCTACTATTGGCATATCAAATCCGCGAGAATTGCATTCATTTAACTTATGGATCTGTCGCACGGATACCTCGAGTTACGATAACGCACCTATAAGACTGATGGCAATACACGGTGGCTCAATGCAAATAGATTTTTCATTCCTAGTTCATGATAAATTATATCATAAGTCTCAAGGGATCAATGGAAGTGAATAAAATTATGTATAGATATTTATACATATATAAATTAAGTCCAAACTGTCAGAACTTGAAGGCATTATATGCATACAAATAAAACCAATGCCGATTTCACTCAATGCGAGCTTTTTATGTTAACCAATGTAATCAGTCTTGATCTCTTTATCTAATTGATAAGTCTAATCAAATGTGTTTTAAACGAATCTTAGAGTAAATATTCTTGACTTCTTCTAATTATTTTCTGTTTATTTTAAGACAGTATTTTTATTGAAATAAAACAAGTTTTTTTTCAATATAATTCTACAATGTCATTAATAATTATCCTACTTCAGATGATGAGAATTTTCAATTAATCAAATGTCAAAATTACTCGCGATGAACAAAAAAAATCTGATCAATATATAAAATAAAGGAATCGGTCAAAGATAGCCTAATTTTTATTATAATTATGTCTATACATCAAGAATTGACAACTATCTCCTTAAAAGCGATCATAATGATATATTTAGCAAAACAAAAAGAATTGAAAATGAACAGAAAAATGCTTTATAAAAATAAATCTAAAAATACAATAGTATAATGTTACAGCTGTTTCGACATCGCGGATATTTTTCACAAAATATCATTGTTGTAAAACTTTTTAGTATCTTAGATTATTTTCCATAAAACGGTAGTAAATGACTTTCTCCGTAAACTTTAAATATGATACTAGCAATAAGTACAAAATTTTACAGACAGCTTGTACGCTTTGTCGTGTATATGCTATCACTTCGTAATTTATCCTCTCCTATGTAAAGTCGTTAAGGTAATCTTAATTCTGCGTTGTAAAACGCGTGTTTATGTCCAACTAACAAAGAGTCATAATAATCAATAATGATAAGAGGGTTTCATAATTTATCGTCGCAAAGTGCAAAGCTCATGTAAGCCATTACAAATATAATCAACAATATCATATTTTTCCCAACGCTTAAACATGATTGTTTTGAATCAAGATATTAGCATATAAATTAAATACTCTTAAAATACAAGATGGCCAATAATCTTGTCGAAATTCAACACTCATCGTCCGAAATCACATACGTTGAAGTCAGATGGTTAAATCAAAACAAGTAAACATTATCTTTTACCATAATATAGCACATCGTAGTCGAAAAACATTTTTTCTTTTATATAAGACTTACTAAAAGGCCTACATGCTGTCTGGTTTCAAAATTGAAACATATTTGTTTTCAATGCTAATTGTTTACCTGTGTCCATTTCTACATCTGTTGTCACTCACGACACGGGATTCGCATTTCGGCATCTTCGAACTAGAATATCACACAGTAATCATTTTGAATCTTTTATTTTATGTCTGTTCTATTGCATCCGCGTGATAGAATGACCAAAGATGTCAAAAGGTTAGACCTGGGTTGTGAGTGATATAAAATGTGTAAGTTTACACGATTTCGACAATTCAAATTTGATCTTAAAATTTAAATCAAGCACTCAGTCGATATCGTAAATTATAATGTCCGTAGTTTTACTGCAACGTGGATAGTGTATTTTTTTTCGGGGCTTATTTGTTTATCCTATGATTATTTCATTCTAAATCCGAGATATCCCCTAAAAGTATTGTCGTAAGTACTTGTACATTTTGTTTACATTGCTTAAAATAAAATTACAATAAATTGAATTGGAAATGTTTATTTTAATACTCTTAACTACAGTCATCATTCATAACCAGTTTGGCATTTAACATAAGTTAGTTAATGGCAAAATCCATCAGCGGCAAAATCTTAACAAGTGCTAAGTGGACGATGCGTTTGCAGACACGCCTATCATCACAACAGCGTTAAGTTTTCCCTCGCTCGCGTGTCGGTGATCGACGTAAAATATAAAATACCCCGCCTTATTATGAACCCAATCGAAACACCGGCAAGGTGCAATGATCCCCCCGTTGAAAATGCAACCATCTTCCAAATAATTAAATTGACTTCTTTGTATCATGTAATCGATATTTATTTTTTTCCCTAGTCTCGGATTAAAACGAAGAAACAAAAATAAATTGACAATAATTTATGGACTTTATTTTTAAGGCAAAACACTGGTCCTTAGTGAAAAAATATGTGGAATCGTACAAAGTTTCAACAATTCAAATTTGGTATTGAAATTTCATCAAGCACCTTCAGTCGATATAAAAAATAAAACAAAAAAACATATCAAATTTGAATTGAGAGCATACGTGTGATCGAATGCCTGAAGATACCGAAAGGCGAAACTCGGGTCGTTAGTGACAAAACATGTGGAATCGTATTAAGTTGTAACAATTCAAATTTGGTATTGAAATTCCATCAAGCACCCTCAGTCGATATCATAAATTATATAAAAACATATATTGGAAATCATCAAACTTTTTTGGAACAAATATTATTAATTTGTTAATTTATCAATCCCAGTATTATGGCATTGAAAAATTTTTCAAGATCCATTGTCCATATCTATATATATGTAAACTGTGTGTTATATCAACCATTATTACAATAATTCATTTTTTTTAGAATCAGCTTGTTTTTAGACATTTATTGAACTGGCTCATCTTGATGAAGAGAAAAGAAACCGCAAAAAGTATGTCAAGTGGATTTTCAAGACGATTTTTCCATATTTTCTTGTAAATATATATTATGAATTTAAATACAGAAAATATAATGTTACTACAATAAACTCAAACCATCTAGAACTCTAGCTGCTTTTTGTATCAGATTAAAATTTAAAAAAAAACATTTACTTTTAAAAGCTCTCTTAAAGCTTAAAAACGTTTTAAACTTAACGTAAGAAGTTTAACTCGAGCATATCGCACTGGTTATTTATTTAAGGTCTCCCCTTATCATCTTGCAAATCGGAAGTTGCCCTTCTAATAAACCGGACCAATCTACATTTATAACCGTTTAATGGTGCATATTCGCTTACAACAAACCATCGTGATTGTACAAAAGACTTTTATAACTCAGAAAACAGATTTAATTTATTAGTACGTATAACAACATTTATTATCAGCTGTAATTTAAAAAAAGTTTCCCTGAATATTGTTATGATGTGATTGCTATTATTCAAGTTAATTATCATACGTAATTTTATTGATAAATAATGAGTGTATTAATTAAAAATGAACTTAGGTTGATATGCCGAAAATTTTATCAAAATTACTATAGATATTACAAGTATAGTAGTAGAGCATAACATATAGTTGATTGATTGAATTGGCATTCACTTGTTAGAACTCCATTATAACACGGTGAAAAAATAGCAATATATTGAATATTGTAGAACTAAAATACATTGCTATTTTTTTCACCGTGTTATAAAATATAATCGTTTTTTTTTCAATTAATACGAATAAATTGTCAATCGTACACTTGGCTGATTTTTCCATTTGATATTTTATGAATTACTAAATAAATAAGCACCAATAGGATTTTTTTCTAGCACATGCGCACAGATAGATAGATAGATAGAGAAAATGATTAGAGAAAATCTTCACTCTAAAGTTTCTTATTTTTCGTACGTCTGAATCTGAAAATGTGTGGATTAAAAAATATTCTTTTACTACCCATCGACTCCACGATTCATTTACATACATGATTATTTATTGAAATCATCAGCTCAACTGGTTCTCTCCCGTTTTCCGAGAGGTCTGGTTCGTATTAATTACGAAGAGTTTTGGGTGGCGAGATACGGCGACCATCCCGCCCTGTCGCCAGTCTTTATCATGTTCACATCTTGCTCAAGTAACGACGCTAACTTTTACCCCGATAACCTTACTTCTCGGTATCATATTCCTATAATCCCACCCCATCTTCAAAAACTGCTTCACTTTAATGAGCCTTTTAAGAAATTTAAAGTGTTCATTTGTACAACGGAAATTAATTTAAAAGATGAACATCTATCAAATAGCGCTCTCTCAGCATTACGCATTTGTAACACAATGTATATCAAAGCTTACGTCTAAATCAGCTAACACATTATTTCGACTTTTTTTATAACACCTACAATTTATTCAAATTAATGAACAGTTCACCAAATATTCGTGCTCTAGTAAGTTAGAAAAATGAACAATCATTGTAATCGTCTATGATTTTGAATCCATAACCAGTGACAACAAAAAATTGAGTAACCCTACCCAAACCGCAAATCCCCTTTTACCGACAGCTAAAACGTATAAATTGCTTGTTTTAAATGTTCTTTTTTGAATTTACATTTTTTATCCAAACAATTTTGCTCAGTGAAAATTCCATGTATCGTAAAAAAATAATATTACATTATTTAGGTATAGAAGAACATATAATACTATCGTTCCGATTGAAGATGATATTATGCGATTGATTCTTATAATTTACGCTGTTAATGTTACCATAATAATTGAATTTCCAACCTTTACCATGTTCCTTTGATTTTAAATCCTCTAACGAGTTGTTGATGATTTTTCCTTATGAGCATCATCGCGCAACAATTATTAATTAATTACCGTCATTAATTTAATGGCTGCATTTAATAATTTTCCAATGCAGCAGATATTATTCCGGAGATTTTTTTCTGCATAAATTTGGAATTTGTTGGTAGAAACTGTTGGTAGTGACATCTACATAAAGCGATTTCTATTGCACCTGCTTTAGAATGATTCGTATAATTCGATTACGATAAAAAATGCAAATTAAAAATCAATCTACTATTTTTTACCATTGTACTGTATAACGCATTATCTAATGACGAAAATCCACCCTTATTATGTTTATTGGTTAATATTTATTTTTATTAAATTACATATTTCAAATAACGTCATTCAAATCCTTGTATGAAAAACTACCAAAGGGTCAAGAATAAGATTTAATTAAAAAAAAAACGAGACATCAACCTAATTTGACTTAAAAATATATAATAACATAATCATTCAAAATCAAAAGCTCCGTAATTTTCTTGACAATGATTGATTTCGAAGCATGGTATGCAATAAAAATTTATTACGGCAACCCTAAATTTGAGCGGTAAATTTAATTTCTTCGCAATTTATTCCATTTATTAATATGTATGCCATTACTCAATATTTCTCTCCCACGGTAAACCAAAGTAAAAACAAGTGCCTATCCACAGACTTTATAATTACTTTTATTTCTCAATTAAGTGAAAACATGAAAGATCGTTCAACTATAACGATTCCTATTCATTATTCTATAGATTCAACTAGGTAATATAATATAATTTATAATATTTAAAAAAAAATAACTACATAGTTTACAACATTTACTTATAAATAATAAGTTTTTACTGATTGAATTGGCATTCACTTGGTAGAACTCCATTATAACACGGTGAAAAAATAGCAATGTATTTTAGTTCTACAAAATTATTTTTAACAAATATCGTTGATAGCTATTTCGGCAGAAGTTCAGAACTATTCTGACGATGGCGTGAGCCGAAGTAGCTATCAACTATATTTGTTAAAAATAATTTTGTAGAACTAAAATACATTGCTATTTTTTCACCGTCTAACAAGTTTTTGTTAGTTATTTGTTATATTTATAATACCAACATATTGATCATTTTTATTTAAACCCACTTATTTTTACTGTGAAAGTAGCGTTAGTAAAAAAACCCAAATGTGCGTACCAATGTTTTTAATACCTGGAATAAAATAAATAATTTAAATTTTTAGTTGTTTTTCGGCGTATGGTGTTAAAATATTCTAATGCTATTTTCCTTCCCAGTATTTAACAAACATGAATGTACTGAATCAAACTAGCATATTACTTTATGAAACATAAACGTGATTGGTTATTTTATTGCGTACATATTTGATGGCACGAGATTTAATTAACGCTGCCCTAATAAAAGTAGCCATAATAATTATTAATGCTGACTTAACCTTTATGATTCGTATAGTTATTATTGATTGCAAAAATAAAAGCTCACTTTTGCATTTCAAACCATTAATGATAATTATATGAATTCCGTGTATTTCACGTGGGGCAATATTTCATTTTTTTTTTGCAATAAAAATGTTATTTTGAGCTTAGCTGGTTATAAGATTATGGCAGTGCAATTCGATTAATTATGATCCTGCGACTGTAACGTTACAGATGTAAAGTAATTAAAAATCGGTAGTCATGTAAAAGAAAGGAACATTTGTACTTTTTTTTCAATATCCTTCCATAAAAATACTTTATCTTCAATGTGACAAAAAACCCAGTTGTCAATACACTACAAACAATCGAAGTAGGGAAAGAAGAAAAACGTTCAAAACTGTCAGTTCTGTTGCATCCGTGTGATAGAATGCATAAGGTTCCTAAAGGCGAAACCCGTTAGTGAGAAAGCATGTAGAATCGTATAAACAAAAAAAAACAATTCAAATTAGTTTAAAACTCTATCTTAAAAACGTTTTGCTACTTATCGCACTTGGTTATTCACGAAAATATCTTCACATTACTCAAAAATTTATACTATTTTTAGCAAACAACTGCTCTACGTTACCGAATTGACGTACAAGCACAGAGTACGAAATTGGAAAATCACTTCCGTATAAAGTATTGCGACTGCTAAGATCGCCTGAAAATCAAAGCTAACCCCAAGGTTTCTGTATTATTAAATTGATTACTTCTTTCCCATAACATCAATAATTTTGTATATTTTTTTTAACTTTGCTACAGATTTCGGTCATAAAATAGTCTATTGGCAATCGATGTATTTCTTACAATTAATCATTCACTAATATTTAATTATTATTTCAAATAGTAACTTTTATAATAATTTGATTGAGCAAAAAATCAATATTACTATTATCCTTCTTTAAATGCAAATATTTTGTCTACTTCTTCACGGATCTCAAGTATGGAAACGCTATACAAAATCAGCATAAAATCCACCGACCCAAACTATTTTTGTTTCACCTTTTTGTTACTCTTTTCCTCTGTATTTTCAATTAAAATTATCTTCAATTAAAAGTAGTATTACGTGTACACAAGAGAATTAAAAAAAGCTTAAATTATGACATGCGCGCGTGCGCCGAAAGCGTCGGCAAAGTATTATGACAAAAAGTGAGTTCGAGTCGACACGCCGAGACATAATTACACGCTTCACAAGTGACTCAATGTAGGAAAATTTACAAAACCTGACCAGTTCATCATGGTAAAAAGAGTGTAATGGTATTCAGATTAGATCGCGGTGCCGCAAAATAAAAACATGAATTAAATTAGTGTTTTTGTTTGACTATTAAACTAAACGCCTTTCTAAAAGACGAATACTCATTTTTTTAAACATATTATACGTATAATAACCATAGCGTCACTTAAAACGTAAAATGAAATTGACCTTATTAAAAAAATACACTTCGATTTTTTTCATTTAAATTTCAATTAGTAAAAGATAACAATCTCGTGACAAAGTTGTTCAATGTTCCAAATGTTTATTCTTACCACGGTGAAAAAATAGCAATGTATTTTAGTTCTACAAAATTATTTTTAACAAATATAGTTGATAGCTATTTCGGCTCACGCCATCGTCAGAACTATGCTTAAACTAACATTCGCTTATCTATATATAGCTGTGCAGAAAAGGCACACAACACATCCTCTCTCCTGTTCGAACGGCCTAGCTTGTTGCTTTAACACAATATCACTAATTTTTCAAAATTCTAAATGAAACAATAGGTGTCTATGACAATAAGATTATATTTGGGACGGAAATGATCCTTCTGGAAGTAAATCAGACCACCCCTTTGTCCAACGGCTGGACAAGTGGCGATACTATTATGTTAGTTTGGTCGTTAAGAATCCTTTGTGATAATTGGTGTCTATTGATTTCTAGCTGTTCTAAAGCCGTCATTCTCCGACCCTTACTACAAAGATGCAAACATTTAGGGGCTGAGTTTGAATTTATATTATGCGATTCATCAATAACGTGATTAGCGAATTGTGAATCTGTTTTTTTATTGTTGAATGATCTTACATGTTCCTTAGCTCGAGTAAATATACTTCTACCTGTCTGTCCGATATAAACGGATAAACATTAGCCACAGGACATTTTATAAATACCGCTTTTACTCTTACTTTTACTCTTTGATTCAAGTGTGCATTGAAACGTATTACTTTAAATTTAACGAAACATTTTACCAACAAAATGACGGGTTGCCAATGGGCAGCCCTCTAAGCCCATTACTTGCAAATTTTTTTATGGACAACTTCGAATCTAAACTTCTTGAATTAGATAAAAATAATATAGTATATTACTACCGCTATGTAGACGATATCTTGATTTGTTGGCAAGGCACAGATAGACAATTAGATAAATTTATACAGAAAGCTAACTCTATACATAGTAATATTAAATTCACACTAGAGATAGAGGTAGACAACTCCATCAATTTCCTGGACTTAACCATTAGCAGAGTTAAAAACAGACACACTTAAAATTTTTAGAAAACCTACCTTTTGTGATACCACAATTCACAAGTCCCTCCAATCAAGCTTGCGGCTTATAACTCCATGGTCCATAGGCTAGTAACGGTACCTATGAGTCAGGCAGATTACGACAAAGAACTGCATACTATTAAATCCATAGCCCATAATAATGGTTATGAGATAACGACGATAAATAGTTTATTATATAAAAAACAATTAAATCTAGCTAGAAAACTCATTTACCCGAACCCAATACAAGATAACCGCTTCTATAAATCTATTAACTACCTAGGTAGCATTAGCGAAAAAATTCATCGGGAGATTAAAAACTCAATAAACGTAGCTTTCAAGGTCAACAATAACTTAGGCAGACATCTTAAAAATAGTAAAGATAAAATCAATAAACTGGACAGAAGCGGTATTTATAAAATGTCCTGTGGCTCAAGTTTATCCGTTTATATCGGACAGACAGGTAGAAGTATATTTACTCGAGCTAAGGAACATGTAAGATCATTCAACAATAAAAAAACAGATTCACAATTCGCTAATCACGTTATTGATGAATCGCATAATATAAATTCAAACTCAGCCCCTAAATGTTTGCATCTTTGTAGTAAGGGTCGGAGAATGACGGCTTTAGAACAGCTAGAAATCAATAGACACCAATTATCACAAAGGATTCTTAACGACCAAACTAACATAATAGTATCGCCACTTGTCCAGCCGTTGGACAAAGGGGTGGTCTGATTTACTTCCAGAAGGATCACTTCCGTCCCACATATAATCTCATTGTCATAGACACCTATTGTTTCATTGAGAATTTTGAAAATTTAGTGTTATTGTGTTAAAGCAACAAGCTAGGCCGTTGGAACAGGAGAGAGGATGTGCTGTGTGCCTTTTCTGCACAGCTGTATATAGATAAGCGAATGTTAGTTTAAGCATAGTTCTGACGATGGCGTGAGCCGAAATAGCTATCAATTATATTTGTTAAAAATAATTTTGTAGAACTAAAATACATTGCTATTTTTTCACCGTGTTATAATGGAGTTCTACCAAGTGAATGCCAATTCAATCAATTTATTCTTACCCTTTGCTACAATTTGTCAAATGATGGTTTCTTTATCTTTAAGGGTGCTAACATACAATTTTAAATGGGTAAAGCGATGTATTTAGTCATGATAATAAATTATCGAATTTATGATATCGACTGAAGGTGCTTGATGGAATTTCAATATCAAATTTGAATTGTTACAACATTAAACGAACTTGAATCGTACCAAGTTGTAACAATTCAAAATAAGTTATCCATTGAAATTCCAAATAAAAGTTAATTGTTTCATTAACCCAATAAATATTTATTACCATATTTCTAAATCTAGATAAATGTAATTAACAGCACCCCGCTCCTTTTCTTCCCAAAAATAAATAAAATGCCGATAGAAACGAATCAGTTCATCATAAAGATCAGGAATACCTATAATTTACGCAAAATTCAAAAGGTATATTAATATCATATCATCATAATTTATATCAAATAATTATTCTTAATTCAAATCTTATAGAAAGAGTTGGAGAACTGGCCATTTTTTTTATTCACTTAAAATTTAAGTCTTAAATCATCGATTTCATTTGATTATTTTTTTTTACATAAAGGATTGGAATGTTTCCAGTGGCATTAACCCATTCACTGCCCATACTTTTACGCAAACATTAGATCAAAAATAGACTACATAAAATAATGCTATAATTTTAACATTCGTTGCAAGTGAAGCTTTAGGCGAAAAAGTGACTTCTGTGAGAGGCAGAAAACTACAGAAAACCACGCATCGTGCGGCATAGGCACCGCTGCAAAAGATTACCGATTAAAATAAAAAGTTAATATGTCTTTTTCGTCTAAATTATTTATTTAAATTATATTCTTAGTGTTTTTTCAATATTTATCTCAAACCAATATAAAATATTGTCTCAATAATTCTATACCAATATGTCATGTTGCCGTTCTCATATTCTGGGAATCGATTGATAATTCTTTTGATTTTCTTAGAACCAATTTATGTAAAAAAATATCCAATTTTACCACCCGAATTTTGATAATAAACCATATTATAAAAAGTCCACCTTTTGAAGTTGACGCGGAGCGCGTATGAAATTGGCAAACAATTTGACTAAAATTCGCAGTATCAATCATCCATTATCCATTGATTAACTATCGTAAGGTTACAATCTTTTGAATATTGGGTTGAATTGATTTTAATCATTTACGAAGATAATTATTATCGCTGAATTACGAACAATACATTCAAAGCGATCATCTAAAATCGAAACTTTTTTATATTTCGCGGATATCTTCTGAATATAAAAAGATGTTTGCAAGAATGTATTGCATCGAATTTCTATTCATTAAAAATTCATGAAAAAATGGTTCCGTAATTGAATTTTGGCTATAAAACTTGAAAACTCTTAAAAATAAACAACGCTTTAAATACTAAATTTGCGTTTAGCTTTTTTCCAAGTTCCCGCTAATTTGCCGCCCAGTAATCAATTTGCAGCTAACTTCTTACAGGTTAAAAACCTTGCCACGGTGGATTTCAATTATAAACGTTTTGACGGAAGCTTTTAAGTTTTTGTAAATACTGTTTTTTTCTCAAATTTACATTGTTGGCTCCACTTGTGGGCACACCGAAAAGGCGAGACCAATCGATATATTTACCAGATCAAGTTCAAAAGTTTTTTCTTAGCGCAATGTTTATAAGAGGTTTATTTTTTTAAAATTTAAAAAGCGTTCCGTTATCTTTTGTGAATGTGTTTTCATTGAATATTGATGAATTGTGAAAGTTTTCAAATTTTTTTCATAATTTTCTCCATTGATGTGATAAACCTCTTTCCAATCCTTCAGCCGCTTGTGCATTCTATGTATGTGTAAAATGCACAGAATCTGTAATAAGAAACATTTACAGTTTACCTCATGGACATGATTAATTTAATTTCCAATTTGTATCAAGTATCAAAAATTTCTAAATATTTACCCTTATATTTGGTCTTCACCGCTTAAAAAATCTGAATCTACATGCCAATATCGACAAATGATACTGAGGTTATGTGATATGATCTGTATGCCAGTGATCATGTGAATTCGGTCGTTTTAAAAATAATTAGAATTATTGCAGTTCACAAAAATGATCCATTCAACGCTACATTAATATAATATAATGAATAAAATACGTAGTAAAAGACAAATGAAGAGTTTGATCATATTAGATACTTTCGAAAAATCCGAACAGGTGTACCATCGTTTATTGGTATGCCTATATGAATTTGACGAAAATAAAAAAATAATTAGAATGATTTCATTGCAAGCATTAAAAATAACATGTTCAAACATGTCGCATTTTTTTCCATAATATATCATAGAATATCTCCTCTAGAGCTTTAAGTACTTTCTATCGATAAACTTAATTATTATTTATAAATTATAGCACCATCATTATAAATTATTCAGCCTATTTTAACGCTATAAATGCTTTAAAATTACACATCGTGCTCACTAAAAGCTGATTTCCTGATAGCTTATATGTCAAACACCCATCGTATGACGGCCGATATTATAATCTGCGCATATGTGAGTAAAAATCCACATTCTCGGCACACATTGGCGCATCATCCGTCCGGCAAGAATCTTCACGGCATTTAGACCATGTCGTGTTGCATTATCACAACATGGAAAATATCTTAATTTGCGCTTCATAGTTCGCGGGTCGTCGTTCCGTCACGCGCCTCATATTTAGACATACACTGACGCATCTTATCACAACACAATCATATGTTTTCAAATCTCATCAAACTGATCCACTCTACCTTTTATTCAGATGTTTACACTTTACCACCCGATTAGTATTAAATAAACGTATAAAACTATTTATAATATCGATTGATGGTGCTTGATGGAATTTCAATATAGAATTTGAATTGTTACAACTTTTTACAATTCCACATGTTTTGTCACTAATGAATCGGGTTTCGTCTTTCGGCATCTTCATGCATTCTAACACACGGATGCAACAGAACTGACATTTTTAAACTATTTGTTTCTTTCTCGACTTCGATTGTTTGTAGTGCATCGACAAATGTTTTTTTTTTGTCACATTGAAGATAAAGTATTGATGCAACAGAACGTTTACGTCAGTACTGTTGCATCCGTGTGATAGAATGCCTGAAGATGCCGAAAGGCGAAACCCGGGCCATTAGTGACAAAACATGTGGAATCGTACAAATTTGATATTTAACTGTGTTTGATCATGTGACATTCCCGTTTTTTGAGATGAAATTAAAGTAATGTTCCATTATTTTACTTCATGACACTATATAAATATATCATGATATTTAGAAATATACATGACTTTTGAAGCGCAAATACCTCACATGAAAGTATTAATTATAAGTAGTATAATAGTATTGAATTGATATTATACGACTTTTCTGTTATCTCGATTCGTAGTCAAAATTGTATACCTAACAAAAATTTTAAAAAAAATGGTATTATGTATGAGTTCCTGGAAATCCCTGAAAAAAGACTCACCCTTAAGCCAAAATGTAAGTTTATAATTACGCACTCAATTACTGCTCGTGCATCTTTTTATGTATAGTGGCCTAAAAACCCCGTGGGAGGGCATTGGCAGCCACAGATGGCCTCGTAAGATGACTCTTCCTACCCCTTAATACTTATTTCCGACGCGATGATCAAAATCAAAGTGATAAAAATATTTTTTATTTTTATATTATTTGTGGTGAATCATATTTAATAATATCACGCCTTAAGACAATATACTGGTTAAGTTTGTTTTAACTGAATCAATTCATAAATTATCGCTACTATTTTTTTTTTTTACTTTTTTAGTTTTCTTCCATAATATGTTTCAAATCAGTATATTCTTTGATTTGGCAAAATATTTATCAAAACACCTAGGCCTCGTATAGCACGGTTTTACATAACACGGATGTATAAATTATGACATGTTTTTATACAACACGGTTTAGTGGAAAAAATTTATTAAAATGAAATGTTGAATGAATCCACCTAAGTCAATGACTCGGAAAGCAGTTGCAGCGTAGTTACATGTTTCAAATTAAAAACAATTAATGACCGCTTGGAATTGGCTAATTAAAATTATTCATTTTTCATTGATAATGGTCCTACTATGGAAAGGAGTTCAAAATTCAAGAGGTAATTACAAAATATTTTTTAACCACTTCAAGAAATGTGTAGATTATACGCTAAAACCATACAATCACTTATTAACGAATTTTTTCAATTCGGAGTCCTCCGATGATGAAAACTCACAACCTATCTTGATAAAAGTAAAATAATATAGAATTCTAAATGAAAGCGATAATAAATGAACGGTATATTATGTTATAAAGGTTTCTTTCAATTAAAATGTAAATGCATATTTGTGTATTTAAAAAAAAAAGTAAATATTTATATAAACTATTATCGATTTTTTCTTTTTTTTGGAACACACACCTAAATTTTGTATAACACGAGGTTTTTGTGGAATCATATAACCGTGTTATACGAGGCCCATGTGTATTATAACTGCTTTATTCTTCCCAAAGTTATGTTAAAGATATTGCCTCGTCTGATCTATTCCATCAGACTGATCTCAAAACTTTGTTTTTACTCTCCCGAACAATTATGTAAACACCAGTTATAACCGTTTGCCATCACAGTACCGATATTCAATGAATTTTGTGATTGTGTTTCACCCAATATGCAGATACATTTGAAATTAGCAAGGTAACTATTATCACTAAGGTTCAAAATATATTTTACCATAACTTTTTTACAGCATGAAAAATCTTATTATTTTCTTTTTTCGCGCACGATTGTCAATAAAACTTGATGTGTATCAAATTAATACAATGGTCAAAATTTTTAAATATTTTTCCCCTATTTTCAATAATTTAAAAAAATATTCAGTACTCTTTCCACCAAGAAGTGATAGATGACACGAGTGACATATCCATACTTCAAATTTGAACTCCATTCTTCCAAAATTCGCCCTGGGCATCGATGTATCAGCGATTGTGCATTTCGCTATCTCAGTTGATGATAAAATCTGCGACCAGATGAAATGTTGGGCGGGCTGGTATCGAGGGCGTAGGGAGTAGGGCGCGCCGCCCTAAGGCGTAGGCGTCGAGGGCGGCGCCTCGTTTCGGAACCAGTCTACAGGACCGTTTCCATAGTGTCACAATTTTATTTATATGATTTATTTATTCAAATTATACTTTCTGCATACTCATTTCTCTCCTGAGCTTTTTTTTCAGAATAAATGAATATATTGTGAATATTTAAAAAAAATACATATTTATACTTTTCACTCAGATTACTACCTTATAACATATTAGCTACACCGGTGTTTCTCAAAATTTCTGCGTATGGTTAACCCTATCTATATTTTACATAACACCGAGTAAGTCAAAAAATCGCATATACCTTCAAATCAACTAAAATACATATTTCCTCTTTTCACCCCCACCAAACTCTTCCCGTCCTCCAGATATAGAATTTTCAGATACATGTAACCTCCATGGCCTACAGGGACCTAATACCACCCTGGCCTTCCCGGTAATCTCCTCAGCAATCGTAAATAATCGAACGCATCGGAGAGGCGACGATTCGCAGATAAGATGGGACCCGCGGCAGGTCGCGGGCCGCGGCTTGACCACGCCCGCAGAATGCCGCAGATTCCGACCAGGCCTTAAATAATTCAGATGTCAAACGAAAACATCACTGATTTGTAGCCTTCGTACACATATGTCTGGAATATTAATAATTATTTTGTTTATGCCCACATATTATTATAGCAATAAATATATGCATAATAAAATACAGCATCTACTTACGTTATGGATGGTATTATTCCGCCTCGTTCACATGACGCGAATTCGACGCGCGATCGTTTCATCCGGTAGTTATATCAAGCAATCGCGCAATTACTTAAAATTGATATAAATTCGAAATGATGATAAATATCTCGACTAAGCTTCCTTATTGATTTAACTTGTCGCATTAGTATTCCTTCTTTGTGTAATATTCAATTATTAGAACATTTTTTTTTTACTTTCGATATCCCTTCTTTGGTCTCCTGGATTAATAATTATTAAATAAGTTATCAATTTCTCTTGAAATACTTTTCACTTTTTCACACACACATCATTTTTTTTTCAGTTAGAAGCGAAGAAGACTTCGTGAAAATTTGTGATAAATTATAATATAATTGTTAAATTTGTAAGATGTGACATTATTGGTGAAATTAACAATCGATTTATATACGTTTATTTAATGTATAACGCATAATATACCGAAAATATTCACTTAACTGTTATATTTGTTAAATTATAGAAATTTATTAGTTTCATTGTATTATGACATCAAACTTATAACGAGTATTATTTTCAAAAGCCGATTGTTACTATCAGTATTTTTCAAAGGATTAGTTTCTTTCACTTGCCTTGTATATTGTATTCAAGTTTTCTCAGTGTAAATTTTCAGTTTCCGTTTTGAGTACAATAAATTCTTTCAATCTTTGATCAACTCTCGCGTGCTTATCCCGGTTCCGATGATTTATCAATATTTAAACGCAGTTTTTTTTAATATTTAGTTTCTCTTCTCACTCTCACAGCACTCGCCGTGATTAATTACGCCTTAAATATTATATTTAAGAAAACAACACCTGGAAACGTTTTTGTACTGATTTTATCTCAATTATTGCATATAAATCAGTCCAAGAGCCTGTTGTTATGTTATTGCTTCACTCATTTGGGAATTAACAAATTACCCGCGGCACCAAAAAAGTACAACTTATCTAGTTAACACTTCTCTAAACGGATTTCTGTTAATATTTTTACGTTTATGAAAATAATTGGACCCGTATAACGATCATTAGATTATGCCGTATAAACCGCAATTATCTTGAGATATGATACGCTGGACCAGTTAAAATAAATGGAATTCTCGATAAACCACATAAGTCTATCAATTTTATGGCCTTTTTGAACGCTAATACGATATTATTGAAAATAACACACTTGTTTACGAGCCAATAAATAGTCGAGTATTATAAACATCGTTTTTCATATCCTATTAAATATTGTGATAATTTTTAAATTAACAAATTTTAAATAGAATTAGTTTTTCTGTCCATAAAAACTGAATTCCTTTTGCATTATTTATTCTTAAATTCTGTTCTTCAGTACTTAAATATTAATATGCAAGCCATTATCATAGACAAAAAAAATTCGTAACAATTTAACCTCTCATATCAATCATACAATAATAGCACAATATGGTGCCACTTAAATAATACATAACATACCATACTGGTGAGATCATATTATAATATAGTGTAGTACATACACTCTACAACAATACCGAGATAGTTATATTGTGGTGTTGAGTGTTGTTGTTTTATAAAATAAATGTACGTTGACATTTTACGTTCATAGCAATGTCTCATAAGTCTGGAACGACTGACGAAAATCAAATGCAAAAGGTTTCAGATCTTATTGAAAACTATTCAAGTTTTATAAACATATATTTTAAATAATTTATGATATCTTACTGAAGATGCTTGATATAGTTTAAGGCTTAACTTAAAAACTAAAAATTAGCATATCGTAGAAGAACGACATCGCTACGGTAGGATTTTCGGTCGAAAAAATATATCCTTTAATGTAATGTTAATTATATGTTGTTGCATTGGATAAGTATCTGGAAAGCGATCCATCCAAAAATTGGATAAAAAGTGGCTCGGTTATTAATCAGTCGACGAATAAATTGTCACATAATAATATCACTTTCAAGGTGTTAACTGTCACTTCTTGATGGAGAGTCATGATATTTTAAATAATAAAAACACATTTTTAGTATTTATTTCCACAATATATTTTGTGATCTGGACCGGTTTCGCTCATCGCGAGCATTATCAACTGATCAGTACTAAAAAATGTGTTTTTATTATAACACGGTGAAAAATAGCAATGTATTTTAATCCTACAAAATTTATAAGATATAGTTGGTAGCTATTACGACTCACGCCTTCATCAGAACTAATTCTGTTTCATGACAGTTCTGACGAAGGCGTGAGCCGAAATAGCTACCAACTATATCTTATAAATTTTGTAGGATTAAAATACATTGCTATTTTTTCACCGTGTTACAATGGAATTCTTGCAAATAATTGCCAATTCAATCACTAAAATGTTTTTATTATTTAAAAAAAAACATGATAATATGTTATTTCCAGTACTTGATTCAATATGCATCTCAGCGTATACTCAATGCGAAATCACTATTGGACCGCAAGAGCGTTACCACTCGGCTACGGAACCATTGATTGGTTTACTGACAAAATATAAATATAAGTTTCCTGTACTGCTCGTTTATTATGACCTCATCGCATATTTTATGATCCCATTATCCGTGTAAGTTTTCGCATGGCTTGCAAAATAACTGTTTAGTTCAAACCTGTGACAATTTATTGTTCGCATATTTTCTTTTCCGACATCAACCCATTTAAAATAATAAATCATCCGCCAGTATATCACCTCCTGTCAATAAATGATTATACTGGACTGACCGGTTGAGGAGGGACAGAAAATATAAAACACATACAATATTTTTTATCCGTACGATGACAATGCGTCGGCAAAAACTTGAAATACTGCCTACGTTACATTAATTAAATGTATGCCAAATTCAAAAATGAACATCGGATAGATGTGTATACGAATTATAACAAGCAGCGTCGAGATGAGATTTTTTTCCTTAGTCCTGTATACTTAGATTTATTCCAATTAAATTTATTTACCTTCTAATGAAATATTGCAACGTGATGAAAAAACAATGTTTTACAATAAAACCGTTCGATGAAGTAGTGAACAAGAGGAAAAACTCTGAAAAATGTACGATATTCATATCGCTGTAAAACCTTTAATTTTTGTTGGAAATATTGTAAACAACACCGAATATAACAGAAAAAAATGCTATAGCAATTAAACAATGTTTTTTAATGATCTTGAAGTAATCATTTCAATTTTTTTTAAATGTATATGACAATTCTTTTTACAGTGAACCTTTATATCACAACAACATAGGTTTGTACCAGTAACTGGCGGAAATCAATCGGAAGTATTTCTATAAAACAGATTACGCTCAAATGCAATCAATGAAATAACGAAGTTTTATTATTATCGTGAGTGAAGTGACATATGCAAATTTCTCACTTTTTTAAGTTATATGACATCGCATAATTCGTCCTATGATTTTACCATAGTGTAACCTAGCTTCATACGTCCACGATGAAACACATCAAACATGATATAGGCTTCTAATTTCCTAAACAAATACTTCAGTAATGTTTTAATAAGCAGTTCAACTGTATTATTATATACTATTTCTATATAATCTAAACTACTATTGTAAAAGAGGTTTCAAAATATGTTTGATAAATTTATTCATACGTGCAATGGACGTGAAAATTACTGTGCATATTAAGTCTTTTAAGGAAGTGATTCCGGACGTGTCGAATTGTGGTCCATTCCAAAGACTGGGGTGGTAGAACTTACGTCCAAGTTATTGTGACGTCTGGCTCGCGCTAAGCCTTGGGCTATTCGAGCAACGACCGTCACTGGAATCCATTGCAGACGTTGAGAACCGTTGACGCACGTGCTGTAATCTTACTTAATGATTGATGAAATGAATATATCTTCTTATTTCTTAAATTCTTTATTTTTAAATTTGTTTATAACTTGATACAAAAAATCATTAATTTTATCCAACGTCACAGTTCGTAGTTTATTTATTCAGATTCATAAAAAGCATAACATAATAGTTACAATTTATGATGTCGCCTGAAGGTGCTTGTTGGGATTTCAATATAAGATTTCATTCGCTCAATCTATGTATACTTTTACAAGTCACTCACAACCTTGGCTTTACCTTTCGACATCTTCAGGTATTCTGTCACACTGGTGAAATAGGGCTGACAGTCAGCTCTATTGCATCCGGAGGTGTACATAGTGTGAACGATTCAAGTTTGGTTATAATTACAGCTTGACTCACTTACTGATGATTATAGAATGCAGTCTTACAATGTTGGCTTCTAATTGCCACCACGAAAAACAACGAATTTTCAATTGTACATATTTTTAAACTATTGTATAATGTCGATTGGTGGGGAACACGTTTCGATTTCATTGAATCACCTTTTTAACGATAATGCTCGCGATGCGTGAAACCGGCACTGATCTTGAAAATATATTATAGTAGAAATGTTCTGAAAAATGTATTTCTTTTTTTTTTCAATATTATTCCTTTCCGCCAAGAAGTGAAAGTTGGCAGCTTAAAAGTGATAATTTAAAGTAAATAAGTAATATATATATATATATAAATTGTCCCAATATTAATTTTTGGCAGTATTTATTTTTTTCATTGAATTCACAGATACAAAATCTTTTTATTTGTGTTTTATTCATAATGACAGAGCTATTTATTTATATATAATATTGAATACAGTTTCTACCTGTTAAAGTCATAAAGAAAATTTTTACACAAGAGCAACGAGCAACAACCGCCTTCTTCGTCCTATATCAGTGTAGTATATTTCACTAAACAAAACTCGTATGCCGTCATTAAAAATATTTTTATCGTTTAAATAAAACGATATTTTATGAAACTCCAATGGTTTGCTACCCCGTCATCGCATACCTCTCTACGTTCCATAAAAATGTTTTTTCTTTACTCTTAGAAAAAATAGGTCGATCATATGGTGCGATAATGTGTCGATACACCGGAGGTCTATGTTCGATTACCGGTCTATTCGGCGTTAACAATCGGTCCGACATTTGCTCGCACATGTATGTGTTACAATATCCATAAAATAACGATGATATATAAAGTGCGTAAATCATTGTCAATTTCACATTGGAGGTATTATTATTTTCTCATAGAGAAATACGCGGTAGTATTTATTTTCATATTTTATTTATTTTTTTAACAAATTAAAATTGTGACTGACTGAAACTGATCCAATTTTCTTATTGAATAGTCGAATGAGTACACACATTTTTTAATGTAAATACCTTATTCGTTTAACCCAAAAAAAATCTTATATCTTTTACTATACTGGTGTGTGTTGCATATACCATTTTCTTTTTTGCCTATATAAGAAACATATTTTATTTTTTTGTGTATTATATAATATCACAGATCATTTAATTAATAGTCATCATACTCAAATAAAATTTTAACACAAATAATTCATGTTTTATAATTTCCATGAAGAAAAAGGACGATAAAATAGAAACGTATAAATTCTTTTTAATATTATTAATTAAATAAGAGATTTCCAATTATTCATTTTTGATTGTTTTTTATATAGATATAACATGTGACATGTGACACTGGCCGTCACTTATAAATCTGTATATATTTAGTGTATAAAAAAAAATATCGCGCATTTTTATTTGGAACACATTATTAGAATATACCTCCTGAAAAATAAAAAAAACAAATAAACCAGCTAATTAAAATATCGATGATCATCATGTGCTATATTTTTATAAAACTAAATTTCTTTCCGAAGCCGAATTCGGAAAATTTTACATAATGCCTTTCTAACAGAAGTTAATTGACCATGAAAAACTTATGTGATGTCAGTAATAGAAGAAATTTGAAACGTCAAACTATTTTTATTGCCACAGAATGAATTCAAATCCTGAATCGATCAATCAATCTACCATTGGAAGAAACGAAATATTTTATATCAATTTATCTTTTGAATCGTTTGTTCTTTTGTATATTGAATTAAGTTACATAATTCTGTTTATTCAATTGTTTCTTTATAAAGATATGGAATTCGTCTATTGTGTGTATGCCAAATATATTTTATGTATTAGCAAACCGATTTTCTGCGGCAACTTCAATCAATGATGTATTGGAAAAAACAATATCTTATACTGCTAAGAAAGATATGCAACAACATTATTCTGATTTAGAATCGCATTGAAAATTAAATAAATCATTTCCTTTCAAAGTGAAAGTATAACAAATCGTTACGAGTGTTTTTGGACTGTGCGTACATCAAACGACCGCTACAGTTTCAAGATAACAATAATATATTAAGAATAGATACAGCTATCATTGTGAATATATTATTAAGTACATTATGGTTATTGATTAACAATTGACAAGGATACGGCCAGATTTAATATTCAATGCCTTATCCATGTAAGCTTTTTTTATTGGAAGACTTCATAAAAACTAATAAAATTACAGTACTGTTAACTGATAGTACATTTTTCCACACCTTTATTTGCCTATGGAATATATGTAGAGTGAGTTCTTGTTTGGTTCGTATTTGAATTTCTCATACATACTTATAGTGAAACGATAATCAAACCAAGCAAAACCGTGACAAATTATTCAAATATCAATATAGCTGAATAAAAATTAAAACAATCAATACTTTTACGTATTTAACGTGAATATTAGTTAATTAGATAAAAAAAAATCACTTGTTTTATGATTGTATATAAAAACATACATATCTACCAATTTTTTATATGCGTTCTCTTTGTCTCTAAGAACAGAATAAACAAAACTAAAATAATACGGTAAAAAAATAGCGATGTATTTTAGTCATTTATCGTCAGTACTACTAGTTCTGACGATGGTGCGAGCCGAAATACCTATCAACTATATCTTATAAAAAAATTGTAGAACTAAAATAGATTACTATTTTTTCACCGTGTTATATTGGAGTTGTACCAAGTAAATGCCAATTCAATCAATAAATACTAAAATACCTTACTAATACCGAAAATGTTCAATTTTTATGAGAATCTGTCTGTCGTTTTATCTTCAACTTCACTCCAGTCTACATTACCCACAGTATTAAATTTGTCTTGTTAACAGATATTCATTTTAGTGATACAAATCGTTAGTGTACATATTCAATTAAATCTCGCAATATTAAAACATTGCAGTGACACATCTCTTGCTCTCAATACGCATACTGATTACGGCTGAGATAAGCAACGTAATTAATCAAATCTACCTTTCTTATTCGTCTACCTTTTAAATAAATCTACAGATATCTCTATTCTTGCATCTCTATGGACTAGCTCAAAGAAATCCGCTTTGCTTATACCTAGCGGGTGGGTATAAAAAATAAAATATATTCATATTGACCAATGTATCGCTGAAATTTTGAAATCGGCATAATGTTGAATAACATATAATTATTACTACTATTATTCTTTTACATTAAAATTTACAAAAGAGATAAATCCAATTATAATTTATTTATGAGAACGAACTCGTAATTACGGTTTAGTTGTTTTGTACTTTAAAAAAGCACTGTGATTAAGCGAATACATTTTTTTTATTTTCTTACAAAGATTCATACTTCAATATGCCATTATATACGGAAAAAAAATAATACTATTGCAAATCGCAGGCGACGCCTTATAAATAAGATTAACCGTAGATAACAAATATAGTTGCGTTTTATATGATGTATAATCTTGAATCTGACGTGTGATAATAATGAGCATTTGCAAGGCTTTATGGATTACAGGTAAATTATTCTTCAAGAATCCTATCAGAACTGAGACATAAATCATTAATTTTTGCTACGCGGTGGAACAATTAAATATAATAATCAAATATAATTGTGTAATTGAATCAAATGTATTATTTCCTTAAAACAATCACACCATTTAACGATTTATTTATATCATTTGAATCCTTTTATTTCCATGCATTCTCAATTATTTTAGTTAATTTTACGATCACTTCCATTATTAATAATTACGTAATGTCTGTGAAGCTTTTTCCTTGCCACACCGTATAATTATTTATTAGATCCGTATCATTACAGAGTCTAATGCGTAGCTTTCATGAGCTATAATCACAGACAAACGGAGCATTTAACTCATCTGACTCAACTGATTTAAATGTCCCATTGGATATGTTAAACCTAAACCAATAAGCAAAACGATATACCTAATGCGAGCGGCAAATTAAATGGGATGGTTTCAATCAAGAACCGTGTAGTTTATTTAAATGATTCCTTAAGAGATATTCATTTCATTAACATGCTATTGTATTGTATGCCATCGTTTTGTCAAAGAATATGTTATTAAATAAATTAATAATATTGACGTATGCCCAAATGTGGGAATTTCGTTTTAAATTCTGTGCGAGCTACCTAACATGACATAATTAATCAACTTTAAGACGAAGATAAAGATGTGTATAAATGTTATCATTAAAACAATAAAAACTTAAGAATATGGTTACCTCAGTGCCAATATGCATAGAATAATCTGTTCGAGTTTAATCGATTTTTGCAAAAAAAAATTTAATTCACTACAAATGGCAAAATGTGTTGCAATGCATTTTTTTTAAATAATGATCCTGATATGAAACGCGATTTGCAATTTCGTCGTAAAATAAAATAATGCATGCAATATGAAAATATTCACAAAACGAGTAGATAATCAAGCTCATTTTTTTAATGTAATCTACGGACTATAAAAAAATTGTATTGGGACCAGTGCTTAAGAAAAAAAGTTATCGTTACAATATTTTCTTGTAGACGTATAAATATTTATTTTTAATAAAAGAACATATCCTCTATTTTTTTTTAATTACACTCATCTTCACGCATTTTTTAACCCAGATGGGTGCTAGATAGCACGACGTCGTTTTACACAGTAATCTTAAGGAAATGTGCACTGGAATACAGCAACGGGTACTAATTGAACCTTCAGTGGTTTTCTTTATTTGATTATATTATAATTCTTAAGGCATCGGTTATCAAGTTGTCGACCGCACAAAGTGATGACCCAAGATTTTTTATATTTGAAAATCCTTATTTATGGCATGATTTCTGATGTTGGACGCAAATTCATAAATGAGTGCAGATGAACTTTGTTTGAAACTATTTGTAACTTTACACATTTGATCTATTAATTGGTAACTTTATGGAAAATAAATTAATGAGGTTTTGTTCGATCGTTTCGCCGTCAATTCAGAATTAATTTTTTACCAAGTGTTCTATAAATTAGCAACTTTTAATGTGTTAACTGACACTTCTTAATGGAAAAGAATGGTATTTAAATAATAAAAACAGATATTTTAGTACTTATTCCGACATTGTATTTTATGATCAAGACCGATTTCGCTCTTCTCGAGCATTGTCAATTGATCCTGATCATAAAATATATTGTAGAAATAAGTAATAAAAAATGCGTTTTTATTTTTTTTTAAATAATTTCGCGATATATAATACATTTTCGCTTTTAACGTTAGCTCTCACTTATTGGTCGGAGGCATTATATTTTTACAATAAAAACACAATTTTAGTACTTTTTTCTACAATTTTATGTTTTTGTGATCAAAACCGGTTTTCCATACTCACAATGTGCGAAAACAGTTTTATATATTTTATATCAAATAATTTTACCAATCCAGCTCATATTTGCTAGTACAGACAACGAAATAGAGTAGCTTATATGCATAAGAAAGAGTAGAAAAGAATGAAAAAATCTCACTTATAAATAGCCAATAGCTTTCTCTATGTCCATTGAAGAGTATCAAAAAGATGGATGAGTATGCCAACGTCCCATACGTCTATGCATTTTAAAATCTCACAAGTGGTTTATTTTAATGCTATTCCTATTTTAATGGTCTCATATCCGTGAATTCATTGTATATAAAAATTGTTTGGTTTGAATTATCAACTGTTAACATTTAAAAGCACCATGTAAGTTGTCTTTCCTGTGTGCTTTATAAACGCATGCAGTTGGCACACACAAATTAATAACATGCAATTACAACGTTAAAGGTAGCTCGCATAAGACATTTAATGTAATGTATCAATTAAATTCAGGCCTTAGTTGCTCGGCAAAGTTACTCGCTTACTGGGGACACACTTCTTAATAATTGAGTTCCTTTACATCCGTCTCATTATTCAACCACGGCGGCAGTTATATTTGAAATTTTTGTTTAAGTGCACCCGTATACCATTGCTAATATATAAAATAAAACTATATATATATATAACAGTGGTTCTCGCGTGAAATTTCACTGTGGCCATATTATAAACATTAGCTGTCCTATGGAAACTTCTCGTGACCGCACGAAATGAGATAAAAATAGTTTCGATGTATATTTTTTTCATAGTGCATTACATTAAACTGAATGATCTTTCAAAATATACAGTTGTAGGTAAAATCGTCAAAATTAATAAAGCAATTGTTGTTAATTCTTTATATTGAATTCGTGGTCAACGTATAACTTTTAACCAAAATTTTTGAACGGTTTTATTACTAAAACGCTCCTTTATTTAAACTCGACTAAATGCTGGATAAGTCAGGTTTATTCAATCAATTTTAAAAAGTAATAATTTTACAAATTCATTTGTAAAAACACATTTTTTCAAATATCAACATTTACTCTAAAACTGTTGGTAACCGCAGCTAAATCCTCTAGTGGCCGCAAATGTGAATCACTATTATAGAATGACATAGCTTAACCCCCATAGACGAGGATTTTTTTTTGCTAAAAATTTAAATTTTAAGCTATATTTTTAACTTGTAGTCTAATACGTCTAGCAAAAATGAAATAAAAAAAAATAAACAATGGTTTCTTGTAGAAAAGCTGATTTGAGAGATGTTGCCGTATGGTCACGCTCGTCCTTAGAGGGACCGTGTATACAAGTGTATTGCGTAGATGCACGTTGTGAATATTCATTTGTCATAATGTCAATATTCCACAATTTTTTTAAAAATTAAAAATCCATACATGGAAGGAGTGATCTTAGTCACAAACATTTTTTTTTTCTAAATATTTATTGCTGGCCAAAGCTTATCGGTTGCGTCAATTTTGTTATTATCGGCTGCGTGAATATACCTCATTATTTGAATGAAGCAATCTCTTCACATCGAATCTGCTACCACCTCATTGTGCATGCCATCTTTTGTGACCCTGTAAAAAAAATCCGAGTAATTTATTATACCCGGTTAATATCAAAATGCCCAAAAAACATTTCATTTCCCCGCGCTTCACTGAAGGATTTGGGCAGTTTTTGAAGGCCGCATATTTTTAGCTTTCCTCCAAAAGATGTCCGATCATCTTCTCATCAAAAAAGAGTTCGAAGAGGTCCACGGGTGTCAACATGGAATATTTGGTATATTTCCATGACCAATCACTCGTCGCTTTGTAGCTTTCAAACTCCTCTACCTGCTCGCCCCTGTGTGAACCACATTTCTGCAGGAGCATCAAGTTGACGCCTGCTCAAATTATTTATAACTCCCCCTTCATCTTCATCACCACTATCTTCATCGGTTAAAATATTTGGTTCGGGAGGACAAATGTAAAATATCCGTCTCCAAATCTCTAAAATCATGGTCTTCACTTTACATGGGTTTGTTCCAATATATTTATTATTTTTCCATCAGTAAAATCTTATCAATATATCAAAATTAATTATATTTCAGTGTTAGAATTCATACAAAAAACAAAAAAGAATTTAAAATTTCATATAAAAAAGGTTGTCGGCGGTAGAACGAGCATAACCATACGGCAACACTAACCTTTGGGGTTGAAATACAGCCACACTGAAAATATTTTGAAATGTTTACGACATTATCTTTTTAGATCACCATGTTGTTATAAGAAATAAATTAGTGAAAGTTTAAAAAAATATTGAAAATTTTTTTTACTTATTTGAAATGTACATTTTGAAGAAAAAAAATTTACCAAAAATAAAATAAAATGCGAGTGTATTTGGAAACTGTTTTTTTGCCGCGGCTGCAAGATAACTGTGGTGAAGATCCTTGTTGACCGAAACTAAGTGATAGGTGCGATGTTCAGGTAGAAAAAAGACCACAATAGGGACAAATAGACCATAGTGTTTACTGTTGCCGTATGATCACGCTCGTCTCTGGTGGGTTAATATAGTTTGTGTCTAGCTAATTAAGTATTTAATTCTTTCGTTTTTTTAAAGTAAAAGGGTATGCGATTGACTCGTGTGATTAAGAATAAGTATATTACAGACGGCGACATCTTTTGATTAAAAAAACATTTATTTTTATTATACAAACATAGGTTAAATAAAGCTAACTATTTTTTAAAGCCAGTTGAATAGCTTCGTTAGCGCATATTTCTCTTTTAAATATTTAATTGGTTTGGTTGGCCATTATTCAAATATATGATCATCTCAAAAATCTGTCGAAATATCATCAAATTGCCATGCGGGTGCGATGTTTATTTCCTCGGCGTTGCATCTTCAGCAATCATTACCGTCGTATGCTTAAGCCCAATAGGTCATCCGACTGAACCAGCGATTAAAGCGATTAGTACCGATAAATCAGGATCGCATGCTGTCATTTTTTTACAGACCTGTTCATATCGACAAGACGGCTCTTCGACGCATACGAGGGGCTATAAACAAGTTGTTTCCAATTCAGGTAATCATTGTGCCAGTGGCATGACTTAAAGAGAAATTATTCTAAAATTACCTTATACTGAAAATATCTTTTTTATATATATTTATTTTCAAATCATAATGTAAAAATAACGGAACTGTAGTGTAATAATGGATGTTAATGATTTCGGCTATAAACCTAGCTAAAATCCCGATACAGATAATTTCTTAAATGGTCATTTCAATCGAATTATTCGTCACTATGACAAACCACTAGCAAATTCCTGGGCTCCAGACCTGTCCTTATATACCATACTCTTTGAGAAACATATGTCGGACAACGTCCAAAAAAACAGATCTCGTAACTAACGGTAAGGTGCTTGTGAGTTCTCTCCATGTGCATGGTCATTGAATATACGTTATTAATTTTTAAAAATTGACATATTTTTGTTCAGGAATATTATAAATATATATTGATGTGTCAATTTATACGATCATGGTTTATAATCAGCCATATTATCGTATCAAATTTGTGATAACTGATTCAAAATAATGAAATGTATATTGCTTGAATCGTGTAATATACTGACTGACAAAGTTTTTTCGAGTTTTACTCATGTTTACCTAATGAATGAACCCATGTAATGCGCTTTGACTCTGGTCAGTCGCGACAAATAATAAAACATCTACAATATATACCTTCCCACGTGTACTAAAAAACATACGAATCACGTTTCCGGTCATCAGAAGAAATTTTTACTCGAAAAATGTGATGACAATAAGCGATGCTTAATGTATTTTTAATTATCTTCAAAGTTATTAATATCGTTGGCTGTTACAAATTTTAATATTTGTCATTTTGTTGCTCCTTAATATTTTAAAATTCAATCTTATATTACTTTAGCACGCCACTTAATATAAATATACTCTCACTTAGTTATTTATGAGCAATTGAATCATCTTCGTATGGCGTCCGCTGTTTATTTAACTTTTTTGCGTTCGTATGTAAGTACATATCTTTTGAATCGCTTATTTGCGTATTGCAAATTGCATTCGCTATGAAAACACTAAGCAAATATCTCCGAGGGGCAATTTAGAAATTGAAACGTTCCTAAATGTGCACAATATCTAATCGGATTGCTAGCCTTCGCTGTTTGCTTCACAATCGATCAACTCTTGAGATATGACATCCATTCTTTATTTAACAATATTGCTTTGGATATCGACGTCCTGCACGTGGGCATGAGTGATTTCTGACAAATACTGCTTTACACCCGTTTTTGACCCTCTAACTTAGCGTTAGCAATCCTTAAATGTTGAGACATATTGAGTATGAATGTATTAACTCGGTAAATGTTATATGTCAAAAGTTAAACACAGTTTAAAAATTTTAAAATTCTCACAATATTGAGTCATATAAACTATTGAGTCATAATGTCGTATTTTTCAACTGACGTAATTATCATAACATTGTTTATTACAGCGTCCTTGTGTCGATTTAACCTTAGTTATTATTGTATAACTTGCCATCTTTTCAAAGTTTATAATCACATAACTCCCGAACGAACTTTGTATTGTCTCACCACAAATAATATAACATAATCCAAATACCTCACCATAATGATGGCTTATAAGATTTACAAGTTTCTTGTTTCAATTGAAAATGTTAAATAGTAATTTCAAAAGAGGTCAAAGGGCTTTCATATAATAGGTTTAAGACGACTGTTTATCTGTTATTATCGCCTGCTATTTAAACCGCATTATTACGAAGATGTGTAAAACTAAACGTTTGAGATAAAAAGTTCATTTTAGATATTAACGCTTTTATTGCGACTCGCATTTTTAACCAGTAGATTATTTCATAAACTAATCCTTTTTAAGAAGTTTTTACGACAATGCTTTTGATCTGTATCTTCTACGTTTAAAATGAATACGATTTAAATCAGTCGTAAATTAATCATTGAATCACTAGGAAATGTCAAAAGAGGAATAAAACCATTACATACATTGTAATTCTTCCCTGTCACGAAGTATCCATATTGAGCCACTTACCCTTAACTATGTGGCCGCCAAAAATGCCGAAGCTCGCAAATATTAACCGCTACATAAAATAATAAATACAATATGTTTTATTGAATTACCTAAATAATATTTTTATATTTATTCATCTTTTCAGGTGGTCGCTTCTGTAGTTTCAGCCCTTGCATCGAGCAGGTACAGCGTACATGCGATATTCTCCTCTCGTCCGGTTTCCACGATGTCAAGACCATGGAACTGCTGCAGATGGAGATAAAGGTTGCCAGCAGACCTCTGACTGTAAGGGAATTGGACTTCGTGAAGCATAAGGTACGTCGATATATCTATCTATGTTTTTGGATTTCGCATTTTCTTCAAACTACTCATTCTTGTATACCACCAACAGTCATTTGTTTTCCTGCACAGTATTAAAATAATACAAAGCTATCACGAGATTGAATGCATGGCTTTGAATATCACCAGAATTGAATAAATATAAGTAACCCTGCGCTTATTTTCAATTGCATCTATTTTGTTAATTTTTCTATATCGATGTGTAATATTTCGTAAGATAAGCTGATATATATATGTTCCTGCTGTACAAACGGCCACAAATTCATATATTCTATTTCAATGTCTTGATACCGAAATAGTTCTATAACAAAAGTAGTTGTATGCCTACATTTTTAGCGTATTATAAAAAATATTATTTTATCAAATGGGAGGAATGTATTGTAAGACAAGTTACGTAAAATAAGTAAGCATAACGTCAAGACGCTCATCAATATGCTAAAATCTTGGCTTTCGCCGGAAACCATAACAGTGAACTCTGATAATGATTCATAGCAAACTTATATCTTGCTGTGTAGATTGTTAACATTACATATATGTTGATTTGCTTGTTTTATCCACAATATTAAATACTGGCCGGCAAAATACTTTTATATAAGTGTATGTAGAATAGAATTTGCCGCCTTGTCATTTGAATCGACAGTTTGTTTCCGTAGTTTAATTGATTTTGAATTACGCGGACGCTAAAGACTGACTTTGCACATGCCGGCGAACTTCACTTTTGCATCTTTTAAAAATTCTCGGTTTGTTTTGTGTTTTTGCATTTAACTCCTTTAGATCTATATTGTGATAGATGAGCGATATTTTATAACGCGTCTATTTTTGCCGAATCGGTTGTTTCACATTATTTCGCTTACAATCATTCAGATAATGAAGTTATCCAATTGAATATAACACCAGAAACGGCATTTTTTTTTCAAAAGAGTATAAAACACAAGAAAATGGTTATAAACCCCTTTGCTATTTTCGTGTAAAATAGTCCGATCGTTTGTTTAAAATATCGTATTTTTCTTTTATATATCTTTGCATAGCTGTATAGAGTCATATATAAGAAATCGAGAAATTTTATAAATGTCTTCGATTGTCCTGCATCAAAATTTAAGGTGGTTAGTTTCAACAACCGGTGTAAAACAATAAAAAAAACAAGTCTATGATACTTATTCATCATAACGTATAAAATTATAAATATAAATTGAATATAAATTACCTTTACTGCATTTTTTTATAAGTATAGATTGCTTTAAGTTATTTAAATTAAATCTAGTGAAAAATCTTTCAAAACGCGAATAATTTTGACTGCAAATCGCAAAGATCAAATACTTATGGTAAAAATTATGTAACCCTTATAACTAACTATCTTAATATTTATACATATACTTTTACAGATCAGCTTAATCTACTTTGAACTTAACCAAACGTTATCGACTACATTTTCTCAAATGTAGTATTTTTCCAGGAACAAATCGCTCAGTGTCGACAGATCGACTCATTTTATATAATCTCTAGTTCACTAGTGACGTTTAGATATGTTACATGTCGCATTATGTCTTGAGCTTTCATTTGCAAATAGACAAGTGTATCAATGATTGAAACAAGTACGTATATAGCATTTCTCTTGGTATTTTATTCATACCATCAATAACTGGAACATCCCATGTACATTTTGCTGTTAGTAAAGCAATAATAACTAATTTATGATATCAACTGAAAGTGCTTGATGGCACTTCAATATAATTTTTTTTTTTATTTTGTCATTATCGACCCGGGTTTCGCCTTCCGACATCTTAATGTATCCTATCACACGTATTCAACAGAGCCATCAGTTCAACAATTCAAATCTTATAATAACATAGATTTGGTTAAATTGTATCAACTATTTTGTGTTTATTTGTGACCCACAATATGTACAAATGTAAAACCAATGAAATGTTTATTTTGATGGTATTTCGTCCATCTGCGCACTTTTAAAAACTTTATACATGTGAGCTGTTGTATAATCACGTTGTATGGCTAAATTTAATTCTATCAATTTGGCCACAACCTTTTCCAATGCTTTGTAAATACTTAACGCTCCAAAAGTTTACTTGATTCACAAAAAATCATAATATATTTGATTGAATTATCTGTGAAAGTTATTCAACTTGTGAAAATCCTCAATGTTCAATGAAGCTGGTTTCTAACGTGCAATAAAAAGTCGTTATTAATACCGGTGAAATATTTTTTTAATAAAAGTCAAATACACGTGTAACAACTAGTCTCTTCTATCTGAGAAATAAACAATTTTCCTTTGTGTTACCCATGTATTTTATGTGTAATCTTTTTACTGCGTATGGAATTGTATTAAAATATTCTCTTATCAAAACACATAAAAGTTTCGAACGAGTCTCTATTTCAAGTAACCTTTCTTGTAAATGTCACTCGAGGCTTTCGCAAACACAACCGGAACACTTGTACCGCAAACGATTTCCTTGATTTATTTTTACTCTTCGACACGCTCCTATTATTTTATTCATTCTAGCTTTGTCTACTATGAATATAAATACGGAATAAATAACCAAAGTCAATTTATTCACTATTTTAATTCATAAATCAAAAATCCCTTATTTTGTATCTAATCGTTTTTTTTTATGTTGAAGTTATTTTTTTATTAGGTGATAAAATAGCGGTTTTTTTAAGGTATCCAATCCCAGATCCTTTTTTTATGACATTACAACTCCACTTTCCACAATCCTGGAATTGTCATTAACCGCTTTTTTATAATTTATTGGCTATTTTTCTTTTTGCGTTCATTGTGCTTCAGTTAAACAAATATATGTTTTTTTACGTTAATTTATTTGCACATAAAATCTCGACATTCGTTTACAAAGAAAAAATACGAATTCTCTAATTATAAAATTTTTTGAATCTTTGTACGATTTAACATGTTTTGTCACTGACGATCCGGGTTTCTCCATCCGGCATCACCAGGCAATCTATCACACTGATGCAACAGTTCAAAACAGTTCAAGATTTATATTGAAACTCCAGCAAGCAACTTCAACCGATAACATAAAATACAAAAATAATTTATTTGAATACTATATGTCGTCTTTGAACATGATGTTTGGCGTGTTTGATGTCAATTAAAAAAAGTACATTTTATATTCATCAAATGTCAATTTATAAAACAATACTAAAAATAGTTATTGAAACCGCCTGTTGCTATCTATGAGAACCACAATACATAATTACATTAATTTGTTTGTATTATTTGTGTCTTATATTACTCTTGCTATGTCGAAATAGCGTATGTAAATGTTTCATATGATTCAAATAGATAATACAATCAGAGCGTACTCGTTGTCTAGCAGCCGTCAAGTTGAACTTAAATAGAATATTGAACATTTTCCCAGGATCAAACAAACATACTAACAGTTAAAATAAAACAATAGATGATAATAAATCAACGCAAAGCGCTCGACGAAATAAATGGACTGCATCGTATTGTTTATGAATAGCAATATTCGCAAAATGCGAAGGAATTATAATACTTGTTAACGGTTTCTTAAATATAATAGTTTGTATAAATTAAATAGTTTTTGCTATTAATTCTTGGTACTAATATAATACTATACAATTCTACATGACACATCAAGTTATCTTATATATCAGTGTTATTTTTTTTTTAATTTTTGCTTAAATGAATAAATATTTGAAAACGTTTTTTTTAGAACCGTAAAAGTTATTCACTCAATTCTCTCTTTAGCAACATTTTCAGAGAAATTTAAAGAACTTAAGCTGTTTGACTTAATTGTGATACAGTACAACAATGACGGAGAGTTGACAAAAATTTTGCTCATTTTTCACCGACTTAATTAGACAAAAAAATCAAACATTTTCATAATGGAGATCAACTTAGGTTAGATAAACTTCCTGTGATTAATAATGAATAAATAGACGCTATCATTTAATCACATATGTTATTGGAGCTCAAAATACATACAAAGATGTTTAGAAACTTGCCAATATATTAATATATATCCTTAATGGTTAATTCTAAAGTTGATAGCTTTTTTACTCGGATGGGTGGGCCATTCCTGAATTTTTGCTTAACTCTAATTCATATATTTACTGTATAATATTAATTTAAATTGCATTTTAGTTAGTTACGGCCATACTAAACATGTTCTCACGCAAATAAATCCATGTAACAAGTTTTTTTGTCAGTTCACAAAATCAAATTACACGTCATTTTTTTGTTTATTATTTAATGAATGACTGCAGGAGTTAAACGAAACTTTTATTTGCATACGAAATAACTATAATTATTACTCTTATTGCTAGTTATCGCATAACATGCCTAGCATTTACCTTGCAAAATATCAGTTACGATTAACATGGTTACCCAACGGGGATTTCAATACCGGTACTGCAGTTTACCGGTAATAGTTGTAAATATATATTCATACGTATTTGATGACGAATTTAAAAAATATCTACTTTTATATAACTTATCAATTGTAAAAAATAACGTTTTATTGTTAAATAAATAAGGCGAACCCATATTAGTGTTCAGCATATAGAATTACAGAAATCTAGGCTAGTTACTTTTTTTTTTTACTTTCTACACAAAGTAACAAGGTTACTTTACTCAATATTTTATTTCGTCAAAAATTACAATCAATCTCCAATTCCGTATCGCGTTATCACACGTAGACTTTCGTTGTGTTATTAAAGAGTTGCACGATCGAGGGTTCAAATCTTCGTGTATAAACTTTCAAACATTGATATTAAGTATATGTGATATTCTCGATTCATCACGAATATTTAACTCGTTGAAAATTACTACCAATCTTTTTGTCCTGACCTTATCTCTCTACTTTCGCCGTCACCAAAAATAGAAGATGGCCTTTTCAGCTAAAAAAAATTCTGTTTACTCACAACATCAAGTATGTATTGATATGCTTCATATAATGGTAAATATTGCTAAACATACATAAATTAAAAAAATATCCAAGAATTTTCTCTTTTTTTACAAAATACCGGTAACGGTAATAGCCAAAAAATGTGGTAACCCTATTACTCTCTCAGTTCTCATTGTTTCAACTGTATTTTTCTAATCGATTTGTGTTATGGTAATGCTATTGGTTGCCTTGGGATAAAAATACCTTGACAATCACTATAACAATATGGGATGTTACAACATTAAGAGGCCCTGAGCAGTTATTATAGTAAACCGCCGTACATTCCGCCCAATTTCCCATATAGCATGCTTATTATGTATGGAATTTAAAATTGTTATTAGAAACTTCGATGTCTATGATGTATTAAAAGTCACTTTGCCTTATTATTTTAATGGCATGTTTTGATATTATCTCGATGCAACTATTTTTCATAACAACTGTTTTAATGCAATTAACATTTTCTTTTATTTAGATGTATGTACATTGCAGATACCAATTCATGTAACCTCTCAAAAATGTAACTTTTAACAGACATCTTTTACACAATAACAACTATACCACAACTTTTATTAAAAAATATATTAATGGATAGCTTTTTCAATACCACACTTATGTTACTGCCATTCAGTATTACATCAACATCATTCAGATACCACCAAAAAATTGTACTCTTATCAAATACATTCAAAATAATAAGATCACTATTCATCTATCAAGTATTTATTTATTTATTTAATTTTTTTAAAACAGTTTTAAAAAGCTCAAAATACCATTCCACAAAACACCAATTGATAATAAAATCTTCACGAATAAAACACAATGGCCATAAAAACAAAGCTCATTTTTAATTAATAAATTTATTTAACCTTAATCACAATTCAAATACTAAGTAGCTTGGAATCACAACTCAATTTTCAAATTCGTAAAAAACTTTTTAAAGTTACCAAAGATATTAACAAGACGTGATAAGTTGATTCTACTCATGATACAAAATACGTCATTATACTCTGTGATATTACTAACCACTGATTCTTACCGACTTGCATTATTCTTTGAAAAATATGAGAACGAGTTGAGAAGAGGGAAATGACTTTAATGTGTATACATCAATATTTATTTTTATGAAGAATTGCATTTTAACAACTCTTATTTTATTTTATATTTTTTTTTTAACTTATTTTTTAGTATATTAACTACTAGAGCTTACTTTACATAAATTGGTTTACAAGAATTGTTTATTATTTATTCGGTCAATTTCTTCTCTGCGACACTAATATTTTTTAAATGAGACTTAGTTTACTTTTTTTCAATCTCAATGCGCATGATTGTTTCTCAGTTGCTCCACTTCTCTTTTTCGAAGACAGTAGTAGAATAACAAGCATACATCACTATAAATTCGTTCGGAAAAAATCCATAAATGTATTTATGAAACCGTGTGTACTAGGATTCAAACCCGAATCCATGTACACCTTAATCGAAGATTACTTATAAGAAGGCACCCCCAGGAACTGAGAAAGAAACGTATTGATTGTTTTTGAAGAAATTCTACTGTCCATAGTGTGTTCTTGTTGATACAGTGGTCAATAAACAAAAATTGAATTCAATATGTCATTGAATTTATTTTTACAGATATAAGTTTTACCTCAGCTTGAAAAAGATTTATATGGAAACGCGATCTTTTAACATACATGCAAATGTGTTCGGGTTAGGGATGAAGCGATTTACCTCTACTCTTGGTGGACGGCAACCTTAAAACAAGAAGTTACTGAATCAAAAAAAAAAAATATTGCCCCCTTTTCGACAATTGAGAAGGGCCGTCGCAATCGGCCAATGCGGCCGTCTGCCCGGGAATGATTAGTGATTTTCTCTTGTATGAAA
Source organism: Himalopsyche japonica (assembly GCA_028555115.1). Classification (NCBI taxonomy): domain Eukaryota; kingdom Metazoa; phylum Arthropoda; class Insecta; order Trichoptera; family Rhyacophilidae; genus Himalopsyche; species Himalopsyche japonica. Next base: position 1,473,052 of record JAHFWJ010000222.1, on the reverse strand, counting down.
CTTAGCTGCACAATGTTTGTTTTCCTATGCTTTTTAATGAAGGTATTTGGATGGAAGGCTACTAAAAGGAGCGTTATTGGCACTTTCCACAATAAGGGTTTGTTAGTAGTTGATTGATCGCCTATTTCTAAACTGGTTGATTGACTTTGATAGTCGCTTTTTAATACCTTTTATTTAATATTACTGTTCATCATATTATATAATTGATATTAATCCAAATTCTATTTTGCCTCCTTCAATATACCAGACCCATTACTGACAATTGCAGTGGGTTAGGCTAGTTAATCATTATAAAGGCAGAACTTACTATTTGTCCCGATTTTTTTTTTAAATTTCATCAAAGGTTATTTACATTATTCATTTAACTTTCAAATACTCTTGAAACTGTACCATACTCATCGGTATTATTCCAAAGGTACACACTTACAATATATTGCAATGGGCAAAGGACGGTTCTAGATATTGTATTACCTCTCATCTGGAGCAATATACCAATGTCAATAGACAAACATGAATCTATTGGTATTTTATTTATAAGGCTGTTTAGTTGTAACGTCAAAATAAACAATAGAAAAAACAGCGGTTCGTTTCTGCATTTTTTACTCTTCAGCTGGGCTAAATTAATCAATTTAAATGTTCACTTTTTTGTTAACAAATAAATATGTATACCGAAACATAAATTTGCTCTCATGTTTCAAATATTGTTATACAAAAAATCTTACCAAACATCTTGAGCTGGTCAAAGTTCTTTTTTTTTCAAAAAACGTTGCAAATTGTAATTATATAATGCTACATATTTTTCGTTTACATTTTGTGTATATTTCTTTGATTGTATTATGTTTTATGTCATTATCTATAAGGAACACTGTTTATTTCGTTAAACAGTGAATATTAATACAATGAGGTTAACGTTAAGTGAAACTAAATTATCGATGATCTTTGTGGAATTTCATTTTCGATTCAAAATCGTTGCTTTTTTTTATTTTTCATGTGTTTCGTCTTTTTGAAGTATTCAGTCTCAGGAAGAGTTTGTTTGATAAAAAATCTTTGAAATTAGTGAAACAATTGAAACGTAGTCATTTTTTTATTGAACTTTTGAAATAAAAAAGCAATACTCAATTCCGAAGTACTTTTAATTTTTAACTTTTTAACAACACTTTATTAATTTACAATTTATTTAGCTTAGCTTTATTTATATTGGTATGCGGTAGGAATAAAATAGACTTATTATTTCATATTGAAAATATAATACAATAAAACAGCAAAACGTGACGTTTCTGATTTTTTTTTTGCTCTTTGACTCCTCATCGATTTATTGCATACTAATTCGCAAATCAAATCCTTTTCAATATAATTTTTCAGACGATACACTTATAACGCTTAAACGCTAATAAATTTATCGTCCTTATTCTTAGACATAAATCTAGAACACGCTCTTGAATATTGTTTATCTACGACCGCTTATTTATTTAAATCCTATCATTACCGCCTTAAGATTATTTTATTTATTGAATACTGTCAATACCTCGGAGCTGTAAATCGGCGAAAAAAATATCCAAAGTAATAAAATTAAATAACCTATATTACATCACGCTTGGCGTATCCATTCCGTCCCATACTTATTGTGCACCATTCTGATTTATACCTTAATTCCATGTTTGAACATTCTAAATTGCATGTTGGTTTAGCAGCGTTGCCTTTATCGATTCCAAACCTAAGTGCCATAATCTCAGGGCTCTTATATTGTATGTCTACATATTTGTTATTATAACTTTACATGAAAGCTGCTATTACGGAAATTATTCTCATACATATTTCTCATAATCATCGACCAAGTAGTTTCTTAATCACGTACCAATTGGCAAGCCTTAATTTTATCAAAATATCGCTTGCTTTGTACTTAGTGTTTCAATGTCACTTTTTGAATGCATTTCGTACGATTCAATATTCTTGGACATAGAAAAATGGTAAAAAAAACAATAGAATTTCAATCGAAGAGACGTTTTTTATAAAATTTTAGTTTATTCAGTCAGCTTCATATAATTCCGATGATGCCATTTTGAAGAATAAGCCTTCTGTCATCTTACATTGCCATCCACGACCAGTTAAAAGTTTGTCTATGAAGGAAAACAGCAACTTATAAGGAACAGAAATACACCAATACACCCATTAATATGAGCTTGTGGGTTTCTGTGCTTAAAAATAAGAATATTCACTTTGATTCCGTTAAGAAAGCTCCGGGCAACCACTGATAAAAATTAAATATAATATGCTAAAAATCTTATTTAGCTTTGCTTTGTGACTAGATTTTGCCGATAGGACATTCATACTGGCAACAATATTTTCATCTTAGCAATTGTCGATTACGAAGTAAAGGAAAAAATTCTTAAACATACTTTTATTTTGGTTAAATTTTAAATTATTCAATATTGCTTCAATAAAAATGCGGCTTTTCGTTATGAGTAATATAGCTCTCATTCAAAATTGCAATCAATTTTTTCACGTATCTTAAATTGACGAAATAAAGAACGTCGTAAATTTAAACTCTTTTGATATTTTTATGTTCGAGATATCGTTAAAAGTAACCAATTATCATATCATATAGTACTGACATCGACATTAACAAGTTTAACGGCATATTTCAAAAGATTTACCAAAGATCTTCATGAATATTATATTTTGTTTTATGTTTTTAATTACTTATTGTATTTTTTCTCTTCGTAATGTTTGCATGAAAACTATCGAATCTATATCGATAACACTTGTACTGTAAGTCATTTTTCATTGAGCAGCGATGTCCAATCGTCATATTGAAAAAATAGGCTTAATACGCATTGTATGTATAATATTTTTATAGGCTATCCTTAAATTTTTTTACGAATTATGTTTAAATCGTCTCCAATCAACACAGCTTTTTTCTCCATTATATCTGCGATACCTGGAGCCGTTATAAAATTTATTATATTATTTTCCAACACTTCCTCAGGTAATATATTATTTCGTTTGGCGAATTCGGCGGTCAACCTCACGACGAACCTGCGGTCACGGACACTTAAGAATACATTACGCGTATCCCGGTAGCCTTAAAAATAAAATCAAAAGTTAACACTCGCGTGCTTTTATTTTCCGTTTAAAAGCCTACAACTCAATCCCGAACGTTTGCTCTTCTTAGCTTTTCGAATATGTTTATAATTTTAAAAAATAAAATGAACTGAGAATTGATCACTGTTGACACACAGATGATCATCGACTTTTGAAAATGATTTTTTCGTATTTTAATTTACAATTTTCATAAATAGTTCATTTTATTCAATGTAAAATAGCAACTCTTTTATTTCATTGTTTCAAATACGCATTTTGCGTTTTTGAGAAGCAACTTCACACACATTGTGTCGTATGTATTTATTTTACACATTGATTGATTCAAATCGTAAACTTGTTGATAAAACTATTCTTTTTTTAGTGTTTTTAAATAATTTAAATACATTTTCAGTACTGATCATACAATATATTTTGTCAGGGCTGTGGAGTCGGAGTCGTGTTTTTTTAACAACTCCAACGATCAGGACCAGTTTCGCTCAACGCGGACATCATTAGTTGATGATGCTCGCGATGAGCGAAACCGGTCCCAGTCATTAAAAAAATGTGGAAGTACTATTGCAATGTGTTATGTTACGTGTTTTTAACATTTAAAATGTCTTGGCTCTCCACCAAGTAGTCACACCTTAAAAGTACTGTTCTTTTAACAGTTATCGGAAAGGGGCCTAGATACAAACAGTGGTAATACCAGAAACAATGTCGCTGCAAAATTACGAATAAAGTTACCGTCTTCGTTAGGAAAAATCCATCGGATATAAATTTCAAATTGTCAGACCACTTTTTCTATTTTAAACGATATTTACAAAAAAACATCTTTTATTATTTCAATATAACGCCTTTCCACCAAAAAGCGATTTTGAGCAGCCTGGTTAGTGATTATATTGATATCCGATCTCTAACTTGGTCATTTTTATTTTTTTTATTATTTACTCAAAAAATATTTGTAAATTTTTTTTGTGTTATTTAAATTGTGAGAACACTTATTTTCTTCGTTAAAATGAACGAGAGTTAAATGTACCAGAAAGTGACGCTTACGTGTACTGTTGCGTTACAATTATGTGAATTCTATGGAAAATTTGCATTTATAACAGAAGGATTATTGATTTTAGCCGTTATATAAATTTTACATGGAGTGGACGAATGTCTGTTTATCTCTTATTATGAATTGTACATATATTCGTCAATAATCACCCTACTCTTATCTATCAGTATTATTTATTTCCTATTTTCAAGACAAATTTCATAAAAAAATAAGGCCGTTTCATTCATTGTAATGTAATATAAACATCGTTCAAGTCAATATGCATGTTTTCATCTTTCATTTAACAGTGTCAATAAAAGTCGTCAAATTCAAAGTAATAAGTATTCTTAAAATTACTTCAAATAACTGGTCGAATCTGTCGCCTGTGATTGGTCACGCGCAACTTCTTGACGTCTCAATTATTTCGACAGAGAAAACTCCCTCTGCCATTTTTTTTGTTTAACCAATCACAACACGACGCTAAAAACGAACGTAAGGAAATGGCGCGCGACCGAAAAGTGTAGATTTTACGATCGGCATGCGACATAAAAGTTACGCTTTAATTCGATTCTGCCTTTAATCACACCGTCAACTGAAGTCCAATTATGAATGATACTCAAAATATTTTATTCTTTTTCTCATTTGTTGTTAAGATAATTGGTAAAATCTTGATAATTAAACAATAATATAGTATAATATTTAGAATTGACAGATGTTCCACGCATCGTCTGTCAAATTTATTATACTTTGTCATTCCTGCAAAACCACATTCTCTCCGATATCTTAGATAGTTTTATCTTTTTACGACAAGCATTTAAGTAAGCATTCCACTTAAATACATTACAAAGATTCTTACTGGACACAATACGTTAGTATTCATATTGTTAGTAGAATTGCTTGAAACTCCTATACGGTTTGACAGTCGTCCAACGACTTATAAACAAAAACTTCTAGCCGTAATATTGACCATAATATTCATAATGTATATCGTTTTTTTTAGATTTAAAACTGTCGAATTTACTATTATAATATATATTAAAAAATACGATGTCGTAATTTAGATCGAAAAGCAAACTTGAAACTCCGTAACCAAGTAGAGCAAGATGTAACTAAATCAGATTTCGAAAGAAATAACTAAAAGCCAATTTCTCATTATATACATATTTTCATTGTAATTTTAAATCGAGATTTTGAAAACGACTCGTACAGGGGTGTTATGACCCATAAACGGTTGGGAACCAGAGTTCTAAATATAAATAGTCTATAAACTTATGTATTCAATATGATTTTTTACCCGTTTGTTCTTGCACAGTCAATAATTCCAGCTGAAGATTCTCATTTCATTCGATATTTTTTTCTAAAATTCAATTTATTCTTTACATTTCTGCTATTGTTCACTTTTCAATATTTAAAACTCTACCGCATCTGCCTTCTCAAATCAAACATTTCAATCTCCAATTTAAATTAAAATAAGTTTTTCATACAACAAAACATGTATTTAAATTTAAAAAAAAACCAAGTCTAACCCTCATCCTTACCGAGTAAAAAAAATCCCCCGTTTTTAGAAATTTTACTTACGAAACAGTTCGTCTGAAAATATCTCCGCCGAAGTATGAAGCCGTTATTTCATTCGTTAAAATATATAATGAAATTTAATTAAAACTCTTAGACGATATCGTAGTTTAAAAAAATATGTTAATTGATTGAATTTGCATTTACTTGGTAGAACTGCATTATAACACGGTGAAAAAATAGTAACGTATTTTAGCTCTACAAATTTTTTTATACGATATAGTTGATAGTTATTTTGGCACACGCCATCGTCGGAATAGTTCCGACGAAAGATTTTGTAGAACTAAAATACATTGCTATTTTTTCACCGTGTTAAAATATGTTGACATTTATTATTTTACAAAACAAAATATATTCAGTTTTATCACATCAGACCGTTAAATATTCTGAAATAAAATTTATGTGTGTGCGTAATATAGCTGCTTCCAGTATCAAAATTATCTAATAAAGTGGATTTTTGTAGTAAAATTGATATATTCCGAATCAAATCAAAAACGAAACCTCTATTATTTTCATTGGTTTTTATTTAAATCAAACAATCACTGTTTTGCATATAAAACTCAATCATGCAGAAACCGGTTCGATGACACATCAAAATCAGACATTTTCCACATCTTGGCAATGATGGCCAGAAGTAAAAATAAATAAAACAAACAGTTTTCAATTGAACACATTGACATTTTGACAGATATAAAACCATCCTCGTATATTTGACAGTCTAATCACTAAAGACTTACCATGTCTTCTACTATATTGCCATACTAATTGCAATAACTGTATTATACACCATGTACATTTGAAATGTTTTATGAATTTGCGAGTTCATATAAAGAGCGAATAGATTACAACTCACGGTATTAAAATCTGTTTTCTTCCCGCACAATTGAGTCCAGCGGTGACATGCCACTTTTTGAGCTTTAGAGCCCAAACGAACCGGCGTCCTAGTCAATTTTTTACAATGGATTTTTAGTTTCGCAGAAATTTTACGATTCAATTTCAAAAATCATTCATATTCCTTCAAAATTTTCGTGCACTCGTAAGTCCACCATATCTGCTTTAGTGCACAACCGCCAAACATTAGGCTAGTGCTTCTAAGACACTCTTGGTAATTATTGGAACATGATCTAATCTGTTGTGTTAGGTTAGGTTTGACTTTAGTATTTAAGTAAGATCTCTAAATCTATGGACGATTCGTAACTGGCATAATCTTGGAATGTTATTAATAACATTCATTTAATAATTTTACGACAATATATTGAATTCGAGTAGATCTCAACTTAAAAAAAAGAACACACTGTGATATTTGGTAATCTAATTAATGAATATCCGTAACGAGTGGTGGCGAATACAGCGTATAAAATTCTGTCAAGTTAAAGATTTTTTCGCCTGATCTAATCTATGTGCGATGCACTCAATAAATTTTTGACATTTTGCGGAGAGTGAGCGTATCTCAACAGCAACAGGATTTCCGTATAACACTTTCCATTTTCCCGTTGTTAATGATAATATTTTGTGAACGTTTTTAGAATTGAACCGACGGCATTGGTTACCATAATAAATTATATTGTCATAGACCGCATGTCAAGTTATCATGGCCATATATGTAACTAGTAATTTAATAGCATGGTCGCGCAAAATTTTTACATGTTCATAAATACCGGAACAAATTCTCAGGCGCATTCTTAAACGTTACCAGCTGTATCTAAGATCGAACGATAAGATACCATAGTGCACTATCGAACATACCTTCTAAGTATGCATACATATTATTATAATAAGAAAAAAGGTTATTGTTTTTATCCTCCATTAGCATCAGTACCCCGTACTTTGTTTGAAACACGAGCAATCAGACCCAATAAATAGTCAAATCGTTTGACAACATAAACACCGTGTTCAAATACATGTTGACTTTTGAACTGTCAGTTCAGTTGCATCCGTGTGATAGAATGCCTGAAGATGCCGAAAGGCGAAACCCGGGTCGTTTGTGACAAAACATGTGGAATCGTACAATCGTACAGTTGTATCAATTCAAATTCCATCAAGCATCTTCAGTCGATATCATAAAACACATTGACTCATCTAAAGTCATCTTTATTTGGATAATGATTTATTACTAATTTGTAAACAATACATGGAAGAAATATACATCAACACAACCCCTTATTTCACAACCACCTCTTACTCCTTACTCGAAATCTTCCACTGAAAAAATCACAACTATTTCGTTTTGCATATATTATATATATAAATAATAATTTATAGAACGTGAGAATACTCACACCCATCTATGAAATTAACAATTTACACATTGCTCTCCCGCTAAATCTAACACTCATTTATTGAGAATCATTATTTTTAACCAATTAAAACATTCATATAAATTTTATGGATACTAAAATAATTGTATCTGTCCCGGTATTCATTAAATATAAACACAGTTATAGTGTAACGATTATTTTCATATTTATACTATATAATACGATGAAACAAATTCCTTGGAATAAATTCTTCAGATCGAATGTGTGCAATATTTCTTTTTATAATATATTTTATTACATTTTATCAAAAGCTGATTGCAATAAACTTGGTAACTAATTCCATTTGAAAACTTAATTACTGCCTCGATCTATACAATATGAAATCATATTAGATGAAACCATTTTACACATCTTAAAATTTATATTATTACTCTCAGTAACCGCATGCTGGTTAATTTTTAATATCAAATAAATAACTTTGATTATCTGTATTTTCATGGTGGATTTTTAACATTTTGTTAAATTATTTTGTAATCTGTATAATGTACGATCTCAGTGTGAAGCATTTATGAAACTCAGAGAAGGAATCTCATCAAAAGTGTTTTATACGTCAGCTGGTTGCTCAGTCTATCTGATAGACTATTTTTATTTAAACTTATCTTCGTTTCATTTTCAAAATAAAAAACAGTTCATCTATCTACAAATAGGAACGCATTCTAAAAACATCTTTCAGTCACATCAATCATTTTGTGAATGAACGCTTCAGATGTTTTTTATTGAAATAAGAAAACAGTATTACCATTTATTCCTGAATATCGAATCTTCATTCATTGTTTTATATTTTCATTTTTTGTTCAATTTCTTGTGATATTATGTTAGCTTATTGCTGCCTATACTACGAGTGATTCTTTAATAATTTCTAATCTTAATATTACATTTGTGTCAATATAGTCATAGCGATCGAAAATGCCCAAATAAAAATATGTATTTCTCCATTTCATTATCGAAAGCAAAGCTTTTTTGTACAACGTTTTCTTTTAATTAACCCCTATTTAAACGTTTAACTTAAACTTTCTTTCTTAAAGATTTTAAAATTTTGCTTTCTTCTCTCGTCAATCTACAAGTCTTTTCATTTCAACATGTCAATCAATTACTGTGACTGCTTTTCACATTGTTGACCTCTTCCAGTCCCTTTTGGTGGAATGTTTTTTTTCTGACATTATGTTTGTCATCGCTATAGCAGGCAATGTTACCATGTTGGTTGACCATAATATCTCAAAGCAGAGTTTATAAATCGTATTTTCATCATAATCGTAAATCATCATTTTCACTTTTTTCTGCATAGATATATTTGCGCAATACCTCGATAAGTTTGGTGTAATATTGGAACTCAATGTAAACCTCCACTATCATCAATTTTGTATTTTCAGATAATATACCAAAATACTTCTACTTAAAATCAAATTTGATTGTCTTATCATATTATTTACATTAAAGGCCAAAATTGAATGTTCAATTTTCATCGCCATATTATAAAACCATCATATTTATAGAATAGTTTTATAATCTTTAAAATCTCAAATAGTACGCACAAAACGAGTATATTTTTCATGTTAAATTAAAAAATGGTTGGACGTATTTTATAGATCCCTGCATACATTTTCAAATGGTGAACTGTGCCAACTATCATTTTCAGGTTAAAAGGCAGTCTACTTCAATAAATACACACTTTTTAGAATATTATTAATAGATTTTTTTACTTCTGTTATGTGTGTGTAAGTAGCCTTGCTTTGGTTTTTATTTTATCAGTTGATAATTATTGCGATGCGTAAAACTGGCCCTAATCATTTCATTATAAAATTGTAATAATAGCAATAAATAAAACCATCGATAACTTTCAATCACTGAAGTGGTTTGCGAATACTGTTTCGTATGCACAAAATGCTTTCATTAAAATTTTTCCTGTGATGGAAAAATCCCCCAAACCTCTTTTCTTATAAACTACAAAAATACTACCGAATCCATCGAAAAGTTGAAATCCGCAATAATTTTTCAATAAAGTTGACCTGCAATGATTTTTGAATCTGTATCCAACAATGCGTCCGTCGGTCGCAAGACGCATTACCATTGTCCGGAAAGTCGTTCAAAAGAATGTCAGGAATTAGATTTCGGCCGTTTCGATTGATACCGCAGAATAATTGTTATGACGGCTGAAGATTGATAAAATCGAAATACACCAATACAATGCCATCGCATGCTTCGAAATTCACAATTGAACGCATGAAATAACTCACATTGAAAATGATTTATCTCATGACTATCATAAAGCAAATTTTTATATTATATATGTATATATATAATCTAGGATGCTAGTCAAACATACATAAAAGACAGTTAATTTCTTGATTGAATTGACATTCTTGGTAGAACTCCATTATAACACGGTGGAAAAAAATAGCAATGTATGTTAGTTCTTTTTTAAGGTGTTAACTGTCACTTCTTGATGGAAAGGCATGATATTTTATATAATAAAAACACATTTTTTTTAGTACTTATTTCCACAATATATTTTTTGATCAGGACCGGTTGATTTACCATAATTGTAATTGTAATTCTTAATAAGTGATTGTGAACATTTAATTTTTATACTAATTTACTTTATTTGTATCAATATTGTATCATTTTATGTAAATTGTTTCCTAGTTCTTGTACCCATGGTTTTGTACACCTGCTACCTTTAACTCAAATTAATTTGTTGTTTTGTATAAATAGACTTGTTTGTAAATTGTATTCTATCAGTTGATAATTCTCGCGATGAGCGAAACCGGTCCTGATCAAAAAATATGTTGTGGAAATAAGTACTAAAAAAATGTGTTTTTATTATTTAAAATATTTTAGTTCTACAAAATTATCTTTTTAAATATAGTTGATAGCTATTTCGACTCACACCATCGTCAGAACTATGCTTAAACAAACATTCGCTTATCTATATGTAGCTGTGTAGAAAAGGTACCCAATACATCTTCTCTCCTGTTTTAACGACCTAGCTTGTTTCCTGCTCACAATAAAACTAGCAATTGTAAATGAAACTAAAAAGGCGGCTATATCGATAAGGCACATACATATGGCACGGAAATGGTCCATTACAGAAACAAAGATACATCAGTCAGAGGAATCAATAATGGTGACGGAGATATATATGTTTGTTCGTTAAGAATCTTTTTTCAATTATTTTCAAACTTATTTCCGTAAGACAAATAAATACAATATCTATAAAGAACACATTGATTTGTTTGAAAGTTAGTCTATCAACACGGTGAAAAAATAGCAATGTATTTTAGTACTACAAAAGTATTTTTAACAAATATAGTTGATAGCTATTTCGGCTCACCCCATCGTCAGAACTATGCTTAAACTAACATTTGCTTATCTATATATAGCTGTGCAGAAAAGGCACACAACACATCCTCTCTCCTGTTCCAACGGCCTAGCTTGTTACTTTAACACAATGACACTAAATTTTCAAAATTCTAAATGAAACAATAGGTGTCTATGACAATAAGATTATATGTGGGACGGAAGTGGTCCTTCTGGAAGTAAATCAGACCACCCCTTTGTACAACGGCTGGACAAGTGGCGATACTATTATGTTAGTTTGTTCGTTAAGAATCCTTTGTGATAATTGGTATCTTTTGATTTCTAGCTTTTCCAAAGCCGTCATTCTCTGACCCTTACTACAAAGATGCAAACATTTAGGGGCTGAGTTTGAATTTATATTATGTGATTCATTAATAACGTGATTAGCGAATTGTGAATCTGTTTTTTTAATGTTGAATAATCTTACATGTTCCTTAGCTCGAGTATGTTCCTATCTAGTCTATTAAGTCTATCAAAATTATAGTGACAACTGTATATCTAAAAAATACCACATCTTGAAGACGTTATTTTTATTTGCTTAAATAGCAAATTATTTATGTGTAATGCATAAAATTAATTATACTTTAGTTTTTTTTCGAATGATATTAATATCTGCCACTTATCATATATTAAGAGTTTGACATTTTGCTACGTAATTTTTTTTTTATTATAACTAAGAAACCGTTTTGCGGCTGCATTTGTCGTCAACGGGTACCTCGTTTCCAAAGATTCCTAGCTTGTCTCTTAGTGAATATTAAAAACAAACTTTGCAAAAAGTGTTGTTTATATGTTGCCGTAATATATACTCTTACTAGATCGAAAACGAAAATACTTTCACTCGTGCATTATTCATTGCATTGCTACATAAAAATATAAATCATTTTTGTTAGATTATACTAACCCCATTCTAAATATTAAGATCGCTAATCAATACTCATTTGGTGTTCATGCCCCACGTGTTCGCCATTATCAGCCAAACAATACGCAAAAATAATCTATTACGTTTCAATTGCAACACTAGTAATTTAATTTAATTGTTTCCCGATCGTTTCAAAATGCGCATATCTCAGCTGTTCGACCCAAAAGGCACAAGGTCAGGCGATAAAGAAACATTCGGGTCTTAGATCACTACTATGTTGATATGAGAACCACTAACGTCAGACAGTCACCAACGTGGTACTATGCGACTTGTTCCCCATTATGTTGGATTCTGACGATCAGAGATTACGATTAAATATTCAACAATAGGCCGATACAGTGGCGCCCTCGATATTCGCGAATAAATCGTTATCCGAATTTATATTTTATTTTCAATTTGCTTCGTCGACGTTTTTAACAGTTTGTCCTGTTCGGTTACCGAAGCTACGGGCTTCGATCGTTGAACAAACACTTTAATACTCCTTTTCATCGGAAGACATGAATATTGCTGAAGCTTAGATAACTCTTCTATCTATCATGTTCTATTAACGATACAAATTCAGTAATAAGCTCAATACCGACATATAACAGTCTATAAGTTGAGCTATTGAATAACAACTCTCGTAATACAACTTCCTTTGTACTGCTCCGTTAGGAGCTCATATCAGTATCATTCAATATTTCTGTAATCATTCAACTGATAAAAAATATGCTATTTTAAAACAACATATAACTCACCCATACAAAAAGTGTTCCTTCTCAAAATGACTTTTGAGCTTTGTTGTTAATAATTTAGTATAATCGGTCTCATATTAATTTCACCCGAAGTAATTCTTCCGAAAACTGGCACTACAAAATGTGTTACTTTGATTACGGCAATGCAATTAACCTAATATAGAATTAACTTTTTGTATACGAAGATGCGTATTTATATTTGGAATTAAGCGACATATTCATCTCAAAAATGGCGATTTTTGAATTATAGCACTATATATTATATAAGTACACATAAAAGCATGTATATTCAACATATAAAATGACATATTGTTCACAGTGATTGATTAAATTAATGACATTAAGAATTAGTAGAACTCATTTAAATTGTTGAAATCAAATAAAAAGTCTGAATAATAAATTATATCGTACTAAAAAAAAAATCTTTTTCTTACGCTGCGTATGTAACTATTAAATTTAAATTTGCTCATAGGGATGGAAAATCAGTACTACAGTACGAACTGATGTAGTAATTTTCCACATCTTTGTGCAGTTTTTTCAAATGAAATACAGCCTACATCAATACTTCCATGTCATATATCGATTGAAATTCTTTTATATCAGTTATTTTTAAATTATTCTCCAACCGCTCATTTAAGGTATAAAATTCGAGCTATGAATAAATCTGATATCATCATGAAAAAGAACAAATGTAAAATAATGGAGCGTCTACACGCGCGCTCTTGCTTTTTTTTTGTTAATATTTTGTTTTATTTTTATTTTAAATCTCTCTCGCGTTTTTGTTAGCGCGCTCGGCTAAATATGTAATCACCGTTTGCTGATCAGCGATCGGTATGTTTATGGACTAATTAGTGGTATGTACGGCACACACCAGCACCACGGTCCAAGTCTGTTACCTGACAGTGGTCACAAACCAGTAATTAATTTATTTAAGCAGATGCTTTAATTAAATATTTAAATGAATAATTGACAATTATTTGGCATTAACTGCTATCAGCTTCCAATAAAAAAATACTTCAGCTATCAGCTTCCAATAAAAAAATACTTCAGTATAAAAATTTAAAAAAACTCATTTTTGTTATCGCAAACATTTTCAACTGTTAAAAAACAAATCTCAGCAGTGCTATTTGTCGAAAATAAATTCTAGTGAATTACCAGATATATATTGTCATAGAATTGATACAAAAAATATTTAATAAAATATTAATTGATTAGTCGTACAAATTATACATACTTTGTCTATTATCAGAATCTTAATGACCTCTTAAAACTCCAAAAGAAGTACTGAACATGTTTTCTAATAATATTTCCACCGAGAATTGATAATCACATTACCTATAAAAGAAGCAAAACCCATTTTAACACGATGAAAAGATAGCAGTAGATATATACCAAAAAATATTATAGATTTCTACCAAGTAAAGGCCAATTCAATAAAAAAAAAACCATTTTCTAACATAAATCGGACTTATATTTCTTTATTTATTGTAGTGAATAGAATTATTGTGATAAATAACTGCAGAACCTTTAGACAATATTACATCGAATATTTGAATTTAATTAAAAAGAATGGTTTCTAACCGCTGCTATCAACTGGGCTTTATCTCGTTTGGAACTTTTTCCAATAGCGTGGGTGGCGAATTCTTTTTATCGCAACTTTCCAAGTAAAACGCTAGACTTTGGAAGAGATTACGGCGATGAGCTTGTGCAGATTGCCCCTGGATTTACTAAGCTTTTTGTTAAAACATTTATTAAGCTTGACACTCAAAATAATAATGTGGTAAAAGCCAGATATTTAAAACGAAATGAGTCGTTGTAAACAACAAAATGCTAATTATCACACATGTATATTTTGGAAAAGTCGCAGAAAATATTCTTTATTTTAAAGGATTTGTATCTCGTGATAAACGAAACCATTTATCAATTGATTAATTATAATGTATATCTATATATATAAACAAACAGAAAACGTCTTTCCGCCATTAATAATTGTCAGTTTATATAATAAAAAATATTTGAATATTGTTGACGTAATGAATTTGGTCAAAGCAAATAAATTGCTTTATCCAAAATGGTATATACTTTGTCATATCTACCTTACAAATACACATATTTCGATGAACACACAGCAATGTATCGAAAACTATATTATTAATGAAGAAGAATATCGATTAAAAAGTCTAAGAACATATGACAGACTGTTTATAAATTAATCAAATATCAAAAATTAAAATGTTTACGTATCCTTTATAAATTGAAGAACATCAAATAGTTTCATTACAACAAAAATGTTACTATATAACGCTGTTTGATGAATTATTATATGTCGTATCCTTGAATCATGTTTATGGTCTGAATATTGAATTCCAATAAAATTTACAGTTATGGCAAAACGAAATATAAAATCTATGCAATATACAATCCATCAAAATAGAGATTTATTTCAATCCTTTCGTTCGAGATTGGCTATTTCCATATCCAAGGGAATAATAAATTATTCGTATTTCATAGCACCCATCTGTCATCGTGATTTAGAAATGTATCAGGCGAGCATAAAAGCCACGCGGCATTTGGTGGCAATACCATTTACAAACGAGGCCATATAAGGGGCTCCCTATTTCCACATCTTGACCCAACAATGGGCTCGTTCTGATCTCCTGCTCTCTTGTGACACGGCGCTGACTTTGCCCGGGGTGTTCGGCAAAAAGGTCAACCGATTATTGTGAAAATATCGAATAGTTTTACCTATACGATTTTATTTTTTACACTATACTGTCTCTGCTTTGAAATTTATTGCTAGCAATCAAACATTTTTGAATTGCTTCCATGTTCGAACCATTGTCACACATATTTTTACGAGATTAATAATACATGAATATTATTGGATTATAAACCATTACACACTTAAATTGATTTGGTTGTTTTCATAAATCCATATAGATCGGCGTCTGTCATAGTATTAACAAATAAATCATTTTTCTATACATTAAAATAAGTAAAGTTTTCTTAGTATGTGAACATTATAAGCGAATGAAAATAACCTTTTTTCAATGAATTCGCTGATTATATTATATAAATTCATATACATTGTAAAATCAATTGATAACGTAATACATAATTTTTTCTACTATAATATATTTTTTTACAATTTCACTTTTTTGTTCAAAAGACTCTCGTTAACCTGAATTTACTATTTTAAGAACTTTCTGTTTGAAGACAATAAATAATGATATGCAGATAGTTACGTCCCGTTTTTCTCACCGGAGAAGTGTGAAATTATGAAATAATCACTTTAATATATATTACTATCACAATACAAATATATACTTTATGATATCGACTGAAAGTGCTTGATGGAAATTCAATATCAAATTTGAATTGTTACAACCTTATACGATTCTACATGTTTTGTTACTAACGTCCCGGGTTTCACTTTTCGGCATATTCGAGCAATCTATCACACGGATGCAACAGAACTGACGAAATATATACACTTTAAATATATATAGCTACACAAATTTCTGTGATATAATATATCCATTTATTCCTTCCTACGTTACTTCTGTGGCTTAAAAATCATTTTTATTCTGATTTAAAACCTTGTTCAAAGTCGGCATATGTTATACGTATATTATAATATTACCTTTCTTACTGATCATTATACAACGATGCGAATCCACTTACTATAATCAATCTTTTCGGTTTGGTTTAACACAGTTTTACTTAAACTGCCGACTAATCTGATCAGGCACCTTGTCATTTAACCCAAATTTATTAACTCATATCCTGAAGCCCATCAAAAAATACTCTCATTATTAGTTTGGCCTTACATGGATGGATTATTGCGACGGAATAGTTTCGAAGGATCTGATTCCAAAATAACATGGGTTATATGATAGTTTAAATATGATAGTTTTAATCTAAACTTGCTTAGACTAAATGAAATCTTATAATAATCTATCCCTTAAACGCTATCCCTTAAACTTCGGAAACATTGTAAAAAAAAAAATTTAATCACAGTTTACTTTAAGTGAGCGTGAACTTAAAATAAGCTTATAATACGGTATTTCTTCCATTTAATCATTGAATAAAAAAGTGGTTCATTATTTTTACCATGAGCCTTAAAAACACAACACGTACATTAATAAGAAAATTCTTTATCTGATGAATAGTTACTATTGATTAGCTGTCTCACCAAAACTGTTTATATTTAGTGTCCATAGGTTTTTTTTTGTGTTAAATTCACAAATTATTTTAAATGATGATCATTTTACTCTGTGGCTGTTGATTTGACTCCATGGATAGTCCTGAGTTCTCCTAAATAGGCAAAAACATTCATGACTATTACTGACCTTGGAAACATTGCATCGGGGGCACAGTTTGTTGATTTTGGTATTAACGTTTATTACTGTCTTTTAAATTAAATTCCTTGTTATCAAGCGATGACAGTTAATACCTTATTATTAATAAAAAAAAAATCCCATCAAATCCTTTCTGAGTGTGGCTTGTAATTTTGTACAAACTTCACGCCAAGGCGTCTGGCTTTAACCATTGTTTATATTTTATTCTTAGTAGATATCTCGAGTACGCCTCCGCCTGCGGTATTAAACGGGTTGTTTAACCCTATATCTGCCATATTGAATATTCACATCTCTTCATACAATTTTCATTTTTCTCAAAAGACTTCCTCTACCTCGTAAATACGATTCAAAATGCGAGTTTCCATTAAAAAAGTATGTATATTAAATATATTTTGCTTTTTAACATATAAAAACATTATTATTAAAAACAAAATCGCTTTCTGAGTGTGGCTTGTAATTTTGTACAAACTTCACGCCAAGGCGTCTGGCTTTAACCATTGTTTATATTTTATTCTTAGTAGATATCTCGAGTACGCCTCCGCCTGCGGTATTAAACGGGTTGTTTAACCCTATAACTGCCATATTGAATATTCACATCTCTTCATACAATTTTCATTTTTCTCAAAAGACTTCCTCTACCTCGTAAATACGATTCAAAATGCGAGTTTCCATTAAAAAAGTATGTATATTAAATATATTTTGCTTTTTAACATATAAAAACATTATTATTAAAAACAAAATCGCCTCCAATGAGCAACGCATAAACTTTTTCGGTTGGAATCGATTTTTTTTTAATGAGAAAAAACTCCTCATTTAATATCTGGTATATAATATAATCGTAATTAGAACATGAACACCCAGATTATCTATATTTTTAGGTTTTATTTAATAATTTTAAACAGATAAACTGACCTGGATACAAATTCAACGTGTAAAAATGTTCATTTGGTAATTCCAGTCATTAACCGCGAGCCCACTTAGGGTTCAGTTAACTATAACCCTAAATGCAAATATGTTTAACAATATAATAATATGAATAATACCTACAATTTTATAGGTCATCATATCATCTCTCGACAATTTAAATTAATATGCACTGGGCAACCCTCCGAATCCTAAGTAGACTGTTAAGCAGAATTTACGTATTCATCCAATAAAACTTATACAGTGTAAATATTAAATCCAATCAGGTTCATATAATATGCATACAACTTACTTCCTAGAAGAATTGTTGGTACGACACTTTTTTTTGAGAATCTATCCACGTGATAAACTGTCTCGACTCTGCTACCATAACAAATGAGTTATATTTTACATACCTTGTTATGTGTAGGCAGACACGTGTCACCTTTCAATGATTGAGAAATGAATTACGCCGGCCGTAGCAGATACTCGTAGAGCATAACATTGCAATCTTTTACTCACACGTACAACAGGTGAGTTCCTCATCCCACGCTAATGTCAGTAGAGTATCAAAAGGAAACTCTATAAAGCCGTCAAACTCGATCCGAAGACTGAAAAGCTTCCTACACTGCCAGAGCTTATACACTTTACCTGGACAGGGCTCGCCCACCAACGATATGCGTATTGTCATTTCTAATAAATGATTTCATAAAGAATTTTTTTTATTCAGTTTGTTTAATTCTAGCTTGAAGCATTAAAGTAAAACTACAAATCAATAAACGACATTCGTTCCATCATTTTTTCGTGTAAAGATTGTCACATCAAACTGACATATTAGCATTATGATAAAGATATCTCCAACCATCTTCGGTCTATTTAACAACAGTTATGTAATCTTTTTGGAGATAATTTTCTCCTTCTGGTAATGCATTTGTTGTAGAACCAAGGTATTTATTAATATTTTTATCTTCAATTCTGCATTTCTCTGTTTTAAAAATCAATAATAAATGAATAAAGTGCAATTCGATCTTGTATTAAGTAATGAATTTCTGCGTGTAAGACTGGAGTAGAAGTCTTTCTTCTATTTTTAATTGGTAGTCAGAATATATTATACGCATTGGCTGAAGAAACTTATCAACTTGAAAACATTACTGTAGTTTTCTAGAAAAGAATGATTTAACTATCCACTACTCAATCGATTCCAAACATTGCTATTAATAAATCTTCTTTTCAACTGGCGAATAATTTCTATTTTGTAAATCAAAATTATATCCTCATTTCGTTTCAAACTTTTGTCTGTAAAGTGTGGAAAACATATTTAACATACCAACGATCGGTCCGTGCAGCTCTGTATCGGGCCAAGAATATGAGAAGTAAAATCAATTCTTTTTATTAGTATTGCGTTATGGAAGGCGGCCGTGTAACAACAGCTGCATACACATAACGGGTGATGGTGGGACAACCAACTTATATACCAACGTATATTTATCATTTATCTAATATTTTTTACACGTCAATATACTTTTTGTGGTGCATCATTATTAAATGGGAATTTCTACATTCTATTATTTGATAGTATATCAAATACGATATTTTTATATATTGGCCTTCATATATATAAAAATTCATCATATATATATACATATAATTATAAAAATAAATAGACAATATATAATCAAAATATATTTTCCGACAATTTATCATTACTTCTTATATCACATACTAAAATAATAATTTATGAATGTGCAATTAAATCAGCTGCTTTTGATGTCAGTCATTGTTTCATTTATTAACCAATTTGATGTATGAACTCACAAAAACATTTAGTTATAAAATATTCCCAGTATTCAAGAACATCTCTCGAATTTCAAAATGATGTTTCAAAGTCATTTTTTGTTACTTAATTTGAAAGTAATTAAAAATTAAAATTTGCATACATCGATTATTTTCATGTTGGAAAGTACATAAAAATATCCTTTTTAGCCCTAACGCTAACAGTATGAACCGTATGCAGCACCTAAACATAGCTTATTTTTAAGTAAACTTCTTTTAAATCTACCGCTTTCAATTTCTATCTTGGATGATTATTTTTTTATGCATTTTATTTAGAAGGTTTTTTTTAACATGCCCATAATAAAATCAAAGGTTAATGTTAAAGAATAGCTGTGTTAACAGTCATCGCTATGCTGTATTTCTGAAATAAGTAAATATTCTATAACATTCGGAAGCAACGATAATAGCGTCAAAATCAGTTTATCAAACAGATTGTTTGATCAAAAATGGAAACGATTCTATATAGCACATATTTATCTATATGATGACATTTTTATCATGAATTAATTTCAGGATAGTTAAATTTATTACGAAACATCTTGCAGTAAACCTGATGGTTTATTACTCCTTATTCAGGACATTATATTTAAGTGTAAGTTTCCTCAACATGACGCAAGTCCAGTTTTTATCTTTGATCTATTATTTATTCGTACATTATAATTTGCGACGTGACTTTATTTCAATTATGGTATACGATAATAGGACAACATACGGGGATGAAGTAATTTAAAACAACGTTATTCATTAAAGTACTAACTTGTCCTTACATTTTACTGGCGGGCAGTTGTGCGATTATATTACAAAATTGCGTTATTTATATTTAGCATTTTAATAATAAGTAAATTTAAGTGGTGAACATGAAATCAGGAAAAACTATTGCTGGCTACGTTGATTTAACATAATGGTTAGACCAAGAGGTGCTGAACACATTCTATCGAAGTGTTATTTAACGCAATCAAATAGGGTTGTTGCACAAGTCTTTCCATTGAACCGATCGGACACGTTGACTTGGTGACGAATAACGCAAATAACCAGACTTTCGACGTCATATAGGAAACGATATCTGAACACGTACAAGTCAATGATATCACCAAATCTTTACAGAGATTCCTAATTCGGAAAAAAAACTGTAGGTATGCTTAATGGTTTTACGCCACTGGACACTGCCGTTTAAATTTACCGAATGGAAAAACAATGACGGAATGGATGTTTAAGAGAAATTAGAAAAGCTATATCTAACATTACACTCAATAAGATTTCAAATATTCTATTTTTCAAAATATTTTAACACTAGGGCAATAGTTTTTTACGCTGTATTTCTATACTGTTCATTCCAATGGTGCTTAATTATTTCCGAAGGCTTTGTTATACACGGTGAATGCAGTTTGCCTAACTGAATCGTTTTGTATATACAGAACAACGATAAAGGCTCCTGTTTATATTTATTTATATTGGCATTTTTATGTGCCAGATTAAATAATTTGTTATGATTTTATACATGACAAATATGTACGCTTTTACTTTTCATAACAAAACAGACATTTTAAGTTTGTCTAGCTTTTTTATTTATTTTTAATCGACGCTGATATTTTCATCATATGCTTCTTATTATTACTATCTACAACTTTTACAATAACTTCTTTCCTCGTGAAGCGTTTTCGTATTTAACAAAATAATTTAGAAATTCAAGGTATGCTTAATGACTTAACTTATTTCTATAATACATTGTGATACTGGATAGCATCGCGCGTATTTATTTTGTTATTGCTGTAAGTAGTGGCAGTACAGTATCACGTTGAAAAATATTTTTCTCTTTGTGTCACATCTATTACTAGACGAAGGTAGACGACAACATTGGTAGCCTCAAATCCAACTATAATTTTTCTGAGGCAATATATTCATCATATGCGGGGGGACCTCGTATATCGTAAATCAAAATGTATAACTTCATTATATTTGGCTTAGTGCAGTCACATTTCTATTATATATCAGGCGACTACATTCAAAAATCCGTTGTATTAAAATAAATATATGATTTTGATTGAAGATTCTCTTCTTATATCAGAATGTTTTAGTTGTGGAAAGCCTATCCAATCATGACTTTCAAATCACCATAGATATACATAGTTCCAACTTCTTGAGTTTGCGAAATTAAATTCGCTTTACATATTTCGTTAATATTTACTGTTCCGAAACTTTCTTAGTGAAATACTGATATTACTTATATATGAAACGAAATGAATTACATTATGAAAGCTTGTAGCCGTCAGAATGCAATTGTTTTTGTGTGAAGTATTGGACTCCGTCTCTCGCATTCACTCCGAAACATCAATTACAAAGATAGCAATAAGTAATAAAGCACCTGACTGGCCATTATTTTATTCATTCCCGGTCGCCAACGCATTCAATGAATCGCCGCATTTCGCTTTGTATTGTCATAAAATATCAAATTATTACAGCTGTTAAATAACTGTACGTTCTGCATTAAGGTGTTTTGTTTTTGAACGTTTAACTCCTTGAATCCCAATGTTTACAATAACAGCTGTTTACGAGGGTAAAAACAATATTGTCATCCAAATCGTGTCAATTATAAATTACAAAACATTTGCCTATTTTTTTCTTATTTTCTTACTTTACTATATTACTTCAAGTAACTATGAAACATACAACTCTTCTGTAATAATATATTAGTGAGGCAAAACGCGTGATAATTATAATAAAATATTAACTTCTAGGGTATTCAGTGGATATTCACTATTCAAATAAAGCATCACTTTTTGAATTTAATTTTTGTCAAAATATTATTTTAATCGATTTAAAAGATCGATTTTTTTATTCAAACGACATAAATACCATGTTTTATACAATTTTATGAAAAGCCTCTTTATTTTTCAAGTATATATTTCAATGTTTTTTTTTCTGTTATAACAAAACCTGTCTTCAAGAAATACATTTATTGTACTCTCGATTATGTCCGTAACACAAGTCCATCTCTGCGAGAATTATGTATTGAAAATAAACGTTTATTGTTTATGTTTCAACACACCTACACAAACACACATTTTTTTTCCAAAAAAATTGAATTCATCATTATCGATTCCCAGGACTCTTAAAGTTTATACACCGTAAATTGTTTTTTATAATGGATTTTGTTTTACTTGCCATATTTAGTAACAGTTGAGACCTATGCCAGGACCGAAAGCGTTTTTTGTTCTACGACACTTTTTCATAAGGAACGTGTATCGTAAGTAGCATAAAATGTTTTTGTTGCAACAGCATTGATTAATTTTGTAACAATATCCGTATGCAGTATGCATTTTAGCTTAACAAATGCTTTACAGTCTGTTTTTATTAGGCCTTACCTTACACGAGAAATCTCAAGATTATTGTGAGATTTTTACTAGTAAAAAATAGCTAATCGATCTCTGTCACACTTAAACAATAATAATAATGATCTCAATTCTCTTTCTTATTCTAATAGACTTCTATCAAGTAAATATCCAGTTATATCAATAATTATCTTCCAAGTATGAATAACATAATTTTAACTGGACTGCTTCTACATTTTTTAATCGGTTGATGATAATGTTTAAGATGAGTGAAGCCGATCCTGATTATTTTGAAAAATAAGTGAGCACATTCACACACAAATCAACTTCTGTTTCATTTTTAAAACATAATGTCTTTTCACGAAGAATTGATAGTAAAATCTTGAAAATTAATCATCATTACTGTGTTTATTCTCAAGAATCATTTCCTTTTTTTTCTCCCGCTTCTAATATCAGTGGAAAGCGTACCTCAGCAAACTTCTTTTTTTTAAATAATAAAAACTCATTTTTTTCGTTCTTATTTCTACAATATATTTTTGATCAGGACCGGTTTCGTTCCTCGCGAGCATTATCAACTGATAGAATACAATTTACATCAAGTCCATTTATACAAAATATTTGAGCTTAAGTTAGCAGGCATATAAAACAAATGTTCAAAAACTAAGAAACAATTTACAGAAAATCATTGAAAATCAATCCAAATAATGTAAATTAGTTCACATATGAAATGTTCACAATCACTTGTTAAATTTTATTAATAAAAATAAGGTAAATAAATCCGTTAATCCATTTGTTTCTATTATTTAAAGTATCATACTTTTCCATCAAGAAGTGACAGTTAACACATTACAAGTTAAGAAGAAGAAAATATATCGATCGCTCTTCGTAGAAAATAAAAGAAAAAGCATCTTCCACTTTTAATGTGTCAACTATCACTTCTTGAGAAAAAGGCATGATATTTTACATAATAAAAACATATGTTCAGTACTACTTCCAAAATATATTGTGAGAATAATACCAAAAAATGTGTTTTTATAATTTAAAAATTGCTATCAACTAATCCTTATATTTAATAAGTAAAAGCACTTTTTTATATGACAAACATATAATATTGCAACAGTGGCCACTTCAAATATATTTTTCTCCTGTAATCCTATGGTTATTCTATGATATCATGCCTCTATTCATCCTTCACATCCTTATCAAGATCGCTCTTGTAATGCCAAGCCTGAAGTGGTCTGAATACTTATCTCAAGACAGTCATCGATATGGTTCGTTAATTGCTAGTCCCGAAGTATGAATTTAACAAATACGTACGGCGAAGTCTTTTGACACAGAGACACGCGTTCGATGACATGACGCAGCGAAATCACGTTACATTTAATCGATACCTCGATACCACGACGAATAGATGTTGTTATCGAATATAATAATTGCATGCTTACATTTAAATCATCCATACGTACACTTTGCACATAAGTGTTTTAAGCAATAGTAAAACCTCGAAAAAATAAACTTTGGATGAACGGTGCTCTTTGAAACAAAAACTTTTGGTTCTATTATCTTAAAGAAGTTTTCGTTTGAAAAATTTGGTTCATTTATATTTTCAGTATTGAGTCAGTTAAATTATACTAACGTGCTGCAAAAAAAACCATGCATATATAAAACAACAAACAGAACTGTTTTCGAATTTTAATTGTTACAAATTTGTTCGATTCCACATGTTTTGCTACTAACGACCCGGGTTACGTTTATGAAAATTATCACAATCAATTGTGCTAATTATTATTTGATTGGTATTGTTAAATTCGTTTTAGCTGTAATTTACTGTTGCCAAGGGGTAGGTGTTTTCCTGTAATTAATAACTTTAGTATATATACGATACTAACTGTTTATTTTACATCAGTTCTGTTGCATCCGTATGATAGAATGCCTGAAGATGCTGAAAGGCGAAACCCGGGTCTTTAGTGGCAAAACATGTAGAATCGTACAAAGGCTTAAAAATTCAGATTTGATATTGAAATTCCATCAAGCACCTTCAGTCGATATCATAAATTATAGAACTGTCTTCGTTTAACTGATATTTTTTATCATCAGCTAAATGCAATGACTTTTGAATTTTTTTACGAATATTTGTATTTTTTTGTTTTTTACTATAAAATGAGTTTTAATAATCGTTATTATAGGCAAACCTTTTCTCATACATAATAACATACAAGGATACATATTTTAACAATACGTCCATTTTTAATACAATATAATTTTTCCTGTTTTGTCGCTCTATCTGTAACGCACAGCACAACATTACCTTTCGTAAAGAACATGAGAAAGAGAATCTGTGTTTATTTAGATACAATTATGACATGTGGAACTCACGATTGATGTATGTGTTTGTCTACCTGAGTATAATGATATTAATAGTTATTTTATATTCATGCTTTATTAAATCTTTGCTATGAGGAGAGGTGTTTAACAGAAAATTTTACATCACAAGTATTTATTCAAAAATAATTGGAATTTTAAGGTTTATTTTATTAGATCCCTTATGCGTATGACTAATCTATCCCGTATGCAAAATTTGTCAGTCTATTTGATATAGTCGATCACAGCATGCCGCCAAGTACCCACCAATTCCGGTTTTGAACACGTATCGGAGAAGCATTTATCATTGAACTTAGTCTATAATCCAGGGCAATAAAACATTAAGCTTTCTTAGTTGAATATCTTTTCGTTTCCCGAAGGATCTGAAATAGCTTCATCCAAATAAATTCTTGTTAGATATGCTCACTTCAAAAAGTTTAAACAGCCTTAGAAAAATTCGCCTGACCGCATATTAATTTTGGCTTATATTATACAACAATGGGAATCTTGGGCTTTCGAGACAATTTTTATATTTCTTACAATTATTTTTCCAGACTGTTGGACCAACTTGCCTACAGAGAAAAGCTTTTACATGTTACTTCGGATGTGGACATATTCCACGAATACGTGGATGATTCCAGACGAGTATATGTTATTATTTTTTTTACGACGTACTCTGTTGACGTCGTTGCATTGAAAAGCAATAAAGCAATAAACCTATATTTTTTTATTTATTCTAGTCTTTCGTGTACTATGTCAAATCAATTACATATATAATATGCCTTAAACTTCACCATAACTTACTTACAACCCAAAAAATATCGCTGCCAATTTCCATTACATTAGCTATTATACCTTGAATATGCAATAAACTGTAATAAAATTGCTGTTTTATTATTGGAACTCAAAAATTACTAAATATTAGCCAAACACCAACATTTGAATCAGTTGAAGGATGAAGTGGAAAACAGTAAAAGCTTTCAATTAAGATCTTTAGATCAGTTAATGATTAAGCAATGTTTCTGAGTTTCCAACCTAGGATTCAAACCCGTTGTCTTTCAACCGAGCAAACTAAAACGTGATCAACACTCATCTACAAGACCAAATGTCGATCATCTGATTATATTACCACTTTCCATAAAAATGAATAATTGAATGAATGATACCAATTTATAAATATTTTATGACTTCTTTATTTTTAATGCATTTTGAAATACTCATGGTATTGCTTGCAGATAAATTTGAAAAAATATATATTTTCGTAAATAACAAACTTATGAACGTAAAGAAAAAACAGGCTGAACCATATCACAAAAAGTATTCATTATACGTTAATGTAGTTGAAGCGTATTTTTAATATCGACAAGAATCTTTCACAGTCTCCGGTATAAACAATCGATTCATTGGTACACTAATGAATCGATTTTTATCTGATTCGAGTCCGTCGATTCGAATCATCTGTCTAATATCTCCTTCATTGACCGGTTATCACAGCGGTTCGTTATCATAATTTCGTTCGGCCAGCGTTACAGACTTGCGCAATAAAACATGTAGGCACCCACGCACTCGCCCTTGTTTGTGCTATTGTTTAATTAAATAAATTATATTGATAAATGGTTCGGCAAGAGTCACCTGGCGTAAGAGCGATGCGGGTGGCTTAATGATCTGACTCATGCCAAATCACGTAACTATTTTTACACTCGAGGCTTTACAAAATTTCCACTGATTGATTGATTCATTTTTTAATGCTTTCCAATACCTTCTCAGTGCCACTGAATTAATCAATATAACACGAGTAAAAAATAACAATGTATTGTACTTTATAATAGTTCTACAAAATTTATTCTGATGAAGGCGTAAGTCGAAATAACTATCAACTGTATATTTTATAAATTTTGCAGAACCATAATACTTTCACTACCATTTTTTCAATGTGTTATAATGGAGTTCTACCAAGTAAATACCAATTCAATCAATAATCAAAATAAAGCTTATCTCTAAAATACCTTCATTGTATAGTATCTAAAACCTTTATCGATATATTTTCATAACGAATTAATAATTAATTAATACTCTCTGCTGACATACTTATTTAATCATTTTACATTGACAAGTCAGATACTAACTAAGTACGGGACAATAAATCGGTAGACAGATGGCGAATCTGTCAATTTTCATTTATTTTGAAGAATACGAAAATAAGACCTAAATTATTGTCAGAAACAATTTTTGCCTTTAAAATTATAATTCTCACAGCATACAAATCAGCCGTTATATTTACATGAGGGTAAAAAGTTGCTCCAAAATAATATATTGTAAAACATTAATATGAAAAATAAACACTAATGTGTTTATTTTCCCCTGTTTATTACGGTTTTGGTTTTTTTTTAATCTCATATACTATATAACACATTTTAAATAATAAAAAAACACATTTTTTTCACGCGAAAATTCTTGATAAATAGGCATGATATTTTAAATTATAAAAGCACATTTTTAGTACATTGATCTGTTGATATCAGTTGATTATCCGAAATTACCTGAAACCGGTCCCGATCAACAAAATAAATTGTGGAAATATGTACTAAAAAATGTGTTTTTATTATTTAAAATATCATCTAAAATGGTATTAATCTTGGCAATTTTTTAAATATTTTAAATTTTTTTAAATTTTCACTACTTTTACAACCTGTTTTTTCATTAAATATATAATTAAATTATATTAACTTACTAGTTATGACTTTCAATTATTTCAAACTTAGTTACTTCTATCAAGTCAAACAAGATGTCATAAACTTTTCACATCAAAATAGGATATGTCATAATGTTTACTTTGCAAGCTTAATAATATTACATAAGAACCAATAATGTTTATCGTTTGCTTTGTATTATTTATAGAATTATCATATGTCCCATTCGGCCATACGAACGTCTCAATCCATTTAACCCTTCAATTTCCACCGTCACTATATAGCTTTGGTGTTATAAGTGAACTAATGTTTTAATTTTTCGATTGATTTCTGAATGACTTTATTTCCAAAATACCAACAAAATAATATGTCGGAGGTACTAATGGTTAAAAATTATAAGCTGCTATTTTTTTTAAATGCTATACTTTTTTCCGAAAATTCCTCATTTGAAAAGTTAGATTTGAGTGCAACTAATGCAATGAAAATTTTTCGAGTAACACAGTTTTTCTACTCTCAGAGCAAAGTACTGATAACTCGAAAAATAAAGCTAGGTTGTAGTGCATTAGAACTTCTAAACCAGGATAAATTTTCAAACAATATATTATAATATGCCCATGCAGCATTTATATAGTAACAGTGAAGACCAATCATATAATAGATAGTAGTCGATCTTCAAAAAATAAAAAAGTTTGTACGGTCATCTAACCTAATGGATTTAGTGATGTGTGCCACGAAATATAAACAATTTATACAAAATTGATCTCCAGTGGTTTTCTTGATTTTATTAATACCACCAATCCAACCTATCCAACGAAATTGACAAAAAATCATTACTTTGTGACAATCTTACAAAAAAACGTTAGCGTCCATGAGATAATACCAATCAAGTCACCTAATACTTTCCTAGATGGAGCCAACTGATTTAACTTCTAATCAATCTAAGCAATCTAGCAAACCTAATTGACAAATTATGATAATGATCGTGCATATTACTAAATCTATCTCAATATAATGTGTAGACGATCAACATTATCATTTAGTGTCTTTTTTCAAATCTTTTAAAAAGCAATTGTAATGGGTTAAGTACAATGGTTTAGTGTGCCGTAAGTATTTACAAAATGCTTCCACTGTCCGCCCATATGCCATTGTATTAAATATTAGGCGTTCTGAATGTGTTATATGTATCAGTTTATATTAATAAATAAAAATTATATATTTTAATATTTTTCTAAAGCTTTAGTGATTGATTTATTGGATACTGTTCCTTATTTGTGGAAAGGCATTATATTCAAATAATAAGGCATAGTATTTATTATATTTCCACAATTTTATATTATTAAAATAAGGACCAGTTTCGGTAGATTGTGGACTAATTTTAACCAATGTAGTACTTAACATTTTGTTTGGACAAAAGCTTTAATACTTATAATTATATGAATTCTGCGATATGAAGTGCTCTTAGTAAAATTCATATCCATTCAAACAAAAATCTTTCTTATTGTATTAATAATAAATTTCGCAATACCTTCTTAAATTTAAATTGACATAGTTGATGACATTTTTATTTCCGTTGTGTGTTACTTTACCTTAGAAATAAGTAAACGTGCGGTACAGATACTTTTCACAGAAGTCGACAAGTCTTAATTGAAAGATAATTTTAAAATACCCTCATTTCAAATTATATTCTTCTATATACTGCTAATTTACAAGTATGTCTGTTAAAATTTTGTTTTATTCAATAGACATTCTTGATCGTTTTGATTAACAGAAATATAATATGTCAATAAAACACTTTGAGAACGTTCATATTCTCGCAAAGTAGCAAATTAATACCGACCATTTCCTAAGGACATAGTGTTTGCAATATTGGCGTCTGTCCATAATATTGAAATATTTATTAACTAATATCTGACCTACTGAACCTTTGTCGCCTTATACGGTGTGATATAGTAGTCACGTTGAGTAGTAGCTCAATCACATTCATGTAAAAAAGATAATTTACTACGTCATGCGAATGAAAAAAAATCATTTTTTATGGATATCGATTCCTTATTAATGGCTTACTTGATTGTTCCAAATCAGATAAAATCCAATTAATTGCAGTAAGAGTTCAAGTCATTCGATCATATGAATCGGTTCATCGCAATATATGAACTTAATTCGTAAAATCGGCTGTTTCATCATTTTTAACAAAACTCTAATTATTTTTCGTAAGAATTATCAAAGTGTTAATTTATTGTCAAAATTTATACAACAACACATCCAGTGTGATTCAGTATCACATCAACACTACATCGTAAAAAGTCTCTTGCTTATCCACTCGTTAAATTGCCTAGCTTGAATTACCAGAATATAGTGCGTGTAAAACGTTTATACCCTACAAATATATGCTTTCCGATAAAGGATAGGTATATCAAATTCTATACAACACATTTCTTCAAAGTCTTACCAAATAAAGCAAGAATTCTTTATACAGAAAACGTTAAAATGTACAGTTATTGCGTATTAAATAAATATTAATCGATGAATTTTGGATTTTAATTACATTCTTTCAAAAAAGGTATACAACATAATAATATATCTTTCACTTTAGTAAATGTAATATGTTTCCCCGGCTCACTATGTTATATAAATACCTTTTAGACTTTGATTGATTTTGGTCAATAATACAACATTTTGTACGACCATTTTTTTAATATTTTGAATGTAAATATAACCGGATACTCGTCAAAATATGTTCCTCCTCGGCGTGCACAACTAATGGATTAGTAGGTAAAAGTGTTGAAAAGTATATTTCAGCGATTTTTATTTCGCAAAGCCGAAAAATCTACCAAAAGCTTGGTAAAATTATTGTAAAACTTTAATTCTTTCTTGTTTGGGTAACTAAAGATGATATTAAAGAAGATTTGTAGCAAACTAGTTCTTCACCTTTTGACGATACGCATCGAACGAAAATAAAAAATGTATTTAAAATTGAATATTTTGAACGTCTATAATGTAGCCCAAGGATACAACGAAACTATTTATTTACCAACAAAATCATGTCTCATTTAATGCCACGTAATTCATCTAAATTTTTCAATCCATATCCTTTGTTTATTTCATATTGTAGCTGTTTTTTCATCTCAATCCAATGTATTAGGAACGACATAAAAAATTTCGATTTCTCGTTACGTTCAATTATATGACACACTATAAACACAAATTTTCATTGGTGTATTAAAAACTTTGTAAAAAAATGGTTCCATACAGTTCATTTACGTTAATTGGTTAGTCGTTTAAATACGTTTGATTGTTTCCTATCATAAATTCGGTAATGGAACCTAAAGTGGTGTGGTGACATTTGTAAACTAGGCGCCTTGGAGCTGTCTAAAGATTATATCGCCATACAACATCAGTTATTTTAAGGATCAAATAGTTTCAATGCCAATTAAAATAAAACTATCATAATTCCTTGAATATTTTTTATAATCAAATTTCATTTCGCCTTGAGTGATGTATGTTATCTTAAATTATGTTTTCTTTTTGGCATATCACCGATAATAGCATAACATATTCATATGATATCACCAAGTAATTTTCCGATTGTTCTCTTCTGGTAATTTCTGTGATTTACTTCCCATAAATCAAGTACATTATACGTATCTACCATTTTTTTATTTGTTTTGAGGATTTATTATGACTATTGACAGTTAATTCAAGGTTCAAGCATTCTTTAATGCAAATCTTATGAATCCTGGAAGTCTTAAATCAATTTTTCAATACAATAATTATGACGTGAATTTGTTACACCAATCAGCAATGTTACTTTATCCTGTAATTCTTGTCTAATTTATTAAATTCAATTCGATATCATAAATTGATAAATTCCCTTTTAAGTGAATTCGATCCAAAAATTTTTTACCAAGTGAAAATTTATTCAAAACGCATAAATATATCTTATACTTTATTAAGCTATAACCGTTTCTTCCACGTTGCTATGACCATGATACTTTCAAGTTTCCTTGGTCGTAGTCAGTCTTCTTGCATCATCCCAGTTAATCCCGTTCAGTAACTCTTCCGAATACATCCCATACACATATATTTTGGGTGTGTTTTTATGATCCTTCTAATTTTATACACACTAAGGCAATTAAATTAGTTGCACAATAATTACTCTCGCATACACATTCTTTCTCTATCGCGCGCAATTGCAGTGTTATCCTGTGGTTTATAAACAAAATTATCGCTCAATGTATGCCATTATAGTGATTCAAAGTATAGTAACTAAATCATACAAAATTCAACTTATAACTATCTCAACAGAGCGACATTTAGCTTAATGGCTTTCTAAATTCGCCACTCACCGAAAGGTCATATATTTGTTGATGAACTTCTCAAGTTTTAAATATTAGTCAGAATTTTTTAATTGTCAAATAACAAATTCATAGCATATTGGTAGCAGATATTTACTTTGATAATTATCTCGACATAAAATATTATATAAACTTACTTAATCACGCACCAGTTGCTAGAAAAATGAACAAAGAAAAACATAAAATATTTTCAAGTTTGATTGACAGATATTATTACATTATTACATAAAAAATGACAACATAGTGTTTAATATAAAAAAAATATCAAGCGTTTAAATATTATTCGATAAATTTCAATCAAACCTATCATCGCAAAATAAAGTATATATTATTATGTGTTTATTATCTTTCTTCTAGTCCAGTGGTCGGCAAACTTATTAGTTAAAGAGCCAAATATGAACATTACAAAAATTTTAAAAAGAATTGGGAGCCAAATCTGCTTGTTGCTTGTACATGGTTTGTGTTTATGTTTACGAAAACTAATAAAATTAAACTCGATGTTCGTTACGTATTTTTACAACAATATAAAATTTTAAATACCTATTTGTCTTTTAACTTTAAATTATACATGTTCTCGATTTATAGAAGAATTTAAATTTATCAAAATAAGATGTAATGTTTTTCTTACCAAGTTTTTTTTTAAATGAAAATATTATTGCGCTTTCCGTGGATATTTGTGCCAGAGCCGCACTTAAGGAGTCAATTGCCACATGCGGCTCTGGAGCCGCACTTTGCCGACCACTGTTCTTGTCTAACAGTCTTATACCAATATGTAAATCGTCAAAAAAGTTATAAAGATAATATAAATTTCATTATCTTTAAAAGTTTCTAAAAATACAAAATTATAATTTACGTCTGCGACCACCTAACTATTTTGGTCACAATGGCGACGATGCATATAATAAATGATACTTTTTATCTTCCGTAGCTTCACGTTTTTCTGAGACCGACAGAAACTATATTATTATACTATTCAATATTTATAAGCTAGCGAAACACCTTTGATTCTCCATACTTCAGCAGTTCGAGAAAAAACTATGAGATCCCAACATTAAATTCGATCTCACTCGCAGTGAAGGAATTGCTTCAATCACGCACTTAGTTTTTTCCCTTCCTGAAACACGATCCAAGTCATTGTGCTAGGTTATTTTATTATTTAATCTATTTCATATAAACGTTTAAGATTTCTTTGGGGCGTTTCTTGAGTAACAAAAAACTGCCGCAAATAATACAGGGCGTGCCTGTTCTGAATTAAATACGTTGATACTGTAATTTACTCGAGAACCAAGCAATGCAATGGATACCTACACTACATTCTGACTCACAACTCAATACGGTTTCGACAGATATTTGTTTGAATTCAACGATTCCCAAACAGAATATTAGCTTTGCGTCGTAACATGCATATTATAATTAATGGCTTATATAATATTACCGTTAGTTTGAAGACGCATTTATATAATATTCATTGATATTTGTACGTTTTTTATATGATTCAAATATAAAGTTCAAGCTTTTCGATTATTTTTTCTCCGTCAATTTCGCATAATACTATTACAAATAATGTATAATGAATACAGCCAAAAATATATTGAATGATATATTTTTACAACATCCGAATAAATTATGCACAACACACAAACATAACCCAACTTTTATATCATAGAATAAAAAAATTATGTACTTAAAATTTATATTAGCACAGGAAAAAATTCAGTTCCGAAAAAAGTATAAAAGGTATTGATGACAGAATGGTTATCAATATTTTTGGTTGAATTGCCAATTACTTAGTAAAACTCCATTACTACACAGTGGAATAAATAGCAATGTATTTTAGTTCCACAAAATTTATAACATATATTGTTGATAATTATTTCGGCTTACCACTTCATCAGAACTATTAGGCGTAAGCCGAAATAGCTATCAACTATATATCTTATGAATTTTGTAGAACTTTAATACAGTGCTATTTTTTCACCGTATTATTTATATTATCACAAAATTTCCTTATCGTAATGGGTATTAAAAATATATGCCAATTCGACCAATAAAAATTAATTTACTTTTGCAGATAAGATCAGAGAAAAGAAACTCTTTCTTTATTGATGTTGTTTATTTGATATATATTCTCAATGGTAGATGAAAAAATATATTAAAAAATTATTTTCAGCTTGTTTAATTTTTTCCGCGTGCAAATCCAATGTTTAGTATGCTATGACTATTTGATAAATATTAAATTCAACAAGGAATCTCGCCTCAAATATCACTATCATCTGACCTTATTGTTGTCATTTTATTGTTAGCTTTGACTTATCTATTGAATGTCATTATTAAACAAATTCAAGAGCTTTTATTGCTGTGTGTACTCTTGCCAAACATGGCCTCTTTATTACTATATCGGTATAATCTATTATAAAATGTGTCATAACTATAACAGTAATAAATGTTCGTGATTTTTATTATGGTCACACTTATATTGTATTTTTTTCAAGTTGGCTCATTGTAAATGGTATCCTTTATAATGTCAATGTTTAGTACATTAATTCTTACGCAACCGTTGGTGATGGTAATAAGTGTGAGATTTGCTTTTCTACTCTTTAAATTGCTTTAATTTCTGACGCCGTTTATCTAGACTTTATCATCAGTTTATGAATGTAAAAACCATTTTTTCGATAAAAGCGGTGGCTTTGCTGAAAAACGTGAAAAACATTCGTGTTTTGTCCAGCACTCCACAAATGATCTACAAAATGAAGCGTGGAAAATATCCAATACAACTTTTGAATTCTTTTCTGCATGAACTACAGGGTGCCTTAAAACACTATTTATATTTTTTTTAATATCAAGTGAACCTCTTTTCAATATAACTATACATAGTTATACGCTTTGTTTTAGCATTTATCAATTTTATTGCCTATTAACGAAGTTACAAGTCAAATCAATATCAACAACATTATTCTTGATGCATAAAAAAGAATTTATCAAAAAGTTGCACAACTCACGTACGAATTCAAAAATCATATTTTTTCAAATTACACATAAAACGTACAAAATAGTTTAAAAAATATACATGTAAATTACATAGAAAATTCAAAAATTTCACACGGCGTAAAAATAGATTTGGTCTAGTTCGTTTATTTTTCTCATTTCAGTTTATTTCATACGAAAATGGCAGCACATTTCCATACGTGTTTGATTGTGTTGCTACTACTTGTGAATTATTTATATAAACTATAGATCCAATAAGCTAACGTCGATTTAAATATCGAATTCATGCGGTGAATTCATACTTTACAATTGGTGTCAATTATTTGTTGTTCAACATTTACGGTCGGTCCATTTAAGGATGAAATAATAATTATTTAATTAATTTGAAGTTTGCCAATTTTAGACGGTTTATTTGGCAATATTTGATATCTCTGTTAGAATTGACAATTTTGACAAGATATTTAATATCCGAATTGTCAAAATTTTTATTCGTCTATACTCGGTATAAAACGCATTTTTTGACACCGTGTTCGGCGTAAGAAGAGAAGCATATATCGATTTGCTATGGGAAACGGGCGGTCGATACACGATTTGTGATCCAACTTCCGAAGAACAGCACTAACATGTTACACACGACAGGAATTTCACAGATAAACTTCTATCCAAGATTGCGAGATTGAGCTGCGACACAAATACCATGGCTGACGTGGTCTCTCGCGGGGGAAAATTTCGACACACTGTTTTCAAAATCCACAGGAGGCTGATTAGAACCTTTCTATTATATTATGTTTTGTTAGTCATTTTAGAAGGCTAATCTGTCAAAATTGGCTTGTTTTTGTGTGTTAATTTTCTTTACACGTCCAGTCATTAATCAGCGCTGAAGTTTTTTTTTTAATTTTGTATTCATCTTTATTTCATTTATTATGTTGTATCTGTTGACAACCAATTTGACAGCTTTAAAAATAGCTTTCGTACACGTGTCACTATTAAGATATACTGCCGATCTCAGTTATGGGATGTTCATTATAAAGAAGCAATAGGAATTGACCAAATAATTTTCAGACACAACCGTCCAATTCAATGATATTCAATATCATTGAATATCACACTGACTGTCAGTTCTGTTGCATCCGTGTGAAAGAATGCCTGAAGATGCCGAAAGGCAAAACCCGGATTGTTAGTGACAAAACATATGGAATCGTAAAAAATTGTAACAATTCAAATTTGATATTAAAATTCCATCATGCACCTTCAGTCGATATCATGAATGATATTCAATATAATAAATCACCTATGAGGTAGCTGTGAAACCTTTTTGTATAGCTCAACTGATTGAAAACTTTTTCTCATAAGGACACTTTGAATGGTTTGCTTTTGACAAAGAATACTGGTTTGAAAATTAACTTACATATATCACACAAAACTTAAGCACTATTCCATCTTCAGTAGTATTTATATAAAAAAATAATCCAAAATATCAAAATTTCTAACTAGATGCATTTTTTATATACAATATTATACATCAGCACTAACGATATCGTAGAGCTGAATCAGCTTTCAAAAAACTTTATTAATAAAATACGGAAAGAAATATTTATAGGTTTAATTAATTTATTACCATGGATTCCTATCAAGTGAATTCCAACTCCATCGATTCATTACTATTTAAAACAATTCTACGAATATTTTATATACTTGATGAAAATAGTTCGAAAAGATAAATTTTCCCTGCCATTTCAACAAAAGATATGTTAAGAACACAATTTTTTCGCCAATTTGCCTCTTGAGCCTTCGTAGATTTTGGTCTTTGTTATTATTTCATTTACAAATTTTATTGTGATATACCATTATTGCCAATAAACATTGCAATTCATTAAAAAAACGTTTAAACGAAAAAAACTTCCGTATAGCAATCAATTACTGCCCCTTAAATGATAGATGGTCATTTATCATCACACTATGACATTCAAATTATTTACATACGTTTATTTGTATGTCTTGTCATTTGGCTGTTAACTAATATTGTGAAGGCCATTCAAACATTTTTTTAATTCTTTTAGCATTCTATTGTCTTATGTCATGTACAACTGCCGCTTAAGTCAGGGTCGTCAAAATTAATTTGTTATTTTCAACAATTTTAAATGAACATTTTTTCAGTGGTATCCAACACACTCTATGTAATACAATCCCAGTGGTAACAAACTATGTCATCGCTTTCATATGCACGTGAAAACGTATTTTTTTTATTTTTTTATTCAGTAATATTTAAGCATAATCTGACGTTGGATGTTTTGAAAAGAGACATTATATCAGTTTAATATTCATTTATTTAATTTTCCTCATAAAGAAATCTTTTTCGTGCTGAGATATTTCAAAAAAAAATCTGAAAAACGTTGTTGAGTAACATGTAAAATCATTTGTTTTGCAAAGCAAAAAACATAGAAAGAACGATATACGAATAGAAAGACGATACAAATTTATAATTGAAATTCCAACAAGCACCCTCCCTACGTTGATATCTTATGTTTGTCGCATTATTGGTGCTGTCTCTCATTCTAAAGACACAAATTGTCTTAATAAAAAATAGGAAATATTTACCAGAACCGGTTCCTTCAAGCGGTTAGGTGTTATCATTTATTTACTCATCGTTTAAAATAAAATTTATTTACCGATTATATCCATTACGACAGCTATTTGATTTTTTTCGTTTTATTACATCGATTGAAAATATCGACGACATAATAGAGCTTCATTATAGTTTCATTAAATACTGTTTTACCCAATTGTATGAATTACTAAAAATCGACAAGCTTTTTTACAAAGCCGTTGGTAAACAATTGAAAGACTATTACCAATTCAATTCATCCAATTTCTACCGAATTACGTTAAAATCGATGTTCACGATTTTTTATGAATACCTTTGATTTTATATTTCGCTGCGGCAATTCCTACTTTTTCGCACGTATATTCTGTGGATTAAGTCTCAGCAATCGGGCGTGATCATCGTCATCAATCACCACATCATACCACCGTTTCCTATCACGATGAAATTCGTCATGTATTTCCGCCATAAATCGGAATAAACGTTATTTTTTGTATTCTTATTTCCTGATAATCATGGCAACACTTAGTTCGGCAAACGGACTCTAATGAAAGAAAACGCCGAAATATTTTCACAGCACTTCCATTGCATTCTGGTTCCAGTGATGGCGCGGCTACATCTCACGAACGTTTAATCCGCTAATATCTATTCCGTTTACATTTGTCATTTTATTATTCGAAGTGAATAAATATTTATTGCTTTTTTATAAGATCATGATTTTGAATATTTTAACTGTATTATACGGCTGTGCCTTAAATATTTTTAACGCTTTCTGGTATACGCTTGGGATATTTTCCACTCATCCAAGATTCTTGTTGTAGTGCCAGCATATTTTATATGTATTTTCTTGTTTTGTTATTACTGTAAATTAAAAAAAAAACAAAACACATACAAGATAAATTTTGAATTGTTACAACTTTGTAGGATTCCACATGTTTTGTCACTAACAACCCGGGTTTCACCTTTCGGCATCTTCAGGCATTCTATCACACGGATACAACAGAACTGAGGTAAAATAAACAGTTATCACCGTATATATATATTAAAGTGCCGAAAGACGAAACCCGGGTCGTTGGTGACAAAACATGTGGAATCCTACAAAGTTGTAACAATTCAAATTTGATATTGAAATTCCACCAAGCACCTTCATTCAATATCATAAGTTACATACAAGATATTTGAAATATAACTTTACAATTATAATATATAAATATATAGTTTCAGTTCACCTTCAAAATTTACACCTACATAAGAAATACATTTGTCAACTTAAAATGTCTATACTTTATTTTATATGTGTGGTTTTATTTTACATCATACTTAGTAAGACTGTAAAGAATCTCATTTAATCAGAAGAAAAATAATTCTCTAATATTTTGTTATCCATCGCAAATATTTCGTAGACTAACAAAAGATCAATTTAATATTCAGTTGAAATGTTTCACGGCGAATTTTCTTACAACTTTCATTTGCGTCCGGGAACATGAATTTTAGGCAAAATTTGTGAGCTCGTGATGCATTCGCTTTAAATGACTCATAAATCGACTCTCAGTCCATACGAAAATAAGAATAGCTGACTATGGAGCTTGCTTCACATGCTCTCAAATTCATTTTATCTCACTTTATCTCCTCGTGATTCTTTTCAATAACCATTCACGATATGCCACAATGGGGATCGATTTCAATCTCGTGATTTTTCGGAAATTGAAGAGGTTTCGACGTACGCACGGATCTCATTGACTGACCGTCAGAGCTGTCAGGAGAAGTCGTGGATCTGTAAACATTGTGTCAAATTGACTTGCGTGACAAATTCGCGAGACAAGTTCAAAGGTGGACTGAAACCCTCCATGGGGTTTCTACCTCTCTGATAGCGGTCATTTACATACATTTACCAATATTCTGCAAAACATATTCTGAGGAAACTCGCTGCACTTGTAAAAAACTGGTATTTTGCAAATATATATCAAGACCTTGTCATATGACATATTTTTGACAGTTCGTTTATCACAAAATGGCTTTAATTATTTTTCAACTTTTCTTTATAATATAAAATATAATCACTTAAAATTCATTAATAATAAGTCCAGCATTTAATTTGTTGGCAATTAGTTTTGATTTTGCATCGCAACATTTTCTTGCATCAATCATAATCTCTCTTTATTAAATTCATATGAAATTCTCTTTTTTTGCTATTTCAGCATTTTTCAATCTCTGCTTCGGACTTAGTAAATCGGACTTTCAAAAAATGCATTGATTTATTACGACGCAATTTTGTTTCGAAAGTAATGTACACTATGTTTGGTTTCGAAATAGTAATAGAATCAACAAAAAATTATTCCACATTTCATTTAAACGAGACTATTTTTATTATACAATATGAAACATTATATAATACGTCATGTAGACACGTTTTTTTAATGAAAAAAAAATGTTTTTTTTCCAAAATATTATTACATTTCGAAACTCTTCTTTCCTATTACTGAAAATAGCAAATAATTAATAAGTCTGGAAAAAAACAAAATACACATAAC
Organism: Himalopsyche japonica; assembly: GCA_028555115.1. Lineage (NCBI taxonomy): Eukaryota > Metazoa > Arthropoda > Insecta > Trichoptera > Rhyacophilidae > Himalopsyche > Himalopsyche japonica. The sequence goes on along the minus strand of JAHFWJ010000222.1, from coordinate 1,432,082 downwards.
AGAATATTTTTTTAAAACATCGTTTCTATAAAAAAAAAAAAATTAAAATTTTCTCAGTAATATAACTTTAAAACAATATTTACTGTAAGTTTAGGTTTATAGTATACATGCTTATTATTCTGTAAAACCCCATTTGAACTGTTTTATTCGGTACATAAAGGAGTCGTTAACTATGAAAATATAATACGACCTCCTTCAAACACTAATGCGATATAATTCTTGTATATCAACTGTCGTCACTTTTACATAAGTAGTAGCGTTATCCGCTAAACGGTGAAAAATACTCAACACATGAGTGTCCCCTTTGTCCTGTTAAAATCTCTTTAATCCGTCGCGAGGCTGTCCCTCGTCAACAACGCGACCTCCCGACACAATGCTTTAGCCGCAACCTTCTTAGTTAAGCCTTAGCGCCGTCACACACGTCCCTACAAATATTCCATGCCTTGCATGTTATACATTTTGCTCTATTTACTTTATAAATAGTATCTACAATATATCTTAGTCATGTTTAACATTGCCCTGTGATTGCTAACGTCTCATCGATTAAGACGGCTTATTACAGTGTGTTGATAGTGTGCCAATTATATTCACAGTATAAAAAAACATTCACGTTGAATCTTATTCCTGTGTACATATAACTTCGGTAATATTTGTTTATCCCCAACACCACAAACTTTTTTTGTAATATTCAGTGCTTTCAGCAGGCAATAGGTTAACATTAAATCTTAACAGTTGATAATGTTCGCGATGTGCGAATATGGTCATGACCAATGTATCTTAAAGAAATTAAATAGTTCAAAACAAATTTAGTTTTAATTATTTAAATATAAATTAGTCTTTATAAATCAAAGTTTTTAAATATATTTTTAATATCTTTTTTTATATCTGGTTCTAACTTAAAATATCGAAATCTAAAAAAGTGTAAAAAAGGAAAAAATATTCTCTCCATCATCGAATTCGATCAACCATGACCGTATAATATGTTTTAATACTTTGTGCACTGTCCCTTAACTATCATTGCCACTGCTATGTTTCTAACATATAAAAGATAAACTGGGGCGTCGTAACCACTCGGCGTATGATCATTATGGTGGCCTGTGATACGTGGATTCGCCTATCAAAAAACAACGTTATAAAATGCTTCTCAAATAAACGAAACACGTGTCACAGCTAGTAACAAAGTTATCAATTTTGATTCATTTTCAACCTTGACTTTTTCGCATTAGAACGCTGACGTGAATTATTATCATGTCCATGATATATTATATTTGAGGAGCCCCTCTAAAGTGGCGAGTGTTTTTACCAGCCTCCGCGAAGAGATTAGCGTCCAATCGCCCCATTCGACAGAAGCAGATTCAAAAAAGTTATCCCGAGACATAAAATAAACATGTAACGTACATAAAAATGATTCGATAGTAACACCGTCACTCAAGTTGACCGAGCTCGCTTTAAAAGCCACTTAAGTTTTTTGGGAGAATAATTCCGTTCTCTACCAGATAGTAGTATACTATTTGTAGCGTGAAAAATATCACCGGTAAATACTAGATACTGGTGCTGTCTTATCAGCCAATGGATTTATTGGTATAATTCAAAGCGAAAAAAAAACATAGCATTAATCATCATTGTCTCCATCCTGTTTTGTCATAAGCAGGATCGAGACTTGTCAATAATTTCTACATGAGATTTGCATTTCTAAACCAATTTGATTTAATATCTAATATCACTTTTTTAGAGATGACCACACTTGGTCTTCACTGTAAAAATGGACTTAGTTAGAAATATTTTTTTTGAATCGTAGAACGGTGTTACTACCAAATTGTTGATGTCGCGTGCTGGCGACAAAAAACAATAAGCCCTGGCATAAGAGGAAGAAGTCTGAAACATGAAACACGATGCGTGTGTCTGCGAGATATGTCGGAACATTGACAAATAATCACCCCAACTCGACCACCGATAACGACGAGTGGTGAACGATGAATATCCTACACACTGTTTCAAAACTTGTTCACACATTTCACACTCATTGCGTTTTCTTTTAATTTATTAGACTAATAATCTGCTTTGCTAATCGTTTGTAGATAGGTTAAAAAAATACAACATTGGCCACGTATCTCAATACCAAATGCTCCTTTACTCGGTTGCACAGTCAAGGGTCAAAGCTTCGGATATAAACTATCTCCCCTTTTTCTGATCAATCCAACCGATCTTGAATACAAGATATATCTATATCACAATTACTATACACTTACGAACTAATCGTCACTTTGGAATATCCTTACTGTTTCTTAAAAAAAATTAACTTATTCACCAACCAGTATTATAATAAGAAGCAAAATCAAATTTGAATTGTTAAAACTTTGTACGATTCGCAGGTTTCGCCTTTCGGCATCTTCAGGCTTTATATCACACGGATGCAACGTTTGTTTCGTTAGTGACAAAACATGTGGAATCGTGCAAAGTTTAAATAGTTTAAATTTGATATTGAAATTCCATCAAGCACCTTCAGTAGATATTATAAATTAATAAAAAAGTAATAAATTTTTGTATAAAATAAATGTATTATAAATGTGTTTTGTTAATCAAAGGAGATATGGGTAGAATCATAGACTAATGCAAAATAGTCGAACTATTTTTGTGTACAAAATAAAATGACTACAATTTTCGGTCGAATAATATAACATTCATAAAATATTTTATATCGGCTTCCTGTTGATACTGGGTAAAATTATTACAACATATACACCATCGAAATTTCATCACAATAAAGTAAAAGAGGTTTTGAATCTTTTGTCTATATTTGAAACAATTTGCAATTTATGTTTTTATTAAAAAAATAAATAGCAAATTCGATATAATAAATTCGTTCCTTGTTTCACGGTGGATAACATAATGTCACAGAGTTTTAATGGGTAATTTTTATAATATTTTATTTCGCTTGTGTAAATTGAAATATATTTACTAAACTGCTCCATCGTTTGTTAACATTCAGTATTCGTGAGTCACAAATATCTCAAGAGATCACACAAAAGTATGCTTTCGACGAATGGTATTCGGTATTATATTAATGTTTCTTGTTCTTATGCACCCCAAAAGCTTTTTTGATTTGACTCGTCGTTGATTTTGTTTATTTTTAACATTTTGAAAGAATGTATGTCCTTTATCTGGTGATTAATAAAATATGTAAACAATCCACTGTCGAATGAGTACATCTAATGTGCTCAGGTAGTTATATTATAACCAAGAAAAGATTCGTCGAATATTATTGTTATTGTTTTTTCAATCTATCGTATAAGTTTACCCAATATTCTGCTTTACTCCTTCATTTAGATATAATGCTAATTCACTGTACATCAAATATAATAATACTTTAAAAAATATTGATTCTATTGCCTATAAGAAAACCAATATGTTCTATGTTTCATATTAACTTACCTACTCATATTACATACATGTATTTTAAATTGCATTAATGTTTCGCATCCATAGTTATAGAGGTTTGTTTGTTTGTTTTTTTACAACATACTATCTCAATTTCGATTCTTACTACTGACTCCTTCATATAGTTTTATAAATTTTTAATGTCAATATTTTTGTTAATCTTTTTTTTCCTAAATTTTGACCCTACTCTGATTTAAAGCGGTAACCTAATAAATACACCTGAAGTAGAAAATATGGCAACCACTTTAATCGGAACCTGCGCGGTTCCACCCCCTTTTAACATTTATTAAGATTTGTTCTCGGGAGACGGGTCGGGTTGACGTGTTTCTGATAAAGAAGTAAATAATTACAATATCGCAGGCGAGAAGCGACCCGCGCGCTGCTCCAGGCATCTTGTTCTAGAAACGTTTAACATTCATTTTGAGATATAAATCTTGCAATTATCGCTAGATGAATAAATTTTGAATTGAAGACGTGCGTTACCCACTGTTTTAAATGCTCTTCAAACTAAAAGAAATTATCACACAATAATTTTTAGGTTATTAATTTAAAAAATTCTCTTTCTATCATATCATGAAACCTATTCTTCTCATCAAAAATTATTTGAAGAACAAGTTTATATTTGGCACATTCTTTTATGGACTTGTTTCTCAAGTTTTTTTATTTCAAAAAGGGTTGTTTCAAGTAATCGAAAATTAATATCAAACTTTTTCATCAATAACTAACAGGCAACTGCATATAATTTATGATATCACCTGAAGGTGTTTGATGGAATTTTAATATCAAATTTGATTTTTTTAAACTTTGTACGATTCTACATGTTTTGTTAATGACGACCCGGATTTGGTCTTTTGGCATCTTCAGGATTTCTTACACACGGATGCATGAAGATACCGAAAGGCGAAACCTGGGTCGTTATTGACAAAACATGTGAAATCGTACAAAGTTTTAACACTTCAAAAAAACTGCATATATGTTTAATAAGCAGTGATCCATTCACCTAATTTGATTAGCATTGATTTTGCCTTTGTAATTTTTCTCACGTTACTTAATTATTTACTCCCATTACCTTTATATAGTTACATATAATTAAACAAGTATTTTTATTAAATTCTAATCAAATTTGATCGCATCACATAATTCAATAAATTTAGTCCGTCGCGGTGTATATGAATTTCTTCATACTACTACCCAATTAAATGTTCTATTAATCTATCAAATACAGATTATACCACTATTTTTAATTAGTTTCTTAGATATCGATCAAGTAAACGTATCGACAGTGATGAAATTATCGTACGCAGAAAATTAAACATAACGCAAAGCTGTCATCAATCTCGATTTACGAGCGTACTCCGTTACTTCACTTTATTTATGAAGCATCTTCAGCTTTTAGCAGGTTTACCATAATTTTCCTCCATAAATTAATCGTTTATGGCAATTTTCAATTTACAGCATGTAATTTCATAAACATATCTGCACCAGTGCACCTCATTCACGTTCACTCTATGATCCGTGCTTTATGTAAATAAACTTCAAAAAAAACTATTCTTGAATTATTTTCAATACGCATTCTATGCATTATAAATCTTTACGTTTGGAAAGAAACACGACTGTGTATAACTAATTTGTTTTTCTAAACTTGAATTGTTTTTTTTTACATTTTAGGTATCATAGTTAACATGTTTATAACAAGAAATAGTCGGTAGAATTTCTATAATATTATTACCTCATAATTCTACTTACTTTGTAATGATTCCATTAACCATTTTTAAGGTGTTTACTGTCACTTCTTGATAAAAAAGCATAATATTTTAAATATTAAAATCACAGTTTTTAGGACTTATTTTCACAGTGTATTTTATGATCAGGTTTGGTTTCGCTCATCGCGAGCATGATAAATGGTTCCATTAGTTTTCTGGTTTCTAAAATAATTAACATAACGTGCCGCAACTAATTTCTTTATTTTGTCTGCTTTGCATTCTTTCATTTCCATTTTCGTATATTTAAAAGTTCTGTAGTTTTATCAAGATGTACATAATATTAAAATGATATTAAGGTGCAGTATGTTGACGTATTGTGTATTTTATTGAATTTTTGAAACTTTGTGCGATTCCACACGTTTTGTCACTGACGACCCGTATTTTGTCTATCAGCATCATTAGACATTCTATACCACGGGTGCAACAGCATTGTCTAAAGGCGAAACCCGGGACATTAGTGACGAAACATGTGGAATCGTACAATGTTTATACAATTCAAATTTGATATTGAAATTCCATCAAGCACCTTTAGTCGATTTTATAAATTATTGCATATTTATTTTAAATTTTATAAAAATGAAATAATAGCCGCCTTAGTATATTTCTCACATTGGCAGGTTGCAGAAACAGCAAAAATTATATTACATAAGTCATTCTTGCGTAACTAAATACTTTTAAAACCTTATTTTACGATTTTATTTTTATTTATTATCTATGTTATTATTATCATTGTCTATGCCAATAATTGCAATTGAAGACATTATCGTGAGATATTACTGTGTTAATAATAAATGGCACGTACACTACACTTTCTTATTTAGTTTATGTTGTAATATCATTTCGCCAAAGATAAACAGTAAACTGTATTCAAATTATTTCGGTATTATTCTAAGCGCTAATATATTTTTTGTTTAGTTATCGGCAGTATTGTTTGGTGTGATCTCAGGTGCTCACTGATCATATCCCGTAATTATATGGCGCACCATCTCATTGCTGTATTGATAAAGCAAAACGATCGTTACCCACTACAATCTTTACACCACCTGCACGTCAACGTGAATGACGGGTGTATAATTAATGTTTTTTTACTGTCAATTCTTGATGGAATGCTATTATATATGTTTAAATAGGTAGATTTATGCCTTATATTTTTTACGAAGGCCAATCTTCTTTCTGGTGTATTATTCCAGAACTATCGTTATCTGTCATACGGAATGAAATAAAATAAATACCATAACTCCATAATATAATATTTATCGTCACTATCTCTCAATCTGTTCTATATTAATCTCGATTTTTATTTATATTACACAGTAAAAATACAATCCTTTTATGCATCCCTGAGTATATGTTTCGAAAGAAATGTCACTGCCATTCATTTAAAAGTATTTTTTTTAATATTTTCATTTTTTCCATTATTCAGTTCTATAAAAGTAAACTTCGCTTTTATTTTTCGTATTTATTGCAATGAATAAGATCATGCATATTTGATATTGAAATTCCATCAAGCGCCTTCAGTCGATATCGTACATTAAATAAAAGAACATACATGATTGATAAAAGATGTGGAATCGTACAAAGTTCTAACAATTCAAATTTGATATTGAAATTCCATCAAGCACCTTCAGTCGATACACATAAATTTAATCCGTTTTGCTAGAACTTTCCTCAATACATTTTTATGTCAGAAAAAGTACATAATCCGTTAGTTATTTCGGCTCCACGCCATTTTGAACGAACCAATTCATATAATATTTAAGAAATCAATTCTTGTTTCAAAAATTATTTTAGTTTTTTAATATGAAAATATTTGAATTATGTCGTTTTCTTGGTCGGATGTCAAACGCTCTTTCCAAACATTCAATAATAAAATTATATTCAATTTTGCATGACAGTTAGCTTCTAGTATTTTAATCGATACATAATTATACAACGCTATGGAATACTCCCAACATGTTCAATACGAGTTATCAATTTGAAATTTTAACCTTCAGCATTATATTAATATCCACGCGTTGGAAAGGAAATCTTTTTTTTTAACGTACTCGTATACACTTCAGCTAAAATCGATCAGGTGTCGATTCTTAATTGTGGGCAAGATGAGCCGTATAATTGATAATCCTCTCGCATACACTTGATAGTAATTGATTCCAATCAACTGATTTGCATATTTTTTTCTTCATATTTATATGCTCTTTAAATTTGGCATTGAGAATAATAAACACCTTATAGTCAACTAGTCTAGAGCTCTGCAACGGGTATCTTACACTTCGTACCGATTTCACATGGTTTCCTATTAAAAATATTATTTGTGAAGGCTTCATAGTGAACTTTCAATCTCCTACACATTTTTTTTATTATTATTTTCAGGTTGAGTAGAGTTAAATTTTATACATCTCATGCGAGCTGTATAAAATTTAATGCATAAGAATTTCAATAAATAAAAGTGTTCAATTATAAACAGAATTGTACTAAATGTGGTTTTAAACAGTTGCTTGAAGTGTTTCTTCTGATGATGATGGAGCTAAAAAGATTAAAAAAAAATCTTTCTAACATACGCAGTGAATTAGTTGTAATTCCTGCTGATATGAGTTGCCAACATATACAAATAATTAAGAAATTCATGAGTTATGACGGCGAAATGTTAATCTTAAAAAATAACACTTCCGTCAGAATTGTAAAATTAGTGTCATTGTCTCGGAAATGTGTTTAACCCTCGTACGTCATATAATCGGGAAAGTACTACTTATCATCCACTAAGCTTGTTAAATTTGAATGAACGTTTCTGAAAAAACAATATTAATAAATTAAAAAATAAATAAATTTCTTATATCGAGTGAAGATGCTTGATGGTATTTCAATATCAAATCTGAATTGTTGACGATGTTGTGTCACTAACGGCCCTCGTTTTGCCATTCGGCATCTTCAGACACAATATCTCACAAACAAAAAAGACGTATCCGTGTGATAAAATGCCTGAGTTCGTTAGCGACAAAACATATAGGATCGGACAAAGTTTCAACAATTTAAATAAATTATTATAGCTTGCTTGTTTATTTTCTTTTTTCTCTGCAATTTTATATTGTTATCAGATATTATTTCAATGAGGGATTTCAAAATTTGATGCGGCAATATCCTTACAAATATATTACATATGGCTTATATAACCGGGAAAATATTTTGATAAAATAATTATGATAGTACATTTTATCAAATCATAAAAAAATGCCATTGATTTTTTAACGTTTTTTCTCTCATGCAAATTCGGTACTCATTTACTGCTGCAGTCGGCTACTACTTAATATGTGATAATTATTATATTCTATATCTCCGTCGGCGATGACATTGGAAGCATTTTAAGTTGATGATGTCATAAAGTTATTATAAATACACTTATTTCTCAGCAATGATATTATAGACACTACAAAATACCCATATCAAAATAACATGTAATTATCTCCCATTCAACCCGTTCGATGCGCGAGCGCTCAGAATTTTAATCGGCCTATATTATTAATATTTTCCAAACGCTATTGCAACGATTATTTAAACAGATATCAACAGGTCAATTTCGTAGAACACATTTAATGGCACTACCCAGTAATGCTGTGATGATTGTGTAATGTAATAATATGTTTTATTCAATATGCGTTATGAATTATTAAAGAAATCATAACTTTTTATTGCTGTCAAATACCACGAAGAGCGAAAAAATATTTCATCGATTTAGTGTGTGGATGATTGTTTAAAATGTTGTTTGATTCATTTTCTTATATGCGGACTGGAATATTAATATGTTTTCGGATAAAAATATGTCGTGGAATTCGGCTGTATATTTCTATTCAAACTAATAACTCATCAAACATCATTATTGCATTGGTATACAAACAATTTGTGATCAGGAGTACTGCTTAATATCACTTCAAATCGTATTATACGTATCTGCTTATTTGTCGCCACCAATTTTCAAAACGGTTTGAAAGCAACGGTCTTGAGCGGTCTACATAATCCCGTTTACTATAATTTATTTTCATGTAAAACACACGTGAAAGTGTAAAGTGCACCTCACTTAAACTATCTTTACTAATTTACCTTAAATGCTGTGTGATATTTCATTTAATAGCTTATTCGCACTCAGAACTACAAGCATCGAACTCGAAGCGTTCGCTTATTAAGCATTCGTCACCGGCAGTAAGCTTGCAAGTTTTCAACCATGCTCAGCCTATCAATATATTTAATATTATATAACATTTTTTTAAACATTCTATGTATTATTTTGTGAATTGGGAATAATACCTCATTTGTTCTTTCAGATATCACTAAATATTTTTGCTGAACATTCAACAATCTCCGCTCATCTGCCGCTTCTCTATTGCTATTTTTTTCAACAGTTTTATATGTTATTCAACAAAGACTTAAATATTACTAGCCATGAATTAAAAATGAAGCAGTACGATTCGGTTTTTAGACAAAACTGAAATAAAGCAGTATATAGATGTCACTAACTAGAATCGCGATAAATTAAATTCTAAACATGCTTTTATTTTTTATTATATTCATTTTAGTGATTGAATCCATGATACCAGTTAAGAATAAACCTGCATAATAATCTTATCTCTTATTAAATATTTTAAAATATTGTTTCTACCGGTAGTTTTAAACTAGTCTTATACGTGAATACATAGAGATTGTCGTGGGCTCATATGAATTCATGTCCATGCAATCACGATATTAATACTTTTGGGTATATTAAAAGAAATAATTTGTATGTAAAGTTTGTCGTCTTATTATCCAGATTCGGTGTAAAATTGTTTCTGTACTTTTGCGCCGTTTTGTAAAGGTTTGTAATGTCACTCTTCAGGTATCCTTCTTAAATGAGACCCCCTTCTCAGCTCATAGCATTAGACATCGTGTCGTCGGTTTTTAATTGAGACTTTTCTCACGAAAAATACTGGAAAGCGAATATGGACTCGTGTACGTCTTACCTTACCTGTACCTGACACCAATTATTATCACATCCTTTTTTCTTTATACTTCATTTCGTTTTCTCAAAATAACAATGAAGCTTATACAAAAACTTTTTGATTCCATCAAATCGAAATAATTATTAGAATCGGGTTTTCAATCTCTAGCTTTTCATCGATTAATTTTTTGATCAATATACATACAATTACTTTTTTAAATAGATGTTATACTTCGAAGCCCACCATATCATGCCTGAAATTCACATGACAATACTTATAAAAAGAGTAAAATGTGGTTAGCAACGTACTAGTTATATTTCCTTACAATTCGCTTTCCGTTCAAAAGAAAAGCTTTGTCAATTTCTTACAGTCAGCAATGTTGTAATGTTTTCGACGTTTTCATTTTTGCAAGTTCATCGAATAAGTCACTGAATTATTACGCACAATATTACTAAGGCTCCGGTTAGTTGTCTATCTTCTAATCATCAACAAATAAATAATATTTTTTCCTGTCGCATCTGTCATCTGTGACAGAAATTATTCACAATATCTACTTTTACGCCATTGTATTTTAATGAAATATTTGTTAGCTTTGTCAAAACCTCTGCTCAGAATACAAATACTTTTGGGCACTTGAGTGTTATTTGGCTAAGGCCTAGCGCATCGTATCACATCACTGACCGAAATTACCGTCCACAGGTGTGCGATAATTAGCTCCATTGCAGCGAGCGATAATGTTCAGTTTAGATGCACCTGTTAATAATTGCAGCACAAGTCTTCCAAAGGTGATTACTGATTGCATCAACCCAAGACAACGGATCATCCGTGTGGCCCCGTTATGTTTATCTTTCAACTATATTACTGAGGTATTCCATAAACTATATTTAATACGTGTATCAACTGGAAAATTAAATACAAGTATTTCTAAATTGATGATCCTGTCAGTGTGTGTATGGGAATAGTCCTAATTGTGATCTGAACATAAGCCATTCAATTGACAGCTTCGTTCCAATTCAACAAAAAACAAATGCATAAAAGGTATTAACGATCTATAAAAATTAATACACTTTCTGCGCGATAATAAACCTATCTTATAGCATCCATCAAATTTGTCCATTTTTTCGAATTTTGTAAGTCTACAATAATTAACATAAAATTCATTCTACGTTTTAGTGAACGCCACATCCGTGATAAGAACATATTATATAAACCTGACGTTTTCTTATTTGCAATTTTCTGGAAGCAATTGTTTCATCTTGCGGTTTCCGTTATTCATGCAGACACTGCAATTATTCGACGCACCGTCCTTTTTCATTATTTAAGCGCCGCTCTTTTTCCTTTGAGCTCCCTACAAAAACACAATATTAAATATTTTTTTTATTCATGCAAAATGCACTATACATAATCGACAATTATTTGTCTGTGCTTAAGACACATGCCACATCATACGATTGTGCGATGGTGTCCCGCTACCGCCATGTCTGTTGCAAAAATTATTGTATAAAGTTTATAATTGTTTCGATTTTGCGCCATCGTCAAAAAAATTTTTTTTTTATTTACTTAGAAACCACCACAATAATTATTTTTGATAATTGTGCTTTAAAAATCTATCGCGAATTTGCAAAAATTAATTTAACATTATTTTTACACAGTAAAATTTTGCATTTAAATATTTCGCATTCACAATCACATTCGTTTAAAGAATTATCAATTCGATCGCTTCCACTGATCCCACTTTTACTCCAAACTTTTGAGGCTTAATTCTTTGGTATATTTGACCGACATATTTGGTTTGACAGTTTTGGCCACTACGTACAAATACAGCTGCTATTTATTTCGACTATAACATCATTTCTAATTTCTCAAATTTGACAATTGATTAATAGTAATTTCTTACACTATATCAATATATAAGCGATATAATTCCTAGTATTTTATGAAATTAATGCAATAGTGAAACACTTTGCTAGTTTAAGTATGTGATAATTGTGTAGTCTCCATAATCAATACCATATCCTTATATTATTAAAAACATATTGTCGCATGAAATCATCCGTTGTTCCCTTGTGTCCAAAAAAAGACAGTATCTACGCCGATTGATAACTGAAGCTACCTACCATTTTGTACGTGTACAGTCTATTATTTATCGATCTTTTCCAGGCAACGGCTTCGTTTACACGCGTAAAAATAATTGAATCACAAAATTATCTGTTGATTATTCAAATTCGAATGTCAGATTTCCCATCATTGAAGTTTTATTTTCAAACAATCATTATCAAACCATTGCAATATACAATGTTTATATGCATCCAAAGTAACTAATCAATTGAAATACAAATTCTTTAATTTTCGTTTGCATATTACCATCCTAATAATTTTTGGAAGTAAATTTTGACTACTTTACGGCAAATTTAGACAGAAAATTTGATTTGAAAATAACGAAGGCGATTAAATATTGGAAAATAATAAGAGAATTGTCAAACATCCGATTAGTTTTCGTCCCATACAAAGTTCATATAAACCTTAAGTCACAGAATCTCTATCACTTTTTATGTGTTAACTGTCACTTCTCGGTGGAAAGGCATGATATTTTAATTAATAAAAAACACTTTTTTTTAGTACTTATTTCTACTACATATTTTTTGATCCGGACCGATTTCGCACATCGTGAGCATTATTATCAACTGATCAGTTGAGCGATCGCTATGAGAATTTCTATCATTATTTTAACTGCATACTATCTAGGAATATTAGTTTACTTGCTTTCAATCACAGCAAAATACTGTCATCGCTTGCACGCTGTTGAATTAAAAACGAGTACTATTGATAAATTATTTTTTATTAATCTACAAAGATACTGTCCATACTGTCCTCAATTGTGTGTAAATTACTTTACTTTCTTCGTATTTTAATCTCCTATAACGTGATCAATGCATTCAATCTTTTTATGTATAGTGGACAGTAACAGAACCCTCAGCTTTTAATTAACATCTCCATTAATAACGATCTAGTTCAGGACATCTATATATTACGCAAATATAGCCACATTTTGAAAGCCTCCAGTCTTTCGATAATTGATTCGTACTATTTCTGAAATACGTAAATAAACATATTGTTATTATCCAGTGGTTTCAACATACTTGCCCCGTGAAAGCATCGCTGTAACATCGATAAATCGATAGCGACCCGCTCCCTTCATACTCTCAGATACAACAGATGTCCGATTGTCATCGAGAAACTCCTAAAATGGGATGAGAACCCGATGTCTCGAACACACAAGACCTCTACCTCTCTCATTAGCGCTCTGTGGAACGGTACTAAATCAAAAATGACAGGGCGGCGTTAATATTTGGTTTGACAGTATTGTCAATTGTCAGTATCGTTTTTGAGTTGTTCAGTGTTATTGTAAAGCCGATGTCAATTTATTTCACATTTGCTGCCACGTTAAGATGGTTTATTGGATTTTTTATTGATTTTTTCTTCCAACTGAAAGTAAAAATCAACAGCTTATTACTAATATTCCCATGGAAAATGATGCGTATCCAGCCGCGTCTGATAATATGAATATGTTCGCAAACTAATAAAAAATAAAATGCAGCCATTGTTTTACTTAATAATACCAACCTAATAATATTACAAAAAATTTGGAAATTCATTTTCTATATTTAAATTAACATTCATATTTTTTGTTACAAAGTTTGGTATATGTTATAATCTTAAATGCATCTAATTTTTATTTCGGGTATTCATTCAAACACGTTAAATATTGGACTACTGCAAAATAAGGGCAGTGAATTAAATTGTTGACCAATAATACACTCCAAATTCAAAGATTAAGGAAATTTGTACCAATCCTGATTGATAATTTATTTTTACAGATAGAAAAAAATATTCTAGAATCAGATACTTCATCTTCATCAAAAATTTACTGATATAAATTTGAGTACGTATATTTAATTATAAATACAATGTTTGTATTTAACATATTATTGTACTAATATTTAAAACGAAAGAAGTCATACTCTAACATGATTATAGCAATCATAAATTAACGAATATTTCTTATTTCTAACTTATAATGAAATTATTTGATGACAACCTTACATATAAATAATGATTATGGGACTCAAAATAAAATTATGATCGTTCTGGTTCTTGCATTTGCCATAGATGGTGACTGTTTAATTCTCTATAAAGCTTATTTACTTTTTAGAAACTATGTTTTCATACATTTCTCAATTGTGGGGGACTACATCAATTTTTAATTAAATTCATTGCGTATCTTCAATTGTATTACAAAGGTTAAAAAATAACTAATTATAATTCATTAATAATTATTACTTATACAACACTGTCTAGCTTATAAATAAACGTACATTATGAAGTAATTTCGTATTTTATGAGTATTATAATTTATCGCATTTTATACTTGCTTGTGTACCTGAGTATCAGCCAAAATTTTATTAACGAATGCTAAAGAACGATGTTAAGTCAAATATTACCGATTTAAAGAAATTTTTAGTTTCCGTGCACCTACAAATATAATGAAATGTTTTATGATCCCTTGCTCACGTGTACTTTATAACTTGAAAATTAACTCTTCAAACATTGCTTTGCATGTTAATTGTAATTTATCGCTCTGCTGGTAGTATATGAAAGTATGTATTGACATTTTAAGGTTAGAATTTTGATTGTATATAAAAATATTTTACATTTGCAGTCGATAAAAATGTTATGATATATGGAAAAGAACTATTTTTTACCTGTCAAATAGGTGTGATGCAAGCCTATGAACAATATCGCATACTTAAGTAGCGTGCATGCATTCTTATAAAAATTATGTATCAATTTAAAATTAAATTGAAATTTTGAAAACAGAAGACACACTGTGAATGTTTTCTCTTCATATATTTTATTATTTACTATTAACTATGCTGCTTTGTGATTTCATGTTAAAATATTAGCTATTGAATAAACACGTGTCATTAGCTTTAATCCATAATCTATATTTTAATCTCGTTTGCATACGCATTTTCCGTTTATCGATAATATTTTCTTCCGGATAATCTGCGTGCGCACGCATGTATCATTACAATAAAATCGTAAATAAGCAAAGCTGTCATTGCCCCCTTTATGTTTCCCGCCCTGCCGTCAGACGTCACACATCGTGACGTCACGGGAAAGCGACCGACGCGACATCTGACTACGCAATTTATTTTTTCACCTTGATGGCATCATTATTTCGAATTATAATAGCCATTTTCACTTAGCCTTTATTTCATATTTTGCTCTCTTTATAATAGTTAGTAAACTAAAATAGTTCTTAAAATATTCCATTAGAGGACAATATAAGTACTCTACAAAAAAACATGTACGGACTTGTATCTCATCTCATTGTCAAAATCCTTAAATCGTTGTCTTCCCAAAAATTTACCGCGAAGTAAAATTATTTTCCATTTGATTTTTTGCAGTAATTCTATTCGTTCTAATGATGTCGTGAAAACGAAACAGATATCAACAAATCATTACCTTGTGGAACTAAAAACTCTGCTAGTTTTACCTTGTTATTTGCAATTGTACTTTGACTGTGGTTTTCAGTTACACGTTCGAAGTATTTCCATCAAAATTATGTAAGTCATAATAAATTTGTCGAACTTCTAGTCTTTGTGCCCGTCATACTAAATCAAATGTTTTCATATGGCATAAAGATATCATGACATGGAAGCGTATGTATAAGGTGCTTGCAAACTCATTAACTCCTTTTTTCGTGAGATCAATAAAAAACCCATCAATTTATTTCATTATTAGTTTTAGCAATTTAAGAAGATGAGTTTTTTCAGTGAATTGTATTATGTTTAAAAACCCATTTTACTAACACGGTGAAAAAATAGCAATCTATTTTAGTTCTACAATTTTTTTTATAAGATACAGTTCATAGCTATTTCGGCTCACGCCATCGTCAGAACTATCGTTCGTCTTTTTTTTAAATTATTAATTAAAGATAAATAAAAACATCTGTGAGAATGGCCAAATTACTTAGCAGTTAGAGAAAGGTCACGTGACAGATGCTTAGATTGATGTACCATTAATTGTATAAGTAATGTGTCCCACCTCTACTTATGCAACCGCTGTTTCACCACCGCCCTCCATAAGTTGTGACGTTGTGTCGAAAACATCATTCACCGGGGACTTTTTGTGAAAATGATGACATTAATTTTATTTCCGCCCTCATATTGGTCGTCAACTTCTCATACACCATGTCCATCCTCGATGATGCAGCGGTTGGGTTACGTCTCGACTGGTGATGGACGAACATGACCTCAGATAGCAAATAAAACGTGACTGCGCTGACCCAAACCAGCGGCTGCCTCTATAATTATGTCTCTGATGCCATTTCTAAGTATTTATTGCTTATCTTACCTGAGATGATTGCCCTTACAACTAAATTTACGCGCGATTCGCCCCAAGGCTCTTTCTAAATTCAAATATTATATATGCACCTTCTGAATGACGCCGTTTTGTTCGCAAGAAGCTGATTTTAGTCGTTGATTGTTTTATTACTTTTATAAATGCTTTCGGCACCCGCCAAGTAAGATTAAGTTGGTTTTTTTTTTTTTTTATTCTCACTTTTCAACAAAACAGGCGTTTATTTGTTTGCTAAGAGTTAAAGTGATCTTTAGTTTTTTTTATATTGTGAAACTATCTAAAACGATTATAGAAAAAAATGATTGAGTGACACTTCTCTCAAGACACTGCAATTTTAGTAGCAATTTTTATTTATACTATCGTTGTGGGGAAAATGGCATAATTAGTGAAATTTAAATATACATAATATTGATTTTCCGTCGACTCCTATTTAAATCTTATCGCGTGTAACCTCTGTAATAATCAAATGCCATGCATTCTTATTGCATTTTAAAAATTGACAACCAGCTGCTTCTCACAAGACATAAGAATAACAAGAAGAAGAAGACAAATATATAAAGCTTTTTATTCATATTGTCCACTGATAATATTCATAAATAATACATTTTTAATATAAAAAATTAATAATATAGATTATACAACGATTTTTTCGGATATATGCCAGAAACCTTCGCGGGAGTGTAGTTAAGAAATTCGTAAAGTTTCGTATCGATTTTAGTTGAGGTGGTATGCTAAAACCATCGCGGGAGTTTATTCAAGAAATTTGTAAAGTTTCATATCGATCGGATGAATGGTGTAGTAATGTATAAAAGGCAAACAGACACACATACATTGATTTTTACATATAAAGGTGTAACTTTTGTATAAGCGTTAAGCATATAGTCGGTACGATGATGTTCAAGTGTGAGCAGTTTAATAATACAAAAAAAATTGCATCTAATTACAAACTGGACTCCATCATATAACACTACATAACTGTTTGCATTTATTACAGAGTAAATAAGTGCATATTGAATCAAAATATTTATACTTAAATTTTCTATACTGCACCTATTCAGTAAATTATATAAACATATTTCGTGACTAATGAAACAGTGCTATATCATCACATAAATATATTTCTGTGATAATCGATATCTTTCGCTTTGTGTAACGACCAACGTATATAATATATACATTTTTGACCTATATCTGCTCTCAAATATGCAGCGTAAAGCTTCTAATGAACGTATCTTAACAGATTTGTTCTATAAAAACATAAGCACAAACAATTAAAATTCTTTTTGAGTATAGGTATTGCAAATAAGCTTGATGTGTTTCGCCTTTTTAAAAATCATTTTCATACTTCTAAAACCCACGAGATGGGGTAAAAATTCCTGCATTTTTAAAATCATTTATATCTGAAGTTAATATCAACTTTATCAATATATATTTTCTATTTAGTGACTTCATTTATATACCTATCTATTGTATATTTCGCGATTGGAAATATTATCTAAAATTTAACAACGATGTTTTAATTAATTTTTCGTTGAAAAAATTTATCCATATTTGTACCATTTGTGTGTAATCACGTTCTGCGCATATAACTAAATAATATAATAATTTATTCACGTACACATCTCGTTGCATTTATGTACATTTTAAATTGCCACATCATTTAACTATTGATTTATAGATAACACTCTTAATGACACATCAATGGCCAATTAAACGGAATATTTACGTCATTCAGTTGCAAAATCTTCTGAACATATTTTACCTTCACAGTGTAACGTATCGCATACTAAAATAATTCGATTGGAAATTATTTGCAGTATATAAATTTCAGAATACTATAGCTTACATCCAACAATTCCATAAAATGGTGATGAGCTAACCATTTATTATTTGTGCAACGCTATCTTTAGCAAAGAATGAAAATCAGATCAAAATCTCTGCTGGCAAGGCTTTTTAAATACTGGTCGAATTGGTATTTACTTGATATAACTTCATTATTACACGGTGAAAAATAGCAATGTACATATTTTAGTTCTAAAAAATGTATAAGGTATATAGGCTTACGCCCTCGTCACAACTACGTTCTACTAAAAGTTCTGATGAGTACGTAAGATGAAATAGCTATCAAATACCTTTTTTAGATTTTTCGAACTAAAATACATTGCTATTTTACCATCGTGTTTTTAAATATCTATTATGTAGAAGGGAACGACACATGCGCCATATGCTAGTTTTTACAACATGAAGAAAATTATATACAAAATCGATCAATTCATTTTTTTAAGAAAACGGAAAATAAAAATTGAAAACAACTTTTTAATTTTTTTCTCCCAAACTTGCAATGTTCCGGTTGAATAGATAATGATTTTCAACCCTCTATCTGGTGACGGCTCAGCTGTTGTTGTACACTGTGTATTGCTAGTTGATACTAAAATTTAGTCTATTTTGTCCTGGAAATCTTTTTAAATTTATTCAACAACAACACATTATCTAATATTTTTTCGGAGTATTCGGTGTTTAAGTATCTTTTATGCGGTCCAGCAGGAAAGTTAAATATGCATAGATTTTTAAAAAATGTCTATTTTCATTCAAGGGTTTTGTAAGTACACAAATATCGTAAAAGAAAATGGAGGTTGTAATTAATTATTGTTGGCCATTTGCTCTATTAATATAATAATTGAATATGTTGACTGTATGTGTAGCGATATATTCTTGTAGTGGAACATTCCAATGTTACTTTTAATACAGAAAATAAAACTCTCTTTTCAGATATGTTAAAGATAGCAGAATACGGTTATGAAAAAGCTTTTTTGTCGCCATTTTAAGAGTCTAGATGGTATCTTTATCATCACAATCCTTCATAAATTGATTAAAAAATCAATGTTTGAAATAGTTAATTATCAGCTACGTGAACAAATATAGCGAATAAACTTAAGCATTTACTATTAGTTACTATTAGTTTGGAGTCACCCAGGTTTAAAGAATATTATAATAACTTAGCGCCGCGAAAAAAATATCTAATTCTTTCACCTGAACGATCGCACTAATGGAACCTTTTGATCGAAAAGATCAACTCTGGCGACATATTTTGGAATTTCCGGCTCCGCAAAGGCCAAACGCATATCCAGTGACATTTTACAGTCGCTAGATCAGAAATTTGCATAGATTAAAATGATTTTTGAGTTAATCTTTTTGATTGAATCTAGGTAATGTATTTATTATTTTTTTAATATCTTCTAAGAAAGGTTTGATAAAAATATCAGTCACTTATAAGATTCAATAAAAAATGGCGAAAAGACAAATATTATATAAGTGTTCTCGAATTCGATGGTTTATTTTTGGAAAATATTCCGTCAACATTTAAATGAATTTAAAAACTTAGGTTTATATGTTACTTGTTGTATAAATATTTTTATTTTTCATTACATAACCTTGTTAGGTATGGCATCACTCATCGTCATTCATTATTTGACGAAAAAAATATTTAAAATAAAATAATATATTTCATTTTAAATTGATGTAGCTGTGTCAGAGGTCTAATAATTAAGTTATTATTTATTTTACAAATGAAGCTAAATTTCTAAATATTTATTCATCGCTGAATATTCTCTTGAAAAATGGAAAGGGTGACAACACCTGGGTTGACACTTTGATCCCTTTCATAAACACGTCGGCCACCCACCGCGTAATTAATGGCCGACAATAAAGATGGCGACGAAACTACAGGCCGTCATTTGTCAAACATGGCGCGACTTTTGTTTATGCGACGTTTTACTCATTTTACCATACCGGTTGCGCACGTGGCAATTTGTAAGCAAACAGTGTCCATGAGACTTATAATTTACTATCCACCCGTGCATTGATAGATTGCCTCCATTATTTTATGTGATGTATTTGGTATTAATACACCGCTTTCTATTACTTACCCTCGATTACTTGTTCATCTCTCTCTACACCAAGCCATCTAAGTATTAACAAGTTCTTCTTCTAAGACTCCCATCTTATGCGCAAATAGAGTCGATTCCTCCTCAATTTTCCCCTTCAACAATTCTCGGTCTTCTGCTGATATCTCTAGGTTTTCACCAGCAACAGTTCTTCTGCATGCTTCTTCAAATTATACACCTAACAAATTATCGATCATCATATCAGCTGAATTTTTCCGTCGCGTAATGTCAGAAGACACCTCTTAGAAAAACAAACGTTAAGCTTTAGACATTTTCTGCCTTTGCAGTAAAAAATATAGGGTATACTTTTAATTGACACTCTTTTCATTGAATTTTCACAATGCTAAATCCAAAAAATTTGGAAATCTTTCAACACTTTCGCCTACAAATTCTATATTATTTAATTAATTCCCACCGACTATATGATGTTTAAAACAATGCATATTAGTGAGCATTTAACTAACTCCTAAAACTGTCTCAACCCTATCCTCATTTTCTGATGAGAAATTGCACAACATGCTTGCAACCAACTCTCATCAATAATAACTTATTTTCGTTTCTCCTTGATTAGATTTTAGATAATAAACCAAATAATAATAATTTTATTGCCAGAACATGAAGTAAATTAATTGTAGGCATTACTAATAATTATTATCCTTTTAATTTATCATCATGGTCACACTGTAACTTATGTATAGTACTTCCATCAATAACTGTCTTCTGGGTTGCTTTCATTGTCTCCTTCCTTGCTTTCGCCTTATGACAATGATTGTTTACTCTCTTTTAGCAATTCAATCATCACGCTCAAGGAGAATAGGACATTCAATACTTTTAAGGAAGCAACTTAAATAGCAGTATTTCATACAGACATTGCTTATGAGCTTTATTGTATGGAAGACATATAATACTTGTTTAAAGTTTTTTTATATCAATTAAATAAAAACACGCCATATTGCGAACAAGGTGTATTTTTAAAATAACACTATCTTCTATACTTTTCAGTTTATGCTGTTTTAAGTGAAGAAATGCAAATGGTGCACTATGAGTAATCAATTTAATAAGGAAATTGGCTAGCAAAAACAAAAAAAAACTTTAGTGCTGGGTTTGATATTTTTAACATTTGTCTTTTATTGTTACAGAAAAGTGATCAGTCGGAAGAAAAGCCGAATACTGAAGTTCAATTTATCACAGGATCAACTCCACAGACAATGGCTGGCCACACTGGCTATCTCACTTTGGCAACATTACCTCCCATTTGGTCAAGGGGGACATCAATAGCTTTGCTATCTCAACAAGGTATAATGTTTTACTTTTTATACACTGTCTGATTTTCATCATTGTTTTAGTTGATGACTCAAGACAAAGATGAATATCATAAGAGTGTGATAATATAGGAGAAACATATTGGAAGTAAGTTAGCTTTTACACATAAAAAAAAACAACAAAAAGAGTTATTAATGTTCTTGTTTTTGAGTGGCTTGTCATTTTAAGGCATGCAAATACCTAATCATGCAGTAGAGTGCCTGGGTAACAAGCCAGCTAAACTGGAAATGAATAAAGGATTTCGTTTAATACACCGATGAAACCAACATTGTTTTACATTAAAAACATATTTTCTCTGCTATTGCTACCCATTCATTGGCATTAAGTTTGCATTACCCTTCAATCTAGTAAATCTTATAGAGATTTTATGGACATTTTTTTTTAAATCGATTGGATTTGCATTTTCTTGGTAGAACATTAGAACGTAAAAAAAAGTCTGAATTCCTTAAATTAGGATGGTTTCAAAGAATTGCATCTACAGAACACAAAGCATTTACAGTGAACCAACTACCCTTTAACCTAATATTCGAATAATTCTTCTTTACTTCACCCAGCGAATGCTACCATTCAAAATGCTCGTTTTTTTGTTTTTGTTTAGGGTACATCTTAAAACTATCATTATTCTTTTTCAGAGTCGAGAGAAGAGATTTCGAATACCAGATAAGTAACTTTAATTTTTTAAGTAAAACCAACTCGATAAGTCTCATAAATTCATTTATTTTTGATCAAACACTACAAACATACATTTTATACTTATTTGATGACTTAATAATGATTACAAAAAAAAAAAAAAATAGAATGTGAATTTTGTTTAAACTGAAAGAATAATATATGCATTACAAATAAAATACCAACACACAAGTCATATTTTACAAAACTAAACAAAGGGAGTTTTTTATGAATGAATGTAGATTGAAAAAAATGACAATTTATTATTGCTTATCTGATTAAAATAAACATATTACAATAAAAGAAATTATGTCTATTATTTCAATAGTTACTAGACTACATACACTAAATCTCGTAATTATTTTAGGTTTAACAGTATTTTTCCTTGCGACAGACACCCTGTTTTAATTTATATTCCAAATCAATACCACTTTCTATACATATTATTTATGACCTTTGGTTGCTTTGATTAAATAAAGTATACATAATAGATAAAGTATTAGGAAAAAATTTTCTAGTATACTAACATGGCGGAATAATTATATGTCTGAAACGCAAAAAAAAAAAATATTTTTTCGAAAACAGAAGGAATGGAAGTAATCTTTCTTATTCATTTAATAATGAAAAATAATTACTGAATTATTGGCAGTGTGCGGAATGTTATTGCAGATAGAATACTCTTTAACACAAAAAAAAAATGGCTCACTGGGATAAAATGTTTTCAGGAATATTAAGAAGAGTAAAGAATTTAGAATAATTGAAATGTGTAAGAAAAAACATGGCCGCATACAAATTAGGAATTCAAGGTAAACATCATACTGAATAAAATAATTTCCACAATAATTTTGTATTGCAATTTCATAATTATGAATAAAAAATATTAATATCATAGAAGTATTTCTCCTGTCAGTCTAAACAACAATATTCAATAAATAATTTATATCCATCATACTTTCTTTTATTTTCCAATACATTATATAGTTCTCCTTAGAATTAATATGATTATAGACTAATATAATAATATTTTTATTGATTAAATTTAATCAGAGAATTGTTAGGCCACCCTGAGAAAATAAATTTTAAATATGATTTTCCTAAACTCGTTTTCATAACTAATAAGACTTAAATATAAATTTATTTTTTTCTATTGGATTATTGTGTATTTATAGAACGTTTATTTAATCAGCAATCATGGCAAGCAATGAGTGTGTTGAGAATTGGAGTCAACTCTAAGCATGCAAAATGATTTTATCATTATATTCTTCGATGATAGATATAAGTCGATAGGGTTGAAGAATTTCTTTTCAAGGATAAAAATAATATTAAGAAATGAAAATGCATCTTACGAAAATTTTCAATAAGTATAGCTTTTAAAATGCAGTAACATGATTTTCTAGGCCACTGCTATCAAATCGCTAATATATTGAAAATTTTTTTACTATGGTAATTAAATTTATCATTCAAATTTATAGGATGTTTTAAATTGTTTCAGTAATAATTGCCTTCAAATAAAATTTCCAAAGAAACATAAAAATTGATGTCATTGCATAATTTTAAACTCATTCTATCAGAATGAGTAAATTGAGAAATCGTCTACTGGAAGATAAATAATTGGAAAGAAAACCTACAGCTACAAGATCTTAACAATCCATTTATAGAACCTATTTGTGCAACTTACCGTACTCAGTAATATTATAATTTGAAGGTTTTTATTATTTTTTGAAAACCAAATTTAAGTTAGGTACGTAACATTACTAATATTTTTTCACATTCAACATTTCTATACCATGACGTATTTATCTGTCACCCAAATATTTGCAAACTGAATGTTCAATCGATACCCATATTTCTTCATGATCCAGACAAAAATTATACTTTATTGATTGGCATTTACTTGATACAACTCCATTATAATGTGATGTAAAAATAGCAATTTATTTTTGTTCTACGATATTTATGAGTAATGTAGTTGATAGCTATAACTATAATTTTGATGAGGACTTATGCTGAAATAGCTATCAACTATATACCTTATAAATTTTGTAAAACTAAAATGCATAGCAATTTTTTCTCTATGTTAAAAATTATATTGCTTTGATAATAAAAATAAATTCTTATATTTCGTGTAGAAATTTATGAAGTATATATAAGCATCAATAATTGATAGAATATTTATTTGAAATCTTCATGTGAAAGGTAAAGGGCGTTTAGACTAAAATTTGTAGTTCCCAAGAAAGTCAAAATAAGATCATAGTGTTGATAAAATTGTAATTTTTCAATGCAAAATTAACTGATACACTTGATATATATATGGATCTTCGATAGTTAAATTACTTTAAATTCTTAAGACTTAATGCCCTTTTCCTTTTGTACACAGAAATATCTTTCAAGTATTATATTATGTAATAAAATTAATATATAAAAAATTCTCAATTTCGAGACCATTGCTCTAGATTTATACCTCAAACATCAAGGCGTCAACTTTTCTGATAGCATCTGCAGTAAAAACATCAATTCTAATGCAATACAACATATAGATCTCTAGATATTGGTCAATCATCTACCTAAATAAAATGTTTTTATACTTCTTCTAATATAAAGATCTTTTATATTGAATAGTCAGTTTTGCTAACATTTTTGTCAGGAAACAACTTACTAAATCTATCCATAATTCAATTAGATGTCAGTGCATTTCCTTTTTGGAATTGAAAATTCCCACAATATTGATCCTTTCGTTATGATTAATAAATAATTCATTACTAACTATTTTACAACTACATTTTTCTATATCACTAAAAATTTCATTCAGTTCCTTGTCATATATTCTCTAAATAAAAAAGTACTGACTTACGCAGGTCAAAGGAAACTTTTCATCACACAAATCATGTAGTAATTACATAGTTAATAATTATTCTATTTTTTTAAGAAGGCTACATGGATTTTATATTATTTTTGAGTAGAAAATTCTTCATTACCTCTTAAAAAGTAATAATGTTAATTAAAACCATTCATATTATTTTAACAATGTAAATCATTTTAATGACAGCTTAGAAGTTCAATCTTAACCAAACAATTACGTTTTTTTTTAATTGACAGATCTGTTATTTTTTTTTTAATTTGTCAGGTACGTAATTTTCTCTATAATGTCCTGCAGGTTTTTTCTTAGCTTTTATGATCAATAATAAAATGGAAGACTTTTAAAAGGGAAGAAAGTTGGTGACTTGACTATACATGATTAAGTTTTTGACTAGGGAAATAAGAATAAAGATCTCGAAGAAAAAAATAATTGTTAACATAAAAAGAAATATTTGCTTGTAAGCCATGCTTAAGTGTAAATCATAATAATAGATCGCAGACAGAAATATTAATCAGAAATACCTTTAACAACCATTTCACATTAGTAGAAAGAATTCATTTATATGAGAAAAGATTACAAGTAGAAGTTTTTTTGAGTTGTCAATGCGGTTATGTAAAAAAAATGCAGTGTTAAATGATGGATTGTAAAAGAAATATTTAAAATTAACTAAATTTGTATCTTATCAGTATAGAATTAAAATGATACAAAATTAGTTTGGTGAATATAAGTTAGTGAAACAGTTTATCTAGCTGAAATTGCTGAAGTCTGTCTTCAATTTTATAGATGGTTTCACAGGTTTATTATTTTGCGACACATTGTCTATGAATCTGTTATTCTTGTTTGTGGATTGCTGATTGGCCTTCACTGCATTTTCCAATTTAGTGCGTAGCTCAGTTGACTGGGACATTAACGTCTTAAACTCCTAAAAATAATAATACACGTGATGTACCATTCTCTCTATGGACAATCTTAAGACTTTTTAAGTTGCTCAAGTGATGATCAGTTCCGTTATATGAGATATTTCATATTACATTTCATGACACACCTCAAAACGCTGGATAACAATATTTAATTAAATAACAACTTAGTCCCTGCTTTAAATTAGTCATGCAACTTCAATTCTTCTTTGGAAAGATAAAATATAAAGTTTGTTTGCTTATTGCACATATTTACATCTTGTGAGTAAAATTTAAAAAATAATTATTTGTAAAGTTCAATCAATTTAATTTTAAGTACTTTGTCATGATGACATAAAAAGTTAATAAGACCTACCTGTTGATATTTAGGTCCAATCTTCATAAGCCACTGTAAGCTATAATCATGCAAAGCTTTGCAATGCGGAGATGATGTCTGCAATTCTTCTGGTTCCCTCAAGTATGAAATCAAGATGGGCACTATCAGGCACAGCATTTGAACACCTACAAAACAAAAAGATAAATTTAATACATTCAAATATGCCTTTAGGTCAGGAGTTCTTAATTTATTCACATTTTTGGCTTTACTCACAAAAAAAGACATACGTCGGAAAATTCTTCACAAAAGAAATGAAAGCAAACAAAATGATTAAGTTTCGTAAGCTATATTGTGGATTTATGTATATCATCGGTGAGCAGTGAATGCTTCACGTAATCGCATGATTAAGTAATACACAGAAGCAAATTCCAGCGTTTTCTTATATCACAGTAATTTGATGCAGTCTTGGTAGTGATAAATGGGAAGAACTGAAAATCGATCATATAATTCAACACCCTCAATTGTGAGATTTATAGAAACAGGCAACAAATTGACAGCAAATAATACCCCATTCCACAACATATCTGTAATTATTTCAAAATTATATTATTATAGCAAAATATCTAAACATAAAAATCAGTTATTATTTGCAAAAATGAATATAATCTTATCATCATAAAACGCAAACTATTATTTTACTATACAGTGAAATCTCATCATTTTTTGAAGTCGGTGAAAGGTGTTTGAGACATTTTACTATTGTCGGATGATAATGATTCTATATTAAATGAGATGATTTACTTGCCTCTCATGGTGTCTCCTGTGGTGGCAAAACAAAAACAACACTAATGAGAACTCAAAACAATGAATTTTACAACAAAAAAAATACAGCTAAGAAATTCATCAATCTCACAACACAGAAATAAACAAACACATGGTCATTGTTTATCAAGAATTTTACTTTATTAACACTGAGGAGTCAGACACAAATGAATAATGGAATATGCTCAATATGAACATTTCGACAATATTATCTACATTGATTTTATGATATATCAGGTGTTATCTTATCATCTTTTTATTAACAATTATCATTCTCAGACTGGTGCTACATGGCAACATTAAAAAGCTCAGAACACAGTAAAAATGTATTTTATATATTTTTATTTCACCTTTAAATAATACAGATATGATTCTCTCATGAATTCAGAGAATTTGCCAAACTTGAATTTCAATATTCATAAATTATTTTCATAGTAAAATACAATAATAAGTATTCATAACTATATCTTCAATCTAATTTTTATAATAGAACTCGAGTTATTTAAATGAAACTGTTTACTTTCTCTATCACCATTATAAATAGATGATAAAATAGATCATTTCGTGCCATGCACATCATCCGTGCTCGAGGGTTAATAAAAGAAAATAAATTGAAATTGTAACAAATCTTAAAACATGAAATCAACAAATAAATAAAATAAAAATTCAGAAAGCAGCCGCATATGGTATATATTTAGGCTCTTCTGGATTGGGCCATCATTAATCATATTAACCATATTACTACTACCACATGGTTTTAGCATGCATTTACAAAAACTCGAAAACATTTTTATAATTATTTAATGTAAGTGTTAAGCATTTCATAATCTTTTGTTTTAATTCAATAGAGAATCATTTAAATGTCAGGATACAGCATTTGGATTGATTAAAATTAAAATAGACAATAGTCTTTATTAATTAAGTTAAAAATTGTGAAAGTAATAGTTCATATTTTAAATTGTATATTCCACACTTAATTTTTTTTGATGAGTGCTCCTCTTGAATGAATAGTCAAAAATATGAGGGTTAGTTGACGCACACACACATATACATACTCATAAAATAGACTACGGTATAAATATTATGATTATGATAATTGATAATCTACAAACTATAAAGCTGTCTTAATTAATTATTCTGTTTTGAATAACAATGATATTCAGTTTATCGTTAAATTAATAATGAATTAATTAAATTTGAAGCTTACGATTGGGTTCAGGAGTGAATGGGAGCAGAGCCTCGGCAGCAGTCAACTGAGCAATAACGGATCGAAGTTGTGCCGCAGAAGAAGGGCGACGTGCAGCTCTAAGTCCTCTCAACAAAGGAGGGGCAAGTGCTCTGGCCCAACCACTGCCGAGTGACCACAGAACTCCTAATAGCTGTGCACAGCGCATTACCACCTGATGAAAATATTCCATATCAATCCTCAGTTATTACATAAGCAATAAATCACTAAATGGCCTGCTGTTATTAATACTCCACATTGTTTTTGGGACATGTGAAACCACATTTATAAAAATTATCCATGGAAATCAGGACCCGCCAAACACAAAAAATTAAAACTGAAGTAGATTTCAGGTCACAGGATATTATAGAACATTTTTCATTTAACAATATGAGTAACATATTTCGTATCAGTATTCAATTGCTAGTCTTCCACTTACTTTATTTTTATTATTATCAGAGATAAAATCTAATATATCAACTTTGACATTTTCTATCTGCTTGGGTGGGTGCTACAACCAGTATAGATCTATTGCCATTAGAATGAACCAAAACAATATTTTTTTCTTAATTGATTTGTACCTGTGAATAGAACAGAATGCAAAAAATCTTTTCACATGTTACCTTTGGATCATTACTCTGCAAACACATCCTAAAGTAATTAATGCAGGGGAAGTGAAGCATTTGTGTAGGCGGTGCGAATGGAAGAATAGCGCTCATCGCCTGCATTGTCACCACCACATCCAATTTCACATCTTCCTCATCTGAAAAAAAAATGTAATTAAAGGAATAGACTATACAGCACTCTGTGAGACAGTGATCTTGCAGAGAAACAGGAACTGGTTGGTACATATGTTTCTAATATCTCTGAGGAGTCTTCACCTTGCATGCCTTTTCTTTTAACGATTATGTGGATCACTATTCATCGAGTGTACGCAGTAAAACTAAAAAATGTTGGTATCTAATAAAATTAGTAAAACAAATTTGACAAATGAAAAGGGATCTTGGACCTGCCGCATGGTGACAACATTTCAATATGACAAACTAATATTTTCATCTAAAGTTTTTTTTTTTTGGAAATACTATTTTGTATTGCAATGTTAAAGAAAAATCTGCGAAATGTCTGACATTTGATAATTAAATAATTCAAATTACTTGGAAGTCAATAGTTTATATAAGAATCTAACTTACCATTCTTGGATAAGTCAATTATCTTAGCGAGAACACTCTGCATAAGGGAACCCCACTGTTCTTTAGTATCTGGATATTGTGAATGCTTGTCTTTTCCCATTGTTGACAAAAGATCAACTGCAGCGTTCACTGTTCCATTTTGGACTTTGTCTTGCTGCCCGGTTTCCTTGATAACTCCAGTGGTTAAATATAAAATAGTTGGTAATATCGCTACAGCACCTATAAAAAAATGACATTGATAATGTGAAACAGAAAGAAAAGTTATTATTATACAAAAAGTAAAATGTCATTTAAAAATATTTTATATATAACATTACGTGTAACCCTACTAAGAAATAATTTCAACTTACCGTGTGGACTACCGAGTCCTGTCAAATTGGCCATGCAGCCTAGTACTTTAATGACCAATCTCTGGCCGTGCACTCCGACGCCTTTGGCTGGTAGTCCCATGGGACTTCCGCTGGGCTTGTTAGGACTGAGACACGGAAGCTGTCGCACAAGCAAGCACAGACAGACTTCGAGACAAGAGAAAAGCAAAGATTTTCCCGGAGGTAGATCACCGGTTGGCCCGCCTTCTCCTAAGAGTTGAACTGTTTCCAAAACTAATGCAGGTGGATTGGTCGCTGAGGTGTTGTCATCACAAGACAAATCTAGAAATAAAACAGTTGATATGATCATAATTTGATATTTTTAAGAAAGCGGCACAATATGGTAGCATTGAGCAATTACATGAACGGGAATTAGGGGTTTTATTGTATTTCCTACCCCAAGTAATAACACTATGTTCTGTAAAAATTTTAGGATTAACAAATTAATCAATCCATCCCCAGGCAAACCCTCATATAGCCATTTTTTCATAAACATGACATTCATACATTACTCATAGATTATTTGTATCAATATTTTCTCCCTAAACCCATTACAGATTAGAAGTTATAATTCATTATCAATGCTAGAATGATTGAATATTTACTATTTGCAGCTTTAAAAATGAGGACAGTTACAGTCCAAATTAATTGGAATATGAACTTTTTGGGTCAATATTCGGATTCAATTAAATGTATAGCTTGTCTGCTTAGACCTGACAATGATGAATGACAACCATATTATTTGATTATCTTTAAAACCTCAATATTAAACATGTTTACTTAAATTGTCAGATCTAGATAAAAAGTAACATCATTTTTACCATTTATTTTATACATTTGATACCTTTTATTTTATCTTGCATACGTCGTTGAAGATCTTCTTTAGCAGCGGTGATAGTCAACTGTAAGACCTCGGCAGCGAGAAGTAATGGCTGAGCACTCTCCTGCGTCAATCCAGTCCGATGCAGTACATGACAAAGCTCAATAGCAAGAGACCTTAACAACAAAATATAATTTGTTATAATCATTTTTTGTAAGAATTAGAAAAGCAATATTTCATCACACTCACACAATAATATGAAAATACAAACCTATCCTTCAGGAGTCTTGTTCGATTACTGGCCGTATCCAATAATGTATTGAGGGATAGGAGACAAGTGATGGCGTTCTGTTGAGACGTATCACGGGATGTGCACAATGCCTCCATACAGATACCGAACAACAGATGAAACTTTTCATCATTCGCATCTAACAATTCCGGGTTATTGTTGTCGGACTTCAATTTGGGCAAATTATCAAGGTCTTCTGTTTCAACCGATACTTCTTTAGAATCTGAAATTAATATGAATTACTTTTTCATTTATTTAGGTAGTTGCTCATACATTGCTCTCTATCCACAGCATTGACACAACCACCAATTTTTGAACATAGTTTTTTAATACAGCTAATCCTCGATTGAACTGTTTATATATTAGAGTAGGAGAACTTTTGATGACACTGGCTCAAAGTCAAAAGAAAACCGATCAGACTGCACTACGATTTTCAAATACAAAGACCCCTACCCGCATTGCAGTGTCCAAATGCAATGTCATTCGAAAAACGCCACTGCAGACATAAACAGACACAATCAATTCTCCAATTTCTGCATACAGGCAAGTGTACAACACTTTACTTTTTTATGCAAATATATTTATCAGGAGTTGTAATCCATAGACCAACAATATGTAACAATGGTGTATACTACCTTTGTCAATATTTTCTCTCGATCGGTTATTAAAGTGAAGAGCAGTGGCATGCAATAGTGCTGGCCAAACATCATGATAGTGTCCTCTGGCTCCCTCTACCGTATCCGCTGTATAGAATGCTCCACCATCATGAGGAAGTTGCGAACCGAACTCTGAAAATGAAATAAACATGTAATAATGATTTATGATATCGACTGAAGGCGCTTAATGGAATTTCAAAATCAAATTTGGAGTATTGAAACTTTTTACGATTCCAGGTCGTTTTATGAAATGTCTGAAGAAGGCAAAACCCAGGTCGTTAGTGATCATAAAATATGTGGAATCATACAATGTTTCAATAATTCAAATATCATGAAATAAAAATAAATAATAAAGAATTCAGTTTTTCAATATCAGTTGTAAATGATCATGTGATTTGAAAGTGGTGCAAAACAAATTGGGTTATATTTTTTTTAATGTATAGTCTTTCCAACAAGATTTAAGATGTAAACACCTCTACAATGATTAACATACCTGGCGGGAGACTGAGCAATGCATGGTCCTTTAGAGCGGCATACCAATTCTCAGCGAGATTTTCCAACTCTGGCTGTACCAATTTTAACAAACTCTCTCCCTTGAATTCAAAATTTCCAAAATCATCATCTTGTATCGTCTTCAGGTTTGACTGGTCAATGTGAGTTGGTGAATCTGAATTGATATCCAATTGACTGAAATCTGTTGAAGCAGCGCTTATAGCTGATGGGAAATCTTCCAGTTGTTTAATAGCACTACCAGGGGCACTGCCATTACTGATCATGGCAACGATGTACACCTAGAAATTCAAGCATTTCATGTTTTAAACAAAATGATAACTTTAAGGGATATTATACAGTTTAAAGAATTAAAATAATTTGAGTAAATACGCACCTCAGCCCAAGCTTTCAGAATGGCCAGTTTCTCCAATGTTGCTAGGCTTTCATTGTAAAGTTGTCCAGAATTATTCAATTTTGTGTTAAGTTTATGAAGACTCGATACCAACAACTGGTGAACTCTAAAAAGATGATAATCATATTGTATTGTATAAAAAAAAATATACCAGTACAGATTTTCTATAGTTTGCTTGTTGACAGATACATAACATAATTCAAAACTTTCCAAACCTTCTTAGATCATTGAGATCTCTTGCAACACCAGAGCCGATCCATGTTGAACAAACCTCACACGCTGCCGAGGTGACATGCGATGGAGTGTCAGGAGAAAATGCCGGTCTTAATGCTGCACCAACCTATTAATTAAATATTCAAATAAATATTATTTCATTTCATAAATCCTATTAAAAAATAATATGCTAATTTTTTTTATATCTTTTCACCTGGGCTTGGAACTGTTCCAAAAGAAGATGTCCGGGAAATTCCGGTTCAGGCACTCGGCAATATCTGGTGATCACAGTACGCAGAGACCGAAGACCTTCAAGTCTAAGAGGATCCGATTCACTAGTGGCTGCCATGAAAGCCATCCGGATTAAATCGGCAAGATGCAATACCAAGTAGTCAACTGCAATAAAAACAATTCTTATATCGCCTACCAAAGAAATTGGTAAGATTACTAATAAAAATAAACATTTCAAAATGTCAATTACCATTGTTTCTGGTTAGTTGTTGCTCTTTGGCCATCAATAAATCGAAATGTGCTTCTCCAGCAGTTTCGCAAGCAGTCATTATTCGCTGCACACACTCCATTGCAAAAACCTTAACAATAAGAAAAACAACATGTATATAATAAATATGCTATACTTACAAAATATCATCAATTCCATGGATATTTAGAATAATGGTAATAACTGTTGGCATATATATTATAAGCAAAATAAAATTAATGGTATCAGTAAATATGCATTAAATAACGATTTTTACTACATAATCAGGAAGCTTTTTTCCATTGTATCCAAAATTTTAATTCTCTTCAATAATATTTATGCAAAAACTTTCTTACCCTGGTAGGCCATCTGGGTTGAATCGGAGGATGCGTTACAACTTCCTGATCAGCGTGAAACTCTGCCTGATCATCATCACCCTCACCGTCTCCATCCATGTCGCCTAACGGTGTTTCTTCAGTTGTTTCTGTTGACAAACAATTAATTAGTACACTCAATTTGATTTACTGACAACCATTAAGCCTTTTTTTAACAGAAATTTCAATTGCTTCAATTTGATAACTTACCTTGCTGCACCGTGAGTACAGCTTTACAAAGCGAAAGCCACTGTGACAGCTGGCCTGCTGATAGCACTTGCACCATTGAAGTGAGTGTATCATGAGTGTATTGAACAACGGTCCGGTCAGTTTCTGTATCCAGCATTGCAAAGAGTGTACCTGGCAACCCTGAATCTGTTATAATGATGTCTGAAAAGAGAAATTTCATGATCAATTACTAACAATAAAAAAGAGGATGCCACAGGAGGAAGTGGCAAACTTGACCATATTAAATTTGATTAAATGAATCAGGTTAATCATTACTTTAAAGCGCCACTATGTTCTCCTTTGCAAAAATGAAAGAACATTTTACTTGTAAAGTTTTGACAATTCATATTAATTCATTAATGAACTAACTGATTTTGATGGGAATATACCCCTTTATCTTTTTAGTGTCCATATAAGTAACTTAACTTTATAACAGGGCTTTAAATTGCTTCTTTCTTCTTTCTCACTCACTTTGAAGCAAATAGAAAACAATTGAGATTGTGTTGATTTAAAAATATGTTTCATGTCACTTACTGTTCAAGATGTTGGCATTTTGTTCGCCAACCAGACTGAGTGCATGTTGGCATACTTCTTTGGCCTCTCTCTGCGAAAGCTGTCGAAGACATGATATTGCCGCCCGACGTAACACCAGGTGTTTACTTGACAAGTTTCTCTGAAAATTAAATCATATTGCAATTTGTATTAAAGACAATATTTATGGATAATATATTAACAAGTATATCAAAAAAGTAACAGCAAGAATCTTACGCATAGTGTTGGCACTAATGTAGAAAGATTCAAATGCCTCGGTGCAAACAAGTGTAATTGCTGAAGGCATCCAATAGCTTCAGCCTGAACTGATGGAGCTCCAATTTCTTGCATGATGGCACATGCGCACAGAAACATTGAGCGAGCAGTGCATATAGACGCAGTGTTTCCTAAAAATATAACAAAAATAAAAGATTTCATCTTTCTCAGTCAGCAATTACTGTAAAAATTTTATTACTTGTTAAAAGAATTCCATACCTTGCAGTTCAGGGCCAATCGTGGTGATCAGAGCAGACAATAATTTTCCGATGCATCTGTGAACATCTTCATATGACGGGGAAACTAATAACAGCAGATTGAGAGCCATAGTCAAAGTTGGGTCAACAAAACCTCTGAACATCGGTCCACCGGCATCAGCTATCAAAGACAATGCATGCAGTGACCACACCTACACAATAAAACAATAAAAATTATTGAAAACAGTATATTTAGCTTATCGAAATTGTAAATATTTAATAACAAATGACAACACTTGCCTGCACATCTGCACTTGACTGATCTTGTGCTAGTGCCAACAAGACTGGAAGTGCACTCCCGTATTGACCCGAGCCGCCCATAATTCCTCCTCTAGCCCTGTAGAGAGCACCCAGTGCCATGCACAGTCCAGTCCTTTGGCTGGCAGCACGGCAAGCACGTAACTGACGACTGAAGGAATCAGCAAGAGCTGCAGCAGCGGACTCTGCTACTCCACTTGAAGAAGTTCCTTGGGCAGTGAGAGTTTGTGCTAGGCGTCCAGCACACTGCCCAGATAAACACCGCACAATTGGGCTGCTGCTCGATAAACCACCCTATAATCAAATGAAAACAATGGTCAATCAGTATTTTAAACTATATAAAAGCCATCAACCCACTCCCGCCAGATTACTAAAATAAATTATTTAATGCTGAACAGTAAAAAAAATTATTGTTTCACTGTTTTCTAATTTATCACTGGATAGTATATAGATTTTTTTCATATAGGCGTAACCATGTTATATGATGTGTAAATTTTGGCATTACTTACAATAATCAATGCACTAGCACTCTTCCTGACATCTTCTCCTCCCAAAGGACCCTTGGCTTCAGCCAAACCTCTCAGACCTCCAAGAAGAGCAGCGAATACATTTGTTTGGATTGCTTCCTGACGAGTTGACTTGGCAAGGCGAATGCATTCGGCGAAGTGATCCAGCATTTGAAGCCTGAAATATTATTCAAAAGTTATTTTAAAAAAGCTGCATTTCCATAGTTAGTCAACCATTTTTAAATATCATTTTTACTCATGCATTTTAAGCAAGATTTTTACCGGTGTTTGTTGGCAACTCTGGGGAATATGAGTCCAAACAGAATGACAGACATGTCGATAACAGCAACACCAAGTGGTAATGGTCCAGGGCATATTTGGTCTGGAGGAAGCGGTTGATACAGACAGCAGGGGTCGTGTTCTAATGCTCCTGAACCACTTGCAGACATTGATGATAGAAGCTAGATAAAGAAGAAGACATTTCATATAATAATCATATCAGGATCGGTAAATTTGCCAATACTTTACAATAATATTAAATTTATTGTACTTGATTTTCTAAAATGTATTCACACATAAACAAATACATCCACAAATGAGCATTTGTCAGGTGCACACTTCATTCACAGTCTTAATTTAAAAATGGTAATCTTGTTACAAAAATTTATATTTTTATCAAAATAACATGTCACAGTAATTTTACAGTGACATATAAAAGGATTAGTATAAATAAAAAATTACTTGATCTTCCACATCTGCATGGTCAGTATCAGCAACCCTCTCAATTCCCAAGGCAGCCAAATCAGGAGACCTGCCTCTTTTATCAGTGGCTGTGTTAGCAGCGCTGTCGGCAAGAGCTAGATCAGCCACCAGAGCTCGAAGAAGAGGGGCATGGCATGGCTCAGGAGCGGGAGGCAAAAGGGAGAGACAAGAGTATAGACGTAGACGCACCAAAGCCGCAGCCGCTTTCAGACGTTGGCCATGTTGTCGAAGGACAGATTGAATACTGAAAAATAACAGATGTAGTTCAATAGACATCTAGAAAACCATGTCTTTATTGTATGGACAAACTATTTTTATGTTGTTTTACAATCTTGACATACTTGGTTAGCATTGCTAGTGCACTTTCCACTGGCTGTGTGAGTCGACGGGTGACATCATCAGTAGCCAGTGTTGGACAGTGAAGAAGAAGACTATACAAAGCAGAAAGAGCACCCGCTCTACCTTCCAATGTAACCTTAAAAACAAACAAAAAATCTTATTAGATTGAGATAAAGAGTGACTGAAGCAGGCTATTAAACATAATTGTTTTCAGCAATATACTGCCAAAACATGATCTTTTAAGAACCAACAAAACACAACATTACTACCATATTTTAATATCAAGCAAAATCTGTTTCTATTCTGTTTTCACTCTTCTCCATAAGTTCATTTCTATTTGAGAATTTTCAATGGATTTACGCAATTCAACAACAAATTCGG
This sequence comes from Himalopsyche japonica, assembly GCA_028555115.1. Taxonomy (NCBI): domain Eukaryota; kingdom Metazoa; phylum Arthropoda; class Insecta; order Trichoptera; family Rhyacophilidae; genus Himalopsyche; species Himalopsyche japonica. The sequence goes on along the minus strand of JAHFWJ010000222.1, from coordinate 1,394,588 downwards.
ATGTTATTATATATGTATATGATATTATGGTGAAATGAAAAAAAAATTGGTCTCATTAATGATTGATTGAATTGACATTCACTTGGTAGAACTCCATTATAACACGGTGAAAAAATAGCAATGTATTTTAGTTCTACATTTTTTTTTTTTTTTTTAGATAGTTTAGATAGATAGTTCTGACGATGGCGTGAGCCGAAATAGCTATCAACTTTATTTGTTAAAAATAATTTTGTAGAACTAAAATACATTGCTATTTTTTCACCGTGTTCTCATTAATGAGTTTAGTTTACACCCAGGCTTATAGGATGGCCGTGATGATGAGACCGTAATGCATAAAAAGATGGTTAGACTGCCATCGGATTAAAAATAGATGTTGATGGTGGTGAAGCATTGAAACAAGAAAAAAAAATTAATAAATTACTTAATATATAAATGTGGATGGTCCCAAAAGCATTGCCAGATAGCATTTTTCCTTAATCTTGCCAGCAGTGTGCAATTTATGATACTAATATTCCTGGTGTTTATGGCTTCAATGATCTTTCAGACTATATAATATTAATTGGTCAATATATATATCTATATCCTGTCTACATGTAAACCTTAAAACTGTGATCTCCATTAACCACTTTCAACAAATTAAAATCACATGGGTAATGAAGTCTTTATGGAAATAGGGTATGTTAAAAATTAATCAGTTTCTCACCTGCCATGTGAAAGCATCACCTCTAGCTTTCTCAGATTCCAATTCTTTATTCGACCTAGGGAAACTGTTTCTCCACAATAGCAACATTCTAGGCAGCAAGCCCCGAACCACAGGAACTCCTAGAATAATAAAATACAATGCATGTATATGACTAAAAATTATAAATAAACACATCCAGGAAGAAACGATTTCGTGAAACAGTCACTTTTTTAAGATTTAAACATTTTAACACATTGTTGTCGGGACACGGGTTTTTCCGTTTTTGCGGAACTGCTGATGGATTGCGGGACCCGTAAAAATCCGTGTTTTGTAGTCTGTTGCTAGAAGTCGGCTCACGTATTTATCCGTGTAATTTGAACTGCATTTTTTTTTGTTGTCAGCAGCTAGATGTCACTGCTTTGGTATTTAACAAAGACATTTTTTTATTAGTCGTCGCATTTATTACAGGTCCACCAAATGTATTGTACTAATTTTGATATTGAATTTTTATACCGTACAAAAATATTTTTTAAAAAATGACACACAAAAGTTAAATAACGAACTACAAATGCTTTATAGCTTGTGATCGTATTGAAATTGACACAAATCAAGAACCAGGACCATCAACATCCCAAGAACCAACAGCATTACTCCCGACACGGCGAACCTCAAAAGTTGATCCACCAGGAAGACTTTCTATGGATATGAAAGCCCATACGGTGCAACGAATTCTTGGAAAGGGAAAAAATAAATACGTTCAAAGACAATGCCGAGTGTGTGGTGCGAGCGGCAAAAGAAGTGAGACCTACTTTATGTGCAAGTTTTGTGGCATACCTCTACACAGAGGTACGTGTTTTGAGAAATATCACACGTTGAAAAATTATTCATAAAAACAAATTGTGACATATTTTAGTTTTATTTAGTGTTTATTTCGATTTTTTATTACATACATTTTTATAAAACTTTTATGTGCAAAATAAACGGAAGTTTCCAGTGAATATAAAACTGTCATCCTCCATGTTTCTTCTTAATTTGATAGTACTGTTTATGGTAAGTCTGTGTTTAAAATTTCATAATTTTATATTGTATAGTATAAAAGTTATGGCGAGTTTCCGAAAATGTAAAAATACACGCGCGGCTGCTAAAAAATGCCCCGCGCCAGGCTTAAAACAATGCGCGAAATCACCCGACAACAATGTGTTAAATGCCCATCACTAACGCTTATTAGTAATGCACTATGGTTCCACTATACAATACTAGATTTGATTCATCATTAAAATATTTGTATGCATTTATTTTTAATTTATTTATTGTGTAGAAATTTAAAAATTCAAGATCATATAACATCAATTTCTGAAAAAGTCTATTGCAGTCCATTTATAGACAGAGCTGTAATGCAGGGAATACAGGGATGTACTCAATATACCTTCTACTTTATTCATAGAAATAACTCGCACCTTCGGCCTAATTGAAATGTACCATCATCATTATTAACTACATTTACTAAAGATTTTCAATCCATAAAATAATATTGTTGACACTTCTAAATTTAATTGTATGAATATAATAGATCTAATCAATTTTAGCTCACCTAGGGTCATGATAGCTCCAATAAGCAACCATCCAGCGTGTGTTCTGTTGAGAGAGAGTCGACTGTTTTGACTTGCCGATCGGAGTAACTCTTCAGCAGTATTAAATATCACTTTGCCCCTGTTGTGTGGAACTCCCAGTGGAGATAAACGAACTGCACCTAGCACAGCAGCTAATGCCGCACTATAACCTGCAACAATAAAGACAATATTAAAGAGAAAAAAATTATTTTCAACATGATAAAAATGTAGTCAAAGAAAGTGGGCATATTCTGCTATACTACAAAAGGCAAATAAACAATAACTTAAGTAATATGATTTCTAATCTATACAACAGTTAAACATTGGGTAAGGAATTTAACTTAGACTGCAAATATTTAAAAAAAAATAGCTTGAGAAACAAGCATTGTCTTACAATACAAATACGCTAAAACTTATATTGAAAGTTTCCAATGAAAATACACAATATAGTCAGTAATAACATACTTATATGTAAGTAATTCATACAATAGAATCAACATCATCTGAAATTATCATAACAAAATATTACCAGAGATAGCTTCCGGGCTTGTCCTCATTGTTTCAATAGCATCAACACATCTATCTATGAGAGGAGTGATATGTGTTGGAACAGCAACACAGATGCAGCGCAAGCACCAAGCGGCACCCAGTCTTGCAGCATGGCAAGGATGCACCAGCACCTAACAATTATAATTAAAACATAGTATTAAAACTTTTTGTAATATATTTTTCAAGTTTGATTTGTTTTCCCATAAAATGATTGATATGAACAGCAAAATAGCCTCTTCATAAAATGTTAATTGTTGGTTCCAAAAAATATTTGAATGCGAAAAAATATGTTTGGAATGTTTTCATCTACTTGCATCTTATTCTCTAAAAGTTACTTTCAAACATCATTACCCATATTATAACCAGCAAGGTCGAAAGCTTAAGTGAGGCAATATTTTATATTGCCAAGTCCTTTTAAATATGCATACTAACAATCACCTTGATAAAAAGAGCAGGTAAATTAAGTGTTTAAAATTTTTGTTATTCCAAAGCAAATTTTAGAAAATAATTATTTTATTATTTCATAGTAAAAAAAAATATGCTCACAGCATTGATGGCTTCAATAATATTCAGCGACTGGTCTGTTAAAAGATTCTGCGCAGCTGTGCCGAGTCCCAGCATCAAGTTACCGATCTCCATCAGTCCGCACACCAACAGATGTTGGCTGAAAAGAGTCTCCTGGTTGCAATCCTTCGCATTTTCAGGATTGAAATCAATACTGTTCATCTGCTTTACAATGATTTGGACAATCTCTTTACATGCCGACGCCTGTGCTTTCTCCCCAAGCATTTTACCGAGCACACTTCTCAAGATGAAGTTGATACACTTCCTGGAGTAGACAGCGTCCACATGTGAGCTTGCCGCTTTAGGATTTGCTACCAAATCCAAAATGTGCATAAGCAGCGTTGTTAAATTGCGCTCTAACCATAAACCACCCATCGATTGCATGAATATGACATATGCCTGTGAAACAGATACAAACATTCATTATAATTTGATTAAAAAAAAAACATTTTATTGTACCACAGCAAACACATTTTAAGATACCATCTAACTTATATTAGACAATTAAACTCTATAACTCAAAATATCTAATCAAAGAGAATTTTACATGAGCCATTAATGAATGCTACTGTTAAGTTAGTTAGTTACCTGTTTTAAAATCAAGAGGCATGATAAAGCACTATAAAAAAAATGCTGGCAAGTGTTATCAGGCCTTTGAAATAAAAACTACTTCACTCAATAAACTCTGATTTGCGGATTACGTTAAATTTATTAAGAATACTGTTTAAAAAGGTTATGTTCGATTCAAAGACCACTGTATCACAAACCTTAACTAAAAAATAAATAAACATCAATCAGATCTTACATGAGTCACCCCAACCCTGACTTCTCGATTTACGCCAGAGCCTGCTTTGATGATCTCCCCTTTCAAGAAAGAACTTCCTCCCCTTAAAAATCCACCCATAAGAATGCTTAAAGCTTCTTCCAATGATGTTCCACCTTTTGATGTTTTGCTCAATTGTGCTGAAATGTGAGATGCATTTTTAATGATACATTACACAACAATGAAATGATACAATGAAAATCTTCTTTATTGATATACTCGTTTATTTCTACAGTTCTATATGTTATATAAAAATACAAGCCAATAAAATCACACAGTATAAACAAGATGACAGTATTTGACATTTTTAATTATTTGCCATTTAATCACTTCAAAAAGAAATATTGATAAACCATTTAACAGCCCGTGATAAGAGAGGTTCACCATGGGTATTCAAAATCTAAACACTGTTGACGGAACATTTTCAAGTCATTCAGTCGACCAATATTTTTGTTTTCTTTAATTAAATCAGAAAAATCTAAAAGTTTTTTTGAATACAAAAAAAACCGATATGTCTATAATAAAATTTAGGAATAAATCAATATGCCATTTAGGTATATTCAAAGATTCAATATACTCTGAGTGGTTAAAGTGTGAAAAGTTGAACTAAAATAATATTCGTACCACGTATAAGTTACCAATAATTGATTTCATGTGAAATATACTATGTTACCTTGATTAGCAGCACCTTTTGCAGTAAGGCTAGCCAGTTCACCGGCTTGAGTGGCCGCAATCAAAGATCCAAGCAATCCAGCCACCGAACATCTGAATGAGCAATGGAATTATATTTTAAATTAAGTAAATAATATGCTACTGCGTGTATATGAATATCAATTAGGATACTTACCTCACTTCATAGGTGCTACCATCGAATGCCCGAAAACAAAGAGCAGCCATATTTTCCAGCTCCGAGGTATACAAGAACGGCGCGTATTCAATCATGGATAGAAGACAACCCGCTGCAGCACATCTGACAGGCATTGATCTGTCTGTCAGACATTGGCGAGCCGCTTTGTATATCTCTTTATGGACATTTGAGATAGCCGTACCCATACCGCAGCAAACCTAATATAGAAATGAAAAAAAAATTGGAAGTCAATTTTTTTACCCACAATAAGCAATTTCATATCGTTAATTTCGCTGAGAACAAAAAGAACATATTTTTATAATATTTTTAGTATCATTAGTTTTTTTTTTTTTTTTGTAAAGTGTAAAAATTGATTGCTTTATAAAAAAGGAAAAAATATTACTTAATTGGATTAATAAAATCTTATTTTACAGCCAAATCATGGATGGTATATTGTTGGCCACATTCATTTTTTTTATTTTTAAGATCTGTATGTATAGGGTCCGCCTTCTAAAGTTTTTTTTTTCAACTAGTGCTTATTTCGTGAATGGTAATACTTAGCTCATGTCTGATTTGACAGATAATTAGTTTTATCCTTCCGCTGAACGAATATGTTTGTGTATACGCTTGAACAACGCTGGAAAATATTGCGACATTACTTTGAAAATCATGGTAATGTTGCAGAATGTGTGCGAAAATTGCGTACGGATTTTGGAAGAAGAGAAGCACCGTCAGCTCCGTATGTTCGTTATCTTGTGAAAAAAGTGAAAGAAACTGGCATCCTCATCGATAAACCAAAGCGTGAAAAGCCAAAAACAGTGCGTACACCCGAGAATATTGATGCTGTGGCAGAAAGTGTGCGTGAAGCGCCATCAACATCAATTCACCGTCGTTCTCAACAATTGAACATTTCGGAGACATCATTGAGACGAATTTTGCATAAAGACCTTGGTATGACGCCATACAAAGTCCAATTGGTTCAGGAGTTGAAGCCAACTGACCATCCAATGCGTTTTCGCTTCGCTGAGTGGGCCTGCGATCGACTTACAGAAGATGCCGATTTTGCCAAAAAAATCATCTTTTCGGATGAAGCTCATTTTGATCTTGGCGGGTATGTAAACAAGCAAAATTGTCGCATTTGGGGCTCAGAAAACCCGCACGCATACATTGAAGAGCCGGTACACCCAAAACGAGTCACTGTTTGGTGCGGATTTTGGTCCAGAGGTATTATTGGGCCATTTTTCTTCGAAAATGAGCAAGGAGTGGCCGTTACAGTCAATGGCGATCGTTATCGGACCATGCTGAACGAATTTTTGTTCACAAAAATTGAAGAGGAGGATATTGGCAACATTTGGTTTCAACAGGACAGCGCTACGTGCCACACAGCCGAAGCTACACTCGATGTTTTGCGCCCTGTTTTTGAAGATCGCATTATCAGCCGCAGAGCTGATGTCGTTTGGCCACCTCGGAGCTGCGATTTGACACCGTTGGACTATTATTTGTGGGGTGCCCTCAAAGATAAGTGTTACGCCGACAAGCCAGAGACAATTGACGCTTTAAAGGACAATATTCGTGAAGCCATTGGTGAAATACAGCTGCACACAATCGATAATGTGCTTAAAAATTGGACCGATCGTGTAGGCTACTGCATGGCCAGCCGAGGCAGCCATTTGAATGAAGTTATTTTCCATTATTAACCGGAAGGATTGTACTTTCAAATAAAAAAAGAAATTTGAGAAAATATTAGTAGTTTTTTTTTTATAGCATTTTCAAAAAAAAAAGTTATTTGGTGGACCCTTTATTAGACTTAATTGATCTTTAATTAATCACAGTTATCACATCTTATTAATTTTGATTTGTAATGATTTAAAATTGGTTTACACAACTAATAAATTGTGAAAATCGAATGGTAAAAATAATGCCAATAAAGTAATCCACCAGCATTAGATTCAATTAAAATACATTCAAAAAAATATCTTTGAAAAAAATGGCAGCATATTATTATTTAAGACAACAAAATTATAACAGTGTATGCGTGTGAAGGATGAAATTGTGCTTCACACAGACACCCATAAAAGAATACAAAACTAAATATTCAAATAGATCTTTTACTTTAGTTTTCTATGCAATAGATAGAAACACTTATTAAACTGTCAAGCTGTCTGCAATGCAAACGTAGAGATGCAAACTAAGTTCTCTCTCTCGAGATTTTCCAGTTAATTCCAGGCGGTGAACAAAACACATAATATGTCTCAGGGAGAACAGTAAAAGCACACGTACAAAGTTTTATTTGCTAGAATAGTTTGTTTTACCCGTAGACCACACCTGACAAGCAATAACATACAACCTATATTCGCGTGGCCTAGTTAAAAAATGTTACTTAACTTATTATGGAAAAAGGTAAACTAGCGTAAAAGAAAGAGAGAACCTGTTACACAAATACCTCTTTGTTATTTTACAGCTTGAATTTTATTTGAATGTGATATGAAAAGTATTTTTACTTTAGATATGTTCGTACATAGATAAAATAAATGAGCATGGTTTTAAAGTGTAGATTTACAAATGTGTTCTAAGAAATAAATTCATATTCATAGCATTTGATGTTTTCGCTGTTCAGTTTAATATTGTATAATATTTGAAATATATTTACGTTACCTTTTCAAGGGTGTTCATGATCTCTATTCTGGTCTGTGATTCGGCACTTTTTAAAGATCTTATCAAAATATGAACGGTTTCCTCGTAACTACGTCCCATCATCCGGCCCAACTTTTCATACATACACCCGACACAGCTGATGGCAGCCCTAATAAAACATAATATGATATTGATTATGAAATTAAATGGGCTTTAATCTGTATAGATAAATATTCCTTGATATATTACTGAATCCTCAAATCCAAAGAAAAATTTTAATGTAAATATGACCTTTAGGATAAGAATTACATAGTTTTACAAATATTAATACAGTTTTCAATAATTATTACAATTTACGCCATCATCTACCTGACGATTGAGCAAGTGGGAATAACTATCAACGAACATATTCAAATTTTGTTGGACTAAATAAAATTGGCCTACAAAGTAAGTTCCAATTTTATTTGTTAATTTGATAACTCTAATTACAGATCGCAGGATATAAACATACTCACAGATATAATGAAAGTTTTATAAGTTAAATAATAAAAATAACTATGAAAATTTAACTCTAGAAGCGATCCACGATGGAAAAATTTGGGTGGTATTCAACAACATATTTCAAATATGAAAATTTTGCTTAGTATTTTTGAAAGAAATGACTTACAGTCTCGTGGGCAAGAAGCTTGGTGAGTCATCTTTATTCTTGAGAATGTCATTACACTTGTTGACAGTGTCAAAGAGTAGGAATGTATCGCCCACAGAGAAGAGTGTAGCCAGACATCGTGCGAGTAGCTTTCTGGTTGGAGGTCCAGGACCAGCCCCTTCAACTCCATTCCCGCTGACCAGTCCCGTCAACTGTGCGACCAGCTTTTGTTGGCAACCTTTGATGTCGGACTGAAACATAAGAACGAAAACATTATAGCTACTTCCTACTATTTTTTATATCTCCAGGACATTTCATACTCCGACAAAAATAGATAAAGCCATAACTCCTTGTTTGAAAAAGGATTGGTAATACATCAGAAGTTAAACCTCTTCCTTTACAAAGGTTGAAATAGACTAATCCACTTTTACCCTCTCTAAAACTTGATTTGGCGAGTACAAACAAAGGTAAGAAAATATCAGACATTTCGATACAAATTTATTTCCATTACGGTACTCAAGCCCAACACAATGGATGTAATCTCAACAGTAAAATGAGATTTAAAAAAAAACAGTGCACGATTATTTAAGGCTGTCATTTAGTCAAACTGTATAAAAGCTTTAGTAGTGATTTTAATTTGTGTTAAAAATAAATCACGCTGAAATAATCGTTTAGTATTGAAACCATTATAGACAGGAACAAACCAAAATTATGACAAGGGTCGTTTTGTAAAATTGAAAGCTCTTTGTAAGAAAAAGCTCCGCGTACGAGCAAAAAGCCATTTACTGTTGTAAACAGCGTAAGTAAATGATACGGGTTATGTACAACCTGATTAAGTTCTTACAATATTTTTCGAAGCGTGAATAATTTTGATTAATGTATTCTTCCACCGGTATATTTATTGTGATTTAAAACAATGTTAGCCGTCATTTAAGGGTCAAATGACTACAGGCTTATATATAATAATATCATTTCAAGTTATTTAAAATCCATATAAAATGTAGATCGATGACGAAAACTAAAAGAGCATCATGTAACAGTGAGTTATCTCGAGCGTTGAATACCTTCAAAATTATTTTTCTTCCTTATAGAAATAATTCGTTGCGTAACGGAATCGCCGATATTTTTACGCACGAACAATTGCATTTAACGACAAAATTTCCCAGTCCTGTTTTCATTTTTATTTTTCATCCAATACGTAAAATAACGCCATACGTAAAAAGTCAGCAACCGGAAAAAATAACTGGCCGTCGCAATTGAACGTTTTAGTAACATATTTGTGCAACATAATACACTTCACAGTCCATTAATATTACTTTATTGATCTGAGAAAAAAATCATCAATAAAAAGTGGTCATACAAAAATCGCTGCAATAATTGAATTTCGCGTTATAATAAAACGTTTCCAGCCCAAACGCTTCGAAATCTTAATACAAAAGGATTTGATAAAATTGATACATTATACATGACTATGAATAATGAAATATTGTTAATTGTTTAGTTCTATTACAACGAGTCAGAACATACCTTGTCTAAATGATAAATGCCTGAAATATAAAGACATCTTTTCACCCGACACAAATATCCCAATGTCAATATTTATGTCGCCCTTAAGGACAGGTGAAATATTACTTAAGGGGGAAAATAAAATACAACTTGCATAGGTGGGTCGCGAAACCTACCGATATTTTCTTCACGAGGGCTGCATTTTGCGAGGACAAAACCGATAAGCTTTGCAAATCCGATTTACGAGCTCTCTCGGTTCCGCGATATTGTAACAGTATCACATTTCAGTTTAGGTTTTATTAGACGCGGACTTCCCTAGCTCTTACATATGTGGATGATATAAATGAAAAGAAAGAAAAGAAACGTTTTCTCAGTTAAACTTAATGAAACTTACAAGCAAATTTCTGTGAAAAAATCAAAGTATAATATTTTTATATGAAACGGACGATTAAATGCTGTATTCCGATAACGTACATTTTTTTATTTAATACAATTATATTATATATGATATGTATAAATTGTAGTGCCTGAATGTTCACATTATATTAAAAAATTCGTTGATTTAGAGCTTGTGTTTAGTAGTAAACATACAACTCATAACGTTTTCAAAATGCAGACTTCAATTAACCGCTTCCACGCATATTCGAAAACATCCAAACGAAATCTTTTTAAAATTTGAATTATTGAAACTTGGTACATTTCCACATGTTCTGTCACTCACAACCCGGTTTATGCCTTTCATTGTCTTCAGGCATTCCATCACTTCAAAGAGCGATTGTTTTTTTTATTATTATTATTCACGTCTGCTCTCAGTGTGGAGAATATGACCTCATCATGTATGTACTTGGCAAAAGTTTTTCCCTGCAATAATTGCTCGTCACTCAGTTTCTCAACCTCTCTTTTACAGTGAGAGCATGGACAGAAGGTATATGACTTGAACACGAGTAGTGGTTAACTAACCGTTTTCGCTACCTCGCTTTTTAGGATCTAATAGGTAAGAGGGATTTTTAGACCTCACAAACACCCCCTTTGCCTTCGAACAAAATCGATATGAAGATTTTTAAAAAATCTATTCGTACTGGGACTAGAGCCATTGGACTACGGATACTACAACTTTTATTTAGTCGTTGAAAATTACCGAGAAAAAATATTTCACAAAATAAATTATCGTAATGGTTATCTTGAGAAGCAACATATTGTGGTTTGTGGTTAGTGGTTATCAAAACATGATATCTTTGAAAGAAAATATTCATATTAAAAACAGCCATGGAAACCTTATATTCTATAAAAAAATATATGATATTAAAAAGAATAAAAAAAAGGCATTGGGTTTGATTTTCTAACAGCTTCAAATTTCGTATATAAATATGTTTTGATTCATGAGTCTGGCAACATTTGCTGCTGAAAGAATTTTCAGAATCAAATGTAATACAAAATATTATGAAATGAAAAGAAATAATATAATAGAAGTTTTGTAGAACTAAAATACATTACTTTTTTTCACAGTGTGAAAAGAAATATATCAAAACAAATAATTCTCGGAATTTCACAAGAGCTTTAACGATACTAGATCAAATACGTTTTTCGAAAATAAACAAATAATACTCATTTATGTATTATAATTGTTTTTTAGGCGGAATATTTTTACATCTGGATTCTGTGGTAAGAATACTTAAGCAATTACATGGGTACGGAATCAAGTCAACAGAAAATCGATAACAAACTAAGGTTTTTCAATTTTAATTTGAGATCGTGAACATAGGGCTCTAATTTTTCGCCCTTGAGTTGATTTCTAATTACTAAAAAAATCCCAGCGAGTCTTTTCGTTCTACATTATCAGCCGTAATTCATTTTTTCGAATAATTCATTTGAAATTGTTTCAATTCATTCGTTACATCTTGTAATACCATGTTCCAACGAAACATAAGCATCGCATAAAAAACGTGATTACTATACTTCCACTGTTTTAGAAGAAAACGTGAAGGTGACGAACGTACGCCTATTAATTAGAGCATGTGAAAGGCTAATTTATGTACTTTTTCAAAACGTATTCTAACCGTGGTTGCACGTTGTGTTGATCATTTACATCAATAAGGCGAAAATGTCAAAGCATAGTAGTACTACAGAATTTTTCTAGATTTCAATCCTTTGATATTACCACCTTATAGCAAAAGAGTTTTACTTGTTAAGTGCTAACGTAATCATTGAAATTTACCATTTGGGAGTATTTTTTTATGTCAATTCTTCTTAAAAATTCTAATTGCCTGTCAGGCGCAATCGCTATTCGTTCCTATAATGCCGTATATTTTAGGTATCTGTAAATTATATAGCCAAGTGTATGAACGAATGTTATCTACGAATAGAGTTTTTTTTATCACCAGTGTTGTACTTATCATATCTTTTCAATTCCTACTTTCTTTGTGAATGAGGGGTTGAGCAACTGAATTACAAAAAGTACTTTAAAAAAATCGTTAAAAGTCCATATGGTCCACTTTGGAAGCAAGCGTGTAGTGTATTCAAAAAAAAATACGTAATATTAAATGAAAACGATTTTTCATCTAAAAGACTGTATTAAAAACAAAAGGTTGAAATGTGATATTAACTATCAAAAAAGGCATTTACAGTGTACATTAAACAGTTTAAATGGATCGGCAAAAAAAAGGTAATCGTTTAGAAAGTGATTATTCATCTCCGCCCTAAATATACAATCTATTACTGGTGGCTTTCAAAATATTATTATGCTTTGTAGAATGGTCGCCGTACGAAATATAATAAGAATGGAAAACGCTTCGAGAAAATTTATTCATTTTCAAAGAACATTTCCATACAATAATTAGAAACGCAGGTGGCTGCCCTAACTTTATTAATTGTAATGAGAAATGACAGTGCATTTTTATGCAATATTTTTCCTTAACCGTTAGAATGCTACGCGGCGCAAAAGCGCTGCGATCGTTTGTATCGAAAATTGCGGCGCAGCGCAAAAGCGCTGCGAGTTTCAGTGTGTTTTCGGTGCTCCGCGGGAGTGCACGTACGCTAACCTCGCGCGTAATTTGTAATGAGAGTGCATTCTTATACATTTAAAAATAACTTTTATCGTTTTTTTATATTATTTTAAAATATCACTGCTCGAAACCATCGTAAGGGAAACAAATCGATATGCTGCACAGTTTTTGGCCTCGCACACTGTATCGGATAATTCTCGAGCAAAAAAGTGGACGCCGACAACAATATACGAAATGAAAGCCTTTATTGCTGTCATACTCGAAATGGGAATAACGAGAAGGCCAACAATTAGTAGTTATTAGTAGCTATTTGTGCGGCAAAACATAATTGTTGAGCTATTTTTTTTTGATTTTTTATTTTCTAAAAGAAATAAAATACAATAATATTGATATCACTTTATGTTTAATTAACATTAATAAACAATAAACATTTTATCTTTATAATGCAAAAATAATTAATAAAATTGATTGATATTTGTCTAAGTTAGAGTGTTTTATTTGACACCATTATTTTTTCCTCTAAATTAATCAATATGTGTATAGCAATTTTCATTTATTTTTGCCAAAATTGCTTAGCACTAAAACGGTTAAAGAGTGAGACAGAGATAGATCTCTGAAGTGAAGTGATAAATTCATGCAATATGATATGAATCTGAAAACAAGCAAACTTCCCGTAGCCTAATTTATCATAACAAACAGTAAAAATAATAAATTAACCATCAAGAAGAATTATATTTTAGAATCTCTGAATAACGTTTGGTGAACATATAAATAAAGCGAAATGAAATTAAATTTAAATTAAGATTTTTTTACGGCCAAATTCAGTAAATGTAAATAAAATTTAAGCATATTTTGTATAATGATCTATAAATACTCGACTTAGCTCGTGAACCATTTACTTTGGATACCTGGTAATTATTAACTCTCAATTCATACTAATTGATTTACATTAATTTGTATTGTATAAATTGATAATGCTCGAGATGTGCGAAAACAGTCTAGATCATTATATTATAAAATTGAGGAGATTGCCTAATTAATTGTGTTTTATTTATTTAAATAACAAACACGCAATGTTTAGTACTATTTCCAAAAATGTACATGTTTATTATCAGGACCGGTTTCGCTCAGCACGAGCATTACTTTTATTTATTTATATGCAACGTCTTTCCACCAAGAAGTGACAGTTAATACATTAAAAGTGATATAAGTGCTTCTACACTTGAAAAGCCTGGAACGTGGAAATTAGAACAGTTAATTTGTACATTTTTATTATACATTCCGGATATATTATTTTATTAGAGAGATTAAAGTATATTTTAGATTTCCTATAAAAATAAATACAAATATAAAATTTCAATTATTCAAAGTAGGTATTCTTCTGCGAGTTTTCAGAAGAAAAATTCATTACAGAAGAAGTTCTTATCATACGGATGAAATAAAATTGGCGGTGAAAATGTCTAAAGATGCCAAAAAACGAAACTCAGGTCGTGAGTGATTTATAAGAATTTTCCATAGATTTACGAAACTAATTATCCCCAGTTGATGAAAAAAAGTTTTCTCTTAAAACATCTACGTATAAACCAATCCAACCGATACCGAAAATTAAAAACCGATTCGGCTTAGCTAGTATACTGAAAATTTTGATGCAATTATTAATAAATATTGCTGTGTTCGATAAAGTGTTTGAAACGTCAAACATTATCGTACTAAGTAATAGTTATTTATAAAGGTTATTATTTTGACCTAATTTTCTTCTGTAATGAATTTTTAATGTCGCCTTAATATTTCCGGTGGTTTCAACCAAATTTTCATTTAGAAAAAGTATGCCACGCAACAAGCCTAAAAGCTAAGACGTGAACGGTTTATCGGCATTAAGTTATTCGTGGGTGTTTGTTGTTTAGTGTCCAATGGCAGTAAAACAAATCGAACTGTTCTATTGTCGCAATAAACACGTTTTATTTATATTAGTCCTGTGTAACACCAAACAATCACAATCAGAAGTCGCTAAACAGCGATCAACGCAAATTTCGCCACGTATTAACATTTTCAGCGTATTCGAAACATATTCCCAGTGAAATAAAATATGTTTTCTTCCAACTTCTTGAAAATACATATACATGCGTCATTTTTTTACTACAACCGCTATATTATATAACATAAAATACATATATAATTCTGTATGTATGTCTGTCACAATTTTATTCATCGCAAAATTAATAATCGATTGACTATATTTTGTACGCGTAGCATGAGGTACATGATGATATTTCAAACTTCAAACCTTTCGCTTACATCAAAATAAAGCCGACGTCTAAACGTAAGCACCAACAACATCGGAAGAAGCTGGATTATAAATAATAATTTAATTTTCTTTAGAAATGTAGGGATGTTATTTAAAAAAAAAACTTTTTGTTCAGTCCGTTGACAATGCGAATACAAGATAATTTACCCAGATAACTAACACCTCCCGGCTGAATACATTTTCCTTTAATGGCTTGAAAACATCTGCGAAACCACTTAATATAACCAGGCCCACCAACCGCCAATTGTAGAGATATTCATATTATTTATAATGTGACAGTGGCGGCGAGAGAAGGGTTTCTACAGCCTGCCATATCGATATTCGAAATCTTTTATAAACACTCTGCGGGCAACTTATTCACGCAAAAAAAACATTTTTAAAAGCTAACAATAATCAAACCTCAAATCTTTCATTGCTCATACAAAGCGTAGGTTAGTAAATGCAATATAATTCTTCACTTTATATTTGTGTGAATACAGAAACCGAAAATGTATCTAGCACACTAATTTCAGGATGAATTTTACTGCGAGTATGTACCTGGTTATTAAATATGTTTGCGCTGAGCTACAAAAAAGAACACTAAAAAGCTAAGTTCACATATACATTCTACAAATATTTTATATAAAAAATGGAAATCTACAATCTCGGCGAATTCAATCGAATCCGTGTATCTCTAACAATCTGATTTGATATTTGAACGTTGGGCGAATGATTTGGCGATATTCATAACTGTTTCAAATAGCAAAAGTAAGCTTCTCTGAAATAACTTTTGTTTTTACACTGCATAATTTCTACCAGTGATAAACAGCATACAATTTGTGTGTTTGAAATTTAGCTTAGTATTTTGGGTAGCTTTTAGAGAAATCTTTTATTTTACCAACTTTGTTATGAGAAGCGAACCAGCACAATCTTTTATAGTACAGAGTCAAGAAACCATGTGAATAACGAAAGCATAATTATTACATTTACATTTATGCAATTTTATTGAATACAGTGCGCATGATCGTTTTTTGAGAAAATTTCGTTTTGTTTTGAATCATTTTCTAGACAACTAAAAATCTTGGATGAAAATAACTGTAAAATGTTACTCTGAAAAAATTGAGTGAAAATCGTAAAATAATGATCATATAAATACCAGAGAGAGCAGCATTTTTTAAACCAAAGCCCTTTCTACTTACTAACTTTAACAGACAAAAAGACCACTTCTTATCGTTTTATATTAACAGGCGATCAAGAAACTTTGGATGAGAAAACGACGCCACAAATTTTAAAAAAATGTGTATATTTTAGAAAGAAAAGATTTCCACGTGCTATGTGCGTTGTAAATTTCTTACAAATAATAATTGTCCACGTGTAATTTCATTTAATTTTTCGTTGTGTGGCTGACAGAATTTCAGAAATCAATTAATTTATAGCTGAATTTAAAAAGTGTAATAACAAGCGCCCGAAAATATGTAAAAAAAAAAAAATTTCATTTATTAAAATTCCTTGCCTAACTACCCATACAATTTACACGGAAAACGGCGCAGTGCTTCGTTGCCGAACCAAACCGAGATGTAATGTTGATTTATTTAAGGTTTTAAAGTAAATTTCGTGTTCGATGCAAATAGAAAAAAAAACACGTTTATATTGGACGAAGGTTGGCAGGGTGTTAACGAAGTTAAAATGAAATGAAAAAAATGTTTTTAAAAGAGACACATAAAAAGCCTAAGCGAGGAGAAAAATAAAATAACGAGGACCGAGAGACGAGATATGATTTCGCCGAGGTCTTCTGTCAGCAAAAAGAAAATATCGCATCCGTTTTTTACAGTGTATTTTTATCTTTCCTCACAATACACAGTACAATTATACAAAAACTTGAACGTGAATAGTAACACGTGTCGTATATTAAATATGCATAAATCCCTTTTAATCACATCAATCAGTATTTATGAGATTCCCTTAAAGAACCTCAACTGAGCGGTCAAATAGGTCCGCATATCAAATGACAAGACTACAGTGTCATTTTCTGAGACAATCAAAATTTATATTACCTTCGGATCAAAATTCATGAGCTCGCTGAAATAAGTAACACAAGTTTCAACAGAAATACATATAAAACAATTGTAATGATCTTACTTGTGTATAGGTAAATATCATGACGAATCATCATGACGCCAATCCACTATGAATTTGACAAATGTAATGAAGATATAAGATATATATATAATATTCTTTTTTTTTAACAATACACCGTGGTCCATAATTGAGAGTACTGATTAGCCGTCATAAGTGGCAACTCATATTACCGAATAGAAAAACAAGTTTGGATAATTATTATTTCGGATAGATTAGGATAAAAATTGGGATCATTAAAATTAAGTCCTGAGAATTTCATTTATAAATTCGGCTGCGTAGAAGAAGAGAAAAATACTTTATAATTGAAAGCGATATTCGAGCTTAAATTAATTAATATATTCGCTTGAGTTATCATGATGAGACATTATTTATTTTAGGTTGTTTTCCAACAACAATCGAACGAAAATGTTTCTTATAAAAATTCAAAACGTTTTCATACAATAGGATGGCGGTCGATTTCGGAGTATTTTTAAGTGAAGAAAAATATTAAATATACTGTTATAAAACAATACATTTACCTAAAAATATACAGTTAACAACTTGGAAGTTAAAATAATAATAATATTTAAACATAATTTTGCACTGAATTGAGGTTTTGCTCTGTAAAGATGTAAAGACAATGAAGCGGTTTGCAAGTAAATCTTTTTATAGATTTATTACGAGTAAAGCGGATTTTTAAACCGACATTAAATAATACCTCCGCTTTACAGAATAAATATTCTTTTCATGAAAACGATTTAATACACATGTTACTAGATACGGATTTTTTTGGCATTGGTGTACCTAAGAAATTCATTTTGAGCGCCACAGGACAATTTAAAAACCGCTTCGAACCTTTTTTAACACTAGCCCATTAAAAATTTTCATTGAGCTGTAAAAAAAAAAGAAAATGTTGACTTGTATAAAATAATTTATTGTCAGTGTAAAACAAACCTTCGAATTCCCCAAATTAAGATTTTTTATCTTCGACAAATGAATTGTGTGATAATTCCTACTAAATAATATGAAAAAAAGTAATGTCTGATAATTAATTTTATATTAAGTATGAATTTTTAATAAGTTATTTCGATCTCTTGTGTAAAGAAATATGTTTTTCAATTCAAGTTTCTCAATGAAAATTGAATGGTATGGTTGTTTAAAAAATCTTCATTCTGAATCGATTGACCAATACACTAAATAATAACGAACACGTGCGCTACTGTCCCGTAGAGGTGTGTTCGCCAAAACATGTTTGCTTACAAGAAAATAATAATGGCAACGAAAACGTGGAGGTGATTTATTTTACCGGAAAATGTGATTTCCTGCAAAATATTACATTTAAACGAAAAACATAAATCCTCTTAGAAGACGGTACCTACTTTGAGCAATATAAATGTCTAACCTTGACAAGATACTTCCAACAGGGTGCCCAGGTACTGTAGAAAATGAATTATACGAAATAAACCTGACATGTTTTTAATAGTACTTTCGTTTATTGAGAACGCGTTTTCAAATTACTCGACACTGGGTGGTTTACTGCATCTATCAATAAAGTTATCTTTTCTCGCTCCAATGATGGGTGAAATATTTTGTAGGCGTCGGAGAAAATCATCGATTTTTTTAAAATAAAATATGATTTCATGATATCATCAGGATTCATTTGATCAAAAAATACTTACTACTTACACTTAATACTGGAGTATTGACAAAAAGCTTCTAAAAGCTATATAGAACACTGAGAAAAAAATAGCAATGTATTTTAGTTCTACAAAATTATTTTTTTGAATATAGTTGATAGCTATTTCGGCTCACTCATCGTCAGAACTATGCTTGAACGAACATTTGCTTATCTATATATAGCTGTGTAGAAAAGGTACACAACACATCTTATCTCCTGTTTAAACGACCTAGCTTGTTTCTTGCTCGCAATAAAACTTAAAATTGTAAATGAAACTAAAAAGGCGGCTACATCAATAAGTTTACATATGGCACGGAAATAGTCTATTATAGAAACAAAGAAGCACCCCCCAGGGGGTTAAGTAATGGTGACCGACATATATAAGTTTGTTCGTTAAGAATCCTTTGTGATAGTTGATATCTAATAATTTTGTAGAACTAAAATACATTGCTATTCTTTTTCACCGTGTTATAATGGAGTTCTACTAAGTGAATGCCAATTCAATCAATAAGCTATATAAAACGTTCAGGTAATGATTTTGAAATGTAATCTTGCAAAGAATTTAAATAGTTCAAACTGTGTAAATTTCCACATGGTTTGTCACTCACAACCCGGGTTTCGCTGCCAGTTCTATTGCATCCAATGCATGAAGTTGCCGAAAAGCGGAGTCCGAGTCGTAAATAACAAAAAATTCGATGATTAAACTTGATATCGAAATTCCACCAAGCACCCTAATCGATATCGTGAATTAAACATGGAATTACATTTTTTAATTATCAGTATAATAACACTTTCTAATACATTTTAACTATGTCAAATAACATAGACACAATATTTAGATAATTATTTGTATCGAATAAAACCATCAAAGCGCTTTAGATGTTTTTCTTTTAAGTCTTCGTTTTCCATCTTAATTTATTATATTGCTGAAAATGTAGACCTTTTTTTATCATTTTTTCAGTTTAAACAAAATTGTCAAAAAATCAAAGATGAGGATTTAACGTATAAGTACATATTTATATTAATGATTGCAAATGTATTGGGGAGTTTTCTGTGCCGTATTGCGGTACAAGACGTTTTATTAAAAAGGTAAATCCCAAAAGTCATCTAGGCTTGGTTCATTTATAGCGAAAAGGGTAAGAGGAATCTGATAAAATATTCAATCGTATCGAGAACAAATAGCCAGCCTTTCACCCCTCCGCCGAAATATTTCAACCCCGTCATCTGGGGGTGAAAACAATGATATCATAAACTATGTCACGCAAACGCCCAGAGAAATAAAGCAGGGCTATTGAATTGTTCGCTTTCCATAAAACATATAGAACTTTATAAAGTTCACTATATTTCGCTTAAAATACTTATTCATAACTGGCGAGGAAAGACAATAGTCATTGATTACCTTATGTATACTGTCAATCAATTTAGAAGAATAGATTGAAAAAAGTATTTTCAATTTTGACAAATAGCAATGTATTTTACTTCTACAAAATTATTATTTTTTAAGATTTCAGCTCACGCCATCGTCAGAACTATGCTTTAGCGAACATTTGCTTATCTATTTATAGCTATGTAGAAAAGGTACACAATACATCTTCTCTCCTGTTTCAACGACCTAGCTTGTTTCTTGCTCGCAATAAAACTAAAAATTTTAATGAAACTAAAAAGACGGCTATATCAATAAGTTTACATATGGACGGAAATGGTCCATTATGTAGACAAAACGGCTCCCCGTAGAGGGTTAAGCAATGGTGATCGACATATATTAGTTTGTTCGTTAAGAATCCTTTGTGATAGTTGATATTCAGTTTTCAATTTTTACTTAAGCTTGGTATAAGTAAATTGTATGTAAAGTAAAAAGTATGTTGGTAAAAAATAATTGATTTAATTTAATTTTTTAGCGGTTGGAATGGAATAAAAAACACCAAAACAAACACCCACACAAACTAAATATTCTATGAAATAAAAAAAAAATATAACATTCAATATTGACTTTGTCACTAATTATAGCAGTCTCCTTCTGGCAGTAGCGCGCACATATTACCACTTGGCGAAAAAAATGTTATGTAGATTGCCGGAAATAATTCATTATAACAAACCAATGAAAACGGGAAAAATTCCGAATTCCTGGCGTAAAATAAAGCCGTACCCGTCCGAGGTCTCCCCGACGCGTATTTCGCAATATGCCCGTGGGGACCCCGCAGACTTTGGCGGTCGTCAGTATGCGCGTGGCGAAACAAAAGAACCAACCCCAAATAGCTACAACTACTCGATACAAAAGAGTATTATCCCACTACACATAGTCTACTGCAGTCAGTACCAGATCATTACACAGAATCTGACAATTTAATAATGTTAAATAATAACAAATAATTTACTTATATACCCTGCAAACGATTACGCCTCAATGGCAAAGTTTCATTCATCCGAATTTCTCTATAAACGCTACTGAGCGTATCACATTACATAGTAACGTCACACGGTTTCAAATGGTTACCGGGAGTGTTCCAATATAAAGACATTGAATGAACTCTCGGCTAAAGGACCGACACTATTTACCAATCGACATATTTTATACCGTTATAATTTGTAAAAAAAAACAGTATGAAATATAGTAATATATGATACTTAACATGAATTGGATTAGGATGGATAGCTTTAATTTATGTATTCACAAGCATATAAATTTATGCTTTTACTTTCATTCCCGCGTAACTTGATTTGCATGTGATGTGGAATCTCGTGTTTATTGGCTATATCACTGTGACAAGTGACTGTGAAACACCAGCTGTATTTAATGTAACGTGTAATGGTGAAAAACCATGAAACGCCAATCAGGACAGACACATTAAATTCAATTTTCACGCTCATATTTTAATATATTTCTTAATTATCAAAGGATTACAGGACAGGTGACCAGTCTGCAGCTACTTGGACAACCATCACCCCATCGGGTAGGCGGGCACGACTCTAAATTCCCTACGCAATGAAATATTCATGGAGAGACCTTCAACGCTATGTCGGACGCAGGATTAAATAATTTCCTCTCATAATGGTAGCATGCTTATCAGAGGATAGAATCCTTTCCGCTCGTTTTTAAAGCTAGGAGATTCAAACCAATCATAATGGTAAATAAAAAAAATTCTATCTGGCTTGGCTTTGCTGATCTAACTTAATCCTTATAAATCTTTTAAAATATAACCCACTTCCGATAGTTAATTCATCAATAGAAATTATGGTTGTTTGTATTAAAATCATATAATTTGGCGATTTTGAATCAGTGGTACAACTTTGAAACCTTTCGGATTAAATAATAATATAAATATATCAATTTCATTCAGTCAATAACACAAAGAGGACGAGACAAATAATGCGTTTCAATTTCTTATCCCAACTCACGTTAACAAACTTTTACATATTTCATATAAAATAACGGTAAGAGATTATTCCTTTTTGGTTTTTAACTGCGTCTCTTGCTCAAAATAATATGTAGTTGGTAGCATGCATGTATTGCTAAAATACAGCGACGATAATAAAGGTATTTGATCTGGAACATTTGAATTGTAAATGGTATTTATATTTTTAAATATTTGTATTGTAATAGGCATTGAGAAAGTCGCCTAGCTTCAAGTAGCAAGACCAGGAATAGACAAATCACGCACGAGAATTCGCGTATTGAAAAAAAAATCGTCTACAAGAACAAAAGACTTGTTTAATAAATTATCAAAAAAATATCCGGGTAATTTACAACAAATCGCGAAACTCCCTACATTTCATAAATAACGACTTCGATTGCATAGACAATACTCTGATAACATCTTCTCTGCTGGAATATTATTATATAACGAAAGATTAATCGGCTGTCTTTCATAGTAGAGTTCTAGAAATGTGAATATTGAGTGATATCCAAAATGAACAATGTGAAACTGAATATTTATACTGAAGACTTACAGTACGTATGATAAATGTAAGAACGGATGTAAATTTACGGACACCGATAGATTATTGTAAGTTTGACGCCGTAATCTCCAAGGCTTCCGAGTGAAATATTACTCATAAATTATATTCTTTTAAATTTGTCTGCAGTGACACTAAAACTAAGAAAATAGATCCAAAATTGCAGGTAAAATCTGTTAAGCCGCTTGCCGTGGCTTAGCAGTAAGTAATAAAGCAGTATTTCCGACCTAATCCTTCTCTCAAACAACGTTTCGAATCCCGGAATGGATTATTACTTTGAATCAAAAAGCATGTGTTCAGGTGATGTTTTTGTCTTTACTAGATAATACTGGAAATAAGCAACTAGGATGAGATATCGATTAGCTTACAAAGACGTCTCTTTCAACTGTATTTTCATCGTTGTCGTTTCTAATAAGGGTAGATTCATGAACAAACTTCAAATATGTTTGTTTTCAACTATCTCCGTTGAAATGCCTTCGTCAGGATTTCATATGTTTCAAAGCTACCCCAATTTTCATGTTTGAAACCAAAAACGATTTTACGGATCTCAAGAAATAGATATACTCTTATATTTTCTTATCAAATGTGAATCCTACTCTGATTATCTATTTTTTAATAATATATTCATAAAAAAAGATGTTTTAAGTAAATTTTTATTTTTTATGTTCATAAATAAATTATTTAAACCCTGCGTAGAGCGTCTGAAGAAAAAGTAAATGATATTGATTGAATTGGCATTTGCTTGGTAGAACTCCATTATAACACGGTGAAAAAATAGCAATGTATTTTAGTTCTACAAAAAAAAATTTAGAACTAGATAGCTCCGACGATGGCGTGAGCCGAAATAGCTGTCAACTATATCTTATAAAAAAAAATGTAGAACTAAAATACATTGCTATTTTTTCACCATGTTAAAAGTAAATGACTCAAATAACTGATCTGTATTATGATTGTTTAAAATTACGTGTGAAAAATCATCAATAAATTTCTAAATACTATTTTGACTAAATCTATATTTTATTGATGGCAATAATAATAGTTAGTTTCACAACCGAGATTTATTCTATCAACTACTATCTCAAATCTAGGCCGTTGAATAGAAGAAAACTGTATATATGCGGTATAGTAAGAAAATTACCTTCCTTTATATGAAAATAAATTCCTTTTCAGATAAATGCTACCTTGGGTCGTTTCCACACAAATCTGAAGAATCTTGGCGGGAGTAAATTATGAAGGTAAAAAAACTATATAAAAAAGGATATTTTACCTAACTTTGTGAAAAACGGCGGCGAGGTGAAATATTCTTGCGATCAAATAGATAGATAACTCCTTCACATTAACATTTAACGTATAAAATAAAATTTAAATATCAAATGAAAAAAGATAATTTTCTAGAACATTCACGATGTCGACTAGAGTAGACGCGGTTCAATTTCGAAACATGAATAGGATATTAATGGATACATTTGAAAAACGATCTTGCAATAAGGTAAGAATGAAAATAGTATAATAAAATATAGATTTAATTGCTATAATGTAAGCATGAATTTGAAAAAACTAATCACTTAAATATTTTTATGTACATTTAATCAAAATTTCATAAGGTACATTTTATTGTTAATTTGAATTATAATTCTTTAATAAGGTGCTCAGGTTCGAGATAAATGAGACATAAAAATTATAATTTTAATATATTGTAATTTGTTAATCAGAAAATATTTAACGTGAAAATTCGCACTGAGAATCAATATGATAATAATATAAAAACGAGTAGTTATTCATTCGCTCTATTCTAAAATATTTGCAAATAACATTTACTGAATGATCAATTTATTCCAATGTAAATCTCGATGCAATTCCCGCACCATATCGAGAATGTACGAAACGTGAATAAATGAGTCACGGTTTACTACTTTGATTTCATATTGAGTAGTAACATACAGAATTATTCAAATTAATGAATACATTTAACAAAAATGCTATATTTATATGAAACACGATTCGAATTTAAATAACCTTCTAGTTCAGCATATAAAATATGAATACAGACATCAATTTTATTCTCCCCAGAGTGAAAAATTGTTTCACTCGAAAAATTTCGACTTTCAGACTACCTCGACACCGCGATCAACTGCGTAAATTGATTTTCACTTTTAGATACATATTATCATTTAATTCTCAGTGATAATGTTTGCCGTTGTAGAATGGACTTGAGTTGAATTATACGTCACTTGTCAAAACTTGTTTCCTTAAATTAGTTTTCATAAATGAAAAAAAATACTATACACCCAGTCCTTTTTTTACGCGATACATTGGTTCCAGAAAACGGCGCGTAAAAAAAATCGCGTAAAAAATCACAACTTTCATATAATTTGATAAATTGGTTCCAAAATTAAAATATCGCGTGAAAAAGTACCAGAAACGTATGAAAAACCAAAATTTGCACTCTAAAATTCGTGCAAAAAAAAAATATATATTTCATGTCTTTATTGCTTATAAAATATAATGATACTCTAACAATATAATTTTTTCACTTATATGAATTAAGTTTCAAAAATACACATTTTTTTTATTTAAAAAAATAATGAAACGTACATGCCTAGCATCATATATAAATTTCTTCTTTAAAACAAATTTGGGGAAAAAATCGCGTAAAAACGAGTGAAGCGCGTAAAAAAATGTAACGGTGCTGTCCAAAAAAATCGCGTATAATCGAAGTCGCGTAAAAAAAAAGGACTGGGTGTACTTCAGTTAAAAAAAGTGATTTCAATAATAATAAGAGAGAAAATAATTTATGATAGAGCATTTACTCTCTATATTCACATTGTTTAAAATAAGTAAAACAATAATATTCGTCAATTAAAATCTCTTGTTTAATTAGTATTGAACCATAAACCAACTCCGGATACGGCATGTGAACCCTTCTCATTGTTCAGCGATAAAAAAAACGTGGCGGAAAATAAGGAAAGTAGCAGACGGTTCTGGTCCAAAGGACAAAATTGCGGCACCGTAAATCGCATGTCCTAATTTTTTTTACTTTTGTGAATTCTATTGTATAATTTTTGATATAGACATTGAATTCTCTTTTATTTTATTAAAACCTTGCTTATTCTTCGAAATAAATGCACTTATTGTTTACAAACAATTGAGTGAAGTGGAGTCGTCTAAAAAATGTTCTACATAACTTTAAACAAGTTTTATATGGATATTTTTTTAAGTTTCTTGAATATGTTTGGTTTCCCATTTACATCTCAAACATAACATTAAAATACAGCATAGAATGAGTGAATATCAACAAGCTCTTCCATATATTATCTGTTACCCTCTTGTATTAGGAACATTGTCTGACAATCAAATCTTAAATTTGATTTGTTACAATTTTGTAGGATTCCACATGTTCTGTCACTAACTAACCGGGTCTCGCCTTTCGGCATCTTCACACATTCTATCACACGGATGCAACATTGCATTGCCAAAAGGCGAAACCCGGTTCGTTAGTGACAAAACATGTGGAATCGTATAAAATTGTAACAAAAAAATTCCATCAAGCACCTTCAGTCGATATCATAAATTAAATCAAATCTCAATCAAAATAAATTGTATTAAAATAAACTCAGGAAGTCTTAAACAGTGTCATAATGAGAATCGCATTTAAAATAAAATTTTAAACTAAATGTAAGGCTTTAAATATCCTTAATTACACAAGAAAAAATATTCACTGCAGTCATGTCACATCGTCAACCATTTTCCACGTTTAATTGCTCAAAAACACCCTTGTGACGTTAGATACTTTTTTAATAAACAAAAAAAAAATATTTCTACAATATTCACCAAATAAATAGAAAATGGTATACTGTTTTGAATTTTATTTAGAAGATACTATGGACCTGTAAAGATATGGTCAAAAATAAATCTAAGAGAAACGGTCTACTCTTGAATCATATCCTCAATAACGAGAAGAAAATCGGGGTAGCTTGTACAGGAAAGCTGACGGATGTAGAAAATATACCGCACCGGGTCATACATATTACAAGCTCGAGTCCACGGGAGAAGCTATCGAGGCGGAAGCCCTTGGCAAAAAAGAATAAGGGATTGATCGATTTATTTCAAGTGTCCGTATCCACAGTCTAAATATATCTTACGATGGCAGATGTCAGATAAAATAAAGCAGATATATGTGTAAAGTGACCCACTACCAGTGTGATCGAATATATAACATATTTCCGCGGGAGATACGTACCAGGAACCATCGGCGTAAAAATAAAACTGTTGAAAAAATACACGATTAATAAAGTATTTTAAGATACAGACAGATTCACAACTTTAAACAACTTATTTGTTCATATATATTATTAATAGACAATGTCGGTTTTACATTTGAAGTAATAATCCCATTTTGATCATAATAAAATATTTAGAACAAAAATATGTACGAATCAATGAATTACTAATAAAAACCTGTACAGTTCATCATTTTTAATGTATTTTAACTGTGACTTATTGGTGGAAAGGTATCAATTTAAAAAACATACAGTAATTTAACTTTATTGGTACTAGTTTAAGTTATTTACTAAAGGTGTTTGAAAGAATTTTAATACCAATTTTGAAACATTAAAAATCATGAAAACTATATATATTATCAAATGATCGAGTAATAAAATACAATATATCAAATTGTATGCTTAATACTACATCCACAAATGTATATAATAATTAGCAAGGCCGGTTTCGTTTTCATTTGAAGACGATTTCTTTTGCTCTGCAATCGACCATTATGAAATGAGCATTGAGCTCTGTATACAATTTATACTCCATCTTTTCTACAATCCGAAGGATCGTCGCAAAAAATATATCCAGAATCAAAATTCGTTAAAACCCAAAATATCTCATTTTTTAGATAGTTCGCTTTGCCCTTACTAAGTCTGCAGAATAGACACAACATAAACAAGTACACAAATGTACCAAAACTTTTACATTATTGGGATCGTGAATGAGGCATTAAAGCACTCAATTTTGCCAAGAGAGTATATAACGTACTCTGGGAATCGGTCGAAAGGGTGAGTAGGGAACACATTTTCAAGAGCTCACCATAAAAACAAACTAATATAAGATGCGCGTCGAACGTTAACGATTATTTTGAACTGTATACTCGATATAGTGATAACCAACCGATTTTGCATATTTTCTCTGAAAAGTCTTTAGACTCAAAAATACGCAAGATTATTATACTAGAATTCTAAATTAGAAAGCTACAGAATTCATATATTCATTTCCATATATTCCAAATGGTCGAGATCTTTATCAACTTAATGATGATTTCTCCTTTTGGTTTAACAAAAATTATCAATTCGAGAATTGTAATCTAATGGTAAACGCTCTGGCCCTCGATTCTATTGTTTAGAATTAGTATAGCTTAATATCTTTAAGATCAATCTTTACGTGATTACATTTTGTTGATTTATTGTAGCGAAACCAAAAAATAGAATCAGTCACATGGCATTTCAATAATTATTACTGAAGCGATAAAAATTGTAATTAAAATGTTAAATAAATACAAGAGCAACTATAGAAAATATTTATGAATTCTTTTGATACTAAAAGCAAATGTAAAATAGCAACAATAGTAAGCACATTTTTGTATGCTTTGAGAAATTTAACAGGAAATGTTTGCAATATATGTAAAAGATAACAAAAACAACATTTTCTTGTTGTTTTAACAATTTGCGTAACTGGCTAATGCGTAAACACAAAATTTGGTTCGTTGAACATCGAGTCAACAATTTTTGTGTAAAAATATCCAGTATTTAAATTTTTAAAAATTCTATAAAAGGTGAAATTATCGTCAAACAACATTTGAATAACAAAACGCTGTGTATTTATTCATACCTTGTATGGAATCCTAGCGTCAATTCAGCACGTACTTGCTACAATTTGTTTTCAGACGAAAGCATTTTTAATTGCAAAGTTTTTTCAATTAACCATAACACCAACATGCAAATTAGACTTTATATAAAGAAACCCTGACAATTCAAGAATCAGTTTACGACGGCGAATAACAACGGTAAAAGCATTCGTATTTTAATTTGAGATAACATAATTATACTGTACTAGCGTGTACCCTGCATGCGTTGCAATGCCACTTAAAAAAAAGAAACCGCGACTTTATGGAATCGCCTCGTCGGGAGCCTCTCGCCTTCCGATTGGATAAGTCAGACTTGAGGCGAGGCCGGAGCCAATTAGAAGCGATAAGCTTAGGTTATGTTTTTCTCACCGAAATTTAACAGTGGCGGCCGTATGTGTTTTTATTTATTGGAGTGCTTTTGGATACACAATGTTTTTTTGTTCTTCTATCTGGTGCGTACACAAATAAATCAGAAGGTTTTCCAACACGCGAACAGGCCACATACAGTTGTCCATGTGAGAAGCATGGATATTCTAAATTTAGTCCACACACTTGTAACGATTGTCCTTGTGCCTTATTGATGGTCATTGCAAAAGCGACTCGCACTGGAAACTACAGACGTTTAAATTCAAATGGCATATCTGTCGGAATCATTGGGATGCGTGGCAACAGTGCTTCTTCTCCTTCGAATTTTCCATTTAAAATTGTAGCTTCAATAATTCATCATTTTTCTTACCGAAAGCCTGGTACCGTTGCAAAGTCGTGAGGAATTTATGTTTCGGAGAAGAATGATGGGGACGCCAATTTTCAATGTTAAAACATGCGGCGGCATGCCTGGCAAATCAAGTGAATTCAAGAATTCTGTTGGATAATTGACGGCTTCTTCTTGATCCGTTATAGTATCGATGGACTTATACGTTATCGCTTCTACTGGTATTTATTTAATATGCTGAAATTGATTGCATTGATATCTTTGTTTTTGGCTGCTAATATAGCATGTGCACTGAGCCATTGATGACTTTTGTGCAATATTTGGAAAAACTTTGTGAATCAATTCGTCTATGGTTGCGGTTATTTAACAGAAATTCGCTGGCAATGTGATGCATTGTGTGGATTCCTCTATTGCCATTTTCCCATTTTCTATATCCAACAATTGTTTTGCGAAACGTTCAGCGGATGCATCATGTTGTAATTGTACACGCATATTGGTCTTCAAAGTGAATCTATGTACGAATCTTCATAATAATAATCTTAATATCTTCACTCGTGTAGTATTTGTATTTTTCCCAAAGATCTTTTGGATTGGACGGAAAGCACATTGTTAATATTACTTTCAAATAACGCACGAATTTGTTGTGGGTGAGCAGTATTCAATGAATCAGCGAGTGTGCGAGCAAGTGTCCCAATGTGCATCGTTTTCTAGAAGATTTAATTCGAGGCAAGCTTCACAATAAGTGACACATATTCGACCGTTTACTGTTCTCGATTCTTGGAAGGATGTCGGTTCACGTATGTTGATTAACAGTAAAACATCTGTAGAATGTTGGCACTTTAGAGTAAAGTAGTGTCTTTGCAAACATATCATCCCTACACAATAAGAAAAATACAGTTAACGTTGCTGGCTGTGGTGACAATACTCTTACACGTCCATTTTCTCTTGTGAAGTACACTCGCTGTCCATTTTCGAGGTGAATTGCCAAATGAGTAACTGTTGGATGCCGTTCATGAATTGGAAATGATAAAATGCGCCATATTGCTTCATTGCTACTAATGTAGCGTCCCAGTTGATATTGGTTGATTTCATCGATAGATGCAGTTGAATTTCCCACTCCAAAAATTGCCATGACGCTTCCTTTGTTGACATATTTACAAATGTATTTGATGGATTTCGCCGAATTGCAACACTCAATATTGATGTGTGCTTTGTACGTTTTCAAGAGAAGCGGTGAATACGGTACAATCCAACGATTATCAACTTTAACGTCATTGTTTTGCTTTTTTCTTTCGTGCTTGAGTATACTGAGTATGAGTTGTATTCTGACCTATTCCTTTTCGTTTGGGTGGCATAATTGATTTCGCAGTGAATGTTACGTTTTGAAATTCACTTTTGGAAAACAAAAAAATAAATAATTGATATATTGAATAAATTCTTTTTATATCACACACTTTTTTTTTACGTAATATTTATTTCAATTTGTTCTGTCATGCGACATAAAACCAAAACAAAAAAGTCGTTAAAAAATAGAACATTGAAATACTTTTTTCGAAAATCGAACTTTGTTTCAAAATATTCAGTACCTTAGGCAAGTACCTACAAGTGAGTGAATGTGACAGATTTGCGTCGTTCTTGTTTTCGGCGTTGCTATGGATACAATGTGTCATAAATGGCCATTCTGTATTACAATAGTCTTGTATGAAAACATGTTTTTCGTAAATATTCAATTAATTTTTGTAATCAAATCAAATTCTGAGTGTTCTATCTTTTGCCCGGTGGTCTAAGCAATAATTCGACAAAGTTTTATCGCAATTGGATTAATGGTGTAGGAGTTTATAAAGGACAGACAGACAGACATTCATTTATATATATATAGATTAAATGGAGCATCAGAAAATGGACATCGCGGATCACTGCGATGTGTTCATTAGACAAGCGGGAATGTTAATGTTATAATATAAAACAATTGATAATACGGCAATACTTTGTCCTATAAAACAAAGTCATAAAATCTTATTTGAATGCTTAATTATTGACTATTTTAACTGTTTCCTTTATACTTTTAAAACTCAATATTGGCTAATAATTTATAGACAATTCTCCATTTTCTTTGATTCGAAGAACTGATTAGGCGTTGTTTTTTTCCTCAATTGGCCATTAAGTGAGCAACCAGCAATAAATCAATCCAGACGCATGATTAGAAACACGTTGAAAGTAAGTTATAAATAATATTACAACGTTTATTGAATTTATTTAGAGGCAGGATTATATCGATACAATTTAGGATATTTATTCATCAAACTATGGTAACGAAAGAGTATTATTAATTAAGTATCTTAAAGTTCAAAAACCTCATCGAATTAATTATCAGGCTAATAGTATAACTTGTGTAAAAAAATAAATGTACTCGAGAGATGAAATTGTTATATGACGACACTGGCTAAGTTGATGGAATCGCATACTTGATTTGATTTTTTATCATAATTTAAAGGAGTGATTTCATTTCTTGATTTCACGAAAGTCAAACGTTTTTCCTTAAGGTTATGTATGCTTTATAAATATACCAAAAAACACTATCGCTGACGTGCTGAGATAAAATAATGGGGAAAATGATAAGAAATCGACGTGAAGAGAAAATGGTGGACACTACGATTATCTCATAGACCATGGATCCTGCTGCTATTTTATACCGTCACCATTTACATTTTTATATATTATAAAATATTTTCTTTTCTTCGATAAATATATCCTTCTACAAAAGTACTAGGACAACTATACATATCTTACAATAAATCACTCGAGGTACATTAATTTGTTACTTGAAAATAATTCGATCGCGAGAGTGCAATGTCTAAAAGTTCATTTATCAAATACGCTTCGAGCAAAATGAGGGACCGTCAATTACATCACCTGATGATAAAGCAAATAGACACCAGGATCGACGTCGCCATTCTACTAAGCTCGGTGACTAGACACTATCTGCTTTTTTTCATTAAAATAGAATCCGTAACGACCCTAAGCCCGTCGCATCACCTCTAGTCATAATGCCCGATCGCAATGTGTTACGGAATTGTCAACAAACATTTATTATTATATCCTACAGACGTACGCAAAGCGTGACCTATAAGTGTTAACTGTAGGTACATAACATTTAATGAAAACATATGTTGACATACTAAATTGTTATTATGTAAATAATTAAACATAGAACGACAAAATATCGTCAACCGACATTAGCATTATCAATACACAAAAAGTCTGAATTAAAATCAATCCGAGATAAAGCTATTCTAGAATATACAAGATAATTTGAACAAGAAAGATTCTTAAATGTGATTAATTTTGACAAAATGAGATTACTGAATATGGCATCAAATGTTGTATGTAGTTTTACGCAGAGGATGTATTTTACAAGTGAGAAGACATTGCACTGCAGGTGTACATTTTACTAGATAGAACAACACAAAAATAAAATACAGTATGTGCATTGCAACTGCAACTGCTAAATAATTGAATCGATATGGATACAAAAAAAATATTTATTGGAAACGAAATGAAAAGTTGTTTATTCTCCAACAAACATTTTTATTTTTTATCGAAACCTAAATATTTTTTACCTTTATTTCAAATCAAATCAAAGAAATTTTTATATAGTATTCGATTCTTACGTAATATTCTTTCATTAATTTTTAATTTTGTTTTCAAAATAAGGAATCAAGTGTCATAAATACAGCGTAGATTTGTAAAATGATAAACAAAAGCTTTACACACTGAAACTTTTCAACACTAGTGAAATAGCATTTATCAACTACTCTAGAATTATTCTACTGCATACGTGTGATGAAATAAATACCTGATGATGCCGAAAGTCGAAAAACGGGTCGTGAGTGACAAAAGATGAGAAATTGTACAGTTTTAACAATACATATTTGATTTTGAAATTCCACTAAGCATTCTCGTCGATATTGTAAGCTTAATTAGATTTTTTTGTTTAATTAAATAGGATAATTTACGCATCGATGTGAATATAACCATAACGTTTATATTATACAATAAAATCATGAACATTTCTTCAATAAACAATCCTATATATGATATGTAAGTTTCTAAAAAGTATTTCTTATTTCCTTGTACAATCAATATCAATTATTTACCAGTTGCAGTGAACAAACTCTGTTTTATTGTTTTATTTTCTATTCCAGTAAAATGCACAGCTGCAGGACAATATAGTGTTGTTTCTACGCTGACTGAACTTCCATTTAGAATCTTGTTTTAAGTTGCATAACAGAAACGTACCTAAGTGTAAATAAGACAAAGAAAAAATTATACAGAACTCCGTATCAAAAATTTCATTTCGGTAATGACAGAATATGTTTCAACGTATTATATATTCTTGATCTAAACAACTGACAAAAAATACAGAAAATTTGACGATAAATACTTTTAAATTTTGAGAAAAAAAAACATCAATTTATGAAAGAAAACACATTATTTTAACCATAAAAAATACCTAAAATTGCGTTCCTCGTGTTTTATTACGTGAATATTTTCCAGGGGTTCGGAATTCTACGTGCACAATATATATGAAACTTTCAAGAGTCAGATTTGATGGATCGAGGCCACATCTGGTTTTGATTTTTAGGTTTTTTTTTCAAAATTAATTCGCCTATGTTTGCAAAAGCGATCATCGAGGTACAAAGCACAAAGAACATACATACAAATAAACCATTATCCCTTATGGTTGGTAAAAAAAAAATGTTTATATTAGAATGCACATAGGCAAATAAATGTTGAATTTAAAAAAATCACAATTTCGGAATATTCAATAAAATAGGAAAAATTGTTAGAAAAAATTGTTAGAAAAACTCCATATAAATAAAGTAAAGATTAAAAACGGTGACTATGCTAAAATTAAAAATCGTGGATCTATTATTTTTTTTTTTTTTTACCAACTATGCTTTTAAGTATTGTACTGTAATTGTTATTTTAGTACTGCTTTAAATTATTAATTTATACACTAATGACCACATTATCAAAAAATCGTTGTTAAAAATGTGTCAAATATAATAAAACGATGTCTCGGCAGATGGGTTGAACATTTCTAATATTCTGAAGTCGGTCACGGCGTATTTCCCAATGTGCGTTTGAATAAAATTGCCGAGCCCGCATTTATTGGCGTTTCAAATAAATTTAAATGACAGAGTACTTTGCGGTGTACTTAATAAGACGTGTAAATAATAGTGACATGAATTCGGATATTCTATTCAACGACTTATTCACGAGACTTGACTTGAAAGCTGTTGACAGAAAGTATAAAGCCAGTATGCCCATGGGGATGCAAAAGTGAAAATTTTAAGCAATTTTCAACGACATCGCTTCGGATGTCAGCATATTCTTTGACACATAAGTGAACGTGAGTAAGTAAGTTCATACGAGTACTACTTTTTATGTATTAAAGCAGATTTGAAAATTTTCAATGTTTACCATATGTTCGTCGTTTGTCACATTACAAAAGGAATAAACGTGAAATATGCATCTTAAATGTATATTTTACAGTGAATTGTAAATATTTTACTAGTGAAAAAATATTTACACTTGAAATACAGTTTTGCTGTAATATGCTAATGAAAGTAAGCTATATTCTAATTGACAGTACTTTAAAGTCAAGTCCAAATTCGAAGAGATTATATCGTGTACCCGTATATTTGTTTCTTAGATATTAAGTCAAATGAAACTATTTATGTTTATTTGAAATACTTCACAAATGTATTTTATAAGACAATCTTTTTTATGGAAAGCTTTATTATAATACACGTATAGGCTTTTTTAAATTGTGTATCTTTATTACACCACATATTTAAGGTGTATGCTTTCGTCATCTGAAGATATTAATGTCAAAATATAATGTACTTCATAATTAAATCCCTGTAATTCTTCGCCTGGGGCATCCCTCTTCGTCAAATATTTCATTAACTTTATACCTTACGACACAGATAAACGTTACCACAAACAATCTTGATGTTTTATCAGCAATCACATAAAGTGCTAGTCAAGTGCGAAACATAAGTATGCATACCGAAAAAGACTGGCTGGTTTAATTTTTTAGAACACTTCAGCGTTAGATTTTATAGTCGGACGAGGGGGACAATCACTTTAACAGTGGGAACGTCAAGTAATTTTAAAAAAACATTGCCATAAATAATATTATTTTAAGTGATCACGTATGTCTGACTGATATGGTTATTCTCCCCTGTATTTGAAGAAAGTAATTTTGTGTATATACAAAAAATATCATAGACAAATAATGTTATTAGTATTTGTCTATTAAGTTTGGGAACTCATGTTAAAATAGGTAAGTACTTCAAAGGAGAAATTATAAAAAAATCATTCGAGTTGACGTAGGTTATTATTCACCTCATTCTCTTTTAAATTTATAACATTTATGAACTGTTTTTCGAGTTTCAATTCTTGAAAAAATAAAAAATAAACTTGAGTTATCGCTGAGCTATACTTTATAAACAATAATAAAAGAGAATAAATACATGAATATCCGACATATTTCAGTTTAACAAAATTTACAGGCGTTCACACAAAATTTTATCGTAACTGCAAGCAACATAATAAAAAATAATTTTTGTGTGTAGAATGTAATACGGGATTTTTTTTTAAAGTAAGCCAGCGAAAAATGTTGAAGCAGTTAACGGTAAATTGGTGTGTCTTTAGGGAGAAAATTAAAATCCCATTAATATGTTTTTTTCAATAAGATAATTTCATCACAAGAACTTTACGGCATTAGAAATCCACTTGCTTAAAAAAATAATTCATGTATATACATATATATATTATCCATAAAATAATAAATACAATACATTGTTGTATTATGCTATCACAAATAAAATCAGTCTTATTTTATGATGTCAAATAGTACGCAATGTTTAAAATAGATTATTACAACATTCCATTGAAACAGCATTGAGAATATTCTATTACAATGAGATATAGAAAATAGAACATCTGAGAATCTTTGAAGCAATACTCAGAATTATGACAGTACTTAAATATGCAAAAGTAATTATTAAACTAGTCATTAACGATGCTTGCAAAGAGAGGACGGTAAATTCAGTGCTGAACGGATACCTAACAATAATTTTATGAAAAATATTACAGAAGGCATTCTCAATTAATGTGATATATATTTATTGTTGAATTTTAAATATTTATGTAAATTTTGTTTGAAATTTACTTATTTCGACACTTAAATAACGGCTCCACATGGTCATATATTATTTAAGTATTTATTTTTATTGTACTATATAACTAAAACAAAATCCCAAGCCGTCAATCATTAACAAAAAAGAGTATTTTTAGCAGAAAAAATATTGAACCGTGTCTGTATGTCTTTTTGGTAATAGTATTATCTATAATCCTATGTTATTCCAAGTCAGATACTAAAAGAAACCTTAAATCGCTTTGTATTGAGATACGTTCCTTTGACCCTAACCGGTCGATAGTGAAATTGAATCGTTTCTTTGTCTGCTAATAAAAAAAAACGTAATCAATTTCATCGTTTCCCAATTTCGCTGATGTAAATTTTATTAATAAAGTTGTGTTCCTTGGTTATTACAAAAAAATAGTTACAACTTATATAAAGAGAACGAATATACGAATACTATTATTTATGCTATTTTAGTTTTTGATATATTTTTATTTGTGTAAGAATCTATATTTTAATCGAATCAATAACAATAAACGATTTCCACCATCCAATACAAAATTGTTTCAATTTGATCTACGACTTTATATTGAAAAAGTCTCTTACATAAGCTAAATACGTTTGCTTTCGTTAAACTCAATACAAAGTTTATTTACATATTGCTTAGATCTTTATACGAACATTGCAGACCTCTGATTGAACTGGCTATGAAATCTACGTTATGACAGTGTCAAAGTTGGAAGAATATTACGCAATCTGAGAAAATCTTCGTATTACATGACAAACTGATATTTCTCAAATTAGAAATTTGAAATATATTTAAAGACAGTTTATAACGCTAACGTTTCAAACTGATCATTTACACTAAAACGTATCGGATAAAATATTCACTAAGATTTAACAATGTCACAGTAACTTAGGAATTTTCCCTCTGTCCATTTTTAGATACCAAACCAATTTAATATTTAAAATAACAAAAACATTTTTCGTCAACTAATTCCACAATTTTGGGTAAAAATGAAGTTTGTAATTTTTTTAAGTTACTTCTATTAAATATCTTGGTTATAACAAAGAAACATTAATGAACAAACGAATTTTATGAATAAATGTATACATCTTCGCGTTATCTCCCGTTCTAAGTTTTTTTTATGACAACGATCGGTAAATATATTATTTTGCAACTCATTAAAATGAATTAGGCAAAGATTTTATAGTAAAAAGTTTATTAATTCACGATAATCAAAAATCATTTAGTCATTCATATGTATATACAGTGGAAATTAATTATAAAATATATAGTTCACTCAAATGTCTTGTGATTTTCTTTAATAAAGAATTTTACACGAAGAAGTTCAAAAATCTAATCGATTATTTCAATAAATAAGATTTTATTAATATAACTTTTACAAAACCCTGTCAAATTAATCAATTTTTGTTAAACCCCTTTTTTGAATATTAGAGAAGGGGAGACTTTTGATTTTTTTTAATATTTCATTTTTTATCATTAGCTTAAACTTTCCCGCATCCTTTGTTTCCCTCATTTTTCATTTTTAGGGTCCCTTGAAAAAATTGAATCAAGGTTCCACTGTATATGAAAACACGTAAGGTTTGCTAAAATTTCAAAACAAAACACCCACTACAAATATATATATGTAAACTATATTTACACATTAACCATTTTCAAAGGTTGTTAGACGGAAAGAGGGTTTTTCTCTTACATGCACTCATTCTTAATTTGAGATAAAAATGCTTTTTAGAATCCCACAAATAAAGATAACCACAAGAGAGAAAACCGGCATCCCTCAGGAAATCTATTACATTTGAGCAATTTGGCGGGGAATACGTACGCCCGGGTGCCCACAATAATTATTATTTTCACGGTAGGATCTTACTTGTACATTTAGTACAGGTTAACCATCTAAGAATACTTTCTCATTAATACAACATCGGGGGAAAGAGTCTCGTGTATATAATATAAGTTTTAAATTACGCTGAAAAAGTGGTATCTAACCATTATTTATTTATTTGTGCTGTATTTCGATTTTTTTCGAAAAGCATATATTGGCGCCATATGGCCAAAGAAACGTATCTCAATTTTAGGCTATATTCAATAACTTTTAAAATTCGACTTCGAATATTATGGATAACGATATTTCAATAGAACATATTTAAAATATCAAGTGATACTATTATGGTTCAATATTTTTTTGATGATTGATGACTTAGGAAGCCTATTTCAGGATATCTTTTATCTTAATGGGCAGTTATTATTGTGTATGGCTTCATTACTTGTAACATAATATTGAATATAATGTATGAATCATAAAAATAACATTAATAATGGGATCAATATGTATTCGTCCAAAATCTCAAAATGTTGTATGTCAATTGTCTGTCTCTGAAATGAGCCTAATAATATATGATAAATCATGATAAAGCAATATATAAGCGTGTTCATCGTTAAAAAAAAATTCTATAAAGATGTCGAATTTATAAATTATAAGGAAATGTTTCGAAACCACTAATGCATTCGATCAAGTGACAAATGTTACAGTAGCGCATATCTGTTGTGAATCAGGTTTTCTTTGAAATATTTAATCATCGAGTTCATTATGAGATTTTAAAAATCAGTTCTCTGAAATACACTCGCATTGAACGATAAGCAAACAGCTTCAGATAAAAAGTTAGATGTGGATCCGATCTACTTAATGTATTATCTTTGGAAACGAAATCAAATTAAATCCCAAATATAACCTAGATAATATTTGTGCACTTTGAAAGAGCATCCATCGTTATGCTACTGTTTTTAAATAAAAAAATCTTAGTACTTTTAAAAGAATACTTTTTTATGCTTTTTTACAGATGAATATTTTATATTTAGAAAAAAAACAAAAGAAAAGTATCTTGGTTGATAAAGCACGAAACACGCAAATGGACGACGGTGTGTTAAGACGGAATTGTAAATTTTTGTTCCAAATTTTTTCGAACTAAAATTCAGAAGACATGGCGACGCTTAACCTCTCATGCAAATCAATATTCTTCATTATTTCTTAATTTAGACTCCTTTATGGGTTCCCATTACAATTAATATGTAGGTCGCAAATTAGCCTTCGAGTCAAAAACGTATTTACCATTAGTTTCGTATTGAAGGAAGTAATATTGGACGAAGGAAATGAAATCTGCGCAAAAGTTTCAAATACTTTGCACGACTTTCAACAATAGCAACAAAATACCACATTGACAAAACTCCCATTGCAGACACTATAAATCCCCCATAACGACGAAACTTTTTCTAAGCCACGCAACAAACACACTTTACTCTTAAATCCCTGCGATACATCCCACTAACTATCGAGTATTTCACGATTTCTCAAACAAAACTACGCAGTACACGATGAGACATTGATCATTATTTTGAAACTACGGATCGCACTTTCGATACCCAATTTTCGACATGTTATTAAATTCCCGTGCAAAATTATAGAGACAACAATTTTTCCGAAGAAAAATAGCAGACTTTTCTCAAATTCTACCCCCTTATACGATATGACCAGGCCTGTATCTGAGTGACCAGTGTCATGGTTGCCTGCAATGACTACGGATACAATTCGCAGAGCCGAAACGATCAAAAGTGTTTTTTTTTAATGATTCAAGAATCTGAAGTCCTACACGTTTTGATGCCTTTACCGATAATATAAATATACATATACACGTTAATTTTGCGAATGAGCACCC
Source organism: Himalopsyche japonica (assembly GCA_028555115.1). NCBI lineage: Eukaryota > Metazoa > Arthropoda > Insecta > Trichoptera > Rhyacophilidae > Himalopsyche > Himalopsyche japonica. Next base: position 1,354,126 of record JAHFWJ010000222.1, on the reverse strand, counting down.
GTCCATATTTTAACGATGATAATGGGTGCAATCCTCTATGGTACATACATCATATGTAATAAGAACAAACATTTTTAAAAATCATGTTTGAAGTAGCCAATACGGATTAATAATCATAAACAATCTATAAAATAGGCTGTTTTTTTAACAGATAATAAGCACGATGTCATTATACTTAAACAGATTACTGAGATTTTTACAATTTTTTGTTGAATTTTTTTTTATGAATTAAATTTGCATTGCGATTTGAATTATGACAATAATAAAAAAATTAAGAAAAAAAGGGTTTTAATTATTTGCATAGATTTTCAGACATTCGATAATGTTAGATTGTTTTTAAATTTTATGTAAATCTATAAAAACACAATATTAATCAGGACAAAAATAATATTAAGAGAAATGGGCGTAGCATTTTCAAGGTTCCGGAAAATTTGTTCTACGCTAGAAATTCGTAGCATTAACAAAAAATCTCTACGACTATAACCGCACGGTCTGGTAACGCCCCCAGACCATCTTCGTCGACTTATTTTATAAAAAGGACTTAAAAATAAATTATTATACGGAAGCGACTCGTTTCGTTTGATTACATTTTTTGTGGAATCTATTTTATATTCAGGGAACATATTGTGGCTTTCTGTGAGCAATATAAAAGAGTTATTAGCAAATTCTTATTTCAAATGTTATAAAGTCGCAATGATTGAGGAAAAAAGTCATCAAAGCTATCAATACTTGTAAATTGAATCGTATATAAATAATAAAATATCAGAGTCATAAAAAACGTTGTTTCAAACGAATTGATGTTTCAGTAGCTCAATTGCTCTTTTTCGTAAAATATAAGAATGTAATTGTGGATCTTGGACGGGAATGTTAATATGTCCCTAAAGATCATAAACATCAATAACTTACAAACTTATTAAACCATGAATCGATTGAAAAAATAATTCATAAAATTTGCCCTAACAGCAATCAAAAATAAAGGTATATGGCCCAAGCGATGTCCACAAGTCTATTACGAAGTGTAAAATTTTTCACTGGTTAAAATTTACAACTTAAACAAGCGATAAATTTTGTCTTACATCTTCAAATATACATTTTTTATACGACAGTGATTTAACAAATGCCAGATTTTAATAAATTGTATTCGCAGAAAAAAGCCAATAAATGTCCTTGAAATGTATTTCGTCGAGATTCATTAATGTAAAAAGCATTTTTGTCGTTCGTATTTTGCGAAATAAGCAGACGATATTTAATTTAATATAATACTTGATAGCAAGTCCTCCAAACTCTGCCGTCACTTCGCCCGACTAGACAAATCGTTTATCCAGATATTGAAAAAACCTGCCAACCGTACACGTTTACTTTAATGTAAACTAACTACTTATACTGGCAGTTCCGTGAGAAGTTCAACGGAGCATAGAAATAAAAGTGCCAATAAATTTTAATTTTATATGAATCTTCTCCTTAGTGAATGTAGTCTCTAGAATAATTCTTGACTCCGGAGATAAGTTATTTAGTATGGCCGTAGTTTATTACACATGCATTTAAAAATAAACACGAATGATGAATTGTAATTCTCTCAATTGAAAATATATGCAATTCGAATTGATTAATAATGTATACGTTGAAGTGGAACAATAAATAAACGACGTCAGGACGAGATCACCATTATAGGATTACGTAGAGCTAAACTCAAAAATTATGGGATTGTAAAATAGTATGAGTATTGTGGTATTGGGTGGGATGAAAAATAGCCAGGACTTCTGGAAAGGAAAAAATCTCATATCACAAGCCGAAATGCAGAATGTCGACAAAGATTACTTACGTTAACCATATACATTGGAAAAAACTTATTAGATGTCTCCGACCTAAATCAAAGATATTCAATGTAGATCTTTATTAAATCTTTTAAAAACAATTGCAAGAAAATTATGTTTCCGAGAAGGTCTTGAGATTTTACAATCTTAGTATTTAATAGTAATAAAAATATTGCCCAGAATTTATGAAGTCGACTTTAAGTTGAAACTTCAATCTGGTTGTTAAAAAAAAAATATTCATGAAAAGTATATTCACAAATAATTAAATATGTATTAATAAAATACATAGCTAATCAAAAGTGCAATGCAATCAGTAAATCGTGTATTGGAATTTTATAAAATAAGTTATAAATGCTCTGGTAATTTCCCGAGAGACAATATATTTTGGAACGAATGAACTCCCAGGAAAACAATTCGGCAAATTCGCTACGATTTTTTTATTTTTTTATTTTCAAAATATTTTTTCATAAATTCGTTTTTTTCTATTATTTTAATATCAACAAATTCACTATTTTATAAACAAATTGCAGAAGTAAGATAATTTATTAGTTAAAAACCTAGGCGTATTTGCTGTGTTTGCACATTTACATGAAGATGGAAGTTTCCTTTTGAAAAAAGGTCAGAAAATTTTTGACACATAGAAATATAATTGGTAAAATTTAACTGATATGAAGTTTTAAGACATCTCAGTTGATTAAGTTATGCCTTTTAATATAATACGATACCAAAAACCGCTATGTGTATAGGGCGGATAGGGCGCCAATACAATGTACAGATAGATATGATTTATTTATTTAAAAAAATGAATATTTATTACTTTTTAAATCCTTTCTAGTCAATATTATATATATTATCGTTATATAATAGCTTATAATACTTAAAACCATGATTATAATAAAACAAGGTTTAGAGATAGATAGACACTAGCTATTAACTTGCACATTTTAATATGTCTCACTCTTCGTATAATCTCCTGAGGTTTAAAATTTGACTAGTAATTAGTTCTTTTAAAAACGAGTAGAAATGCTTATATATTCGCAATTTGAGAGCAGATTCATTGAAAAAAAACATTGTATAGTTTAGTTGAAAATACGCTCCATTTTCAATTTTTCCCCAATGATAAAACGAAATGTATTGTTATTTTACCGTAAAATATTTGTAATGATTGATTACTGTCGTGTTTTTAACGTTACATTTTTTTATTTTCAAATGAAAAAACAGCTGTCGGATGAGAGATTATTGCTTTGTTAAGTACAATCCCCTGGGATATATTTACATCTGAAATATTGTATGATTTATTTCTTCTCTCGATTGACCGAATGGAGAGGCAGAATATATTGCTCCCAGTAAACAAACAAATTTTTACAAATAATCAATTTTGTAATGTATTTTTTCTAGAATATATTAGATAAATTAAATCAAAAAAATAAACATATTCTTAACATTAAATATAAAAATATTTAGCAACTTCTCTCGAGTGTGATTGGAATATAGAATTGATAATAAATTGAAGATATTCAATACAATGGCACTGAAAGCATCCAAGACTTATTTGAACAAAGCTGAACCAGCGATATTGATATATAATAAATATAAATAATAAAGATATAAAAATTTTAAGAAATAAAGATTCATTTAATTATATTTGTGATTATATATTTATTTGACGGGATTGATGATGTTAATATTGTATATATTGTTACGATATTATCGTTGTCGATCTAGCAAAAAAAACTAAATCGAAAAAGTCGCTTCGTATCAAAAATACAGTCTAGTCTAGCAAAATTGCAAATGAAATTTTCTGTACAAACTCAATTTCCGTACAAGTTTAAAGGAAAAACGACAGAATTGAAAAAGTATTATTACTAAAGTTTATTGTTTTTTTTACGATACTGTAATAATGCATTGTTTGATCAAAACAAGTGCATTTCCAAAAAAATATATTTTGCCTCATTTATTATGGTATATAAAGTGTGGATATTGATTTCTATTCCATATATACTTAATTAATTAATCGAAATAACATGTACAACTTTCACTTTTCAAGTATACATTTCACATATTGAAGATTTTGTTGAAAAGTTTTTTGGAAAAATATGCCAAAAATAAAATTGAAAATTTTTATTTATCCTAAGTAATTTTGATCCCGTTTATAACTTTTCATTTCATTTCCTACAGCGACACCCATCTCACACAAAAGGGAAGAAAGTGGCTCCACATTTAGTGCAAGGGTCATTCTTTTTATTTTCGTTTGCACTCTATTCTCGCATTTTCACAATTTTGTTTTTCGTATTTTTTTCCCTCCGTTACCCACCACTCTTATTTATCCGTTATTCTTCTCAATTCTAATAGCAGACTTTTGGAGCGTTAACACTGGATTATTTTTTCATGCCGCCATATATTATTGTTATCGTTATTTATTAATAATGTCAAAATAACAGAGTAAGGTTTTCTTCCAAGATTTATGGAAGAGAGATAATATCCTACTGGGGACATCAATGCTATGATTTTTATCGTATAGTAAATGGAAGTTATTCAACATATGCCGCACTGGATACTTTTTTAGGCTAGAAGTTTTGATCAAAGATTTGGAAAATTTGCCAAGAGGTATTTTCAAGAAAAGAAAATGAACTTAATTTTATTTACTTTTGATTCTCAGTTAAAAAATCTGTTATTATCAAATATAGTATATTTTACATATCAGTGTCTGTTTCATCTAGGCCACCTAGGTTATAATTGCATTTTTAGTCCGATTCAATGGGACGAACAACTTTTTGTCAACTTTCATCACATGAGATCATTTTAGAGAGAAAAGACACCACGATTAAGTGCGTTCAATTTTTAATATGTTTAGTTAAAAATAAAAAATAAAACTAAATTCGAGATCGACATTTTCGTGACTTAAAAGTCGTTGAAGCTATCGTCGCTTGAAAAGGCTTTACACAAACGTGGTAAACACCAGTAGGAACTAACAAACCTTATTGCTAGCTTTTAACAGTTTCATTAATACATAACCTGATTAAGATTTTATTTATCAACAGATATATCTGTTGATAAATAATCATATATCATAACGATGACTATCACATATGATGTTTCGTAAAAAATCTATAACTGTTTAACAATATATATTGCTATTACCGCATTAAAATTCAAAGGTTGGTAACACCTACTACGTGTTCGGTAAAAAAAAAAAAATTTGAGAAGTACAATATTCTAACGCGGGAAAACTTTGGGAAGCTTTAAGCTAGACAAATTTAATCTGATTATTTAAATAATAATTTATCTCAAAAGCATTTTATGTTTTACTAAGAATGGTTTGTATGCATAGCGTTGGCAAGAAGGAAACTTTACCAGTGTGAAAAGTTTAAAATTGCTTCGTAAGTGGATTAATTTACTGCATCACATCAACAATAGTTTATCTGAACTAAGTTTTTACTTT